>JAQQTP010000081.1:21785000-24185000 GCA_029884605.1 Ormosia emarginata | reverse complement strand
CTACTGTTTAAGTTTTTCTTTTTCTTTCATTGTTTTTGGCCCTTGCGTGGTCTTTTCTTTCTTTTAAGAACATACTATTGGCCAATTTTGGGGGACTTTTTGATATTTCTCTTTCAGATTTGCTTTTGCCTTTATATGCTTCTCCTTCTATTAAGCTCCAAAGCCTTTGGGGGGGGTTCAAATTCGAATTCTCATATCAGAATTTTTTAAGTGTTCAGGTATTATAGGAGGTTGGGATCTATGGTCCAATAATCACCGGGATCTGCGGTTAGGATCTGTGGCCCCATAATCGCTGGTCACATTGGTTTCATAGGAGGTTGGGATCTGTGGTCCCATAATCGCTGGGATCTGCAGTCCCACCCTTATATAACTTAAAGGTAAGGCATATTGGGATCAGTGGTCCCATAACAGTTGGGATCCACAGTCCCACCCTTATAGAACTTAAAGGTAAGGCACGTTGGGATCCGTGGTCTCATACAGTTAGGATCTGTTGTATGGTACTTGTAAAACCCAAATGTTTCTTTTAAGTTGGGATTCGTGGTCCTATAGAGGTTGGGATCTAGGGTCCTGTAACATCCCGAAAATTAATAATTTCATGACAAATAATCATTTTATAATATTTGTAAATTATAGAAATTTTTTTAGATTTTTCTGAGAACGCGAAATATTTTAATATTATTTTTCATTTTACGTGCAAACTGAACGGAGCCGAAAAAATGAGATATTTTTTCTGAGAACCTTGAACTGTGAAAACGTCAACGGGGGATCTTACTAAACTCGATACCAAACATGGTTTACGAAGTTTCACATTTTTCAAAAAATTTCATCTGACAGGATGAAAAATCACTGTGTAAAATTTTATCCGCTAGATAATTAACACTGACTTCTGTCAACTGTAATAATTATCCATTGAATAATAGCATGTATTAGAAACCCTATCACTTTATCCTAATGCAATCTACTTTATGTCAAATCAAATTCACTTTAATTCAAATTAGTGTACTTTCATCAAAGCTTCTTTGAGAAGCTTTGACTACCAAAAGACTAGTATGCTCTTGGCTTGTTGGAGAAGCCTCTCCACTCCTTTCCTCTCTCTCTTTGTCACAGCACCCTAAGCCTTAGGGGAGCAAAATTTTGCTCCCTCATACTTAACACACTCACCCAAAATATCCCATTTCTCACCAACACTTTATCTCTCTAGCTTTTCTCTTCCATTTTCTCTCTTCCTTCTCTCTTCTTCTCCCTTCTTCCCTACGAAAATTCAGCCACCATTAGAGACCATTTCTCTTCACTTTTCTCTCCATTAACTCTATTTCTACACTCCTCTCAACCTTCTTTACACTTCCTATTTGAAGGGTTTTCTTCAAAACCCAACTTTTTCTCCATTGCCATCCAAGACAAAGCTTCTAACTTTAAGGTAAAGCTTCCATTTTTCTTCTTCTTTCTCTTCATTTTCGTGCTCTAGGGTCTCATTGGAGACCAAAGATCCATTCTTTACCAAGTTTAATGTTGGTTCTTGATGAATGAAATTCTAGGGTTTCGGGAAGCTCAAAACCGAATCTCCAAGGAGGAAGTAGGAGCCCATTTTCATGTTCTTCCTTTAGGTAAGAGGGAGATTTACTCGCTTCAACCATTATTAGTGGTGAGGAGACTTTTGTGTGGTTGTTAATGGAGAAATTCATCTTTGTATGTTTACTTTGTTGGGTGATTTTTCATGTTTAAGTATTCTTAATTGAGATTGATATTTGTATAATGATCTTAAATGTATTGGATATGTTGAAAATGCTTGATCATGTTAGGGTTGTTAAATGGAAAATTTGTAGTTTCCTACCCTAATATGAGGCTACGGTTTTGACTAGGATTTTGAGGTATGAATTAGTTTTTTGTACACAAATAAAATGAGGCTTATGTAACTAAAGGTTGAATGATAATGTTGGAAATTAATGGATGGAGATTTTTGAGGGTTTCCTAACCTAAGGTGAGGCTACAGTTTTGGCTTAGAATTTAGGGAAATAGGAATGATTTTGTATGAACTAAAATTTGAGTGATTATATATCAAGAAATTAGTGCATAAAAAGGAAATAAATTGAAACTTTGAAGACTTGAGAGGTCACGGTTTTTGTAAGAAAAATTAGAGTTCAAATGATGCTTTAGCGCATCCTTGGAATTTAAGAATTTAGAGACAAACATAATCTATAATGAGATGGGAGAATTGAATTGGAAGATAACACTTATGAGGCCTTGGTCTTGGCTTGAAATCTCTAAGGTTGGAATTGAATTGTGTAAGATGAAATCTATGTGATTAGTTATGAAATGAGTAAGACATGAAATGGAAATTTTGGGGGTTTCCCACCCTAATGTGAGGCCACAGTTTTGCTTGAACCTTGAGAAAGTGAATTGATCCCATGTGAAATGAAAGCTAAGTAATTAGGTATCAAGAGACTAGTGCATAAAATAGAAGGAAATTTAGTACCTTGAAGGCTTGTGAGGCCACGGTTTTAAGGGTTATTTAACCTAGGGAATTTCATAATTGATCAAGACTTAAGTTATTAGAAACGTTGGACCCTTAATAGGGAATGGTGATAAATTATGGACCGTAAATATACATTAATGTTGAGAAGTAGTTCTATATTGTTGTAAGACCCTATGTGGGGCTAAGTATTTGTTGATGAATTTCTTGAAGAGATTATGATTTATTAACATTGAGAATGAACATATATATGCCATTGTGGTATGCTTATGATGAATGCATCATTGATAAACATACATGATTGGACTTTGTGTCGTCATGCATATCTGTTGTCCGTTGGACATTATTGTAAAGGCGGTGTATGCCTAGGAGTTGAATAACACCTATGTGCGGGTGCGAATAGACTAAGCGTAGGGTCATAGTGGTTGGCCCTGGGGGCGTCGAGGTGCGGGTTCCTCACATGGACAGTTATGAGCTCCTCTGTGCCGTGGGGTAGACCGATGCAAACACACCGACGATCCGGACCAAGACGTTGTCCTATATTGCGATCAACTGTTAAGGTGCCATGTATAAGCCATTGTTGCGTAAATATTTTTATGAGATGAAGCGCACTATTTTTAAGGCTAACGATATACTGGCATTACTCCTTGATCATTCACTCCGAAAATGTTGATGTCTAGCTCCATGGAGTAGGTTTTTGGTACCATGATGCATTGTGCACTGTTCATTATCGGTCTCATAAATTGTTGAGCATGAACACTTGTGACTGTGAAAATATCTGTTTTATTTCGGTAATAATTATTTGGATATTGTGTTGATTGCTTGAGATATCATTGCTCATAATTGTACTACTTTGCTATAAATTCTACTATTAATGTTAATGAATATATGGACTGTGTTGTTATGTGGAAGCTCTGCGCTGTGTTGTCTTCTTACTGCTATAATAGTAATGAAAGTTGGGTGTTTTACCTCTTTACTGTATTATCTTGTTTTATGTTGTATTGGATAAAGACAGTGAAGAGCCCGAATTGAGTTCGATTAGTTAGGTTTTAAGGATCGACTTTTGTTTCCTTGTGATGGCATCTATGCAACCTCCTCTGTTACGCACGTGGATACAGTTTCATAGCAGCTTGGAAGCCTGGCATCTTGACCGTGAAGCGGAGCGTGTTACTTACATTGGGGATGTGACCCTAGTTCAGTGCGGTAATGAACCTGGAGCTAGTACGAACATATCTTATGTTCCTATACGTGTGGAGTTCCCTATACCCATTGGGGAAATGTGAGATAACCGCTGCCTCTTCCCTAGAGAGGTTTCGATTATAATGCATGTTCGTGCTCCTATCCATCTGGGAGTGTCACAAGGGCGAGTATTCCCTATCGGAAACACTGAAGAAGATCAGGTGCAGGACCATTCCTTACATGTGTTAGACTTAGGGGAAGGTCGAACATTTATATGGTAGTTATGTTATGCTGTGTAAAACCTATATTTTATATTATTGTATGATGGATGTGTACTCTATATTAAGCTAATGTTGTATTTTCTGTTGCCAGACAATGTAATTATATTTCATATCGTGGTTCGTATTTTCTATTTATGCATAATGAAAATGTCTCTAATTATCTTATAAATCTAAATTTGAAAATACTGGATATTTGACACTGTGACACGCCTGGACCTAGTGACTGTGGTGTAATGATGATTGTGCTGCGGTGGCTAGATCTAGGTGCGTTACAGGTCCCATAGATGTTGGGATCCATGGTCCCATAGAGGTTGGGATACGTGGTCCCACACTTGTGAAGCTAAATTGCTTTTAGGGATCCAATGTCCCTTTAGTTGTCTTCATCTTTGTGACTATGTGGGGGCTTAGATACTTTTAAGGATCCAATGTCCTTTTAGAAATCGTAATCAAGTTGGGATCCATGCTCCCATGGTTGTAAGTGAACTATAGAGAATTTTTCCAAGTTGGGATCTGTGGTCCCATAAGGGTTAGGATCTGTGATCCCATACTTACAAGGTTTTGACGCTTTTAGGATTCCAATGTCCCTTTAGCGGTCTTCTTTATTGTGATTCCTTGGTAATGGGACTTAGGCGCTTTTAGGTATCCAATGTCCCTTTAATAGCCTTTACCCTACAAACATGCGACATTCTACACTTGCTTAGGAATAGTTGCCTCTAATTTATGGGGAATCAAAGCTTCTTTAAAGACAATGGCATTTTTATTCACTATTTTCCAACTGCCTACTGCGCATGTGGCCAATCGCAGGGGAGGGCATTTCAGTGTTATCTTTAATGTGTTGTCAATTCACCTTTAAGGGGAGCAATCATAATGTGTCTTTCCTTCTATAAATAGAGTATATTTGTGGTGGGTTTATCACGCGCCTCCTGTTGGGAATTTGCGGATCAAAAGTCTCGCAGTGGAATAACAAAATTCCCTCACAGGATCCATGCGAAAAATCTATAATCCGAGTTTTTAAATTTTTACCTCTTGAAGCGTGATAGACACAAGCGAGGTGAATCACCAACACCGTAATAGCGACGATGTTTCTGCGGTATCCACACGAACAGACTTGCAAAAGGAGTCACGCCTCTGTTTTTGTAGTGCTAGCTGCGAAGAGAGGAGAAGAAGACCTCACTATCTCTCACTCACTTTCTGTAGGTGCGGCTAGGGTTGTGATGTAACCTAGTAGCAGCCCCCTTAGCAGTACTATTTATAATAGTGGCTGCCTTAAGTGAGTGTGAGCAGTAGCAAGGTAAGTGGTGCAACCCTAAACCCATCTGTCATGAGTTAGGCCCACAGTTGAATCTGAGTCCAACTTGGATTTTGATTACTCCAATTTAGTCTGTTCTAAGTGTGTGACCCTACAGGTTCTCATGACGTTGGTAGTAATATTAAAATCTTATTTTAATATTACAAACAGTGAGCGGTATCTAGCAACACATCACTGCTACTCAAGTAATGAGAATGTCAGTGATTTGACATAACCTATCTGTGACCAATGTTTCCGTGTAGTTTAGTCTCTTTGTCCAGATATCCAGATTGAACACAAGGCATAGAACGTGTCACCCTTGTTTAGTTCAATCTTCAGTTTCCTGATTCCCGAGTAGACATAGTAATAACAAATAAGATCAATATCTCATATTGACTCATTTGAGCATGGCCATGCATTTTGTAGTCTCACTCAATCAGGGGCCCCGAAGATATCGCTCCTGTTATGTAGGAGAAACAAATCCCATCTAGGTCACTCACATCCCTCTACATGTATTGCGGCATGTCTAATAACCAACGTTATAATCATCTTGTTACAGATGACGTTTGATGGCATTAAAACACACAACTCCTCATGTAGGAATCGTAGTGATTTCAGGTCAAAGGACCACATACACCATTATCACTATGAGAATCGCTTATGACGCTCACGTAACGATCCACCTAGCGTTCTCATGGCGGGTCTGTCCAATACATCATTACTCTAATATGTATCCATGTGTAGACTTGATATCTCATATCCATGACTCGTGAGATGTGGTCATCAGTCTACGCACATACTAGCCTCAATGTATTCTTGTTGTCCTAATTAACAATAATACTTGACTAGGGACATTTAAGAATAGTGTTTTATCCAATAGGATCTCACGATCAAGTCATCCACTTGATGTCCTATGGTATCAAACTTACTATTCTAAGGACTTTATTATGTCTACCAAAAAGAACACAATAAATGAAATGCCTCATATAAAATAACATAATATAATGTATGTAAATACAAACAAAATGTATTGGCCACTAGGGCATACACCAACCTTCTCCCTTTTTTCAAACATGTTGGAAGCTTGGTTTTTTTTAGAGAGTGGGCCTCCTTTGCTTTTTGTATGTGTTAAAGGCCACATCCCCCCTAAAAAAACATCTTTCGCTTCTTTCCAAAATCTCTGAAAGTGTTCTCCCTTTTTCGGCACGTTTTGTAACGACGGAGGCCTTTCTCCCCAAGCATAATGGTTTGGTGAGGACCAAGTAACTTCTCTATGTTCCTTGGTCAGTATGCCTCAAATCAGTAGAATACTCTCTTTTTAGGCATTTGCAATAGGAGAACGAGATCATGCTACTCTTGGGAAGACCCATGGCTTATGTTGTAGTTCTTGTGAGGCGTGGAGGGGGTTTCATCATTCTTCCTCCTCTGCTCACCTGACTAAGACCGAAAATGTTGGGTTGCCTAGAGTGCACAGAGGTGTGAAGCCTTCTTCTCAGCTGATCAACACGGAACAACTAGGTGTGGCATCTTGAGGAGCCTTTGACTTAATCGTGGCCACTTCGGGTTACGGCTACCATTTGGCTTGTTTTAAGCAGGCACTTGTACATAAAAATAGTTTGTAGGCTTTTTTTGTAAAGTGATGATGTTTGGAATGTGATAATGAAATTTTCTAGTTGAATATTCCTTCTTTAATTCTTATTGTTCTTTTAATTAAACTTGAGATTCGCAAATGTTTCGCTCACTTTGGGGATCCTATGCCCCTTTAACAAGCTAGTTAGGTTCAAGATTCATGATCCCATAAGGGTTGGGATCCATGGTCCTAAACTTACAAATTTTCTAGCTACTTTAGGGATCCAACATCCCTTTAGCGAACTAGTTAGGTCTGGGATTCGTGGTCCTAAACTTTGGGGATTTTCTAGTTGCTTTAGGGATCTGTCATCCTTTTAACAATGATTTTGCTACTTTAGGGATCCGTTCTTTAGTAATGATTTTGCTTCTTTAGGGATCTGTTGTCCCTTTAGCAAATGACCCTTAGGGGGTCTAAAAGTTGGGAGTGAACATAGAATATTCGTTGAATTTCCTCTTTTTATTGATTATGATTATTTTTTACAAAGCTGGAGTAAGTGCTGAAAGACTGAAAACTCAAACTAGCTATAATACTTCTTCAAATTAATAGCATTCCAAGCCATGGATAGCTCTTTCCCAAAAAGATTAGTGATTCTGTAGGTCCTTTTATCAAGGACTTCTGTGACTTAGTAAGGACCTTCCTAGTTCGCTGCTAGCTTGTCGTCTCTTGCATGTCATCCTCCGATGCTTTCCTTTTTGAGGATGAGGTCTCCTTCTTTGAATCGTCGTGGGAAGACTCACATGTTGCACCTCGAAACAATTCAAAGCTTAAAGGTAACTTCCTTGATATAGGTCATGCTTCGATTTTCTTCACTCAGATCGAGTTCTTCCCTCAATAAACTGTCAATGGCCTCTTAGGAGAAATGCTTTCTTCTCCAGCTTGGCTCCCTGATCTTAACAAGGATCATAGTCTCACAACTGTAAGTGAGCTTGAATGGAGTTTCCCCTATAGCAGAGTGGGGGGTTATCTAATATGCCCACAAAACGTGTCTAAGTTGCTCCATCCATTTGCCCTTAGCACCCTCTAGTCTTCGTTTGATTCCTTGGAGGATCACCCTATTGGGAGCTTCAGCCTAGCCATTATCTTGGGGATGCTCCATTGAGGTGAAGTGCTGCTTTATCTTTAGGTTAGAGCACATCTCCCTGAACTTCTTGCATGCAAATTGAGTCCTATTGTTTGTGACGATGGATTCAAGGATTCTAAACCTGAAAATAAGTTTTCTTAAGAACTTTTTGACTCTTTCTACAGCAATAATGGCCAGGAGTTTTGCTTCTATCCACTTTGTAAAGTAATTAATGACTATTACCAAATAGTTTAGTTGACCAAGGGTTTGTGGGAATGGTCCCAACAGATCTAAGCCCTACTTGCTGAATGGCACGAGACTGAGATGGTGGAGAGTTCATCTGGGATGCATTCTGGATGTCGGCATATTTCTGGCACTTGTCACAATTTTACACATAGGATAAGGCGTCTTCTATCATGGTAGGCCAAAAGTGCCTAATTCGCAGGGCCTTTGTTACTAAGGCTTTTCCCCTTAAGTGTTGGCCATAATACCCCTCATGGATTTTAGCCAGGAAGTATTGGGCGTCCTCAAGGGTGAGGCACTTTAGCAATGAGAGAGAAAAATCCCTACAATAGAGCTTGTCATAAGAAATCAAGTACCAAGCTGCCTTCCTGATTACCTTTTTGGCTTCTGTTTAGTCTAAGGGGAGCTCATTGCTTTTGAGATATGTGATAATAGGCTTCATCCACCTACTACCATCCGCTATGGCCATCACTTTTTCATTTTCTAAGATACTAGGAGTGGGTAGTGTCTCCTTGATCATGGACCTATTGTTCCTAGGCCTTTTTGTGTTGGCTAGCTCAGACAGAATATCCGCCCTAGAGTTTTTCTCTCTAGGAATATGGTCTACTTTCACCTCTAAGAACGCCTCCATGAGCTTTTTCACCTCTGATAGATATTTCTACAATTGTGGGTCTTTGGCTTGGTATTCTCCCAAGACCTGATATGTGACTAGTTGAGAGTCACTATAGAGCCTAACCTTTGATGCTCTGAGATCCTTGGCCATAAGGAGCCCCGCCATCATATCCTCATCTTATTCAACTTGATTATTCGAGGTTGGGAACTCAAACCCTAAGGATTGCTCAATGGTGACTTTGTTGGTGTAACACCCCAACTTTTGAATAAATGACAATTTTGTCCTAAATGTATTGTTTTGTGTTTTTTTGTGAGTTATAAAATTTATTTGACTGTTTCGTGATTGTATTTGAGTGTTTTGTGTGATTTACTCTGAGTCAAGAAAATAATAATTTTCAGGCTGGAGAAATCTTATTTTAATTATTTGGAGCTGGGAGATCTTACTAAACCCAATTCCGAGTGATATGTATATTAATCTTTTAATTTTTTAGAATTTAACTATGCAATAAAATAATTTCATATTATTATAATATTATTTTATTTGACAATACCTACTGTCTTAAAAACAGTAGAAATCTGCTCTAAAATGACCATGGACCCAGAAAAGACTATGGGACCCACGTTTAGAGAACCAGTCAACATTTCTGGCTAGATTAAATCCTAAGCTAATGAGAGATAGTTAACATTAGTGGCTTGAAAGTTTTAAACCAATAGGAAGCAAGTCCACAAAAATGGTTAGACTTGTTAGTTTTGTTAGTCATGGCAACCATCACCCAAGAGGGGGGTGAATTGGGTGATTACAAATTTTAATGCAACTTTGAGAAATTAAGCATTTTGAATCACTCAAGTAATAAATGCAGCGGAACATGCACAACAAAGGTACAATTATTATAGATTACTCAAATACAACTTGGGATATATAATGAATTAAACAACTAATCTAGATATCAAGTTCATAAAATCAAATCATCAAGATGACAAGATATGCAAAAGATAAATATACTACACTAAATACTAAAATTAAAGAGTGTAGGGAAGAGAAAATCAAACTCAAGAATTTATCCGGGTTCAGCCACCAACTACTTATGGCCTACATCCAATCCCCAATCTTAACTTGAGATTTTCTTCACTATCTCCTAGACTTCACGGGTGCTAGGAAAATCTTTGTACAAATAAGAGCACTCCTCACACCTTGGGATACCTCACCCTTGTGCTAGAGCCTCCAATTCTTCAAGCTTCATAGGTGCTTGATGACCTTTACAATCAAGAGCACTCACAACACCTTTGGGATACCTCACCTTTTGTGTTTGAGTCTCACTACAAGGGATACCTCACCCTTTTCTGTCTTAAGGGATACCTCACCCTCTTACAATGATTTCAAGGTGAATAGAAAGAATAAAAACTCTCACAAGAGTAGATATACAACTTGAAGAACAAAGTATAGATGATAGAAAACTCTCTTAAGAGTAGATAATACAAATTGAAGAACAAAGAAATAGAATGATTTTGCAATAAAGAGCTTAAAATATGATTTTGGTGATTCAAGGATCAAATCAAGTGTTCAAGAGGTGTATAAGCTTCATACAATGTGGTGTCCCGGGGTTGATGAGGGCGGAGAGTGGACGCCGGTGCATGAGAAGCACGTACAAGGAGCGGCTCCTGGCATGCTTCTAGGCGAAGGGTCCCATGAATGAACTATATACGCACCAGAATGAGAGGGATTCAGAGACTGTGCACGTATGGGATTGCATAGTTGAGGATGGCTTAAAAGAATTGATTAGGCGTAGCCATATCAACAAGTTGTAACTTCTTTTCGAGAGCCTAGAACATAAGAACTTCATTGTTAAGCGTGCTTGACCTGGAGCAATTATGGGATTGGTGACCTCCTGGGAAGTTTCCTAGGATGCGTGTGAGTGAGGACAAAACACGCTAAAAAGACTCGTGTTGGTTTATGAAAACACTCGTCAATCCTGCAAGCAGTCTTGGGATGTTACAGATGGTATTAGAGACGGGACCTCTCCCAGTATGGTGTGGTTCGGGGATGAACCAGGCAGAAGCTAGTGGGCATGTGGTGTCCCGAGGTTGATGAGGGCGAGGAGTGGACGCCGGTGCATGAGAAGCACGTACAAGGAGCGACTCCTGGCATGCTTCTAGGCGAAGGGTCCCATGAATGAACTGAATACGCACCGGAATGAGAGGGATTCAGAAACTGTGCAGGTATGAGACTGCATAGTTAAGGATGGCTTAAAGGAATTGATTAGGCGTAGCCATATCAACAAGTTGTAACTTTTTTTCGGGAGCCTAGAACACAAGAACTCCATTGTTAAGCGTGCTTGACCTGGAGCAATTGTGGGATGGGTGACCTCTTGGGAAGTTTCCTAGGATGCATGTGAGTGAGGACAAAGCACGCTGAAAAGACTTGTGTTAGTCTGTGAAGACACTCGTCAATCCTGCAGGCAGTCCTGGGATGTTACATATAACACTTATATATAGAGCCCAAGTGATAAAATAGTCGTTGGTAGTGTTTAGAAATGATTTTTTTATGAAAACTAGTTGTTTATAGCCGTTAGAAACGTTTCTGCGCACTTGGTAATCGATTACTCACTTCTGGTAATCGATTATATGGCTTCTGTTAGCGTTGTAATTGATTACAGGACTTGTGTAATCGATTACAGCATTTCTAGTTTTGAAAGCTGACTTTAAAAGGTCATAACTACTTCATTTCTTATTTGATTAAAGCAAACAACCAGTCATTGGAAATATATTTGAGTTTATTTTCAAATGAAGTATGTTTCACAATAGAAAACAAAGTATTTTGAGAGTTATGATCAAAATATTGATCAAAGGTCAGTTTTTCAAAACTTAAACTTGACTATTTTTGAAAACTGACTTTAAATGGTCATAACTTCTTCATTTCTTATCCGTTTAAAGCAAATGACCACTCATTGGAAAGATATTTGAGTCTATTTTCATATGCAATAAGTTTCACAATAAAACTCAAAGTGTTTGAAAGTTATGATCAAAATAGTAACCAAATGTTAGTTTTGCAAAACACAAACTTGGTTATTTTTCAAAGGTGTGAACTACCACCAAGATTAACTTTCCAAAAACAGTTTGTTGGGCATTTAAACATGTAAGAACCATTTTTAAAGACTTAAAAACATATTTGAGCTCTTTTCTTGTAAAACCTCTATCTTTACATAGGAGAAAACCTAAAAGGAAAATATACCAATTCTAGTCCTTAGGCTTCTTGATATAATCCAAGCTTCCACAAATTTCTTCTCTTCAAATCTCGTAAATTACTTGGAACATCTTTATCATTCTCATTCTTATTGAGTTGAGCATAGTTGTGATCTTTTGCTTTCTAGTTGCAAAGCTCACTCTTGGTATTAGGACTATCTTACAAAGTATTACTCACTTAATACAAGCACAGTTAGAAAAAATTCATAACTCAATATTTTTATATGCATGATACAATATATCTCATTAAGAACATCTATGAAGCATAAGCATCATTCTTTTTATCTTGTATTTGTCATCATCAAAACTTAACATATTAAACCATTGAGGCAAAGACAATGCTACAATCTCCCCCTTTTTGACGATGACAAATCACCAAAGAAAAATATGCAATATAGAAGAATAGATATTCATAAGCATTTCAACAATAAGTACAAGAACATACATATTTTTTTCCAGTTTTCACTCCCCCTATTTGACATCAACAAAAAGGCTTAGGAAGGAAAGATAATATTTTCACTCCTTTTATAAATAAAACTCGTGTTGTCAAAAAGAGTAGGATCATCAAAACTCATAAACTTCTTTAAGTTATTCAAATCATAACTATCTCCTTTTGTTTAATTCTACACATGATTCAAGAAAAGAGAGATGAAACAAGCATGCTTTCAAGATATAAAAGATTATTCATATAGTGCTTGTCACATTTTGGTACATCAACATTTAGTACATGATAGCAATAAGCTTAAGAAATTATTTCTAGCATATAATATCTTGCATACCACATGATAAATAAGTACCACTTGATATCAATTGTTAGGAGTTACAAAATATTCGTGTAAGATCATGGATTTGAAGTTTTCAAATGAAAGATCATACAACTTGTCATATATCAAGCATTTCTCAATGAAAAAAATCAAAAGATTTAAAGTTTAAGAATGTTTACCTTCTTTCATTGATAGAGGGAAAGACAGTAAGAGATGATCTTTGTTGACATGTTAATAGTATTAACAATTAAACACTTCATGTTAAATAAGGATGTATGCCAAGAGATATAAGCAACAATTTAAGAACTAGGCTCCCCCTCAAAATATGCATATTATCAAAATATCAAACATAATAGTTTAACATAGTTATGCATATGTTCTTAGTTAACAAGGATATGGAAGAAGGATATGTAAGATAAGCTTTCCCTTATTGAAGCACAAGATAGATAAAGGGAAATATGCATGCCAAGACCATGTAAGCACATTACCATAAAGATTATATTCTTAATCTATCAATCAAAAAACATTTTAAAACTTCTCTCCCTTTCAAAAAGAATTTTGTAAGACCATATTATATTTTCAAAAGCATTTTAGAAGGATAGAGAGATTTTATATTAAAACCACATATTCTTTTCAAGACAAGAGCATGATTCTCATAGGTGTTATACTACAAAGAAACCATAAATCAAGAGAATCATTGATATCAAACATTCACATTGAAGAAATATGTTATAGGGATCAAAGTATGTATAGAACCAATATCATCCAATCTATATGCAATGACAAAAATTAGCAAGTTAATATCCAATTAGGCACTTTGTCAATGTTAAGCATACTTCTCATATAAAGAAAACATCTAATCATTTAAGATCAAATTATCAATAAGTATCATACAATCCATAACATATAGAGTACCATAATAGTTTAGGGATAGAGATACTTCTTTAGAATGTTTTCATTTATTTGTCCTTTGAGTTTAAGCTTTCTTCCATTGCGTATTCCATTCCATTGTACTTGAAAAAAGTCTCGTCATGTTCCTCTTCACTCAACTCTCTTTATCCATTTATGCTTGACATTTCAATATTTGATGACTATATTTCAAAAGTTCTCTAAAACATGGGTTAGCATCAAATATCATTTAAACTTATTTACAAGCATAATTTAGGTTGATATACAATGTAAAACATCTACCACATTATCAACCATGCAATGTTAGCTCTTATAAGAATAAAGGAAGGACACATGCACTTGAATCCAAAAGCATAGTTTAAGCATTTTCAAAGCTAGATTCAAGTTTGTCAAGAAAGACATGATCATCATCAAAACATATATAAGCGTTTTGGGGCAAATAATGATCATGTAAGACATGTAAAAATAACTCTCTACTTCTCCAAATATCACATGATATTCAATTTAAAGCATAGATGAGGATAAGAGATTGATGTCACCAAAAGTGTACTCTTTGAGTTTTTGTAGGTGACTCCAACATCTATGCCTCAAGGCTCCTTGAGAATGTTGTGGTTCTCCATGTCATTCTTTTTATGTTTTCACCACTCTTGGAGAACTTGGACCATTTCAAATTTTTCGAATCTCAAGTAGTATAGTTGTATTTTACTTCAATGTATACTTGAGCTAAAAGTCACCCTACAACACAATTCATAGTACTTTCTTTGGTATCCACCAATTTTGGATCCATAAAGGTTAGTCATTGATTATTAATCCATTATGCTCTTATAAAGATCAATTTTTCTATAGTATATAAATTGAGCACAACAAGTTAAATAACCAATTGCCATTAAGCACATAACCAATAGTATGCTTACTTTCATGATATATAGACAATTTAAAGCATAGCAAGCTTATCTAGGCATTGTAGAACTTATGTACCAAGATATATAACAAATTAATGAGTTATGGTACAAAAAGAATTAACATAATCATGTGCTAAACATAATATTCAAATTTTACCAAATACACATGATTTAATCAATCATTTAAGGCCTGCAAGGAACATACCTCAAATTCATTGACTTTACAAGTGAATATGAACAAGAGGTAAAAGATTTTGATACCTTGGCTTTGGTAATCAGGGAAACTCTTTTCCTTACCCATTGCTTCTCTTTTGGTGTTTTGAACTTTGCAAGTTCTATATTTTGTACTTGAGAAACTTTGGTTGATGCCATCTTCCTTCTTTGACCAAAACTTCTACCATTGGGCTTTGGAAACATTCTCCTTGATGATTCCTCTTTCTTTTGACCAATTAGTCCATCCTTTTGAGAAATTTTCTGCATAATTGAAACACTAGGAGGACATTTTGGTACCCACTTCATCTTGGGTCCTTGAATGTTAGTAATAGGGCCTTTAAGACCTTTAGGAACCCATACCATACAATTTCTCATATAAGAATTTCTTCTATAGTTGCATAAATGAGAAACATGTCCTAGATGACCACAAAAGTTGCAAATAATTGAATTTAATGATGGTTTGGTCCTTTGAAGATCATCTTTGGAAAACTTAAGTCTTTGGTTGTTATTACATTCTATGTTATTTCTGCCACAAGCCTTACTTGAAATTCCATATGGAGTAACATCAATTTCATTCTTATTAACAATCATGGAATGTGAGCAATTAGAATCATTAGCTTTGGCAAATTCGGAATATAAGTCCTCAACTTGATTTTCTAAATCAATGCACTTTTCACAAGAAGTTGAGGTTTCACATTTCAAAGGCATTTCCTTATCAAGAAAAGCATATTCATTTTTCAAAGTTTCAATTTCATTTTCAAAGGAGGAAATGTTTTCTAAACAAGATAAGTTTTTATTTTCTAAATTCAACAAATCATCATATAATTCATCATATGCACATTTTAGCTTATCATAGGAAGGACTATAATATGGTTTAGCATTATTTACCTCAAAGTCCTTTTTAAGGGAATCACCATCTTCCTTATTGTTGTCCATCAAGCATTCAAGAACATCTTCTTTCTCAATTTTGTTTTGCTTTGCCTCTTCTTCAAATTAAGCACCATCATCACCAAGAGGCATTGAGCTCATTTTCTTGCTTTGAACATGTTCTTGAGGACATTTTTCAATGTTGTCTTCCTCTAGAGGTTTTTGCTCTCTATATACAACTTTATGCAAGAAATCATTGTTAGCAAGATAAATAGAATCAAGAGCATCCCATATATCTTTAGCACTAGAGCAACTCTTAATTTTAGCATACTCATCATCATTTAAACTATTTCTTAAGATTTGCATTGCTCTAATGTTCAAGGAAAAATATTTCTTATTATAGGCATTCCAAGAATGTTTTGATTTGTAAGTAAATCCATCAAGTACAATATCCCATAAATCAAGATCAATAGATTGCATATAAATTTCCATTCTAGCTTTCCAATAAACAAAATTCACACCATCAAAGAATGGTGGTTTATCAATTTCAAAATCATTCATTTTGAAAAGCTTTTAATGGTTGCTAACAAATAAGGATCTGTAACCCCAAGCAGTTAAGCTTTTACCAGAGCACGAAGCTCTGATACCACTTATTAGTCATGGAAACCATCACCCAAGAGGGGGGGTAAATTGGGTGATTACAAATTTTAATGCAACTTTGAGAAATTAAGCATTTTGAATCACTCAAGTAATAAATGCAGCGGAATATGCACAACAAAGGTACAATTATTATAGATTACTCAAATATAACTTGGGATATATGATGAATTAAACAACTAATCTAGATATCAAGTTCATAGAATCAAATCACCAAGATGACAAGATATGCAAAAGATAAATATACTACACTAAATACTAAAATTAAAGAGTGTAGGGAAGAGAGAATTAAACTCAAGAATTTATCCGGGTTCAGCCACCAACTACTTGTGGCCTACATCCAGTCCCCAATCTTAACTTGAGATTTTCGTCACTATCTCCTAGACTTCACGGGTGCTAGGAAAACCTTTGTACAAATAAGAGCACTCCTCACACCTTGGGATACCTCACCCTTGTGCTAGAGCCTCCAATTCTTCAAGCTTCATAGGTGCTTGATGACCTTTACAATCAAGAGCACTCACAACACCTTTGGGATACCTCACCCTTTGTGTTTGAGTCTCACTACAAGGGATACCTCACCCTTTTCTGTCTTAAGGGATACCTCACCCTCTTACAATGATTTCAAGGTGAATAGAAAGAATAAAAACTCTCACAAGAGTAGATATACAACTAGAAGAACAAAGTATGGATGATAGAAAACTCTCTTAAGAGTGGATAATACAAATTGAAGAACAAAGGAATAGAAGGATTTTGCAATAAAGAGCTCAAAATATGATTTTGGAGATTCAAGGATCAAATCAAGTGTTCAAAAGGTGTATAAGCTTCATACAACACTTATATATAGAGCCCAAGTGATAAAATAACCGTTGGTAGTATTTAGAAATGATTTTTTATGAAAACTAGTTATGTATAGCCGTTAGAAACGTTTCTGGGCACTTGGTAATCGATTACACACTTCTGGTAATCGATTACATGGCTTCTATCAACGTTGTAACCGATTACAGGACTTGTGTAATCGATTACAACATTTCTAGTTTTGAAAGCTGACTTTAAAAGGTCATAACTACTTCATTTCTTATCCGATTAAAGAAAATGACCAGTCATTAGAAAGATTTTTGAGTCTATTTTCAAATGAAATAATTTCACAACAAAAATCAAAGTATTTTGAGAGTTATAATCAAAATATTGATCAAAGGTTAGTTTTTCAAAACTCAAACTTGACTGTTTTTGAAAACTGACTTTAAATGGTCATAACTTCTTCATTTCTTATCCGTTTAAAGCAAATGACCACTAATTGGAAAGATATTTGAGTCTGTTTTCATATGCATTAAGTTTCACAATAAAACTCAAAGTGATTTGAAAGTTATGATCAAAATAGTAACTAAATGTCAGTTTTGCAAAACACAAACTTGGCTATTTTTCAAAGGTGTGAACTACCACCAAGATTAACTTTCCAAAATAGTTTGTTGGGCATTTAAACATGTAAGAACCATTTTTAAAGACTTAAAAATATATTTGAGCTCTTTTCTTGTAAAACCTCTATCTTTACATAGGAGAAAACCTAAAAGAAAAATATATCAATTCTAGTTCTTAGGCTTCTTGATATAATCCAAGCTTCCACAAATTTCTTCTCTTCAAATCTCGTAAATTGCTTGGAACATCTTTATCATTCTCATTCTTATTGAGTTGAGCATAGTTGTGATCTTTTGCTTTCTAGTTGCAAAGCTCACTCTTGGTATTAGGACTATCCTACAAAGTATTACTCATTTAACACAAGCACAGTTAGTCCAAATTCATAACTCAATATCTTCATATGCATGATACAATATATCTCATTAAGAACATCTATGAAGCATAAGCATCATTCTTTTTATCTTGTATTTGTCATCATCAAAACTTAACATATTAAACTATTGAGGCAAAGACAATGCTACAATCTCCCCCTTTTTGATGATGACAAATCACCAAAGAAAAATATGCAATATAGAAGAATAGATATTCATAAGCATTTCAACAATAAGTATAAGAACATACATATTTTTCTTTCCAGTTTTCACTCCCCCTATTTGACATCAACAAAAAGGCTTAGGAAGGAAAGATAATATTTTCACCCATACCATCTGGATTGATCTTGCGGTCATGGCATTGCCTGGATTCCTTGGTTTTGTAAGGCTCGATTTTCACAGAGGTTCAGAGGCCTGGCGACTGCGTGACGATAGAGGATCGGTAGTTTACGCGGGCCGTCTAGCTGTGACCCTACGTGGAGAGTTTGATGAGAAGCCTATTTTTACTACTACTTTGTATTTACCCCTTGAGATGCCTTTGACTCTTAGGCGTTATTGGGGAGGAATTTTCCATGCGCCTAGTGAGATTAGTAGTGTGTCGACAGCATGGACTCCTGTCCGTAGAGCTGAGAGACATCCTGGATTTTTGTCATCCGATGATCCATCTGAGAGTGATCCTTCGGAGGGTTAGAAATCTTTGATGTGCACTTGGGCACTTTATGTTTTGGTATTGTACTGACTGTTTACTGCTTTATTTAAATATTTGTAGTTGTAAATTATTTGTACAACTTAAAACAAAATCATATATACATTATGGTGTGTAATAATAGTTATTTTATTTTATGTTCCGTGTTATTTTATTTAATGATATTCAGTATAAAAAGAAAAAATTTTACAACTTATATTATTTATGTACCAAACGTTTTTATAACTTGGGTAATTTTATTTTATTGCATCGAAAATGTGACATCCCCACAAGGGTGTTATAGTTGGCCTTTTCTAGGATTATCCTTGCTCTGCTACCTCTGGGGTTAAACGCCCCATTGACGTAGATTGTCCACCCGCCTCCCTAGTCGGGCAACGAGGGGTGAGTAAATTCTATGACAAAGTTGAAGAGCGCTTAAGCCTTGATATCTTGTTGAGGTTTATAGCTTATATTGAACTCCGAAGATTGTCCACTCGCCACACTATCATTCATCATGTAAGTTTTGGCTTATAGATTATATGTTGGTTCATCCTTACCACCACAAGATGACACTAAAAGTACTATCTTAATCTTCTTGCTGAGACTAGCAAGGCAAAAGCCAACTTCTCTATCTTCTAGTAGTGAACCTTAGGGCCCTATAGAACTTTGCTAACAAAATAGACTAACTTTTGTCCTTTGGCAGTTTCCCATACTAGGATAGAACTCACATCCTTAGCAGACACTGAAAGGTATAAGAACAAAGTTTCTCTGACTTTTAGCCTATATAAGATGGGAGATATGGCAAGAGCAGTCTTCGAGTTCTAGAAAGACTCCTCGCACTCTGTCGTCCACTTGAAGTCTTTTCCCTTTGCAAGAGCTTAAAGAAGGGGAGAGCTTTCTGAGTGGACATGGAGATAAATCTAGTTAAGGACGATATCTGTCTTGTTAATTACTAGATTTCTTTTCGGGTATTGGGGCTCCACATGCCGATGATAGCCTAACATTTATCGGGGTTAGCTTTAATCCCTCTATTCGTCAATAAGAACCCTAAGAACTTCCTAGCTTGGACCTCAAAGGCACATTTCTCATGATTGAGCCTCATGTTATGTTTTTTTTAGTTGTGAGAAAACTTCTTGGAGGTCATTTACGTGGTCTCCTGTGCTTGGAGTTTTCACGATCATGTTATCAATGTATACCTCTATAATCTTGCCCACCTTCTCTTCAAAGACTTTATTCATCATACGTTGGTAGGTTGCTCCCACGTTCTTAAGGCCAAAAGGAATCACTTTGTAACAGTAGCTCACCCTTTCTGTGATAAAAGTTATTTTCTCTTCATCCTTTGGATGCATTAGAATTTGATTGTACCCTGAATATGCATCCATAAAAGAGAGGAATTAGTAACTTAAGGATCAGTCCACTAACTTATCAATATTAGAGACAAAGGGTAAGGGTCCTTGAGGTAGGCCTTGTTGAGGTTTGTGTAGTCTACACACATACGCCACTTCCCCGAGGACTTCTTAACTAATATGACCTTAGATAGCCAGGTAGTGTAGGATACTTCCTTCATGAATCATCTTTCAGGAGCTCTTTCACCTGTTTTTTTATTACCTTATGGTGCTTAGGCCCTACTTTCCTTTTTCTCTACACCACCGGCTTAGAGCTTGGGTTAATGGAAAACTTATGACATATGAAGTTAGTGTCGAGGCCAGGCATATTTGCAAATGTCCAAGCAAAGAGGTCTTTATTCAGCTAGAGGAATTTCGTCAACTTCTTCTGTTCTCCTTTTAGGAGGCCGGCTCCTATTTCATGACCTAGTTTGGTCGGTCTCGGAGATTCATATTAAGTAGCCATCCTTCAGGCTACGGTCTCATGTTCTGTACATCACCTCGGACATCAAGCTCCATAACCATCACAGGGTGTTTACTTTCTCCTTGAGGTCGTGGAGTTTGGTGTAAGAGTTCTGATCTATCGATTATTTCTAGATCTTGAGTGCCTTATGTTTGATCTAATTGGACTCCATATGTGCTTAATTGTTAACCTTTTAGCTATGTTTCTAGATATAAGATTAATCGGATCCTTATTGTGAAACAATGCTTAAGTGTGTTTATAAGCACTTATAATTGCATTGTATTTTTCAGGAGATCTTTGATTAATGAAGTCCAATAACATCAAACCAAGCTTGTTATCCATTTGAGGAGAAAGCTGAAGACTTAAGGAGATTAATATCAACTCTAGAAGCAAGGAGAAAAGAGAAATTAGGACTGAATATGAAGAAATTAAGGGACACGACCCGTGTCCCTAGACATGGGGTAGGTCGTGTCCTTCTCTACCATTTCAACAAGACTCAGCACTGGACTTGACAAAAAACATGGCTTGTGTCCCAAGACACGGTGTAGGCTATGTCATTCTCTGTTATCATAAAAGGAATCCAGTTATGAGTACACCTGAGAACACGGCCCATGTCATAAGACACGGGGTAGACCGTGTTCATCTCTGACTTCAATTCTTGTGGAGATTATGGTGATAAACCCAAACACGGGTGGGTCGTGTCATCAGACACGACCCATGTCTTCTGTTCAGAAACTTAAATTCAAATTCTAATGAGGAACTGGGGATCCAAAGTTGTAAATAAGATTGCTTAGGGTCCCTAAAAGTGAGTCTAGACTAGAAGCTGCCAAGGAACTGAGGAGAATACGAAGAACAAGAGAAAAGGAGATTCGATCAAAGATTGGGATTCAGGTTTGAGCCATCAGAGATCCATCAACCTCGATTATTGGAAACTAGTTTGATCTTCAGTTTTCTTTCACACTTTTATTCTTGACAATGTCTTCCTTTAGTTTTTCTTTTGAATCTGAATTTGCCATGGATGACTAAGTTCTTATTTGGTTAAGGGAAGAAGAAACTCTAATTTTGATTATATGAATCCTACGTATTCCTTTATATTCAATACAATTATGTTCTTATTCATATGTTTCTGTTCTTAATTTGGTATAGAGGTTTTATACTCTTCACTATTTTAGAAAGAAGTAAAATTAGGATTGTTATGCGCGGTTGCGGTGGTATGATTAGTGAAACATATGATCTGAGTAATTCAATCCTGGTGTGTGAATGGACCTTAGTGATCATTAATTAGGTGTAAGAGCAGTTGCTTTACAATTAACTAATGATTAGGGCTTGATTTGAACGGTGGCTAAATTAACCAAAACTTAAGGAAAACTGAGAATTAATCTCACAATCACATGAGAACATAATTGGTTATGTAGATATAAAGGATATGTAGGTTAGCATGATCATATAAATCTAGTAGTGGATTCCATCTCTTAACCAATATCTTTTAATTTGTAATTCAAATCGTATTTACTGTTGTCGCTTTCAATTTAATTCCTTTTTATAGTTTTAACAAAAAAAACCCATTTTTATTGTTTATAATTTTTATAGTTTAAATTGGGATTCGATTTTTATTTTTAATTGAATTAGTTCTCTAGGGATCGACCCTTGCTAACTACAATTGTGTAATTGGCTAGCTGCCATTAATTATAGTTTTGATGATAACAAACATGAAGATGATGAGAAGACCAAGTCCAAGTTTTTCAAGATTAGCTTTAGGACTTAGGATCTATCATGTACGGAGCTGATAAATAGATATCTCATTGGTTAAACTTAAAAGATCTAAAATAATCTACTCCTTAAATTAAACTAAGGTTTCAAAATAGTTTTTGAAAGATCAAAGATTTTAGAAACTGGAAATAGTTTTTCAAAAGCAATTTAGAATGGTTTTTCAAACTGTTTTTAACTGAGGTATTCGAATACCCCTCTATGGTATTCGAATAACCTGATTCCAATTCATACGCTTCTGTTTTTTCAAAATAGAGGTATTTGAATACCTCTTGTGGTATTCGAATAACCTGATTTCAGAATATACCTTTTTAACTGAGGTATTTGAATACCCTTGACTGGTATTCGAATAACCCTACTTTGATCAGTTTTTTTAAATAAGTTGACAGAGGGATTCGAATACCCCCTGATGGTATTCGAATAACCCACGGGACTCTGCTTTGGTTTTTTTTGAATTCCTACGAGAAGTCTCAACATTTATTATCAAAATAAATGCACCCAACGACCTCCTTGATATGAAGCTCTATAAATAGAAGTCTAGGTCACCTCTGATCAGCCCCCGAACATTCTGATAAATTCTTGCTTGGCTGAAAACAAGTTTTACATTATTTTCTCTTTTTTTTCTATGCTCTTAATATTAAATCCTTGAGATATCTGTAAGACAACTCCTTAGTGCTTCAATTTATATAATTTACTCTGAGTGAGAGTTTTTCTTCATCTATATTTTGGTTCTTTGTAAAAGGGTGAGGCATCCCTTAGTGAAATTGTGAGGGTGAGGTATCCCTCAGTAAGAGGGTGAGGAATCCCTTGTTATAAAGAAGGTGAGGTATCCTTCAAAGGGAGTGAGGTATCCCTCTAGTAAATAGGGTGAGGTATCCCTATTGTGTAAAGGTTGCAAGCACCATGCTTTTAAGCTTGTATTGAATAGTAAAAAATCTCGAATTGTGTTTCGGGGACTGGACGTAGGCCACAAGTGGTTAGTGGTCGAACCAGGATAAATATTGTGCCTGCTCTTCTCTCCTTTATCTCTTTATTTTCAGCAATTTATTTATTATTGCTTAATTGTTTATTTACTATTCTTAAGGCATTTTATCATCTTTATATATATTCATTAAAGAAATTTGTATTAAAAAGGGTTTGCGCAAAAGTTTTTAATTACTCAATTCACCCCGCTCTTGAGTACTGAAGCCACTTAGGCAACAAGTGGTATCAGAGCTAGACTCTTATATAAAGAGCTTTGCCACTTCAAGAGTACATGACTTCATCAAATGGTTTTTCAGAAGCAACTTCCATAAATCGACCACCCTTTTTCAATGGGGATTGTTATGCATATTGGAAGGAAAGAATAAAAATCTTTATTGAGGCTATTGATCTAGATGTGAGGGATGCTGTCGAAAATGGCACATTTATACCTACACGATTTGTTGATGGTGTAAAAATCGAGACACCTAGAAATGATTGGTCTAAAGATGATAAAAGAAAAGTTCAATATAACTTAGAAGCCAAAAACATCATTACCACAGCTTTGGGGCATGATAAATTTTTTAGAATTTCAAATTGTAAAACTGCTAAAGAAATGTGGGACACTTTACAAGTTACCCATGAGGGTACTAGTGAAGTAAAGAGATCGAGAATAAATTCTCTTACTCGAGAATATGAATTATTTAGAATGAACCATGCTGAAAGCATTCAGGAAATGCAAAAAAGGTTCACCCACATTGTAAATCATCTTGCATCATTAGGAAAGAATTTTTCTAATGTAGATTTAATTAACAAAGTGTTGAGATGTTTGAGTAGGATTTGGCAGCCTAAGGTGACAACTATATTTGAATCAAGAGACTTGTCAACAATGACATTAGCTACGCTTTTTGGAAAACTTCAAGAGCACGAATTAGAACTCAACAGACTTGACCTAAGTGAAGAAAATGATAAGAAAAATAAAGGGATAGCACCTAAAGCCACCATCTCCACTATCAACAATGAAGAAGAAGACGATGGAGATGACGTGGACAATATTGAATTAAATAAAGAGAACCTTAGTCTTCTAGTGAAGAAATTTGGAAGGTTTCTCAAAAAGAAAGGAACTCAAAGAAGACCACCTTTTTCCCCAAAGAAATTTGAAAAGAAGCCCTCAAAGGAAAGAAGAGCTTACATGGCATGGGACGACAACGACATGGACTCAATCGATAGTTCAGATAGCGAGGAAGCTCATCTATGTCTTATAGCCATAGGAGAAGAAGATCAAGAAAGCTGACAGTGTTGTAGGTGTGCTTGAAGACCAAGAGCTGACAGTGACATTTTGAAAATGGCTACTACAAGCACAAGACCAGAAATAATTCCAAGCTCTCCTCCTAGTTTTCATGTAATTTGGACTTGCAATCTTTGGATAAAAATATCCCATTATATATTCTATAAGTACACTACCTTTAGGTAAGTTTCCCTCACTCGTAATGCACTTCTGTATGTGTTAAATCTATTTTTTTTTATAATGTTATTCGAATACCTCCCTATGGTATTCGAATACCATTGCATCTATACGTGAAAATCTATGTTTTTCTGATAGGTCTATTCGAATACCACCATAAGGTATTCGAATACCATACATCAGTACAACAATATTATGTTTCTCTAAGTTGGTGTATTCGAATAACTCAACAAGTATTCGAATAACCAGAGACTTATCATATCAGTATTTCTCACATGCTTCTGGAGCATTCGAATACCTTCCAAGGCATTCGAATACTTGCACCTGCCTTGTCTTCTTTTTTGTGGTGGATATTCGAATACAGTAAGAGGTATTCGAATACCACATGGCTGAAAGCCAAATTTACAGCCTGTTCTCTGTTCTGTTTCAATTTTTTTTATGCAAATGCAAATATAAATATATTTTGACTATGAGTAACATGCTTTAGTTGAAATACATCTCATTTCTTTTGAGCCTAAATTTATGCCTTAAATAAAAATTACATGATGTTCTTAAATGTATATTCCTTAGCTTGTTCTTGCCCCTTCTTTTTCTCAAGAATATGCTGCATATTTAAATTTTTTGTAATACAAATGCTTAATGTAATTGGCTACTGTTTTGATAAATATATGAATGTGATCACAATTGCAACAAGTGGTATCAAATATAAGTAATTCTCTTGGTAAATGCAATGACAATTTTGATGACTATACAATGTGTAACGTCCTAACACTAAAATCACAATTCATATAATTACACAAAGCTGATAATACTAAAACGTTACTGTAAACTTACTATCTTAATAAATATATCTATAATCACTTGAGTAAGTCATCATAGAGAACCTTATAATATGTAAAAAGATATACTCTTTGTACAAGTATTCATACATATACAGTACTAGCCTTAACAAAGGCTTGAAATATTACATATTTAATTACATTACCAAAAGATCTTAGGAAGTATAACCTATGTACAAACAACTATAAAATAACTAATCTTTAGTCTCTTTCTTCACCTTACTCTTGGAGGAAACTTCACCTGGAATTACATGATATACAACGGGGTGAGAAATAATATTTCTCGATAAGTTATCAAAACTAGTCATAAACAACATAATAAACATGATTTAACTTATAAAGAAAAGTAAATCACATTTATAACATCAACTAGAATATATTTTCTAGAGTAAAGATATCAAGTTGGAGGTACATCTCATCATTCTTATATACTTAATTCAATCGACAAATTAGGTATATTTTAATAAAATCTTGACTTCTAAGTTTATCTTTTGTAGATGGCAAAACTAAGTATATCCACACTACTTGTAACAATGGCACTTGGTTAAGAATAATTTGTTCCTTTAGGAACTTCTTTGAATTCCTTACCTTCTTGGCCAAATGACCTTACGTCATATAAGTTACACTTCTCGATAAACCATGTCAATATATTCTGCTTAATTTGATCTAATATTAATTCTCTTCACATCTATAGTGAAGCTAATTAGCAATAGGTTATCATTAGTGATATATATATATATTTTTCTCTAGTAAACCACTACTCTTGGTTGTTATAGAGTCCATTCTAATCTATGTATACTGAAGGAATTACCCTTTTTATTTCATTTTCTCAACTATCATGTCTATCATACTCCATGTCCTACTTTTATCATTCTTTTGTTATTGGATAACCAACAACTTGTATGACGATTTCTCCATGGAAATATGCCTTAATTAAAGCCCTAACACATGTAATAACATGCATAAATGATTTCTCAAGGGGCTGCCTCTCAAATTCTTCAAAAGGACCATTTTTCACGTTTACGGGTGGAATGCATGGCGCTTGACCCTCCCGTCCCATGGCGCATTGAGGCCAAAAAAGCCAGAAAACAGATTCTGCAGAACCAAAGATGCGTGGTACTTGTCCAATGGTCAAGTTTTCTTGATTTTGGCCATTTTCAGTTCCTTTCTTGGTCATTGGATGTCCCTAACTAGTTTATAAGTGTATAGGAAGCCTTAATTACCATCAAACACATCTTGATTTGGACCTATGACCCAATAACACCCATACTTGGTGTAAAACTCTAAAGTAAGTATCAATGAGCTAAAAGAGGTATCTTAAGCTTCTAAATTCAGGTTTTTACTTTGAACAAGTCATAAACCAACAGACAAACATAACCATGTAACCCCTATACATCCTACTCTCTTCTAGAATTCAATTTAGCCTATTAGGTTGTTTAGAGCAAATATGAAAAGAATAGAAAAAACTAGAAGAAGAGAAGTTCTACCCCCTACCTTCAAGGTTTCCAACTGCAAAAATGAAACCAAACTTGATTGAAACTCAAGCTTCAACTTTGCCCTTAGCCTTCCTCTTTATCTCTTCCTCTTCCTTAGTCTTTTCTTCTTCTCCTTCCCTTAGGGTTCTTTCGTTTTCTCTTTTCTGTTTTCCAATGAAACCAAATTTAATAAATTGCACACTTAATAATAGCTAACAATAGTCAAAAATAAGGGCTATCAACCGTGGGTAAATATTAGCCATGGAATTTACACTTGATAAACCCCTATCTGTTAAAAACATTCAACTTTAGCTAAAATAAGATTTCCAGCTTCCAACAACTTTGAAATAAATACTAAGTTTCATCAAAATTATTGTTCTACTTGAAATCTTAATTTTCCATATCTGTTGGGGTTACTTCGGTATTAAATAAACAAAACAGTATGCCCAAAAATACCAAACTGACTCTGATTTATCTCAAATTTTAATCACAACTTATGACATACATTTGTGACTTAAGAGTAAAGTATCCATACTTAAAACCCTTATTTAAGCAGTTTATGCAAATAACTGAGTCATTTTAGGCTACTTTTTACCTTTAGAGCTACAACAAAGTGTCTAACTGAACTCAGTTCGCCACCAAAAACAACAGACAAGTTAAACAAGTCATATGTTACCCTTGTATGCATATAAAAGTCTAACATGCTATTGAGGGTATTACACAATGCGATTGGTTGATCTATAAATGAATATATTTTTGCTCATGTGCTGAATATTGTGCTTATCTTGCTAAATTTATAAAATTATACTATGTTGCTATTCTTGTATGCTTTATCTTGCCCTATCTTTTTTATCATGACAAAAGAGGGAGAAAAAACTTGAATTCTTTATTTGAGAAAAGTTAGGGGGAGAAAAAGTAAAAGTTCGGTAAGACAAAAATGGAAATTGGATTCCAAAAGTAAGGTGGAGCTACTGTGCACATCTCTGATATAAATCACCTCTTATGAAAAGGAGGGGGAGTAAGTATCTCTAAACAACTTTGTGACTTTCAATTTATATGAACTAATTCTTTTCTCAAATATTAGTTTGTCATCATAAAAAAGAGGGAGAATGCAATTTGTAACACCCCAACTTTAGGATAAATGACTGTTATGTCATGATTGTACTGTTTTATGTTTTTCTGTATAATATAAAATTTATTTAACTATTTCATGTTCATATTTGAGTGTTTTGTGTAATTTGCTTCGAGTCAAGAAAATAATAATTTTCGGATCGGGGAAATCTTATTTTAATTATTCGGAGCTGGGAGATCTTATTAAACCCAATTCTGAATGATACGTGTATCAATCTTTTAATTTTTAGGATTTAAGTGTGCAATAAAATAATTTTATATTATTATAATATTATTTTATTAGTCAGTATAAATAAAATGACAGTGGATCCAAAAATGTCTGTGGGACCTACTTTTGGTTTGTATGACCCACAATTGATTTGCGGGACCCATGTTTAGTTAAAGTAGTCACTGTTGATGGCTTGATTTATTTTAAGCAAATAGGAATTAAGTCAACAAAGAGGGCTTGACTTGATTTGCACCGTTGGATGAGAAGGTTTAGTTTTGAATATCAACCATTGATCTAATTTATGGTTGTAAGGATAAGCTTAATGATGAAGGACTTGGATATCTACCATTGATCAATTGTACGGTGGAGATTGGTCTCACAAAAGTAGTTAGAATCATTTGTGACCTTTGGATGTGAAGAATGTAGGGAAGATCTTGACCCTTTATTTTTGAAGATGAATCTAATGGCTAGGATTTCAATGGAGATAAGATCTAATGGTTTAGATTTGATCATATCACTACCTAATACCAACCCTTGATTTAATCAATGGCTCTTGAAGCTTAGATTTTAAGAATGTTAATTAATTAGTAATGTAACCAATTAACCTAATAAAGCTAGATTAAGTGTGCATAGAAGCTTAATAGGATTAGTAGTTTAATTAGTGATCACCATTAGGGAAGAACATTCAAGAACATGTGACAAGGCATGTGACAAGGCTTGGATTTAGCCAATGGAAGACAAGCTTGGTGACCAAGTTTTGATCTCAACCTTTGATGAAGTCTAACACTTTACTACACTTTCTCTCTTCCAAAAATACAAACCACCATTGTTACTCTTCTCCAAGCAATTCGGCCAAGCACCCTTCTCTACCATCCATCCACCTAAAATTTCATCTAACCTACTTTTCCAAACCTAAACACCATTCTAAGAACATTTCTAGTTGAGAGTTCTTCCAAAATCTATCATCTTAAGCTTGGAAAATCACTTTGGAGATTTTTCCTAGAAGGTGAAAATCCTTATTTTTCATTTCTAACTTCATTTTCAAGGTTCTAAGCCATGATTTATCCATGGTTTATAATTTTCTCCTATAGTTATAACTCTTGAAAATTTTGTTTAAGATCTTTAGGTTTTCTTGGAGGTGAAACCGAAACCACTAGGAGAAGGAGTAGAGGTTTTAATCTTCCTTTAAGGTAAGAGGGAGATTTAATCTCATCAACCATGTGTGGTGATGAGAAAATGGACTTTTATGTATGTGAAGAATCCATAAGGATTCACTTGTGTTTGATTGTTTAAAAGCTTTCCTACTTGTGTTTGATATTGTTAGTATGCATGTCTACAAGTTTTGAAATATATTGCATGTGTGATAAATGCATGATTATTACTTAGGATGTGAATAACATGTAAGGTTTGCATGAGTGTTCCAAAGAACACAAAGAGGGGCTCACGGCCTCAACAAGAAAAAGGGGACCAAAATGTTCTCAACCATTTTCAAAAGGAAGGACTTAATGGAATTAGGTAAATGAATAAATTTCAAAACGATTTAGAAGAAGAAAAATGATCCAAAGATCAAATGCCAATGTTTTAGCAATTTCGGCCAACATGCCTAGTAAAGGTGTAATCAATCCAAAATTTATTTTCTAAAGTGTAGATTAGTATTTAACCTAAAAAGAATGTTTTTGTAATGAATTTTCAAGAATTAAGGAAGTAAACCAATTTTTAGAAATGTGATATAGAAGAAAAGTAAATAAAACCCTTGAAAAATACTTACTTTTGAATTTTAAAGTATAGTGATAATTACTAAAGTGGATTTAGTAAAAATAAACTAAATAAACAAATTTTTAGAGTAAAAATTAGAAAGTACATTTTTAATAGAATTTATAGACAAAATGCTTTGTCAAAATTTATTAAAAATAGACAAATAAAAGAGAACATTTTATAATATATTTATAACATAAGAAAAATTATTCTACGTAGTTTTAAAGTAGTGAAAATAGCTTACGTAGTTTTAAAACAGAGATTTTAAAGCTTTTCGATCAAGAAAACGATTTAAAAATCTTACGCGATTGAGAAAACAATTTAAAAATACTACGCGATTTTAAGAACAGCAAAATATATTTACGCGATTTAAAAACATTTGTAAAAATAATGAAATTATGAAAATGCAATAAGATTTCTACGTGATTAATTGGAACAGTGAGATTTACTGTTGGGCCAAAGTGGTGGACCCGGACATGTGGAAATATGGTACGTCAGGTGGGAACGTACTGTATTTTGGACATGTGGAAATATAGTACGTCAGGTGGGAATGTGTTGTATTTAAGATTTTTGCCATTGAGGGCATCTGCGTAAGTATGAGAATATTTTGAAGCTAAGGGTAATTTGGTAATTATATTTTTTATTCATGCATTGAGTTGTGCCAATTTGATTGATAATTGGTGATTTGATTGACGAGGCGAATTACACCGTGTTGTCGGTGTGATAAGCGTAGTATGGTTTGTTTCTTTGTATGGACTTGGAGGCATTAGTGTGCGGAGTATTCCACATGTGGACAGTTGGTCGCTCCTCTGGGCCGTGGTAACTGGCAACACACTAGTGATCTCGACACACACTATACTTAATCAAGATCTTGTAAAGACTATTTTAGTACAATGCGTGTAGTTACACGATGTTTGGACTATGTGCTACTACACGATGTTTGGACAGTGGGCTATAGACACAACGTTAGACAGTGTAATAGTTTGGTTGGGTAGCCTGAGGTACTGATAGATCTTTGCGGGTCATTCTCTCTAATATCTGTGTCTAGCTCCATGGAGTAGGAACGAGTCGTATTACATTTGGATTTGTGTCATGCATCATAACATTATTATCTGTGATATTATTTGATACTGTTGTATTAAAATTGCTGTATTAAATTGTATTATTATTTATGATACTATAGTATGCTTTGTTGTATAAATTGTTATATCTATTGTATTTGGTGTAACACCCCAAAATTTACTTTTCTACTATCAGAATTCATTCTAAAATATTTGTGATTTTCTGGAATTTTTTTGGAATTTTCTAAGAACGCAGAATATTTTAATATATTTCTCATTTTACGTATGTACTGAGCAGAACCGGAGAAATGAGATATTTTCTCTGAAAGCCTTGAACTATGGAAACGTCGACGGGGGATCTTACTAAACCCGAGACCGGACACAGTTTGTAAGGTTTCACATTTTTCAAGAAATTTAACAGTAATAATAATGAAACAATGTGTAGATTTCAACTGTTAGGTAAATTAATGCTGACTTCTATCAACTGTAATAATTATCTACTAAATAATAACATGTATTAAAAATATTATCCTACTATCCAAAATCTACTTTGTATCACATCCATTAGCTTTAATTCCAAAAAGAATGATTAAATTAATTAAGCTTGTCAAGGGAAGCTTCCTAGAAATTTCCCAAATAATTCATTTTCTCTCTCTTCACTCCCCACACTTATTCCCACGACAGAGGCTATTTTGGGAGCCTAAAATACCCACCCTTCTCATTCTCACTTTTATCACTCCACTCTCATTTCAAACACTCTTCTCTTCTTCTCCTTGCTTCACCACCGTACACACACTCATTGGAGATCATCTCCATTGTTTGCTACCACTAAACTCATTTCGTGTTTTCTTCCACCATTCTAAGACCATCCTTTGGTTCCTCTTCCTCCACTATCCACCATTGAAGCTAAAGCTTTGAGCTTGGAGGTAAAGTCTTCACCTCTCTTTCACTTTCTTCTCATTTTCGTTTTTCTTGGTCACCTATGTGATCAAGAACTCATTTCTCCATGGTTTGAGTGGACATTATGGAAATTGTAACACCCCAATTTTTAGAAAAATGTCCCGAATGTTCTGTTTGCTGTTTTTTAAGCTTTTGTGTAAATGACTGTTATGTCCCTATTTTACTGTTTCTTGTTTTTCTGTATGAAATACAAATATGTTTTACAGGCTAAAATTTTATTTGATCGTTTTACGTATTTTGCTTCGAGACGGTAAAATAAAAATTTTCTCGAGCTACTGTTTTAATTTTTTTGGGTGATATACAGACAATTAATACTATCTGTAATTTTATTTGAACGTTTTGGATGATTTGCTTTGTCGTGGGGAAAAATGAAAAAATGACCGTTATGTCCCGATTGTACTGTTTTTAATTTTTCTATATGTTATAGTGCTTAATATTACTGTCTGTGAATTTATTTGGACTTTTTGTGCGATTTACTCCAAGACAGGATAATAATATTTTTCTGGGCCGGGGAAATCTTGTTTTAATTATTCAGACTGTGGATCTTACTAAACCTAATTCTGAATGAGACGATAATTAATCTTTTAATTTTTAGGATTTAACTCTCCAATAAAATAATTTTGTATATTATTTTATTAGTCAAGATAATTAGATGACAAAGGGACCCTAAATGTTTTATGGGACCCACGTTTAGCTAATACATTAACTTAGTAGCTTAATTAAGCATCATTAGTGAAGGAACTTTCAAGAACATGGTGACTAAGCTAATGACTAGGCTTAAGAGTTAATGGAGCTTAGTGACTAAGCATGGTGACTATGCTTGAACCAACCAATGAGAGCTAAGCTTGTTAAACAAGTTTTAATCTTAACCTTTGATGCATTCTAAGGCTAGGATGAAGCCAAGCCCAAGGACACCTTGCATGCTTTGATGTCTACGGCCAAGCCACCCTTGGAAGACCAAAAAATCACTTTGTCTTCATGCAAATTTCTCTCTTCTCTCTCTTCCAAAAACCCTAAACACCATTGAAGCTCTCTTGAAGCTCCATTCGGCCAAGCCTTGTTCTACACCATCCAATCACCCAAAATTCTATCCAACCAAGTTTTCTAAATCTAAACACAATCCTAAGAACAACTCTAGTTGAGAGTTCTTGCAAAATCTTCCATTTGAAGCTTGGAAACCAACTTAGAAAATTTTACCTAGAAGGTGACTTGAAGGAGAAAATCGAAACATAAGGAAAGGTGTGAAAGAGTTTTAGTCTTCATTTAAGGTAAGAGGAAGACTAATCTTATCATCTATGGATGGTGGTAAGAAGATGGAGTGTGATTTTTGTGATTGTAGAATCCATAAGGATTCATTTGTGTGATTATTAGTAGCTTGTTTATGTGTTTGTGTAATTGTTAGTAGCTTTCCTATTTGATGTTTGTAATAATTTGCATGTCTACAAGCTTTGATTGCATGTCTACAAGCTTTGACTTAGGTAACATGTGTTAGAAATATATTGCATGTGTTAGAAATGTATGATAATTTATAGGATGTGAATAATATGTCAAGGATTGCATGAGTGTTCCAAAGAACACAAACCTTGAGGCTTACGACCATGACCAAAATGGAGAACCAAAATGTTCTCTTAATTTTCCTAAAATGAGATTTAATTAACCTAGGAACATTAACAAGGTATCACATTGTTTAGATTAAGGAAAATGAATTTTGAAATCAAATGACATAATTTTATGTTTAGGCCAACATGCCAAACCACTTATATATGATTTCTAAGATCAATTCCAAACCTTTTTCAATCAAAATAATGCAATATATGTTAAAAAGGAATTTTTTTTAGGTGTTTTAAAGAAATTAATTGATTAGAATTAAGTGTCTTGAATTAAAACTATTGATTTTATTGTTAGAAATGAAATACAATAACTTTTGAGAATTTCTAACATATGGCTCATGCTGTAATTTTGAAGCATGTTAGTAGTTTTCAAAAGGATTAATTATATGGTTTAAAAATTAAATAAACAGAATTTTTACGAAAAAATTAGGAAATCATTTATATAAATTTTCTAAACAAAAAACTGTCAATTTTTAGTAAGAATGGACAAATACGATAGAAAAGATGTCCAAAAGACAGTATACGGTATAGAAAATATTTTACGTAGTTTAAATGTACTAAATATTATTTCTGGTTATTTAAACAGAAATTTAAACTGTAATTTTAAGGAGTTTGGACAAGAAAATGATTTAAAAATCTTACGCGATTGAGAAAATTCATTAAAAACTCTACGCGATTTTAAAAACAGAAAAATAAATTTACGTGATTTAAAAACGTTTGTAAAAACGACGAGATTGTGAAAACGCGATAAAATTTTTACGTGATTAACCAAAAAGGTACTTTATGTTATTTTTCTCTTTTCTGCTGTCGGGCTATGAGGTGAACTCGTACAGGCTTTGGAACAGTATTTGTCCGGTGGCACTTACTGTATCTTTTTATCTTTGAGGATATCTTGGTAATTTGAGATTATGCCAGTTTTTGGTGGATTGGTTGACGAGGTGAATCACATCGTGTTATCGATGCGATAAACGTAATGTGGTTCATTGTCTTTATGAACTTGGAGACGTTAGTGTACGGGATTCCATATATGGACAGTCGGTCGCTCCGCTGGGCCGTGGTAACCGATAGCACACTAATGAACTCGACACGCACTATTTTTAATCAAGATTTCGTAAAGTCTAATAGTACATTGCCTGTAGTGCCACAATATGAGACCATGAACTACACCATGCTTTGGATGATGGATTCCATATTACATGGGGCTATAGACGCAAAGTGTGACAGCGCAATAGTTTGGTTGGGTAGCCGTGGTACTAATAGATTTTGCGAGTCATTCTCTCTCTGATATCTGTTTGTGTTTAGCTCCATGGAGTAGGGTCGTGTCATATTATATCTGATTATATCTTGGATATTATTTTATTTTATCTGTTTATTTTATTTAATTAATGTTATGATAATTTGTTTATTCCTTACTTTATTTTATTCATGATAATATCTTATCCGTGATATTATGTGTTGTTATGATACTATTCTATTATTAAATTACTGTTATAGCTTTTCATATTGCATGAATCTGTATAACTCATTGTTTGTCGTTTTCTTATTTGCCATGTTTGTGATGATTTTAGATTGTCTTACCTCTTTATTGTATGTGTTTTCGTATATTTATTTTACGTGGTAAAGAGTTTGAGGAAGAGGAACAACCTCTTGAGATTGTGTATCCGAGGAGGAAGAAGAAGCGGAAGCCGAAGATCGAGACGACGATCAAGAACCATCTCGATCATCCATATCCATTGGATTGATTGGTTTGGGTATGGCGGTGCCTGGATTTTTGGGGTTTGTGCAGCTAGAGTTTCACGGTGGATCGTTAGCTTGGCATATGCGAGGAGACAGAGACTCCGTGACGTATGTGGGACGGCTGACTGTGTCCCTACGTCATAGGTTTGATGAAGAGCCAGTGGTGACGACTACTGTGTTTCTGCATTTAGAGTTACCTTTATCTCTTAGGCATCACTGGGGTGGTGTGTCCATTGAACCTAGTGAGATGACACTCGTATCGACTGCGCGGTCTCATGTCCGCCGAGTGTCGAGGTATCCTGGATATTTATCTTCTGATGAGTTTCCTGAGAGTGATCCATCAGAGGATTAAATATTTATGATGTATTTTTGGACGCGTCTGCGTATGTATATATTGACTCTTTACTATTTTTCTTTACTGTTTCTGTTTAAATATTTGTAGTTGTAGTTGTAAATTATTTGTATAACTTATAACTTGGACCATATGTATATTATGAGTGATGTTGTTCTGTTTACTTTATGTTTCCGCATTATTTTATTTAATAATATTCTGTTTAACAGGAATTATTTTACAACCCATATTAATATGTAATAAATGTTTTATAACTTGGGTAGATTTTATTTATTTCTCTTTATATATGTGACATCCCCACAAGGGTGTTACATTAGTTGGTATCAGAGTCTAAGTTAGAGTCTTTTGGGGTTGTGGTTGGGTCTGTTTTTGTTTGTGCTGTGTGATTCTTTGTGATTTACTTCCGAAAGGATATATCTAATTTTGTTTTATTCTGTTTGAAGAAAGAAGATGTCTGGACGAGGTAGAGGATGTGCGAATGTAAATTGTGATGTGGATCCTATGATTGCGGCTGCTGAAGCTATGCAGCGGATGGCTGAAGTAATGATGCTGCAGAATTTGAGAGCACCAACAAAGAAGATGCTACTCGCATGCCCTAAATTTATCTGAATTTAGGCGCCACAATCTGCCACAGTTTAGAGGCGAGGTTGATCCGGAGAAGGCAAGTCAATGGATACAAGACTTGGAAAGGATTTTTGAAGAAATGAGATGCACAGATGATAAGAAGGTAACTTATGCTGTCTTTATGCTAAGAGGAGATGGAGAACATTGGTGGAGAGGAACTCGCCAAGTTTTACAAGCTGAAGGAACTGAAATTACGTGGGAAGTATTTTTTGATGCTTTTCTGGGAAAGTATTTTCCTGCAAGTGCTAGGCATGCCAAGGAAATGGAATTTCTTGGTTTGCGACAGGGAAATATGACGGTGAATGAGTATGCGACAAAATTTAAGAATTTGTCTCAATTCTCGGATTATGCTCAAACTCGACCGGATGATTCATGGAGATGTTGGAAGTTTGAATCGGGCTTAAGAGTGGAACTGAAGCGAGGGGTGGTATCCTTGAGGATAAATCAGTTTCATGCTTTGGTTGATGCATGTGCGCGACTTGAGGAATTAGAGCCATCAAGAGATCAGAGGAATCGTAACTTTGGGCCAATAAGGTTTCAGAGAGGTGCAGGAAGTAATACGAATCGGTTTCAGCGCAAGCCGTATTCCAGACCATCAGGGAGTCAATCTCAACGACCACCAGTTGGGGGAAGTGTAAGTGGTAGTGGAGCTGGACAGAAAGTGGCGTTTACGCCAACGTGTTTTAAGTGCGGAAAGAAAGGTCATATCTCTCCGGAGTGCACGGTTAAGGGACGCTTTGTTTTAACTGTAAGCAACCTGGGCATATATCGAAGGATTGTACTCAGCCGGAAAGGAAGCCTGCTGTTCGATATGTTCGTGCTAATCAACAGAAGTCAGGGAATACTCAACCGAGATTTGGAGGGCGAGTATATACTATGACGGGAACAGAAATTTCTCAATCCGATGATCTTATACAAGGAGAAGGTGACATTGGAGGTAACCATCTGACTGTGTTATATGACTCTGGTGCTACACACTCGTTTATTGCATATGATTGTGTGGAAAGATTGAAGTTATCTGTGTCTTCTTTGAATGTTAAATTGAGTGTTTCTACGCCAACTGCTAAACCTGTGATTGCATCAAAGATATGTTTGGATTGTCCTGTTGTTGTGAAGGATCGTAAGTTTTTGGTCAACTTGATTTGTTTACCTCTTGTTGAGATAGAGGTAATCATAGGGATGGACTGGTTATCTTCTAACCATATCCTTATAGATTGTGCAAGTAAAACCATAGTTTTTCCTAAGGAAGAAAAGTCTGGATTCTTAACTGCTGTTAAGGTCAAGTCTTTGTTACAAGAGGGAGCGCAGGGATATGTGGTATTGTCTTCTCTAGAAGTTAAGAATGAGAAGGATGTGAATACTATTCCTGTAGTCAACGAGTTTCCAGAGGTTTTTCCTAATGACGTACCTAGTTTGCCACCTGAGAGGGAGATCGAGTTTTCAATTGATTTAGTACTAGGAACAGGTCCTATCTCAATTACACCATACCGTATGTCGCCAGCAGAGTTGGAGGAGCTGAAGAAGCAATTGGTGGAGTTGTTGGAGAAGCAGTTTGTGCGACCAAGTGTTTCGCCATGGGGTGCGCCAGTGCTTTTGGTCAAGAAGAAGGACGGAACTTCTCGGCTTTGTGTGGATTATCGTCAGCTGAACAAGGTGACTATCAAGAATAAATATCCGCTTCCAAGAATTGACGATTTGATGGATCAGTTAAGAGGAGCGGTGGTGTTTTCCAAGATAGATCTAAGATCGGGTTATCACCAGATTCGTGTTAAGGGGGAAGATGTACCGAAAACTGCTTTTCGAACTCGTTATGGACATTATGAGTATCAGGTAATGCCATTCGGGGTGACGAATGCTCCTGCCATATTTATGGATTATATGAACAGGATTTTTCATCCGTATCTAGACAGGTTTGTCGTTGTCTTCATCGATGACATTCTGATCTATTCTTAATCTAAGGAAGAGCATGCTGAACATCTTGGTATTGTTCTTCAGATTTTGAGAGAAAAATAGTTGTATGCGAAGTTGGCTAAATGTGAGTTCTGGTTGGAAAAAGTTCAATTTTTAGGTCATGTGATTTCAAAAGAAGGTATTGCAGTAGACCCATCAAAAGTGGAGACTGTTTTACAGTGGAAAAGGCCTAAGACGGTAACAGAAGTTCGAAGTTTCGTTGGACTTGCTGGTTATTACCGGAGGTTTATCGAAGGTTTTTCGAAGATTGCTGGACCGCTTACGCAACTTACGAGGAAAAGTCAAGCTTTTAAGTGGACGGAAGAACGTGAAGCCAGTTTTCAAGAGTTGAAGAAGAGGTTAACAACTGCACCTGTGTTGATCTTGCCAGATTCGAAGGGAACTTTTGACGTGTATTGTGATGCTTCTTATCAAGGGTTAGGTTGTGTTTTGATGCAAAATCGGAATGTTGTAGCGTATGCTTCTCGTCAGTTGAAGGTTCATGAGAAGAACTATCCAACGCATGATTTGGAATTGGCTGCAGTGGTTTTTGCTCTGAAAGTGTGGAGGCATTTTCTGTATGGAGCGTTGTTCAATGTCTTTAGGGATCACAAGAGTCTAAAGTACTTGTTTGATTAGAAAGAATTGAATATGAGGCAAAGGCGATGGTTGGAATTCTTAAAGGATTATGATTTTCAACTTCAATACCACTCGGGAAAACCTAATGTGGTAACTGATGCCTTGAGCAGAAAGGTGCTTAGTGTTTCGGCAATGATGATCAAGGAGGAAGAGTTGATCAATAAGTTTCGAGATCTATGGTTGCCTGTGGAGTTTTTACCTGAAAGAGTTCATTTATTTAAGGTTGTGATCATAAACGAATTTCTTGATGTTGTCCGAGATAAACAAAAGGAAGACGTGTTTTTGCAAAATGAGAGGGAATTGCTAAAGCAAGGTCATAAAGCGACGGTAGAAGAAGGAGCAGATGGAATCTTAAGGTTTAAGGGAAGAATTTGTATGCCTGATGATTCTGAATTGAAGAAGTCGATTCTAGATGAAGCTCATACTAGTGATCTTAGTTTACATCCGGGGATGACCAAGATGTATCAAGACTTGAAAAGGTTGTTTTGGTGGCCAATGATGAAAAGAGATGTAGCAGAGTATGTGGAGTCTTGTCTGGTTTGTCAGAAAGCAAAAGTGGAACATCAGAGACCAGCTGGAATGTTGCAACCGTTATCTATTCCAGAGTGGAAATGGGATAGTATCTCTATGGATTTCGTTACTGGTTTGCCGAAGACGAGGAAAGGTCATGATTCAATATGGGTTATAGTCGATAGGCTTACTAAATCGGCTCATTTCTTACCAATTAATATCAAGTATTCGTTGGAAAGATTAACCCAGTTATACATCAGCGAGATTGTTAGATTACATGGTGTACCTACATGTATAGTTTCTGATCGAGATCCGAGGTTTACGTCAAGGTTTTGGCGAAGTCTACAAGAAGCTATGGGAACTAAGTTGCGACTGAGTTCGGCGTATCATCCGCAGACTGATGGTCAGACATAGAGAACTATACAATCTTTGGAGGATCTGTTGCGTGCTTGTGTTTTGGAGCAACGAGGAAGTTGGGATGAATTTTTATCTTTGATAGAATTCACCTACAACAATAGTTTTCACTCAAGTATAGGGATGACACCCTATGAGGCATTGTACGGAAGACGATGTCGAACCCCGTTATGTTGGTATCAGGATGGGGAAAGCATGACTGTTGGACCAGATCATGTACAACAGACTATGGAGAAGGTAAAGATGATACAAGAGAAGATGAGAACGACGCAAAGCAGACAGAAGAGTTATGCGGATAAACGAAGACGACCTCTTGAGTTTGAGGAGGGTGAGCATGTGTTTCTAAGAGTTACTCCTACGACCGGTGTCGGAAGAGTTATTAAGTCTAAGAAGCTTACTCCTAAGTTTATTGGACCATATCAGATTATCCGACGTATAGGTCCTATGGCGTATCAGATTGCTTTGCCGCCTTTTCCATCCAATCTGCATGATGTATTTCATGTATCTCAACTCAGGAAATATATACCGGATCCGACGCATGTTATACAACCAGATGAAGTACAGTTGAAGGAGAATTTAATTTACGAGACTTTACCTGTTAGAATCAAGGACAGAAAGGTAAAGCAGCTTCGAGGAAAGATGATCGAGTTAGTGAAGGTTATATGGAATGACGTGACGGGTGATGCTACCTGGGAGCTGGAAGATTAAATGAGGGATCAGTATCCTCATTTGTTTTGATGTGCAGTGAATTTCGAGGATGAAATTTTTTATTTGTTGGGGAGAGTTGTAACACCCCAATTTTTAGAAAAATGTCCCGAATGTTCTGTTTGCTGTTTTTCAAGCTTTTGTGTAAATGACTGTTATGTCCCTATTTTACTGTTTCTTGTTTTTCTGTATGAAATACAAATATGTTTTACAGACTAAAATTTTATTTGATCGTTTTACGTATTTTGCTTCGAGACGGTAAAAATAAAAAATTTTCTCGAGCTACTGTTTTAATTTTTCTCAGGTGATATACGACAATTAATACTGTCTGTAATTTTATTTGAACGTTTTGGATGATTTGCTTCGTCGTGGGAAAAAATGAAAAAATGACCGTTATGTCTCGATTGTACTGTTTTTAATTTTTCTATATGTTACAGTGCTTAATATTACTTGTCTCGAATTTATTTGGACTTTTTGTGCGATTTGCTCCTGGACAGAAAATAATATTTTTTCGGTAGGAAATCTTGTTTTAATTATTCAGATTGGGGATCTTACTAAACTCAATTCTGAATGAGACGATAATTAATCTTTTAATTTTTAGGATTTAACTGTCTAATAAAATAATTTTGTATATTATTTATTAGTCAGTATAATTAGATGACAGTGGACCCGAAAATATTTTGCGGGACCCATGTTTAGCTAATACAGTTAACTTAGTAGCTTAATTAAGCATCATTAGTGAAGGAACTTTCAAGAACATGGTGACTAAGCTAATGACTAGGCTTAAGAGTTAATGGAGCTTAGTGACTAAGCATGGTGACTATGCTTGAACCAACCAATGAGAGCTAAGCTTGTTAAACAAGTTTTAATCTTAACCTTTGATGCATTCTAAGGCTAGGATGAAGCCAAGCCCAAGGACACCTTGCATGCTTTGATGTCTACGGCCAAGCCACCCTTGGAAGACCAAAAAATCACTTTGTCTTCATGCAAATTTCTCTCTTCTCTCTCTTCCAAAAACCCTGAACACCATTGAAGCTCTCTTGAAGCTCCATTCGGCCAAGCCTTGTTCTACACCATCCAATCACCCAAAATTCTATCCAACCAAGTTTTCTAAACCTAAACACAATCCTAAGAACATCTCTAGTTGAGAGTTCTTGCAAAATCTTCCATTTGAAGCTTGGAAACCAACTTGGAAAATTTTACCTAGAAGGTGACTTGAAGGAGAAAACCGAAACATAAGGAAAGGTGTGAAAGAGTTTTAGTCTTTATTTAAGGTAAGAGGAAGACTAATCTTATCATCTATGGATGGTGGTAAGAAGATGGAGTGTGATTTTTGTGATTGTAGAATCCATAAGGATTCATTTGTGTGATTATTAGTAGCTTGTTTATGTATTTGTGTAATTGTTAGTAGCTTTCCTATTTGATGTTTGTAATAATTTGCATGTCTACAAGCTTTGATTTAGGTTATATGTGTTAGAAATATATTGCATGTGTTAGAAATGTATGATAATTTATAGGATGTGAATAATATGTCAAGGATTGCATGAGTGTTCCAAAGAACACAAACCTTGAGGCTTACGACCATGACCAAAATGGAGAACCAAAATGTTCTCTTAATTTTCCTAAAATGAGATTTAATTAACCTAGGAACATTAACAAGGTATCACATTGTTTAGATTAAGGAAAATGAATTTAGAAATCAAATGACATAATTTTATGTTTAGGCCAACATGCCAAACCACTTATATATGATTTCTAAGATCAATTCCAAACCTTTTTCAATCAAAATAATGCAATATATGTTAAAAAGGAATTTTTTTTAGGAGTTTTAAAGAAATTAATTGATTAGAATTAAGTGTCTTGAATTAAAACTATTGATTTTATTGTTAGAAATGAAATACAGTAACTTTTGAGAATTTCTAACATATGGCTCATGCTGTAATTTTGAAGCATGTTAGTAGTTTTCAAAAGGATTAATTATATGGTTTAAAAATTAAATAAACAGAATTTTTACGAAAAAATTAGGAAATCATTTATATAAATTTTCTAAACAAAATACTGTCAATTTTTAGTAAGAATGGACAAATAAGATAGAAAAGATGTCCAAAAGATAGTATACGGTATGAAAAATATTTTACGTAGTTTAAATGTACTAAATATTATTTCTGGTTGTTCAAACAGAAATTTAAACAGTAATTTTAAGGAGTTTGTTCAAGAAAATGATTTAAAAATCTTATGCGATTGAGAAAATGTATTAAAAACTCTACGCGATTTTAAAAACAGAAAAATAAATTTACGCGATTTAAAAACGTTTGTAAAAACGACGAGATTGTGAAAACGCGATAAAATTTCTACGCGATTGACCAAAAAGGTACTTTCTGTTATTTTTCTCTTTTCTACTGTCGGGCTATGAGGTGAACCCGTACAGGCTTTGGAACAATATTTGTCCTGTGGGACTTATTAGATCTTTTTATCTTTGAGGATATCTTGGTAATTTGAGATTATGCCAGTTTTTGGTGGATTGGTTGACGAGGTGAATCACATCGTGTTATCGATGCGATAAACGTAGTGTGGTTCATTGTCTTTATGAACTTGGAGACGTTAGTGTACGGGATTCCATATATGGACAGTTGGTCGCTCCGTTGGGCCGTGGTACCCGATAACACACTAATGAACTCGACACGCACTATTTTTAATCAAGATTTTGTAAAGTCTAATAGTACATTGCCTGTAGTGCCACAATGTGAGACCGTGAACTACACCATGCTTTGGATGATGGATTCCATATGACGTGGGGCTATAGACGCAAAGTGTGACAGCGCAATAGTTTGGTTGGGCAGCCGTGGTACTAATAGATTTTGCGAGTCATTCTCTCTCTGATATCTGTTTGTGTTTAGCTCCATGGAGTAGGGTCGTGTCATATTATATCTGATTATATCTTGGATATTATTTTATTTTATCTGTTTATTTTATTTAATTAATGTTATGATAATTTGTTTATTCCTTACTTTATTTTATTCATGATAATATCTTATCTGTGATATTATGTGTTGTTATGATACTATTCTATTATTAAATTACTGTTATAGCTTTTCATATTGCATGAACTGTATAACTGTTGTTTGTCGTTTTCTTATTTGCCATGTTTGTGATGATTTTAGATTGTCTTACCTCTTTATTGTATGTGTTTTCTGTATATTTATTTTACGTGGTAAAGAGTTTGAGGAAGAGGAACAACCTCTTGAGATTGTGTATACTGAGGAGGAAGAAGAGCAGCAAGCCGAAGATCAGTACGACGATCAAGAACCATCTGATCATCCATATCCATTGGATTGATTGGTTTGGGTATGGCGGTGCCTGGATTTTTGGGGTTTGTGCAGCTAGAGTTTCACGGTGGATCGTTAGCTTGGCATATGCGAGGAGACAGAGACTCCGTGACGTATGTGGGACGACTGACTGTGTCCCTACGTCATAGGTTTGATGAAGAGCCAGTGATGACGACTACTGTGTTTCTGCATTTAGAGTTACCTTTATCTCTTAGGCGTCATTGGGGTGGTGTGTCCACTGAGCCTAGTGAGATGACACTCGTATCGACTGCGCGGTCTCATGTCCGCCGAGTGTCGAGGCATCCTGGATATTTATCTTCTGATGAGTTTCCTGAGAGTGATCCATCAGAGGATTAAATATTTATGATGTATTTTTGGGCGCGTCTGCGTATGTATATATTGACTCTTTACTGTTTTTCTTTACTGTTTCTGTTTAAATATTTGTAGTTGTAGTTGTAAATTATTTGTATAACTTATAACTTGGACCATATATATATTATGAGTGATGTAGTTCTGTTTACTTTATGTTTTCGCATTATTTTATTTAATAATATTCTGTTTAACAAGAATTATTTTACAACCCATATTAATATGCATATAAATGTTTTACAACTTGGGTAGATTTTATTTATTTCTCTTTATATATGTGACATCCCCATAAGGGTGTTACAGAAATCACTCACATTGGTGTTCTTCTTGAAGGGAAAAACGAAAATCTAGGGCAAGAAGAGGTAACACCTTGTGTTGTCTTCCAAATAGGTAAGAGGGAGATGATCCTCTTCAACTAACCTTGGTAGTAAGGGAATGTCTTGTATGTGTGTTGTTATTGATTTCTGAATCCATGTATAAAGTTCTCTCATTTTTATGTTGTTCTTCATGATAGTGCATTTTGTTGGGTTTGTATGATTTATTAATGCCTCTTACACGATTTGAAGATATATTTGAGTAACTTGTTGATTAAATATGATAATGATTGGTTTGGTTTGAGTTAAAGGACCTGGGGAACTCTGTTTTCTGCAAGTTTACACGTGGTAATCGATTACACGGGGCTTGTAATTGATTACCAAGCTCTTAAGGGTACGAAATCATGATTCTGAAAATTTGGTAATCGATTACGTCTTGTGTGTAATCGATTATAGAGATTCTGTTTAGCTTGTAATCGATTACTAGAGTGGTGTAATCGATTACCAAGCCTATGATGTCACGAAATGGTGCTTCTGGGAATCACGTAATCGATTACAACTTGTGGGTAATCGATTACGGAGGTTCTGTCCAATTGGTAATCGATTACCAGGGCTATGTAATCGATTACCAGATCCTTGAAGTTACGAATCGTGGTTCTGGGAATCACGTAATCGATTACAATGAGATTGTAATTGATTACAGAGATTTTGGTATACTGGTAATCGATTACTAGGGTGATGTAATCGATTACCAAGACCCAAAAATGAGATTTTTGAGCTGGAAATGATTGAAATTATGGTTCATTGCCCTTTGTAACTCAAACATAACCTAAAAACCCTAGATTCAAGGATTTTACCTTACTTAAATGCGATAGGAATATGTATTCATACCGATAGAGAAGAAATGATTTTGAAAATGGAATTCTTGGATCCATGACATGGAAACTGTGGTATGTGTGAAATACGGAACATATATTGATACAGAGAATTATTGATGTAAGTGTGATTTCCCTATGTGGGTTATGCACTTATTGATTTAGTACTCAATGAGACAAGATTGATGATATGCCATTGAGGCAATGTTTTAGTAAATGTGTTGTTGATATGTCATGTTGGACATTAATTAATGCTTATGTGCCATTGAGGCAATGCCTATGTTGAATGCATCATTGATGAACATACATGATTGGACATTGTGTCATCATGCATGTGTGTTATCCGTTGGACATTGTTGAGAAGGCCGTGTTGCCTAGGAGTTTAAATAACACCTTTGTGCGGGTGCGAGTAGACTAAGCGTAGGTGTCATATGTTGTTGACCCTGGGGGCGTCGGGGTGTGGGTGTCTCACAATAGACAGTGGTAGCTCCACTGGGGCCGTGGGATAGACCAATGCGACACAGCGACGATCCTGCCTGAGACGCTGTCCTATATCACGATCAACTGTTGAGGTACCATGTATGAGCCAATGCGCAAACAATTTTATGAAAGAAAGCACACTGTATTTTAAGGCTACTGATATACTGGTATTACTCCTTGATCATTCACTCCGAAAATATTTACGTCTAGCTCCATGGAGTAGGAACTTTGGTACCCTTGTTGCATTGTGAGTTGTCAGTCACATGGTCCATTGAGTATTTATAATTGGATAATGTGTTTACTATTATGACTGCGATATTTATTTGACTCTTGGTAATGCTAATGTTAACTATTGTTCTTTGCTGCTTTACTCTCGTTAATTACTTTCGGGTATTACTGCATTTGTATGGATTAACTGTATCTTATGTGGGTGTTCGACGCCGTTTATTTTCTTGCTGCCATGTTGGTACTGAAAGCTGGAAATCTCACCTCTTTCGGTAATTTCTCTATTTTGTATTTTGGTCGGATCGTGTGCTCTCGAGAAGACACTCGTGAGGAGGACAAGGAAACCACTGAGTTTCAGGGTTTCTGGCCTTATCTCGATTGAGATCAAAGTTGTTGAGGATGTCATTTCGACTCCGTGGACTTTTTGGCTATGTGCGGATCAACTTTCTTGGAGGTCCGGACTCCTGGCATATTAGCGTGCAGACTGACCGATGTGTATACCACGGTGATGTGACAGTGTCCTTAGCGTGGAGATGTTATAACGCTCCTATTCTGGATTTTCATGCTTTTGTATGGCTGGAGTTCTATATGCCCGTGAGAGACATGTGGGGTGAAATGTATTATACCCCTCGTGAGGATTCCTTTTTGTCTCTTTGCCCGGGGCTCCCGCCCGCCGTTCTCGTCGTCTCCGATGGATGTCTCGTCGGACGACGAGGACCCTGAGGAGGATCCATCAACGATTCCTTCTCGTTCTAGGCAGTCTTAGGGTTGGTTTTAATTGATGGCTACTGATGGCTGTCCGTTTATTTTGAGGGAGCCTGACGTACTACTGGGTTAGTGGATATATATATATATTTGTATCTCTTGGGGTAGGTACACATTTTGCCTTTTGTATATTTTTTGAAATGTAATTTAAACAGGCTTGTATTTCTGGTACAAAGTATGTAATTATCCATATTGTGAATGGTCGTATGTTTCATTCCACGTTGATTTCTCTTTGACTTTTTTTGACAGAAGTTTTATTGGAAAGAGGAACTTTTAATTTTAACTCAATCACGCGATATGTTCATAAACAGGTGTATATGTACACTAAATAGGAGTTTTAACCGGATTCATGTTAAGCAAAATATATATATATATATATATATATATATATATATATATATATATATATGTTAAAAAAATGTTCAAATTTTCCGTAATCATTTGTGTGTCGTTTCACTATAGTGCGACGTTCCTTCTTCTTACCCATTATGACTAAGGGAGAAAAAGGGGCGTTACATTTGGCGTTTTCTTATTTGCCATGCTGGTATTAATGTATGATTATCTCACCTCTCTATATGTATTGTTTTCTGTATTATTAAATTATGTTGTAAAGAGTTTGAGGAAGAAGATCAGCCTCTTGAGTGTATGTATCCTGAGGAGGAGGAGTAGTAGCAAGCTGAGGATCTGTTCGACGACTGCGAACCATCCGATCATCCATACCCGCTCGATTGACTTTGAGGATTGCGTTGTTGGGATTTCTGGGGTTTGTGAGACTGGAGTTTCACGGAGGCTCTGAGGCCTGGCGTTTGCACAAGGATAGAGGATCGGTGATCTTCTTGGGACGTTTAACTGTGTCCTTACGAGCAGAGTTTGATGCTGAGCCTGCTTTTACTACGACTTTGTATCTACAGTTGAAGATGCCGATGGATCTGAGGCGTCACTGAGGAGGGATGTTCCGTATCCCTAGTAAGATCAGTATAGTGTCGACAGCGCGGATTCATGTCCGTAGAGCTGCAAGACATCCTGGATACCTATCACCTGAAGTTTCATCTGAGAGTGATCCTTCAGAGGGTTAGATATCTATGATGTGCACTTGGGCACTTTTTGATGTAGTGTTGTATATGAACTCTTTACTGTTTTCTTTAAATACTTTGTAGTTGTATATTATTTGCTTAACTTAAAACAAAATCCTATGTATATTATGTGTGTGATGACAGTTGCTTTACTTTATGTTCCGTGTTATTTTATTTAGTAATGTTATATATAAAAAGGAAAAAAAATTTACAACCCATACTATTTATATAACAAATATTTTACAACTTGGGTAGATTCTATTTTATTGCATCATAAATGTGACATCCCCACAAGGGTGTTACATAATTGGCTAGCTGCCATTAATTATAGTTTTGATGATAACAAACATGAAGATGATGAGAAGATCAAGTCCAAGTTTTTCAAGATTAGCTTTAGGACTTAGGAACTATCATGTACGGAGCTGATAAATAGATATCTCATTGGTTAAACTTAAAAGATCTAAAATAATCTGCTCCGTAAATTAAACTGAGATTTCAAAATAGTTTTTGAAATATCAAAGATTTTAGAAACTGGAAATAGTTTTTCAAAAGCAATTTAGAATGGTTTTTCAAACTGTTTTTAACTGAGGTATTCGAATACCCCTCTATGGTATTCGAATAACCTAATTCCAATTCATACGCTTCTATTTTTTCAAAATAGAGGTATTCCAATACCTCTTGTGGTATTCGAATAACCTGATTTCAGAATATACCTTTTTAACTGAGGTATTCGAATATCCTTGACTGGTATTCGAATAACCCTGCTTTGATCAGTTTTTTAAATAAGTTGACAGAGGTATTCGAATACCCCCTAATGGTATTCGAATAACCCACGGGACTCTGCTTTGGTTTTTTTAAAAATTCCTACGAGAAGTCTCAGCATTTATTATCAAAATAAATGCACCCAACGGCCTTCTTGATATGAAGCTCTATAAATAGAAGTCTGGGTCACCTCTGATCAGCCCCTGAACATTCTGATCAATTATTGCTTAGCTGAAAATGAGTTTTACATTATTTTCTCTCTTTTTCCATGCTCTTAATATTAAATCCTTAAGATATCTGTGAGACAGCTCCTTAGTGCTTCAATTTGTATAATTTACTCTGAGTGAGAGTCTCTATTCATCTATATTCTGGTTCTTTGTAAAATGATGAGGTATCCCTTAGTGAAATTGTGAGGGTGAGGTATCCCTCAGTAAAAGGGTGAGGAATCCCTTGTTGTAAAGAAGGTGAGGTATCCTTCAAAGGGGGTGAGGTATCCCTCTAGTAAATAGGGTGAGGTATCCCTGTTGTGTAAAGGTTGCAAGCACCTGTTTTAAGCTTATATTGAATAGTGAAAAATCTCAAACTGTGTTTCGGGGACTGGACGTAGGCCACAAGTGGTTGGTGGTCGAACCAGGATAAATATTGTACCTACTCTTCTCTCCTTTATCTCTTTATTTTCAGTAATTTATTTATTATTGCTTAATTATTTATTTATTGTTCTTAAGGCATTTTATCATCTTTATATATATTCATTATATTGCTTCAAGAAATTGTTACCAAGTGGCCTCAATACTCAAGAGGGGGGGTGAATTGAGTAATTAAAACAAGTTAGCAAATCTTTCGCAAATCGTTTGATAAACAATTTTCGTTGAAGTTATTAAACGATTAGAGATAAATGGATGAATGAGATTAACACTTTTACTTATAAATGTGATAGCCAAAGGAGATAATATCTAAACAATTCAATAAAACAGTAAACCAAATAAAGAGAAGGGTTTAGAGAGAACAAACACAATCGTTTATCCTGGTTCGATCACCAATCCGCTTGTGATCTACGTCCAGTCCCCAAGCAACAACTTGAGATTTTCCACTATATCTTCAAGCTTCAATGGGTGCTTGACAACCACTACAATCTTGAGCACTCAACACTATGGGATACCTCACCCTAATGCTTGAGCCTCTATTTTCCAAGGGATACCTCACCCTTACAATACTTGAAGGATACCTTACCCTCACTTAACAGATTGTATAAGATTTAAATGGAAGAAACTCTCTCTAGAGCAAGTATTACAAATTGAAGCACTATGGTATATGGGATTCACACAAGTTCAAGCTCAAATCAAGGGATTTTGTAGAATGATGATAAAAACTTGTTTAAAGCTCAATACAAATTTTTCCAGAAGAATAGACTCAGTTTTTTTTTCTAACCTCCCAACGAAGCCCAACATGCAAATATATAGGTAAGTGTTATTTAATGCCGTTGGAAGTGGTTGGGAGCAATTAATGCTCAGCAATATAGCCGTTACGGGCTTTTGCTTGTTTTTCCAGAACATAGGCTAACCGGTTAGCCATGTATCCTAACCGGTTAGGGGCTCATTTAGACGTAAGGAGAAGTGTTCGGGTTTAATAACTAACCGGTTAGGAATGTGTCCTAATCGGTTAGGACACCATGAAAATGAGTTCTAGGAAGGATGCTAACCGGTTAGTCCTACAAGCTAATCAGTTAGGACATTACCAGTGTGGGTTCCGAGTTGATGAATAATCGATTAGGTATTCTACCTAATCGGTTAGAACATCACTTCTTTTGGGTTCTGAGATATAGAATAACTGGTTAGGCCATCTGCCTAATCGGTTAGGACAGGATTAGAGAGACTTCTGAGTTTATGAATAATCGGTTAGGCCATCTGCCTAATCGGTTAGGACAAAACATTTTTGACTTCTGGAAGTAATACTAACCGGTTAGGTCTTCTACCTAATCGGTTAGGATAAAACATTTTTGGCCTCTGAGTTATAAAATAACCGATTAGCTACTTTGCCTAATCGGTTAGGCATGTTATAAAAAACGAGGCAAAGCTTTTGTTTGAACAAACTAACCGGTTAGGAGCTGGTCCTAATTGGTTAGGGGCCATGAATTTTTGGCTCCTAATGTTTATCAACAAGCTGGTAAGATTTCAAAAAAGACTTAGGACATTAGATACGAAGGAGTTGTTGCATAAAACCTTTTTGATCCTAACATGAAAAACCATTTTACAAAAGCATTTTAAGGAAGACATTTGAGCTTGAGGTGAATCTCTAGAATACCTTTACATTAGATCTATAACCTATATGCTAAGCTTGAGTTCCTTGAGACTTGATCATTGTATTCCCATTGCTTTCATTGTTTGTCGACATCAAAACCATTTGCATCTTGTCCATATCAGTCACATTCTCCCCTTTTTGATGATGACAAACACTTATTGAGAAATAGATTAGTTCAAATGATAATTGGAAATAAGAATGGAATATGGAGACTTACTCCCCCTCTTTTGTTCAAGAGGTGCTTGAATCAGAGATGCACAGCTCCCCCTTTGTTTTGGGATTCCAGGACCATTAACAGACAATATATTATATTATCATAACACATTCACTTTTCTTACTTTTCTCAATAAATAGAAAGACCGTTATCCTTCTCCCCCTTTTGGCATAATCAAAAAGAAATCCAGTAGCCTAGGGTATTAAACAAGAACAAGCATGCAGAACTGAATCATAAGATTAAGCATTTTCTAGTAACTCAGAAGCAGTCAGACCATAAAAAAAATGCATTAGTAGGCATATCATACTTAAAAGAAATATCCAAGATCCAAAAATAAGAAGCAAAGATCACTATTAGGATTACCAAAATAAGCCAAAGATAAACAGTCATCAGTCATGCTAGATAAGTCTCCCATAATATCCAAAATAAGATAGCTAATCAAAGTGAGAAAGAGTTCAAAGACAATTAGTGCAGCAGCACAATCATGATAGAAACAGAGAGTCCATGCTTAAGCCCCAGGGTCTTCTGATTGTGAAAAGCGATGCTCAAGCCTATCCAGCCGTCCTTCCATAGCGCTCAAGCGATCATAAATAGCAGAATTGCTGTGTTCTTGGTAAGCTTTAAGATCTGCAATCCGGGCTTCAATATTGGCTTGCATATTTGCAATTGCTACCAGGACATGCTCATTGTCGGTGGCAGGGGCCTCTTCCATAGGGTCATCAGTAGGTGCAGGAGGATATTCGCCTTGTGGAGCTGCCGCTTCATTTCTTCGATTGTAAATCCATTCTCCATTGACTTTCTTTGCATTCATTCGGTTTAGAGACGCAAGGCCAAATTTGTGAGGACCAGTAGAGAAGATGACTCCATCGTCCTTCAAATTGACCTTATAGTGATCCAAAATTTTAGCCACTAGGAAGGCGTAAAGGCAGATCCATCATTGCCTTGTCTTTGGCTTTCTTTATGTTGTGCATAATGTAGTGTGGCCAGTTGATTTTCTTGCGACTTTTAAGAGCCCATATCACAAATATATCGTCTTCTTCAACCAAGGCATAGTTGCTTGCCCTTGGTACCAAGATATGGGTGACCACAAAGTGAAGAAGGCGATCCAAAGCAATTTCGAAAAAGAGTCAAAGATCCCGGGGCACGACAAGTGCACTGGTTGAATCATGTCTTGTACAAATACTCGAGCTCTATCAAAATCTGCCCATGTAAGGTCGTCATTCTCGGTAAGTTTGGCTCCAGAAGTGAGTGAGCCCAAACAAAGTAGTCCACCGACTTGGTGACACACGATTTTGTGTCTCTTGATTTCGAGACACCAAGTTTGTACCAGAAAGAGACAAATTGCAGAAAAAGACTTTAGTTAGTTCAAGATAGAAGTAACCTGGGTTGGTGGTGACAAGGGTTTTCAAGCCCTGAAATTCCAAGAGTTCGGTGAAGGATGTAAAGCCTTCTTGTTCGAAGAAAACCCAGTCCATGAACTTGGGCTGAATGAGGCGTCGTGCATGAAACCCAAGTGTGTATGACTCTATTTGAGATTTGTGAGAAAAATATCTTCCAATGTTGAGAGCGTTTGAGAGATCAGGGGCAGAGAGTGAAGAGTCTTCAGGTTGACGGGAAACATTGGGGTTTTTGGTACGAGAGCGTTTTGGTTGAGATGAGCTGCTGGCCATGGATGAAAATGGAGGTATGGTTCGGTGGAATATATATGGTGAAATGGAGGAAAAGGGAGAAAGAGGAAATGGCGAGAGATAGGAAATGGTGGTATTGTGTTGGATTGGTGGTAGGGATGGATTTGGAGGAAGTGGGTTGTGGAGAGACCGAGAGGAGGAAGATGATAGTGGAGATGAAGGGGCAAAAATGGTGAATGTGGTGAGGGTTGAGTTTAAAGGAAACGGGGTTAACCTAGGTTAGGTATATTGGCTAACCTAGGTTAGAGGTTCATTATTTCACAAAGGTGGGTTTCTATCTGGGTCACTAACCGGTTAGGATAATTGAGTAACCGGTTAGGAAATGTTACAGGGACTTCTGCCAGATGCATTAACCGATTAGAGAAAGAGGTCTAACCGATTACCTTTTTTGAGATTGTGAACGTACGAGCCTCTGTTTACTTGACTAACCGATTAGATTATTTATCTAATCGATTAGCTTGTTATTTCCAAAGATGACGAGGCCTCTGTTTTGTATACTTAATCGGTTAGGAGCTTGCCTAATCGATTATTTAGGCTTAAAAGAAAAAGCCTTCCCAAGTGCCGAACATTTCCAAAGGCTAATCATTCAAGTTGTTCCCTTCTCCAATTGGTTGTTTCACTTTCAGAACTAGAACTCCTTCATGAGATCACCCCTTGAAACATATCAACCCTTTGTCTTCTTGAGATTCACTTTAATTCCATCATGAATTTCTTCACTTTCCAAACCAATATTTCTGACTTATGGATTGATTTTTCTTCTTCAAGAGAACCAGAATGCATAGTTCTTCAACGCATTGTAATTAAATTACGAAAAATTGGGAGGAGGGGGGTTTAAGCATGAACTCAGCTCCTGCAAAACAAAATAAGGGAATACTCCGACGCTCAAGTTAGTATTGGATTCAAATATAAAGAGAAATTCAAAGACTATGCGGTAATTTGGCATGATTATACAGAAAGATGCAAGTTTATGCATGAGTGTTAGGATTATGCAGGAAATACTTAACTGATGCATGATTGATCCAATATGCCAAGTTCATTTCTTATATAGAAAAATGCTTCTTTTGCTAGGGGTTTAGTGAAAATGTCAGCTAGTTGCTTAGTTGTTTCAACAAATTCAAGTATGCAATCACCTTTTTGAACATGATCTCTAATGAAGTGATGTCTTATTTCAATATGTTTAGTCCTAGAATGCAAAATGGGATTTTTTGATAAGTTGATTGCACTAGTATTATCACACCTTATGGGGATATGGTCAAGCTCAAGACCATAGTCCAAGAGTTGTTGTTTCATCCAAAGGATTTGAGAACAACAACTCCCAGCTGCAACATATTCAGCTTCATTTGAGTGTGGACAATGCCACACTATTTTGTTTTTGCTATGCCAAGAAACTAGTGAGCTTCCAAGCAAGTGACATGTTCCACTAGTGCTCTTTCGATCCATTTTGCATCCAGCAAAATCAGAATCGAGTACCCAATAAGACTACATGAGGCACCCTTAGGGTACCACAAACCCATTTGTGATGTGCCAATTAGATATTTCATTATTCTCTTAACAGCACTTAGGTGTGATTCCTTAGGATTAGCTTGATATCTAGCACACATGCATACACTAAACATTATATCGAGGCCTACTTGCAAGTGAGATAAAGGAGTGAGCCAATCATACCTCTATATTTTGTAATTTCTACCGATTTACCTCCTTCATCCTTGTCCAAATAGCAAGAGGTGCCCATAGGAGTAGCCATATGCTTTGCATTGTCCATTCCAAACTTTTTGAGCAATTCCTTGCAATACTTGGATTGGCTTATGAAGGTTCCTTCTTTGTTTGCTTGATTTGGAGACCAAGGAAGAAGTTGAGCTCACCCATCATAGACATCTCAAACTCACTTTGCATGATATTAGCAAATTCTTTACATAGAGAGTCATTAGTAGCACCAAATATAATATCATCAACATATATTTGAACAAGTAGAATGTCATGCTTTTTGTGTTTGATGAAAAGCGTAGTGTCAACCTTTCCCTAGAGAAACCATTTTCTAAAAGGAACTTGCTCAACCTTTCATACCAAGCTCTAGGAGTTTGTTTTAAGCCATACAAGGCCTTTTTAAGTTTGAAAACATGGTTGGGCAGTTCAAAGTTTTCAAAGCCAGGAGGTTGATCCACATATACTTCTTCTTGTATGAAACCATTTAAAAAGGCACTTTTGACATCCATTTGAAAAAGTTTGAAATCCATGATGCAAGCATATGCAAGTAACATTCTAATGGCTTCTAATCTAGTTACGGGAGCATATGTTTCTTCATAATCTATACCTTCTTCTTGATTATAACCCTTAGCTACAAGCCTAGCTTTGTTTCTTATTATTAAGTCCGTTTCATCAAGTTTGTTCCTAAAAACCCATTTGGTGCCAATTATAGGATGATCATTAGGCCTTGGAACTAATTCCCAAACTTGATTCTTTTCAAATTGGTTTAATTCATCTTGCATAGCCAAGATCCAATGTTCATCATTTATGGCCTCATTTATGTTTTTAGGTTCAACTTGAGAAACAAAAGCCATATGATTACAAGCATCTCTAAGAGAGTTACGAGTTATTACCCCCTTTGATACATCACCTATCACTTTGTCAAGAGGATGATATCTTGATGTTCTCCATTCCTTGGGAAGATCCATGATTTGAGAGTCCTCTTGCTTTGGGGAATCATATGGGCTTTCTTCTTGCTTTTTGACTTCTTCTTCTTGATTTCCAAGGTGAGTTCTTGCAAGGATTTCTACAACATCATCAACAAGCTCATTTCTTGGCTCGTTTGGGTTAGTCTCATCAAATGCAACATGTATGGACTCTTCTATGGTCATAGTTCGTTTGTTATAAACCCTAAAGGCCTTACTATGTATAGAATAACTAAGAAAGATTCCCTCATCAGATTTTGCATCAAACTTCCCCAAGTTATCCTTTCCATTATTTAGAACAAAAAATTTACATCCAAAAACATGAAAATGTGAGACATTTGGTTTTCTTCCTTTGTATAATTCATAAGGGGTTTTCTTTAAAATTGGCCTTATTAGAGCCCTATTCATAACATAACAAGCGGTGTTAACCGCATCCGCCCAAAAATACTTAGGAAGGTTGGCCTCATTGAGCATAGTTCTTGCCATTTCTTCTAAAGATCGATTTTTTATTTCTACAACACCATTTTGTTGTGGTGTTCTAGGGGCTGAAAAATTATGCTCAATGCCATGTTCATCACAAAACGTTTCAAATTCATGGTTCTCAAATTCACCACCATGATCACTTCTTATGGATGCAATACAAAAACCTTTTTCGTTTTGGATAACTTTAGCAAGCTTTTTGAACGATTGAAAAGCATCATTTTTGTGAGATAAAAACAATGTCCATATAAACCTAGAAAAATCGTCCACAATCACTAAGGCATAGTAATTCCCACCAAAGCTCATAGTTCTAGAGGGACCAAAAAGATCCATGTGCAAAAGTTGTAGAGGTATAGAAGTTGAAACCACATTTTTAGCTTTAAAAGAGACCTTTACTTGTTTTCCCTTTTGACATGCATCACAAAGTTTGTCTTTTTTAAATTTGAGCTTTGGAAGACCAATTACTAGTTGTTTAGAAACTAATTTGTTTAAGTGATCCATGTGAATGTGAGCGATTCTTCTATGCCATAACCATGAATCATTTTCTCTAGTCATAAAACAATTAGCATCATTTGAGGAAATGTCATCAAGGCTAATCATATATATGTTATTGACCCTATGACCAACAAACTTAACTTGCTTATCATCCTTTCCCTCAATTATGCAACAAGAAGAATCAAATATAACTCTATTGCCTTTATCACACAATTGACTAATACTAAGCAAGTTATGTTTAAGTCCTTCAACAAGCAAAACATTATCAATAGATGATGAAGGAATTTTACCAACTTTGCCAATTCCAAGAATCTTCCTTTTGTTGTTATCACCATATGTGACATGACCATGTTTCTTGTGAGTAAGGGAGGAGAACTTGGAGTCATCACCGGTCATGTGCTTGGAGCAACCACTATCAAGATACCAATTTGAGCTCTTGGTCTTCAAGCACACCTACAACACACATTCAAGTTTTAACTTTTGGTACCCAAATTGTCTTGGGTCCTTGTGTGTTAGAGTTAGACATGGTGCCTTTAGGAACCCAAACCTTTTTATTCCAACTTTAGTATTTATATTCTTTCTAACATTGCAAGTGGATGCACTATGCCCTTTCCTACCACAATGAAAACATTTGATAAAGGGGCTACTTGAAGTTTTTGAGGAAACAAAGAAGTTTTTATAAGATTTTTGATGGTTGTTTGGATTAAATCCTAAACCGGCTTTTTGAAAAACACATTTTTGTCTCCTTAACAACACATTCAAGTTGTCTCTTCCAAAAGTGAATTTCGCAAGAGTGTTGTTCAAGTCTTCAATTTCTTTTTCAAAAGCTTTACATGATGAACAAGGTAATGAAATGGATGCATTATCATGTGAGGAACAAGTCATGCATGATGAATTAGCATCTATGAGTCCTAAGGTCTCATTTTCAATTTTAAGTTCATTTATCTCCTTAGTTAAAGTAGAAACTTTGTTTGTCAATAGGGAGATTGTTTTATTTGAAGACAAAATCATTTTAGTGAGTCTCAAGGATTCATCATGCAATTCTTGAAAGGCATCTTGCAATTCATCATAACTAGGTGAAGGTTCTAGGTTAGAAGAGGTTACCTCGGTGTCGCTTTCTCCACTTTCTTCTCCTTAGCCATGAGGCAAAGATGGGCTTCTTCATTTTCCGAGTCGTCGGAAGAACTTAAGTCATTGTCCTCCCAAGCTATGTATGCCCTTCTTCCTTTCTTTTCCTTGGAGGGTCTTTTCTCAAACTTCTCTGTCTTCTTGAGATATATAGGACACTCCATTTTCCTATGCCCCGGTTTTCCGCATTCGTAGCATTTTGGAGGAGTGGAGGATCCTTCTCCTTTGTGATATGCCTTCTTTTGAGGAAAGGGTGGTCTTCTTTGAAATCCCTTTTTCTTTAGGAATCTTCCGAATTTTCTCACAAGGAGACTAAGATTCTCCTCACTTAGTTCAAAATTTTCAGCATCCTCTTCACCATCTTCATCATCATCTTCAAGTATGGAAGAGGTGGCTTTGAGTGCAATTCCCTTCTTCTTTTTATCCTGCTCTTCACTTTGATTGAGCCTATTTAATTCCAGCTCATGTTCTTGAAGCTTTCCGAATAGGGTGGCTAGAGACATTGTTGATAAGTCTCTTGATTCCGCAATAGCCGTAACTTTGGGTTGCCAACTCCTGCTTAGACATCTTAAGACTTTGTAATAAGATCCTCATTAGGGAATGTCTTTCCCAATGAGATGAGATGATTAACAATGTGAGTAAATCTCTTTTGCATATCTTGAATACTCTCACCTTGATTCATTCTAAACAATTCATATTCATGAGTAAGAGTGTTTATCCGAGATCGTTTTACCTCACTAGTCCCTTCATGAGTTACTTGAAGGGTATCCCACATTTCTTTTGCAGTCTTACAATTTGACATCCTAAAGAATTCATCATACTCCAAGGATGTGGTGATGATGTTCTTGGCTCTCAAGTTGTATTAAACCTTCTTTTTATCATCATCGGTCCATTCATTTCTAGGTGTATTGATTTTCACACCATCTTTAATTTGTGTTGGAACAAAAGCACCATTTTCAACGGCGTCCCACACATCTAAGTCAATAGCTTCAATGAAAATTTTCATCCTTTCTTTCCAATAGGCATAACCATCCCCATTGAAATAAGGAGGTCTATTTATAGAAGAACTTTCATTTGAAAAACCATTTGAAGCCATCACTTCTCTTGAAGTCGCTAAGCTCTTTATACAAGAGTCTAGCTACTGATACCACTTGTTACCAAGTGGCCTCAATACTCAAGAGGGGGTGAATTGAGTAATTAAAACAAGTTAGCAAATCTTTCGCAAATCGTTTGATAAACAATTTTCGTTGAAGCTATTGAACGATTAGAGATAAATGGATGAATGAGATTAACACTTTTACTTATAAATGTGATAGCCAAAGGAGATAATATCTAATCAATTCAATAAAACAAGAAAACCAAATAAAGAGAAGGGTTTAGAGAGAACAAACACAATCGTTTATCCCGGTTCGATCACCAATCCGCTTGTGATCTACGTCCCAAATCCCAAGCAACAACTTGAGATTTTCCACTATATCTTCAAGCTTCAATGGGTGCTTGACAACCACTACAATCTTGAGCACTCAACACTATGGGATACCTCACCCTAATGCTTGAGCCTCTATTTTCCAAGGGATACCTCACCCTTACAATACTTGAAGGAATACCTTACCCTCACTTAACAGATTGTATAAGATTTAAATGGAAGAAACTCTCTCTAGAGCAAGTATTACAAATTGAAGCACTATGGTATATGGGATTCACACAAGTTCAAGCTCAAATCAAGGGATTTTGTAGAATGATGATTAAAACTTGTTTAAAGCTCAATACAAATTTTTCCGAAGAATAGACTCGTTTTTTTTTTTCTAACCTCCCAACGAAGCCCAACATGCAAATATATAGGTAAGTGTTATTTAATGCCGTTGGAAGTGGTTGGGAGCAATTAATGCTCAAAAATATAGCCGTTACGGGCTTTTGCTTGTTTTTCCAGAACATAGGCTAACCGGTTAGCCATGTATCCTAACCGGTTAGGGGCTCATTTAGACGTAAGGAGAAGTGTTCGGGTTTAATAACTAACCTGGTTAGGAATGTGTCCTAATCGGTTAGGACACCATGAAAATGAGTTCTAGGAAGGATGCTAACGGTTAGTCCTACAAGCTAATCGGTTAGGACATTACCGGCGTGGGTTACGAGTTAATGAATAACCGGTTAGGTATTCTACCTAATCGGTTAGAACATCACTTCTTTTGGGTTCTCGAGATATAGAATAACCAAGGCCATCTGCCTAATCGGTTAGGGACAGATTAGAGAGACTTCGAGTTTATGAATAACCTGGTTAGGCCATCTTGCCTAATCGGTTAGGACAAAACATTTTTGACTTCTGGAAGTAATACTAACCGGTTAGGTCTTCTACCTAATCGGTTAGGATAAAACATTTTTGGCCTCTGAGTTATAAAATAACCGATTAGCTACTTTGCCTAATCGGTTAGGCATGTTATAAAAAACGAGGCAAAGCTTTTGTTTGAACAAACTAACCGGTTAGGAGCTGGTCCTAATCGGTTAGGGGCCATGAATTTTTGGCTCCTAATGTTTATCAACAAGCTGGTAAGATTTCAAAAAAGACTTAGGACATTAGATACGAAGGAGTTGTTGCATAAAACCTTTTTGATCCTAACATGAAAAACCATTTTACAAAAGCATTTTAAGGAAGACATTTGAGCTTGAGGTGAATCTCTAGAATACCTTTACATTAGATCTATAACCTATATGCTAAGCTTGAGTTCCTTGAGACTTGATCATTGTATTCCCATTGCTTTCATTGTTTGTCGACATCAAAACCATTTGCATCTTGTCCATATCAGTCACAGAAATTTGTATTAAAAAGGGTTTGTGAAAAAAAATTTAATTACTCAATTCACCCCCCTCTTGAGTACTGAAACCACTTGGGCAACAAACTGGTTGTAAGGTTTTTATATTTTTGGTTGTACTTGGCAGCAGATTTTACTCGTAATCTCAATCACAATTCACAGCACACCAAATTTTGACACTATTGCCAGGGAACTAATTGTCCAATTACCGTATTAATTTATTTCCTATTTTTCACTATATTTTTGTTTTAGTTTTTTATACTTTAACTCCTTCTTTTCGACTATTTTGTAGGTGTCCATGTCTAGTGAAGAAGTGAAATTGAGGAATTTAAGGAATTACTTTGAACAAGCCAGCTTACATCCTCATTTTCCCTTCCAATTCACACCTGCTGACATTGAAACTGCCCGCCATATAGATCTATCAAGTTTTGAGACATCTAAAGACGTGGTGATGGTAGAGTCTACTCTGAGGATGTTAGGTGCTCCAGACTTAGACCAACAACCTCTATGTATAGAAATTCCAGAAACTAAAGGAGCATTTGAGTTGAAATCCAGCTTAATCCATCTTTTGCCATCTTTCAATAGATTAGCTGGGAAGGACCCTAACAAGCACTTGAAGGAGATCCATGTGGTTTGTTCTATCATGAAGCCTACAGGAATTCTGGAAGAACAAGTCAAGCTAAGGGCTTTGCCATTCTCTATGAAAGATTCTATAAAGAAGTGGCTATACTATTTGCCACCCGGATCCATTAGTTCATGGCAGGACATGGCTCGAGCTTTCTGAGACAGATACTTCCCTGCTTCAAAGGCCACAATCATCAGAAAAGAAATTTGTAGCATCCAACAAAGGCATGGGGAATCACTTCATGACTACTAGGAGAGGTTCAAGAGACTGTGTGCTAGCTGCTCTCAATATCAAATCGGTGAGCAACTTTTGATTTAGTATTTCTATAAGGGTTTGCTAGTGATGGACCGTAACATGATTGATGCTGCTAGTGGAGGAGCTTTGGTTGATAAAACTCCTTAAGCGGCTAGGAACTTGATATCAAGAATGGCTGCAAACACTCAACAATTCTTCACCAGGAATGACACTGGAGTGAGAGCAGTTAAAGAGGTAGAAACAGCTAATTTGTAGCAACAAATGACTCAGTTGACTGCCATAATTCCACGGTTAATGGATAATGGGAAAATGCCAATAATTGCTTATGGGATTTGTTACTCTTATGGACATCCCACTGATATGTGTCCTACTCTACAAGAGGACACAAATGAGGAGGTAAAGGCAGCAAGGGCATATTCTGGACCTTCTAAAAACTACAATCCCTACTCTAATACATAAAATCCAGGGTGGAGGGATCATCCTAACTTGAGCTATGGGAAGCACCCCTAGAATCAACCTCCAACCTATGGACCTTTAGGATTTCAACAGAAGCAAGCACCTTTCCCTCAGAGACAACAACAAGCTTAAGCTCCTAGGCAATCTGAGCCTTCATTGAAGTAGTTAATGAGACAAATAGCCACTAGTAACATTCAATTTCAACAAGAAATAAGGGCCACTATTAATAACTTGCAAAACCAAGTAAGGCAGTTAGCCACAGAAATTATTAAGGTTCAGAGCCAACTTTCTGGGAAATTTTCCTCACAACCGGAAGTGATTCCGAGGGAAAATACTAGTGCTATCACATTGCAAAGTGGGAAGACGTTAGATGAACCTACATCTTCTCCACAAGTCACTAAAGAGAAAGATCAAGAGCTTAAGGAGGTAAATATGAAGGGGCACAATTCTAAGGCCCCTAAGGTAAGCATTCCTGAACTCTTTCCTAAGTATGTCACTAAGGCCCCATTCCCTAGTAAGTTGGTTAAGAACAAGAAAGATTAGGCTGAGAAGGATAGAGATCTTCTTGAGACTTTCAAGAAAGTGGATATCAATATTCCATTGTTCGATGCAATTAAGCAAATTCCAAAATATGCTAAGTTTCTTAAGGAATTATGCACCTAGAGGAGGAGATTGAAGGGTAATGAGAGAATCAATATGGGCCAAAATGTTTCAGCCCTCATTCAGCCTATGTCTCAGAAATGCAAGGATCTTGGAACTTTTATAATTCCATGTGTTATAGGCAATTACAAAATTGAGCATGCAATGGCAGATTTAGGCGCTTCTATTAATGTAATGCCTATGTTTGTTTTTTATTCTCTTGGACTTAGTTCTTTGCGTGCTACAGATGTTGTGATTCAATTAGCCAATAGGAGCAATGCATATCCAGTCAGATTGATTGAAGACGTGTTGTTATAGGTTGATGAACTGAATTTTCCTACAGATTTTTATGTTCTAGAGATGGAGGGGGAATTACCACCCAACAAGGCTCCACTCATTTTAGGGAGGCCATTCCTCAAAATAGTGAGGACCAAAATAGATGTACATGTAGGGACTCTATCCATGGAGTTTGGAGACTCTATTGTTCAGTTTAACATTTTTTGATGTTATGAAGCAGCATCCCATGGAGGAGCATTATGTTTTTAATATTGATTTAATTGTTGATTTAGTTGAGGAAACTTATGATGAGTTGTGTAATGAATTCCATAATTTTATTGATTTTAATGATTCTATCCATTGTCATTCACATTCTGATTGTGACAATGATATGACATGTGCTATTTGTGCTGAGATTTCTGCATTCTTAAGAAATGATGATTCTATTTCTATAGATTACACAACAACTGATGGTACTAAAGGGTCTATCAGCAATGTTCTTGATGCAGTTGTAAAATTTGAAACACATAGGAAGGTGGAGTTGCAAGCCATTGAAAAACTTTTAGAGAAAGGAGAAGAGTATCGGATGACGGTCATAACTGTGGTGGATTTTGTTTTTGGACCATGGTCCAACATAACCAATGAAAATGAAGTTGATAAAGTAAACATACTGCATTCCAATGGTGAAGCCAAGGAAATTAAGGAAGGCCAAGGGAACCCTGGTGGAAGCTCTCACGCTGCTTCAAGCATAAGTTGGTCATTACACTTTAAGCAATGGGACCCTGGAGGAAGTCTTTTCACTTGATAAGGATGTTTCTTTTCTTTCCCTCTCTTTTATTTTACTTATTCTTCATTAATTGATGATTTTGATGAATGTTGTTTTTCTTTTGAGCTTTACATTGAAGACAATGTAGAATTTAAGTGTGGAGGAGGAATTTACAAAAATTTTGTGTTTTTAATTGCTTTCCAATGATGTTTTGGAATTTGTGAAGTTTATGAGTTTGAAGCAATTGAAATTCAAGGTTCATAGCATTATTTAATAGATTTTCTTCCTTCTTGAATTTGACATGCTTGGTTTTGGATGTTTGATTAATGGATTGAGTTTGATAGATGTATACCATGTGAGATTTTGAGCCTCTTGATGGATGAATTTAGCATTTATGTCATTCTCTTCTTTCTTGAGTAATTTCACTCATAGCAATTGATCACTCTAGAACTTGCTTTGATTCTTTTTTAGGCTACATTTTTACTTGCATGCATGAACATGATTGAGGCCTTCTTTCTTGATTAACTACTTTGGCCAAATAGTCAACCTTGCATCATTTCCCTTTAATTGACCCCTTTGAACTTATTTGCCTATTCTTTGTCTTAGCTCATTATACGTCTTATGTGAAAAGCTATGTTTTTACCTTACCTTAGGGAATGGGAGAGCATTAGTTCATTTTCATTGAAGGAGCTCTTTTGCTTGTGAGCAATGTATAGTACAAGTATGGGAGTTGTGTAAATTGATATGTAATATGTAAGGTGATTGGATATAAAAAAATGAAAAGAAAAAGAATGTGAAAGAAAAAAAATCGAAAGAGAAGGAATAAGAGAAGAAATGTGCATTATATGGAATTGGGGGATAAAAATTTCATTCTTATCACTTGTCATTTAAGTTCCTCCCCAATGTTCTTTTATTCTCTTTGATATTTATCTTGTCATATCCATATTGTTTCCTTCCCTTACCTTGGCCCCATTACAACCTTGAATAAAGTCCTCTTGATTTGTATGTGCATGTGTTTTGAGTAGTGGAGAAGTAGAAGATAAACAAGCTTATGGTAGTGTAATTGTACATGAGTTGAATTGAGTGAAATACCTACCATTTAAACACGTGAGGGATTGAGAATGTATCTTGTAACACCCACCGTAGGGTGCCACATTTATGTTACTTAATTACCAAATTACCCTCAAGTTAAAAAATGTGATGTTGTAATAAAAATACGAGTTGTAAATTTTTTTCTTCTTCTTTGATAATTATAAAATAAACTTAGCGAAAAATAAAATATTATACATCATCACACATAATTTACGTCATCATATATTACAAACGTACTGTCAGGATTATTTATATACAGACCATTTCTCTAAAATTAGATAACACACTTAAATATATACTGACATAGCTTGTAACAGAGTTTAGACTTGCCCAAGTCTAACTAAATAGCAGAACCCTCAGTTGGGTCCTCCTCAGACTCCTCAGCAGGTAGGAATCCGATTTGACGCGAAGCCCTATGGACATGTGTCCGAGCAGACGACATGATACTAATTTTCGTTAGGACATAATATCTAGTATCCCAATGCTGCCTAATAGACAGTGGAAATTCAACATGTACATATATAGTTACAGAAAAGAACGAATTTCTATGAAACTCTCTGCTTATCATGACCGTCAGGTTTCCCTCATAAATTAGTCCCCTCTCATTGGGACTAGTCCTCCACGCTTCAGCTCCACCATGGAACTGCAATCTCACATAATCGAAGAGACCAGGTTTTAATGTCATCTTATCAAAACTCCGCTTCCTCCACAGGGGCCTGCTCTTCTTCACCCTCTGGTTTAGTGCCTTGCTTAACGTCTTTACAAATATAAATATAGTACAAAATAATATATAAAGAGGTGAGATCACCTACGCCAATGCCAACATGATAACACAGAGATAATACATACAGCATACCATACAGATATATCATGCCATAATTACAATTATGCTGTCATCATAGTGTATACAATAACAGTAATTACAGTAATGTCATCACATGATTATCATCATCATCTAATTATTCCTTAACAAAACAATTGTCACAACCAATATCCCTCAATTAATATATCATACAGATATAAATGCTCAATTTCATGCATGCGCACATAGACTCAACTTCCTACTCCATGGAGCTAATACTCAATTCGGAGAAGTCAATCCGAAAGATCTGTCAGTACCAAAATGCCTCAGACCACGTCCTATAATCCTCATTTTGATTTTGCACATCTAGCATATACACGACAATCTTTATCAGATCTTGATTAAGAATAGTGTCTCAGTCAGGATCATCAGTGCGTTGCATTGGTCTAACTTACAGGAAGAAGAGCTATCAACCAACCATGTAAGCAACCCGCACCCCGATGCCCCCAAGGTCAACAAGTGACTTACACTACGCATATCGCTTCCACTCAAGAGGTGTACGTCTCTCCTAGGCAAATAGCCTCATACGGTCCCTCGGATCTTTCCAATGCATGTTCAATGCACCAATGCCAATCATAGGCAAAATTCATATACAGCGTTTATACACTAGTTTATGCATATAAAATGCACGAATGCTAATCACAGGCAAAATTATCATTTTCTCATACAGTGTTCATCCATTGGTTCAACAGTAATTTTACTGTATATTTAATCTCGAAAATCATATTATCGCATTTTTCACAATTTTGTAACATTTCTGTTACGTTTTCAAATCACATATAGATTTTTCAACGTTTTCATCAATTACCTAGAAATATTCCACCATTTTTAAATCACGTAGTAATTTTTTAGCAATATCTCAAACATATAAAAAATATTTAAACACTTTCCAAATTGCATAGAAATATTTTAACGTTTTTCAATTCACGTGGAAATATTTAAACATTTTTCCAATCGCGTAGCTTAAAAATCACGTTTTTAAGTTACGTAAATCATTTTTCACTGTTTTTAAACTTCGTAAATTATTTCTTAATGTTCAAAAATTCTATTTCAATCATTTTCAAAATAATATGACCTCTCATATTATTTTCCATATTTTCCTACTTCAAAAAATCATTTTCGCAATTTATTCCATAAAATCACCATTTTATGGAATTAAATCAATGTTTCTAACTTTAAAATTTTTCTAACGCTCTCCAAAACCCAAAGAATGAGTTATACGTTAGAAAATCCCAAGTTTCCCACGTATTCTTTATAATTCCATATCAATTCTAAAAATCAATCCTCTTTAAAATAAATTGAGGTTCAAACACTTTCAACCTCTCTTTTTCATTCATAAATGAAAATTCCGTTGATCAAGTGTTAAAACACTCTGATTCCCTTTCCAAATTTCTTGCATTAAATCAAGTTATATTTTCATTTTGAATATCACTTTGTTCTCACAAAACCAAGGCATTTCAAGTCTTCAAAATCGTGGACATGACTATTGAAAACATTCTTGTATTTTTCCTTCTAAATCAACTAAGTTCTATTCTTGATTTTTACACAAACAAAACCATTAAAACTTCTCACCAAAACCGTGAACTCAAGTTCTTTGAAAACATACCATTTGTTTATTTTCCTAGCTTTTCTAAACATCCAGTTTTACCATTTATGAAAATATTAATTTGTGAACACCTATTTTGAGGTGATAAAGCCGAAATTCACCATGGTCTTTGAAACCAAAAATAATTATCTCCGCTTCATAGTTTCTTTAAACAAATCAATTTCCTTATTCTTGAAAAATTTCAACATAAAACCCTAATTTTTGGGGGTCAAAACCGTAGTCTTCCCTTGGCCATTGGAGCCAAAATTTCTTGCTTCATCATGCATCTATCATAATATATTCAATATATCTTCATCATGCATATCATAAGCATACCATATAAGCAATAAAATCATGCAAAGCATATCAAGCATAAATCAAATAATCAAAACACATAAACACACACAAATTATTACATGACCATGGATATGAATCCTCAGTGGATTCACCATCCATCAAATATAAAACCATCTCTCACCACCATGCTTGGTTGGTGAGATGGATCTCCCTCTTACCTCTTGAAGAACCACAAAAAGCTCCTTGCTTTGTATTTTGAACAAGATCTCCACCAACAAAAATCTCTTGAACATAAAACAAACACAAAGAAATTACTATATTAAGCTTGAATAAGAGGAACCATGGATCAAACATGGTTTAGAACATGAAAAGGAAGAGAAGAAATGAAGTTTTCCATAACTTCTCCTTAAGAACCCTAGAACTTACTATTAGAAAAACTCCTTGAAGATGAAAGATTCAGGACTTGGTGTAAACTACAAAGTGTCTTAGAATAAGGTAAAGATTTAAGAAATATGATTGTTTGAAATTAAAGAGTGATGGAAGGCTGTTTTGGAGTGCTTGGCCATGAGCTTAGAGAAGGAGAGAAATGGAGAGAAATTTTGATAACTTTGTTTCTTGAAAATGTTCAATGAAGACCAAGGTGATCAATAATGACTAAAGTGATCAATTATGGTCTTCAACTTGTGCTTGAGCTCCTAAATACAGCATCAAACCGTCCCCTCTCCTCCATGCACTCTTCAAAATGCAACAAATCTCCTAGCCATCATTTTAGGCAATCTTGACCATTGATTAGATCAATGGTTAAGATTAATATAGGTTTTAGGTTTAGTCTTTAGATAGACGACTTAATTTAGGCCATTAGATCTTTTCTCCTTGAAATCCTAGCCATTAGATGTGTCTCCAAAATGAAGGGTCAAGATTACTCCTTCAAACTTTACATCCAAAGGCTATAAATGGTCCTAGTCACTTTGCAAGACTAAATCTCAATCGTTGATTAAATCAAGATCAAGTCTCAACCGTTGATTACATCAATGGTAGATATCCAAGCCACTAATGTTGACTTCGCAGTACAATATTTATTTTTGTATCTGCTATTGCTCTTCGAATAATATTTTTAATGTATTTATATCATCCGATAATTAAATACAGTGCAAAACACAGTAAAAAAAATTTTTTAAAACTATTTCCGGATTCAGGTTTAGTAAGATCCCCCATCTCCATCTCAATAGTATGAATTTTCCTGGCTACAGAAAATTTTTTACCTTTCTGGACCCATGCAGGGCCCACATACGACCTCCCTGGGCCCACAGATGGCCCACGGATAACGCTAAAATCAACAAAGTAATATAAAAATTTCATAATTACACACAAAATCACAAAAATTAGAAAATGCACAAATATCAAATCAGATTACGCAAAATAATTAAGACTTGACAGTAATAATTAAATTACGTAAAATTTTCCCTGGCCTGAAAATTATTATTTTCCTGACACGGAGTAATTCACTCAAAATAATCAAAAGCGGTCACGGAATAATCAAAATAATTTTATAGCACACAGAAATCACTAAACAGTAGAATTCTGTTAACTGTCAAAATTACTGTCTTATATTTAGGAAGTTTGAGGTGTTACAATACTCCCCCTCCAAAAAGAAGTTTCGTCCTCGAAACTTGATAATCTTGATTTCACATCCTCAGAATAAACACGGATATTGTTCCTTTATCTTTTCTTCTAGTTCCCATGTAGCTTCACCACTTACGTCGTTCCAAACTATTTTAACCAATGAAATTTCCTTACCTTGAAGTTGCTTCGTACTTCGATCCTCAATCTTTACTAGAAACATCTCATAGGTTAAGTTCTCCTTCAGTTGTATTGTATCTGGCTCGATAACATGGGTAGGATCAGGAATATATTTTCGTAATTGTGATACGTGAAATACATTATGAAGATTTGACAGAAATGGTGGTACCGCAATCTGATAAGCTACCGGACCTACTCGACGTAAAATCTGATATGGTCCAATAAACTTTGGAGTGAGCTTCTTGGACTTAAGCACTCGTCCAACTCCCGTCATAGGTGTCACTCGCAGAAATACATGGTCACCTTCTTCAAACTCAAGCGATTTTCTCCTTTTATCAGCATAGCTCTTTTGCCGAGTTTGAGTCACTCTCATCTTGTCTTGTATCATCTTTACTTTCTCAGTTGTCTGTTGAACAATCTCCGGTCCTAACACAACACTTTCACCGTCCTGATACCAACACAACGGTGTTCTGCATCGTCTTCCATATAATGCTTCATAGGGTGCCATCCCTATGGTCGAATGAAAACTGTTGTTGTATGTGAACTCTATCAATGGTAAGAACTCATTCCAACCTCCACTTTCTTCCATAAAACATGCTCTCAACAAGTCCTCTAACGACTGAATTGTCCTTTCTGACTGACTATCAGTCTGTGGATGGTAAGCAGAACTCAAATGTAGCTTTGTTCTCATCCCTTCTTGCAAACTATTCCAAAATCTCGACGTAAACCTTGGATCTCGATCTGAAATAATATTGGATGGTACACCATGAAATCCAACAATTTCACTGATGTATATTTGGGCTAACTTTTCCATCGAGTACTTAATATTAATCGGCAAAAAGTGCGCCGACTTAGCAAGCCGATCAACAATTACCCAAATAGAATCATGACCTTTCCGAGTCCTTGGTAGTCCTGTCATAAAACCCATCGCTATGTCATCCTATTTCCACTCAGGAATAGGCAAAGGTTGCAACATTCCCGAAGGTCTTTGATGTTCCACCTTAACCTTCTGATAAATCCTGGTACATCTTTGTGGCTCCTGGATGCATACTCAACTTACTCATGTGAGCTTCATCCAAAATCAATTTCCTAAGATTTGGATCATTAGGCACATAAACTCTTCTTTTAAACTTCAAAATTTCATTAGCACATTCGCTAAATTCTAACTCTGCATCTTGGCTCTTTGGTTCTTGCAAATACTGGTCACTGTTTTGTCCATCTCGTATTCTAACCATTAAATCATTTGAAATGATGATCATGTTTACACGCATCTTTCCTGGCGTAAGTTTCACCTTTCATATCCCGAAATTCTTCTATCGTTTCCTTCTCCTTGATCATCATAACTTTTAAGCATTTTCCTACTCAACGCATTTTGCTACGACATTCGCCTTTTCGGGATGGTATCCAATAATAAAGTCGAAAGTCATAATCTTTCCTAAATTCTAACTAATGCCTTTGTCTCATGTTCAACTCTTTCTGGTCAAACAGGTACTTCAAACTTTTATAATCACTAAAAACAGTGAACGTTGCTCTATAGAGAAAATGTCTCCACACTTTCAATGCAAATACCACAACTGCTAACTCTAAGTCATGAGTCGGATAATTCCTCTCATGATTTTTTAATTGCCTTGAAGCATAAGCTACCACTTTACGATTCTGCATAAGTACATAACCCAATCCTTGATACGAAGCATCATAATATACATCGAAAGGTTCGTTTGGGTCAGGTAGAATCAATACCGGTGAAGTAGTCAATCGTCTTTTCAACTCTTGAAAACTTTCTTCGCATGCATTAGTCCACACGAATGGTTGATTCTTCCGTGTAAGTTGGGTAAGAGGTCCTGCTATCTTCGAAAACCCCTCAATGAACCATCTATAGTAACCAGTTAATCCGACAAAACTATGGATTCCCTAATGTAGATGTGTCTTCGAGCTTTCCCATTCCAAAACTGTCTCCACTTTTGAAGCATCAACTTCAATTCCTTCCTCCAATATAACATGTCCCAAAAATTAAACTTCACTTAACTAAAATTCACATTTGGATAACTTGGCATACAACTTATTCTCCTTCAAAATCTGGAGAACCACTCGAGAGGATGTTCAAGATGTTCCTCTTGACTTCGAGAATAAATCAAAATGTCATCTATAAAGACAACAACAAACTTGTCCAAGTACGAATGAAAAATTCTGTTCATAAAGTCCATGAATATGGCAGGTGCATTTGTCACACCAAACGACATCACTAGATATTCATAATGCCCATAACGAGTCTGAAATGCAGTTTTGGGAATATCTTCCACTTTCACACGAATCTGGTGATGCCCAGATCGTAAATCAATCTTGGAAAATATTACGGCTTCTTGCAATTGATCCATCAAATCATCAATCCTTGGAAGTTGATATTTATTCTTAATCGTAACCTTGTTCAATTGTAGGTATTCTGCACATAGACGAGATGTTCCATCATTCTTCTTTACTAACAATACTAGAGCTCCCTAAGGTGACACGCTAGGTCTCACGAATTGTTTCTCCAATAAATCCTCTAGCTGTTTCTTAAGCTCTGCCAATTCTACTGACGACATCCGATAGGGCGCAATAGATATAGCTCCAGCTCCAGGTACTAAATCAATAAAAAAGTCAAATTCCCTCTCTGGAGGTAGTCCTGGTATATCTTCAGGAAATACTTCAGGAAATTCATTGACCACGAAAATATCCTTCCAGACATCTTCACATTGAACCTCCAAAGAAGACAACAATAGATACCCATGATCTCCTTCCTTCAAACAAGCTTCCACTTGAGTTGCCGTTAGGAATCTAGGATCTTTAGCCTCAGAAAATACTAACGTCTTATTCGAACAATCAATTAGGATATGGTTAGAAGATAACCAATCCATTCCTATGATTACATTAATCTTGGAAAGAGGCAAACAAATCAAATCCATATGAAAGATTCTATCCCTAACACATACAGGACAATTCAAACATACTTTTGTAGTTATCACAGGCTTATCAGTAGGAGTAGCAACACTCAAATCATATGGCAATGTAGTCACAGTCAATCCCAAACGCTCCACACAATCACATGCAATAAAAGAATGTGTTGCTCCTGAATCATAGAGTACGGTTAAAGGATTACCTTCAATAGCACACTCCTCCATGATTAAGTCTTCAGATTTTGCGGCTTCCTCTCCGCTCATAGTATACACTCGACCACCCGCTTGTGGCCTTGCAGTACGAACATTTCCCATAGAAGGTTCCTTCTTTATATGGTCACAATCCCTGGATAAATGTCCAGGTTTCCCACATCTAAAACAAACAATTCCCTTATGTTGACAATCCTTGGTCAGATGATTCTTCCCACACTTAAAGTAAGTATATACATAGGAGTTCCATATGCTTAACTTGCCTTATATGCCATCAATCGTCCAGAGCACTAGAACTTCCTCCCACAAATTGCTACAACGCTTTTGATTTCTACTACCGCATTTTGCATACGAACCTTATTTAAGGACTAGCGTTTCCTCCACTGTTCTTTCCTCTCTGGAACCTTGTAGGTCCAAAGTTCTTGTTTCTCGCCGCACGCTATTGATCAATTTCTTCAACCTTATGGTGTCCAACAATTCTGGAAATTGCTCAATTCCTGTGGTTTATAGCTCGCTTAATGTCAAGCTTCAATCCTTCCTCAAATTTCCTACATTTTCAATCTTCATCCAATTTGCATTTGGAAATATCTCAAAAGGGTCTTAGATAAGCTCTCAAACTTTGCCACATACTCATAACGTTTTTGTTCACCCCTTTCGGGCTAAGAAATTCTATCTCCTTAGCATGACGCACACTTGCTGAAAAATACTTCGCCAAAAACTTCTGCCTAAAGAGCTGCCATGTTACAACTCTTCCTTGAACTTCTAACAATCTTCGGGCTCCTACCCACCGTTTTTTATCTCCGACTAACATAAAAATCGCAAAAATCATTACTTGTTTCAATTCTATCATGCATCCCATACCTTCAAATATTTTCTCTAACTCCTTGATCCACAAATCAACTTTAACTGGATTAAATTCTACCCCAAAACATCGGTGGATTATTCTTACGGAATTCAGACAAACTGAGAGCATCCTCAGTTGCCCTTTGATTTTGTTGTGCAACGACATCAGCCATCTGTTACATCGCTGGTACAACTGCAACCATGTTCTGATTGTCATCACCAATATTTTCCATTCCTGTTCTAGTATTGACACGTCATCGTCCTCTTCCTTGTTGGTGTATGCCCTAGTGGCCAATACATTTTGTTTGTATTTACATACATTATATTATGTTATTTTATATGAGGCATTTCATTTATTGTGTTCTTTTTGGTAGACATAATAAAGTCCTTAGAATAGTAAGTTTGATACCATAGGACATTAAGTGGATGACTTGATCGTGAGATCCTATTGGATAAAATACTATTCTTAAATGTCCCTAGTCAAGTATTATTGTTAATTAGGATAACAATAATGCATTGAGACTAGTATGTGCGTAGACTGATGACCACATCTCACGGGTCATGGATATGAGATATCAAGTCTACACATGGATACATATTAGAGTAATGATGTATTGGACAAACCCGCCATGAGAATGCTACGTGGATCGTTACGTGAGTGTCATAAGCGATTCTCATAGTGATAATGGTGTATGTGGTCCTTTGACCTGAAATCACTACGATTCCTACATGAGGAGCTGTGTGTTTTAATGCCATCAAACGTCATCTGTAACAAGATGATTATAAAGTTAGTTATTAGACATATCGCGATACATGTGGAGGGATGTGAGTAACCTAGATGGGATTTGTCCCTCCTACATAACAGGAGTGATATCTTCGGGCCCCCTGATTGAGTGAGACTACGAAATGCATGGCCATGCTTAAATGAGTCAATATGAGATATTGATCTCATTTGTTATTACTATGTCTACTCGGGAATCGGGAAAAAACGAAGATTGAACTAAACAAGGGTGACACATTCCATGCCTTGTGTTCAATCTGGATATCTGGACAAAGGGACTAAACTACACGGAAACATTGGTCACGGATAGGTTATGTCAAATCACTAACATTCTCATTACTTGGGTAGCAGTGATGTGTTGCTAGATACCGCTCACTGTTTGTAATATTAAAATGAGATTTTAATATTACTACCAACGCATGAGAACCTGCAGGGTCGCACACTTAGAACAGACTAAATTGGAGTAATCGGATCCAAGTTGGACTCGGATTCAATTGTGGGCCTAACTCATGACGATGGGTTTAGGGTTGCACCACTTACCTTGCTACTGCTCACACTCACTTAAGGCAGCCTCTGTTATAAATAATACAGCTAAGGGGGCTGCTACTAGGTTACATCACAACCCTAGCCGCACCTACAGAAAGTGAGTGATAGATAGTGAGGTCTTCTTCTCCTCTCTTCGCAGCTAGCACTACGAAAATAGAGGCGTGACTCTTTTTGCAAGTTTGTTCATGTGGATATCGCAGAAACATCGTCGCTATTACGGTGTTGGTGATTCACCTCGCTTGTGTCTATCACGCTTCAAGAGGTAAAATTTTAAAAACTCGGATTATGGATTTTTCGCATGGATCCTGTGAGGGAATTCTGTTATTTCGCTGCGAGACTTTTGATCCGCAAATTCCCAACAGTGGTATCAGAGCCACTTGCAAAACCATGATTCGGTTTTTTGCTTTTCTTGTTATATGCGATAACATGATTCGTTGCTTTCTTTTGATAAAAGATATGATCTTTATATGTTATTTCGAAATCGAAACCAATGCTGAAGATGTTCTGTTTGATTTGTTGTTTTCAAAACATGTTGATGTTTTTGAAAGCATATGATTATGTTTTGAAAGCTTTCTATTTCGCATTTTTCTGGTATATATATATGATATGTATGAATGAAAATCGTTTTGAATGCTTTTTGTTTTGCGTTTTTCTGGTATATACATATGTGATATATATGATTCTACGAAAACTGTTTTGAATGCTTTCTATTTCTGCATATTTTCTCGTATGAATGCGATATATACATAGCGCGACACAAGGTTTTGGAAACCTTGTTTCCGTTTTGACGGCCATGAAGCTTCCTCATGACATGAAGTGTTCATGTCTTCACGCATTCTAGAAACCTTGTTTCTCGGATAGATGATGATGACGGTGAGGAACCCTGGGAGCGTTCATGTGCTTGCGGCCTTAGGGTTCAAGTGTTGTTGCCTAGCTAGCCGTCGGGCGCCGCCCCAACCCCGTTTGTGGTGTGTGATATTCGAAAGTGCAATATTCAAAACTGTTTTTATAATTCACAAAATAATAATGTGTTATTGCTTTGTGTTTATGTATTCTTAGAGATGCATGGTGCATGGTTATGGCCTTAGTCTTTATTTTATGCTATTTTGGTTATTTTAAATACGACCTGCGTGTCGTGCCTTTCTCTCTACATTCTGATTGTACATTCTCTTCTCATCTAACTCCCCTCGAATGTAAAAGAGGTTTCTATAATGTAATCTTCATGTGGAGACAAGGAGACGACATCAAGTGAGGACGTTGGTGGGAGACGCTTGGTGAAGCTGGCATTAATTAATGCTACTCTCTTAGAGGCCATAACCATGTCACATTTATTATATGCTTTATATGTATGAGATGCATGGATGATGTTTATGGTATGTTAAACAAGTTTAATAAATGGTGAGATCTAATAATAAAATTCCCTCAAAGAAAATATTAAGTCATTATGTGATGCCTTCCAATGCGTGGCACTCGTCAAGACTAATATCGATCAAGTGTAGGTCTGCCAAAGCAGGGTGCCTTTATCTATATTAGTAAGATGCGATGGGATAAGAGTAATATCCAATTGCCAACCATTGAGTCTGACTTAACTAGGCCATTTCAATAGGATTGAAGGCTTAGAGGCATGAAGTTGGGCTTTAGTCCATTAGATGGATTAGAATAAGTGTTATTCACCCAACTATCCAAGAGTTGCATGTGATGTAATTGGAAAGAGTTTCCTACCTAAATAACTAAATTTTGGGCGATCAGCCAAAGCTGACTCAAAACTAGGTGAAATATGGATCTTGGCCCACTAGGAAATCTTCCAATGGGATTTTCCAAGTCAATGCTAAGGGTCATTGATTTGAATAAAATAGTGGGAGACGTATTTAATTAAAGACCTTGTTAAATATGTTTATAGCATAATACTTATATTTTGCATATTTCTGTTGATAGATTACCATGGCAACAAACACATCAAGTAACTTATCATTGCGATCGGTCCTTGAGAAGGACAAGTTGTCTGGGACAAATTTCCTAGACTGGTACAGGAACTTGAGGATTGTCCTCAAGCAAGAGAAAAAGTTGTATGTTTTAGAACAGCCTATTCCTGAGCCACCTGCTGCTAATGCCCCTAGAGCTGAAAGAGATGCTTATAAGAAGCATCAAGATGATGCCTTGGACATTGGATGTCTAATGCTAGCCACCATGAACTCTGAGCTCCAAAAGCAACACGAGAACATGGAAGCCTACGATATGATCGTACACCTCAAAAAGCTTTATCAAGAGCAGGCTAGACATGAGAGATATGAGGTCTCCAAAGTACTCTTTCAGTGTAAGCTGGTAGAAGGAAGCCCTGTTGGTGCTCATGTACTCAAGATGATTGGGTACATTGAAAACCTTGAGAGACTTGGTTTTCCTATGGGCCAAGAGTTGGCCACATCGACTTAGTCCTGCAATCGTTGCTTGGATAGTTTTAGTCAATTTGTCATGAACTACAACATGAATGAAATTGACAAATCACTACTAGAGCTGCTAAGCATGTTGAGAACTGCTGAGCAGAACATAAACAAAGGCAAAGGAAAGGCCATAATGATGGTCCATAAGAATAAGGGCAAGAAACAGTAGAAAAAGCCCCAGGACAAGTGGAAGGGTAAGGGCAAGGAAAAGTCCAAGCCTAGCACTTCTAGCTTGAAACCAGTGGGTGGAGTGGCTAAGGAAGGTACATGCTTCCACTATGGTCAAACTAGACATTGGAAGAGGAACTGTGCCAAGTACCTAGAGGAGCTCAAGAAGAAGAAGGGAAGTGAGACTTCCACTTTAGGTATTTTTGTTATAGAAGTCAATTTATCTACTTCTGCATCATGGGTATTAGATACTGGATGTGGATCTCACATTTGTGTAAATGTGCAGGATCTAAAGAGCAGTAGACCATTGACTAAGGGCGAAGTCGACCTACGAGTGGGAAATGGAGCAAAGGTTGCTGCACTAGCCGTAGGGACTTATTTATTAGCTTTGCCAACTGGGCTTGTAATTGAATTGGATAATTGTTATTTTGTGCCTGCTATTAGCGGAATATCATTTCTGTTTCTTGTTTGGACAAGAAGGGTTTTACTTTTATAATTAAGAACAAAAGTTGTTCTCTTTATTTGAATGATATTTTCTATGGTAGTGCACATTTGAGTAATGGACTTTATGTCCTTGATCTCGAAATGCCCATTTATAACGTAAATACAAAGAGGTTCAAGTCAAATGATATGAACCCGACTTATCTCCGGCATTGTCGTTTGGGCCATATAAATGAGAAACGCATTTCCAAACTCCATAAAGATGGATTCTTGGACTCGTTTGATTACGAATCATATGAGACATGTGAATCTTGTTTATTGGGAAAGATGACTAAGGCCCCATTCACTTTGGACAAGGTGAAAGGGCTAGTGATCTTTTAGGCCTCATACATAGTGATGTATGTGGGCCATTAAACACACTAGTTAGAGGCGGTTTTCAGTATTTCATTACATTTACTGATGATTTCGGTAGATATGGATTTGTATATCTTATGAAGCACAAATCGAATCCTTTGAAAAGTTCAAAGAGTTCAAGAATGAAGTACAAAACCAACTTGGCAAGAGTATTAAAATCCTTCGATCGGATCGAGGAGGTGAATACTTAAGCCAACGGTTTGATGATCATCTAAAGAGTGTGGGATAATATCTCAACTCACTCCTCCCGGAACACCACAATGGAATGGTGTTTTTGAAAGGAGGAACCGGACCTTGTTGGACATGGTCCGATCTATGATGAGTCATGCGGACCTTCCAGGGCTCCTTCGGGGACATGCTCTCATTAACAACAGGCTTTCACACTTAACCGTGTTCCATCTAAGACGGTTCAACGGACACCATATGAGATGTGGACCGGGAGACGACCCAAGTATGTCTTTTATGAAGATTTGGGGTTGCGAAGCTTATGTGAAACGTCAAGTTTCGATAAGCTTGGCCCAAAATCGAGATAAATGCTTCTTTGTGGGGTATCCTAAGGAAACCAAGGGATACTATTTCTATAATCCTACCGAGGGCAAAGTGTTTGTCGCACGGACTACTTTGTATTCCTAGAAAAGGAGTTTATCTCCAAAGGAATCGTGGGAGGAAAGTAGAACTTGAAGAAATTCAAAGTTCACAAAGTAGCAGACGAACCAATGGTGGAAATAGAGCAGCCTCCACAAGTCGTTGTGGAACCACAATCTGCTCTAGTAGCACAAGACCCGCGTAGGTCTAACAGATACGTCATCAACCGAGAGAGATATGGATTTCTCATGACTCAACAAGGTGACGTATTGCTCATGGATCAAGATGAGCCTGTGTGACTTACCAGGAAGCCATTATTGGCCCGAGAATATGAAAAATGGCTTGAGGCCATGAGATCTGAAATGGAATCCATGTATACCAACCAGGTATGGACCTTGGTTGACCCACTGAAGGGTAAAACCCATTGGGTGCAAGTGGGTTTTTAAGAAGAAAACCGACATGGACGGTAATGTGCATACCTTTAAGGCGCGATTGGTGGCTAAAGGTTTCAAGCAAATTCATGGTGTAGACTATGATGAGACTTTTTCCCCGGTTGCGATGCTTAAATCTGTTTGGATCTTGCTTGCTATTGCAAAAGCATACCATGATTATGAAATCGGCAAATGGATGTCAAAACTACTTTCCTTAATGGAAATCTTCTCGAGGATGTGTACATGACACAACCCGAGGGTTTTGCCACTCCACGGGATGCTACAAAGGTATGCAAGTTGCAACGATCTATTTATGGATTGAAGCAAGCTTCCGAAGTTTGGAATCTTCGTTTTGATGATACAATCAAACAGTTTTAGTTTCATCAAAATGAAGAAGAATCTTGTGTCTACAAGAAAGTTAGTGGGAGCACAATTGTCTTTCTAGTATTGTATGTAGATGACATACTACTAATTGGAAATGACATCCCTACCCTACAGTCCGTAAAGACTTGGTTAGGGAAGTGCTTTTCTATGAAGGACTTAGGCGAAGCCACCTATGTATTAGGTATCAGGATCTATAGAGATAGGTCGCAGAGATTGCTTGGCCTAAGTCAGAGTACATACATAGACAAAGTGTTAAGACGTTTTAACATGCATGAATCCAAGAAAGGACTCTTGCCTATGTCGCATGGTATAAGCCTATCTAAGGCTCAATCCCCTTCCACCCAGGATGAGAGGGATCGCATGAGTAAGATTCCATATACATCTGCAATTGGATCTATCATGTATGCCATGTTATGTACTCGACCAAATATCTCGTATGCTTTGAGCATGACGAGCAGGTACCAGTCTGATCCCGGTGAGAGTCACTGGAGTGCTGTCAAGAGCATCCTTAAGTACTTGAGAAGAACTAAGGATTCGTTTTTGGTATATGGAGCCGAAGATGAACTAGTAGTAAAGGGTTACACTGATGCTAGCTTCCAAACTGATAAGGACGACTCCAGATCGCAATCGGGTTTTGTTTATTGCCTGAATGGTGGGGCCGTGTGGTGGAAGAGTTCAAAGCATGAGACAATAGTCGCGATTCTACCACGTAGGCCGAGTATATTGTTGCCTCCAATGCAAAGAAAGGAGGCCGTTTGGATTAGAAAGTTCATTATTGAGCTTGGTGTAGTTCCTAGCATTGTGGACCCAGTGGACCTCTATTGTGATAATAATAGAGCCATTGCACAAGCTAAGGAGCCCAGATCTCACCAGCGATCCAAACATATACTTAGGCGCTTCCATCTCATTCGAGAAATCATCGATAGAGGAGATGTGAAGATATGCAGAGTACCAACATATGATAACATTGCTGATCCACTGACTAGGCCTCTTGCACAATAGAAGCATGAGGGTCACACTAGGTCTTTAGGCATTAGAAATATGCTTGATTGGCTCTAGTGCAAGTGGGAGATTGTTGGTGTATGCCCTAGTGGCCAATACATTTTGTTTGTATTTACATACATTATATTATGTTATTTTATATGAAGTATTTCATTTATTGTGTTCTTTTTGGTAGACATAATAAAGTCCTTAGAATAGTAAGTTTGATACCATAGGACATTAAGTGGATGACTTGATCGTGAGATCCTATTGGATAAAACACTATTCTTAAATGTCCCTAGTCAAGTATTATTGTTAATTAGGACAACAATAATGCATTGAGACTAGTATGTGCGTAGACTGATGACCACATCTCACGGGTCATGGATATGAGATATCAAGTCTACACATGGATACATATTAGAGTAATGATGTATTGGACAGACCCGCCATGAGAACGCTACGTGGATCGTTACGTGAGTGTCATAAGTGATTCTCATAGTGATAATGGTGTATGTGGTCCTTTGACCTGAAATCACTACGATTCCTACATGAGGAACTGTGTGTTTTAATGCCATCAAACGTCATCTGTAACAAGATGATTATAAAGTTGGTTATTAGACATACCGCGATACATGTGGAGGGATGTGAGTGACCTAGATGGGATTTGTCCCTCCTACATAACAGGAGTGATATCTTCGGGCCCCCTGATTGAGTGAGACTACGAAATGCATGGCCATGCTTAAATGAGTCAATATTGATCTCATTTGTTATTACTATGTCTACTCAGGAATCAGGAAACTAAAGATTGAACTAAACAAGGGTGACACATTCCATGCCTTGTGTTCAATCTGGATATCTGGACAAAGGGACTAAACTACACGGAAACATTGGTCACGGATAGGTTATGTCAAATCACTAACATTCTCATTACTTGGGTAGCAGTGATGTGTTGCTAGATACCGCTCACTGTTTGTCATATTAAAATGAGATTTTAATATTACTACCAACGTCATGAGAACCTGCAGGGTCGCACACTTAGAACAGATTAAATTGGAGTAATCAGAATCCAAGTTGGACTCGGATTCAATTGTGGGCCTAACTCATGACGGATGGGTTTAGGGTTGCACCACTTACCTTGCTACTGCTCACACTCACTTAAGGCAGCCTCTGTTATAAATAATACAGCTAAGGGGGCTGCTACTAGGTTACATCACAACCCTAGCCGCACCTATAGAAAGTGAGTGATAGATAGTGAGGTCTTCTTCTCCTATCTTCGCAGCTAGCACTACGAAAATAGAGGCGTGACTCCTTTTGCAAGTCTGTTCGTGTGGATACCACAGAAACATCGTCGCTATTACGGTGTTGGTGATTCACCTCACTTGTGTCTATCACGCTTCAAGAGGTAAAATTTTAAAAACTCGGATTATGGATTTTTCGCATGGATCCTGTGAGGGAATTCTGTTATTCCGCTGCGAGACTTTTGATCCGCAAATTCCCAACATTCCTGCTATTACTTTCTCTACTCAAACTGGACAGCACAAAGAAAGCAAGGTCAATCTTCAAACAATATTGTTTCTTCTCAGAAAACAATAACAGAGAATCACACACCACAAACAAGACAGACCTAACCACAAACCCAAAAGACTCTAACTTGGGCTCTGATACCAACTAATGTAACACCTACCGTAGGATGCCACATTTATGTTAGTTAATTACCAAATTACCCTCAAGTTAAAAAAATGTGATGTTGTGATAAAAATACGAGTTGTAAATTTTTTTTTCTTCTTTGATAACTATGAAATAAACTTAGCGAAAAATAAAATATTATACATTATCACACATAATTTACATCATCATACATTACAAACGTACTATCAGAATAATTTATATACAGACCATTTCTCCAAAATTAGATAACACACTTAAATATATACAGACATAGCTTGTAACAGAGTTTAGACTTGCCTAAGTCTAACTAAACAGCAGAACCCTCAGTTGGGTCCTCCTTAGACTCCTCAGCAGGTAGGAATTCGATTTGACGCGAAGCCCTATGGACAAGTGTCCGAGCGGACGACACGATACTAATTTCCGTTGGGACATAATATCTAGTATCCCAATACTGCTTGATAGACAGTGGAAATTCAACATGTACATATATAGTTACAAAAAAGAACGGATTTCTACGAAACTCTTTGCTTATCATGACCATCAGGTTTCCCTCATAAATTACTCTCCTCTCATTGGGACTAGTCCTCCACGCTCCAGCTCCACCATGGAACTGCAATCTCACATAACCGAAGAAACCAGGTCTTGATGTCATCTTATCAAACCTCCGCTTCCTCCACAGGGGCCTGCTCTTCTTCACCCTCTGGTTCAGTGCCTTGCTCAACGTCTTTACAAATATAAATACAGTACAAAATAGTATACAAAGAGGTAAGATCACCTACGCCAATACTAACATGATAGCACAGAGATAATACATATAGCATACCATACAGATATATCATGCCATAATTACAATTATGTCATCATCATAGTGTATACAGTAACAGTAATTATAGTAATGCCATCACATGATTATCAACATCATCATCTAATTATTCCTTAACAAAACAATTTTTATAGCCAATATCCCTCAATTAATATATCATACAGATATAAATGCTCAATTTCATGCATGCACACATAGACTCAACTTCCTACTCCATGAAGCTAATACTCAGTTCGGAGAAGTCGATCCGAAAGATCTGTCGGTACCAAAATGCCTCAGACCACGTGCTATAATCCTCATTTTGATTTTGCACATCTAGCATAGACACGACAGTCTTTGTCAGATCTTGATTAAGAATAGTGTCTTGGTCAGGATCATCAGTGCGTTGCATCAGTCTAACTTACGGGAAGAAGAGCTACCAACCACCCATGTAAGCAACCCACACCCCGATGCCCCCAAGGTCAACAAGTGACTTACACTACGCATATCGCACCCACTCAAGAGGTGTACGTCTCTCCTAGGCAAATAGCCTTATACAGTCCCTCGGACCTTTCCAATGCATGTTCAATGCACCAATGCCAATCATAGGCAAAATTCATATACAGTGTTTATACACCAGTTTATGCATATAAAATGCACCAATGCCAATCCCAGGCAAAATTATCATTTTCTCATACAGTGTTCATCTACTGGTTCAACAGTAATTTTACTGTATATTTAATCGCGAAAATCATATTATCGTGTTTTTCACAATTTTGTAACATTTCTGTTACGTTTTCAAATTACATATAGTTTTTCAACGTTTTCATCAATTACGTAGAAATATTCCACCATTTTTAAATCACGTAGTGATTTTTCAATAATATCTCAAACGTGTAAAAAATATTTAAATGTTTTCCAAATTGCGTAGAAATATTTTAATGTTTTTCAATTTGCGTGGAAATATTTAAACATTTTTCCAATCGCGTAGTTTAAAAATTACGTTTTTAAGTTACGTAAATCATTTTTCACTGTTTTTCAACTTCGTAAAATATTTCTCAACGTTCAAAAATTCTATTTCAATCTTTTTCAAAATAATATGACCTCTCATATTATTTTCCATATTTTCCTACTCAAAAAAATCATTTTTGCAATTTATTCCATAAAATCACAATTTCATAGAATTAAATCAATGTTTCTAACTTTAAAATTTTACTAACACTCTTCAAAAGCCAAAGAATGAGTTATACGTTAGAAAATCCCAAGTTTCCCACGTATTCTTTATAATTCCATATTAATTCTAAAAATCAATCCTCTTTAAAATAAATTGAGGTTCAAACACTTTCAACCTCTCTTTTCCATTCACAAATGAAAATTCCATTTTTCAAGTGTTAAAATACTCTGATTCCCTTTCCAAATTTCTTGTATTAAATCAAGTTATATTTTCATTTTGAAAATCACTTTGTTCTCACAAAACCAAGGCATTTCAAGTCTTCAAAATCGTGGACATGACTATTGAAAACATTCTTGTATTTTTCCTTCTAAATCAACTAAGTTCCATTCTTGATTTTTACACAAACAAAACCATTAAAACTTCTCACCAAAACCGTGAACTCAAGTTCTTTGAAAACAAACCATTTGTTTATTTTCCTAGCTTTTCTAAACATCCAATTTTACCATTCATGAAAATATTAATTTGTGAACACCTATTTTGAGGTGATAAAGCCGAAATTCACCATGGTCTTTGAAACCAAAAATAATTTTCTCCACTTCATAGTTTCTTTAAACAAATCAATTTCCTTATTCTTGAAAATTTTCAACATAAAACCCTAATTTTTGGGGGTCAAAACCGTAGCCTCCCCTTGGCCATTAGAGCCAAAATTTCTTGCTTTATCATACATCTATCATAATATATTCAACATATCTTCATTACGCATATCAAAAGCATACCATATAAGCAATAAAATCAAGCAAAGCATATCAAGCATATGCAAATAATCAAAACACAAAAACACACGCAAATTATTACATGACCATGGAAATGAATCCTCACATGGATTCACCATCCATCAAATATAAAACCATCTCTCACCACCATGCTTGGTTGGTGAGATGGATCTCCCTCTTACCTCTTGAAGAACCACAAAAAGCTCCTTGCTTTGTATTTTGAACAAGATCTCCACCAACAAAAATCTCTTGAACAAAAAACAAACACAAAGAAATTAGTATATTAAGCTTGAATAAGAGGAACCATGGATCAAACATGGTTTAGAACATAAAAAAGAAGAGAAGAAATGAAGTTTTCCATAACTTCACCTTAAGAACCCTAGAACTTGCTATTGGAAAAACTCCTTGAAGATGAAAAATTTAGGACTTGGTGTAAAGTACAAAGTGTCTTAGAATATGGTAAAGATTCGAGAAATATGATTGTTTGAAATTAAAGAGTGATGGAAGGCTGTTTTGGAGTGCTTGGCCATGAGCTTAGAGAAGGAGAGAAATGGAGAGAAATTTTGATAACTTTGTTTCTTGAAAATGTTCAATGAAGACCAAGGTGATCAATAATGACTAAAGTGATCAATTATGGTCTTCAACTTGTGCTTTAGCTCCTAAATGCAGCACCAAACTGTCCCCCTTCCTCCATGCACTCTTCAAAATGCAACAAATCTCCTAGCCATCATTTTAGGCAACTTGACCATTGATTAGATCAGTGGTTAGGATTAATATAGGTTTTAGGTTTAGGCTTTAGATAGAAGACTTAAGTTAGGCCACTGGATCTTTTCTCCTTGAAATCCTAGCCATTAGATGTATCTCCAAAATGAAGGGTCAAGATTACTCCTTCAAACTTTACATCCAAGGGCTATAAATGGTCCTAGCCACTTTGTAAGATTAAATCTCAACCGTTGATTAAATCAAAATCAAGTCTCCACCGTTGATTACATCAATGGTAGATATCCAAGCCACTAATGTTGACTTTGCAGTACAATATTTATTTTTGTATCTGCTATTGCTCTTTGAATAATATTTTTTATGTATTTGTATCACCCGATAATTAAATACAATGCAAAACACAGTAAAAGAAAATTTCTAAAACTATTTCTGGATTCAGGTTTAGTATGATATCCCGTCTCCGTCTCAACAATACGAATTTTCCTGGCTACAAAAATTTTTTTACCTTTCTGGACCCATGCGGGGCCCACATACGACCTCCCTGGGCCCATAGATGGCCCACGGATAACGCTAAAATCAACAGAGTAATATAAAAATTTCATAATCACACACAAAATCACAAAAATTAGAAAATGCACAAATATCAAATTAGATTACGTAAAATAATTAAGACTTGACAGTAATAATTAAATTACGTAAAATTTTCCCTGGCCTGAAAATTATTATTTTCCTGACACGGAGTAATTCACTCAAAACAATCAAAAGTAGTCACAGAATAATCAAAATAATTTTACAGCACACAGAAATCACTAAACAGTAGAATTCTATTAACTGTCAAAATTACTATCTTATATTTAGGAAGTTTGAGGTGTTACATATCTTGTGAGGGGCTATCATTTTTTATTTCATGTTTTTCAAATAGAAGATACCTTGCTTGTCGGTTTGAGATGCAAAGATATGTTACCTCATGAATGTTTTGATTCAATGAATCTTTAGTTTCTCTTCTTACTTACAAACTTTTGCCTTTTTGAATATCATTGGAAATTGAGTCTTTTAAAATTTTTAGCTTTTGAATTTGTTTTGTTTTTCCTTATTCCTTGGTTTGGTCTTATGTTTTTGCCCAGAAGTGCAAAAGGCTAAGTATGGGGGTATTTGATCTGTCGATTATTTCTATATCTTGAGTGCCTTATGTTTGATCTAATTGGACTCTATATGTGCTTAATTGTTAACCTTTTAGCTAAGTTTCTAGATATGAAGATTACTCGGATCCTTATTGTGAAACTATGCTTAAGTGTGTTTATAAGCACTCATAATTGCATTGTGTTTTTTAGGAGACCTGAGTAATGAAGTCCAATAACATCAAACCAAGCTTGCTATGTATTTAAGGAGAGAGTTAAAGACTCAAGGAGATTAATATCAACCCTAGAAGCAAGGAGAAAAGAGAAATCAGGATTGAATATGAAGAAATTAAGTGACACGACCCGTGTCCCCAAACACAGCCTGTGTCCCTAGACAAGAGGTAGGCTGTGCCCTTTTCTAGCATTTCAACAAGATTCAGCACTGGACCTGACCAAAAAACATGGCCCGTGTCCCAAGACACGGTGTACGCTATGTCTTTCTCTGTTATTACAAAAGTAATCCAGTTCCGAGTACACCCAAGAACATGGTTCGTGTCATAAGACACGGGGTAGACCGTGTTCATCTCTGACTTCAATTCCTGTGGAGATTATGGTGACAGACCCAAACACGAGTGGGTCGTGTCATCAAACACGACCTGTGTCTTCAGTTCAGAAACTTAAATTCGAATTCTAATGAGGAACTAAGGATCTAAAGCTATAAATAGGATTGCTTAGGGTCTTTAAAAGTGAGTCTGAACTAGAAGCTGCCAAGGAACTGAGGAGAATACGAAGAACAATAGAAATGGAGATTCGATCAAAGATTGGGATTCAGGTTCGAGCCATCGGAGATCCATCAACCTCGGTCGTTGGAAACTAGTTTGATCTTCAATTTTCTTTCACATTTTTATTCTTGACGATGTCTTCCTTTAGTTTTTCTCTTGATTCTGAATTTGCCATGGACAGTTAAGTTCTTATTTGGTTAAGGAAAGATGAAACTCTAGTTTTAATTATGTGGATCCTACATATTCTTTTATATTCAATACAATTATGTTCTTATTCATATGTTTCAGTTCTTATTTCGATATAAAGGTTTTTATACTCTTCACTATTTTCGAAAGTAGTAAAACTAGGATTACTATGCGTGGTTGCGGTGGTATTATTAGTGAAACATATGATCTGAGTAATTTAATCCCAATGTGTGAAAGGACCTTAGTGATCATTAATTAGGTATAAGAGCAGTTGCTTTACAATTAAGTAACGATTAGGGCTTGATTTGAGCGGTTGCTAAATTAACCAAAAGTTAAGGAAAACAAAGAACTAATCTCACTATCACATGAGAACATAATTGGTTATGTCGGTATAAAGGATATGTAGGTTAGCATGATCATATAAATATAGTGGTGGATTCCATCTCTTAACTAATATCTTTTAATTAGTAATTCAAATCGTATTTACTGTTGTTGCTTTCAATTTAATTCCTTTTTATAGTTTTAACAGACAAACCCCTTTTTATTGTTTATTATTTTTAGAATTTAAATTGGGATTCAGTTTTTAGTTTTAATTGAATTAGTTCTCTGTGGATCGACCCTTGCTAACTACAATTGCTTGCAAGGTTTTTATATTTTTGGTTGAACTTGGCAACAGATTTTATTCGTAATCTCAATCACAATTCACAGCACACCAAATTTTGGCGTTGTTGTCAGGGAACTAATTGTCCAATTACCATATTAATTTGTTTCCTATTTTTCACTTTATTTTTGTTTTAGTTTTTTATACTTTAACTCCTTCTTTTCGACTGTTTTGTAGGTGTTCATGTCTAGTGAAGAAGTGAAATTGAGGAATTTAAGCAATTACTTTGAACAAGCCAGCTTACATCCTCACTTTCCCTTCCAATTCACACTTGTTGACATCAAAGCTGCCCGCCATATAGATCTATCAAGTTCTGAGACATTTGAAGACGTGGTGATGGCAGAGTTTACTCTAAGGACGTTAGGTGCTCCAGAATTAGACCAACAACCTCTATGCATAGAAATTCTAGAAACTAAAGGAGCATCTGAGTTGAAATCCAGCTTAATCCATCTTTTGCCATCTTTCAATGGATTAGCCGGGAAGGACCCTAACAAGCACTTGAAGGAGATCCATGTGGTTTGTTCTAGCATGAAGCCTACAGGAATTCTGGTAGAACAAGTCAAGCTAAGGGCTTTTCCATTCTCTATGAAAGATTCTGCAAAGAATGGCTATGCTATTTGCCACCCGGATCCATTAGTTCATTGCAGGACATGGCTCGAGCTTTCTTAGACAGATATTTCCCTGCTTCAAAGGCCGCAATCATCAGAAAAGAAATTTGCAGCATCCAACAAAGACATGGGGAATCACTTCATGACTATTGGGAGAGGTTCAAGAGACTGTGTGCTAGCTGCTCTCAACATCAAATTAGTGAGCAACTTTTGATTCAGTATTTCTATAAGGGTTTGCTAGTGATGGACCGTAACATGATTGATGTTGCTAGTGGAGGAGCTTTGGTTGATAAGACTCCTCAAGCGGCTAGGAACTTGATATCAAGAATAGCTGTAAACACTCAATAATTCTTCACCAAGAATGACACTGGAGTGAGAGCAGTTAAAGAGGTAGAAACAGCTAGTTTGTAGCAACAAATGACTTAGTTGACTGCTATGGTTCAACGGTTAATGGATAACAGAAAAATGCCAGTAATTGCTTGTGGGATTTGTTGCTCTTATGGACATCCCACTGATATGTGTCCCACTCTACAAGAGGACACAAATGAGGAGGTAAAGGCAGTAAAGGGATATTCTGGACCTTATAACAACTACAACCCCTACTCTAATACATAAAATCCAGGGTGGAAGGATCATCCTAACTTGAGCTATGGGAAGCACCCCTAGAATCAACCTCCAACCTATGGACCTTTAAGATTTCAACAGAAGCAAGCACCTTTCCCTCAGAGACAACAATAAGCTCAAGCTCCTAGGCAATCTGAGCCTTCATTAAAGGAGTTAATGAGATAAATAGCCACTAGTAACATTCAATTTCAACAAGAAATAAGGGCCACTATTAATAACTTGCAAAACCAAGTAAGGCAGTTAGTCACAGAAATTAACAAGGTTTAGAACAACTTTCTGGGAAATTTCCCTCACAACCGGAAGTGAATCCGAGGGAAAATACTAATGCTATCACATTGCAAAGTGGGAAGAGGTTAGATGAACTTACATCTTCTCCATAAGTCACTAAAGAGAAAGATCAAGAGCCTAATGAGGTAAATTTGAAGGGGCACAATTCTAAGACCCCTAAGGTAAGCATTCCTGAACCCCTTCTAAGTATGTCACTAAGGCCCCATTCCCTAGTAAGTTGGTTAAGAACAAAAAAGATTAGGCTGAGAAGGATAGAGATCTTCTTGAGACTTTCAAGAAAGTGGAAATCAATATTCCATTGTTCGATGCAATTAAGCAGAGTCCAAAATATGCTAAGTTTCTTAAGGAATTATGCACCTAGAGGAGGAGACTGAAGGGTAATGAGAGAATCAATGTGGGCCAAAATGTTTTAGCCCTCATTCAGCCTATGTCTCAAAAATGCAAGGATCTAGGAACTTTTATAATTTCATGTGTTATAGGCAATTACAAAATTGAGAATGCCATGGTAGATTTAGGCACTTTTATTAATGCAATGCCTATGTTTGTTTTTAATTCTCTTGGACTTGGTTCTTTGCGTGCTACAGATGTTGTGATTCAATTAGACAATAGGACCAATGCATATTCAGTCAGGTTGATTGAAGACGTGTTGTTACAGGTTGATGAATTGATTTTTCCTACAGATTTTTATATTCTAGAGATGGAGGGGGAATCGCCACCCAACAAGGCTCCACTCATTTTAGGGAGGCCATTCCTCAAAACAGTGAGGACCAAAATAGATGAACATGCAGGGACTCTATCCATGGAGTTTGGAGACTCTATTGTTCAGTTTAACATTTTTGATGTTATGAAGTAGCATCCCATGGAGGAGCATTTTGTTTTTAATATTGATTTAATTGCTGATTTAGTTGAGGAAACTTATGATGAGTTGTGTGATGAATTTCATAATTTTATTGATTTTAATGATTCTATCCATTGTCATTCACGTTTTGATTATGATAATGATATGACATGTGCTATTTGTGCTGAGATTTTCGCTTTCTTAAGAAATGATGATTCTATTTCTATATATTACACGACAACTGATGGTACTAAAGAGTTTATCAGCAATGTTCTTGATGCAGTTGTAGAATTTGAAACACATAGGAAGATGGAGTTGCAAGCCATTGAAAAATTTTTAGAGAAAGGAGAAATGCAACACCCTACTTTGAGGATATCACATTTCCAAACAATAATAATAAAATTGTTACCCAAGTTATAAATTATTTCATAATATATAATAATATAGGTTGTAAAAATATTTTTTTTTGAACATTATATTATAAAATAAAATAAATAGAACATAAAATAAAATAACTATTACATACACACCATAATTATACATATAATTTTATTTTTAATAGGTACAAAAAATTTACATATTACAAACTATTTAATTAAAAACAGTAAATTGTCTGGTTTAAAGCAAACCATAAACTAGCCCAAGCATAACACTAAAAGTTTTGATCCTTCGAAGAATCCTCCCCGGGAAGATCATCGGAAGACAAAATACTACGGGCAACAACATACCACGTGTAATCAATCCATATGATATGGATGATCTCGAGGCTCGCCTTCCTCGAACGGTCACTCGATTCTTCGCTCCTCGTTGTATTGACAATCCAGCGGCTGCTCCTCTTCTACTTCCTCAATGACTTTACAGAACATAAATAAGAATACAGAAAAATATATACAAAGAAGTGAGACAACCTACATCATTACCAGCATAGCAGTAAAGAAAACGATAATACAAACAAATATAACAGTTAATATAACAATTCATATTATCACATATGCAAAAAATCATGATTCAAATTATAACTATTCACACAGTGATGCAGATTAAATATGCCATGTATTCAGACTTGTTCCTACTCCATGGAGCTAAACACAAACATCAGAGAGAATGATCCGGTAGACATGTCCGCACATCAGGCTGCCTCAACCAACTATTATACAGTGAAATATGTAACACCCCTTGATGTAGCAACCGGAGCGTAATCGTCATTACACCACAGTTACTAAATCCAAGTGTGTCACAGTCATGATAACAGTAATTTAAATTCTCAAGAGTCTATATTTTTTTTTTTGATAATTTGCATAAGTAGAAAATACGAGCCTCGAATGAAATATAAATATATTCAACCCATAATACAACCACTGAAATAAAATCATATTCCTTATATATATATTTTATAGTCAATTTACACAAATCACTGATGACATAGAATATAATAATTACAGAGTCCAATAAAATACAGCGGGAATAAAAACACTAAAGGGGGAAAACTAGTAACCCAGGGATGGGTACTACCAGCAAACAAAGCCGCAACCCCATATGTACATGACGCACGGTGTCCCAGTTGACACGACAGGTATCAATGCCTCCACGTGGCTGCAATCTTACGTAGTCAAAGAAATCTTGTGCAGACGCGTAAGCCAATCAACCAAGGTGTGGTCCCTCTTTATCTTCCTCACGATCTTTTATCAAATATAAATATAAAACAGAAATGCACAAATATAGGAAAGAGGTGAGACACCCGTCTTTCATTACCACTATTGGCAGTAAGAAAACAGTACGGTGCAAAGCGCCCACCAAGCAATACAGTTCATATATTCATCAATAGTAACAATGGAATTTATAATAAAAGCAATTCAATTCTAAGTAATAATCAGAGTCAATAATAACAGTGATATTTATAGTAAAGGTAGAACAACAGTAAGCAATAGCAGGCAGATCACAATAAGATTTCCAGGAATCAACACAACAATTAGATAATCATTCACAGAAGTACAACAGTTATCTTCACATTCACAAGTGTTCATGCTCAACAGTTTATGAGACCGACAATGAACGATGCAAAATGCATTATGATATCACAATTCCTACTCCATGGAGCTAGACATAAACAGTCGGAGAGAAAGATCAAGGAGTAATGCCAGTGTATCGTTAGCCTTAAAATACAGTGTGCTTCATCTCATAAAAAGTTTGCGCAATGGCTTATACATGGCACCTCAATAGTTGATCGCGATATAGGACAGCGTCTTGGTCTGGACCATCGGTGTGTTTGCATCGGTCTACCCCGCGGCACAGAGGAGCTCATAACTGTCTATGTGAGGAACCCGCACCCCGACGCCCCCAGGGCCAACAACCATATGGCACCTACGCTAGTCTATTCGCACCCGTACAAAGGTGTGTTCAATCTCCTAGGTATACACCGCCTTACAACAATGTCCAATGGATAAGACATATGCATGACAACACAATGTCCAATCATGTATGTTCATCAATGATGTATTCATCATATACACTACCACAATGGTATGTAGTCATTCTCAGTATCAACATGTCATATCTTATCGAGAATTAAATCAAGAAACACATAGCTCTTCATAGGGATTCACAACACATAGAGTTAAATTTCAATATCCATATATATATTATGGTTTATCATTAACACCATTCTATTAAATCGATCAAGTTCCTTGATCTAGTCAATTATGCCATCTTAAGGTCAACTATCCCTTAGAAACTTTGGTCTCACATGCCTTCAAGGTTCCAAATTCTTCTCCATATTATTCACTAGTCTCTTGATACCAATCATTTAGTTTTGATTCCATACGGGATTAATTCAATTTATCATCATCATTAAGTACTCATGGTTTATCACATACCATAATGTCTCTATTAGGGATACTTATTTTCAAAATCTTAAGTCTTTGGTCAATTATGAAGAGGTTAGGGTAAATAACCCTTTAAACTATGGTCTTCTCAAATGCCATTACTCAATTTAATTTCTTTGCTTTATCAAGGATTAGGTAAATCTCTAATTCCTCGATCTCCAAGCTAAAACTGTGGCCTTCCTAAATCCTCAAAATTTCATTCTTTCATATATCATGTGCTAGTTACTTGATACTTAATTACTCAATTTCCATTTCTCACAAGATTAATTTAATTGCCTAAGGCCCATGCCAAAACCATGGCTTCATAGGTCTTCTAAGTTCCACTTTTTATTTCTCATTTGTGTATTAATTCCTTAAGATCAATTTTCTTAAGTTTAATGTATCAAGGTCATTCCATTTGCCTTATTGCTCAAGCTAAAACCGTGGCCATCAATGAGTCTTCAATGTCCAATCTTTCCTTCTCTTTTAGGTATTAACTTCTTGTTATTAATTCACTTAAGTTTTTAGTTCATTAAAATCAATCCAAGTGCCTAAGATTCAAAGCCAAAACCGTGGTTTCATAATGTCCATCATCCAATTTTTCTTTCCACTTTTATGCATTAGTTTTCTTAACACTAATTCACTTAAATTTAGTTCATCAAAATTAATCCATTTGCCTCTTTACCAAGACCAAAACCGTGGCACCCCTCTTGGGTATTAAACTCTCAAGGTCCTCCATTCATTTGTGTTAATACTATCATTCAACCTTTGATTACATAAGTCTTATTTCACTTGTATACAAAACCAAATTCTCACCCCTAACTTCTAGTCAAAACCGTGGCACCATGTTGAGGTAGGAAACTCCAAATTGTCCATTTAGCAATCCCAACATGATCAAGCATAATTAATATATCAAACATATTCAAGAGCATAATCAAGTATCAATCAAATTCAAGAATACTAAATCATACAAAATTTATAATTCAAGCAAGCATACAAAGAGCATACAAGGATGGATTTCTCCATCAACACACATACAAAGTATCCTCACCACCATAAGTGGTTGAAGTGAGTAGTCTCCCTCTTACCTAGAGGAGACAATGCAAGAAAACGACTCCTTGGTTTCTTGCTTGGTAAATTTCGGATTCCACCTTCAAGAGAACCATAAAGTGGTTAAATTCTCATATTTACAAACTAAAGCTTGAAAAGAATGATCCTTGGTCACATAGGTAACCAAGGAAAACGAAATTGAGAGGTGAATTGGAAGAACTTTACCTAAAGCCTTAAGCTTGAACTCCTTGAGATTCCTTTTTGGTGATTTTCGGATTCCACTCTCCCAAGAACCCTAGAGTGTTCAAAATCACTCAAATCATACATCAATGCTAAAAAAGAGAAGCCCTTGGTCACATAGCAACCAAGGAAAACGAAAATGAGAAGAAAATGGAGAGAAATCAAGAATCTTTACCTTGGAAGACAATGGAGACAAGGTTGGATTTTGAGCAAACCTTCCAAATGAAACTTGTAGAAAAGATGAAGATGAGTGTATAAATGTGTTTAGTGGAGAGAAAAATCAAAAAGCTTGGCCATCCATGGAGGAGTGATTTTCGGATTTGGAGGGGGAGAGGTAAAAAGGTTGGATTTTTGAAGAGATTTCTTAAAGACAAAGTGTAGAGGAGGTTGAGAGAAGTCTATAAATGATGTTTATGGAGAGAAAAGTGAAGAGAAACAATGGTGGTGGTGGCTGCCATTTTCGGATTCAAGAGGAGGAAGAAGAGAAGAGGTGGAGAGAAAATGGAGGTAGAAATGGAAAATGGAGAAACTTTCTACACAAAGAAGGTAGAGGAAGTGAGTGCAAGTGTAGAAATGGGTTTAGAGAGGAGAAAAGATGAGCAAAAATGGAGGAGGAGGGGCTGCCATTTTTGTGCTCATGGTGGAGGTAGAGAGAAGGAGGAGAAAAGATGAAGAAGATGAAGTGAAGAGAGAGAAAGTGATAGGTAAAGTGAATTAGGGTTTGGTGGGTTTAGGTTAAGTGTAGATGAATCACATTTTTGCCCTCCTTGGCATGAGTGGGCTGCTGAATAGAGGAGAGAGTGAGGGGAAAAACTTGGCTTCTCATGCAAGCCAAGGGTAATTGGGTCATTTGGTGGTCAAAGCTTCTCAAAGAAGCTTTGAAAACGTACACAAATTTGAATTAAAGTGAGATTGATTTGATATAAAGTGGATTGCATTGGGATAATGTGATAGGGTTTCTAATGCATGCTATTATCCAATGGATAATAGGTACAGTCGATGGAAGTCAGCATTAATTTATCTGACAGATGAATTTTACACAGCGTTTTATTATTTCGTCTATTAAATTTCTCGAAAAACATGAAACCTTGTAAACTGTGTCCGGCCTCGGATTTAGTAAGATCCCCCGTCGAAGTTTCCATAGTTCAAGGTTCTCGTAGAAAATATCTCGTTTCTCCGGCTTCGCTTAGTGCGCACGCAAAACGAGGAATATATCAAAATATTTGACATTTCCGGAAAAATCCCAGAAAATTCTCAAAAATTGCAAATATTATAAACTGACTATTCGTCTTATCATTTTTTCAATTTTTGAAGTATTATAGTCGTTTTCCCGACTCTGCTCAATACGCACGCAAAACCAAGAATATATTAAAATATTCGTAGTTTCCGAAAAATTCTGAAAGAATTATCAAAAAACACAAATATTAGAAAATGACTATTCGTAATAAAATTTTCCAACTTTGGGAGCATTACAGTCGTTTTGCTAACTCCGCCCAATGTGCACGTAAAACGTGAAATAATATTAAAATATTTCACGTTCTCAGAAAAATCCAGAAAAATTCCTAAAAACCCCAAATATTGTAAAATGATCATTTATCCTAAAATTATTAATTTTCGGGATGTTACAAAATACGTCGTGTAAATAGCACACAGTCAAATACGTCGTATACGTCCAGGCATAGTACTAGACAGTTCCCAATAGATCCTGATTAAGAATAGTATTTGTCGAGATCGCTAGTGTGTGTTTTCAGTTACCATGGCCCAGAGGAGTTACCAACTGTCCACATGTGGAATCTACTGCACACTAACACCTCCAAGTTCTCCACATGAACACATTACGCCTATCACACCTACAACACGGTGTAATTCATCTCGTCAATCAATTGTCAATTTCAACCAAACTGACATACCACTCTATGTATGTAATGATCCATAATTACACAAATACCCTCAGTATCACCATGAATCATAATTACATAAATATCCTCATTGTCACCATAATTACAAAAATACCCTTAGTATTAATAATTCCAAAAATAGTATGTCTCCACTTGACAGTACTATTTCCCAACATGTCTGGGTCCACCACTTTGGCCCGACAGTAAAAACTTACTGTTTCCATAAGTCGCGTAAAAATTTTATCGCCTTTTCACAATTACGTCACATTTGACAAACATTTTTCAATCGCGTAAATATTTTTCAACGTTTTTCTCAATCGCGTAGTTTAAAATCCACTATTTTAAATATGCGTAAACTATTTCTACTGTTTTGCACTGTATAAAATATTTCTTGACGCTCCAAATTAAATTTTTAAACTTTCCAAAACTATAAATATTATTTAGAATCTATTTTTCTTTACAAAAATTACTCTAAGTAATAATTTCTGACGTTTTTCTCAAAAATTCAATTTTAATAAATTCTTCTACAATTAATTTTATTCTTTAATTACGTAAAATATTTCCTTGCTTTCTAAATATCATTTTGAAACGTTCTTCATTACTTGCTCATTTTTAGTCAGTTTTGACAGCATTTTGTTTAGAAAATCTACTAAATGATATTTTCTACGTTTTCCTTTAAAAAAATTCCTTTATTTAATTATAACCATATAATACATTTTGAAAATTGGTAACATACTTTAAAAACTCAAAGGTAAGTATTTTTCAAGTGTTAAAATTTATTTCTTTACCATACTAGACTTCTAGTAAAAATTTATTTACTTATTTGATTCTTGAAAATCCATCGTAATTGAATTCTTTTTAGGTTAATAAACTAGTTTACACTTATAAAATAAATTTTGGATCAATTAAACATAAAAAAAAAACTTGATGGCCGAAAATCACCATTTCTTTTACATATCTTATTTAACTTATTTTCCATCCTCTAAATCCTTATAAAATCCATTAACTTACTAAAATCATACGGATCATCCTTTTAGAAAATGGTTGAGAACATGTTGGTTCTCTTTTTGAAGATATCATTATCATGTGTTCTTTGGAAAACTAATTCAAATCTCAACAAATTATTCACATCTAACAATAATTATCATATATCTATAAACACATACATATATCTATGAACACATACCATATATTAAAGCAATATTAAAACGCCTACTATATATCAAAGCTATAGACATGCTTGTATGCATAATAAATCACAAATAGAAAAGCAAATAACATGCACACATAAACAATCACAAATAGAGAAGACAACAAACAACCAAGTGAATGAATCCTTATGGATTCTTCACCACAAATACATCTATTTTCTCACCACCACACATGGTTGATGAGATTAAATCTCCCTCTTACCTATAAGGAAGACAAGATCTCCTTGGACTCCTCCTTAGAAATTTTGTGTAGCTTTAACAAAAATCCTAACAAGCTTAAACAAATTATAAAGTCATAAACTATGGATGAAAAAGATAAACCATGGATTAATCATGGCTTAGAACATCAAAAATCAAATTAGAAACAAGAAATAAGAATTTTCACCTTATAGGAAAGAAACTTCAAAGTGATTTTCCAAGCTCCAAATGGATGATTTAGCAAAAACTCACAACTAGAGATGTTCTTAGAATATGGTTTAGGTTTAGGAAATGAAGTTGGATGAAATTTTTGAAGATTGGAAGTTCAAGAATGGTTGATGGCCGAATGGTGTATGGAGAGAAGTTTTGGAGTTTTTCTTGGTGTCTTGAAACAAAGAGAAATGAGAGAATAGATTAGAATGATTGAAATGAAGATGATAAAGTGAATAATTGCCTTAACTTCATAATGCATGACCGTAGACTTCCAAAATAAGTGCAGCCCCTTTTGTTGACAAATTAGCTTCATAATGGCCTTAGATGGTTTCAATAATGGATGGCCAAGCTCTAGAATTCCATGATTGCATTTGATTGAATAATTGAATTGATAATTATAGCATATGGGCGAAATTTGCATAGGAAATTTAATTAAAATTTGATTGATTTTAATAGCTTATTTATGTTTAAGTCCTCCTAGTTAGGTTTAATTAAAAGTTAGTTAGATTCCTTTGTATTTTAGTTAATCATTAGTTTACTTATAGTCCTTAATCTTCTACTTAATTATACTAATACATTGTCTAACTAAAATTTGATGAGAAACTAATTAGGTTTTAATCCATTTAATTACTACTTAAACCCTTTAGATTAACTTAATTAGGTTTTAGACTAATTATTCCATTAAGTTAGGTTTTAAACTAACAAATCTATTAAGTCTAACCATTTTTGTAGATTTTCAACCTTTTGATTTAGAATTTTACAAGCCATTTACGTTGGTAAATTTTTTCCTAAACGTGGGTCCCATAAAACAAAAGTGAGTCTCACAAATCAAACGTGGGTCCCACAAAACAAAAGTGGATCCCACAAACCAAACGTGGGTCCTACAAACTTTTCTGCATGATAAATATTTTTATTATACAGAAAAATCTTAAAAATTAAAAGATTGATATACGTATTATTCGGAATTGGATTTAGTAAGATCCCCCAGCTCCAAATAATGAAACAAGATTTTCTCCTACTGAAAATTATTATTTTCTTGACTCGGAGTAAATCACACAAAACAATCAAATACAGTTACGAAACAGTCAAATTAATTTTATAACACACAGAAAATAAAAAATAGTACAATTAGGGCAAAAACGTAATTAACCAAAAATTGGGGTGTTACAACTCTCCCCCACTAACAAAAATTTCGTCCTCGAAATTTATCGTACCTTAGAAAAGATGTGGGTACTGCTCTCTCATTTTGTCTTCTAGCTCCCAAGTAGCATCTCCCGTTACCTCATTCCATATTATCTTTACTAATACAATCATCTTCACTCAAAGCTGCTTCACTCTGCTGTCCTTAATCTTAACAGGAAGTGTCTCATAAGTCAAATTATCTTTCAGTTATACTTCATTAGGTTGAATGACATATGTTGGATCAGAAATATATTTTCTCAACTGAGACACATGGAATACATTATGGAGATTGGATAAAAAAGGTGGTAAGGCTATCTGGTAGGCTACAGGACCTATTCGACGAATGATTTGATAAGGTCCAATGAATTTAGGAGTGAGTTTTCTAGATTTGATAACCCTTCCGACACCAGTCGTAGGTGTTACTCGCAAAAACACATGCTCACCTTCTTCAAATTCAAGAGGTCTCCTGTGCTTGTCAGCATAGCTTTTCTGTCGGCTCTGAGTCGTCCTCATTTTCTCCTGAATCATCTTCACCTTCTCCGTAGTTTGTTGCACAAGATCAGGTCCAATGGTCATACTTTCCCCATCTTGATACCGACACAAAGGTCTTCGGCATCATCACCCATATAGTGCTTCATAGGGTGTCATCCCTATACTTGAGTGAAAACTATTGTTGTAGGTGAATTCTATGAAAGATAAAAATTCATCCCAACTCCCTTGTTGTTCCAACACACAAGCACGCAGCAGATCTTCCAGCGATTGAATAGTCCTCTCCATTTGACCATCAGTCTGCGGATGATAAGCAGAACTTAGACATAACTTAGTCCCCATGGCTTCTTGTAAGCTTTGCCAAAACCTTAACGTAAACCTCGGGTCTCTATCAGAAACTATACTTGAGGGTACATCGTGAAGTCTAACAATTTCACTAATGTACACCTGGGTTAATCGTTCCAACGAATACTTGATATTGATCGGCAAGAAGTGCGCTGACTTCGTAAGCCTATCAACTATAACCCATATAGAATCATGACCCTTCTTCGTTCTTGGCAATCCGGTAACAAAATCCATCGAGATACTATCCCATTTCCACTCGGGAATAGTTAAAGGTTGTAACATACTGGCTGGTCTTTGATGTTCCACTTTTGCTTTCTGACAAACAAGGTAAGACGCCACACGTTCCGCAACATCTCTCTTCATCCTTAGCCACCAAAACATCTGCTTTAAATCTTGATACATCTTTGTCATCCTCGGATGCATACTCAACCTACTAGCATGAGCTTCGTCCAAAATCGCTTGTTTAAGATCGGGATCATCAGGTATACAAATCCTTCCTTTAAACCTTAAAACTCCATCAGATCCTTCCTCAATCGTTGCCTTATGACCCTGCTTCAAAAATTCTTTCTCATTCAGTAAATATGGATCCTTATCCTGTTTTTCCTTGATTTCTTCCAGTAAGTCATTCAAAATAGTAACTCTACTTAGACGAATTCTTCCTGGTGCCAATTCCACTGACAACCGTAAATCTCTAAACTGATTGATCAATTCTTCTTCCTTTATCATCATAGTAGAAACACTGATAACCTTCCTACTTAAGGCATTCGCCACCACATTCGCTTTTCTCGGATGGTATTGGAGTTGGAAATCATAGTCCTTCAAGAACTTTAACTATCGTCTCTGCCTCATGTTCAATTCCTTTTGATTGAACAGGTATTTTAAACTCTTGTGATCACTGAAGACATTGAACACAACTCCATACAGAAAATGTCTCCACACTTTTAACGCAAAGACCACTGCAGCGAGCTCCAAATCGTGTGTTGGATAGTTCCTCTCATGAACCTTCAACTATCTTGAAGCATAGGCTACCACATTTCTGTTCTGTATCAACACGCATCCTAACCCTTGGTAAGAAGCGTCACAATACACCTTGCCTCGTTAGGATCCGGCAAAATCAGCACTGGTGCAGTAGTCAATCTCTTCTTCAACTCTTGAAAACTTGCCTCACATTCTTTCGTCCAATCAAAAGCTTGATTCTTCCTTGTGAGTTGCGTAAGAAGTCCAGCTATCTTAGAGAAACCTTCAATAAACCTTCAGTAATATCCGGCCATTCCAACAAAACTCTGCATCTCGGTTACCATCTTTGGCCTCTCCCATTGCAAAATAGTTTCTATTTTTGATGGGTCCACCGCAATACCTTCCTTGGAAATTACGTGACTTAGAAATTGAACTTCTTCTAACCAAAACTTACACTTTGCCAATTTTGCATACAGCTTCTTGTCCTTCAAAATTTTGAGAACTATATTGAGATGTTCAGCATGCTCTTCCTTATTTTGGAAGTAGATCAGAATGTCATCGATAAAGACAACGACAAACCTGTCTAGATACGGACGAAAAATCCTATTCATATAGTCCATGAATATTGCAGGGGCATTCGTCACTCCGAATGGCATCACCTGATACTCATAATGCTCGTAACGAGTTCGGAAAGTTGTTTTAGTCACATCATCAACCTTGACACGAATCTGATGATAACCTGATCGCAGATCTATGTTAGAGAAAATAGTTGCTCCTTTCAGCTGGTCCATCAAATCATCGATCCTTGGAAGTGGATATTTGTTCTTTATTATGACCTTGTTCAGCTGACGATAGTCTACGCAAAGACGAGAAGTTCCATCCTTCTTCTTGACTAGTAGTACTGGCGCTCCCCACGGTGAAACACTCGGTCGCACAAACTATTTTTCTAACAATTCCTCCAATTGCTTCTTCAACTCCACCAATTCTGATGGCGACATTCTATATGGTGCAATTGAAATAGGACCTACTCCTGGTACCAAATCAATAGCAAACTCGATTTCTCTTTCCGGTGGTAAGCCAGGTACATCATCAGGAAAAACTTCTGGAAATTCATTCACGATTGGAATAGTATTCACATCTTTTTCACTCTTGACTTCCAAAGAAGACAGCAACATGTATCCTTGAGCTCCGTCCCTCAACAAAGATTTGACTTTGACGGCAGTTAAAAATCTAGAATCCTCATCCTTAGGAAAAACTAAGGTTTTATTGGCACAATCTAATAGGATATGGTTAGAAGATAACTAATCCATACCTAAGATTATATCTATTTCAACAAGAGGTAAGCAAATTAAATTGACCGAAAAGACTCGATCATTTATGGTAATAGGACAGTTCAAACATACTTTAGATGTAACAACAGGCTTTGCAGTTGGTGTAGAAACAATCAATTGAAAACTCAAAAAAGACATAGGTAATTTCAATCGATCCACACAGTCATACGTAATAAATGAATGCGTTGCACCTGAATCATATAGTACAGTCAAAAGATTACCTGCTACGACACTTCTCCCTGAATAAGATCTTCAGACTGAGAAGCTCAGCCCCGCTCATCGTGTACACTCGCCCTCCAGATCGCGACTGAGTAGCACGAACATTGCTCACAACTGGCTTCCTTTCTGACTGGTTACATTCTCTAGAAACATGCCCAGGCCTTCCACACTTGAAACAGATTAGCCCTTTGATTGAACAGTCTCTAGATATGTGGCCATTCTTTCCACATTTAAAACATCTTGGCGTAAACGCCACATTCGTACCAGCTTTGTTGCCACTAGAAATTCCCCTGATAGATGGACGTTGAGGCTAACTTCCCGGTGGTCTCAAATACGACTTGCGTTGAAACCAGTTGTTATTGTTATTGCCTCCTCTTTGGAACCTTGTCGGTCCAAAGTTACGATTTCTTGGATCACGTGACGGCTCCAACTCCTCGAGTCGTGCACAAGTATCCACCAAAGCATGAAATTGATTCATCTTCAAGGGTAGCACTCCTCGTTGTAACTCTACCCTCAACCCTTCCTCAAACTTATGGCATTTCCACGTATCATCTTGTCGAGTTTGAGCATAGTTTGAGAACTGAGACAAGCTCTCAAATTTAGAAGCATATTCATTGACAGTCATGTTGCCCTGACGTAAACCAAGAAATTCCATCTCCTTGGCATGTTGAGCACTAGCAGGAAAGTACTTTTCCCGAAATACTTCACAGAATACCTCCCAAGTAATTTCCATTCCCTCAGCTTGTAGTAAGCGTCGGGTTCCTCTCCACCAGTTCTCACCATCCCCTCTCAGCATAAATATAGCATACGTCACCTTTCGATCATTGGCGCACCCCATTCCTTCAAATATCTTTTCGAGATCTTGGATCCAAAGACTCGCCTTCTTTGGATTAAATTCACCTCTGAGCTATGGCGGGTTATTACGCCTAAACTCAGACAAGTTTAGAGCATTAGCAGTCGCATCTTGCTATTGAGCTGCTTGTTCATTTTGTTGCGTAATCACTTCTGCCATACGTTGCATAGCCTCAGCAGCTGCAGTCATTGGGTCAACATTACGGTTCACGTTTGCACGCGTTCCTCTTCCGCCAGACATCTTCTTCTTCAATCAAACAAGACAAAACAAAGTCAAATGTACCCTTTCGGACACCAATCATAGAGAATCACACAACATAAGCAAAAATAGACCCAACCACTACCCCAAAAGACTCTAACTTGGGCTCTGATACCAACTAAATACAACACCCTACTGAGGATATCACATTTCCGAACAATAATAATAAAACCTTACCCAAGTTATAAATTATTTTGTAATATATAATAATATAGGTTGTAAAAATATTTTTTTTGAACATTATATTATAAAATAAAATAAACAGAACATAAAATAAAATAACTATTACATACACACCATAATTATACATATGATTTTGTTTTTAATAGGTACAAATAATTTACATACTACAAACTATTTAATTAAAAATAGTAAACTGTCTGGTTTAAAGCAAACCATAAACTAGCCCAAGCATAACACTACAAGTTCTGATCCTCCGAAGAATCCTCCCCGAGAAGATCATCGGAAGATAGAAATACTCTGGTAACACCATACCACGCTGTAATCAATCCATATGATATGGATGATCTCGAGGCTCGCCTTCCTCGAATTAGTCACTCGGTTGCTGCTCCTCATTGTATTGACAATCCAGCGGCTGCTCCACTTCTACTTCCTCAACGACTTTACAGAACATAAATAATAATATAGAAAAATATATACAAAGAGGTGAGATAATCTACATCATTACCAGCATAGCAGTAAAGAAAATGACAATACAAACAAATATAACAGTTAATATAACAATTCATATTATCACATATGCAAAATATCATAAATCAAATTATAACTATTCACACAGTGATGCAGAATAAATATGCCATGTACTCAGACTTGTTCCTACTCCATGGAGCTAAACACAAACATCAGAGAGAATGATCCGGTAGACATGTCCGCACATCAGGCTGCCTCAACCAACTATTACACAGTGAAATACGTCGTGTAAATAGCACACAGTGAAATACGTCGTGTAAATAGCACACAGTCAAATACGTCGTGTACGTCCAGGTATAGTACCAGACAGTTCCCAGTAGATCTTGATTAAGAATAGTATTTGTTGAGATCGCTAGTGTGTGTTTTCAGTTACCATGGCTCAGAGGAGTTACCAATTGTCCACATGTGGAATCTACTGTACACTAACACCTCCAAGTTCTCCACATGAACACATTACGCCTATCACACCCGCAACACGGTGTAATTCATCTCGTCAGTCAATTGTCAATTTCAACCAAATTGACATACCACTCTATGTATGTAATGATCCATAATTACAAAAATACCTCGATCACCGTGAATCATAATTACATAAATATCCTCATTGTCATCATAATTACAAAAATACCCTTAGTATTAATAATTCCAAAAATAGTATGTCTCCACTTGACAGTACTATTTCCCAACATGTCCGGGTCCACCACTTTGGCCCAACAGTAAAAACTTACTGTTTCCATAAGTCGCGTAAAAATTTTATCGCCTTTTCACAATTACGTCACATTTGACAAACATTTTTCAATCGCGTAAATATTTTTCAACATTTTTCTCAATCGCGTAGTTTTAAATCCACTATTTTAAATATGCATAAACTATTTCTACTTTTTTGCACTGTATAAAATATTTCTTGACGCTCCAAATTAAATTTTTAAACTTTCCAAAATTATAAATATTATTTAGACATTATTTTCCATTTTTCTTTACAAAAATTACTCTAAGTAATAATTTCTGACATTTTTCTCAAAAATTCAATTTTAATAAATTCTTCTACAATTAATTTTATTCTTTAACTACGTAAAATATTTCCTTGCTTTTCTAAATATCATTTTGAAACGTTCTTCATTACTTGCTTATTTTTAGTCGGTTTTGACAAAGATTTTGTTTAGAAAATCTATTAAATGATATTTTCTATGTTTTTCTTTAAAAAAATTCCTTTATTTAATTATAACCATATAATACATTTTGAAAATTGGTAACATACTTTAAAAACTCAAAGGTAAGTATTTTTCAAGTGTTAAAATTTATTTCTTTACCATACTAGACTTCTAGTAAAAATTTATTTACTTATTTGATTCTTGAAAATCCATCGTAATTGAATTCTTTTTAGGTTAATAAACTAGTTTACACTTATAAAATAAATTTTGGATCAATTAAACATAAAAAAAAAAACTTGATGGCCGAAAATCACCATTTCTTTTACATATCTTATTTAACTTATTTTTTCATCCTCTAAATCCTTATAAAATCCATTAACTTACTAAAATCATATGGATCATCCTTTTAGAAAATGGTTGAGAATATGTTGGTTCTCTTTTTGAAGATATCATTATCATGTGTTCTTTGGAAAACTAATTCAAATCTCAATAAATTATTCACATCTAACAATAATTATCATATATCTATAAACACATACATATATCTATGAACACATACCATATATTAAAGCAATATTAAAACGCCTACTATATATCAAAGCTATAGACATGCTTGTATGCATAATAAATCACAAATAGAAAAGCAAATAACATGCACATATAAACAATCACAAATAGAGAAGACAACAAACAATCAAGTGAATGAATCCTTATGGATTCTTCACCACAAATACATCCATTTTCTCACCACCACACATGGTTGATGAGATTAAATCTCCCTCTTACCTATAAGGAAGACAAGATCTCCTTGGACTCCTCCTTAGAAATTTTGTGTAGCTTTAACAAAAATCCTAACAAGCTTAAACAAATTATAAAGTCATAAACTATGGATGAAAAAGATAAACCATGGATCAATCATGGCTTAGAACATCAAAAATCAAATTAGAAACAAGAAACAAGAATTTTTAACTTATAGGAAAGAAACTTCAAAGTGATTTTCCAAGCTCCAAATGGATGATTTTGCAAAAACTCACAACTAGAGATGTTCTTAGAATATGGTTTAGGTTTAGGAAATGAAGTTGGATGAAATTTTTGAAGATTGGAAGTTCAAGAATGGTTGATGGCCGAATGGTGTATGGAGAGAAGTTTTGGAGTTTTTCTTGGTGTCTTGAAACAAAGAGAAATGAGAGAATAGATTAGAACGATTGAAATGAAAATGATAAAGTGAATAATTGCCTTAACTTCATAATGCATGACCGTAGACTTCCAAAATAAGTGCAGCCCCTTTTGTTGACAAATTAGCTTCATAATGGCCTTAGATGGTTTCAATAATGGATGGCCAAGATCTAGAATTCCATGATTGCATTTGATTGAATAATTGAATGCATAATTATAGCATATGGGCGAAATTTGCATAGGAAATTTAATTAAAATTTGATTGATTTTAATAGCTTATTTATATTTAAGTCCTCCTAGTTAGGTTTAATTAAAAGTTAGTTAGATTCCTTTGTATTTTAGTTAATCATTAGTTTACTTATAGTCCTTAATCTTCTACTTAATTATACTAATACATTGTCTAACTAAAATTTGATGAGAAACTAATTAGGTTTTAATCCATTTAATTACTACTTAAACCCTTTAGATTAACTTAATTAGGTTTTAGACTAATTATTCCATTAAGTTAGGTTTTAAACTAACAAATCTATTAAGTCTAACCATTTTTGTAGATTTTCAACCTTTTGATTTAGAATTTTACAAGCCATTTACGTTAGTAAATTTTTTCCTAAACATGGGTCCCATAAAACAAAAGTGGGTCCCACAAACTAAATGTGGGTCCCACAAAACAAAAGTGGGTCTCATAAACCAAACATGGGTCCCACAAAACAAAAGTGGATCCCACAAACCAAATGAGTCCCACAGACTTTTCTGCATGATAAATATTTTTATTATACAGAAAAATCCTAAAAATTAAAAGATTGATATACGTATTATTCGGAATTGGGTTTAGTAAGATCCCCCAGCTCCAAATAATCAAACAAGATTTTTCCCGGCCCAAAAATTATTATTTTCTTGACTCGGAGTAAATCACACAAAACAATCAAATACAGTTACGAATAGTCAAATTAATTTTATAACACACAGAAAATAGAAAACAGTTCAATTAGAGCAAAAATGTAATTAATCAAAAATTGAAGTGTTACAAGAAGAGTATCGGATGACAGTCACAACTATGGTGGATTTTGTTTTTGGACCATGGTCCAACATAACCAATGAAAATGAAGTTGATAAAGTAAACATACTGCATTCCAATGGTGAAGCCAAGGAAATTAAGGAAGGCCAAGGGAACCCTAGTGGAAGCTCTCACGCTGCTTCAAGCATAAGTTGGTTGTAACACCCCGAAAAATATCTGTTTAATTATAAATAATCATTTTATAATATTCATGATTTTTAGGAATTTTTTCTAGAATTTTTCGGAAACGTCAAATATTTTAATATATTCCTTGTTTTGCATGCACACTAAGCTAAGAATTGCTGAGGTCAGTGTAACACTCTAGAAATTATTTATTTTACCACGAATAGTCATTTTCTAATATTTGTGAATTATGTGAATTCTTTCAGAATTTTTCGGAAACGATGAATATTTTAATATATTCTTCGTTTTGCGCAAAACTTGAGCAGAGTCAGGAAAACAATTGTAACGCTTCAAGAATTGGAAAATTATATGACGGATAGTCATTTTATAATAATTTCAATTTTTGAGAATTTTCTGGGATTTTTCCGGAAACGTCGAATATTGTAATATATTCCTCATTTTGCGTGCGCACTGAGCGGAACTGGAGAAACGCGATGTTTTCTCCGTGAACCTTGAACGATGGACACATCGGTGGGGGATCTTACTAAACCTGAGGCTGGACACAGTTTACGAGATTTTACGATTTTTGAGAAATTTTAACAGATAAAACAAAACAATACTGCGAAAAATTTATCTGTCAGATGAATTAAATACGATTTTAACTCAGTAACTATTATCCATTTGATAATAGCATGTAATAAAAATATTATCACATTATCCTAATGCAATCTACTTTATGTCTAATCAATCCACTTTAATTCAAATTTAATATAAAATAATCAAAGCTTCTTTGAGAAGCTTTGACCAAACAATAACCAACAAGCCCTTAGCTTCCAAGGGAAGCCAAAAACTCTCTCTTCCCTCTCTCCCTATGCACGCAGCAAGAAGAGCCAAAACAAGGGGGAATTAGTTTGCTTTCATTAATTCATTTTACCACACAAAATTCATTTTAACCAAAAACACTTTCTCTCTCTTCCTTTCTTCTTCCTTCTTCACTTTGCTTTTCTCCTCCTTCTCTCCAGAACCCTCCATGGCCCGCCCCTCTTCGTCCACTCATCCATCACAAAATTTTCTTCCAACTACATTTTCTTAATCCTTTCCCTCTCCTAAACACCTATCTTGCTTGGAGCATCTTGAAATTCTACCATCTTCATCACTTTCTTCAAGCTTCAAAGTTAGGGTTTTTGGGTAAAGTTTCAAGACTCTTCTCCTCTCCTCTTCATTTTTGTGTTCATGGTCCTCTTGGTGACCATCCATGCTTTATTTTTCAAGCATTGGTGATGTTTTAACAAAGTTGAAATTTCTAGGGTTTCTTGGAGATACAATCCGAAATTACAAGGAGATTTCTTGGGGTTTCTCTTGATTTCTACACTTAGGTAAGAGGAAGACACTCCTCCTCAACCTCTATTAGCATCTAGGAACCTTGATTATGTTGTTTGCGGGAAAAACCCTAGTGAGGGTTATTCTTTAATTTGATGATTATTATGTTTACATGTTGATTTTATGATATTTATGACATTGGATTGATTGGTTGTGTATATTAATATTTTGGATTGGATTGGATGGTTGGAAATGGAAGAAAAACAATTGAGAACCACTTTAGGGAGGCCATGGTTTTTGAGCTTGAAATGGGGTAAAGTGTGGACAAATTATGATGAGTACAAGACTTAAATCAATCAAGTGATTAAATGAAATCAATGGAAGAAAAACTTGGAATTGGAACCTCTTGGGAGGTCACGGTTTTTGAGCCCATAAATTGGGGTTCTTAGTGAACCAATGCAACAAGTGAAAGGCTAAGTAAATTAAAGGTGTAATTTACAATTGATAAATTGAAAAGATTGGGATTTGGATCCCTTGAGAGGCCACGGCCTCTAAGGCCTTTGGAGGCTTAATTATGCAATTTTTGGTAACTCTAAAGCATAAGTAAACAAGTGGCTAAACTCTTAGGTAATGAACTAGAAAAATTACTAATTGAAAGAATTGAAGATAATTGGGAACTTCATAAACATTAAAAGAACCAAGAAGGAGATTGTCATAAGATTTGGGTAACTTCAAGAGGACAAGAACAAGAGAGAGCGAGATTCTAAGAACTTAGAATAAATCAGATTAGAGAAATCAAATTAATTATGAGAATCAAATTAAAGATGAACCTAGTAGGAAGACTAAATCCTAAACAAGAATGCATAAAGGACCTTAGAAATGTATTACCTTATTTGATTTCAATATTATGACATTACGGGTCCATGTGAGTGACCATATATATATATTGATGTTCTCTTGGCCAATTGTGGCATATTATGAAATTGTATGAAATTGTGAATCATACATGTTCATGCATAGAGTCTTATGCATTTGTGAATGTCCTGTGGACTGTTGTAAGGCCAAGTTGCCTAGGAGATTGAACACACCTTAGTGCGGGTGCGAGTAGACTAGTGTAGGTCATGTGATGACCATGGGGGCGTCGGGGTGCGGGTCCCTCACAATGGGTAGTTGGTAGCTTTTCTACCCGTGGGGCAAACCGATGCAAACGCACCGACGATCCGGACTGAGACACTATCTTATATCGTGATCTAGCATGGACTGTCTGTACAATGCCTGATGTGCACGTGAAAATTATTAATGTATAGCACTTTGGCCGCGGCAGCCGAGTTATAGACATGTCTCCTGATCTTTCTCTCTGACTGTTTGTGTCTAGCTCCATGGAGTAGGAATCTGAGTACTGTGTGTACATGCATTATGGAATATGAAATCATCTGATAATTATTGCTTTGTGAATTTGAACTGTTTGTTTAATGTTGCAATAAATGACTGTCTGGAACTGTTTATCTGCTTACTATTGAATTTACTGCTTATTACTTGGATATGTTGTTTCTGAACTGCTACTTGGGCGCGTTGCGCCGTTTTGTTTCTGGCTGCTATAATTGGTAATGATGGTAGGATGTCTTATCTCTTTCCTGTATTTCTATTATTTGCTGCCTATGTGTACACCGTATTGATCGAAGACAACGGTAAGGAGGCGGAAGATCCCAATTTTCCTGGTTTCTGGCCCGAACGGGACTAGCATCTACTGAGGCGATGGCGGCACGCATGCGCGGATTTCTTGGTGATGTGCGTCTGACCTTCCTCGGAGGGCCAGAGTGCTGGCATATCAACTTGAGTTCCGATCGCTGCGTCTACCTGGGGGACGTGTCAATTTTCCTAGCCTGGAGACGTCATGAGGCGCTGATCCTCACCTGCCATGTCAACCTGCGACTGGAGTTCTACTTACCCATCCGAGAGATGTGGGGTGATCGTTACTACACCCCTTGGGAGGACTCTTTTGATTCTACTGCTTGGGCTCCTGCACGTGGTTCCATGGTTCCCATGGAGGTTTCCTCTGAAGAGGAGGATCCTGCTAAGGACCCGGATACGGTCCCTCCTCCTCTGAGGGACTGATTTTACTGGTAGCTGTTGATGGCTGCCAGTGTTTTATTTTGGGGGCCTAATGTATTATTTTGGTAGGCTGTATATCTTGATATTATGGGGAATGTATATGTATGATTCCTTGGGGCAGGTATAGTTTTGCTTTTTAGAAATTTCCAGTGTCGTATCTAAAATACATTTGACATTTAAATATATATATATATATATATATTTAATTTAACGACAATAACGATGAAAAATAAAATAGTAAATAGAACTCACATCTCGAATAGCATATATATATATATATATATATATATATATATATATATATATATATATATATATATATATATATATATACACACACCGCCATTTTACTCATGTATTAAAGTATCATGCAAGTTAACTTTAAACTAAATGAACCGGTCTTAATTGTTCAAAATTTTATTTTCCGCATTTTCTTTTACATTTAATAATGTGACGTTCCCTCTCGAAAAGGGGCGTTACATTGGTCATTACACTTTAAGCAATGGGACCCTGGAGGAAGTCTTTTCACTTGATAAGGATGTTTTTTTCTTTCCCTCTCTTTTATTTTTCTTATTCTTCATTAATTGATGATTTTGATGAATATTGTTTTTCTTTTGAGCTTTACATTGAAGACAATGTAGAATTTAAGTGTGGAGGAGGAATTTACAAAAAATTTGTATTTTTAATTGCTTTCCAATGATGTTTTGGAATTTGTGAAGTTTATGAGTTTGAAGCAATTGAAATTCAAGGTTCATGGCATTATTTAATAGATTTCCTTCCTTCTTGAATTTGACATGCTTGGTTTTGGATGTTTGATTAATGTATTGAGTTTGATAGATGTATACCTTGTGAGATTTTGAGCCTATTGATGGATGAATTTAGCATTTATGTCATTCTTTTCTTTCTTGTGTAATTTTACTCATGGCAATTGATCACTCTAGAACTTGCTTTGATTCTTTTTTAGGCTGCATTTTCACTTGCATGCATGAACATGATTGAGGCCTTCTTTCTTGATTAACTACTTAGGCCTTCTTTCTTGATTAACTACTTTGGCCAAATAGCCAACCTTGCATCATTTCCCTTTAATTAACCCCTTTGAACTTATTTGCCTATTCTTTGTCTTATCTCATTATATGTCTTATGTGAAAAGTTATGTTTTTACCTTACCTTAGGGAATGGGAGAGCATTAGTTCATTTTCATTGGAGGAGCTCTTTTGCTTGTGAGCAATGTATAGTACAAGTGTGAGAGTTATGTAAATTGATATCATATAAAAAAATAAAAAGAAAAATAATGTGAAAGAAAAGAAATCGAAAGAGAAGGAATAAAAGAAGAAATGTGCATTATATGGAAGTGGGGGATAAAAATTTCATTCTTATCACTTGTCATTTAAGTTCCTCCCCAATGTTCTTTTATTCTCTTTGATATTTATCTTCCCATATCGATATCATTTCCTTCCCTTACCTTGGCCCTATTACAACCTTAACTAAAGTCCTCTTGATTTGTGTGTGCATGTGTTTTGAGTAGTGGAGAAGTAGAAGATAAACAAGCTTATGGTAGTGTAATTGTTCATGAGTTGAATTGAGTGAAATACCTACCATTTAAACACTTGAGGGATTGAGAGTGTATCTTGTGAGGAGCTATAATTTTTTATTTCATGCTTTTCAAATAGAAGATACCTTGCTTGTCAGTTTGAGATGCAAAGAAATGTTACCTCACGAATGTTTTGATTCAATGAATCGTTAGTTACTTTTCTTGCTTACAAACTTTTACCTTTTGAATATCATTGGAAATTGAGTCTTTTAAAATTTTTAGCTTTTGAATTTGTTTTGTTTTTCCTTGTTCCTTGGTTTGGTCTTATGTTTTTGCTTAGAAGTGCAAAAGGCTAAGTGTGGGGGTATTTGATCTGTCGATTATTTTTATATCTTGAATGCCTTATGTTTGATCTAATTCGACTCTATATGTGCTTAATTGTTAACCTTTCAGCTAAGTTTCTAGATATGAAGATTACTTGGATCCTTATTATGAAACTATGCTTAAGTATGCTTATAAGCACTCATAATTGCATTGTGTTTTTCAGGAGATCTTTGAGTAATGAAGTCCAATAACATCAAACCAAGCTTGCTATCTATTTGAGGAAAAAGTTGAAGACTCAAGGAGATTAATATCAACCCTAGAAGCTAGGAGAAAAGAGAAATCAAGGCTGAATATGAAGAAATTAAGTGACACAGCCCGTGTCCCCAAACACGGCCTGTGTCCCCAGACAAGAGGTAGGTAGTGTCCTTCTCTAGCATTTCAACAAGATTTTGCACTGGACCTGGCCAAAAACATAGCATGTGTCCCAAGACACGGTGTAGGTCGTGTCTTTCTTTGTTATTACAAAAGGAATCCAGTTCTGAGTACACCCGAGAACACGGCCTGTGTCATAAGACACGGGGTAGACCGTGTTCATCTCTGACTTCAATTCCTGTGGAGATTATGGTGACAGACCCAAACACGAGTGGGCCGTGTCATCAAACACGACTCGTGTCTTCAGTTCAGAAACTTAAATTTGAATTCTAATAAGGAACTAAGGATCCAAAGCTATAAATAGGATTGCTTAGGGTCCCTAAAAGTGAGTCTGAACTAGAAGCTGCCAAGGAACTTAGGAGAATACGAAGAACAATAGAAATGGAGATTCGATCAAAGATTGGGATTCAGGTTCGAGCTATCGGAGATCCATCAACCTCGATCATTGGAAACTGGTTTGATCTTCAATTTTCTTTCACACTTTTATTCTTGACAATGTCTTCCTTTAGTTTTTCTCTTGATTCTGAATTTGCCATGGACGGTTAAGTTCTTATTTGGTTAAGGAAAGATGAAACTCTAGTTTTAATTATGTGAATCCTACATATTCTTTTATATTCAATACAATTATGTTCTTATTCATATGTTTCTATTCTTAATTCGGTATAAAGGTTTTTATACTCTTTACTATTTTCAAAAATAGTAAAACTAGGATTGTTATGCGCGGTTACAGTGGTATGATTAGTGAAACATATAAGGTTAAATTATTTTTACTGTTTATTATTTTTAGAGTTTAAATCAGGATTTCGTTTTTAGTGTTACTTGAATTAGTTCTCTGTGGATTGACCCTTGCTAACTACAACTGGTTGCAAGGTTTTTATATTTTTGGTAGAGCTTGACAATTGATTTTATTCGTAATCTCAATCACAATTCACAGCACACCAGGTTCTCACTCTAGAAGGTCTATACTTGTGTTGTAGCATCTCCTGGTTATTGCTTGGTTTGCCTTGACGGTGACTACTTTTCCATTGCTAGACAAGAACTTCATCTCGAGGTGATGTATAGAGACTATGGCTCAGAGGGCATTCCAAGAGGGCCTTCCTATGATCACATTGTATGTGGATGGGCAGTCCATTACTAAGAACTTGACCTTCATTGTTTTGTATAGGGGTTCTTTTCCAAGAGTCACAAATAGCTCAATATATCCTTTTGGTCTAACTTTTCCTCTTGAAAAACTGATGAGGTCAGTGTCAAAGGGTTTTAGGTTTGAAACTGGAATGCTCATGTTCTTGAAACATTCCATAAACAAGATGTCTACTGAGCTTCCTTAGTCTATGAAGACCCTTTTCACCCTTACATTCACCATTTTCACAGTGATTACCATAGGGTCATCTCCCTCTTGAATGATCCTTTCCTTATCCTCATAAGTAAAATTGATCACCGGTGTCCAAGATCCGTTGTTATGCTTCATAATTGGGCACGCGAGGTTACACTAAGTACGACTTTCAGGTGTCTTCGCCTAGTTGACCTCATTTGCCCGCCTCTAGCAAAGCGTCTAGGAATAGTGTTAATGGTCCTTGTTACCTCATTGTTGCGCCTTATGTCTTTCTGGGGTGATGTTGTTTCCTCCCTTTAACATTTTCTCGTGGTGGGGAGCATTCAACAGGAGATGAGGTATGACGTTGTGGGATCGGGGTCCTTCTTCTTTCATCCCTTCTCTGGTACCACTGCAACCCATTCCCATAGAGCCCTAAACATAATTTTGCAAGCACCGACATTGAATTAAAGTTTCTATGGCATTATGGAGGTCCACACAATCCTTTATGGTGTGCCCATACTAGTGCTAGTTGCAGTACTTACTCTTATGTACCTGTCTTCTTGGCCTCAGTTGCCTAGGTTTTGGGAGGTCAGTGAGCTTCATGGCATATATCTCCTGCAGAATTGTGCTTCTAGGGACTCTAAGGGGGGCATAATAGTCAAACTTTCCCCGTGGCGACCCCCTTGGATTATTCTTTAGGCCCTTGGTCTTGGGCTCCTTTTCCTTCTTCTGTTGTTCGTCTCGTTCTTTATTGGCATCGTTCATATACTTCAGAGTTTCCTCCATATTGATGTACTTTTTTGGAGCGTTGTTTTAGCTCCTCTAGGATCTCTCGACTCTTTTTAACCAACAACTTAGTGAATTCCTATGCTTCAGTCCACCCATTATTGCATGTATTATTGCGTTGGGTTGAAGTCATGGACCTCAAGACATGCCTTGTTAAATCTATGCATGTAGTCTCAAAGAGTCTAACCTTTCCCATATCTTATACTAAACGAACTTTGAGTGGTCTTAAGCTTAGTCTTAGTCGTTGCGAAGTGAGTAAGGAAGCTCTACGCTAGTTCATCAAAGTTGTTGATTTAGTGGGCTGGTAAGGCAATAAACCATTTCTAGGATGCTTTCTTGAGGGTGCATGGAAAGACGCAACATTGTATGGGGTTGGTTCCCCCTGTGAGCATCATGGAGGCCATAAAAGCATCCAAATGCTCTTGGGGGTCTGTAGACCCATCATATGCTTCAATGGCAGGAGGCTTAAAGCCTTTTGGCAGTTGTACCCACGAGAGGCTAAAATTATAATGGGCTCCATAGCCGTTGAGAAGTAGCTTGCCTACTGGGTGTAACAAAGGTCTTAGCTTCATCTCTCTGCTCCTAGTTCATCGTTGGTCTCTTCCTCGTGCTAGCCATAGTAGAAAGGTGGGAGTAACAATTTACAAGCTTCCCACAGACGGCGCCACTGTTTTGTCCTTATGCATTTAGGCTGCTTGGGCCAAAACCAACTTCCTACTAAGAAGTCTTCAAGCTTGGAGGTCTTGAAAATGAGGGGTTAAGTACTTGCAAAGACACTCCAATGCTCAAGTTAGTATGGTATGTTGGGTCTTGCCATGAGTAGGAAAAGATGCTTACCATAATCCTTAATGTTGCTATGTATAGTGAGAATCTCCTTGGCAATTAAGAGTGTGCAGGAAAGTTTGTGCCCTAAAGGGACCCTAAGGTGGGGCCCTCCTTTGGCTTGCTTGTTGATGCCTCATTAGTCCAGCAAGGATGGCCCTTTTTGCCAAAGGTCACAAATCTTACTTTTGCTATTAATGAGTTTGGCCGTTAGATGCTCAAAACTCCAGGATAGATTAGGATACATGAAGGTTGTTGGGATTGAAACACACAGTACAACTTTGCTTTGCTTAGTGTGGTTGTCCTCTTGTACAACATTTTAATAACTATTTTATAGTTGCTTTTCTTAGTGAGGTTTTCTTCTTGTATTCAAATACTAGAAATTATCTCATGCTCATAGAGCAACAATAAATACATGCTTCATGAGAATATTCACCATTGATTTTAAGCTTACTTACATAAATTTTAAAGAAAACAACTTAAATTAATGGTAGAGATCTTCTTGGAACATGCATTTATTACTACTCCGAGAGCATGACATAATTTCTCATTCAAATACTAATGCTACTTTCATTAAAATTCTGACTTTAGCATTTCTTGATTTTCTTCTGGTAAGATCTTTATTATAGTCAATTATAATTTCTTTTCTCAAAGTATCCCTACACCAAATTAAAATCCCTTTTTAGGTATAGAGCGATACACTCAAACCCTTCCCAAAAGAGATATTTTCAAAGCTCGAACTTTTGTCTTCCCTTGAGAGTACAATTTGCTTACCATTGTGCTCAACTCTTTGTGGGCATAATCATTTATAATTTTCTCGTTTTCTTAGAAACAAATCTTTTGACCATTTGGTTGTTGACATGTTAAACTTCATAGCAGTTTAAATTTGTATTATACAAATACTCATCCTCTTTTCACTAAAAATAATAGTAATGTTCTTGTTTTTCTGATCTAAGATTAATGACATGCTGATTGTTTTGTGTCATGAAATATGAATAGATTGACCTTTCTTAAGGTTGATTCGAGGTAGCCAGCTACTAGGATGAGTGTGTACACCCCCAATAGAAGGTAAACCCATCTTGATTTTGCTCGCTCTCCCGCCTTTCGTTATAGACATGTAGTGCTATATGCTTGCAGATTGAATTTCGTTAAACGCAGTCCCCCCTTTTTCTCTCTTCTTTACTTAGTTTTTGCCTCCAATATTGTAAAATAATGATATATTTGAATATGTTGATTATGTATTTTACTCTTGTAGTTCTTGAGTTTATAAAAATATATATTTGGGATTATATTTTTAGATTGAAAAGAATAATACTTTTTTATGAATAAAGCTACAAAATCTCTATTATTATAACTTTTATGGACAAGGCTACAAACCTTTATTCATTACATTATTCAAATTTTTTATACCTTAATTCCTTACCTCAAATGATTTCTCATACAAGCAATAGAATATGAAACTATTAATTCAAAAAAAACTAATGATAAGAGAAAACTTGTATTAATCTAATACATTGAAGTTGAATGCACCAAGTTAATTATATTTTTATTTATCATTAATTATGATAATTAATTAATAATTAATCATGATAATTAATCATTAATTAAAACTATATTTCGCTGAATGTATCAAACTTGAAAGCAATAGATTTATGTAATAATTTTTCCTAATAATAATTATGAAAATAGTCAAACCCAACATGAATAATGATCGTCCTGACCCACCTATCAAACCTTCCCATGAAACCTTCAAACTAATCCCTTTCCCCACACAATCGCGGTCCTTATCCAAAAAGAAGTTCCACTTAGACTTCTTTTTTGCTTATTTAATTCTCAAGATCTTTACACATTTTTCTCTTATACTCAGAGACCAAATCGAACTCTATCAAGAAATAATAAATTTTATATATACTAGCATATTTACTGGCACTACGTGCCTGTCAATTACTGCTAATTTTATGAATTATATTCCATTTATACCTTTATCTATTTACAAGTTCAAATTGTACTGAAATTAATTTCCTTATTTTTCGAGTACATAATAATAAATTATAAATATTTAACAGTGTGATAAATTCAAATTCTGGACGGTTTGCTTAGCATATATAAGTACATATTCAAGCAAAATTCTTTTAAGTCTTCACATTTGTTTTTGGTCGACCATTCAGAGTTCAAAGTGGGAGTTGTGTAAAGCATCTTTGAGAAAACATGAATAAGGAGGAGGGTTGGGAGAGTAGGGCTAATCCTTCTTGGATAAAAGCATTATTGTATGCTTTCAAAATAAGAGAACAATTGATACATTCTTCTAGGTGCAATCGGGGCGATAAATTTTTTACAATCAAGCATTGCCTGCTTGAAATTTGCTTGCAAATTCTGTATGGAAGAAGCCAATAAGTACTCTTGGTAAGTATGCTTTCCAAATAAGAGAACAATTGATACATTCTTCTAGGTGCAACCGGGGCGATAAATTTTTTACAATCTTTTGCATTGACTACTTGAAATTAGCTTGCAAATTCTGTTTGGAACAAGCCAATAATCAACATAAAGAACACCTAGTACTCCGGGTAAGTATATCATATACATGGTTTCAACCCCTCAAGGCATGTAGTACATCTCGTTATCCACTAGACCAGCCCCCTTGGGTTATACATATTCATATTTATTTGTTTATTTATTTTTCAAAAAAATTAACATATGGTATATCCAAGTCTTAACACAGAATATACTTTGTATTTTATTGTGCTTAGGTGGTGTCCAAGTCTGTGTGCATCTTAACTAATCTATCTCCCTAGTCTAGTCAAAGGCAAACTATCCACACTTGGACTAAGGGATTCACAAGGATATTCTTTGCAGCATGACCCTAAGAAATTGGCATAACTGTGATTTGATCCTATAAATAGCATTGACAATGATAATAGTTTAGATGATAACAAACAAGAAAGAAATGATTGTGCAAAGATCAAGTCCCAATGATCTTCAAGTTTAGCATATAGGATTTAAATCTTGTGTAAAGGTAAATAGGAATCATACTAAGCTTATATCTCATTTTTTTATTTAACTTAAATCTCTTTGAAAATCATGTTTTATACTTGTGAAAATATTTATCAAGTTTGAGCAAAATGGTTTTAGAAATGTTGAAAAGGTTTTGGGAAACTTGCAAAATCTTTTGGAAATCATGTTTTCTTGATAAGCCAATAACAAATTATCTGAATTCAATAACAGATTATCTGAAACCAAATAAGAAATTATTTGAAAACCATAACAACACTACTAGAAATTTGGGTTTAGAGACCGATTTATTTCGGTCTCTATAAAGACCGAAATAGAGACCGATTAAGAAAAAAAATTTAATTTGCCACCGAAATAAAATCGATCTCTAAATTTTTTAGAGACCGAATTAGAGACTGATATTTCGATCTCTAAATAAAAAAATTTATAGAAATAAATAAATAAACAGGTAGGGAAAAAAATAAAAAATTAGAGACCGATATTTCGGTCACTACTAAAAATTTGAGTTTTAGAGACCGATTTAGAGATCGATATTTCGGTCTCTAAATAAAAAAAGTTTTAAAAAAATCGATTTCTAATTTGGTCTCTAATTTTTTTTAGAGACCGAATTAGAGACTGATATTATACGATAAAAAAATTTAAAAAATATATATACCTTATTATTAGAAACTAATATTTTGGTCGCTAAATAAAAAAAATTACAAAAAAAATAAAAATAATTAGAGACCGCAAATTCGGTCGCTAATTACATTGTAACAAAAGTTTAAAAAAAAATATTGTTAGAGACCGAAATATCGGTCTATTTCAGTCTCTAAATAAAAAAAATTATAAAAAAAGATAGAGACCGTAAATTCGGTCTCTAAAAGTTTATCAGCCCCTTCAATTTTTTCTCATTTCGAACTGTAACACCCTCACCCTACTGCCACTCTCTCACCTTCACAGTTTTGCCTCTCCCTCACCCTCACCGCTGGCCACAAGCCCGTCGCCGCTAGCCTTTCTCTTGCGTCGCTCGCCCCTGGCCGTCACCCCTTGCCCTCGCTGCTCGCCGCTAGCCTCTCGTCGCTCGATGCGTGGGTGTGGGCTACCTGTATTCGATGAGCCTTTCGCACTCGTCGCTCGAATAATCGTTGTCATTTCGCCTGGGCAACGCCTTCGCCTCTGACCCTTCCCTCCGCTCCGTTGCCATTGCCGACCTCCGCGCTGCCCGCAAACGCGATCCTGCTTGCGTATCCTTCTACTAATTTACACTTGCGGATTTACACCAAAACTGAAAATACTATTTCAAGGATTCACAGGTACCAATGAACCAATTATATATTTTTTTGAATGAATGAGGTTGAAGGTTGAGACCACATGCTTAACATCTACTTTGTTAGTCTATATTCTCAATTTAGAAGTTAATAAAAGGACACAAAAGAAGAAGGAGCTGTTCATTTAAGAGATAGAAACGCAGATAATTGTCCTTACTTGAACATTTATGTTTTCTGTTTAAAGTTAAAATGCTGACTATTTTTCTGTACTATTTGTCTATGGCACACCAGTAATTCGGTTGCTTGTTGTCTATCTCGAATGTGATGCTTTTTATGGTTTACATGAATACCTTGAGGACTTCTTCCCTTTGATGCCCTTAGTTAATTTCAGGAAGTAAAGAAGAGAAGAAAAAGGAATTTGAGAAAGAACCTGAAATGTCTAAGAATGCCCAATTCCGTGCAATACAGCCTAGCCCTTCAATACTTTCATTTGTGGAAAAAAAATGTAATTTGTATGAGCAGGGACTTTTGATTGATGTGTTGATTATGTTGTTCTATTGTTACTGTGAAGGTATTTTGATTTCTTTTACTATGTTTATTGTTCACAACTATTGGGCAGAAACGCATGATTGACTTAAGAAGGGCGGTACAATATAGATCTTTCTGCACTGTTAGATAATATTCCCTTCTCTAACAGTTCAAAAAGAGAGAGAATTGAAAAAAACTGTATGTGCCTGTTTAATGTGTTTGAAAACAATAATCTATATAATGCTATTCATTTTAATATTTAAGTATTGTTGCTTCTCCTCTGTTAATTTTGACATTCTGTGCTGATTACCCGAGATAGGTTTTTAGGAATAAATTGGAATTTTTTGGTGCTGCAAAGGTCTCGTCATCATTTCCGCCTCCTAATCTTCCAGAGATTGCATTTGCTAGTAGGATTTTAAACCACCATCATTTCATCTCTATTTCTTTGCCCCTTTGTTTTCTTAGTTTACTTTAATTATATTATGGCATTGTTGCATATATTTTGGTCGGGGTGTGATATTTGATAATTGTTATCTTGTTTCTGGTTTGATTATTTTTAGTTGTTCTGTACCTGTATCCAAAAGTTAATGTTTATAACTTCATTTGATGTACTTATTATCATATAATAATAAGAACTATAGTCTAGTTATAATTATTTTGATTATTGTTGTTGAGCCTTGTTGCAATGGTAAGGTTGCTGCCTTGTGGTTTGGTTGTCATGGGTTTCAGTTTTGGAGACTGCCTCTCCATTCACAGGGTTTTATACATCTGATCCTCCTCAAACCCACAATAGTAGGAGCCTCGTGCATTAGGCTACCCTTTTTATTGTTGTCTTTGTTATAATTAGAAACTCATAGAACTGTAGTCAAGCCATTGTGATGCAAGATATTTTATATATCAACACACATATGAGGGTGCCATTTTAGGGTTTTGAACTAAACTTACACACAGTAGCTCTTAGGATTGATAGGAATTCAAGCAAACCTCTAGCAGAAGGGTTTAGGGTTGTTTCCATCATTAGCATACTTAAGGGGTCTGATCAAGTAAACAAATCTGGGTAGAACATAGAATCCAGGGTACATATTAATGTACTTGTAAGTAAACTGATATTTTTCTGATTGTTCTGGTTTTCAGGAAGGTCGAATGTTGGGAAGTCATCTCTTCTTAATGTACTCACTAGACAATGGGGGGTTGTACGGACATCAGACAAGCCTGGCCTTGCATTTGAGTTGTGTTTGGTTGAATATATCTCGGTATTCCTTTCATCAGATCAATTTGTGAGTAACCACTGACCATCTTTCAAGCAAACTGAGATTTGATAGTTGTGGATATAAATAAGTAGCATTGAGTATCTGATGAAATTTAGCCTCATTTTTAAGAAATTAAATTAGAGTTTATTATTAGTATCAAGAATGCATTATTGTTAGAGAAGAATTATATGGAAAATCAACGAAAGCTAGAGGCTGAAGGGTCAACTAGTTTCATCCTGTATAATTTGCAGAGTCATTGATGTTAGTTGTTAATAGATTTATTGATATAGTTACATGTTTTGAACTTCCCATGTTCCCACCTTTCTAATTTCGAATATGCAGGGGCTTATGCCCAGCGAAGGAGGTTATCTGGAGGCTGAAGGCATAGAGAATACATGGAGGATCAAACAGGAGGCAATAGCTTGTGAAGTAGATATCTTAAGCTCAAGGAACCAATATGATATTATTTTACCAGGTACTCTTCACTGATTGATTGTTATTAGTATCTTAGTTTAGGTCAGATTTTAGTAACAAATGTGTTAGCCTAAGTTGTGCTTTAGGTTCTGTACTTGCTTGTGCTTGGTATATATGTGGTAACACTTTAATTATCTTAAATTACAGGTAGGGCTTGTGGGTATGGAAACTTGTATAGCCAAGGTTATGAGACTAATACAGTAGCAATAAGCACTACCTTGTTCAACAATGGCTTGAGCTACGGTGCATGTTACCAAATGGAATGTGTAAATGACCCACAACGGTGCCTCGTTGGCTCCATTGTAAGTCACTGCCACCAATTTCTGCCCACCTGGTGGTTAATGTGACCTTCCCCATCACCATTTTGATCTTTCTCAGCCTGTTTTCTGGCACATTACCCAATATAATGTTGGTATTGTTCCTGCAGTTTACAGAAGGTAATTAATTTATTGTCCTTATTTTTTTTAGAATAATATTTATCACACTATTTTATTTATACTACTTTACATTTTACTTATTTTGATTAAAAGAATGAGAGAGAATATATATTAAATTGTATTTCTCTTATATTATTATTCAAAAATGATTTAAAAAAAGTATAACAAAAGTTATGTGTAAATACCATCTTGTTCTCTCTAACTCTTTGTATTGCTTATTTTGTAGAGACCTATTTGAATGGATTGAGCTTGAAGTCTTGAACCACTACAGTTTTGACACTCATTACTATTCATGGATCAGGATTGGTCATCATGGTTTTTAATTGTTTGTTGTTTAGCCCTCACTGTATTGGTTGTTAGTTGCAAGATAATATTTAGGTTCTTTCTTCAAATTATTTCTACAGCAATTGTGAATGACCTAGGGGCTTATTTTTCACTTCAACAGAAGTGCTAAAGATAATATTTACCTTATATGAATTTTAGCTTGAATACAGAAGTGCTAAAGGAAAGGATCTTTACCATGGGAAGAGTAATTTACTGGATTTTATTTAGTTAGCCATTTAATATGGGAGCTATTTTGTATTCTTCATATCTAAAGTTGTTTTAGTCTTCTCTATAGGCATTTGTGTAGAAGATCACGACCATGTGGCTTATGGCATGCCAAAATTAAATTCACCAGAATATAGGTGCTTTTAGAATTTAATCAACGATTTAATCTTTTGTTCATAGACATATCATGATAAAAATGTGATTTTTAGGATTTTTCTGTGTAATTGATTGTATGGATTAAGATCTAAAATCTTGTTTGATATAAAAAAAATAGTTTGCTATGATTACTATAACTCCATAATAATTCCCTTCTAGCAATTTTTTTTATATATAGAGACCGATTTTATAAAATATATAATATATTTAGCCTTTTAGAGACCAATTTAGAGATTGATAAATCAGTCTCTAATACAATCGATTTTATAAAATATATAATATATTCATGTTTTTAGAGACCGATTTAGAGACTGCTTTAGAGACCGATAAATCGGTCTCTAAAAAATCGGTCTAGAGATTGCTTTAGAGATCGATAAATTGGTCTCTAAAAAATCAGTCTCTAAATCTGTCTCTAACTTGCTTTTTTTTTTGAAGTATAATTGACGAATATTTGACAAAAAATTAGCGACTGATTTAGAGACCGAAAAAATCGGTCTCTATAAAATCGGTCTCTAATATTTAGCGATGAGACTTTTAGAGACCGATTTAAATCGGTCTCTAACTATTTTAGAGACTGATTTTCTTGATTTAGAGACTGAAAAATTAGTCTCTAAAACCAAAATTTCTAGTAGTGCAAGTTATTTGCAAAGTAAGAAACATGCCTTTATGTTTTTAAAAGGGAATAATCGATTATGAAAAACCCATAACAAGTTATTCGCAAAGTCAGAAGCACATCTCCTCTTTTTTAAAGCTCCTAACAGATTATGGGTTCCAAATAACTTGTTATTCGCATGCTACAATGTTTCCCGATAACACGAATAATTTGTTATTCAAACCAATAATCTATTATCATAAACAAATAATTTGTTATCTGAAGTGTCAAAAAATGAAAAATAGCAGCTAGTTTCTAGCATTTAATGCTCCCAACTACCTCCAATGGATCTTAAAAGCATTGAGCTGTAAATACAAGTGTTTGGGCATTAAAGACAAGTTAGAAATCAATCTGAACAATCTTCTTAAGCATTAAATACAAGTTTTTACTATCATTTCTCATAAACCCTTGTTTTGAGCTTTAGTGTGTGATTCCTTGATATCCATTGAGTTTCAATTTGTATTATCCACTTTTGTGAAAGTTTCCTTTCATCTATACTTTGATTATTCTATAAAGATGTTGAGGCATCCCCCAAAGAATTGTAAGGGTGAGGCTTCCCAAAGTGTGTTGAGTGCTCTAGTTTGTAAATGTTGTAAGCATATGTTCAAGCTTGAAGCTAGAAAATCTCAGGTGATTACTTGAGGATAGGGCATAGGTCATAAGGATTGACTGAATCAGGGTAAATCTTGTGTTTGATCTTTTAAACTCAAACTTCTTTATATTTGTTTTTTAATTTTATATGCTTGCTTGAATACTATCTATCTTGGCTTATCCATTTGTAAGTGAAAGTATTCAATCTTCTCTATTTATTCACCTCAATCGATTAATAGCTTCAACGAAAATTGATATTCAAGTGTTTTGCGAAAGAATTGCGAAAATCTTTTATAAACTCAATTTACCCCCTTATTGAGTATTGAAGCCACTTGATAACAAGTGGTATTAGAGCTAGACTCTTGTGTAAAGAGCTTAGTGGCTTCAAGAGAAATGATGGCTTCTTCAAATGGTTTTCCTTCATAAAGTTCTTCTATAAATAGATCACCCTTTTTCAATGGAGATGGTTATGCTTATTAGAAAGAATGAATAAAGATTTTTATTGAAGCTATTGATTTAGATGTGTAAGATGCAGTTGAAAATGGTCTTTTTGTTCCCACACATATTGTTAATGGTGTAAGAACCAATACACCAATAAATGAATGGACCGACAAAAATAAGAAAAAGGTCCAATATAATTTGAGAACCAAGAACATCATTATCACATCCTTGGGGTATGATGAATTCTTTAGGGTGTCAAATTGCAAGACTACCCAAGAAATGTGGAATACTTTACAAGTAACCCATGAGGGAAAAAGTGAAGTAAAAAGATCAAGAATAGATACTCTCACTCATGAGTATGAACTTTTTAGAATAAACCAAGGAGAAAACATTCAAGAAATGCCAAAGAAGTTCATTCATATTATAAATCATCTTGCATCATTGGGAAAAACTTTTTATAATGAAGATCTTATTAACAAAGTTTTAAGGTGTTTAAGTAGGAATTGGCAACCCAAAGTGATGGCTATTGCGGAGTCAAAAAATCTATCAATAATGACACTAGCCACTCTCTTTGGAAAGCTCCAAGAGCATGAGTTAGAACTAAATAGGTTCAATCAAAATAAGGAGTATGATAAGAAGAAAAAGGAGATTGCTCTTAAAGCCACTTCCTCCACAATTGATGATGAAGATGACATAGAGAACCTTAAGTTAAATTAGGAGAATCTTAGTCTCCTTGTAAGAAGGTTTGGAAGATTCCTTAAGAAGAAGGAAATTCAAAAAAAGTCATATTTCCTTCCAAAGAAAACCTATCATAAAGGAGAAGAAATCTCATCTACTCCAACATGCTACGAAAATGGAAAACCAAGGCACATAAAGATGAAATATCCTATTGATCAAAAGAAGATGGAGAAGTTTGAAAAGAGACCTTCTAAGGAAAAGAAAGGAAAGAAAGCCTACATAGCATGGGATGACAATGACATGGATTCCACAAATAGTTCAGATAATAAGGAAGCTCATCTATGTCTTATGGCTAGAAGAGAAAAAGAAGAAGAAGAAAGTGACATAGATGTAATTTCTTCTAACCTTGACTCTTCAATTTCCTATAGTGAATTACAAGATGCATTTGAAGAGTTGCATAATGAGTCTATGAGACTTACAAAATTGGTTTTTTCATCAAAGAAAACAATCTCCTATTTAGAAAACAAAACTTCTATTTTAAACAAGAAAATTGAGAAACTCAAAATTGAGAATGAGACTTTAGGACTAATTGATGCTAACTCTTCATGCATGGATTGTTCTACACATGAAAATGAATCTGCATCCTCATCTTGCTCGTCATGTAAAGCATTTGAAAAAGAAATTGAGGATTTGAAAAACACTCTTTCAAAATTCACTTTCGGAAAAGATAACTTGATTATATTGCTACGGAAACAAAGATGTGTTTTCCAAAAGGTTGGTTTAGGGTATAATCCCAAAAACTTGCAAAAGCTTTACAAAAATTTATTTGTTTTCTCAAGTTCTTCAAGTAGTCCTTTTATTAAATGCTTTCATTGTGGGAAGAAAGGGCATAGTGTTTCAACATGTAATGTGAGGAAGAACATCAACAGCAAAGTTAGACTAGAATGGTTTAGGTCCCCAAGGGCTCCTTGCCTAAAGCTAACACACAAGGACCCAAGAAATTTTAGGTACCAAAGGTTAAAAACTAAATGTGTTATAGGTGTGCTTGAAGGTCAAAAGCTCAAATTGATATCTTGATAGTGGTTGCTCCAAGCACATGACTGGAGATGACTCCAAGTTTTCCTTCCATCTCCCCAAGAAGCATGGGCATGTAACCTATGGAAACAGTAACAAAGGGAAGATCCTTGAAGTTGGCAAAGTTAGTAAAATCTCGTCATCTTCTATTGATAATGTCTTACTTGTTGAAGGGCTTAAACATAACTTGCTTAGCATTAGTCAATTGTGTGATGAAGGAAATATAGTTATATTTGATTCTAATTGTTGAATAATTAAAGGAAAAAATTATAAGTAAGTTAAGTTTATTAGTCAAAGAGTCAATAATATATACATGATTAGCCTGATGATATATCTTCAAATGATGCTAAATGTTTTATGAGTAAAGAAGATAATTCATAGTTATGGCATAGAATAATTGCTCACATTAACATGGATCACTTAAATAAGTTGGTCTCAAAAGGGCTAGTAATTGGACTTCCAAAGCTCAAATTTGAAAAAGAAAAACTATGTGAAGCATGTCAAAAGGGAAAACAAGTAAAGGTCTTTTTTAAAGCTAAAAATGTTGTTTCAACTACTAGACCATTACAACTTTTACACATGGATATTTTTGGTCCATCTTGAACAAGGAACTTTGGTGGAAATTACTATGCATTAGTGATTATGGATGATTTTTCTAGGTTTACATGGACATTATTTCTGTAACACCCTAAAAATTCCGTATCTCTTAACCAGTAATTTTGACAGTTAACAGAATTTTACTATTTAGTAATTTCTGGATACTGTAAAATTATTTTGATTATTCCATTAGCGTATTTGATCATTTTGAGTGATTTACTCCGTGTTAAGAAAATAAAAATTTTCGGGCCAGGGAAAACTTTACGTAATTTAATTTTTACCATTAAGTTTTAATTATTTTACGTAATCTGATTTGATATTTGTGCTTTTTCTAATTTTTGTGATTTTATGGGTGATTATAAAATTTTTATGATACTCTGACCGTTTTTGGACTGTTTGTGGGTCCCAATGGTCTTACGTGGGCTCGGGATGAGTCCCAAAACGTGAAAATTTTTCTACGCATAGAAAAATTTGTATTGTTGAGACGGAGACAGGGGATCTTACTAAACCTAAATCCGGAAACAGTTTTAGAAAATTTCTTGTACTGTGTTTTGTACTATATTTAATTTATCGGACGATAAAAATACAATAAATATAATTTTTATGGGGTTTAGCAGATAAAAATAAATATTATAATGTTAAGTGCACAATTAGTGGTTATGATAATGGACCAATAGGAAACAAGTCTAATATTGGAGACTTTGATATCAACTGTCAATTTAATCAACGGTGTAGGATAAGTCTAATATAATGGCTATGACCATTTATAACCATTGGATTTAGAATTGATCAAGGGTGGAGATTTGGTCTTGCAAAGTGGCTAAGACCATTTGTGACCATTGGATTTGAATCTAATCAACAATGGAGATGGATCAATTATGACCATTGGATTTGGATTTAATCTATGGTGGAGATTTAGTCTTAAAAAGTGACAAAGACCATTTATGACCCTTGGATGTAAAGTTTGAAGGAGTAATCTTAACCCTTCATTTTGGAGACACATCTACGGGCTAGGGTTTAAAGAAAAAAGATCCAATGGCCTAAATTAAGTCTTCTATCTAAAGCTATACCTAAAGTCTACCTTAATCCTAACCATTGAATTAATCAATGACTTAGAATGCTTCAAATAATTGCTTGGACTTTCAAGATTGAATCTTAACCATTGATTTAATCTATGGTTGAAATTTGGTCTTATATAATTGCTTGGACTTCAATTGTGACCCTTGGATGGCAACATGGAAGGAGAGATCTTGACCATCCATTTAGTAGCTTTATCTAAATGGCTAAGATTAAAGGAGGAAGAAGATCCAATGGTCCAAGTTTGTTACTATCACTTGGAAACTCTCCAATTATTTGGTGTCTTTGACTAACACTCTAATTATTCACTCATTTCTCACTCACTCTCCACGGCAATGTTAGGAAAAAGGGGGCCAAAATCATTTCATGCATTTGCTATCATAATTCATCTTTGTCTCCTCCAAAAAGCCAAGACTTCATCAAATATTTTCTCTCCACTCTTCTCCTCTAAGTTTTGGCCAAGCACTCCAAGTATACCCTCCATCACTCTTTAATTTCAACTAATCATATTTCTTGAATCCTTACCTTATTCTAAGCAACTTTTATGTTGGAGACTTTCTCTAAATCATTCATTTTCAAGGAGTTTTTCCAAGAGCAAGTTCTAAGGTTTTTGAGGTGAAGTGTAAGGAAACTTCATTTCTTCTCTCTTTTTCATGATCTAAACCATGTTTGACCCATGGTTCCTCTTAATCAAGCTTAGTATACTAATTTTTATGTATTTTGTTTTGTATTTGAGAAGCCCTTGGTGGTGAAGGACTTGGAAAAAGAAGCAAAACAAAGAGCTTTTGAGGATCTTCAAGAGGTAAGAGGGAGATCCACCTCACCAACCAAGTATGGTGGTGAAAGATGGTTTTATATTTGGTGGATGGTGAATCCATGTGAGGATTCATATCCATAGTCTTGTAATTTATTTGTAGGTGTTTATGTGCATTAATTATTTGTCTATGCTTGGTATGCTTTGCATGATTTTATGGCTTTGATAGTATGCTTAAATTATGTATGATAAGTATATGGCATGCTTGTAGTTTTTATGATGAAATATATATGTGTGTGCCATGATGTGTTGATGGAAAGGAAAACAATTTTTGGCTCCAATGGCCAAGGGAGAAGGCTACGGTTTTTGATGCCCTTAATTAGGGTTCATGTTGAAATTTTTCAAGAACAAGGGAATTGATTTTTGGGTCCCTAGAACATGGTGAATTTCTGCCAAGACACCTCAAAATAGGTGTTCACAAATTAATATTTTCATGAATGATGAAAATGGATGATTTGAAGAGTATGGAAAATAAACAAAGGGTTTGTTTTTCAAGAGAACAAAGAACACAGTTTTGAAGGGATTTTTATTGATTTATTTTGTGTAAAAAGTTTCTAAGTATTTTACTAAACATGAGTTTTAAAAGAAAATAGCAATGTTGATTTTAAGGATTTGCAAAGAAAGTGAAAAAGGATTTGTAAAGAAAGTGAAAATGGATTTGCAAAGAAAGTGAAAAATGAAAATGAACAAATGACTTGATTTCAAAGACCAAGTGTTCACGGTTTTTGTAAAGGATTTTTAATGGTTTTGTTTGTGTAAAACCATATCAATTTAGAAGGAAAAATATTTGATCGTTTCAATAGTCATGTCCACGTTTTTGAAGGCTTGTAATGCCTAAGTTTTTATGGAACAAAGTGATATTTTATAAAATGAAGTGTTTTGTCTCTCGAAAGATTTGATGATTTTCAATGAACACGCTCACGCTTTTGAAGACTTGCGGATACCTTGATTTTATAACAAAATGATTTTCGCACAAGAATTTAGAAAAGGAATTAGAGCGTTTATCACTTGAGAAAATTAAGTTTTTGTAAACGAAAATGTTTTCGAACTTCAATTTATTTTGAAGAAGGTTGTGTTTGGAAATGATTTGGGAAAAATGAAGAATATAATAGTGTTTTGAAAATTTACTAACGTATAACTGATTTTCGAGTTTTGAAATACGTTAGAAAATGTTAAGTTTTGAAACGTTGATTTATATCAATGGAAAAGTGATTTTTGTGGATTATATTTTGGAAAAGGATTTCTTGAGTAAAGAAATGTGGAAAAAGATTTTCTTGAGTAAGAAAATGTGAAAAATGAAATACAAAGTCATATTATTTTGAGAAAGGTTGAAAATGAATTTTTGAAGGTTAAGAAATATTTTCTGTAATGAAATGGTGATGAAAAATGTTTTACGTATCTTAAAAACGTGATTTTTAAGCTACGCAATTTGAAAAATGTGTTGAAAATGATATTGATTTATTTAAGTCCAAAATAATGTTTGGAATATTGAGGAATATTTTATGTGATTGTAAAATGTTAAAAAATATTTTACGTATCTTAAAAATGATTTGAAATACAAGAAAATATTTCTACGCGATTTGAATTACGCTTTAAATATTTTACGTAATTTGAACTCATTGAAAAATCAATATGTGATTTAAAAGTGATAGAATATTTTTACGTGATTGTGAAAATGACGGAAAATCGTTATGTGATTTGGAAAGTGTTTTAAATATTTTGAAAATGATGGAAAATGATTTACGCGACTTAAAAGAATGATTTTTAAGTTACGCGATTTTGAAACAGTGGAAAAATACTATGCGATTTGAGAAACGATATTTTTATGCGATTGAGAAAAACGTTGAAAAAATAGTACGTGGTTTAAAAGTGCAACGTAAGAGTTGCGCAAAGATTTTGAAAACGTAATGTAAAATGTTACGAAATTTTGTAAATGTAACAGTAGTGTTACGGTATTGTGAAAACGTAATAAAAACGTTTTGGGATTTTAAAAACGTAACAAAAGTGTTACGGTATTTGGAAAATGCAATAGAAGTGTTGTGGAATTGTGAAAACGTAACAGAAATATTGTGCAATTTTGTGAAAACACGACGAAAGTGTTTTATAACTATGAAAATGTGATAATATGATTTTGCTATTGAATATACAGTATGAATTATCATGTCGAACCAAAGGTATGGACACTGTTTGTGAAAATGACAAGTTTTGCCTGTGATTCGTATTTGGTGCATTTTACATGCATTGGAAAGATATGCCTGTGATTGGCATTAGTGCATTATACATGCATTGGAAAATATGCGTTGAAGCATATGATTACATTGAACAAATGAAATTAAAAAGATTGGGCCCTTGTGGTTGGACTTGCACTGATATATTCGTGCATTATATAAAGTATAGCTAATAAGCTATTTTGGCCCTTGTGGTTGAAGAGGGAATGAGAATTGATAGTGAGGTCTATGATGGATCTTGGGGCGTCAAGGCGCGGCGGTCGACCAAATGGATATCTCTCTCTGGCTAAGGTCGACCATATGCCACTTGGCGATGCAGTCCGTTGCAACGCATTGATGATACCCGACAAGAACATGATTCTTTTCAACGACTGGGAGATTATCTGTGGGCTTAGGCTGGGCAATTAACCAGAGCATTCTTCTCGAAATTGTGAAAACCTCCATGGAATTGTTTTTGAAAAACTGAGTCTATGTGCGCATGCATGAATCTGAGTATTTATACCAGTATGATATATTAATTGAGGAATATTGGCTATGACAACTGTTTTGAATACTTGGATGATGATGATGATAATTAGACAATGTTGAGGGCATTATCGTAATTGTTGTTTATGATAATTGAATTGATATATGATTGGATAATGATAGTTGATTAACATTGAATATATTATTGGAAGTCTGGTATGATATCCCTATATGATGTTGCTGTTTATGTTATCTCTGTGCTGTCATGTTGGTATTGGTGTAGGTGATCTCACCTCTTTGCTATGTTGTCTTGCTGTGTCTGTATTATTAAAATTATACAGTAGAAGGAACGAGTTGTCTTAGACATAACAGGTGGTAGATATTCTGAGTTTTGGTGACAACATGGAGGAGTGGTCATTCAGGACTCATTGGTGTGCAGTGTTAACAAGGAGCAGATATCTGATGCATCAAGATGGATACAAGAAGGAATAAGTATGTTAAGTTTTCTAGTTAGTGTTGTACCGTGCTATTAAGTAGGACCCGTCATAGGGTTTGCTACTGTTAAAAAGAGAGAGTTTTCTGTTAGTTTTATATTTCTCTTTAAATTGTTAAATATTAATTAGTGTCAATATTGTATATTAAATATATTTTCAGTAATACCTATAAATTTCAGTAAGTTTATGTTTCAGTAAAGAAAAAATTTTAAAACTCACATTTTATAACTCAAACCTTGTGCGAACTTCTTTTCAGATTATGAGTCGGGAGTCAGACATGTGATACCTTAAGGAGGGTGTTACAATTTCTATCTTACAAAAATGATATTTTTCAATCCTTTAAGAAACTTGCCAAAGTTATCCAATATGAAAAAGGTTTTCGCATTGCATCCATAAAAAGTGATCATGGTGGTGAGTTTGAAAATCATGAGTTTGAAACCTTTTGCGATGAACATGATATTAAGCATAATTTTTCTATCCCTAGAACTCTACAATAAGATGGAATTGTAGAAATGAAAAATAGATCTTTAGAAGAAATGTCAAAAACTATGTTCAATAAGGCTAACCTTCATAAGTATTTTGGGGCGGATGTTGTAAGTAACGCTTGTTATATTATGAATAGAGCTCTAATAAGGCCAATTTTAAAGAAAACCTCCTATGAGCTATACAAAGGAAGTAAGCCAAATATTTTACACTTTCATGTTTTTGGATATAAATGTTTTGCTCTAAACAATGGAAAGAATAACTTAGGGAAGTTTGATACTGTAACGCCCCTTTTTGGGAGGGAACGTCACATTGCAAATAAAAGAAAATGCGGAAAAGTAAAGTTTTAACATTTCAAGACCCGGTTCATTCGTTTAAGTTTAACTTGTTCAATTCTTAAATACACGAGCAAAATAGCAGAAATATTTTTTTAATCATTTTAATAATGCAGAATATAAATGACGATGAAGAATAAAATAGTAGACAAAACTCACATCTGAATAACACGCATATATATATATATATATATATATATATATATATATATATATATATATATATATATATATAATGTGTTGACATCATTTGCACTTAGATACAAGCCCGAATTATCCAAAAGCAAAACTATACCTCGCCCCAAAGGATTATACAAATATACCCCAGAGATACCAAAATATACAGCCCACAAAATATACATCAGGGCCCAAAATAAAACACTGGTAGCCATCAGTAGCTACCAGTAAACTCAGTCTCTAAGATGAGGAGGGACCGTATCCGGGTCCTCAGCAGGATCCTCCTCTTCAGAGGAAACCTCCATGGGAACTACAGAACCACGGGCAGGAGCCCGAGCGGTAGAATCAAAAGAGTCCTCCTAAGGGGTGTAGTAACGATCACCCCACATCTCACGGATGGGCAAGTAAAACTCCAGCCGCAGGCTGACATGGCAGGTGAGGACAGGCACCTCATGACGTCTCCAGGCTAGGGCAATAGACACATCTCCCAAGTAAACACAGCGATCGAAATTCAAGTTAATGTGCCAGCACTCCGACCCTCCGAGGAAGGTTAGCCGCACATCACCAAGAAATCCGCGCATACGTGCCGCCATCGTCTCAGTAGAAGCTAGTCTCGTTCGGACCAAAAGCCGGGAAACTCGGGATCTTCCACCTCCTTACCGTCGTCTTCGATCAATACAGTATACACACATACAGCAAGTAACAAAGATACAAGAAAGAGGTAAGACATCCTACAATCATTACCAATTATAGCAGCTAGAAACAGCACAGCGCCACGCGCCCAAATAGCAATTTAGAATATCATATTCAACTAATAAGCAATAATTCCAACAGTAAGCAAATAAATAATTTCAGGCAGATAGTCATCTCAGTAATAACCAAATCAGTCATAGATATGGAAAAATAAATATTAACAATAACAATGTATATCATGACTCACATGTATGCTTTCCCAAATTCCTACTCCATGGAGCTAGACTCAAACAGTCAGAGAGAAAGATCAGGAGACATGTCTGTAACTCGGCTGCCGAGTCCAATGCTATCAATAAATTTTCTCGTGCACAATCATGGCTTTGTACATACATTCTACACTAGATCACGATATAGGACAGTGTCAAGTCCGGATCGTCGGTGCGTTTGCATCGGTTTGCCCCACAGGCAGAGGAGCTACCAACTGCCCCTTGTGAAGGACCCGCGCCCCGACGCCCCCAAGGTCATAACATAACCCACACTTGTCTACTCGCACCCGCACTAAGGTGTGTTCAATCTCCTAGGCAACTTGGCCTTACAATAGTCCACAAGGACATTTACAATGCATAAGACACTATGCATGAACATGTATGATTCACAATCTCATACAATTACATAACATGCCACAATAGGCTAATATAAGCATCAACATACTAATGGTCACTCACATGGACCCATAACATCATAATATAAAGATCAAGTCAATTGATACGTCATTAGGTTCATTATGAATCCTAACTTAGGATTTGTTTCCCTTTTCAAGGTTCATGTTCAAAATCGATTCTTGTAATCAATTTAATATTCCAAGGCAATTTAAATTCCCATAACTTGCATTTTGTTCAAGCTCTTAGGCCTCACATTCTCATGTTCTTCACTCACTTAGAATTACCTTAAGTCTGATGATAATTTTACTCCTAGTCCTTTAGAATTTATGAAGTCTTGATTATATTAAATTCTTCTAATTTATTAATTGTCCATTTCATTACATAGGATTCTAATTACCCAATTACTTATGCTTCCAAACTACCAAAATCACATACTTACCTACAAATACCCTAGAGGTCGTGGCCTCACAATGGTTACAATTTCCAATCCTTTCAAGTCATCTTACTACATGTCATTCCCTTAATTCATTTAAGTTGTTCACTTGTTAAATTAGGTCACCAAGAACCCTAATTCTTGGCCTCAAAACCGTAGCCATCATATAGGCTTCAATTCCAATTTTCTTCTTCCATTAAATTCCATTTTGTTACTTGATTAATTCTAGTCTTATGCTTGTTACACATTAACCACAATTTATCTAATTTTCCACCCCCAAAACCGTGGACCTCCAAGAAGGTTGTTCAATTATTTTTTGTCCATTTCAAACCATTCAATCCCATCCAACATTCCATTATATACAACAAATCAATCCAATAGCATAAATCAATTAAAATCAACACATAGACCTACTAATCACAAAATCAAAGGATAACCCTCATTAGGGTTTTTCCACCAACAACACAATCAAGGTTCCTAGTTGCTAAGAGAGGTTGGGGAGGAGTGTCTTCCTCTTACCTAAGTGAAGAAAACAAAAGAAGAACACCAAGAACCTCCTTTGAATTTTCGGATTTGAGCTCCAAGAACCCTAAAAATGGTGACTTTGTTAGAATCAATACCAAGGCTTGAAAAATAAGCCATGGATGGCCAACATGAAGACCATAACCACGAAAATAGAAGGAAAGGAAGAGGAGTCTTGAAACTTACCCAAAAAGCTCAAAGCTTGGAGCTTGGAGAAAATGGTGAGGATGGAGGAATTTCAAGAAACTCCAAGAAGAAAAGATGCTTAGAATGGTGAGAAGATTAAGGAAATGTAGTTGGTTTAATCTTTTGTGATGGCTGAGGGAGAAGAAGAGCTGCTGGCCGTAGTAGCAATGGTGGAGAGAAGGAGGAGAGAAAAACTCAAAGTGAAGAAGAAGAAGAAAAAGGATGAGAGAGAAAGTGTTTTGGTAAAAATGAATTTGTGTAATGGGTAAAATGAATTAATGAAACCAAATTCCCCCCCCACCAAGGGCTGCTGCCGTGCTTGAGAGAGAGAAGAGAGAGGGTGAGAATTGGCTTCCAAGGGAAGCCAAGGGTATTTGAGTCAATGTTTGGTCAAAGCTTCTCAAAGAAGCTTTGATTATTTAACATTAAATTTGAATTAAAGTGGATTGATTAGACATAAAGTGAATTTCATTTGGATAATGTGATAGAATTTTTATTACACACTATTATCCAATGGATAATAGTTATAGTTGACAGAAGTCAATATTTAATTACTCTGATAGATAAATTTTTCGCAATATTGATTTATTTTATCTGTTAAGATTTCTCGAAAATTGTAAAATTTCGTAAACTATGTCCAGTCTCGGATTTAGTAAGATCCACCGTCGTCATGTCCATAGTCCAAGGTTCATGGAGGAAGCATCGCGTTTCTACGGTTCTGCTTAGTGCGCACGCAAAACGAAGAATATAATAAAATATTCGACGTTTCCGGAAAATTCTCAGAAAATTCTCAAAAATTACAAATATTATAAAACGATTATTCGTCATATAATTTTCCAATTTTTGAAGCATTACAGTCGTTTTCCCGACTATGCTCAAGTTTTGCGCAAAACGAAGAATATATTAAAATATTCATCGTTTCCGAAAAATTCCAGAAAAATTCACATAAATCACAAATATTAGAAAATGACTATTGGTGGTGAAATAATTAATTTCTGGAGTGTTACACTGACCTCAACAATTCTCAGCTCAATGTGCATGTAAAACGAGGAATATATTAAAATATTCGTCATTTCTGAAAAATTCTAGAAAAATTCCTAAAAATCAAGAATAATATAAAATGATCATTTATACTTAAACAGACATTTTTCGGGATGTTACAACACTCTCCTACTAAAAGGAATTTCGTCCTCGAAATTTACATACCTCAAAATAGTTTCGGATGTTGCTCTCTCATCTTGTCTTCTGGCTCCCAAGTTGCGTCACCAGTCGTCTCGTTCCAAATCACCTTTACCAATGAGATCTCCTTTCCTCTAAGTTGTTTTATTCGTCGGTCCTCGATTCTCACAGGAGGCGCCTCATAGGTCAAGTTCTCTTTTAACTATACTGTGTCCGGTGCTATGACATGACTTGGATCAGGCAAATACTTACGAAGTTGTGACACATGGAAGACATTGTGTATGTTGGAAAGAAAAGGGGGTAAGGCTATCTGGTAGCTACTGGACCTATCCGGCGAAGGATTTGATAAGATCCAAGAAACTTTGGAGTGAGTTTTCTAGATTTCAAGGCCCGACCGACCCCAGTCGTGGGTGTGACTTTCAAGAATACATGCTCTCCTTTCTCAAACTCAAGAGGCTTTCTCCTCTTATCTGCATAACTCTTTTGCCGGCTTTGAGCAGTTCTCATCTTTTCTTGAATCATCTTGACCTTCTCAGTTGTTTGCTGAATGATATCTGGTCCAATCGTAAGACGCTCGCCGTCTTGGTACCAACACAATGGTGTTCGACACCGTCGTCCATACAGAGCTTCATAGGGTGCCATCCCTATACTCGAATGATAACTGTTGTTGTAGGTGAACTCTATCAGTGGTAGAACTTCATCCCAACATCCAGTTTGTTCCATAGTACAAGCTCTAAGCAAATCTTCTAAAGATTGGATCGTCCTTTCCGATTGACCATCGGTTTATGGATGGTACGCTGAACTCAGACGTAACTTCATTCCCAACGATGCTTGTAAACTCTGCCAAAATTTTGAAGTGAATCTTAGATCCCTATCCGAAACAATACTCGTAGGCACACCATGTAGCCTAACGTTCTCACCAATATACAATTGGGTCAACTTCTCCAAACTGTACCTCATGTTGATCGGAAGAAAATGGGTTGACTTCGTGAGTCGATCCACTATTACCCATATCGAGTCGTGTCCTTTCTTTGTCTTCGGCAAACCCACAACAAAATCCATCGCAATGTTGTCCCATTTCCATTCAGGAATAGACAATGGTTGTAGCAATCCTGCTGGTCTTTGATGTTCCACTTTAGCTTTTTGACAAACTAAACAAGTCGACACACATCTAGTGACGTCGCTCTTCATTCCATGCCACCAGAACAATTTCTTCAGATCTTGGTATATCTTAGTTATGCCTGGGTGCATACTCAGCTTGCTGGTGTGAGCATGTTCCACAATATATTGCCTAAGCTCTTGGTCACGGGGAATACAAACTCTACCCCGGAATCTCAGAATTCCATCCGTTCCTTCTTCAAATTCTGTCTCTTTGCTTTGCCTTATCAATTCTCTCGCATCTTGCAAGAATTCATCGGCTTTCTGCTTTTGCCGTATGTCATCCATTAGTTCACTTGAGATGGTGACCATATTCATACAAATCCTTCAGGGTTCCAACTTAACAAATGACCATACATCCCTAAACTGTTCTATGAGGTCTCTTTCCTTGATCATCAAGGCAGAAGCACTGATAGTCTTTCTGCTCAAGGCATCAGCCACGACGTTCGCCTTGCTAGAGTGGTACAATAGTTGGAAATCATAATCCTTCAGGAATTCCAGCCATCTCCGTTGTGTCATATTCAACTCTTTCTGATCATACAAATATTTTAAGCTCTTGTAGTTACTGAAGATGTTGAATGTTGCTCCATAGAGAAAATGCCTCCATATCTTTAGAGCAAAGACCACAGCCGCAAGTTCCAAATCATGTGTAAGGTAGTTCTTTTCGTGTACTCACAACTGTCGCGAAGCATAGGCTACCACTCTTCGGTGTTGCATAAGAATAGATCCCAATCCTTGATATGAAGCATCATAGTACACCTCGAATGGCTCATTCTGATCAGGTAACACCAACATAGGTGAGGTAGTCAGGCGTTTCTTCAACTCTCGGAAACTCTGCTCGCAACTATCAGTCCATTCAAAAACTTGATTCTTCCTCATCAACTGAGTGAGCGGTCCAGCAATCTTGGAAAACCCCTCTATAAATCTTCTGTAATATCCGGCTAAACCCACAAAGCAAAGAACTTCCGTCACTGACTTTGGTTGCTCCCACTGTAATACTGCTTCTACTTTCGACGGATCAACTGCAATCCCTTCCTTCGAGATCACATGGCCTAAAAACTTCACCTCATCAAGCCAAAACTCACATTTCGACAGCTTGGCATACAATTCCTTTTCCTTTAGAATCTGAAGAACTATGCTGAGGTGCTCAGCATGATCCTCCTGGTTCTGGGAATATATCAGGATATCGTCAATGAAGACGATAACAAACTTGTCCAAGTAAGGATGAAAGATCCTGTTCATGTAGTCCATGAAGATAGCAGGTGCATTCGTAACACCAAACGGCATTACAAGGTACTCATAATGACCGTATCGGGTACGAAAAGCAGTCTTGGGTACATCCTCCATTTTCACTCTTATCTGATGGTACCCAGATCTCAAATCGATCTTCGAAAACACTGCTGCTCCCTTCAGTTGGTCCATCAAATCATTAATTCTTGGGAGTGGATACTTGTTCTTGATCGTCAGCTTGTTCAATTGCCTATAGTCCACACACAATCTTGAGGTACCGTCCTTTTTCCGAACTAACAATACTGGTGCTCCCCACGGTGACACACTCGGTCTAACAAACTGTTTCTCCAAAAGCTCCTCTAACTGTTTCTTGAGCTCGGCCAATTCCGTTGGCGACATTCGATAAGGTGCTATAGACATGGGACCAGCTCCCAGTACCAGATCAATGGCAAACTCGATCTCACGTGTCGGTGGTAAACTAGGTACTTCTTCTGGAAAAACTTTAGAGAACTCTCTCACTACCAGAATAGTGTCCAGGTCAGCCTCGCTCTCGATTTTCAAAGAAGATAGTAGCATGTACCCCTGAGCTCTTTCTTTCAAGAAAGCTCGTGCTTGGTTGGCCGTCAAGTACCTAGAATTCTCATCCACAGGAAAAACTATGGTTTTTCCAGAACAATCTAATAGAACATGGTTGGAAGATAACCAGTCCATCCCTAGGATTATATCTAACTGTGAAAGGGGTAAACATATCAAATCGATAGAAAAGATTCGACCTTCAACAATTAAGGGACACTTCAAACAGACTTTGGTAGTAACTACCGGTTTATCAGTGGGGGTCGAAACAGTCAATTCAAAAGGTAGTTCAGACATAGGTAAGCCAAGTCGTAGCACACAGTCATATGATATGAAAGAATGCGTTGCCCCAAAGTCATACAGTACTTTTAAAATATTACCTTCTATGGTGCCTTCTCCTTGAATCAAGTCTTCGGATTCGGAGGCTTCAGCTCCGCTCATAGTGTAAACTCGACCTCCGGCTTGCAGTTTCTTGGCTCGAGTCACGTTGACTGAAGGTTCAGCCTTTGCTTGATTGCAGTCTCTGGACATGTGGCCCGGTTTGCCACATCTGAAGCAGATGATTCCCTTGATCGTGCAATCTCTCGTGAGATGATCTTTTCCACACTTTAGGCATTTAGAAGGATATGTCGCATTTTGGCCAGTTCGGTTCCCAAAAGAACCTCCACCAGAACTTCCACCGGTTTGCTGCTGACTTCCCGCTGGTCGGGAATAAGGCTTCTTTTGGAAGCGGTTTGAACCATTGCCTCCACCTCTTTGGGACCGTACAGGCCCAAAGCTCCTGTTTCTCGAGTCTCTAGCCTGTTCTAAGGCTTCAACTTCACAACAAGTATCTAACAGTTCTGAGAATACCTTCATCTTCAGGGTGATCACAGCTTTCTTCACCTCATACCTCAATCCCTCGGTGAACTTCTAACATTTCTAGGCTTCATCAGTCTGATGCTGGTAGTGTGTTGAGAACTTCTCCAGGTTCTCAAATTTAGCTGCATACTCACTGACAGTCATGTTCCCCTGTCTCAAGTTAAGAAACTCAAGCTTTTTCGTATGTCTCGCATTAGCAGGAAAATATTTGTCCAAGAACTTGTTCTTGAACACATCCCATGTGATGTCAGTTCCTTCGGCTTCCAATGCTCTCTGAGCTCCGTTCCACCAGTCTTCAGCGTTGCCCACAAGCATAAAGGTAGCATAATTCACCTTCTTTTCTTCGGCAAGCTCATGCCACAGAAGACTTTCTCTAATTCTTTGATCCACAGACTAGCCTTGTCAGGATCAAATTCTCCCTTAAACTGAGGAGGGTTGTGACGATGAAACTCCGCCAAGTTCTGGGCATCGACAGTCGCCTCGAGCTGTTGAGCAGCTCTATCTTGTTGCTGAGCCGCACGCTCATTTTGCTGCGCGATGACTTCTGCCATCCGCTGCATTGCCTCAACAGCAGCTGCAATTTCTCCACTACTCGCCATCTTACTCTTTCTCAAATCAGGTTAACTGAAAACCACAAGGTAAGTTAGAGGAATTCATTTCAAAACACAAACCACAGAGATTTCTCACAGCACAAGCAAGACAGACTCACACACAAGACCCAAAGAAGACATAAACCGGGGCTCTGATACTAACTTAATGTAACGCCCCTTTTTGGGAGGGAACGTCACATTGCAAATAAAAGAAAATGCAGAAAAGTAAAGTTTTAACATTTCAAGACCTGGTTCATTCGTTTAAGTTTAACTTGTTCAATTCTTAAATACATGAGCAAAATAGCAGAAATATTTTTTTTTAATCATTTTAATAATGCAGAATATAAATGACGATGAAGAATAAAATAGTAGACAAAACTCACATCCGAATAACACGCATATAGATATATAGATACATACATATATATATATATATATATATATATATATATATATATATATATATATATAATGTGTTGACATCATTTGCACTTAGATACAAGCCTGAATTATCCAAAAAGCAAAATTATACCTGCTCCAAAGGATTATACAAATATACCCCAGAGATACCAAAATATACAGCCCACAAAATATACATCAGGCCCTAAAATAAAACACTGGTCGCCATCAGTAGCTACCAGTAAACTCAGTCTCTCAGATGAGGAGGGACCGTATCCGAGTCCTCAGTAGGATCCTCCTCTTTAGAGGAAACCTCCATGGGAATCACAGAACCACAGGCAAGAGCCCAAGTGGTAGAATCAAAAGAGTCCTCCCAAGGGGTGTAGTAACGATCACCCCACATCTCACGGATGGGCAAGTAAAACTCCAGCCGCAGGCTGACATGGCAGGTGAGGACAAGCGCCTCATGACGTCTCCAGGCTAGGGCAATAGACACATCTCCCAAGTAAACGCAGTGATCGGAATTCAAGTTAATGTGCCAGCACTCCGACCCTCCGAGGAAGGTCAGACGCACATCACTAAGAAATCCGCGCATACGTGCAGCCATCGTCTCAGTAGAAGCTAGTCTCGTTCGGACCAAAAGCCGAGAAACTCGGGATCTTCCGCCTCCTTACCATCGTCTTCGATCAATACAGTATACACACATACAGCAAGTGACAGAGATACAAGAAAGAGGTAAGACATCCTACCATCATTACCAATTATAGCAGCTAGAAACAGCATGGCGCCACGCGCCCAAATAGCAATTCAGAATATCATATTTAACTAATAAGCAGTAATTCCAACAGTAAGCAAATAAACAATTCCAGGCAGATAGTCATCTCAGTAATAACCAAATCAGTCATAGATATGGAAAAATAAATATTAACAATGACAATGTATATCATGACTCACATGCATGCTTTCCTAAATTCCTACTCCATGGAGCTAGACTCAAACAGTCAGAGAGAAAGATTAAGAGACATGTCTGTAACTTGGCTGCCGAGGCCAGTGCTATCAATAAATTTTCTCGTGCACAATCATGGCATTGTACAGACATTCTACACTAGATCACGATATAGGACAGTGTCAAGTCCGGATCGTCGGTGCATTTGCATCGGTTTGCCCCACAGGCAGAGGAGCTACCAACTGCCCCTTGTGAAGGACCCGCACCCCGACGCCCCTAAGGTCATAACATAACCCACACTTGTCTACTCGCACCCGCACTAAGGTGTGTTCAATCTCCTAGGCAACTTGGCCTTACAACAGTCCACAAGGACGTTCACAATGCATAAGACATTATGCATGAACATGTATGATTCACAATCTCATACAATTACATAACATGCCACAATAGGCTAATATAAGCATCAACATACTAATGGTCACTCACATGGACCCATAACATCATAATATAAAGATCAAGTCAATTGATGCGTCATTAGGTTCATTATGAATCCTAACTTAGAATTTGTTTCCCTTTTCAAGGTTCATGTTCAAAATCGATTCTTGTAATCAATTTAATATTCCAAGGCAATTTAATTTCCCATAACTTGCATTTTGTTCAAGCTCTTAGGCCTCACATTCTCATGTTCTTCACTCACTTAGAATTACCTTAAGTCTTATGATAATTTTACTCCTAGTCCTTTAGAATTTATGAAGTCTTGATTATATTAAATTCTTCTAATTTATTAATTGTCCATTTCATTACATAGGATTCTAATTACCTAATTACTTATGCTTCCAAACTACCAAAATCACATACTTACCTACAAATACCCTAGAGGCCGTGGCCTCACAATGTTTACAATTTCCAATCCTTTCAAGTCATCTTTCTACATGTCATTCCCTTAATTCATTTAAGTTTTTCACTTGTTAAATTAGGTCACCAAGAACCCTAATTCTTGGCCTCAAAACCGTAGCCTTCACATAGGCTTCAATTCCAATTTTCTTCTTCCATTAAATTCCATATTGTTACTTGATTAATTCTAGTCTTATGCTTGTTACACATTAACCACAATTTATCTAATTTTCCACCCCCAAAACCGTGGACCTCCAAGAAGGTTGTTCAATTATTTTTTGTCCATTTCAAACCATTCAATCCAATCCAACATTCCATTATATACAACAAATCAATCCAATAGCATAAATCAATTAAAGTCAACACATAGACCTACTAATCACAAAATCAAAGGATAACCCTCATTAGGGTTTTTCCACCAACAACACAATCAAGGTTCCTAGATGCTAAGAGAGGTTAAGGAGGAGTGTCTTCCTCTTACCTAAGTGAAGAAAACAAAAGAAGAACACCAAGAACCTCCTTTGAATTTTCGGATTTGAGCTCCAAGAACCCTAAAAATGGTGACTTTTGTTAGAATCAATACCAAGGCTTGAAAAATAAGCCATGGTTGGCCAACATGAAGACCATAACCACGAAAATAGAAGGAAAGGAAGAGGAGTCTTGAAACTTACCCAAAAAGCTCAAAGCTTGGAGCTTGGAGAAAATGGTGAGGATGGAGGAATTTCAAGAAACTCCAAGAAGAAAAGATGCTTAAAATGGTGAGAAGATTAAGGAAATGTAGTTAGTTTAATTTTTTGTGATGGTTGAGGGAGAAGAAGAGCTGCTGGCCGTAGCAATGGTGGAGAGAATGAGGAGAGAAAAACTCAAAGTGAAGAAGAAGGAGAAAGGATGAGAGAGAAAGTGTTTTGGTAAAAATGAATTTGTGTAATGTGTAAAATGAATTAATGAAACCAAATTTCCCCCCCCCCACCAAGGGCTGCTGCCGTGCTTGAGAGAGAGAAGAGAGAGGGTGAGAATTGGCTTCCAAGGGAAGCCAAGGGTATTTGAGTCAATGTTTGGTCAAAGCTTCTCAAAGAAGCTTTGATTATTTAACATTAAATTTGAATTAAAGTGGATTGATTAGACATAAAGTAGATTTCATTTGGATAATGTGATAGGATTTTTATTACACACTATTATCCAATAGATAATAGTTACAGTTGACAGAAGTCAGTATTTAATTACTCTGACAGATAAATTTTTCGCAGTATTGATTTATTTTATCTGTTAAGATTTTTTGAAAATTATGAAACCTCGTAAACTGTGTCCAGTCTCAGGTTTAGTAAGATACCCCGTCGACATGTCCATAGTCCAAGGTTCGCGGAGGAAACATTGCGTTTCTCCGGTTCTACTCAATGCGCACGCCAAACGAGGAATAACTAAAATATTCGACGTTTTCGAAAAATTTCCAGAAATTTTTTAAAAATTGCAAATATCATAAAATGACTATTCGTCATATAATTTTTCAATTTTTGAAGCATTAGAGTCGTTTTCCCAACTCCGCTCAAGTTTTACGCAAAACGAGAAATATATTAAAATATTCATCGTTTCCGAAAAATTCCAGAAAAATTCACATAAATCACAAATATTAGAAAATTACTATTGGCAGTGAAATAATTAATTTCTGGAGCGTTACATTGACCTCAGCAATTGTCAGCTCAGTGTGCACGCAAAACGAGAAATATATTAAAATATTCGTCATTTCTGAAAAATTCTAGAAAAATTCCTAAAAATCAAGAATAATATAAAATGATCATTTATACTTAAACAGATATTTTTCGGGATGTTACAGATACTAAATCAGATGAAAGAATATTTCTTGGTTATTCCATGCATAGTAAAGCTTTTAGAGTTTACAATAAAAGAACTATGACCATAGAAAAGTCCATTCAAGTTGCATTTGATGGAACTAACCCAAATGGACTTAGAAAGGATTTGGTTGATCATGTTGTAGAAATCTTGGCAAGAACACACTTGGTGAACAAGGAGAAAGAAGCCAAGAATCGAGAAGAAAACCCTTTTGATTCTCCAAGGCAAGAGGATTCACAAATCATGGACCTTCCCAAGGAATGGAGGACATCAAGATACCATCCTCTTGACAAGGTTATAAGTGATGTCTCAAAAGGGGTAACTACTAGAAACTCTCTTAGAGATGCATGTAATCACATAACTTTTATTTCTCAAGTTGAACCTAAAGACATAAATGAAGCCATTAGTGATGAATACTAGATCTTGGCTATACAAGATGAACTAAGTCAATTTGAAAGAAATCAAGTTTGGGAATTAGTTCTAAGGCCTAATGATCATCCCATAATTGACACCAAATGAGTCTTTAGGAGTAAACTTGATGAAATAGGCTTAATAATAAGAAATAAAGCTAGGCTTGTAGTTAAAAGGTGTAATCAAGAAGAAGGCATAGATTATAAGGAAACTTATTCACCCATAGCTAGATTAGAGGCCATTAGAATGTTACTTGCATATACATGTATCATGGATTTCAAATTATATCAAATAGATGTTAAAAGTACTTTTTTTAAATGACTTTATACAAGAAAAAGTGTATGTGGAACAATCTCATAGTTTTGAAATTTATAAACTGCCCAACCATGTTTTTAAATTGAAAAAATGCCTTGTATGATTTATACCAATCTCCTAGAGCTTAGTATGAAAGGTTGAGTAAGTTTCTTTTAGAAAAAGGCTTTACAAGAAGAAAGGTTGACACAACCCTCTTCATTAAAAACAAAATGCATGACATTCTCCTTGTACAAATATATGTTGATGACATAATTTTTGGTTTTACTAATGAGTCTCTTTGCAAGGAGTTTGTTAACATTATGCAAAGTGAATTTAAGATGTCAATGATGGGTGAACTCAACTTCTTCCTTGGACTCTAAATCAAACAAACAAGGAATGAGACTTTCATAACTCAATCCAAGTATTGCAAAGAGCTGCTCAAGAAATTTGAAATAGACAATTCTAAGCATATGGACACACCAATGGACACTTTTGTTATTTGGACAAGGATGAAGGATGTAAACTTATAGAAATCTCAAAGTATAGAGGTATGATTGACCCACTCCTTTATTTTACTACTAATAGGACAAATATTATGTTTAGTGTGTACATGTGTGCTAGATATCAAGCTAATCCTAGAGAATCATACTTAAGTGCAGTAAAAAGAATAATGAAATATCTTGTTGGCACTTCACAAATGGGATTGTGGTACCTGACGAGCGCCGAACTCAGTCAAAATTATAACCGAAGTTATTACCTAAGCTTGTAGCACAGTGACAACACCGGATCGTCTCCTCAAGGATCGTAGATGCAATTTGATCAAATCAAGTAAAAGTTAGCAAAGGAGGGTTTAACAGTTTAAGATCGTACTTAACAAAATTAACGGAAGAAATGACAATTAAAGAGTAGTCAATTTAGAAACCTATCCAAGATTGGGTGGATTCAATCATAGACCCTTCATAAAACACTTGAAGCGCAATTGAATTGTTAATTTGGATCTAACCGAGATCTCTGCATCAAATCCAAAATTCATACTAGACGATCGTATAGAATTCAATTAACAAGTGATAAACACAAATCTGCAATCGCACCATTCATGAAAATCTATGTTAATTTCAAGTACCGAATTCAATTAACTTAGGCACAAATCAGTAACCTAACCTCTTCAATTCTGTGATTAATTTAGATCAATCAGTTCTAAGTTTCATCACAAATCTCAATCTTCATTTATGTGATTAGTTTAGATCAATCAGTTCTAAGTTTCATCACAAATCTCAATCTTAAACCAAGATCAATCAGATCAACATAAATAGAATCACCATTCATGCATTCAAGATCAAGAAGAAGAAGAAAGAAGAAGAAAAGAGGAATTCAATTACAAATCAAATATAATGCATAACCAAGATCTCAAGAATCCAAACCACAATCTCTTCAAGAGTTCTAAATTGACCCAAAGTAGCTTAGCCCTCCATTACCATGAAGGGGAGCATCAAAATATGCAAAACTATGAGAAACTATGAAGAAGCAAGAAGAAACTTAGAGAGAAATGAAGGAGAATTACATGTTGTTCATGATAAATGGTGCCTTTTATAGAAGTCTAAGGTAACAAAATGACAAAGGGAAGTGGGTGGATGAGTGGATGAGTGAGTGGAGTGTTTGAGTGGATGGATTAGTGGGTTGGTTTAGTGGATTGGTTTAGTGGATGAGTGAGTGGAATGGTTGAATGGTTGAATTAGTGAAAAATGCCAAAGGACTTTTGGTGAGTGGGAAATTATGGACATGAATGGGTGAGTGGATGGATTAGTGGATGAGTTAGTGGATGAGTGGGTGGAGTGGTTAAGTGGTTGGATTAGTGTATGAGTGGATGAATGGGTGAGTTAGTGGATGAGTGGATGAGTGGATTAGTGGATGGATGAGTGGGTGGTTGAGGACGAAAATTTCGTGTCTGACTTGGAAGCCAAAAACGACCCACTATACTTCAGAACCACGAAAAGTGTTCTTCATGAAAGTTGTATATCCTTGTCTTGGCTATAAAATGGATAGCTGGTTCGTCCAATTTGGCTTCCTTAAGCCCAAGATATGTCCCAAATACTGTAGGTTGCTCAAACCCAACTTCAGCACCTCTGTTCCGACTTGCAAGCTCAAAATGACTTACTAGACTTCTTTTTCTCAAAATGTGTTCTCATGAAAGTTGTTTATTTGGATCTTGAATATCCACTATCCAAATTTCAGCCCATCTCCATTATTACATCTTGAGATATGATTTTATGAGTGCACACTGTTCAGATTCTACTGACAGAACCCGTATTCTGACTTCCATATAAACTTAGGTCCGTTAGACATCTGAATCGGACTTCGAGCTCTTCATCAAAGTTGTAGAGCTTCCTCTTAGCTTTCCTACAAGGTAAAATTCATGTTCATCAGATATTAGGAACTCAAGTTATGGCCAAAATACAGAAACAGTGTCAAATCTCAATAATGCTGGAAATATTCAATTAGGACCAATTTGAGCTTAAACTCACAAAATCATACCAAACTCAATCAATTAAGAATATGGAGAGTGTAAATGACTAAACATAAGGGTTTCTTAATGAATAAAATATGTGATTATCAAATTCCCTCACACTTAGCTTTTCGCGCTCCTGGGCAAGACTCAAGACCAAAACAAGGACATAAGAGATTAACAAAAATTTAAATTCCAATGACATTCAAGATCCCAAAATTTTACAATCAAGAAGAACAACCAAAGGTTCAAGGGATCAAAACATTCATGAGTTAACAATTCTCCACATCTCAAACCAACAAGCAAGGTATCTTCAACATGAATCGAGAATGATAGATCTTCAAAAGATTCCCTCTCAATCTCTCAAGTGTTTAAAAGGTAGGTATTTCACTCAATTCAACCCATGAAAATTGCACTATCATAAGCTTGCTTATCTTCTACTTCTTCACTACTCAAAACACATGCACACACAAATCATGAGGACTTTATTCAAGGTTGTAGTGAGGTCAAGGTAACAGAAGAGGATAAAATGGATATGAGAAGATAAATACCAAAGAGAATAAAAGCAAATGAGAGCTGAGTTCAAATAACAAGCATAAAAATTCATCCCAACTCTAGTGTATATCCCTTTACTTATTCATTTCCCAATCCTTTTCTTTTTTTTTATACACTTGGTTTTTTTTTCCTTTTTTCTTTTTTTTTTTTTTTTTTATATATATATATATGAACATAACTCTATACATCAATTTTTTTTCCTTTTTGGGCACTCTTTTCTTTTTCAACAACTATTTTGTACACACACCCCCACACTTGTTCAAAAACTCATTCATTAACCAAGCTAATGTTCTTTTATTCCCTAAGGTAAATTAAGAACACGATTTCTCATTTAAGGCACATAATGAGCTAGAAACAAGGAATGGTCAAATAAGCTCAAAGGGGTTAAGCAAAGGAAAATATACAAGGTTGGCAGGAATCAGAGAATTTTCAAGAAGTCAAAAGAGTGCTTGATATCATATTGAAAACAAGGTTGGCTATTTGGTTAAACTAGCTAATTAAGAAAGAGGGCCTCAATCATGTTCATGCATGCAAGTGAAATGTAGCCTAAAAAAGAATCAAAACAAGTTCTAGAGTGGTCATTAACATGAGTGAAAATCACACAAGAAAGAAGAGAATGACATAAATGTTAAATCCATCCATTAGGCTCAAAATCTCACAAGGTATGCATCCATCAAACTCAATTCATCAATTCAATCATCCATCTCCAAGCATATCAGTTCAAGAAGGGAGAAAAGTTATTCAATCATGCAATGAACCCCTTTTTTTGATTTTTTTTGATTTTTTTTTTCTTTTTTTTTAACAACCAAAAGAAACATGCTAAAATCTCTCCCCCACACTTAATATAACATTGCCCTCAATGTGAAAGAGAGATATAGAAAAGAGCAACACAACCTGATAAGAAGTGAATCAACGTCAAGCAGAAAAGAAGCACACTGTCAGTTATGCATCAGACCCTGAAAATAAATCAAACAAGAAAACGTTAGTACTTCCACAATTTAATACTAATTAATTACTACCTAAAAAACTCCTTACTCTGCCACCAATTAAGATGCGTCTCAAGAGTAAAATTCTCCTTACTCTGCCATCACTAATTGGTTTAATAAGTCCATGACAATCATATCATACTTTCCAAACAAAATAATAATTTTTTTTTGTTTTTTTTAATAAAATCAAACCCATTAAAGAGAAAGTGTCAGATTTGGCTTTTTTTCTTGTTACTTCCTTCGCTGCTTCCTGTTGACCAATCTATCTGAGCTAATACCTTATCAGGTACATACTCAAAAGCTTCTAATTTATCAATGAGCTCATCAATAGTGGAGGCAGAGATAAGAAGTTGTCTTGCCGAAGGAGTGATAAATTTACTTCCACTGACTTTGTCAAGAAAAAATAACAAAAGATCAAAGAAATTATTAACATTCAACAAACCAATGGGTTTATGGTGGATGTTCAGTTCAGCCCAAGAGACAATTTGAAAAATCTCTTCCAAAGTACCAAAACCACCTGGTAAGGCAATGAATGCATCAGAGTTTTCAAGCATTATCTTCATTCGTTCATGCATTGATGATACTTTAAGTTCCTCTCCAATTGTCTTTCCATTGATGTTCTGTTGAGCTAAAGGTTCATGAATGACACCTAAAACCCGACTGTCTCTTTACATATGCAGCAAGTGATATAGCCCCCATTAACCCACGGCAACCTCCCCCATATACAAGATGAATATTCCTCGCAGCAAGTGATCGACCAAGAGTGCTAGCTGCGTTTACAAACTCTAATCCCTTCCCATAACTTGACCCACAAAAAACACAGATATTTTTGAGGTTACGAATAGAAGCCCCCATTCTATACTCTTCCTCCCTTTGAGTGTCTCTGAGTTGAAGGAAAATGGAGTGTTTAAATAAGAAAAAGAATGGAAAGGAGAATAATTGCACCTATAAGGGTAGGTTGGTCATTGTTGTCGAAAAAGGTTGAAATTAAGAAACACAGAATCTTTTTTCTTTTTCTTTTTATTTTTATTTTTCTTTTTATTTTTTATTATTTATTTTTTTTTTGTTTTTTTTTTTTTTTTTTTTTTTTTTTTACTTCAAGAAAACCATCAAGGTAAAGAAGTCTAGAAACCCCGAAGGACCCTGCTCAAAGGATCGTCTGTACAAAAATCAAATTACAACAAAATGATACAAAGATAAAAGAAATAGAAAATGATGACATACCTATATGCACAGCTTTCCATGGCGTATCTTTATACTTTACAACATGAGTGCAAGAGACATCACGTCCTTTTTTTTTTTTTTGAAATTATTAGAAAAACTTGATGAAAGATGAGTGCATACTTACTTAAGATTGGGATGGAGGTAGTCTGCTTTTTCGGCTTTGTGCCAAAGCATTGTTGACCAAGATTCGACCCATTCAAGACCAACAAGCAACATAGGGCTCCCAAAAGGGACAAGTGGCCATAATACGACCGGCCGCCTCACATGTGGGATACAATCTACCTTCTTTGTTTTTCAATTAAGAAGGCTGGATCAGGATGCATGCATTTCCCCATTCACGGTGTGTGTTACCAAAGCCAACCCTAAGACGTATACATAATTTTTGTTTGTTTTTTTTTTTTTTTTATTTTTTTTTTAGATGACATGAAGAAGAAGAAGAAGAAGAAGAAGAAGAAGAAGAAGAAGAAGAAGATGATATATACAGATTGTTTGTGGATATGACTCACATCTGCCTCTGGTTTAACGTCCAGTAACGGCTTAAACGTCTTCTATGAGTCGAGGATAAGCTTCCCATCCAATTTTCTTATAAATTGGCAAACAGGGTCTTTTAGAGTCGATTCCCAAGACTATAGCGTTTTTCTTCATCCTTGAAGAGATTCCACAATTTAAGAATTTCACGATGCACCAATCCACAAGAATGCGTCTCAAGAGTCAATAAGATATCATCTAATGACTGACTCCTTACTCGATCCATTCTTAATGAAGAAAATTTTATCTTCTCTATTTGCGGAAACCATCCCCAAAGTATGACATCGCTTGTTACGCTTCCATCGTCCACATTTGTGACAGGACTTGTAACCTTTTTGCTCTTCTCCTTTTAGAATATGAACTTCTTCCAAGACCGGGCATATATGAGTCAAATGAAATTGAGGACTCACCGCTAATCGGACCTTCGCTTCAATTATCCAACAGACATCTTCTCGGCATACCTTTGTGCATTAACAGTCTCAATCTTTCACATCGAACTTTGTAGATTTTTCTCGAGCATTTTGAGGAAGAGAAGGAAAATGTTTTCTCGTGTTTGAAAGAATGACATCCATTTTGAAGGAGAAGAAGGATTCAATTATTTTGGGAAACCGAAAAATAAACCGACTTGAGAGTCACGAGTACCGTATCCGCCACTTAACCTAAGCAACACAAAGAACTCAAGAACTTGGTTTTCCAGGAATGGTTGAGTCTTTGTCCATTAACTTTAAGCGCATTACCATTCCTAGGATCCTCAATATCTACGGCCCCGGAGGATACACGTGTTTGACAAAGAAAAAGAACCGCGCCACTGGATCTCAATTTTTCAAGGAATAGGTGCAGATGATAATCTCAAAGCGAGAACCTTTTTGACCAATTTCTCGCAACTTTTGCAAAAGGTGTAACAGACCTTGAATAAAGTGGGCCAATAAAATCCATACCGCAAGATTTTCGCAGCTTGTTGTCGTTGAAGAAAAGTGACCTCCACTTGCTTCCGAGTGACAAAATTTAATGGCACTACCTACCTCATTGTCGGACACACAACTGTTTTTTTTTTTTTTTTTTCTTTTTTTTTTTTTTTTTTTTTTTTTTTTTTTTTTTTTTTTTTTTTTTTTTTTTTCTTTTTATTTTTTTATTCATAATGCGGATGGAGAAGGTTCATCACCTCCACTTCTGCATTCTTTGGAAGTTCATGATACTGTTTGAGGCGGTGTCCATTGGTCTTATTAAGTGAGGTTGGTGAAAAGACTCCACCAGGATCCCATTGGTTGAAACGTGATGACCAGGTTATGGTTGACACAACATGATAGCTTCCACTACGGTCCCATTGGTTGAAGTGTAACGACCAAGTGAAGCTTGAAGCATGAGGGTTCACATTGGGGTCCCATTGGTCTTCCTTGACTTCACCAATGGCATGCAATACGTGTAATTTTGCAATCCTGCTTTCATTGATAATGCTGGACCATGGCCCAAAAACAAAATCCACTTCAGTAGTTACTGTCATATGCTGTCTTTCCTCCTTCTTTGAAAATTCCTCAATGGCCTTCAACTCCACCTCCCTATGTGTTTCAGATTCTCGCAATTGCATTGTTGATAGACCTCTTCAATATCATTAGATGCTTTGCATAAACAAATCATCACTTTCAAATATGCAGAAATCTCAGGACACATAACACATTTTATATCACCGTCACAATCGATACATGAGTTGCAATTGATAGAATCATCAAAACCAATTAAATCAGGAAATTTAGCACACAACTCATCATGAGTTTCCTCAACTAAATCTGCAGGTAAATCAATATGACAATTAGAATGCAAGGAGTTGGGAATTGTTTGGGAAGAGAGTTGCTCTGACTCTTGACTTCTCAGCTTCATTAATAGTGGTTGTCATCTGCTCAATTTGGGTTGTTAAATCCTGAATAGTGGCGGTGAAACTCTATGGAACTCAATTTGGGTTTTCATCAAGTCCTCCCATGAAGGCTCAAGTTTTGTGGTTGATGGACTTGTTATCCATTGGAATGGCTGCTCATATTGAAATGATTGTTGCTGTAGTAATGCCGTATTGCCATATCCCAGATCCGCATAGTATTCCCAGCTAGGGTTGTATGTGTTGAAGAAGGGGTCATAACTCTGTTGCTGCTGCTGGAACTGTGGTTCATCAGGAAAATAACCAAATCTTTGCAACAAATTGATCTGGAAAAATAGAACTACCATATCAAGTGTAGGGCATGCATATGTGGGGTGAGATGAACAAAAACAAATGTTACACACAAGTGTAGCTTCCTGCACAAGTGATTGTTGTCTCACTACTATATGTCTTACCAAAGAAGTCAATTCCTTAAGTTTTGACTCCATTATGCATGGTCCATTGTTAGAAAAGTTAATAAAAAGCAAAGGTTAGTAAAAACACTTAAAATGAAAAGATTACACTTACTAATCCCCTACAATCGCCAAAATTTTGACGAGCGCCGAACTCACCAAAATTATAACCGAAGTTATTACCTAAGCTTGTAGCACAGTGACAACACCGGATCGTCTCCTCAAGGATCGTAGATGCAATTTGATCAAATCAAGTGAAAGTTAGCAAAGGGGGTTTGACAAATTTAAGATCGTACTTAACAAAATTAACGGAAGAAATGACAATTAAAGAGTAGTCAATTTAGAAACCTATCCAAGATTGGGTGGATTCAATCATAGACCCTTCATAAAACACTTGAGCGCAATTGAATTGTTAATTTAGATCTAACCGAGATCTCTCGCATCAAATCCAAAATTCATACTAGACGATCGTCTAGAATTCAATTAACAAGTGATAAACACAAATCCGCAATCGCACCATTCATGAAAATCTATGTTAATTTCAAGTACCGAATTCAATTAACTTAGGCACAAATCAAGAACCTAACCTCTTCAATTCATGATTAATTTAGATCAATCAGTTCTAAGTTTTATCACAAATCTCAATCTTCATTTATGTGATTAGTTTAGATCAATCAGTTCTAAGTTTCATCACAAATCTCAATCTTAAACCAAGATCAATCAGATCAACATAAATAGAATCACCATTCATGCATTCAAGATCAAAAAGAAGAAGAAAGAAGAAGAAAAGAGGAATTCAATTACAAATCAAATACAATGTATAACCAAGATCTCAAGAATCCAAACCACAATCTCTTCAAGAGTTCTAAATTGACCCAAAGTAGCTTAGCCCTCCATTACCATGAAGGGGAGCATCAAAATATACAAAACTATGAGAAACTATGAAGAAGCAAGAAGAAACTTAGAGAGAAATGAAGGAGAATTACATGTTGTTCATGATAAATGGTGCCTTTTATAGAAGTCTAAGGTAACAAAATGACAAAGAGAAGTGGGTGGATGAGTGGATGAGTGAGTGGAGTGTTTGAGTGGATGGATTAGTGGGTTGGTTTAGTGGATTGGTTTAGTGGATGAGTGAGTGGAATGGTTGAGTGGTTGAATTAGTGAAAAATGCCAAAGGACTTTTGGTGAGTGGGAAATTATGGACATGAATGGGTGAGTGGATGGATTAGTGGATGAATTAGTGGATGAGTGGGTGGAGTGGTTAAGTGGTTGGATTAGTGTATGAGTGGATGAATGGGTGAGTTAGTGGATGAGTGGATGAGTGGATTAGTAGATGGATGAGTGGGTGGTTGAGGACGAAAATTTCGTGTCTGACTTGGAAGCCAAAAACGACCCACTATACTTTAGAACCACGAAAAGTGTTCTTCATGAAAGTTGTAGATCCTTGTCTTGGCTATAAAATGGATAGCTGGTTCGTCCAATTTGGCTTCCTTAAGCCCAAGATATGTCCCAAATACCGTAGGTTGCTCAAACCCAAGTTCAGTACCTCTGTTCCGACTTGCAAGCTCAAAATGACCTAATAGACTTCTTTTTCTCAAAATGTGTTCTTCATGAAAGTTGTTTATTTGGATCTTGACTATCCATTATTCAAATGTCAGCCCATCTCCATTATTACATCTTGAGATATGATTTTATGAGTGCATACTCTTCGGATTCTACTGACAGAACCTATATTCTGACTTCCATGTAAACTTAGGTCCCTTAGACATCTGAATCGAACTTCGAGCTCTTCATCAAAGTTGTAGAGCTTCCTCTTAGATTTCCTACAAGGTAAAATTCATGTTCATCAGATATTAGGAACTCAAGTTATGGCCAAAATACAGAAACAGTGTCAAATCTCAATAATGCTAGAAATATTCAATTAGGACCAATTTGAGCTTAAACTCACAAAATCATACCAAACTCAATCAATTAAGAATATGGAGAGTGTAAATGACTAAACATAAGGGTTTCTTAATGAATAAAATATGTGATTATCAGTACCCCAAAGGTGCCTCTTGTAGTCTTATTGGTTATTCTGATTCTGATTTTGCTAGACGAAAATTGGATAGGAAAAGCACTAGTGGGACATGCCACTTGCTTGGAAGTTCTTTAGTTTCTTGATATAGCAAGAAACAAAATTGTGTGACATTGTCTACTATTGAGGCTGAATATGTTTCGGTTGAAAGTTGTTGTGCTTAAATCCTTTGGATGAAGCAACAACTTTTTGACTATGGACTTCAGCTTGATCACATCCCTATAAGATGTGATAACATTAGTGCAATCATTTTGTTTGAGAGTCCCATCTTGCACTCTAGGACTAAGCACATTGAAATAAGACACCACTTCATAAGAGATCATGTGCAAAAAAGAGATTGCATGCTTGAGTTTATTGAAACTACTAAATAACTGACTGATATCTTTACTAAACCTTTGCCTAATGAGACTTTCTTTTATATAAGAAGAGAACTAGGCATATTGGATCAATCATGCATTTAATTTAGATAGATGACTTTGCTCCATAATGCTTTATGCATAATTTTCTTGAATTTTTAACTCTTGAATCCAATATTGACTTAAGCGTTGGAGTTTCCCCTAATTTTATTTTATAGGTACTTGATCCATGCTTAAGTCATCTAATTTCAAATCTCAAGTTTTTGCTGATGAAAATTGTATTCTAGTGTTTTTGAAGAAGTATAATCCGTTATTGGGCTGAAATAACCTATTATTTGGTGTTTAGAGTGGATGGGAAAATGAGGCCAAGCTAAATTGTTTTTCAAGAAGGCAAGAGATCCTATTTGAAGGGCTGAATTCTTGAGAAAATTCTATTTTTGATGCTGGTATAATTTGTTATGGGAAGCAAATAACCTAATATTTGCTCCTGGTGGTGTCCTGATATATTTTGAGAAAGCCTAATAACCGGTTAGGAGAAGTGCATAACTGGTTATTCAACAAGTTCATGGCTATTGATTCTTTCAATTCATGAAAATAACCGGTTATTGAAGCTTAAAACTGCTCCATGAAAAACACAGATAAGCAGTTATGGGATTTACCTAACTGGTTATTCACTAAACTCAATGGCTTTTGTTTCTCAACACACAAAGATAACTGGTTATTGAAAAGGCATAACTAATTATTAAAGACATCCAGCAACACGTGACCAGCAATAACCGATTATGAAAACCTTCATAATCGATTATGAGGCTCCTTATATTAGCAAAACAGGGCCCTTCTATGCCATTCACACACGATAAACTTCATCTTTATCTTCTTCCTCTCAACCACTCTCTCACACCCATTCCCCCAAACACTTCAGTCACCTTAAATCCAACCAAAATTCATAATTCAAACACCCTTTCCACTCAAATCCATCACTTCCCACCATTTAAAACCCAAAAATTCTTCCAAGATTCCACTCTTCTCATCTTATCTCTGTCTTAAATTGTAACACTCTAATACAGATATCTGGATATATCATAGTTACACAACGATATATAAAGATAACGGTACTAGAAACCTCACTTCCTCATACTATATTCTAACATATATCCATAATCACAACTGAGTAATTATAGAAAGCCTTGAGAGATAGTGGAAAAACTTAAACTCATATACAAACTTAGCCACAAGAGGGCTTATTGTAATACATATAACATAAAACTTACAGAACAAATATAAACTAATTACATAAGTTTTGTCTACTTAAAGCAATAAAAAACTACGCTAGTCTTCATGCTTTATCTTCTCACCCTTAGCAGGGTCTGTACCTCTGTACCTGCATCTGGATTTACATGGAACAACAACTGGGGTGAGAATAAACATTCTCAGTAAAAGCAATTCCAATACCATCTAACTATAACATTGTATATAACAAATATATAACAAATGCTATAATTTCTAACTTAGGAGCTTCCTCCTCTTTTCTCATATTTGCACACTTTCTTATAGTGTGATATCAACCTATAACCTACACACTGTTAATATATACAACGTCCATACAGTTGTAAATACCAACAGTGATGGACAATGCCCATACAACTGTCCGTGAATGCAATGTGAATGATATGTAATATGAATATGCCTAAGGAATCCTAAGAGTATGTGGATGAAATGCAAATGCAGGGTTTTGTTTTTAAATACATGCAGAAGTTTATTTTGAAAACAAGGAAGTTTTCTAGGAACTAGTCAGTATATCATCCAGTGGTAATTAGAGGGAAAGCTCATCCTTGCATTACACATATCCTGGCACACTGAGAAATTCGGGCTTCATCCTTGCTCAAAGAGCGTTTTTGGATTTCCTACTTATCTCCTTTGGCCTTGGCACTATCGAGACATTAGGGTTATGTCCTTCTCAAAAGTCCTTCGGACACCCATCTATCTCTTTTTGCCTCTATAAATGAACATCAAAGGATACTCACCAAGATTGATACTACTTGACTAATTCGTAGACTTACATACGTACTTATATACTTAGTTCCTTTACGATCTAAGCATATTCTCTTAGGAACTTTGGCTTCTTATGTTTACCCTTAGTAATGAGGAGAATCTATAACCTTATACTACATGTAACCTTAGCATTTGGTTAGAAATACTTGTCCCCTTAGGAACTTCTCTGATTTCTTACCCTCTTAGCTAAATGACCTCGCATCATATAACGTTATATTCTCAGGTAAACATTACTAGACCATTTCTCATACTTGTACCTAACTCCACCTCGTCACTCATATCTCTTAAGTGATTTCTAATGCAACACTATGTTGCTGAGGTATTAGATACTTACCTATGGCAAATCACTAATCTTGGTTGCACTAAGGTTCTTTCTCTTCACATACATACTAGATTAACTAACTAGTGTGTGAAAAGCTTAGTGTTATGTTTATCTCTTACATAAACACTCATCCTTGTGAAAGAGTCTATTTTAACTAATGCCTCATTCAACCTTACTTAAAGGAATGAGTGAACATTTCTCTAGAACTTTGCATACTTAATGAATGTAACAAGCTTACAAGTCAACATTCATTCTATTGTGTATTCTACAATGCACAAGGTCTCACTTAACTAGAGACTTAGTACATAAACATTCCATATTTGGAACGGATACACCATCTTATCTTATCTCCACTCAAGTAACCTAACTCAAGTGTAATTCTTACTTACAACTCTTAGTTGTTCAAGGTCTTAGGTATCTTCCTAAGATAATCCACTACTCTTGGATATCCTAAGGTTCATACCTTTCTCATTCTCTACTAGAGTGAATACTATTATGCATACTAGCATACTTGTCTTCATTGCACCAACTCATCACATCTTAAGTGATATCTAATGCAACATTAAGTTGCCTAAGGTGCTACTAAAAATTCTAGTGTCCAACTTTCTCAAAAACACCTCAAATCTTGTCTTAAAAGGCTGATTTTCAAGATTGCACCAAACATGCATCATAATGTCTAAAATTCTGAATTTTTATGAGCACATAGCTCTTTCTCATATCTTTCCAATGCCACAAACCTTGCTTCATTTTTGCAGAGGCCAAAACAGAGCATTATCTGATTTACCCATTTCTGACCTAAATTTAAACTAAAACTGGGAATAAACTACATGTGAGAAAATTCTAACATTTTTACCACATGAAGCCTTATGTCTTAGCTTTCAAATGGCTCTGGTTTCATGTCCATACGACATCAGAGCAAGAAATTATGCAATCTGGTTTACTAATTGCCAGAATGCCTTTTTCTGCAGAATTTGTCTCAAATTGAAACAGAATCTGGTATTGATTGGCTTAGTGTAAAATTCTGAAATTTTTACCACAAGAAGCTTTATGTCTTAGCTTTCAAACGGCTTCGGAATCAGGTCATTCCATATCTACAGCCCAAGTTATGCAAAAAACACTGCAGGCTGTTCTGAATTTTCCTGTTCTGGTTTCAGGCATCACGCCGTAGCGCCACAATCCCCATGCCACGGTGCCCATAATAGAAGCACGATTCTGCATAATTCTACTGGGCGTGGTACTATTCTAATGGTCATTTGCACGAATTTTGGCCATTTCCAATCAGTTTCTAAGTGATTCTAAGTTCCTAACTAGTTCATTAACACTTAGGAAACATCAATCACCATTCTAAACCTCTTGATTTGGATTCTTGAATCAAAATCATGCATGCTTGACCCTAAACCCCAAAATGGGCATCAATGGTTTAAATGAATATGTCTAGGTTTCTAAATTCAGTTTATGACATGAACAAGTCATAATTGATCTAAGAAACATATCCATGCAAACCAAACACATCAAACTCATCTAGAACTCAATTTAGCATACTAGGTTGTTTATATGCATACATAGAGAAAATAGATGAGTTAAGGCTCTAAACCCCTACCTCTTGAAGATTCTTGATCTTGAAGCTTGATCCTTGATCTTCTTCTCTTCCTTCTCCCTTTCTTCTTCTTCCTTTTTCTCCCTTCTCCCCTTTCTCTCTTTTCTTTCTTTCTTTCTTTCTTTCTCTGTTTTTCTTCATTCTGCCGAGAGAGAAGATAGAAATAGGGGGTGGGACGTAGAGGGAATTAAGGAAAAAGATTAACTTAAGTTTCTACACTGAAACTTATATCTGCTAAGGACATTCAAATTGTGCTAATTCAAGTTTCCCAGCTTCCAACAACTTTAAAATAAATCATAAGATTCATCTAAATTGTTGTTTCACCATTTTCATGATTTTCTATATCTGCTGGGGATTAATCCGACATTAAAAGCACAACCTGTATGCCTAAAAATTTCAAACTGACTCCAATTCTCTTGAAACTTTTACCACATCTTACTTGGCTTATTTGTGGCCTATAAATAAATTCTCTATGTTTATTTCCCTCAACTTAGCAAAAGTTGTTATTATCTGAGTCATTTTAAGCTACTTTTCAACTTCTGTATTACAACTAAGTGCCTAAATGAACTCAGTTTGTCACAAAACTTTACTGACATGCTAAACAAGTCAAATGCTACCTTTTGTAACCATTTACCAGTCTAACATGTGTTTAAGGGTATTGCATAAACCATGCCCTAACCCCTTTTTTCCACTATGGCCAACAACTCCTCTCATCCAAAGAAATCACGCACCTAAAATCCCTCAGTTCCTAAGCAAGCACCTACCCCAACCATTAATCGAGATCTTCCTCTGAGCTTGGACCATATAAGGTACTTCTCCCATGTGGCTCAGATGAACAAATATCTCCTTGAGTTTCAAGCTCGCAACCTAATTCAACCCAAATACATGGACTGAGATTTCTTTGTTAATGAAGGATTCACTTTTCTCACTGAGCTCATGGAGTATCATGGGTTAAAAACCTTGTCACTACCCATTGTGACTACTATCTTGACCCTACTAAACTATTTTTCTGTAATTTGACCAAGGGGAAATTTGGCCATTGAGATCAAGAGGCACAAAATTGTTGTGAGACCTAGTGATTGGACTCCTTTGTTTGGTCTAACTCATTCTGGAGAAGTTTTGATAGAAGATAGTCACAAGAATTGTGTAGGATATGATAGAGTGGCGGCTATCTGAAGCATGATTCAATCGGACATTGAAATTCTAGAAGGGTCCTTCACTGCTGGGATTCTGAATTATCAGGATCACCTTTTTCATTATGTGTTGGCACACATCCTTATTCCTAGAGCAAGCAACTATGCCTTGCTTGAGGAAAAGGACATCTTCTTGCTATGGGCCAAAAAATAGAGAATGCACATCAACTTGCCTTTTTATATCATGCACTACATGATGAAGACACTTCCATAGCTCTTATCATTCTTTCCTTCCATGTTTTCTATGTTTTGATGGCAAAAACGAAAATGGATTTTGATTGTTGTATAATGATTTCTATGCTTGATTCATACTCTTTTAAGTTGATAATGGTTTGATTTAGGTAATGGATCATAGATGTGATTGAGAAGTTGTTAGTTTTTCATAGAAGGATAGTGTAAAAAATGGGTATGATTTGAGTTTTCATTCCCTTGATTGTTCTTGAATTTTATGGCTGCAAATAGACTATGTATAGCTTGTATGAAGTTTGGATGATGTTAGAAATGGTTTATGAGAATTGGTTTTATGTTTTTCATGATAAATCTAGAGGAGGACCGAAGCAAGCGCAAGACGAGGTGATGAAGATTTAGTTAAGTTAGTAATATAATTATTTTAGTTATGTAATTAGTCTTGTAATGGATTGTAATCTTAGACATATCAGATAGATGTTTAGTAAAGAACAAATTTCTTGAGGTGCAAAATGTCTTGTTATCTTATTTCTATAAAGGCCCTATATATTTATTCGTTAAATAGATATTGAATATGTTGTGAATTACGTTTAAGTAAGAAAGTGACATACTAATTCTATTTACTTAGTATACATAGGGTATACTATAGTGAATGGGATTAGGGTGTTACATTTTGGTATCAGAGCAGTTCTTCCTACCGAGTTGGGGAATAGACTGATTATGCTTTTGAGCATGTTTAGATGTTTTGGTTAGTGTTGTGCATTATTTTATCTCAAAGTGAGATATGTGAATAGGATTGCATGACAGCCTTAGGATTGGATATTAATAATTACTGGCACACCATTGATAATCATATATTTTATTCATTAATAAACCCTCATGTTTAGTCAATTGCACTCTCCATTTTCTTAATTGATTGAGTTTGGTCATGATTTGTGAGTTTGGGCTCAATTTGGGCCTAATTGAATTTTTCTAGCATTATTGAACTTTGATACTATTTCTGTATTTTGGACATAACTTGAGTTCTAGATATCTGATATTCATGAACTTTACCTTGTAGGAAAGCTAAGAGGAAGCTCTACAACTTTGATGGAGAGCTCAAAGTCTTATTCAGATGTCTAGTAGGCCTAATTTTGCATGGAATTTAGAATACGAGTTTAGAGACCCTTTGATGTTGTTTTGGTCATAACTTGAGTTATAGACCTCCAAATCGTGTGGGGTTTGGGCCCAAATGTTCATAACTGACCCAACTTTGTAATTAATGGGTTTTTAATTAGGAAAAGACAAAATAAGGGGTAGTTTAGGGGGTGGCAAGTTAGAAACCGAGGACCTCTCATTTGTCATTTTTCTTTCTTCTCTCTAGACCTCTCTTCCTCCACCTTCTCTATAATTTTCATTTTTTTCTTCCCTATTCTATTTTTCTGAGTTCTCCCCTTCTCATGGAGGGCTAGAGCCTTTAGATCAATGCAAGAAATTGAACATGCTTGGTTGTTAATCTTGAGATTTCATTTTTAATGTTTAAGTTCATCTATTAATCAAGTTTCTCTTCTTCTTCTTCTTCTTCTTCTTCTTCTTCTTCTCTTTGTTAATTCTGGTTGCTTAATTAGAATTTTCATATGTTAATTGCTTAATTACCATGTGTAAAGAGATGAACTCAGAAATTAAATAAGAAATTGAAGGTGTTTGATGAAATGTTTAACTTGGTTGGATCTTGGCTTTTAAGTTAATTTCGGTTTTGATGAGTGCTTAACTTGTCCAATCTTAATTAATTGAAATCTAGAAGCATTTCTAGTAGAAGATCCATGATTATTGAGAGGCTTCTTGATGTGGTCTAAGACCAAGGACTTGATTAATAATTGAATGGACCTTTAGTAATCAAGGATGGATTAAAATCAAGTTTGGACAATTTTCTTGATTGGTTGCTTTCTTAATTTTGATTATTTCGAATTCTATTTTTTATTTGTTAATTCTGCTTCTTAATCTCGCCTAACCCCCCTATTTTGTTAATTCTGTTTGTTAACTTGACTTGATCAAATTGCATTTTATAATCCTTGAGAGACGATCCGGTGTTGCTTCCTATACTACAAGCCGTAGGCATAACTTGGTTATAATTTTGGTGAGTTCGACGCTCGTCAACTGCACATGATATCGAATTAGGCTAACTCAATATATAATGTTTTGTGTGAATAGAAAATTATAACACCTCCTAGGCGAATATGACAACTTTTTGAAAGGGTAATTGTGATATGTTTGAGATAGTTAGACCATTGATGAAAGTGATGAGAGAACAGAGCGTTGTCGCTAGAGATCAAACAAAAGTTATAAACAGAATGACGTGGGAGCATATTGAGGCTATTGGTAGTGTAACACCCCAAATTTTATTTATTTTATGATAAATATTCATTTTCTCATATTTGTGATTTTTGAGAATTTTTCTAGATTTTTCTGAGAATGCAGAATATTTTAATATTTTTTCTCATTTTGCGTACCAACTGAGCGGAGCCGAGAAAATGAGATAATTTTCCCGAGAACCTTGATATGTGGAAATGTCGATGGTGGATCTTACTAAACCTGAGACTGAACACGATTTACGAGGTTTCACATTTTTTGAAAAATTTTAACAGATAAAATGATAAACCGCTGTGTAAATTTTATCCGCCAAACAATTAATACAGACTTCTGTCAACTGTAACAATTGTCCATTGGATTATAACATGAATTAAAAACCCTATCACATTATCTTAATGTAATATACTTTAAGTCTAATAAAACTCACTTTAATTCAAATTTATTGTATTTTAATCAAAGCTTCTTTGAGAAGCTTTGACTACCAAATGACCAAGCATGCCCTTGGCTTGTTGGAGAAGCCTCTCCACCCCTCTCTCCTCTCTCATTGCTGCGGCAACCTATAGCCCAAGGGGAGTGAATTTTTGATCCCTCACTTACTACACTTAATCACATTTCACTCATTTTTCATCTATCCACTTCTCTCTCTAGTTTTCATCTTCATATTTTTCTCTTCCTTCTCTCTTCTTCTCCTTCTTCCCTACAAAATTGTAGCCCCCATTAGAGACCATTTTCTTTGATTTTTCTCTTCACCAAGATCATTTCTACACTCACCTCAACCTCCTCTACATTTCTTATTTAGAATTTTTCTTCAAAATCTATCTTCACCTCTATTGTCTTCCAAGGCAAAGCTTCAAACTTTAAGGTAAAGTTTTCATTTTTCTTCTTTCTTCTCTTCATTTTCGTGTTCCATGGTCTTTTTGATGACCATGGATCTCTTCTTTTTCAACCATTGATGTTGATTCATTGTCTTGAAATTTCTAGGGTTTTTGGACCTCAAAACTGAAACTACCAAGAGCAATAGGAGATCATTTTTGTGTTCTTCCTTTAGGTAAGAGAGAGATTACTTACTTCAATCATTATTGGTAGTGAGGGAACCTTTGTATGCTCACTTTGTTTGGTGATTTTGCATGTTTATGTATTCTTGAATTGGATTAATGCTTGAATGGTGATCTTGAATGTGTTGGATGTGTTGAGATGCTTGATGATGTTAGGGTTGTTAAATAAAAAATTTAGAGTTTCCTACCCTAATGTGAGGCCATGGTTTTGACTAGAATTTAGGGATATAAATTGGTTTTTTTCGTATACAATGAAATGAAGCTTATGTGATTAAATATTGAATTATAATATTAAAATTAATGAATACAAAATTTTAAGGGTTTAATACCCTAAGGTGAGGACACAGTTTTGGCCTTGGATCCTAAGGGATTGGATTGATTTGGTGTGAAATAAAATCTTAGTAATTAGGTATCAAGTAACTAATGCATAAAATAGAAAGAAATTGGAACCTTGATGACCTAGTGAGGCCACGACTTTTTAGAGAAAAATTAGGGGTTAAATGATGCCTTGATGCATCTTTGGAGATTAAGATTTTAGAGACATGCATAATCTATAATCAAGTGGAAGAATTAAATTGAGTAATAACTCTTGAGAGTGCCACGATTTTGAAGGGTTATTCAACTTAAAATTTTCATAATTGACCAAAGCTAAAGACTTTGAAAATGAGGATCCATAATGTGGACTTGTGATAATTGATGAACCACGAATACATATTGATGTTGAGGATTGATTCTGCGTTATTGTGAAATCCCGTGTGCTTGAGGGAATTATGACATAATGATGTTGAGAAATGAATATATATATATATATATATATATATATATATATATATATATATATATTATATATTTATATATGTCATTGTGGTATGCTTATGATAAATGTATCATTGATGAACATACATGATGTACATTGCGTTGTCATGCATTTGTGTTGTCCGTTGGACATTGTTGAAAAGGCGATGTATGCCTAGGAGTTTGAATAACACCTATGTGCGGGTGCGAGTAGACTAAGCGTAGGGTCATAGTAGTTGGCCCTAGGGACATCGGGGTGCGGGTGTCTCACAATAGACAGTGGTAGCTCCACTGGGGCCATGGGATAGACCGATGCAAATACATCGACAATCCGGACTGAGACGCTGTCCTATATCGCGATCAATTGTTGGGGTTCCATGTATAAGTCGTATTGCGCAATTATTTTTATGAGATAAGCACACTATTTTTAATAGCTAATGAGATACTGGAATTACTCCTTGATCATTCACTTCAAAAATGTTTATGTCTAGCTCCATGGAGTAAGAACTTGGTACCATTTGCATTGTGAATGTCAGCCTCATTATTCATTGAGCACTGAGTATTTATAATTGTGGAAAGTATTTGTTATTATTACTGCAATAATTATTTGATTGCTTGGACTGTTGAATGTTGGAAATGTTGATGTTGTCTGCCTGTTATTGATGATACTTACTGCTATTAATTGTTGTTCCGCCTTTACTGTTAATTTTAATTATTACTGTAATTGGATGTATGAATTGTGTTTATATGTGGGCGTCCAGTGCCGTTCGTTTTCTCGCTACCGTTTTGGTACTGAAAGTTGGGTGTCTCACCTCTTTCTGTATTTTCTATATTTTTTGTATTTTTGTCAGATTGTGTATCTCTGAGAAGACGTTCGTGAGGAAGAGAAGGAAACACCTGAGTTTCTGAGTTTCTGGCCATACCTAGACTAGAGCTTGCTGAGGATGTTGTCGCGCCTATACCATTTTTTGGGGTACGTCTGGTTGACCTTTCTTAGAGGACCCGATTATTGGCACTTATATGTGCAGACAAACCGATGTGTCTACCGCAGGGAGCTGACGGTGTCTTTAGCTTAGGGTCATTATGACGCTCCTATTTTTGATTTTTTTGCTTTTGTCATTTTGGAATTTTACCTACCCGTTAGGGACATGTGGATTGATATGTTCTACACTCCATAAGAGGACTCTTTCCTCTCCATTGCTCGGGCTTCTGACCGAAATTCGATCGCTCCGATAGCAATCTCATCGGATGAAGAGGACCCTGAGGAGGACCCAGCTACGGTCCCTTCTCGTCAGTCTTAGGGGCTGATACTGTAGGTGGCTACTGATGGCTAACCATTTATCTTTTTGGGGAAGCCTGATGTTTTGCTAGTTTATGGGTGTAAATTTATAACTATCTTAGATGGGTAAAGTCTTTACTTTTTGTATTTTTTGTGATGTAACTAAATAGGTTGACGCATATAATATATATATATTTATTGTGAATGTATGGTCTTTAGTTTATGTTGATTTTATTGTATCTGTAGTTATTCTTATTTCTTTTACAAAAAAAAATGTAGCACATATTTCTCTATTCAATTATTTCGCTATTAAATGGAAACTATTTACTCTAACGACATATACAAACCGGGTCTAAATAAATTAATGAAATTACATCTTTCTGAATTTTTATTTTGTTCACATTTTAATTCATTATGGTGTGGCGTTCCTTCTTCGCGAGTTAAGAAAAAGGGGTGTTACACTGTTATGGTATCAGAGCTCCGATTTAAGTTTTTTTTTTAGTCATGTGATTTTGGACTGTCTTGTTTGTGTTGTATGATTCTCTATGTTTGGTATTCTACAAGGATACATCTGTCTTTTCTATGTGTTTTGTATGGCTTGATTTGAGAAGAATTATGGCTCGTCGAGGAGACATGACTACTGCAATCGAAGCAATCCAGAAGATGGCTAAGGCTATGCTGCAACAAAACCAACAAACGGCTCAACAGCAAGCAAGGACTGCACAACAATTGGAGGCTACTGCTGATGCCTAGAAACTGGTAAAATTTCATCGCACTAACCCTCCACAATTCAAAGGAGAATTTGATCCTGAAAAAGCTACTTTGTGGATCAAATAACTAGAAAAGATATTCACGGGTATGAACTGTGCCGATAATAAGAGGGTGACATATGTTGCGTTCATGCTGACTAAAGACGCAGAGGATTGGTGGACCGGAGAGCAGAGGTTGTTGGAGGCTGAAAATCGAGCAATCAATTGGGAATTGTTTAAGGAGAGATTCTTGAATAAGTATTTCCCGAAAAGTGCTAGGCATGCTAAGGAGATGGAATTTCTTAGTTTGCGGCAGGGAAATATGACTATGAGTGAATATGCTACTAAGTTCGAGAGTTAGTCGAGGTTCTTAACTTACTTTCAATACTAACCGAACGAAGCATGGAAGTGTCAAAAGTTCAAGGAAGGTCTGAGACAAGACGTGAAGAGAGCTGTCATAACTTTGAAGATTACTTAGTTTTCGGAACTACTTGATACATGTCGCCGGGTGGAAGACTTAGACCAGGCACGTGATGCAAGAAACAAAAACTTTGGACCTTTTCGATCTCAAAGAGGAGGAAGCAGTAATGCTAATCGTTACCAGAAGAAGCCTTATTCTAGACCACCTGGAAATCAACAACAGAGGCCACAAGGTGGAAGTCCAGGAGGAAGTCCGGGCAGAGCGGGTCAAACAATGGCGTCTACACTAAGATGCCTGAAGTGCGGGAATGAACACTATACGAGGAACTGCACTATTATAGGAGTTATCTGCTTCAGATGCGGGAAACCTGGACACGTTTCTCGTGACTATAATCAACCTAAGGCGGAACCTTCCGTCAATGCTGCTAGAACTTCTAAACCGCAGGCTGGAGGTCGGGTTTACACCTTGAGTGGTGCTGAAGCCTCCGAATCCGAAGATCTTGTACAAAGGGAAGGTCTCATAGAAGGTAATCTATTAACTATGCTGTATGACTCAGGTGCAACACATTCTTTCATTTCCTATGACTATGTGAAAAGACTTAGTTTACCTGTGTCTTCCTTACCTTTTGATTTGACTATTTCAACTCTAACTGCTAAGCCTGTTGTCACCACCAAAGTTTGTTTGAATTGTCCATTGATTATTGAAGGTCGAATCTTTTCTGTTGATTTCATCTGTTTGCCACTATCTCAATTAGATGTGATCTTAGGAATGGATTGGTTATCTTCTATCCATGTTCTATTAGATTGTTCTAGAAGAACCATAGTTTTCCCTTTTGATGAGAATTCTAGATTTTTGACGGCAAACCAAGTTCAAGCTTTCTTGAAGGAAGGAGCTTGAGGATACATGTTGTTGTCTGCTTTGAAATTCGAGAATGAGGTAGATGTGGATGCAATCTCAGTGGTTAGAGAATTTCCTGAAATTTTTCCTGAAGATGTACCTGGTTTACCACTAGAGCGGGAGATCGAATTTGCCATTGATCTTGTACCTGGAGCTGGTTCTATTTCTATAACACCCTATAGAATGTCGCCTGCAGAGCTTGTAGAACTTAAGAAACAATTGGAAGAGCTTTTGGAGAAGTAATTCGTTAGACCTAGCGTATCACCTTAGGGAGCACTGGTGTTGCTAGTTAAGAAGAAAGATGGTACTTCGAGATTGTGCGTAGATTATCGTTAGTTAAACAAGGTCACAATCAAGAACAAATATCCATTGCTAAGGATAGATGACCTAATGGATCAGTTGAAGGGGAGCAGCTATGTTTTCTAAGATCAATCTACGATCGAGTTATCATCAGATCAAAGTAAAAGTGGAAGACATTCCCAAAATGACTTTTTGTACTCGTTATGGACACTACGAGTACCTGGTGATGCCTTTTGGTGTGACTAATGCACCTGCTATTTTCATGGATTATATGAATAGAATCTTTCGTCCTTATTTGGACATGTTCATCATTATTTTCGTCGATGATATCTTGATCTATTCAAAAAATCAGGAAGATCATGCCGAACATCTCAGTATAGTTCTTCAGACTTTGAAGGGAAAAGATCTATATGCCAAGTTGTCGAACTATGAGTTTTGGTTGGATGAAGTTAAATTCTTGGGCCGTGTGATTTCAAGGGAAGGAATTGCTGTAGACCCATCGAAAATGGAATCTATTCTTCAATGGGAAAGACCGAAGACGGTGACAGAAATTTGAAGCTTTGTTGGATTAGCGGGCTATTACCTGAGACTCATTGAAGGATTTTCTAAGATTGTTGGACCTGTCACTTAACTCACAAGGAAGAATCAAGCTTTTGAATAGACGGATGCTTGCAAAGGGAGTTTTCAAGAGTTAAAAAGGAGACTAACTACTTCACTAGTGTTAGTTCTACCTGATCCAAGTGAACTATTCAAAGTATACTGTGATGCTTCATACCAAGGATTGGGTTGTGTCTTTATGCAAGGCGAAAAAGTGGTGGCTTATGCCTCGAGACAATTGCTAGTGCATGAGAAGAACTACCCAACGCATGACTTGGAGTTAGCAGTTGTTGTATTTGCTTTGAAAATATGGAGACATTATCTCTATGGAGCAATGTTCAACATCTTTAGTGATCATAAGAGCTTGAAGTATTTGTATGATAAAAAAGAGCTGAACATAAGGCAGCGAAGATGGTTAGAATTTCTGAAAGATTATGATTTCCAACTCCAGTATCACCCTGGGAAGGCAAATGTTGTGGCCGATGCCTTAAGTAGGAAAACGATCAGTGTTTCTGCCATGATGATCAAGGAAAAAGATTTAATAGAGCAATTCAGCGACATATGGTCTTTTGTGGAACTAATGCCAGGAAAAATCTGCATGAACATGGTCACCATCTCTAGTGATTTAATGGATGATATTCAAGAGAAGCAAAATGTTGACAAGTTCTTGCATGAGGAAAGAGAGCTGATGAAGTAAGGTGGTGTATCAACATTAGAGGAAGGAAGCGACGAAATTTTGAGATTCCAAGGTAGAGTCTGTGTGCCTAAAGATGAAGAACTCAAGAAGTACATTCTTGAACATGTTCATACTCACAAGTTGAGTATGCATCTTGGAATGACCAAGATGTACCATCATGGAATGAAAAGAGATATTGCTAGATGAGTATCTTCTTATTTAGTTTGCTAGAAAACAAAGATTGAACATAAAAAACCATCTGGAATGTTACAACCCTTGACTATTCCCGAATAGAAGTGGGATAGTATTGCCATGGACTTTGTTGCCGGATTGCCAAAGACTAGAAGGGGATCTAATTCAATATGGGTAATTATGGATCAACTTACGAAGTCAGCACATTTCTTGTCGATCAACATAAGGTATCCTTTAAAGAAGTTGACTCAACTGTATATTGGTGAAATTGTCAGACTACATGGTGTGCCTACAAGTATCATTTCTGACAGAGATCCGAGATTTACATCGAAATTTTGGCAAAGTCTTCAAGAAGCAATGGGAACAAAGTTACGATTAAGTTTTGCTTACCATCCTCAGACTGATGGCCAATCAAAGAGAACAATACAATCGTTGGAAGATTTGCTGAGAGCTTGTGCCATAGAGCAGACTGGATGTTGGGATGAAATTTTACCGTTGGTAGAGTTTACCTATAACAACAGTTATCATTCGAGCATAGGAATGGCTCCCTATGAGGCTCTATACGGGAAAAGGTGTCGAACACCTTTATATTGGTATCAAGATGGAAAGCGACTTACCATCGGACCTGATCTTATTCAATAGACAACTGAGAAGGTTAAGAAGATTCAGGAAAAGATGAGAATGGCTCAGAGTCGACAAAAGAGCTATGCGGACAAAAGGAGGAAACCTCTTGAATTTGAGGAAGGGGAGCATGTGTTCTTGAAAGTCATGCCTATAACTGGGGTCGGTCAGGTTCTCAAATATAGAAAGCTCACTCCAAAATTCCTTGGACCTTACCAAATTCTTCGTCGGGTAGGTCCCGTTGCTTATCAAATAGCTTTACCACCTTTTCTTTCAATCTCCACATTATTTTCCATGTGTCACAACTTCGAAAATACATTCCGAGTCCTGATCATGTCATAGTACCTGATTCATTATAATTGAAGGAAAACTTGACTTATGAAACAACTCCTGTAAGGATTGAGGATAGGAGAATGAAGCAACTCAGAGGGAAAGACATTCCATTGGTGAAAGTGATTTGGAACGAAACAACTGGAGATGCGACATGGGAACTAGAGGATAAGATAAAGGAACAATACCCAGAATTGTTTCAAGGTACAAAAATTTCGAGGACAAAATTCTTATTTGTTGGGGAGAGTTGTAACACCCCAAATTTTATTTATTTTATGATAAATATTCATTTTCTAATATTTGTGATTTTTGGAAATTTTTTTGGATTTTTCTGAGAATGTGAAATATTTTAATATTATTTCTCATTTTACGTGCAAACTGAGCAGAGCCGAGAAAATGAGATATTTTTCTTGAGAACCTTGATCTGTGGAAACGTCGATGGGGGATCTTACTAAACTCGAGACTGGACACGATTTACAAGGTTTTACGTTTTTTGAGAAATTTTAACAGATAAAATAATAATTTGCTGTGTAAATTTTATTCATCGGACAATTAATATTGACTTCTGTCAACTGTAACAATTGTCTATTGGATTATAATATGCATTAAAAACTCTATCACATTATCCTAATGTAATCTACTTTAAGTCTAATTAAACCCACTTTAATTCAAATTTATTGTATCTTAATCAAAGCTTCTTTGAGAAACTTTGACTACCAAATGACCAAGCATGCCCTTGGCTTGTTGGAGAAGCCTCTCCACCCCTCTCTCCTCTCTTATTGCCGTGGCAACCTATAGCCCAAGGGGAGTGAATTTTTTATCCCTCACTTACTACACTTAATCACATTTCACTCATTTTTCATCTATCCACTTATCTCTCTAGTTTTCATCTTCATATTTTTCTCTTCCTTCTCTCTTCTTCTCCTTCTTCCCTACGAAATTGCAGCCCCCATTAGAGACCATTTTCTTTGATTTTTCTCTTCACCAAGATCATTTCTACACTCACCTCAACCTCCTCTACATTTCTTATTTAGAAATTTTCTTCAAAATCTATCTTCATCTCTATTGTCTTCCAAGGCAAAGCATCAAGCTTTAAGGTAAAGTTTTCATTTTTCTTCTTTCTTCTCTTCATTTTCGTGTTCCATGGTCTCTTTGATGACCATGGATCTCTTCTTTTTCAACCATTGATATTGATTCATTGTCTTGAAATTTCTAGGGTTTTTGGACCCCAAATCCGAAACTACCAAGGAGCAATAGGAGATCATTTGTGTTCTTCCTTTAGGTAAGAGGAAGATTACTTACTTCAACCATTATTGGTGGTGAGGGAACCTTTGTATGCTCACTTTGTTTGGTGATTTTGCATGTTTATGTATTCTTGAATTGGATTAATGCTTGAATGGTGATCTTGAATGTGTTGGATGTGTTGAGATGCTTGATGATGTTAGGGTTGTTAAATCAAAAATTTGGAGTTTCCAACCCTAATGTGAGGCCATGGTTTTGACTAGAATTTAGGGATATAAATTGGTTTTTTTGTATACAATGAAATGAAGCTTATGTGATTAAATGTTAAATGATAATATTAAAATTAATGAATACAAAATTTTAAGGGTTTAATACCCTAAGGTGAGGACACGGTTTTGGCCTTGGATCCTAAGGGATTGGATTGATTTGCTGTGAAATAAAATCTAAGTAATTAGGTATCAAGTAACTAATGCATAAAATGGAAAGAAATTGGAACCTTGATGACCTAGTTAGGCCACGATTTTTTAGAGAAAAATTAGAGGTTAAATGATGCCTTGATGCATCTTTGGAGATTAAGAATTTAGAGACATGCATAATCCATAATCAAGTGGAAGAATTATATTGAGTAATAACTCTTGAGAGTGCCACGATTTCGAAGGGTTATTCAACTTAAAAATTTCATAATTGACCAAAGCTTAAGACTTTGAAAATGAGGATCCAGAATGTGGACTTGTGATAATTGATGAACCATGAATACATATTGATGTTGAGGATTGATTCTACGTTATTGTGAAATCCCGTGTACCCAAGGGAATTATGACATAATGATGTTGAGAAATGAATATATATATATATATATATATATATATATATATATATATATATATATATATATCATTGTGGTATGCTTATGATAAATGTATCATTGATGAACATACATGATGTACATTGCGTTGTCATGCATATATGTTGTCCGTTGGACATTGTTGAAAAGGCGATGTATGTCTAGGAGTTTGAATAACACCTATGTGCGGGTGCGAGTAGACTAAGCGTAGGGTCATAGTAGTTGGCCCTAGGGACATCGGGGTGGTGTCTCACAATAGACAGTGGTAGCTCCACTGGGGCCATGGGATAGACCGATGCAAACACATCGACAATCCGGACTGAGACGCTGTCCTATATCGCGATCAATTGTTGGGGTTCCATGTATAAGTCGTATTGCGCAATTATTTTTATGAGATAAGCACACTATTTTTAATAGCTAATGAGATACTGGAATTACTCCTTGATCATTCACTTCGAAAATGTTTATGTCTAGCTCCATGGAGTAAGAACTTGGTACCATTTGCATTGTGAACTGTCAGCCTCATTATTCATTGAGCCTGAGTATTTATAATTGTGGAAAGTATTTGTTATTATTACTGCAATAATTATTTGATTGCTTGGACTGTTGAATGTTGGAAATGTTGATGTTGTCTGCCTGTTATTGATGATACTTACTGCTATTAATTGTTGTTCCGCCTTTACTGTTAATTTTAATTATTACTGTAATTGGATGTATGAATTGTGTTTATATGTGGGCGTCCAGTGCCGTTCATTTTCTCGCTGCCGTTTTGGTACTGAAAGTTGGGTGTCTCACCTCTTTCTGTATTTTTTGTATTTTTGTCGGATTATGTACTTCTGAGAAGACGTTCGTGAGGAAGAGAAGGAAACACCTGAGTTTCTGAGTTTCTGGCCATACCTAGACTAGAGCTTGCTGAGGATGTTGTCGCGCCCATACCGCTTTTTGGGGTACGTCTGGTTGACCTTTCATGGAGGACCCGATTGCTGGCACTTATATGTGCAGACGGACCAATGCGTCTACCGCGGGGAGCTGACGGTGTGTTTAGCTTGGGGTCGTTGTGACGCTCCTGTTTTTGATTTTTTCGCTTTTGTCATTTTGGAATTTTACCTACCCGTTAGGGACATGTGGACTGATATGTTCTACACTCCATAAGAGGACTCTTTCCTCTCCACTGCTCGGGCTTCTGCCCGAAATTCGATCGCTCCGATAGCAATCTCATTGGATAAAGAAGACCTTGAGGAGGACCCGGCTACGGTCCCTTCTCGTCAGTCTTAGGGGCTGATACTGTAGGTGGCTACTGATGGCTAACCGTTTATCTTTTTGGGGAAACCTGATGTTTTGCTAGTTTATGGGTGTAAATTTATAACTATCTTGGGTGGGTAAAGCCTTTACTTTTTGTATATTTTGTGATGTAACTAAACAGGTTGACGCATATTATATATATATATATATATATATATATATATATATATATATATGTTGTGAATGTATGGTCTTTAGTTTATGTTGATTTTATTGTATTTGTAGTTATTCTTATTTCTTTTACAAAAAAAATATAACACGTATTTCGATGTTCAATTATTTCACTATCAAGATGGAAACTATTTACTCTAACGATATATACAAACAAAGTCTAAATAAATTAACGAAATTACATCTTTCTGAATTTTTATTTTGTTCACGTTTTAATTCATTATGGTGTGGCGTTCCTTCTTCGCGAGTTAAGAAAAAGGGGCGTTACAGGTAGCGTGAGTAAAATGAGGAGATCAAATTCGCTAGTGGAGGATGACAAGAATGTTTTTGAAAGAAGGTACAACATAGAGTTTGTAAGTAATTGATGTTTCTTTCTCAATGATGTGTTAAGAACAGAATAACTTAAGGTTTGAATTATGAATATGATGAAAGAACTAAAGGATTGAAATGTCAACAAGAAATATGTCTCAAGGTTTTATAGGATACAAAATTAGATGAAATGTTGAAGTTTTAAAATAAAAATGGCTAATTGCAAGGAAGAAGATATTCAAGGTAATGAGTTATCCAGACGAATAAAATGTGTAGTTCATTTCTTTTGTGTTGAAAGGAGAAGTGTGACATTAGTGGATAAGTTTGAGACAATTAATGGAAGTTGTTGGTACATAAATGAACTGGAAAAGATTTAGAGTGACCTCTTTGGGATAAATATTTTATAAGGAATGAGCGAGAAGATAAGAAAGTGAAATTCTTAAGTTAAAGTAAAGTAGTATGTATATGTGGCAATATGAAGTAGTAGTTTAGCGAATAGTAATAAGTTTATTCTAATGCTTAAAGTAAAATCATTCTATATATAGTAACGTTAAGTTGTGAGATATAGGATTCACTAGAGATGGTACTGATGATATATTTAAGAGAACTAAGATGGTGGTAACTGCCATGAGGGAACAAATTGCTAGCGTTAATAAGATTTTGTTAGGATGGAAGCTAACCCACGTCTGCAAATGGGATTTGGATTTCCATGATTAAATGGAGTTTAGGGAGGAGAATTTATTATCAATAAGAAACAAATACAAGATAGTGATAGACAAGGAACAACGTGAATCAATAAAGTCTCTAAAAGTATAAAGGGTCAGATATGGAAGTTAGATCTCAATTTCTACAATATACAGGAAGGTAAATTCAAGTTGGAATACAGGGCCAGAAGTGAGCCAAATGTAAGGAGTAATGTGGAAGTAAGCCAAGTTTTATAAACCAATTAGTATGTTATACGTGTAATAAAAATATGATACTGTATGAAGAATTGTCCACGGAGTTATGTTTTCTGATGATATAAATGAAAAAGTATGTTTGTAATTATGGAAACATTCATCAAAGTTGTTGTTAAGATTCCACTCTTTTTTGGCATGAGATATGAGGTTGTTAGATACTTGTAGAGAGTTAAGAAATTAGTGTAGCATTGAAAAGAGGAATGTAAGGAGTTTTAAGACCAGTGTTCAAGAAGCTAATGTTTTCTATAGGAAATTTGGAAAGGAAGAAAGACTCAATGACTTCTCTTGTGAAATGTTATTGTGTTAGACTAGAAGTATATTCTTCTGAAAATGAGAGGGCATCTTACATTTTGTCAAATAATACAATGTTTGAAGCTAGATCTTTATTCATGTATGCTTACATGTTAGTTACTATAGACTAGTATACGGTTAGGATTTTCCCATTCTGTCAAGACCTTAACACTCAAAATTGACTTGGTAACTATAAAGGTTTAAGCTATTGAAGATGTATACTGCTAATATGAAAATTGTAACATTGTATATGATAAGGAGAAGCTATGTATTCACACGGATGGAATTAGGAAGTCTTAAAAGGTTTGGTAATATTTTGCTTTTGTAATATAAGGGAAGGAAAACACTCAAAGAATAAATAAATTAAGGGAATTCCTAATATGGTTGAACATTTAAGATAATGGGCAAAGCAGAGCAATAGTGGAGGAGTTGAATAAGACTATTGGGAGTTGTATGCATTAGGTAATGTGGAAGGCATTTAGGGAGATCTTCTTAAACAAGTATTTTCTAAGAAATTTACAAGATAATAAAGAAATGAATATTTTGGAACTAAGATAAGGGGGCATGTTCATTGTATAATATGAAATGAAGTGAAGTTTGGAGAACTTTTCAAGTTTTCCTCATATGTAGGTTTAGCCCAAACGAAAACCAAAAGTATGTCAAGTTAGAATTTGGATTGAAAGGATAGAAAACAAGAGATTTTCTAAGTTTATGGAGATTAGGGATTTTTCCCACCTTAGCTAGGAAGTGTAAAGTTTCACATTGATCAGAACATCATGAATCTTTAAAAGAGGAAAAGATAGATGATGAGGATGAAGAATACGATTTTACATCTAATGAATTACAAAATAGAAACTGTGAAACCTGAATGCTCTAAGGGTGGAAAAAGACAACATGATGACAAATTTTGATTAGTATACTACGTATGTGATCAACTAAGGCACTATGTCAGCAAGTGTCAGCAAAGGTAGGAAGTTATACCTAATCCTAAACTATAGGTTCCAAGAAGGGCATATACTTTGAGAAGATATGAAGGGAAGTTCAATCTTCTGACTATTTATAGGATAACTCTCTTCAGAAATAAAAGAGTATAAATATCTAAGTTTGGTTAAAAGTTGAAATGGATAAGATGGATACAATGGAGAGACAACTATTATGATTCTCTAAACTATTAGTATGAGCAACTAAATTTTAGGGACAAAATTTTTAAAAGGATTGGAGAATTGTAACATCCTCTATTTACACATGTTAGACTTGTATAAGGTTACAGAGGTAGCTTAATACTTGTTTAACATGTCCGCTAAATTTTGTGTTGTTTTGAGTTAATTTAGGTACTTTGCCACAACATAGAACGTGCAAAATAACTATTTTAACTCAGAAAAATAGCAAAAAATATGTAATTAAAGGAAATAGATATTAAAAGATCATTTCTAGGTCACAAATGTATTTTTTGAGGGCAAATAAAGTTTGGTATTTTTAAGAATATTGAGTGAGTATTTAAGTATCAGATTGGGTCACAGCAGATATGGAAAATTATGAAATGATGAAACAAGAATTTTGATGGATCTTATAATTTATTTTAAGGTTGTTGGAAAGCACGAAACTTGATTTAGTGAAATCAAAATGTTCTTAACAGATACAAGTTTCAACAAAAGGACAATTTTGTCCTTAAGACTCATCTTTTAAAAGATGAGAATTTCTCTCATCTTTCTCACCCTCTCACACGTACATTCTACAGAAGATAAAGGGGGGTGAAGGAAGAAGGAGGAAGGGGAAGAGGAAGGAGAACTTGGAGCTCCATGGTCATCTTCAAGCTAGAGGTAAGGGAAAGACACTTACATAGCTCTTATCCTTCTTTCCTTCCATGTTTTCTATATTTTGATGGCAAAAACAAAAATGAATTTTGATTGTTGTATAATGATTTCTATGCTTGATTCATACTCTTTTAAGTTGATAATGGTTTGATTTGGATAATGGATCATAAATGTGATTGAGAAGTTGTTGGTTTTTCCTAGAAGGATGAGTGTCAAAAATTGGTATGATTTGAATTTTCATTCCCTTGTTGTTCTTGAATTTTATGGCTGAAGATAGATTGTGTATAGCTTGTATGAAGTTTGGATGATGTTAGAAATGGTTTATAAGAATTGGTTTTATGTTTTTCATGATATATCCAGAGGATGATTGAAGCAAGCGCAAGGCGAGGTGATGAAGCTTTAGTTAAGTTAGTAATGTAATTATTTTAGTTATATAATTATATTAATATTTTTGTAATTAAGCTTCGTAATTAGTCTTGTAATGGATTATAATCTTAGACATATCAGATTTATGTTTAGTAAAGAGCAAGCTTCCTGAGATGTAAAATGTCTTGCTCTTTTATTTTGTGTAAAAGCTCTATATATTTATTCATTAAATAAATATTGAACAGGTTGTGAATTATGTTTAAGTAAAAAAGTGACATATTAATTCTATTTACTTAGTATACATAGGGTATACTACAGTGAATGGGATTATGGTGTTACAACGAAGGCCACTCTCAATTATATGAAAATGAAGAAAGTAGATGGTGTTTGGGTTTATGGAATTGGGCAAGAAGTAGCTGCACCAGAAGAAGGAATGTCTGCTACCCTTGTTGATATGGTCATGGAAGAGGCCGTTGCTACGAATGAAGAACGCATTATAGCTGCCATTACAAATCTTCAAGCCCAGCTTATGGATTTTCGGGTCTATGCAGAGTATAGCAATGTAGCTATCTATGATCACATAAGAGCTATGGATGACTTCCTGGATAGGATTGAGCGTCGCCTTCAACGACTGGAGGGTGATGGGGCTTAGGCATAGATCACATCTTTTAGCTAATTTGTTTCTCTTTTAACTACTTTATTATCTTAGCTTATGACTTACTTGACTGATTTTAGCATATAATGCATATGTTGTTTTTGAAATGGACATGATGCTAAAATGGTTATCTTGTTGATATATTGCTTATTGAATATTTGTTTTTTTTTGTTGTAATGGTTTTGTGTTTCTTCTCTTTGTCAAAATCTATATATTGCATATCCTTTTAATCATGACAAAATTAGGAGAAGTTTTTGGTTATGTGATATTGAGAAAAGGAAAGTAAAATAGAAAAATGTTCAAACTTAAAGATCTTGGGATTCCAAAATTAAGGGGGAGCTGTGTAACACCTTAAAACTACCACTGTGTATAACATCAATATACTCAGACAAGTAGTATCAGGATAGTCACTTCTAAATCTAAGCGTGAATATCAACCTATAATGTAATTATCAGCGCATAATATATAGAGCCTTTAATATCAATAAAGAGAACAAATAATTTTACGCAACTAGAAACTTACTCTTTACTATGTAATTACAAAATATGTCTGAGATATACAAAAAAGAACTATAACAAGCCATAAAGGTAAAAGTACAAAACTAGTAAACTAAATACATCAGTAAACTATATACAAAGCAGCAGACTAGGTCTTTATCATCCTTCTTTACTCTTGTTATGCTCATTTGTTGGATTTATCATGGAAATTAGAAACTGGGGTGAGAATAACAATTCTCAATAGTAATTTAAAACATGGTATCATCATAAATCCAGCTACTTCAGGGAAAAACTAGTTCATATGCAAGACAAATGATTGGAAATGTGACACAAGCCAAAATTTGGTCCATTCCTTTCCTGAAGCAGATAACTAAATTAATTTAATAAAACAATTTCGGTCAATTGCATAACAATCTCAACTTAAATAAAACATTTAGCTATCATTATATAGCTGGTTATTAAACTTAAATATCCTTTTGATGCAATATAAGACAATTGCCTATACATTTGTCAAATTATGCAATGCATGATGATGCATGGATATGCCTAAGATGTACCCTAGGATGCTTGTGATATGATTTTACAAAACAACTTTATTTTAGAAAAACACATGCTATTTGACTATTTCAAGGAAGCCCTTTTGTTTCAGGAAGCCCTTTTGTTTCAGGAAGCCCTTTTGTTTCAGGAAGCCCTATTATTCCTTGCATTGCTTCTGGGTAGGCAGGATGCTTTTTTGTTCCTTGCACTACAAAATATATATATATATAACCTTGGTGTAACATCCCAAATTTCCTAACTATTTGACAGTAATTTCGATAGTTAACAAAATTTTACTGTTTAGTGATTTCTTGTACTGTAAAATTATTTTGAGTATTCTGTCAGTACATTTGATCATTTTGTGTGATTTACTCCGTGTCAGGAAAATAATAATTTTCAAGCTGGGAAAAATCTTACGTAATTTAATTATTACTGTTAAGTCTTAATTATTTTTCGTAATCTGATTTGATATTCATGAATTTTCTAATTTTTATGATTTTGTGGATGATTATGAAATTTTTGTATTTCTCTGATTATTTTTGGGCTGTCTGTGGGCCCAAGTGGCCTTATGTGAGCCCGGGGTGGGTCCCGAAAAGTAAAAATTTTGTGGATAGAAAAATTTGTACTGTTAAGACGGAGACGAGGGATCTTACTAAACCTGAATTCGGAAACAGTTTTTAAAATTTTCTTTTGCTGTGTTTTGTACTGTATTTAATTATCAAGCGATAAAAATACAATAAAAATATTATTCGAAGGGTAATAGCAGATAAAAATAAATATTGTACTGCTTAGTCAACATTGGTGGTTTGGATATCCACCATTGATTTAATCAACGGTGGAGACTTGATCTTGATTTAATCAACGGTGGAGATTTAGTCTTATAAAATAGCTAGGACCATTTATGACCATTGGATGTAAAGTTTGAAGAAGTGATCTTGACCCTTCATTTTGGAGATACATCTAATGGCTAGGATTTCAAGGAGAAAAGATCCAATGGCCTAGATTAAGTCTTCTATCTAAGGCTAAACCTAGAATCTACTTTAATCCTAACCATTGAACTAATCAATGGTTAGGAATGCTTAAAATGGTGGCTAGGAGATTGGTCACATTTTGAAGAAGCATGAAGAGGGGGGGATGGTTTTTGTGAAGCTTAAGGAGCTAAAGCACAAGTTGAAGACCATAATTGATCACCTTGATCATTATTGATCATTTCAAGAAGCTTAGCTTATCAAAATTTTCTCTCCATCTCTTCTCCAAGCTAGTTTCGGCCAAGCACCATAGAACCATCTTCCATCACTCTTTAATTTCATACAACCTTATTTCTTGAATCTATACCTCATTTTAAGACACTTTGTAGTTTGGAGCAAGTTCTAAATCTTTCATCTTCAAAGACTTTCTTCAAGAGCAAAGTTATAGGGTTTTTATGGTGAAGTGTAAGGAAACTTCATTTCTTATCTCTTTTTCATGTTCTAAGCCATGTTTGATCCATGGTTCTTCTTGTTCAAGCTTAATATACTAATAAACTTGTGTTTTGTTTTGTGTTTAAGAAACCTTTGGTGGTAAAGGACTTGGAAAAAGAAGCAAATCAAGGAGCTTTTGAGGATCTTCAAGAGGTAAGAGGGAGATTCATCTCACCAACCAAGCATGGTGGTGAGAGATGGTTTTGTATTTGATGGATGGTGAATCCATGTGAGGATTCATATCCATGGTCATGTAATTATTTGTGGGTGTTTATGTGTTTATGTGGTTTATGTGCTTAGCATAGTTTATTTGTGCTTGCATGCTTAGTATGATGTTTAATTGCTTTTATGGTATGCTTGAAATATATATATATATATATATATATATATATATATATATATATATATATATATATGAATATGTATATGTATACCATGATGTGATGATGGAAAGGAAAACAATTTTTAGTTCCAAAGAACCATAGAGGCATCACGGCCTTAAACTAATTTTGGGAGCAAGAGATTCTAAGTATTTTACTAATTATGATTAATACGTTGATGATTTTAAGGATTTGCAAAGAAAATGGAAATGAAAATGAACAAATGTTTTGATTTCAAAGACCAAGTGTTCACGGTTTTTGAAGAAAATTTTAATGGTTTTGTTTATGTAAAAACAAGAATGGTACTTAATTGATTTAGAAGGAAAAATAATTGATGGTTTCAATGGCCATGTCCACGGTTTTGAAGGCTTGTAATGCCTTGGTTTTATGAAAACAAGGCGATTTTTTTAAAGTGGAAATATAATTTGATTTAGTACAAGGATTTTGGAAATGAAATCATAGTATTTTATCATTTGAGAAATAGAAATTTTGGTTATGAAAGAAAAAGAGAGGTTGAAAGTGTTTGAACCTCAATTTATTTTGAAGAGGATTGATTTTGGAATTGATTTGAGAAAAATGGAGAATATAATGGTGACTTGAAAATTTACTAACGTAAAACTCATCCTTTGGGTTTTGGAGCGCGTTAGGGAATTTTAAGTGAGAAATCTTGATTTAATTCAATGAAATGGTGAATTTGTGGAATATATTGCAAAAAGGATTTTCTTGAGTAAGAAAATGTGGAAAAAATGTGAAAAGTCATATTATTTTGAGGAAAGGATTTCTTAAAGGAGAAATATGAAAAATGGTGTTGGAAATAACATTGATTTGTTTGAAAGTCCAAAATAATGTTTGGAATATTGAGGAATATTTTACGTGATTGTAAATGGTGAAAAATGCTTTACGTAACTTAAAAACGTGATTTTTAAGCTACGCGATTTGAAAAACGTTTAAATATTTCCACGCAATTTGAAAAACATTGAAATATTTTTACGCAATTTGGAAAGCGTTTAAATATTTTTATGCGTTTGAGATATTTTTGAAAAATCATTACGCGATTTAAAAATGGTGGAATATTTTTATGTGATTGAGAAACGATGGAAAATCGCTACGCGATTTGAAAACGCAAAGGAAATGTTGCGAAATTGTGAAAACGTAATAGAAATGTTGCGCGATTGTGAAAACGCGACAAAAGTGTTTTGCGACTATAAAAACGCGATAATATGATTTTGCGATTGAATATATAGTATGATTACTGTTGGGCCAGTGTGTGGACCCTGATTATGAGATTATGAAATTGAACTGAGAATGGGACAGTGTGTGGACCCTGAATATGAAATTGTGAATTTGAACTGAGAATGGTGCATTTTATATGCATGGACTAGTGTATGGACACTGTATGAGAAAATGATGAATTTTCCCTATCATTGGCATTGGTGCATTGAACATGCATTGGAAAGGTCTGATAGACTGTATGAGGCTATTTGCCTAGGAGAGACGTACACCTCTTGAGTGGGTGAGATATGCGTAGTGTAAGTCATTTATTGACCTTGGGGGCATCGGGGTGCGGGTTACCTGTTACCAAGTGGCTTCAATACTCAAGAGGGGGGTGAATTGAGTTTGTAAAACAAGTTCGCAATTCTTTCGCAAAACACTTGACTATTGATTTTCGTTGAAGCTATTGACTAATTGAAATGAATGAATTGATAAGAACAATGTATATTGCTTAATAACCAACCAAGAGAGAAGTAATCAAGCAAGAGTATAAGCAATGCACAAATATAAAGAGAAGGGTTTAGAGAATCAAACACAGTGATTTATCCTGGTTCGGCCACCAATCCACTTGTGACCTACGTCCAGTCCTCAAGCAACCACTTGAGATTTCCACTATTTCTCCAAGCTTCAATAGGTGCTTGAATACCTTTACAAACTTGAGCCCCCAACTCCTTGGGATGCCTCACCCTTGAGCTTGAGTCTCTTCAAACAAAGGGATGCCTCACCCTTTACAAATTGGAGGGATACCTCACCCTCTCTCTTATACAGCAATTAAGATTGATTTTGAGAAGCTCTCACTAGAGTAGATGATACAAATTGAAGCTCTAATAATGCTCACAAAGATATCTCAAAGATTGGACAAAAACAGAGCAAGAATGATTTCAGAGTTTGATTCTCGTATGATGTGTTGCTATGATGTTTTTAGGTTCAAGAACAACCCTTAATGATGCCCCAGCAATTGTATTTAAAGCCCATTCATTAAAAGAGCCGTTGGGGGTGGTTAAAGCCAAGCATTTAATGCATTCAATATAGCCGTTGGGCATGTCAGAACCTTGGTAATCGATTACAAGGATTTGGTAATCGATTACATGGAAAATAGAACGTGTTCTTGGCTTTCTGGGCTTGTGGTAATCGATTACACACCCTCTGACTTCATGGTAATCGATTACAATATTGATGTAATCGATTACATGGCCTTTTTGGTCGTGTTCTTGGCTTTCTGGGAACATGGTAATCGATTACATGACTTTGTGTAATCGATTACACGTTCTCTGACTTTCTGGTAATCGATTACAGGGATGGTGTAATCGATTACAAGGCTTCTGTTTAGCTTGTAATCGATTACTAAACCTTGGTAATCGATTACACTATACTTTAAACTCATTTTTCAAGCCTTGATACGGATTTATATCATTCCAAACTTTAGAACACATGGATTAAACAATATAGAACATTGTTTGGCATGATCCAAGGTAAAAGAAGTTCTCTTTTAGGAATTGATCTTTGAAAACCATATTGATTCAAATCATTTTTTGAAAAACCATTTGAGATATCTTGGGAGCATTTAACATTAAAGTACTAATGCCTACATCTAAACCTCTTGATTTCTTCCTTTGATCTTGGTTTTCTCTTTTGCTCTTTGGTCTTCATCTTTGTCTTTGTTATCATCAAAAACCATTTGACATGCTTCAAGACACATGCATTCACATTCTCCCCCTTTTTGATGATGACAATCTGAACATTGGAAGGAAGAGAAACAATTGCATATATATATATATATATGTATATCAGAGATTTAAGCGCAACTCTCCCCGTAATGTATGCACAATATAGGGTTAGTGAAATATTTAAAAGAGCGTTAAATCAAACTCCCCGTACTAATGCAAGTCACTAATCTCTCCCCGTTGGCATTATCAAAAACACATTATTAAGCAGAAATTTGGACAACATTTCCTCTGTTTTCATGATTTCCCAACAACAACGGTGACAGAACAATGTGGCTCGTGTTCAAGCAAAATTATAATCAATCATTCATATGTATATAAACAATAATATATCAAGATGATTCAGAAAAGCAATAAACATCAAAAGAACCAACTGATTTTTATAAATGTATTTCCAAATTCCATATACAATCAAATATCAGAAAACAAAGAAACTATCATGGCAGAGGTCCATGATCACTATCGATGGCCTCGCTATCGCTTATCTCTACATCACGACAACATCTCCAAGGTCCACGTCATCATCTCCAAGTATCAAGGTCGTCTTGAGAACCAAGGAGCTCCTCATTCTCAGCGGGAACTCCAGCTGGAGTGGCAGAGGGATCAGCAAACGATAGTGGAGCAACAGGAGGAGCAGAGGAGGTGGATGGTGCAGCGTGTCTGGGGCCCTCCAGATGCGAACGAATGGCAGCAAGCTCCTGATCGGAGTAGTCCATCCTAAGCTCGAGGTGATCCACCTTCTGCTCAATGCGGTCCATCCTGGCATCCACTGTGGTAGGCAAACTCTGCATCTCTTGCAGTAGAAGCTCCAATGTGGCTGAAGCTGGTGGAGCTGGTGCAGGCTGTACATCCTCATCCTCATCATCACTCTCAGGACCATGAGGAATGTGCCCATAGCTACCATGTGCCAAATAGTACCAGCGTCCATCAACCTTGCTCAGCTAAAGCTTCTTCAAGGTGTGCAGGCTAATGGATTGGGGTCCCTTGGAGCTGTATCCTTGGATTCTTCGACCAAGGAGATGCGACAATGCTCCGGGATAGCAGTCCACCAACATGGCATAGGGCGGGAGCGAGTTTTCTTCTTCTTCACATCCAGCATGTGCTGAATGATGTAATTGGCCCAGTTGATTGGCCTACCAGTGGTCATGGCCCACAAGACCACAACATCATCCTGCAAAATCTGAGAATAATTCCTGCCTCTGGGAATCAAGCCTCTAACCACCAAATAATGGAGTACCCTATTCTCCATTGTTAGGCCAGTCGCAATAACTCTCTTGTTGTTCCTGGGAAGCACGTAGCCGGAGCGAATCAGGGACATCAGAGCACTCTTATACTCAAACTTAGCACCCCAAGCATTTTCGTTACCATAGAAGCTGTTCCCAGCATACGTTAGCTTGGTCAACCTACACCATTCTTCCCGAGTGATCTTAATCTGAGTTTTCTTCACTTCAGAGATCAAGCAGTGGTCTTCATACCTCAGGTTGGCATAGAACACACGAACCAGGTTGGGATAAATGGCTTTTTGAATGCTGAAGAACCCAAGCAAGCCCAGCCTCTCAATCAGTTAGAAACACTCCAGGGGTTCACTGGTGCAGAAGGATTGTGTGAGATACCTCGGGAGATGAGCTTCCTCGGTGGAAGTTCTTCCTAAGAGTTCACCTTCTTGGTGGTGGAGAAGTGCCTCATGAGGTCCAAGCCAGAAATGTTCTATGGAGGAGCACTGGAGGACTCACCAACAGTGGTCCCTGTCCTTGCACGTTTGGCACGTTGGGATGGGTCAGCCATGGATGAGTGTTTGGGTAATGTGAAGTTCGTGGGGGATGAAGAGGAGAAGAACGAAGGTGGTGGGTGAGAGAAAGGAGTGGATTGTGATGGGATTTGATGATGGGGATGTGTGAGGAGAGGGATTTCGAGTGAGATGAAGGTGATTTTGGAGGATATGGTGGAGGTTTGAGTGAAAAGGAAAGAGTTGAGAGAGGAGAGCTTCGTGAGAGCGAGAGAGAGGAAAAGGTGGAAAGTTTAGAATGAGTGACCTTTCGCGCGTCAGAAGCCTTTTAAACCCCTCAATCGATTACAATATCAGTGTAATCGATTACCAACTTTCTGTGTGCCCCTGTAATCGATTACAATTTAAATGTAATCGATTACCACCTTTCTGGAAACCTTGTAATCGATTACAGTATATGTATAATCGATTACTTGAGTTCTAGATTCAATGTAATCGATTACCAGTTTGGTGTAATCGATTACTTGCTTGATAGAACCTTTGTAATCGATTACAAAGGTCTTGTAATCGATTACCATCTTACAAAAACACAGATTTTGCATTTCAAATAGTTAGGGATTAATTTTAAACCATTCAAGTTGATTGCAAAGCATCTTAAATCAACTTCAAACATCATTTAGGCATGTAATTCACACAGATTTTGATCCAAAACACTTAATCATACAAGATTACTACTTTTACCAAGAATTACCCCATTTGGATGGATTTGTGATGCTTTTGAGTTTCTTGGAGATTTTTTGACATGAAGGAGCACCTGCAAAACAACTTTGGGGAAATCTCCGACGCTCAAGTCAGTATGGAATTGAAAATCAATATTTATGCAACAAAGAACCATGATTATGCAGAAAAAGGCTTGATTATGCAGAGAAAGTTTCTTTATGCAGCAAAATGGTGGATTATGCAGCAATTTAGCTTATACATGATTGATCTAATATGCCAAGTTCATTTCTTATATAATAGAAGGCTTCTTTTGCTAAAGGTTTAGTGAAAATGTCTGCTAGTTGCTTAGTGGTTTCCACAAATTCAAGCATGCAATCACCCTTTTGAACATGATCTCTTATGAAATGATGCCTTATTTCAATGTGCTTTGTTCTTGAGTGTAAAACGGGATTCTTAGATAGATTGATTGCACTAGTGTTATCACATCTTATGGGGATGTGATCCAGCTCAAGACCATAGTCTAGAAGTTGTTGCTTCATCCAAAGGATTTGAGCACATCAACTTCCAGTTACAACATATTCAGCTTCAGCTGTTGACAATGCCACACTATTTTGCTTCTTGCTATGCCAAGAAACTAATGAGCTTCCAAGCAAGTGGCATGTCCCACTAGTACTCTTTCTATCCATTTTGCTCCTAGCAAAATCAAAATCGAAATAACCAACCAAACAACATGAAGCACCCTTAGGGTACCACAATCCCATTTGTGAAGTGCCTATTAGATATTTCATAATTCGTTTTACAGCACTTAGATGTGATTCTTTAGGATTTGCTTGAAATCTAGTACACATGCATACACTAAACATGATATCCGGTCTACTTGCGGTAAGATAAAGGAGTGAACCAATTATACCTCTATACTTAGTGATTTCTACCGATTTACCTCTTTCATCCTTGTCCAAGTAACAGGAAGTTCCCATTGGTGTAGCCATTTGCTTTGCTCCTTCCATTCCAAACTTCTTGAGCAACTCCTTGCAATATTTTGATTGACTTATGAAGGTCCCATTTCTTGTTTGCTTGATTTGAATCCCAAGGAAGAAGTTGAGTTCACCCATCATGGACATCTCAAACTCACTTTGCATGATATTAGCAAATTCTTTACAAAGAGAGTCATTAGTAGCACCAAATATAATATCATCAACATATATTTGAACAAGTAAAATGTCTTGCTTTTTATGTTTGATAAAGAGAGTTGTGTCAACCTTTCCCCTAGAGAAACCATTTTTCAAAAGGAACTTGCTCAACCTTTCATACCAAGCTCTAGGAGCTTGTTTTAAGCCATACAAGGCCTTTTTAAGTTTAAAAACATGGTTGGGCAACTCAGAACTTTCAAAACCAGGAGGTTGATCAACATATACTTCTTCTTGTATGAAACCATTGAAAAAGGCACTTTTGACGTCCATTTGAAAGAGTTTGAAATCCATGATGCAAGCATATGCAAGTAACATTCTAATGGCTTCTAGTCTAGCTACGGGAACATACGTTTCTTCATAATCTATACCTTCTTCTTGATTATAACCCTTAGCTACAAGCCTAGCCTTGTTTCTTATTATTAAGCCCATTTCATCAAGTTTGTTCCTAAAATCCCATTTGGTGCCAATTATGGGATGATCATTGGGCCTTGGGACTAATTCCCAAACTTGATTCCTCTCAAATTGGTTTAGTTCATCTTGCATGGTCAAGATCCAATGTTCATCATTAATGGCCTCATTTATGTTTTTAGGTTCAACTTGAGAAACAAAAGCCATATGATTACATGCATCTCTAAGAGAGTTACGAGTGATTAGCCTTTTTGATACATCACCTATCACTTTGTCAAGAGGATGATATCTTGATGTTTTCCATTCCTTGGGAAGATCCATGATTTGAGAGTCCTCTTGTCTTGGGGAATCATATGGGCTTTCTTCTTGCTTCTTGACTTCTTCTTCTTGATTTCCAAGGTGAGTTCTTGCAAGGATTTCTGCAACATCATCAACAAGCTTCTTTCTTGGCTCGTTTGGGTTAGTCTCATCAAATGCAACATGTATGGACTCTTCTATGGTCATAGATCGTTTGTTATAAACCCTAAAGGCCTTACTATGTATAGAATAACCAAGAAAGATTCCCTCATCAGATTTTGCATCAAACTTCCCCAAGTTATCCTTTCCATTATTTAGAACAAAACATTTATATCCAAAAACATGAAAATGTGAGACATTTGGTTTCCTTCCTTTGTATAATTCATAGGGGGTTTTCTTTAAAATTGGCCTTATTAGAGCCCTATTCATAACGTAACAAGCGGTGTTAACCGCATCCGCCCAAAAATACTTAGGAAGGTTGGCCTCATTGAGCATAGTTCTTGTCATTTCTTCTAAAGATCAATTTTTTCTTTCTACAACACCATTTTGTTGTGGTGTTCTAGGGGCTGAAAAATTATGCTCAATGCCATGATCATCACAAAACGTTTCAAATTCATGGTTTTCAAATTCACCACCATGATCACTTCTTATGGATGCAATAAAAAAACCTTTTTCGTTTTGGATAACTTTAGCAAGCTTTTTGAATGATTGAAAAGCATCATTTTTGTGAGATAAAAACAATGTCCATGTAAACCTAGAAAAATCATCCACAATCACTAAGGCATAGTAATTCCCACCAAAGCTTATAGTTCTAGAGGGACCAAAAAGATCCATGTGCAAAAGTTGTAGAGGTCTAGAAGTTGAAACCACATTTTTAGCTTTAAAAGAGACCTTTACTTATTTTCCCTTTTGACATGCATCACAAAGTTTGTCTTTTTCAAATTTGAGCTTTGGAAGACCAATTACTAGTTCTTTAGAAACTAATTTGTTTAAGTGATCCATGTGAATGTGAGCAATTCTTCTATGCCATAACCATGAATCATTTTCTCTAGTCATAAAGCAATTAGCATCATTTGAGGAAATGTCATCAAGGCTAATCATATATATGTTATTGACCCTATGACCAACAAACCTAACATGTTTATCATCCTTACTCTCAATTATGCAACAATTTGAATCAAATATTACTCTATTCCCCTTATCACACAATTGACTAATGCTAAGCAAGTTATGTTTGAGTCCTTCAACAAGTAAAACATTATCAATGGATGAGGAAGAATCTTACCAACTTTACCGACTCCAAGGATCTTTCCTTTGTTGTTGTCACCATAGGTCACATGTCCATTCTTCTTGGGAACAAGAAAGGAGAACTTGGAGCCATCACCGGTCATGTGCTTGGAGCATCCACTATCAAGATACCAATTTGAACTTTTGGTCTTCAAGCACACCTACAACACACATTTAAGTTTTAACATTTGGTACCCAAATTTTCTTGGGTCCTTGTGAGTTAGTGTTAGGCAAGGTGCCCTTAGGAACCCAAATCATTTTAGTTCCTACTTTGGTATTTCTTTTCTTTCTAGCATTACATATAGATGCACTATGTCCTTTCTTTCCACAATGAAAGCATTTGATAAAGGGGGTATTTGAAGTTTTAGATGGAACAAAGAAATTATTGTATGATTTTTTATGGTCATTTGGATTATATTCCAAACCGGCTTTTTGAAATACACATCTTTGTTTCCCTAGTAACATATTCAAATTATCTCTTCCCATGGTGAATTTTGCAAGAGTGTTTTTCAAGTCCTCAATTTCAATTTCATATTCTTTACATGAAGAACAAGATGAGGGTGTGGATGCATTTTCATGTGAAGAACAAATCATGCATGATGAGTTAGCATCAATAAGTCCTAGAGTCTCATTTTCAACTTTGAGTTCTTCAATCTCCTTAGTTAAAATTGAAATTTTGTTGGTCATTAAGGAGATTGTTTTGTTGGAAGTTAAAACCATTTTAGTGAGCCTCATGGATTCATCATGCAATTCTTGAAATGCATCTTGCAATTCACTATATGAAGGAGATAGTTCAAGATTAGATGAGGTTACCTCGGTTTCGCTTTCTCTTCTTCTTCTCCATTTGCCATAAGACAAAGATGGGCTTCCTCATCTTCCGAGTCATCGGTGGAGTCCATATCGTTGTCCTCCCAAGCGATGATGTATGCTCTTCTTCCTTTCCTTTCCTTGAAGAGCTTCTTTTCAAACTTCTCCATCTTTTTTGATAAACCATACATTCCATCTTCATGTGCTCCCGGTTTTCCACATTCATAGCAAGTTGGAGTAGAAGAGGTTCCTTCTCCTTTTGAAATGACTTTTTAGGAGGAAATGTGGTCTTCTTTGAGTTCCTTTCTTCTTAAGAAATCTTCCAATCTCTTAACAAGGAGGCTGAAATTTTCTTCATTTATCTCAAGATCATCAATACCATATTCATCATCTTCATCCTCATTATAAATTGTTGAGGAGGTGGCCTTGAGAGCAATTCCCTTTTTCTTCTTATCTTGCTCCTCATTTTGACTTAATCGGTTTAGTTCCAACTCATGCTCTTGAAGCTTTCCAAAGAGAGTGGCCAAAGTCATTGCGGCAAGATTTCTTGATTCCGATATTGCCGTCACCTTGGTTGCCAATTTCTGCTCAAACATCTCAAACTTTGTTAATAAGATCTTCATTGGCAAAAGTTTTTCCCAATGAAGCAAGATGATTAATTATATGAGTAAAACGTTTTTGCATTTCTTGAATGCTTTCTCCTTGATTCATTCTAAACAATTCATATTCATGAGTGAGTGTGTTAATTCTAGATCTTTTTACCTCACTTGTACCTTCATGAGTTACTTGTAATGTATCCCACATTTCTTGAGCGGTCTTACAATTTGACACCCTAAAGAACTCATCATATCCTAAAGAGGTAGTAATGATATTCTTGGCTCTCAAGTTGTATTGAACCTTTTCTTGTCATCATCGGTCCATTCATTTCTTGGTGTATTTGTTCTAACACCATCAACTAGGCGTGTGGGGATAAAAGGACCATTTTCAATGGCATCCCACACATCAATATCAATAGCTTCAATAAAAATCTTCATCCTTTCTTTCCAATATGCATAACCATCCCCATTGAAAAAGGGAGGCCTATTTATAGAAGAACTTTCATTAGAAAAACCATTTGAAGCCATCTTTACTCTTGAAGCGGCTAAGCTCTTTATACAAGAGTCTAGCTCGATACCACTTGTTACCAAGTGGCTTCAATACTCAAGAGGGGGTGAATTGAGTTTGTAAAACAAGTTAGCAATTCTTTCGCAAAACACTTGACTATTGATTTTCGTTGAAGCTATTGACTAATTGAAATGAATGAATTGATAAGAACAATGTATATTGCTTAATAACCAACCAAGAGAGAAGTAATCAAGAAAGAGTATAAGCAATGCACAAATATAAAGAGAAGGGTTTAGAGAATCAAACACAGTGATTTATCCTGGTTCGACCACCAATCACTTGTGACCTACGTCCAGTCCTCAAGCAACCACTTGAGATTTTCCACTATTTCTCCAAGCTTCAATAGGTGCTTGAATACCTTTACAAACTTGAGCCTCAACTCCTTGGGATACCTCACCCTTGAGCTTGAGTCTCTTCAAACAAAGGGATGCCTCACCCTTTACAAATTGGAGGGATACCTCACCCTCTCTCTTATATAGCAATTAAGATTGATTTTGAGAAGCTTTCACTAGAGTAGATGATACAAATTGAAGCTCTAATAATGCTCAAAAGATATCTCAAAGATTGGACAAAAATAGAGCAAGAATGATTTCAAGTTTGATTCTCGTATGATGTGTTGCTATGATGTTTTTAGGTTCAAGAACAACCCTTAATGATGCCCCAGCAATTGTATTTAAAGCCCATTCATTAAAAGAGTCGTTGGGGGTGGTTAAAGCTAAGCATTTAATGCATTCAATATAGCCGTTGGGCATGTCAAAATCGATTACAAGGATTTGGTAATCGATTACATGGAAAATAGAACGTGTTCTTGGCTTTACTGGGCTTGTGGTAATCGATTACATGGCTTGTGTATGTCGATTACACGCCCTCGACTTCATGGTAATCGATTACAATATTGATGTAATTGATTACATGGCCACAGGTCGTGTGTTCTTGGCTTTACGGGAACATGGTAATCGATTACATGACTTTGTGTAATCGATTACACGTTCTCTGACTTTCTGGTAATCGATTACAGGGATGGTGTAATCGATTACAAGGCTTCTGTTTAGCTTGAAATCGATTACTAAACCTTGGTAATCGATTACACTATACTTTAAACTCATTTTTCAAGCCTTAAAACGGATTTATATCATTCCAAACTTTAGAAAACATGGATTAAACAATATAGAACATTGTTTGGCATGATCCAAGGTAAAAGAAGTTCTCTTTTAGGAATTGATCTTTGAAAACCATATTGATTCAAATCATTTTTTGAAAAATCATTTGAGATAACTTGGGAGCATTTAACATTAAAGTACTAATGCCTACATCTAAACCTCTTGATTTCTTCCTTTGATCTTAGTTTTCTCTTTTGCTCTTTGGTCTTCATCTTTGTCTTTGTTATCATCAAAAACCATTTGACATGCTTCAAGACACATGCATTCACATTACCTACATGGGCGGTTGATCGGCTCTTAAGTTCTCGATTTAGACCGATCTCTATTCACAATGATGATCTCCGAAGAGACACTATTCTTAATCAAGATCTAGTAAAGACTGTTGTGTATATGCTAGATATGCAAACACATATGAGAAATGTGGCACATGGTCTGAGGCATGTTGATATAGACAAATCTTTTGGATCAACTTCTCCTAACTGAGTATTAGCTCCATAGAGTAGGACATTGAGTCTATGTGCACATGCATAATTATTGAGCATTAGTTATGATAATTGAACTGTTGAATACTTGGATAATAATTGAGGGCATTATCGTAAATATTGAATATTATATCTGTGTGATATAATAATTGAGGAATGTTGGATGATGATGATGATAAATAATGTTGATGGCATTATTGTAATTATTATTATTTTATACATTATGATGATGGCATAATTGTAATTATGGTATGATATATCTGTATGATATGTTGTTTGTGTTATCTCTAGGCTACCATGTTGGTATTGGCGTAGGTGATCTCACCTCTTTGTTATATTATTTTGTTGTGTTTGTATTATTAAAAATTATATAGTAGATGGAACGAATTTCTTAGACGTGAATGGAGGCAAATAATCTGAGTTTGGTGACAACATCGAGGAGTGACCATATCGGATTGGTTGGTGTGCAGTGTTGATGAGGAACAGATATATGATGCAATAAGATGGATACAAGACGTCCATAAGTATGTTGAGTTTTCTCGTTAGTGTTTTACCATGCTATTGAGTAGGACCCGTCAAGGGGTTTGAAAGGCTCTTTTTTAAAATTTCCAGTCACGTAAGTTTTATATTTATTAAATAATTGTTAAATATTAAGTGGTATAATATGAGTTTTAATCAGTTTAAATCTATTTTTCAATATTACCTATAAATACTTATCAATGAAGTTTATGTTTCCGCAAAAAGAAATTTTGAAACCCACTTTTTATAACTCAAACCTTTTATGAACTGATTTTCAGATTATAAGTTGGTAGTCAGAAATGTGATGCCCTAAGGAGGGTGTTAGACTTGGCATTAAGAGCCCTTTTGTCCAAGCCATAATATTACAACACATGGAAATACCAAATAACAAGTTTGAAAATCAAAACATGCATAATACGTTTAATCCATTTCTTATTAATTGTATGTTGTGATGTTTTACATCATTAAATCATAATATGACTCAAGGCCTTAACCATAATCAACATCTAATAGTGATCATTTAAAGGTTCTTATCATCAATTCAACATTGATACATCACAAGATATCATTTGGAATAAAAAAGATTTTCATTTTCCATCACTATGCAATAAAAATTTAAATGTTCTTGAAGAGGGCTCTTTGTTATTATCAATGGTAGCTTATCGCGCTTCCTTGTCTCTAATGTTCAGATATTTTCTCGACCAGGTAGAATCGCGAGCCACGACTTCCTCTCAAGGAGTGTTGTAATCTCCCTGCTTAATTCTAGTTTTTCCAGAATTCAACATAACACAATCCTCTTGATCCCCTTTTAATTTCCAACTAATCAACTTCCATTTTCAACTCACAAAACCATCAATTCAATAACCCTATAACCATTCAAACATCATTTAATCCATTCAAACAAAGTTTACATATTTCCAATCACAACAAACATTTAGAATCATTACAAACCATCATCAACCATATAAGTCATTCAAACATCATTCAAAGGAACCAAACTTAGGAAACCATGATTTACAATGGAAATCCATGTTTGTTTCTGTCATCAAAATGTGAAAAACATAGAAGAAGGAAAGTTATGAATCATAGAAACATTTTCCCCCTGCATCTAATCTCCAAAAATATTGAAGCCCAAGCTTATTCTTCCTCTATTTCTCTTTCTTTTCTTCTTTTTTTCTTTCTCTGTTCCTTGCACGGATGGCTTCAAAATTTTCTCTCCTTTGGTTACTGAAGAGTGCGTTGAGAGAGTGAAAGAAAGATTGAAACAAAAGTCAATTAAAGGATAAGTTTATATGACTTTTGTATAGGTTACTGAAACTTTGTATCTCTTAGGAACACTTTGATTTTACTAAATCAAGTTTTATAACCTCCAACGATACTAAAATAAATTATAAGATTCACCTAAATTTTAGTTTCATCATTTTCATAATTTTCCATATCTTCTACAAGTCATTTCAGTATTAAAAAGCACAATCTGTGCACTTAAAAATACCAATTCAACTCAGTTTGTCATGAAACTTAAACTACACCTTACTTCATACATTTGTGATTTATTTCATATTTATTTCCCTTATTTAAGCAATTTATGCTATTTTCCTAAGTTAAAATATTCATTTTGCACGTTCTGTGTTGCGGCAAAGTGCCTAAATTAACTCAAAAAGTTACAAAATTATTTGGACATGTTAGGCATATATTATAGCTCATTTATATCCCTGAACAATGCTAACATGTTAAGGAGAATGTTACATTTCTCCCATCTTTTTAAAATTTTGTCTCCAAATTTGCTTACCTCAGTAAAAATGCTTTGGATAATTTTGCCTCATGTGGGACTCTAACTCCCAAGTAGCCTCCTCTTGTAACACCCTAATCCTAGATACTATAAGTAAATAGAATTAAGAGTGTCGCTTATAAACTTAAGCATAAATATAACATATATAATATTTAGCCACGCATAATTATATAGAGCCTTTAGTAACTGGTAAAGGAAACAAGATAATTTTGCACACTTAGCAACTTGCTCCTTACTAACTATTACAAACCATGAGAGCAAAAAATAAAAAAATAAAATACAAAATCTAATAAATTAATTACAATATTGATATATATATATAAATTTACAAATAACTATGCAAAGTCCTCAATGTTTTCTTTCGCTCCTGCTTTGATCCTATACTAGATTTACCATAAAAATAAGAAGTTAGGGTGAGAATTTGAAATTCTCAGTAGTAAGATTATAAAACATAACATCATAATAAATCCAGTTATTATAGTTAAAACTAACACATAAATAGTAAATAGAAGAATAACATGATCCCACACGTAGTTCTTTCACTTTACTCACCTTAGTAGCTATTACCATTTATGACTCAAATATCTTACAATGGCACATTCAAGTCTCTATTAACTCAGTTAGTACTAAAAACAATCAAATACTCTAATGCTTCTACAATGCTTAATAGTACATAGCTTGTGGTAGCCATTTGTTTCTCACCTTCCCAAACATCTCATGACAACAAGAAGTAATAACTAATCATTAATATTAATCATCAAAACAAGGCAGCCACATTTCTATTCCTTCTAATCAAAATTGAACAGTATTTTAGTCATGAAAGGCATCAAGAATTCAAGTAGACTATCGCAACGTGTATTCCCTTGACATCACTTACCCTTTCTTAAGCACAACTTAATTACAAGGACTGTTAGCTTCATTAAACACCAAATACAAAAGTCAATCAATAATAGTGGCATGCACAACTTGGTTCCATTCTTCATATTCCACAAGTTCATATAAGTGGACCATACCCATAACATTCAAACATCAATATCATAAACTTAACATAATCACTAATTGTAACACCCCAAAAATTTATTTATTGTATTATGAATGTTCATTTTATAATATTTGTGATTTTCTGAATTTTTTTTGAATTTTTATGAGAATGCTGAATATTTTAATATTATTTTTCATTTTACGTGCAAACTGAATGGAGCTGGGAAAATAAGATATTTTTCCCAAAGAACCTTGATCTGTGAAAACGTCGATGGGGGATCTTACTAAACCCGAATGGACACGACTACACAACAGGTTTTATGTTTTTCGAGAGAAATTCAATAAACGAATGACAATTTTGTGTAAATTTGATCCACGAGTTAAATTAATCACTTAATCGACTATAACTATTATCCATTGGATAATAGCATGTAATAAAAATCTTACCACATTATCCAAAATCTACTCTGTGTCACATTCTTTAACTTTATTTACAAAATCAAGATAAAGTTAATTCAAAACCCATTATAGGAAGCTTCTAAGAAGTTTCCCTATTAACACATTTTCTCTCTCTTCCCTCTCCACTCTTCTTCATGGCAGAGGCCATTTGGGAGCCTAAATATTCACATTCCTACTTTATTACCTTATTCTCACATTTCTAAACACCAAATACACTTATCATCTCTTCTCTCCTTCATTTCTCTCTTCTTCTTCCTCCATCACTTGTACACTTTCCCACAATGGAGCCAATCTCCCTAGTTTGCTTCACCATCACATTTCTAGCTTTATTACACCATTCCAAGACCATCCTCCTTGGTGGTCATCCCTTTGTTCTTCTTTTTCTTCTCATCCACCATTAAAGCTAAAGCTTTGAGCTTTGAGGTAAAGTCTTCAACTTTCTTCTATTTTCTTCTCATTTTCGTTTTCCTTGGTCACCTATGTAACCAAGAACTCACCTTTCCATAGTTTGAGTGTACAATGTGGAAGTCACTCACTTTGGTGTTCTCTTGAAGGGGGGAGAATGAAAATCAAAGAGCAAAAAGGAGTAGCACCATTGTGTTGTCTTCATTTAGGTAAGAGGGAGATGATCCTTTTCAACCAATCTTGGTAGTAAGGAAATGTCTTGTGTGGGTTGTTGTTGATTGTTGAATCTATGTATGGATTTCCCTCTTTGTTATGTTGTTTTTCATGATAGTGTATTTTGTTGGATTTGTATGAGTTATTGATTTTCTTTATATGATTTTAGATGTATGTTTGAGCTAATATGATGTTGAAAATGTCATGGATTGATTTGGTTTGAGTTTAGATGACTTAAAGATCATTTTTCTGCAAGTTTATGCATGGTAATCGATTACACAGAGGCTGTAATCGATTATATTGGAGTTACAAAATCGTGATTACGAGAATCATGTAATCGATTACATCCTGTATGTAATTGATTACGGAGTCTTCTCGTTTAACTTGTGTCGATTACCAGGGATGTGTAATCGATTACAAGCCTCTGAATTACAAAATCGTGATTAAATCACGTTAATCAATTAAACTTTATAATCGATTATGGAGGTTCATATCAATTGGTAATTGATTACTAGAGTTATGTAATCGATTACAAGTCCCTGAGTTACGATCTTGTTACAAAGAAGCTATGTAATCGATTACATTCATCATGTCGATTACGAGAGGTTCTGTTGACCACTAGTAATGTTCGATTACTAGAGACATGTAATCGATTACCGGGAATGCTCTTAAAATGAGATTTTTTAGTTGAAAATGATGGAAATATGGTTCCTTATCCCATTGTAACTCAAATATAAATCTTAAACCCTAGATTTGGGGATTTTATTTCACTTAAATATAATAGGATTGTATATCCAAACCTATAATGGAGAAATGATCTTGAAAGTGAAATTTTTGGAATCCATAACATGGAAATTTTGGTATGTATGAAATGATGAACATGTATATGTGTTGATACTGAGAATGGTTAATCTTAATTGTGAGTTCCTATATGGGACCAAGTTTTTGATGAAAGTATGACATGTTAATATTGAAAATGAATATATATGTCATTGTGATACGCTATGATGAATGCCTCATTGATGAACATACATGATTGGACATTGTGTCGTCATGCATATGTGTTGTCCGTTGGACATTGTTGAAAAGGCTATGTGTGCCTAGGAGTTTGAATAACACCTTTGTGCGGGTGCGAGTAGACTAAGCATAGGTGTCATATGTTGTTGACCCTAGGGGCGTCGGGGTGTGGGTGTCTCACAATAGACAGTGGTAGCTCCACTGGGGTCGTGGGATAGACCAATGCGACACACCGATGATTCTGACTGGGACGTTGTCCTATATCACGATCAACTATTGAAGTGCCATGTGTGAGCCATTTTGCGCAAATGTTTTTATGTGATGAGCACACTATTTTATAGCTAACGATACACTGGCATGACTCCTTGATCATTCACTCTGAAAATGTATTGTCTAGCTCCATGGAGTAGGAATTTTTGGTACCCTTTGCATTGTGGGTTGTCAGTCACAAGGTTCATTAGTCATGAGCATTTATAATTTTAAAATATATTTGCTATTATAGTTGCAATAATTATTTGATTCTTGGGAATGTTGATGTTGTTTACCTGTTACGGATAATGCTTACTATGATTCATTGTTGTTTTACTCTTATTGCTACTTTCCAATTATTATTGTACTTGGATTTATGAACTGTGCTTTATGTGGGTGTCCAGTGTCGTTTAATTTTCTTGCTACCATTTTGGTAAAAAGCTAGGTATCTCACCTTTTCTCTCGTACTCTCTCTCTCTTCTCTGTATTCTTTGGATTGCGTACCTCTGAGAAGATGTTCATGAAGAAGATAAGGAAGCTCTTGAGTTTCCAAGCTTCTGGGCAGACTACGACTGAAGTTGTTTGAGGATATTGTCGCACCCCCGTGGGTTCTTTGGCTACGTGCGGATCAACTTTCACGGAGGTCCTGATTGCTAGCACATTAACGTGCAGACGGATCGCTGTGTATATCATGGAGAGCTGACGGTGTCCCTTGCATGGGGTCGTTATGACGCCTCCATTTTTTATTTTCATGCTTTTGTCTGGTTGGAGTTTTACATGTCTGTTAGGGACATGTGGGCTGATATGTACTACACCCCATGTGATGACACTTTTTTGTCCACTACTCGGGCTCCTGCTCGTTGCTCTGTCGCTCTGATGGATGTTTCCTCGGACGAAGAGGACCCTGAGGAGGACCCGACTACGGTCCCTTCTCGTCAGTCATAGGAGCTTATACTAGTGGTAGCTACTGATGGCTAACCGTTTATCTTTTTGGGAAGCCTGACGTTTTGCTGTACATGCTGGGGTATATCTGTATATCTTTGGGTGGGAACATATTTTGCTTTTTGTACATTCTGGAAATGTAATTAAACAGGCTCTTAAACATATATATGTTGTGTATGTTTCATTTTACGTTGTCAAATTTTATTTATTATAATTGCATTATTTAAGATCTCTACAAGTGATGGATTTTAACTTGACTCTCTTAACGCCACTTGGCAATGATCTATAATCTTAACAAAAAAAAAATATACATAGTGATATTTATAAAGGAACCTAAATAACCATAAAATGAATCGGGACTACGAGTTTTAAAAACAATTACTATTTTTTTGCAATTTAATTTATTTCGCTTATGTTACAAATTATTATTATAGTTATAGTGCGACGTCCTTTCTTTGTGGCTACTTATTGAAAAAGGGATGTTACACTAATAAAAGTGAAACCTCATCAATCCTCTGGTTTTGGTCGTGTGTCTATTTGGCCATAAACTTAGTATTTCTAATCCTTAATTATCTCATTTCTTCAATTAATCAAAGCTAAACCATAACTAATCCAAAAACATCAAGAACATCCCATGAAACCGAGGGTGTCCATTCAGCCAAGCTCTCAATTTTGAGCACAAAAATCACATGCAAACTATACTCTAAGATCAATCAAGAATATACAATAATAATCTAAGATTAAAATCATAATAAATCAACAATAAATCCCCTCACCCACCAATCCCATTTTCAGCCCCTAATCAAAACTTCAACACTCATTTCCATCACAATTCAAGTTACAATTTCAATCAATTAAACACCAACATTCTGGTTTACTAAGGGCAACATCCAGCCATAAAATTTATTACCATTCTAATCACAAATTCCATTTAGAAACAGTAGCAAATTTCTCATCAAAATAACTTATTAAATCAATACAAGAAATAATGGGAAAGAAAGAACTAATTTTTAGCAAGAGAAACCTCTACAAATCCATGTATAGTTGTGGACTATATCATATAAGGAGCATATCCAAAACATATTTTTCTTTCAAGATTAAGTAAAAGATGAGAGATAACATACATGTAAGAAATAATAACGTAAGAAAAATTAAGTGAATTGTCTATTTTAAACAGCCATAACCGTGACATCTTAAGGCTTAAACACTATCACCTTAAACCAAAATTGAAGAAGAAAAGAAAGGAAATTGAAGACAGAAGCCCCTACCATGTCACGGTTTCTTGCTCATCTTTCCTCCATTTTCCTTCTTGCTTGCATTTTCCCCCTCTTCCTCATTTCTTTGCTTCTTCGTTTCGTTTTCTTTTCAGCTCACCCAAAATAAGAAGAAGAAAACTAGTGAGAATCAAATAAATAAGCAAGAAAAGAGAGGATCTAAATTGATTGGGCTGAGCAGCCGCAAGAAACAAACCAACGAGAGTGACGATGAGAGTGAACCCGCAAACGAGAGAGGACGGCCGGCTGAGCTGGTGGTTGAATGAGGAGGAGTGGATGGCCAAAGAAAGAAGGGCACACAGCCAAGATGGGGAGAGCACCGCACATGGGAGAGAGATCAAGAGAGAGCAGAATAGAAAAGAGAAAATGAATGAATAATAGAGAGAGAAAAGAGAAGATAAGGATAAGTAATAGGAAAGATAAGAAATGTGTGGTTAAAAATAGATGGAGGAAAATCTTATGAAAATTTATCAGAAACTTTTGTGTCTCATAAGAACATTTTAATCTTTCAAAATTTAATTTTTCCAGCTTTCATAAGAGTTCCTAAAAATCATAAATCTTAACTATATTCATATATTTTGATTTCCATAATTTTCTACAGATTATCATTTATCAAATAAATAGTACTATTTCTTTTAAATTGAGTCGAACTTGTAAGGTAAGTAAACATACCTGCCTCAACTTACTTTTCATATCAAAATAATTTTCATATTCTATTTATCATTTCCAAAACAATTTTATAATTTTCTAAGCTTTCTAGATATTTTATTATACTTATAAACACTTTCTCAATGTTATTAAAAATATTAAATTAATTCATTTGATCTCTAAAATTCAATATACTTTATTCCAAGCATTCATGACTTAGAAATAATTTTCTATATTTATTTTTAAGTTCTTAGCTATTTAATCTAAATTTTAGATTATTTGAAACTATTTCTCACATTTAGTGTTATAAATTTACGCTCCATTCGTTCCAAATAATTTCCAAAATCATCAAAGACTTGTTGAGTTATTATATCTCTGATTAATATCATTAAGTTGGAGAGGATGTTACACCTCTGATCCAACACCATTCCAAATAATCTTCACCAAAGGAATTCGCTTACCTATGAGCTCTTTGGCTCCCTCATCCACGATCCACATAGGTTTCATTGCATAAGTTAAGTCATCTTTCAATTGTATTAATTCAATTTTCATAATATGTGAAGGATCATGATTATACTTTCGAATCTATGACACATGAAAAGCATCATGAAGGTTTGACAGGTTTGGTGGGAGGGCTATCTGGTAAGCTACTAGCTTGACTCTCATTAAAATTTAGTAAGGACCAAGGAATCGTAGATTTAACTTTTGTATTTTCAAAGCTCTTCCAACCCTTGTAGTAGGAGTGACTCTTAGAAAAACATGTTCTCCTTCCATGAACTCTAAAGGTCTCCTCCTCTTATCAGCATAGCTCTTTTGCCTACTCTAAGCTGTAAACATTCTATCCCTGATCATCCTAATCTGTTGTGTTGTTTGCTGCACTAATTTAGGTCCTAGAATGGTTTGCTCACTAACTTAATACCAACATAGAGGTGATCTACATTTCCTACCATACAACGCCTCATAAGGTGCCATGTAACACCCTCATAAGGATGTCACATTTTCGATACAATAAAATAAAACTTTACCTAAGTTATAAAATGTTTGGTACATAATTAATATGAGTTGTAAATTTTTTTTCCTTTTATTCATAATAACATTAAATAAAATGAAATGAAACATAAAGTAAAATAAACTATTATCACACATCATAATGTACATATGATTTTGTTTTAAATCGTACAAATAATTACAACTACAAATATTTAACAAAGCAATAAAAGTCAGTATAATACTAAAACAGTAACATGCCCAAGTGCACATCAAAGATTTCTAACCCTCCAAAGGATCCTCCTCAAATGGATCGTCGGACGACAGAAATCCTGGATGTCTCGCAGCTTTACGGACTGGAGTCTGTGCTGTCGACACACTACTGATCTCACTAGGCACATGAAAAAGTCCTCCCCAGTAATGCCTAAGAGTCAAAGGCATCTCAAGATGTAAATATAGAGTAGTAATAAAAATAGGCTCTCCATCAAACTCTCTACGTAGGGACACAGTCAGACGCCCCACATAGACTACCAATCTTCTATCTTCATGCAGTCGCCAGACCTCAGAGCCTCCGTGAAACTCAAGTCTCACAATAGCAAAGAATCCGGGCAAAGCCATAACCAAAAGATCAATCCAGATGATATGGGTGATCTAACGGCTCGCCTTCCTCGAACTGATCACTCGGTTACTGCTCCTCAGAGTACTGAATATCTAGAGGCTGCTCCTCTTCCTCTTCCTCAAACTCTTTACAAAATATAAATAATAATACAGAGAAATACATATAAAGAGGTGAGATAATCTACATCATTACTGGCATGGCAGTACAGAAAATGACAATACATACAGATATCACAATTAATTCAAAAATCCATATAATCACATCATGCACAATATCTCACATTAACACATCAAACATAATATAACATAATCACAAATAATCACATTATGATGCAGACCACAAATGCAAATGTATACCGACTCATTCTTACTCCATGGAGCTAAACCCAGACATTAGAGAGAATGATCCGGAAAACCTATCCGTACCTCAGGCTGCCCAACCAACTATTACATAGTCAAACGTTTTGTCAATAGCCCACAGTCAAAACATCGTGGTAAGCAGTACACAGTCAAATACGTCATGCACCACATGCATTGTACTAGACAGTCTCCACAAGATCTTGATTAAGGATAGTGTTTGTCGAGATCATTAGTGTGTTACCTGTTACCACGGCCCAAATGAGCTGCCAACTGTCCATATGTGGAATCCTCCGCACACTAATGCCTCCAAGTTCAGTCAATGAACCACACTATGCCTATCACACCCACAACACGGTGTAATTCATCTCGTCAGCCAATCGCCAATTTTCAACCAAATTGACACATCTCTCAATGTATGAACATGAACAAAAAATTACTCAAATGTCCTCATTATCATCATAATTACACAAATGCCCTTAGTATCGGTATAAACCAAATATAGTATGTCTCTACTTGACAATACTATTTCTCAACATGTCCGGGTCCACCACTTTGGCCCAACAATAAAACTCACTGTTCCTTTTAGTCGCGTAAAGATTTTATCGCATTTTTACAATCACGTCACCTTTTTCAAACATTTTCAAATCGCGTAAATATTTTTTGACGTTTTAAATATCGCGTAGAGTTTTTAAATCATTTTCTCAATCGCGTAACATTTTTAAATTGTTTTTCTCAATCGCGTAGCTTAAAAATCATTATTTTAAATATCATTTTAAATACGTAAAACTATTTTTAGCACTTTTTAACTACGTAGAATATTTTCCTTACGTTATAATCATATTTTGAAACTTTCTCCATTATTTGTGCATTTTTAGTTAATTTTGACAACATTTCGTTTAGAAAATTCATTAAATGATATTATTTATGTTTTCCTTTAAAATTACCTCTATTAGCCTTAACCATTATTTACTACTTGAAACTTACTAACGCGCTTCAAAACTCAAGGTGAGCTCTACGTTAACATTTTTCAGGTGTTCACTTTATTTCTTTTTTTATAATTAATTCCTCTAATTTGGTTTTCTAAAACTAAATTCATTTATTTCATTCTCCAAAAATTCATTAAAATTGGATTCTTTTTAAATTAACTACTTAATCTACATTAGAAAATAATTTCGAAAATCAAATATACATTGAATGGCATTTTGGTCGAATTCAACATATTCTTTACAATTGATCTTTAAATCATTTTCCATCTTCTAAATCATTTTCAAATTCATTAATTCACTTAAATCAATTAAGTCATTCTTTTAGAAAATGGTTGAGAACATTTTGGTTCTCTTTTTCTTGGTGAAGCCATGAGCTTCCTTGTGTTCTTTGGAACACTCATGCAAAATGATGATCACATATTTTATACATTAATAAACCCTCATTTTTAGTCATTTACACTCTCCATGTACTTAATTGATTAAGCCTAGTTATGTTTTGTAAGTTTGGACTCAAATTGGACTTAATTGATTTTTTTTAGCACTATTTTAGTCGTACGCTGTTTCTGTATTTTAGCCATATCTTGAGTTTTAATGTCTGATAATTATGAATTTTACCTTGTAGGAAAGATAAGAGAGAGCTCTACAACTTTGATGAAGAGCTCAAAGTCTCAATCAGACATCTAGTGGAGCTAATTGAGCTTAGAAGACAGAACACGAGTTTTGTGTCTGAAACCTGAACAGTGTACAACAATTAGAGCATAACTCGGGCTGCAAGAATTATCTTGGGCTGAAATTTGGATATTTGAAAGTTAAGACCCAGATCTAAAACTTTCGTGTTGAACACAAAACTTGATTCGGGCTCCTTGATGGTGATATTGGGTCTGAAAGTCAAAACAGAGGTGCTGAAACTGGGCCTGAATAGTCTGTAGTAATTAGGCTATATCTTCAGCTGTAGGACGAATTTTTGGGTGATTCCAGAGCCATTGGAGAGCTTAGACAATTTCCTAGAACTTTCATGAAGACCACTTGGCTCGAAAATGACGGAATCAATGACTTAAGCAATGAATGATTTCGGAGACAAGAAATCTCAATGATTTTTCACTCTTATCCTCACCATTTGGCATTTTCCACTCATTCATCCACTCATCCACCTACCCCTAATCAGCCTCCTAGTCATTTTGTATCTCTAATCCTCTATAAAAGGCACCATTGGCTGACCATTTAGGGCATTGGGTGTTAGGCTTAGTTTGTACAAGTTAAGGTTATGTTTGTTTATTGTTTTCCTTTGTTGTAATTTTCTCTTGTTCTAAATTGAAGCTATATTCATCTTTCTCTTCTTCTCTCTTTCTTTCTTCTTATCCATGAGTAACTAAATCTTTATCTTGCTTGGGTGAAAAAGTGAAGCTCTTGGTAATGAAATAAGGTTAGATTATTTTATTTCTTTTGCTTGAATGATATATTATTAAATGAACATTATATGTATTGTATTTTGTTTCTAATCAATTTAGAAACCTTCTTTGTTAATGGAGATCTTGATTTATTGTAGACAATAAGATTGGCACAGTGAATGCTTGAACTCATTTACAAATGTTAGTAGATAATTAAAGGAATCATAATATGATTGCATATATAATTGAACTTTGAATGTTACATTTTCCGATTGGAACCTCCGTTGTGTGTGGATTTCAATTGAGTTATAAAGAGAAATAATCTTACCTTTAATTTATTACCAAGAGTGGATCTCCTAACCCAAACAAGCCCTTAAATTCATTTGTGAACTTGTTTTATTACTTTTGGAGTTGTGACAAATCCTCTTCTTACCTCAATTAATTTTTCTTCATCGATTCCCTGTGGATCGACCTTGCACTCCCGAGAAATTTACTACTTGAGACAACCTGCACTTGGGTTTGCATCCTTAAATCCCGCAATCAAGTTTTTGGCGCCGTTGCCGGGGACTTGATTTGAAGTTTTGATTTATTGAGATTCGTTTTCTTTAATAAAATTTATTCTCTCTTCTCCCTCACCGGAGCAAAAGATCAGCTTGCCGATCCTTCGGTTTCTTTACTAACTCTCTAACTTTCTAACTATCTAACTCTAACTTACTAACTTGCTAACATACTAACTTTCTAACTTTTATATTTATGTCATTTATTTTTGCTTTTTAATTTTATTTATTTATTTTCGTCATTTTTTTTTTGTCGATGGGGTAACTCTCCCTTTTATTTTACGCACTAACCTTGTGGGGAAACTCTCCCTTTTACTTTTCTCTAACTATTTAATTTTTTGCCCTTTATTTTTATTTTTATTTTTATTTTTATTTTTATTTTTGGGTGGTTGGTTTATTACCCCACCTTTGTTATATATTTAATGGTGGGTTACACCGCTTGACTTGTACATTATTTTTATTTATTTATTTTAAGTTATTTATGTATGTATGCTTAATTGGTATCGTGATTTAAATTCTGGTCGTTTAGTTAAAATTAATTCTGGTACTTTATATATTGACTTGTTTGAATCACAATCACACACAATTGACACAATGGCTGACAATGAAAGTGTACATGATGAACCAGAAAATCAACCATTGCGAACCATGCGTGAATATTTGCAACCACCTCAAAATTCTAATCCATCATATTTTATCTTTCCACTCAATGCAAACAATTTTAGATTCAAACTAGGTATGATTTCTTTACTTCCTAATTTTCATGGTTTAGAATCTGAAAGTCCATATTTACATCTGAAAGAATTTGAGGAAGTATGTATTGCCTTCAATGATCAAAATTGCACTGAATAGATTGTTAAGCTTAAATTGTTTTCTTTTTCTTTAAAAGATAAAGCAAAATCCTGGCTTAACACTTTGAAACCAAGATCAATTGGCACATGGCAAGAAATGCAAGGTGAGTTCTTAAAGAAATTTTTTCCAACACATAAAACCAATGCTATGAAAAGACAAATTCAAATTTTTTCCCAAAATTCAAATGAAGCATATTTTCAATGTTGGAAACGATTTAAAGATTTGTTAAATTCTTGCCCACATCATGGTTTTGAAAAATGGCGCACTATAAGCTTCTTTTATGAAGGTTTAACTCCTGAAACTAAATATTTTTTGGAAACAATGTGCAATGGTGAGTTTCTTGATAAAGAACCTGATGAAGCTTTAGACTATTTGAACCAGTTGGCTGAAAATTCTCAATCTTGGCATAGTACTAACACTTCTGAAAATTCAATTAGATCTAATCTTGCAAGTGCTAATAAAGGAAAATATCATCTTAGTCAAGAGGAAGATCTAAATGCTAGGTTTGCCAGTTTAGCCAGAAAGGTGGAAGCCATGGAATTAAGAAAAGCAAAAGAAATTAAATCTGTGCAAAATGAAGAAATTTGTGGCATTTGTGATGACTTAGGGCACCCAACACATGAATGTCCTAACATTCTTGTTTTTAAAGAAGTTGTACATGAGCAAGTAAATGCAATGAATAATTTTAAAAAGCCATTTACTTCTTCTTTTTCAGATACATACAATCCGGGATGGAGAAATCATTCGAACTTCAGCTGGAGGAATAATACTCAGTCACAATTCATGCAACCACCACCTCCTCAGGCACAACAGGACTCTCAAAATTCTCAAGGATATGCACCTTATATCCCACCATATAGGAAAAATCTTGAGGAAACACTGCATGCATTCATAAAAAAGCAGGAGGCCATTAATAAACAAAACAATCAAACCATGATTGACATAAAAGAAACTCTTGCCAAACTTACTTCTGCTCTCACCATTCACGAGAAAGGGAAATTTCCTTCTCAACCTTAACCAAATCCCAAAGGTCAGTACAATCTAAATGAGAGGAGTTCAGAAAACCAACAAATTGACCAAGTCAAGTCGGTGATAACTCTTAGGAGTGGAAAGGTTGTTCAAAAACAAATTCCTGAACCATGTGAGAAAGAAGATGAACCAATTCCCCCAGAAAATGAAGAAGCTGACCAAAAGGAAACCAAACTCTCTCCTTCACCCCCATTTCCTCAAGCATTGAATAACCCAAAGAAATTGGACCACCGCACTGAAATTTTTAAAATTTTGAAATAAGTGAAGATCAATATTCCTCTGTTAGATGCTATCAAACAAATTCCTTCTTATGCCAAATATTTGAAGGACTTGTGCACTGTTAAAAGGAAACTAAATGTGAAAAAGAAAGCATTTTTAACTGAACAGGTAAGCTCCATTCTTCAGAATAATAATGCGTTGAAATATAAAGACCCTGGTTGTCCTACAGTTTCATGCATTATTGGAGAACATAAAATTGAAAAAGCTTTACTTGATCTTGGTGCTAGTGTCAATTTGCTTCCATATTCAGTTTATCAGCAACTCAACTTAGGTGAGTTAAAACCAACTTCTGTAACTCTTCTACTTGCAGATAGATCAATCAAAATTCCAAGAGGAATAGTGAAAGATGTGTTGGTTCAAGTTGATAAATTCATATATCCTGTGGATTTTATTGTCTTGGATACTGAACCTATGGTTGATAGTTGCAAGTCAATTCCTATTATTTTAGGTCATCCATTTTTAGCAACATTTAATGCTTTGATAAATTGCGAAATGGAGTGGTGAAGCTAACATTTGGAAACATGACACTAGAGCTTAATGTTTTTAACATGTGCAAGCAACCACAGAAGTCCTTGATGAAAAAGAGGAAGTTGAAGGAATTGAAGTCATTATAGATGATCATCTTCAAACAAAGAGTTCTTCTGACCCATTAGAAATTTGTTTAGTCAATTCATTGGATTCAGGCATGCAATTAGAAGATGATATCTCTGAAATATGTTCTTTGCTTGATTGTACACAGGCAATGAAGTACAAGGGATGGAAACCAAGATTTGAAGAGCTAAAACCCATGAATGATAATGCCCATGAAGAAGTACCCACACTTGAACTAAAGCCATTACCTGCTGGGTTAAAGTATATATTTTTGGAAGAAAAGCAAAACTTTTCAGGGGTAATTTCCTCGTCTCTTACTGAAGAACAAGAAGGTAAGTTAATAGAAGTACTTAAAAGGCATAAAAGTGCAATTGGATGGACATTAAAGGACATAAAAGGCATTAATCCATTAATTTGTACACATAGAATACATTTAGAGGATAATGCTAAAACTTCTCAACAACCTCAAAGAAGATTAAATCCACACATGAAAGAGGTAGTTAGAGCTGAAGTCCTTAAATTGCTTGATGTTGGAATTATCTATCCTATCTCTGATAGTCAATGGGTAAGCCCTACACAAGTTGTCCCAAAGAAATCTGGAATAACAGTGGTTGAAAATGATAAAGATGAATTGATACCTACGCGAGTCTCATTTAGTTGGCGTATGTGTATTGATTTTAGAAAATTAAATGCTGCTACTAGGAAAGATCATTTTCCCTTGCCATTTCTTGATCAACTTCTAGAAAGGGTAGTAGGACATCCATGCTACTGTTTTCTTGATGGTTTTTCAGGTTATAATCAAATACCAATTGCATTGGAAGATAAAAAAAAGACCACTTTTACATATCTTTTTGATACTTTTGCATATAGAAGAATGCCTTTTGGCCTTTGTAATGCTCTGGCAACATTTCAAAGATGCATGTTAAGCATTTTTAGTGACATGATTGAACATTATTTAGAGGTTTTCATGGATGATTTGACAGTTTTTGGAAATTCTTTTGAAAATTGTCTTGATAATTTGGAAAAAGTTCTTAAAAGATGCGAAGAAAAAAGATTTGTGCTAAACTGGGAAAAATGTCATTACATAGTTACCTCAGGAATAGTGTTAGGTCATGTGATTTCTTCTAAAGGAATTGAAGTTGATAAGGCCAAAGTTGAATTAATTGCTCATTTGCCTTCCCCAAAAACAGTCAGAGAAGTTCGTTCCTTTTTAGGACATGTGGGATTTTACAGAAGATTCATTAAGGACTTTAGTGCCATATCTAGACCATTATGTAATCTTCTGTTGAAAGATGTACCATTTGATTGGACTCAAGAATGTCAAAAATCTTTTGAAAAATTAATTAGTCTTCTAACATCTGCTCCTATCATGCAATCTCCTGACTGGTCCTTGCCTTTTGAGTTAATGTGTGATGCTAGTGATTTTCTTTGTGGTATTTGTTTTAGGCCAAAGAAAGGAAGGTAAGCCTCATGTGATTTGTTACGCAAGTAGAACTTTAAACAGTGCACAATGGAATTACACCACTGCTGAAAAAGAACTACTTGCTGTAATTTTTGCACTGGACAAATTTCGATCTTACTTAATTGGCTCTTCTATTGTGATTTTCACCGATCATTCTGCTGTTAGATATTTGATGTCTAAGCAGGATGCCAAACCAAGATTGATACGGTGGATCTTGTTGCTTCAAGAATTCAACATCATAATAAAAGATAAGAAAGGAGCCGAAAATGTTGTCGCTGATCATTTGTCTAGACTTACAATAGGCTCACCTTTTGATAGCACACCTATCAATGATTCTTTTCCTGATGAATTTTTATTGTCTGTCAATTCCATGCCTTGGTTTGCTAACATAGTCAACTTTCTTGTAACAGGAAAGATGCCGCCTTAATGGATGCACCAAGATAGAAGGAAATTTTTAACAGAGGTAAAAAAATTTTATTGGGATGACCCATACTTGTTCAAATATTGTGCTGAGATCAAATCTTTCAGAGATGTGTGCCCGATAGTGAGGTAGGTAGTGTCATTAAATTTTGTCACTCGGATGCATGTAGAGGTCACTTCTCTTCAAAGAAAATAGCTGCGAAAATCTTGCAGTGTGAATTTTATTGGCCCACTTTATTTAAGGACTGCTATACTTTTTGCAAAAGTTGTGAAAATTGTCAAAAGTTGGGTTCAATTTCAAAAAGAAACATGATGCCTCTGAACCCCATCCTTGTCATTGAAATTTTTGATTGTTGGGGAATTGATTTCATGGGTCCATTTCCATCTTCATTTGGATTTGTGTATATTTTGGTTGCAGTTGATTATGTTTCAAAATGGATTGAGGCGATTCCATGCCGACACAATGATCATAAAACTGTTCTCAAATTTTTAAAAGAAAATATCTTGTGTCAATTTGGAATCCCTCGAGCTATCATAAGTAATGGGGGAACACATTTTTGCAATAAACCATTTGAATCTTTAATGAAGAAATATGGTATTACACACAAAATTGCCACCCCTTATCACCTTCAGACAAGTGGACAAGTTGAATTGGCAAATAGGGAGATTAAACAAATTTTGGAAAAAACGGTTAACCCAAATTGTAAAGATTGGTCTTCAAGACTAAACGATGCACTTTGGGCTTACGTATCTTGCTTTCAAAACATCTTTGGGCATGTCACCCTATCGGTTAGTCTATGAAAAACCTTGTCACTTGCCTGTAGAATTGGAACATAAAGCATTTTGGGTCATTAAAGCTTTCAATCTAAATCTTGATGATGCTTGCAAGATACGCAAATTGCAATTAAATGAACTTGAGGAATTGAGAAATGATGCATATGAGAACTCAAAGATTTATAAAGCCAGGACAAAAGCTTTTCATGACAAGACAATTTTGAGAAAATCTTTTGAAATTGGTCATAAAGTTCTGCTTTATAATTCTCGTCTGCACCTATTCCCTGGAAAATTGAGATCTAGATGGAGTGGTCCTTTTGTTGTCAAACATGTGTATCCTCATGGGGCTATAGATATTGAGAATCCTAGGAATGGTAATGTGTTTAAAGTCAATGGACAAAGGCTCAAACCATTTCTGGAGAACCAAGTTAATGAGATAGAATTCATCTATCTTTTTTATCCTTGTTATGAATAGAATTCACTCTAATTTTGTTGCCTTGTTTTTGCAGTCCATTGTGTTGCCGGTTAAGTGGCAGATACGGTACTTCGTGACTCTCAAGTCGGTTTGTTTTTCAGTTTACCAAAATAACTGATTCTTTCTTCTCCCTTAAAATGGATGCTATTCTTTCAAACCTGAGAAAACATTTTCCTTCTCTCCCTCTAAATGCTCTGAAAAAAATCTAAAAAGTTTGATGTGAAAGATTGAGATTGTTAATGCACAAAGGTATGCTAGAAGATGTACGCTAAATAATTGAAGCAAAGGTCCGACTAGCAGGTGAGTCTTCAATTTCATTTGACTCATACATGCCAAGTCTTAGAAGAAGTTCGTATTCTAAAAAGAGAAGAACAAAAAGGTTACAAGTCTGTTACAAATGTGGACGATGGAATTGTAACAAGCGATGTCGTACTTTGGGGATGGTTTCCGCAAATAGAGAAGATAAAATTTTCTTCATTAAGAATGGACTGAGTAAGGAGTCATTAGATGATATCTTATTGACTCTTGAGACGCATTCTTATGGACTAGTGCATCATGAACTTCTTAATTTGTGGAATCTCTTCAAGGATGAAGAAAAACGCTACAATATTGGGAATCTGACTCTAAAAGACCTTGTTTGCCAATTTATAAGTAAATTGGATGGGAAGCTTATCCTCGACTCATAGAAGGCGTTTAAGCCATTACTGGACGTTAAACCAGAGGCAGATGTGAGCCATATCCACAACAATCTGTACATATCATCTTCTTCTTCTTCATGTCATCTTCTAAAAAAAAATTCAAAAAAAAAAAAAAAAAAAAAAAAAAGAAAAAAAAAAAAAAAAAAATATTTAAACAAGGGCGTCCTGGAAGGAGTACCATGGCTTTAATTAGTTGTGGAGCCCGGACCTTTAGGCGACCGTCATTGACTCAGGTGGACCTTTGCACATTGGTCCTTAAAAAAAATTCGTGAGCGTCTCTTTTATTAGCCCGGGTGACACGCGGTATAAAGATATGCCACCCACTTCTTTCCGCACTCATGACGCGTGAGTGTCTACCTGCATATAAAAGATACGCCATGAAAGCTGTACATACAGGTATGTCATCATTTGCTATTATATTTCTTTTACCTTTGTATGATTTTGCTATATTTTGGTTTTGGACAGACGATCCTTTGAGCAGGGTCCTTCAGGGGTTTCTAGACTTCTTTACCCTGATGGTTTTCTTGAAGTAAAAAAAAAACTAAAAAAAAGAAAAAAGATTCCGTGGTCCTTAATTTCAAACTCTTCTGATAACAGCCAACCTACCCTTATAGGTGCAATTATTACCCTTTCCCTTCTTTTTCCTATTTAAACACTCCACTTTCTCCACTTTTCTCTATCTCAGAATCAATCAAAGGGAATGTGAGAATAGAAATGGAAGGTGTTTCTGTTCGTCAACTTAAAAATGTCTGTGTTTTTTGTGGGTCAAGTTATGGGAAGGGTTTAGAGTTTGTAAACGCAGCTAGCACTCTTGGTCGATCACTTACTGCGAGAAATATTCATTTTGTATATGGGGGAGGTTGCCGTGGGTTAATGGGGGCTGTATCACTTGTTGTATATATAGGAGGCAGTCAGGTTTCAGGTGTCATTCCTAAACCTTTAGCACAACAGAACATCACTGGAAGGACAGTTGGAGAAGAAATTCAGGTAACATCTATGCATGGACGAATGAAAAAAATGCTTGACAACTCTGATGCATTCATTGCCTTACCAGGTGGTTTTGGTACTTTGGAAGAAATTTTTCAAATTGTCTCTTGGGCCGAACTGAACATCCATCATAAACCCATTGGTTTGTTGAATGTTAATAATTTCTTTGATCTTTTGTTATTTTTTCTTGACAAAGTTATGGAACAGAAATTTATCACTCCTTCGGCAAGAAAACTTCTTATCTCTGCTTCTACTATTGATGAGCTCATTGATAAATTAGAAACTTTTGAGTATGTACCTGATAAGGTATTAGCTCAGATAGATTGGTCAACAGGAAGTAGCGAGGGAAGCAACAAGAAAAGAAAGCCAGATCTGACACTTCATCTTTAATACCTTTGATTTTATTTATCGTATTTTTTTTTCTGTTTATGTTAGATTTCTCCAACAGGTAAGATCTTCTATCCTTTACTCATCTACATTTTAACATTGAGGACAATGTTGTGATCTAGTTGGGGGGAGGGAAGGATAGTTGACTTCCAAATTTTTTTTCTTTTCTTTTTTGGAAAGTATGATATGATTGTCATGGACTTATTAAACCAATGAATGATGGCAGAGTAAGGAGTAATTTTACTTCTGAGATGTATCTAAATTCAGAAGTATGTTTAGTGATATGACTGTCAGAAACCTATTCATAGTAAAACCAATTAGTGATAGCAGAGTAAGGAGTAAATTTTGGAAACAATTTATTACTCTTGAGACGCATCTTAGTTGGGGTAGTAATTAATTAGTATTGATTTGTGGAAGTAACAAAGTTTTGTCTTTTGATTTCCTTTGAAAGATTCAAGTGAATGCACTCTCACATCCTTGGAAGCAATTGAAATTCAGGAATCATAGCATGATTGAATAAATTATCTTCTTTCTTAAATTTCACATGCTTGGTTATGGATGTTGAATTGGTGGATAGAGAATGATAGAAATATGCCTTGTGAGATTTTGAGCCTATTGATGAATGGATTGAATATCTGTACCATTCTCTTCTTTCTTGTGTGATTTTCACTCATGGAATTGTTACTCTAGAACTTGCTTTGATTCTTTTTTAGGCTATATTTTCACATGCATACATTAATATGATTGAGGCATTTTGAAATAGCTTTGACCAAATAGCCATCCTTGTATATTTTCCATTGTGTAACCCCTTTAAACTTGTTTGACCATTCCTTGTTTTAAGCTCATTTCATCCTTAAAAAAAAAAAACATGTTTTTACCCAACCTTAGGGAATAAGAGAACATTGACCTTGTTCTTGATCAAGTGTGGGGGTGTGTGTGCAAAATGATAAAAAAAAAATATTTGACCACCATTGCAATCAAAGGATTATCAAAATAAAGGTGGAGGCTTGGAAACAACAGGAAGAAAAGGAGAATGTTCAAGTCTAACAATGAATTCAATTCACCAATTTGGGATTGATCTTCAACAAAACATTAGTCAAATATTGGTGATTGTCCTTTATGACGAATGTTCTTAAACATTTTCTCCACTCTAACTGTACCATAATGCTCTTTTATTCTCTTTGATATTTATCTTTTCATATCCATATTATTTCCTCTCCTTTACCATGACCCCATTACAACCTTGAATAAAGTCCTCTTGATTTTTGTATGCATGTGTTTTTAGTAGCGGAGAAGTAGAAGATAAGCAAGCTTATGGTAGTGCAATTGTTCATGAGTTGAATAGAGTGAAATACTTACCTTTTAAACACTTGAGAGATTGAGAGGGAATTCTGTGAGGATCTATCATTCTTGATTCATTCTTTTCAACTGAAGTTTCCTTGCTTGTTGGTTTGAGATGTGAAGAAATGTTACATCATTTATGCTTTGATCCCTTGAATTTCTTGTTGCTCTTCTTGCTTCATCGAGTCTTTTAGAGTTTTTAACTTTTGAGTCTATGTCATTTTTCTTTGTCTCCTAACTTTGGTCTTATGTGTTTTGCCCAGGAGTGCAAAAAGCTAAGTGTGGGGAAATTTGAAGATCACATATTTTATACATTAATAAACCCTCATTTTTAGTCAATTACACTCTCCATGTACTTAATTGATTAAGCCTAGTTATGTTTTGTAAGTTTGGACTCAAATTGGACTTAATTGATTTTTTTCGATCTTATTTTAGTGTCGTATCTTTGTTTACGTATTTTGGCCATATCTTGAGTTTTAAATGTCCGATAATTATGAATTTTACCTTGTAGGAAAGATAAGAGAGAGCTCTACAACTTTGATGAGAGCTCAAAGTCTCAATCAGACATCTAGTGGAGCTAATTGGGCTTTAAAGATAGAACACGAGTTTTGTGTCTGAAACCTGAACAGTGTACAGTAATCAGAGCATAACTTGGGCTGCAAGAATTATCTTGGGCTGAAATTTGGATATTCGAAAGTTAAGACCCAGATATAAAACTTTCATGTTGAACACAAAACTTGATTCGGGCTCCTTGATGGTGATATTGGGTCTGAAAGTCAAAACAGAGGTGCTGAAACTGGGCCTGAACAGTCTGTAGTAATTGGGCTATATCTTGGGCTGTAGGACGAATTTTTAGGTGATTCCAGGGCCATTGGAGAGCTTAGACAATTTCCTAGAACTTTCATGAAAACCACTTGGCTCGAAAATGACGGAATCAATGACTTAAGCAATGAATGATTTCGGAGACAAGAAATCTCAATGATTTTTCACTCTTATCCTCACCATTTGGCATTTTCCACTCATTCATCCACTCATCCACCTACCCCTAATCAACCTCCTTGTCATTTTGTATCCCTAATCCTCTATAAAAGGCACCATTGGCTGACCATTTGGGGCACTGGGTGTTAGGCTTAATTTCTACAAGTTAAGGTTATGCTTGTTTATTGTTTTACTTTGTTGTAATTTTCTCTTGTTCTAAATTGAAGCTATGTTCAGCTTTCTCTTCTTCTCTCTTTCTTTCTTCTTATCCATGAGTAACTAAATCTTCATCTTGCTTGGGTGAAAGAGTGAAGCTCTTGGTAATGAAATAAGGTTAGATTATTTTATTTCTTGTGCTTGAATGATATATTTCTAAATGAACATTATATGTGTTGTATTTTATTTCCAATCAATTTAGAAACCTTCTTTGTTAATGGAGATCTTGATTTGTTGTAGACAATAGGATTGGCACAGTGAATGCTTGAACTCATTTACAAATGTTAGTAGATAATTAAAGGAATCATAATATGATTGTATATATAATTGAACTTTGAATGTTACATTTTCCGATTGGAACCTCCGTTGTGTGTGGATTTCAATTGAGTTATAAAGAGAAATAATCTTACCTTTAATTTATTACCAAGAGTGGATCTCCTAACCCAAGCAAGCCCTTAAATTCATTTGTGAACTTGTTTTATTACTTTTGGTGTTGTGAAAAATCCTCTTCTTAGCTTAATTAATTTTTCTTCATCAATTCCCTGTGGATCGACCTCGGACTCCTGAAAAATTTACTACTTGAGACAACCTACACTTGGGTTTGCATCCTTAAATCCCGCAATCAAGTTTTTGGCGCCGTTGCCGGGGACTTGATTTGAAGTTTTGATTTATTGAGGTTCGTTTTCTTTAATAAAATCTATTCTCTCTTCTCCCTCACCGGAGCAAAAGATCGGCTTGCCGATCCTTCGATTTCTTTACTAACTCTCTAACTTTCTAACTATCTTACTCTAACTTACTAACTTGCTAACATACTAACTTTCTAACTTTTATATTTATGTCATTTATTTTTGCCTTTTAATTTTATTTATTTATTTTCGTCATTTTTTTGTCGGGGGGTAACTCTCCCTTTTATTTTACGCACTAACTTTGTGGGGGAAACTCTCCCTTTTACTTTTCTGTTATTTAATTTTTTGCACTTTATTTTTATTTTTATTTTTGGGTGGTTGGTTTATTACCCCACCTTTGTTATATATTTAATGGTGGGTTACACCGCCAGCTTGTACATTATTTTTGTTTATTTATTTTAAGTTATTTATGTATGTATGCTTAATTGGTATCGTGATTTAAATTCTGGTCGTTTAGTTAAAATTAATTCTGGTACTTTATATATTGAATTGTTTGAATCACAATCACACATAATTGACACAATGGCTGACAATGAAAGTGTACATGATGAACCGAAAAATCAACCGTTGCGAACCATGCGTGAATATTTGCAACCACCTCGAAATTCTAATCCATCATATTTTATCTTTCCATTCAATGCTAACAATTTTAGATTCAAACCAGGTATGATTTCTTTACTTCCTAATTTTCATGGTTTAGAATCTGAAAGTCCATATTTACATCTGAAAGAATTTGAGGAAGTATGTATTGCCTTCAATGATCAAAATTGCACTGAAGAGATTGTTAAGCTTAAATTGTTTCCATTTTCTTTAAAAGATAAAGCAAAATCCTGGCTTAACACTTTAAAACCAAGATCAATTGGCACATGGCAAGAAATGCAAGGTGAGTTCTTAAAGAAATTTTTTCCAACACATAAAACCAATGCTATGAAAAGACAAATCCAAAATTTTTCCCAAAATTCAAATGAAGCATATTTTCAATGTTGGGAACGATTTAAAGATTTGTTAAATTCTTGCCCACATCATGGTTTTGAAAAATGGCACACTATAAGCTTCTTTTATGAAGGTTTAACTCCTGAAACTAAACAATTTTTGGAAACAATGTGCAATGGTGAGTTTCTCGATAAAGAACCTGATGAAGCTTTAGACTATTTGAACCAGTTGGCTAAAAATTCTCAATCTTGGCATAGTACTAACACTTCTGAAAATTCAATTAGATCTAATCTTGCAAGTGCTAATAAAGGAAAATATCACCTTAGTCAAGAGGAAGATCTAAATGCTAGGTTTGCCAGTTTAACCAGAAAGGTAGAAGCCATGGAATTAAGAAAAGCAAAAGAAATTAAATCTGTGCAAAATGAAGAAATTTGTGGCATTTGTGATGACTTAGGGCACCCAACACATGAATGTCCTAACATTCCTGTTTTTAAAGAAGTTGTACATGAGCAAGTAAATGCAATGAATAATTTTAAAAAGCCATTTACTTCTTCTTTTTTAGTTGCATACAATCCGGGATGGAGAAATAACCCGAACTTCAGCTGGAGGAACAATACTCAGTCACAATTCATGCAACCACTACCTCCTCAGGCACAACAGGACTCTCAAAATTCTCAAGGATATGCACCTTATGTCCCATCATATAGGAAAAACCTTGAGGAAACACTGCATGCATTCATAGAAAAGCAGGAGGCCATTAATAAACAAAACAATCAAACCATGATTGACATAAAAGAAACTCTTGCCAAACTTACTTCTGCTCTCACCATTCACGAGAAAGGAAAATTTCCTTCTCAACCTCAACCAAATCCCAAAGGTCAGTACTCTAAATGAGGGGAGTTCAGAAAACCAACAAATGGACCAAGTCAAGTCGGTGATAACTCTTAGGAGTGGAAAGGTTGTTGAAAAACAAATTCCTGAACCATGTGAGAAAGAAGATGAACCAATTCCCCAAGAAAATGAAGAAGCTGACCAAAAGGAAACCAAACTCTCTCCTTCACCCCTATTTCCTCAAGCATTGAATAACCCAAAGAAATTGGACCACCGCACTGAAATTTTTGAAATTTTGAAATAAGTGAAGATCAATATTCCTCTGTTAGATGCTATCAAACAAATTCCTTCTTATGCCAAATATTTGAAGGACTTGTGCATTGTTAAAAGGAAACTAAATGTGAAAAAGAAAGCATTTTTAGCTGAACAGGTAAGCTCCATTCTTCATAATAATAATGCGTTGAAATATAAAGACCCTGGTTGTCCTACAGTTTCATGCATTATTGGAGAACATAAAATTGAAAAAGCTTTACTTGATCTTGGTGCTAGTGTCAATTTGCTTTCATATTCAGTTTCTCAGCAACTCAACTTAGGTGAGTTAAAACCAACTTCTCTAACTTTTCTACTTGCAGATAGATCAATCAAAATTCCAAGAGGAATAGTGGAAGATGTGTTAGTTCAAGTTGATAAATTCATATATCCTGTAGATTTTATTGTCTTGGATACTGAACCTATGGTTGATAGTTGCAAGTCAATTTGTAACACCCCTTGGTGTAGCAACCGGAGCATAATCGTCATTACACCACAGTTACTAAATCCAAGTGTGTCACAGTCATGATAACAGTAACTTAAATTCTCAAGAGTCTATATTTTTTTTTTTTTGACAATTTGCATAGGTAGAAAATATGAGCCTCGAATGAAATATAAATATATTCAAGCCATGATACAACCACTGAAATAAAATCATATCTCTTATACATATATATATAGTCAATTTACACAAATCATTGATGACATAGAACATAACAATTACAGAGTCCAATAAAATACAGCGGGAATAAAACACTAAAAGGGGGAAAAGTAGTGACCCAGGGATAGGTACTACTAGCAGACAAAGCCGCAACCCCATATACACATACGACGCTCGGAGTCCCAGTCAACAAGTCAGGCATCAATGCCTCCACGCAACTGCACTCGTACGTAGCCGAAGAAACCTTGTCCAAACGCCCAATCCAATCAACCAAGGTGTGATCCCTCTTTATCTTCCTCATGATCTTTTATCATTATAAACATAAAACAGAAATACAAAAATATAGAAAACACAGAAAGAGGTAAGATATCCTACCATCAATACCAATACAGCAACCAAGAACCGAACGGCGCATAACGCCCACGTAGCACGTAGAAGCAATAAATAAGCTTTTAAACAGATAACCAGTCAGGCAAACATTAATAAAGGTAATGAACAATTCATAATATCCAGGCAATTAAATTCAGACAGTTAAATATCAGGTAAACAATAATTCTCAGATGCCAGAATATTCCATGATGCATGGACACAACATTCAATTTCCTACTCCATGGAGCTAGACTCAAACGGTCGGAGAGAAAGATCAGGAGACGTGTCAGTGACTCGGCTGCCGAGGCCAATGTGCTATTCATCAATAATTTCCACGTGCACGATCATGGCATTGCACTGACAGTCCGCGCTCGATCACGACATAGGACAGTGTCAAGTCCGGATCGTCGGTGCGTTTGCATCGGTTTGCCCCACGGGCAAAGGAGCTACCAACTACCCATTGTGGAGGACCCGCACCCCGACGCCCCCAAGGTCATCACACGACCCACACTTGTCTATTCGCACCCGCACAAAGGTGTGTTCAATCTCCTAGGCAACTTGGCCTTATAACAGTCCACACGGACATTCACAATGCATAGGACTCTATGCATAAACATGTATGATCACAATCCATACAATGGCATAACATACCACAATTTCACAATGCATAGGACTCTATGCATAAACATGTATGATCACAATCCATACAATGGCATAACATACCACATTTGATCAAGAGAGTGCGATAAGCATATTTGCATCCAAAAAGAACCCAATATCAACATAATATCAATTTATAATTCAAGGAACACATTTTAGGTCCATTATGGATTTCCAAAGTCTCCAAGTCTTATGAAATTTATCTCATTGGTTCATTTACTTGTTATTTTGATTCTTATAATTACCTTCCAACTTTAGCTCATTTCCTAAGCCTTAACCACAATCCATCATGACGATTAGTGTTGCAAGTTTCCTGCTATCAATCTACGTTCTTAATTACTTGATTAATTCAAGTCTTGACACCTCAAATTTATCATCTTTCCCCTCCTTCAAACTCTCAAAACCGTGGCACCCAAGAGGGTTTTAGGTTACAATTTTCTTCTCACTAGTTGAGTCTTCCTTTACTTAATTTACCTAGCATTATTCTTGACACAATGACAACCAAAATTCTGCCCTCAAAACAGCCCCAAAACCGTGGCACTCACCAAGGTCCAACAACCAGAAATTTTCAGCATTCATGCATGGATTTCAATCACAAAATTACATAACCAATCAACCACTCAATCAACTACTCAAAGCTAAATTAAAATCACATTCAAGAAATCAATTTCAAGCAATTTCAAGAACAACCACCATGTGGTTCTTCTTCCAAAAATTAAATACAAGATTCCTAGTTGCTAAAGAGGTTGAGGAGGATTAATCTTCCTCTTACCAAGTTGATGAACCAAGAAAACTCCAAGAATCACCCTTGATTTTCGGATTTGAAGCTCAAAAACCCTAGAAAATTTGGTCCAAGTTAGAACAATGAAATGATGTGTAAAAGAAGAAGAAAATGGCCATTAAACCAAGGAAAAACAGAAACGAAAATGGAAGGAGAAGGCTGGAATTTTTCAGCCATGGGAGCTCACCTTCAAGGCTTGAGAAGTGGTTGAAGATGGAAGCTTTCTTGAAAACTCCAAGCACAAAAGATGAAGAGGAGGAGTAGGAGATCAAGAAAATGTGAATGGTTTAAATTTTTATGAAGGTTTGGGATTTAATGGGGTGGCTGGACGTATGGTGTAGGAAGAGGAGAAAAGAAATATTAGAAGAAGAAAGGAAGAAGAAGGATACGTAAATGAAGAAGAAAATGTGTTTTGGGTGAAAATGAGTTAATGATTTATTTGGATAATTAGAACCAATTCTTTCTTCTTTTGTGGGCTGCAGATACGTAAAGAGAGAGGGAGAAATGTGAGTGAAAAGTGGCTTCCTTTGGAAGCTAAACATGTGGTCAAAGTTTGGGGTCAAAGCTTCTTAAGGAAGCTTTGATTAAAATACTCTTAAATTTGAATTAAAGTGGATAGATTTGACATAAAGTAGATTACATTAGGATAATGTGATAGTATTTTTATTACACACTATTATCCAATAGATAATAGTTACAGTTGATTAAATCGGTATTTAATTAATCGACGGATGAATTTTTCATTTGTCTTGATTTAAATGTAACTTAAGATTTCTCGAAAATTATGAAACCTCGTAAACTGTGTCAAGCCTCGGGTTTAGTAAGATCCCCGTCGACTTATCCATAGTCCAAGGTTCTCAGAGAAAACATCGCGTTTCTCGATTACTCTGCTCAGCGCGCACGCAAAACGAGGAATATATTAAAATATTCGACGGTTCCGAAAAATTCCCAGAAAATTCCCAAAAATTGCAAATATTATAAAACGACTATTCGTCATATAATTTTCCAATTTTTGAAGCGCTACAGTCGTTTTCACGACTCTGCTCGAGTTTCATGCAGAACGAGGAATATATTAAAATATTCGTCGTTTCCGAAAAATTCCAGAAAAATTCCTAAAAATTAAGAATATTATAAAATGATGATTTATGATCAAATAGGTATTTTTCGGGATGTTACACAATTCCTGTTATTTTAGGCTGTCCATTTTTAGCAACATCTAATGCTTTGATAAATTGCAGGGTGAAGCTAACATTTGGAAACATGACACTAGAGCTTAATGTTTTTAACATGTGCAAGCAACTACAGGAAGTCCTTGATGAAAAAGAGGAAGTTGAAGGAATTGAAGCCATTATAGATGATCATCTTCAAACAAAGAGTTCTTCTGACCCATTAGAAATTTGTTTAGTCAATTCATTGGATTCAGGCATGCACTTAGAAGATGATATCTCTGAAATATGTTCTTTGCTTGATTGTACACAGGCAATGAAGTACAAGGGATGGAAACCAAGATTTGAAGAGCTAAAACCCGTGAATGATAATGCCCATGAAGAAGTACCCACACTTGAACTAAAGCCATTACCTGCTGGGTTGAAGTACATATTTTTGGGAGAAAAGCAAAACTTTCCAGTGGTAATTTCCTCGTCTCTTACTGAAGAACAAGAAGGTAAGTTAACAGAAGTACTTAAAAGGCATAAAAGTGCAATTGGATGGACATTAAAGGACATAAAAGGTATTAATCCATTAATTTGTACACATAGAATACATTTAGAGGATAATGCTAAAACTTCTCAACAACCTCAAAGAAGATTAAACCCACACATGAAAGAGGTAATTAGAGCTGAAGTCCTTAAATTGCTTGATGTTGGAATTATCTATCCTCTCTCTGATAGTCAATGGGTAAGCCCTACACAAGTTGTCCGTAAGAAATCTGGAATAACAGTGGTTGAAAATGATAAAAGTGAATTGATACCTACGCGAGTCTCATCTAGTTGGCGTATGTGTATTGATTTTAGAAAATTAAATGCTGCTACTAGGAAAGATCATTTTCCCTTGCCATTTCTTGATCAAATTCTAGAAAGGGTAGCAGGACATCTATACTACTGTTTTCTTGATGGTTTTTCGGGTTATAATCAAATACCAATTGCATTGAAAGATCAAGAAAAGACCACTTTTACATGTCTTTTTTGGTACTTTTGCATATAGAAGAATGCCTTTTGGCCTTTGTAATGCTCCGGCAACATTTCAAAGATGCATGTTAAGCATTTTTAGTGACATGATTGAACATTATTTAGAGGTTTTCATGGATGATTTGACAGTTTTTGGAAATTCTTTTGAAAATTGTCTTGATAATTTAGAAAAAGTTCATAAAAGATGCGAAGAAAAAAGATTTGTGCTAAACTGGGAAAAATGTCATTACATGGTTACCTCAGGAATAGTGTTAGGTCATGTGATTTCTTCTAAAGGAATTGAAGTTGATAAGGCTAAAGTTGAATTAATTGCTCATTTGCCTTCCCCAAAAACAGTCAGAGAAGTTCGTTCCTTTTTAGGACATGTGGGATTTTACAGAAGATTCATTAAGGACTTTAGTGTCATATCTAGACCATTATGTAATCTTCTGTTGAAAGATGCACCATTTGATTGGACTCAAGAATGTCAAAAATCTTTTAAAAAATTAATTAGTCTTCTAACATCTGCTCCTATCATGCAATCTCCTGACTGGTTCTTGCCTTTTGAGTTAATGTGTGATGCTAGTGATTTTGCTGTGGGCGCTATTTTAGGCCAAAGAAAGGAAGGTAAGCCTCATGTGATTTGTTATGCAAGTAGAACTTTAAACAGTGCACAAATGAATTACACCACTATTGAAAAAGAACTACTTGCTGTAATTTTTGCACTGGACAAATTTCGATCTTACTTAATTGGCTCTTCTATTGTGATTTTCACCGATCATTCTGCTGTTAGATATTTGATGTCTAAGTAGGATGCCAAACCAAGATTGATACGGTGGATCTTGTTGCTTCAAGAATTCAACATCATAATAAAAGATAAGAAAGGAGCCGAAAATGTTATTGCTGATCATTTGTCCAGACTTACAATAGGCTCACCTTTTGATAGCACACCTATCAATGATTCTTTTCCTGATGAATTTTTATTTTCTGTCAATTCCATGCCTTGGTTTGCTAACTTAGTCAACTTTCTTGTAACAGGAAAGATGCCGCCTAATTGGACGCACCAAGATAGAAGGAAATTTTTGACAGAGGTGAAAATTTTTTATTGGGATGACCCATACTTGTTCAAATATTGTGCTGATCAAATCTTTTGGAGATGTGTGCCCGACAGTGAGGTAGGTAGTGTCATTAAATTTGTCACTCGGATGCATGTGGAGGTCACTTCTCTTCAAAGAAAACAGCTGCAAAAATCTTGCAGTGTGGATTTTATTGGCCCACTTTATTTAAGGATTGCTATACATTTTGCAAAAGTTGTGAAAATTGTCAAAAGTTGGGCTCAATTTCAAAAAGAAACATGATGCCTCTGAACCCCATCCTTGTCATTGAAATTTTTGATTGTTGGGGAATTGATTTCATGGGTCCATTTCCATCTTCATTTGGATTTGTGTATATTTTGGTTGCAATTGATTATGTTTCAAAATTAATTGAGGCGATTCCATGCTGACACAATGATCATAAAACTGTTCTCAAATTTTTAAAAGAAAATATCTTGTGTCAATTTGGAATCCCTCGAGCGATCATAAGTGATGGGGGAACACATTTTTGCAATAAACCATTTGAATCTTTAATGAAGAAATATGGTATTACACATAAAATTGCCATCCCTTATCACCCTCAGACGAGTGGACAAGTTGAATTGGCAAATAGGGAGATTAAACAAATTTTGGAAAAAATGGTTAATCCAAATCGTAAAGATTGGTCTTCAAGACTAAACGATGCACTTTGGGCTTACCGTACTGCTTTCAAAACATCTTTGGGCATTTCACCCTATCGGTTAGTCTATGGAAAACCTTGTCACTTGCCTGTAGAATTGGAACATAAAGCATTTTGGGCCATTCAAGCTTTCAATCTAAATCTTGATGATGCTTGCAAGATACGCAAATTACAATTAAATGAAATTAAGGAATTGAGAAATGATGCATATGAGAACTCAAAGATTTATAAAACCAGAACAAAAGCTTTTCATGACAAGATAATTTTGAGAAAATCTTTTGAAATTGGTCAAAAAGTTCTGCTTTATAATTGTCGTCCGCACCTATTCCCTGGAAAATTGAGATCTAGATGGAGTGGTCCTTTTGTTGTCAAACATGTGTATCCTCATGGGGTTATAGATATTGAGAATCCTAGGAATGGTAATGTGTTTAAAGTCAATGGACAAAGGCTTAAACCATTTCTGGAGAACCAAGTTAATGAGGTAGAATTCATCTCTCTTTTTGATCCTTGTTATGAATAGAATTCACTCTAATTTTGTTGCCTTGTTTTTGCAGTCCTTTGTGTTGCCGGTTAAGTGGCAGATACGGCACTCCATGACTCTCAAGTCAGTTTGTTTTTCAGTTTCCCAAAATAACTAAATCCTTCTTCTCCCTTAAAATGGATGCCATTCTTTCAAACCTGAGAAAACATTTTCCTTCTCTCCCTCTAAATGCTCTGGAAAAAATCTACAAAGTTCGATGTGAAAGATTGAGATTGTTAATACACAAAGGTATGCCAGAAGATGTACGCTGGATAATTGAAGCAAAGGTCCGACTAGCAGGTGAGTCTTCAATTTCATTTGACTCATACATACCAGGTCTTAGAAGAAGTTCGTATTCTAAAAGGAGAAGAGCAAAAAGGTTACAAGTCTGTTACAAATGTGGACGATGGAATTGTAACAAGCGATGTCGTACTTTGGGGATGGTTTCCGCAAACAGAGAAGGTAAAATTTTCTTCATTAAGAATAGACTGAGTAAGGAGTCATTAGATGATATCATATTGACTCTTGAGACGCATTCTTGTGAATTGGTGCATCGTGAACTTCTTAATTTGTGGAATCTCTTCAAGGATGAAGAAAAATGCTACAGTCTTGGGAATCTGACTCTAAAAGACCCTGTTTGTCAATTTATAAGAAAATTGGATAGGAAGCTTATCCTCGACTCATAGAAGGCATTTAAGTCGTTACTGGACGTTAAACCAGAGGCAGATGTGAGCCATATCCACAACAATCTGTACATATCATCTTCTTCTTCTTCATGTCATCTTTCAAAAAAAAAAAAATTCAAAAAAAAAAAAAAAAGAAAAAAAAAAAAAAAAAAAAAAAAAAAAAAAGAAAAAAAAAAAAAATGTTTGAACAAGGGCGTCCTAAGAGTACGATGGCTTTAATTAGTTGTGGAGCCCCACCTTTAGCTAACCCATCATTGAATCAGGTGGACCTTTGCACGCTGGTCCTTAAAAAAATTCGTGAGTGTCTACTGCACTGGTGACACGCAATATAAAGATATGCCACTACTGCACTCATGACGCGCAGAATAAAGATACGCCATGAAAGTTGTACATACAGGTATGTCATCATTTGCTATTATATTTCTTTTATCTTTGTCTGATTTTGCTATATTTTGGTTTTGGACAGACGATCCTTTGAGCAGGGTCCTTCAGGGGTTTCTAGACTTCTTTACCCTGATGGTTTTCTTGAAGTCAAAATAAAAAATAAAAAAAAAAGAAAAAAATTCTGTGTTCCTTAATTTCAAACTCTTCTGACAACAGCCAACCTACCCTTATAGGTGCAATTATTACCCTTTCCCTTCTTTTTCCTATTTAAACACTCCACTTTCTCCACTTTCCTCTATCTCAGAATCAATCAAAGGGAAGGTGAGAATAGAAATGGAAGGTGTTTTTGTTCGTCAACTTAAAAATATCTGTGTTTTTTGTGGGTCAAGTTATGGGAAGGGTTTAGAGTTTGTAAACACAGCTAGCACTCTTGTTCGATCACTTGCTGCGAGTTATATTCATCTTGTATATGGGGGAGGTTACCGTGGGTTAATGGGAGTTGTATCACTTGGTGTATATATAGGAGGCAGTTAGGTTTCAGGTATTATTCCTAAACCTTTAGCTCAACAGAACATCACTGGAAGGACAGTTGGAGAAGAAATTCAGGTAACATCTATGCATGGACGAATGAAAAAAATACTTGACAACTCTGATGCATTCATTGCCTTACCAGGTGATTTTGGTACTTTGGAAGAAATTTTTCAAATTGTCTCTTGGGCCGAACTGAACATCCATCATAAACCCATTGGTTTGTTGAATGTTAATAATTTCTTTGATCTTTTGTTATTTTTTTCTTGACAAAGTCATGTGGAACATAAATTTATCACTCCTTCGGCAAGAAAACTTCTTATCTCTGCTTCCACTATTGATGAGCTCATTGATAAATTAGAAGCTTTTGAGTATGTACCTGATAAGGTATTAGCTCAGATAGATTGGTCAACAGGAAGCAGCGAGGAAGCAGCAAGAAAAGAAAGCCAGATCTGACACTTCATCTTTAATACCTTTGATTTTATTTATCGTATTTTTTTTTTCTCGTTTGTGTTAGATTTCTCCAACGGTAAGATCTTCTATCCTTTACTCATCTATATTTTAACATTGAGGATAATGTTGTGATCTAGTTGGGGGGGAAGGATAGTTGACTACTAATTTTTTTTTCTTTTCTTTTTTGGGAAGTATGATATGATTGTCATGGACTTATTAAACCAATGAATGATGGCAGAGTAAGGAGTAATTTTACTTCTGAGACGTATCTAAAATGGGAAGTATGTTTAGTGATATGACTGTCAGAAACCTACTCATAGTAAAACCAATTAGTGATGGCAGAGTAAGGAGTAAATTTTGGAAACAATTTATTACTCTTGAGACGCATCTTAGTTGGGGTAGTAATTAATTAGTATTAATTTGTGGAAGTAACAAAGTTTTGTCTTTTGATTTCCTTTGAAAGATTCAAGTGAATGCACTCTCACATTCTTGGAAGCAATTGAAATTCAGGAATCATAGCATGATTGAATAAATTATCTTCTTTCTTAAATTTCACATGCTTGGTTATGGATGTTGAATTGGTGGATAGAGAATAATAGAAATATGCCTTGTGAGATTTTGAGCCTATTGATGAATGGATTGAATATCTGTACCATTCTCTTCTTTCTTATGTGATTTTCACTCATGGAATTGTTACTCTAGAACTTGCTTTAATTCTTTTTGAGGCTATATTTTCACATGCATACATTAATATGATTGAGGCATTTTGAAATAGTTTTGACCAAATAGCCATCCTTGTATATTTTTCATTGTGTAACCCCTTTAAACTTGTTTGACCATTTCTTGTTTTAAGCTCATTTCATCCTTCAAAAAAAAAACATGTTTTTACCCAACCTTAGGGAATAAGAGAGCATTGACCTTGTTCTTGAACAAGTGTGGGGGTGTGTGTGCAAAATGATAAAAAAAAAAAATATTTGACCACCATTGCAATCAAAGGATTATCAAAATAAAGGTGGAGGCTTGGAAACAACAGGAAGAAAAGGAGAATATTCAAGTCTAACAATGAATTCAATTCACCAATTTGGGATTGATCTTCAACAAAACATTAGTCAAATATTGGTGATTGTCCTTTATGACGAATGTTCTTAAACATTTTCTCCACTCTAACTGTACCATAATGCTGTTTTATTCTCTTTGGTATTTATCTTTTCATATCCATATTATCTCCTCTCCTTTACCATGACCCCATTACGACCTTGAATAAAGTCCTCTTGATTTTTGTATGCATGTGTTTTTAGTAGCGGAGAAGTAGAAGATAAGCAAGCTTATGGTAGTGCAATTGTTCATGAGTTGAATAGAGTGAAATACTTACCTTTTAAACACTTGAGAGATTGAGAGGGAATTCTGTGAGGATCTATCATTCTTGATTCATTCTTTTCAACTGAAGTTTCCTTGCTTGTTGGTTTGAGATGTGAAGAAATGTTACATCATTTATGCTTTGATCCCTTGAATTTCTTGTTGCTCTTCTTGCTTCATCGAGTCTTTTAGAGTTTTTAGCTTGAGTCTGTGTCATTTTTCTTTGTCTCCTAACTTTGCTTTATGTGTTTTGCCCAGGAGTGCAAAAAGCTAAGTGTGGGGGAATTTGATGATCACATATTTTATACATTAATAAACCCTCATTTTTAGTCATTTACACTCTCCATGTACTTAATTGATTAAGCCTAGTTATGTTTTGTAAGTTTGGACTCAAATTGGACTTAATTGATTTTTTTCAGTACTATTTTGGTCGTACGTTGTTTCTGTATTTTGGTCATATCTTGAGTTTTAAATGTCTGATAATTATGAATTTTACCTTGTAAGAAAGATAAGAGAGAGCTCTACAACTTTGATGAGAGCTCAAAGTCTCAATCAGACATCTAGTGGAGCTAATTGGGCTTGGAAGACAGAACACGAGTTTTGTGTCTGAAACCTGAATAGTGTACAGTAATCAGAGCATAACTCGGGCTGCAAGAATTATCTTGGGCTGAAATTTGGATATTTGAAAGTTAAGACCCAGATCTAAAACTTTCATATTGAACACAAAACTTGATTCGGGCTCCTTGATGGTGATATTGGGTCTGAAAGTTAAAACAGAGGTGCTAAAATTGGGCCTGAATAGTCTGTAGTAATTGGGCTATATCTTGGGCTGTAGGACGAATTTTTGGGTGATTCCAAGGCCATTGGAGAGCTTAGACAATTTCCTAGAACTTTCATGAAGACCACTTGGCTCGAAAATGACGGAATCAATGACCTAAGCAATGAATGATTTCGGAGACAAGAAATCTCAATGATTTTTCACTCTTATCCTCACCATTTGGCATTTTTCACTCATTCATCCACTCATCCACCTGCCCCTAATCAGCCTCCTTGTCATTTTGTATCCCTAATCCTCTATAAAAGGCACCATTGGCTGACCATTTGGGGCACTGGGTGTTAGGCTTAGTTTGTACAAGTTAAGGTTATGCTTGTTTATTGTTTTCCTTTGTTGTAATTTTCTCTTGTTCTAAATTGAAGCTATGTTCATCTTTCTCTTCTTCTCTCTTTCTTTCTTCTTATCCATGAGTAACTAAATCTTCATCTTGCTTGGGTGAAAGAGTGAAGCTCTTGGTAATGAAATAAGGTTAAATTATTTTATTTCTTGTGCTTGAATGATATATTATTAAATGAACATTATATGTGTTGTATTTTGTTTCCAATCAATTTAGAAACCTTCTTTGTTAATGGAGATCTTGATTTATTGTAGACAATAGGATTGGCACAGTGAATGCTTGAACTCATTTACAAATGTTGGTAGATAATTAAAGGAATCATAATATGATTGCATATATAATTGAACTTTGAATGTTACATTTTCCGATTGGAACCTCCGTTGTGTGTGGATTTCAATTGAGTTATAAAGAGAAATAATCTTACCTTTAATTTATTACCAAGAGTTGATCTCCTAACCCAAGCAAGCCCTTAAATTCATTTGTGAACTTGTTTTATTACTTTTGGTGTTGTGACAAATCCTCTTCTTACCTCAATTAATTTTTCTTCATCAATTTCCTGTGGATCGACCTCGGACTCCCGAGAAATTTACTACTTGAGACAACCTGTACTTGGGTTTGCATCCTTAAATCCCGCAATCACAAAACCTTACATGTTATTCATATCCTACAATATTTAACATACATCTATAAACACATACCATATATTTAAAGCTATAAACATGCATGCACATATAATCAATCACAAAATAGAAAAGACATTAAACAACCAAGTGAATGAATCCTTATGGATTCTTCACCACAAATACATCCATCTTCTCACCACCACACAAGGTTGATGAGATTAAATCTCCCTCTTACCTTAAGGGAAGACAAACTCCTTCTAACTCCTCCTAGCAATTTCGTGTAACCTTCAAAGAATCTCTATCAAACTCAAACAAATTTTAAAGAGTCATAACTAAGGTTGAAAAACATAAACCATGGATCAATCATGGCTTAGAACCTAAGAAATCAAGTTAGAAATAAGAAACAAAGATTTTCACCTTGTAGGAAAAATCTTCAAAGTGATTTTCCAAGCTCAAGATGAATTTTTTTGAAAGAACTCTCAATCAGAGATGTTCTTAGAATGATGTTTGGATTTGAGAAATAAGGTTAGGTGAAATCTTAGAAGAGTGGAGGTGTTGGTTTAGGGTGTTGGCCGTGAGCTCTCAAGGAGTAACAATGGTGTTCTTAGCTTTTGGTAGAAAGAGAAGAGAGATTTTAAGTGATAGTAAAATGAAGATGAAATGAAGATTGCCTCCTAACACCAAGTACTTGGCCATGGAGCTCCAAAGGAGATGGCCTCCTTTGTTAACCTTCCAAGACTTCCTAACAACCTTAGATGTGATCAAGGGTGGATATCAAAGACTTTGTCTCCAAGCTTGTTTCTCATTGGTGTAGGAAATCAAGTCATCAAGTGACTAAGCACTTCTTGATCCTTCTTGAAAAGCCTTGGCCGAATTGCTCCAAGGGAGAGCAAACTAGGTTTGTGTTCATTTATGCAATCTAGTTAGACTTAGGTGCATTTAGTTAGTTTGCTTAGTTACTTGTCTAACTATCTAGTTATTTAGGATAACTAGCCTTTGTCTTGATTTTATTAGAACCGTCTCTAACTAGAACTCTAAGGTGTAGCTAACTAGGTTTACTTCATTTAGTTACTACATAAGCTTCCTATACTAACTTAGTTAGGTTTAAGCTAACTCGGTTAAGCTTTCTAGTCATAAATCAACAAGTCCAACCACTTTTGTGGACTAACTTCCTATTAGTTCAAAACTTCAAGCCATTATTGTTGACTAGATCTCATTGGCTTAGGATTAAATCTAGCCAGAAACGTTGACTGGTTCTCTAAACGTGGGTCCTACAGACTTTTCCGGGTCCATGGTCTATTTTGGAGCAGAATTCTACTGTTTTTAAGATAGTAGGTACTGTATAATAAAATATTATTATCTTTATTGCACAGTTAAATCCTAAAAATTAAAAGATCAATACACGTATCACTCGAAATTGGGTTTAGTAAGATCCCCCAGCTCCGAATAATTAAATTAAGATTTTTTCGGCCAGGAAATTATTATTTTCTTGACTCGGAGTAAATCACACACAACAGTCAAATACAATCACGAAACAATCAAATTCATTTTATAACTCACAGAAAATATAAAACAGTACATTTAGGATCATATCATACTTTAACCAAAAGTTGGGGTGTTACATGCCATACCTATACTGGAATGATAGCTATTGTTATAGGCAAATTCTACCAAAGGCAAGAACCTATCCCAACTATCCTTTTGTTCTAACACACATGCTCTCAGCATATCTTCCATGGTTTGGATGGTCCTCTCAGACTGTCCATCAATCTGTGGATGGTAAGCTATGCTGAAATGCAACTTAGTCCCAAAGGCTTGTTGCAAAGCTCCCCAAAATCTAAATGTAAACCTAGAATGTCTGTATGACACTATACTGGTGGGGATTCTATACAGCCTCACTATTTCCTGCATATACAACTAAGCTAGTTTATTTAAAGAAAAATTAGGTCTAATGGGCAAAAAGTGGACAGATTTGGTTAATCTATCCATAATCAACCATATGGCATCAAAACCCTGTTGAGTTCTTGGTAATCCCATAAGAAAATCCATCGTAATACATTACCATTTCCACTCGAAATTATTAGGGATTGTAATGGCCATAAAGGTTTCTGGTGTTCTATTTTAACTATATGACAAACTAGACACCTGGACACATAATCTGCTATGTCTGTTTTCATTTCTGACCACCAAAACATTCTTTTAAGATCTTCGTACATTTTAGTCACCCCAGGATGAATGGTATATTTACTTTTATGTGCTTCCTATAACACCCCAAAATTTACTTTTCTACTATCAGAATTCATTCTAAAAATATTTATGATTTTCTGGAATTTTCTTGGAATTTTTCTGAGAGCGCAGAATATTTTAATATATTTCTCGTTTTACGTGTGTACTGAACGGAACCGGAGAAATGAGACATTTTCTCTGAGAACCTTGAACTATGGAAACGTCGACGGGAGATCTTACTAAACCCGAGGCCGGACACAGTTTACAAGGTTTCATATTTTTTGAGAAAATCTTAGCCGATGAGATAATAAAACGCTGTGAAGAATTTGTCTGTCAGATTTGTTAATACTGACTTCTACCAACTATAACTATTGTCCAATTAATAATAACGTGTAGTAAAAATATTATCACATTATTAAAAATCTAATTTTTGTATCACATCTATTAGTTTTAATTTCAAAAGAAAGATTAAATTAAATCCAAGCGTGTTATGAGAAGCTTCCTAGCAATTTCCCTTACAACACATTTTTCTCTCTCCCTTTTTCCATTCTTCTATGGCAGAACTACAAGGGGGGGAACCCAAATATTACCCCTCCATTGCCTTAATATTCACTCTCATTCCTCTAAACTCGTTTCTCCTCCTCTCTTCCTCTCTTCTTCTTCCTCTCCACCGAATGCAGGACACACACACACACCATCACATTGGAAGACCCGGCTTCCTTATTCCCAAACAACTCACATTTTCTTATTCCTCCCACCATTCCAAGACTACTCTCCTTGTTGGTTATCTTTTGGTTCCTCTTCTTCTTCTTCTTCTTCTTCCATTTCTCTTCTACCATTAAAGCTAAAGCTTGGAGCTTTAAGGTAAAGTCTTCAACTTTCTTCCATTTCCTTGCTATTTTCGTTTTCTCTTGGCCACCTTGGTGACCAAGAACCTATTTTCATGGTCTGAGTGAACCTTGTGGTGATCACTCACATTGGGGTTTTCTTGAAGGAGGGAAAACGAAAATCTAAGACAAGAAGGAGTGGCACATTGTGTTATTTTCCATATAGGTAAGAGGGAGATGATCCTCTTCAACCAACCTTGGTAGTAAGGGAATGTCTTGTATGTGTATTGTTGTTGATTTTTGTATTCATGTATAAAGTTCTTTCATTTTTATGTTATTCTTGATGATAATGTATTTTATTGAGTTTGTATGATTTATTGATGTCTCTTGTATAATTTGAAGTTGTATTTGAATACCTTGTTGATTAAATATGATGAGGAATGGTTTGGTTTGAGTTAGGGGACCTGAGAACTCTGTTTTTCTGCAAACTTACGCGTGGTAATCGATTACATGAGGCTTGTAATCGATTACCAAACTCTTAAAGATACAAAATCGTGATTAAAATCTGTGTCGATTATATCCGGTGTGTAATCGATTACTGAGATTCTGTTTAGCTTGTAATCGATTACAAGAAGAGTGTAATCGATTACCAAGCCTCTGATGTCACGAAATGGTGCTGCTGGGAATCACGTAATCGATTACAACTTGCGGGTAATTGATTACGGAGGTTCTGTCCAATTGGTAATTGATTACCACAGTTGTGTAATCGATTACCAGAGCCTTGAAGTTACGAAACGTGATTCTGGGAATCACGTAGTCAATTACAATGAGATTGTAATCGATTACAAAGGTTCTGTTTCTCAGGTAATCGATTACAAGGGTGCTGTAATCGATTACCAAGACCAAAAATGAGATTTTTGAGCTGGAAATGATTGAGATTATGGTTCTTTATCCTTTGTAACTCAAACATAACCTAAAAACTCTAGATTCAAGGATTCTACTTTGCTAAATTGTGATAGAAATGTGCATTCACCCCAATAGGGAAGAAATGGTTTTGAATTTGGAATTCTTGGATCCATGATTATGGAAATTGTGGCATATGTGTAATAAGAAAATGCATGTTGATGCTGAGAATTATTGATGTAGTGCCCAATGAGATAAGGATGATGATGTGCCATTGAGGCAATGTCTTGAATAAATGTATGGTTGATATGTCATGTTGGACATTGAATATTGCTTATGTGCCATTGAGGAAAGGCTTATGCTAAATGCATCGTTGATGAACATACATGATTGGACATTGTGTCATCATGCATGCATATTGTCCGTGGGACATTGTTGAGAAGGCTATGTTGCCTAGGAGTTTGAATAATACCTATGTGCAGGTGCGAATAGACTAAGCGTAGGTGTCATATGTTGTTGACCCTGGGGGCGTCGGGATGTGGGTGTCTCACAATAGACAGTGGTAGCTCCACTGGGGCCGTGGGATAGACCAATGCAACACACCGACGATCCTGCCTGAGATGCTATCCTATGTCGCGATCAACTGTTGAGGTGCCATGTGTGAGCCATTTTGCCCAAATGTTTTTATGTGATGAGCACACTATATTTTTAAGGCTAACGATACACTGGCATTACTCCTTGGTCATCCACTCCGAAAATGTTTATGTCTAGCTCCATGAAGTAGGAACTTTGGTACCCTTGTTACATTGTGAGTTGTCAGTCACATGGTCCATTGAGCATTCATGATTGGATAATGTATTTACTATTATGACTGTGATATTTATCTGATACTTGGTAATGCTGATGTTGCTAGTTGGCTATGGATGATGTTAATTACTATTCCTTACTGTTTTATGCTCATTAATTGCTTTCATGTATCACTCTACCTGTATGTATTTACTGTGTCTTATGTGGGCATTCGACGCCATTTATTTTCTTGCTGCCTTGTTGGTACTGAAAGCTGGGAATCTCACCTCTTTCGGTACTTTTCTTTATTTTGCATTTTGGTTAAATCATATGCTCTCTAGAAGACACTCGTGAGGAGAACAAGGAAGCTACTGAGTTTCAAGGTTTCTGGCCTTATCTCGATTAATACCGAAGTTGCTGAGAATGTCTTTTCGCCCCCGTGGATTTTTTGGTTACGTGAGGATCAACTTTCATGGTGGTCCGGATTGTTGGCATATCAACGTGCAGACTGATCGATGTGTGTACCACGGCGAATTGACGGTGTCTTTGGCATGGGGACGCTACACTGCTTCTATTTTTGATTTTCATGCTTTTGTATGGCTGGAGTTCTATATGCCCGTGAGGGACATGTGGGGTGAAATGTATTATACCCCTCGTGAGGATTCCTTTTTGTCTACTGCCCGGGCTCCTGCCCACTGTTCTGTTGTCCCGATGGACGACTCGTCGGACGACGAGGACCCTGAGGAGGACCCGTCTACTGTTCCTTCCCATTCCAGGCAGTCTTAGGGTTGTTTTTTTTAGGCCGATGGCTATTGATGGCTATCCGTTTATTTTGAGGGAGCCTGACGTATTACTAGATTAGTGGGTAGATATTTGTATCTTTTGGGGTAGGTACACATTTTGCTTTTTGTATATCTTTTGGAAATGTAATTTAAACAGGCTGTAATTATGGTACAAAGTATGTAGCTATCTATATTGTACATGGTTGTATGTCCCGTTACATGTTGATTTCTCTTTAATGTTTTTGATAAGAAGTTTTATATGAAAGATGGAACTTTTAAGTTTTAACTCAATCACGCGATATATTTACAAACAGGTGTATATGTATATTCAATAGAAGTTTTAACCGGAACTATGCTAACAAAAAAAAAATGCTCAAATTTTTCGTAAAGATTTTTGTGTTGTTTCACTATAGTGCGACGTTCCTTCTTCTCACCCGTTATGCTACAAGGGAGAAAAAGGGGCGTTACACTATCTTGGTATCAGAGCTCCCGATTATGTTTTTTTGGGTCGTGTGGTTTTGGACTGTCTTGTTTGTGCTGTGTCATTTTCTGTGATTTCGCTGTTTGGTATTCAAATGAATACATCTGACTTTCTCTGTGTTTTGCGTAGTCTAATCCGAGAAGGAACAATGGCTTGTCGAGGCGATATGGCTGCTGCCATAGAGGCAATACAGAAGATGGCCGAGGCAATGCTGCAACAGAACCAGCAGACAGCTCAACAACAGGCTAGGGCTGCACAACAGCTAGAGGCTACAGTGGATGTTTAGAACTTGGAAGGATTTCATCGCGCTAATCCTCCACAGTTTAAAGGGGAGTTTGACCCGGAAAAAGCTACATTGTGGATTCATGAGTTGGAGAAAATATTTACGGGGATGAATTGTGCTGACGATAGGAAGGTGACCTATGCCGCATACATGCTGATGGGAGATGCTGAACATTGGTGGACGAGAGAACAGAGGCTGCTGCAAGCTGCGAACAGAGTGATAACCTGGGAAGTGTTCAAAGAAAGGTTCTTGAACAAATATTTTCCTGAAAGTGCCAGGCACGCAAAAGAAATGGAATTTCTGAGATTGCGACAGGGAGGCATGACTGTGAGCGAATACGCCGCCAAGTTTGAGAACTTGTCCAGATTTTCAGCCTATTTTCAACTTCAACCCAATGAGACTTGGAAGTGTCGGAAGTTTGAGGAAGGCCTGAGGCATGATGTGAAGAAAATCGTGATAGCTTTGAAGATCACTCAGTTTTCTGAGCTACTCGACACTTGCTGCCGATTGGAAAGTGTGGAACAAGAACGCGAGGCAAGAAGCAGAAACTTTGGGCCCGTTCGGTCCCAAAGAGGAGGTGGTGGTAACGCGAGTCATTATCAAAAGAAGCCTTATTCCAGACCCTCTGGAAGCCAACAACCACAAAAGTTTCAAGGAGGAAGTCCAACTAGAAGCCCTGTAAGGATGGGTCAGAATGCTACGACTACTCCGAGATGCATGAAGTGTGGGAAGGAGCATTTCACAAGGGACTGTACAATCAAAGGAATTATTTGCTTTCGGTGTGAGAAACCTAGTCACGTTTCTCGAGACTGTAACTAGACCAAGGCGGAACCATCCGTAAATGCTGCTAAGACTTCTAAACCACAAGTTGGAGGCAGAGTCTACACCCTGAGTGGTGATGAGGCCTCTGAATCCGAGGATCTGATACAAGGAGAAGGTATCATTGAAGGTAATCTTTTAATTGTACTGTATGATTCTGGTGCTACTCATTCTTTCATTTCACATGATTGTGTGAAAAGACTTGGATTGCCTATGTCTTCTTTACCTTTTGATTTGACTATTTCGACTCCTACTGCAAAACCTGTAGTCACTACAAAGGTGTGTCTAGGTTGTCCTTTAATAGTGGAAGGTCGAGTCTTTTCTGTCGACTTGATCTGTTTACCATTATCCTAACTAGACGTGATATTAGGAATGGACTGGCTATCTGCCAACCATGTCCTGTTAGACTGTTCCAGAAAAATAATAGTTTTCCCTTTGGATGAGGATTCTAGATTTTTGACCGCCAACCAAGTGAAAGCTTTCCTGAAAGAAGGAGCTCGAGGATACATGCTGTTATCTTCTTTGAAAGTTGAGAGTGAAGTTGATGTGGACGCAATCTCTGTTGTTCGAGATTTTCCTGAGGTTTTCCCTGATGATGTACCTGGTTTGCCACCGGAACGTGAGGTCGAGTTTGCTATTGACTTGGTACTTGGAGCTGGCCCTATTTCTATTGCGCCTTATCGTATGGCACCAGCAGAACTCATGGAACTTAAGAAGCAGTTGGAAGAACTCCTAGAGAAGAAATTCGTGAGACCCAGTGTGTCACCTTGGGGAGCGCCTGTATTGTTGCTCAAGAAGAAAGATGGGACTTCAAGATTATGCGTGGACTACCGTCAGTTGAACAAGGTTACGATCAAGAACAAATATCCATTGCCGAGGATAGATGACTTGATGGACCAATTGAAGGGAGCAGCTGTGTTTTCCAAGATCGATCTACGATCGGGATATCACCAAATCAGAGTGAAAGTGGAAGATATTCCCAAGACGGCTTTCCGTACTCGTTATGGTCATTACGAGTACCTGGTGATGCCTTTTGGTGTGACAAATGCACCTGCGATATTTATGGACTACATGAATAGGATCTTTCGTCCTTACTTGGACAAATTCGTTGTTGTCTTCATCGACGATATTCTGATCTATTCACAAAGTCGCGAGGACCATGCTGAGCACCTCAGCATAGTTCTCCAGATCTTGAAGGAGAAAGAGTTGTATGCGAAGCTATCCAAGTGCGAGTTTTGGCTAGATGAAGTGAAGTTCTTGGGTCATGTAATCACAAAGGAAGGAATTGCAGTGGATCCTTCAAAGGTAGAAGCTGTGCTACAGTGGGAAAGACTAACTACAGTAACGAAAATCCGAAGCTTCATTGGATTAGCCGGATACTACCGGAGGTTTATTGAGGGATTTTCCAAAATCGCTGGACCACTCACTCAACTCACCAAGAAATACCAAGCTTTTGAATGGACCGATTCCTGTGAAGGAAGTTTCCAAGAGTTAAAAAGAAAGCTGACTACGTCACCAGTGCTAGTCTTACCGAATCCTAGTGAACCGTTTGAAGTGTATTGTGATGCTTTGTATCAAGGTTTGGGGTGCGTTCTTATGCAAAACGGAGGAGTGGTGGCTTACGCCTCAAGACAATTGCGAGTGCACGAGAAGAACTACCCAACACACGATCTTGAGTTAGCTGCAGTGGTGTTTGCATTGAAGATATGGAGACATTATTTGTATGGAGCCACATTCAACGTCTTCAGTGACCACAAAAGTCTGAAGTACCTGTACGATCAGAAAGAGCTGAACATGAGGCAGCGAAGATGGCTAGAATTCTTGAAAGATTACGATTTCCAACTTCAGTATCATCCTGGAAAGGCGAACGTGGTGGCCGATGCTTTGAGTAGAAAGACGATTAGTGTCGCTACTATGATGATTAGAAAAAAGGACTTGATAGAGCAATTCAGAGATGTATGGTCATTTGTAAAGTTAACACCGAGTAAAATCTGCATAAATAGGATCACTATCTCGAATGACCTGATGGATGACATTCGAGAGAAACAAAAGGTCGATAAATTCTTGCAAGAAGAAAGAGAATTGATAAAGCAAGGTGGTGTGTCAACATTGAAGGAAGGAAGTGATGGGATTTTGAGATTCCAAGGAAGGGTCTGTGTGCCTAAAGATGAAGAACTCAGAAGGTACATACTTGAACATGCTCATTCTAGTCAGTTGAGTATGCATCCTGGAATGACCAAGATGTATCAAGACTTGAGGAAGTTATTTTGGTGGCATGGAATGAAAAGAGATATCGCTAGATGTGTGTCATCTTGTTTGGTTTGCCAGAAAACGAAGATTGAGCATCAAAGACCAGCTGGATTACTACAACCTTTGGCTATTCCTGAATGGAAGTGGGATAGCATCGCCATGGACTTTGTTGTCGGGTTACCAAGAACTCGGAAAGGATATGACTCAATATGGGTAATAGTGGATCGACTTACGAAGTCAGCTCACTTTCTACCAATCAACATAAGATATCCGTTGGAGAAGTTGACTCAGATTTACATTGGTGAAATTGTTAGACTTCATGGGATACCCATGAGTATTGTTTCCGATAGAGACCCGAGGTTTACCTCGAAGTTTTGGCAAAGTCTTCAAGAGGCTATGGGAACAAAGTTACGGTTAAGTTCTACCTACCATCCACAAACTGATGGTCAATCAGAAAGAACAATTCAGTCGTTAGAAGATCTGTTGAGAGCTTGTGCGATAGAGCAAACTGGAGGTTGGGATGAAATTTTGCCATTGGTGGAATTCACCTACAACAACAGTTACCATTCAAGTATAGGGATGGCGCCCTATGAGGCTTTATATGGACGGAGGTGTCGGACGCCTCTGTGCTGGTATCAAGATGGAGAACGGCTTACCGTTGGACCTGAACTCATTCAGCAGATAACTGAGAAGGTTAAAATGATTTAGGAGAAAATAAAAACGGCTCAGAGCTGGCAGAAGAGTTATGCGGACAAAAGAAGGAAACCTCTTGAGTTCGAAGAAGGAGAGCATGTCTTCTTGAAAGTCACGCCTATAACTGGGGTCGGTCGTGTCCTCAAATCTAGAAAACTTACTCCAAAATTCCTTGGACCCTACCAAATTCTTCGTCGGATAGGTCCTGTTGCTTACCAAATAGCTTTACCTCTTTTTCTTTCAAATTTTCATAATGTTTTTCATGTGTCTCAACTCAGAAAGTATATCCTAAATCCTAATCATGTCATAGCACCTGACTCTGTACAATTGAAGGAAAACTTGACATATGAGACAACTCCTGTAAGGATTGAGGATAGGAGGACAAAGCAACTCAGAGGAAAGGACATTGCACTAGTGAAGGTAATCTGGAACGAAGCAACTGGAGATGTGACGTGGGAGCTGCAGGACAAGATGAAGGAGCAATATCCCGAATTATTTTAAGGCATGGAAAATTTCGAGGACGAAATTCCTATTTGTTGGGGGGAGTTGTAACACCCCAAAATTTACTTTTCTACTATCAGAATTCATTCTAAAAATATTTATGATTTTCTGGAATTTTCTTGGAATTTTTCTGAGAGCGCGAAATATTTTAATATATTTCTCGTTTTACGTGTATACTGAACGGAACCGGAGAAATGAGACATCTTCTCTGAGAACCTTGAACTATAGAAATGTCGACGGGGGATCTTACTAAACCCGAGGCCGGACACAGTTTATAAGGTTTCACATTTTTCGAGAAAATCTTAGCCGATGAGATAATAAAACGCTGTGAAGAATTTGTCTGTCAGATTTGTTAATACTGACTTCTACCAACTATAACTATTGTCCAATTAATAATAACGTGTATTAAAAATATTATCACATTATTAAAAATCTAATTTTTGTATCACATCTATTAGTTTTAATTTCAAAAGAAAGATTAAATTAAATCCAAGCGTGTTATGGGAAGCTTCCTAGCAATTTCCCTTACAACACATTTTTCTCTCTCCCTTTTTTCACTCTTCTACGGCAGAACTACAAGGGGGGAAGCCCAAATATTACCCCTTCATTGCCTTAATATTCACTCTCATTCCTCTAAACCCATTTCTCCTCCTCTCTTCCTCTCTTCTTCTTCCTCTCCACCGAACACACACACACACACCATCACATTGGAAGACCGAATTTCCTTATTCCCAAACAACTCACATTTTCTTGTTCCTCCCACCATTCCAAGACTACTCTCCTTGTTGGTTATCTTTTGGTTCCTCTTCTTCTTCTTCTTCTTCTTCTTCTTCTTCTTCTTCTTCTTCTTCTTCTTCTTCTTCTTCCATTTCTCTTCTACCATTAAAGCTAAAGCTTGGAGCTTTAAGGTAAAGTCTTCAACTTTCTTCTATTTCCTTGCTATTTTTTTCTCTTGGCCACCTTGGTGACCAAGAACCTATTTTTCATGGTTTGAGTGAACATTGTGGTGATCACTCACATTAGGGTTTTCTTGAAGGAGGGAAAACGAAAATCTAAGACAAGAAGGAGTGGCACATTGTGTTATTTTCCATATAGGTAAGAGGGAGATGATCCTCTTCAACCAACCTTGGTAGTAAGGGAATGTCTTGTATGTGTATTGTTGTTGATTTTTGTATTTATGTATAAAGTTCTTTCATTTTTATGTTATTCTTGATGATAATGTATTTTATTGAGTTTGTATGATTTATTGATGTCTCTTGTATAATTTGAAGTTGTATTTGAATACCCTGTTGATTAAATATGATGAGGAATGGTTTGGTTTGAGTTAGGGGACCTGAGAACTCTGTTTTTCTGCAAACTTACGCGTGGTAATCGATTACATGAGGCTTGTAATCGATTACCAAGCTCTTAAAGATACAAAATCGTGATTCTGGAAATCTGGTAATCGATTACATGTAGTGTGTAATCGATTACAAAGATTTTGTTTAGCTTGTAATCGATTACAAGATGAGTGTAATCGATTACCATGCCTCTGATGTCACGAAATGGTGCTGCTGGGAATCACGTAATCGATTACAACTTGTGGGTAATCGATTACGGAGGTTCTGTCCAATTGGTAATCGATTACCACGGTTGTGTAATCGATTACTAGAGCCTTGAAGTTACGAAACGTGATTATGGGAATCACGTGTCGATTACAATGAGATTGTAATTGATGACAGAGGTTCTGTTTCTCAGGTAATCGATTACAAGGGTGCTGTAATCGATTACCAAGACCAAAAATGAGATTTTTGAGCTGGAAATGATTGAGATTATGGTTCTTTATCCTTTGTAACTCAAACATAACCTAAAAACTTTGGATTCAAGGATTGTACTTTGCTAAATTGTGATAGAAATGTGCATTCACCCCAATAGGGAAGAAATGGTTTTGAATTTGGAATTCTTGGATCCATGATTATGGAAATTATGGCATATGTGTAATAAGAAAATGCATGTTGATGCTGAGAATTATTGATGTAGTGCCCCAATGAGATAAGGATGATGATGTGCCATTGAGGCAATGTCTTGAATAAATGTATGGTTGATATGTCATATTGGACATTGAATATTGCTTATGTGCCATTGAGGAAAGGCTTATGCTAAATGCATCGTTGATGAACATACATGATTGGACATTGTGTCATCATGCATGCGTATTGTCTGTGGGACATTGTTGAGAAGGCTATGCTGCCTAGGAGTTTGAATAACACCTATGTGCGGGTGCGAATAGACTAAGCGTAGGTGTCATATGTTGTTGACCCTGGGGGCGTCGGGATGTGGGTGTCTTACAATAGACAGTGGTAGCTCCACTGGGGCCGTGGGATAGACCAATGCAACACACCGACGATCCTGCCTGAGATGTTGTCCTATGTCGCGATCAACTGTTGAGGTGCCATGTGTGAGCCATTTTGCGCAAATGTTTTTATGTGATGAGCACACTATATTTTTAAGGCTAACGATACACTGGCATTACTCCTTGGTCATTCACTCCGAAAATGTTTATGTCTAGCTCCATGAAGTAGGAACTTTGGTACCCTTGTTACATTGTGAGTTGTCAGTCACATGGTCCATTGAGCATTCATGATTGGATAATGTATTTACTATTATGACTGTGATATTTATCTGATGCTTGGTAATGTTGATGTTGCTAGTTGGCTATGGATGATGTTAATTACTATTCCTTACTATTTTATCCTCTTTAATTGCTTTCATGTATCACTCTACCTGTATGTATTTACTGTGTCTTATGTGGGCATTCGACGCCGTTTATTTTCTTGCTGCCTTGTTGGTACTAAAAGCTGGGAATCTCACCTCTTTCGGTACTTTTCTTTATTTTGCATTTTGGTTAAATCATATGCTCTCTAGAAGACACTCGTTAGGAGAACAAGGAAGCTACTGAGTTTCAAGGTTTCTGGCCTTATCTCGATTAATACCGAAGTTGCTGAGAATGTCTTTTCGCCCCCGTGGATTTTTTGGTTACGTGAGGATCAACTTTCATGGTGGTCCGGATTGTTGGCATATCAACGTGCAGACTGATCGATGTGTGTACCATGGCGAATTGACGGTGTCTTTGGCATGGGGACGCTACACTGCTTCTATTTTTGATTTTCATGCTTTTGTATGGTGGAGTTCTATATGCCGTGAGGGACATGTGGGGTGAAATTTATTATATCCCTCGTGAGGATTCCTTTTGTCTCTTGCCGGGCTCCTTGCCCACCGTTCGTTGTCCCGATGGACGACTCGTCGGACGACGAGGACCCTGAGGAGGACCCGTCTACTGTTCCTTCCCATTCCAGGCAGTCTTAGGGTTGTTTTTTTTTAGGCCCGATGGCTACTGATGGCTATCCGTTTATTTTGAGGGAGCCTGACGTATTACTAGATTAGTGGGTAGATATTTGTATCTTTTGGGGTAGGTACACATTTTTCTTTTTGTATATCTTTTGGAAATGTAATTTAAACAGGCTGTAATTATGGTACAAAGTATGTAGCTATCTATATTGTACATGGTTGTATGTCCCGTTACATGTTGATTTCTCTTTAATGTTTTTGATAAGAAGTTTTATATGAAAGATGGAACTTTTAAGTTTTAACTCAATCACGCGATATATTTACAAACAGGTGTATATGTATATTCAATAGAAGTTTTAACCGGAACTATGCTAACAAAAAAAAAATGCTCAAATTTTTCGTAAAGATTTTTGTGTTGTTTCACTATAGTGCGACGTTCCTTCTTCTCACCCGTTATGCTACAAGGGAGAAAAAGGGGCGTTACACTTCCTCCAAAATCTTCTCTCTAATATCATTCTCTTTAGGAAAGCAAATCCTATCTCCAAACATAATAATTGCATCATTTGCTATATTAAACTCTTTAGGTTCACCAGTCAAGATTTGCTCCCTAATTTGTCTCAAATAATCATCTCTTTCTTGAGCATCCTTAATTTGAGTCCTTAAGTTACTAATGACATCCACCCTGCTCATATAGAGACTATATGGAGACATAGTTACCTTTAGACTCAAATCCTTAAATTTTTTTAGAAGATATGCTCTTGAATCATCATCCACGACACATGTAGAGATTTTCTACTAAGTACATCAGCCAACACATTGGCTTTACCTGGCTGATATTTCTATTCAAAGTCATAATCCTTGAGGAATTCCATCCATCATCTTTGTCTCATATTTAGATCTTTTTGATCAAACAAATATTTCAAGCTCTTGTGGTCACTAAAAACTTCAAACTGAACACCATAAACATAATGCCTCCAAATTTTCAAAGCAAACACCACTACTACTAATTCTAAATCATGAGTATGATAATTCTCTTCATGTGACCTTATTTGTCGGGATGCATATGCTACTATCTTTTTATTCTGCATAAGGACACAACCTAACCCCATTCTTGAAGCATCATAGTATACTTCAAAACTTTCCTGAGGATCTAGAATCACTAAAACAAGTGTCATAGTTAGCTTCAACTTTAATTCTTGAAAACTATCCTCACAAGCTTGTGTCCACACAAAAGGACTTTCCTTCCTAGTTAACCTAGTTAAAGGTAAAGTTAGTTGGGAAAATCCCTTTATGAACCTTCTATAATATTTGGCCAAACCCAAGAAGCTCCTAATTTCTGTTACTATTGTGGGTGTCTCCCGTTGCAACACCACTTCAACTTTACTAGGGTCAATAGATATTCCTTCCTTGAATATCACATGCCCTAACAACTGCACATTTTCTAAACAAAACTCACATCTCGACAATTTAGCAAACAATTTCTTTTCTTGTAGGATTTCTAGAACAATCCTAAGATGTTCTTCATGATCCTTAATTGTCTTTGAATAAATGAGAATATCATCTATAAAGACAACTATAAACTTATCCAAGTAAGACCTATAAATCCTATTCATATAGTCCATAAACACTACTGGTGCATTAGTTAGACCAAAGGACATTACAAGATATTCATAATGTCCATAACTAGTCCTAAAGGCAGTTTTAGGGATATCTAATTCCCTAACTCTGATTTGATGATATCTTGATCTCAAATCAATCTTTGAAAACATTGTTGCCTCTCTTAACTGATCCATCAAATCATCTATCCTAGGCAATGGGTACTTGTTCTTAACTATGACCTTATTCAATTGTCTATAATTTACATATAACCATATACTCCCATCCTTTTTCTTTACCAGAAGTACCGGTGCTCCCCATGGTGAGACACTAGGTTGAATAAATTGTTTATCCAACAACTCCTCTATTTGTTTTTTAAGTTCTGCCTACTCTAAAGGAGACATCTTATATGGTGCTATAGATATACGCCCGGTTCCTAGCACTAAATCTATATTAAATTCTATCTCTCTTATAGGTGGCAACTCAGAAACTTCCTAAGAGAAAACTTCTGTATATTCTCTCACCACCGATATCTCTTCTAAATTTTCTGCAAACAGAGAAGATAAAATTTTTTTCATTAAGAATGGACTGAGTAAAGAGTCATTAGATGATATCTTATTGACTCTTGAGACGCAATCTTGTGGATTTGTGCATTGTGAACTTCTTAATTTATGGAATCTCTTCAAGGATGAAGACAAAAGTTGCAATCTTAGGAATCTGACTATAAAGGACCCTGTTTGCCAATTTATAAGAAAATTGGATAGGAAGCTTATCCTCGACTCATAGAAGGCATTTAAGCCGTTGCTGGACGTAAAACCAGAGGCATATGTGAGCTATATCCACAACAATCTATACATATTATCTTCTTCTTCTTCATGTTTTCTTAAAAAAAAAAGAAAAAAATGTTTGAACAAGGGCGATCCAAAAGGAGTACCATGACTTTAATTAGTTGTGGACCCCCAGCCTTTGGCTGACCCGTCATTGACTCGGGTGGACCTTTGCATGCTGGTCCTTAAAAAAGGTTCATGTACCATGCTCTGTAGAGAGTCGCACTCCATAACCCAATGTTTACCATCTAGGTACTGTGGAGTTAATGGACAGGCAGAAGCGTCTCACTCTAGTTATTAGTGAGAAGTAACCTGCGACTGCAAAAGCGTATGAGGCATTTGAGCTTGATCCTCTCTTTTATTAGAAGGGGCTCTCAGCGCCCTGGGATGGGACGTTCTGGATCTTGGACATTACGGGTTTCAGATTTTAGCATCTTTGTTGATGTTACAAGCCTAAGTGTGAGCTCTCCAGGTTCCAGACCCAGGATGAAAACCCACGATGATTTCTTCTTTCTCTTTTCTTCAAATAAATGGACATGAGTGTCTACTGCACTGGTGACACGTAGTATAAAGATATGCTACTACTGCACTCATGACGCGCAGTATAAAGATACTCCGTGAAAGCTGTACATAAAGGTATGCCATCTTTTGTTATTATATTTGTATGATTTTGTTGTATTTTGGTTTCTGTATAGACGATCCTTTGAGCAGGGTCTTTTAGAGGTTTCTAGACTTCTTTACCCTGATGGTTTTCTTGAAGTTAAAAAAAAAACAAAAACAAAACAAAAAAGAACAAAAAAAATAAAATATAAAAAAAAGTAAAAGAAAAATGTTTCTTAATTTCAAACTTTTATGACAACAGCTAACCTACCCATATAGGTGCTATCATTACTTTTTCCATTATTGTCCTTATTTAAACACTCCATTCTCTTCACTTCCATCCAACTCATAATCATTCAAAGGGACAGTGAGTGTAGAAATGGAGGAAGCTTCTATTCGTAAACTTGTAAATATTTGTGTATTTTGTGGGTCAAGTGTAACACCCCCGTACGGCATCACATTTCCAACTACTAACTTATAATCTGAAAATCAGTTCATAAAAGATTTGAGTTATAAAAAGTGGGTTTTTAAAAATTTCTTCTTGCTGAAACGTAAACTTACTGATATTTATAAGTAATATTGAAAAATATATTTAAACTGTTTAATATTATTAATATATATTTGCATTATATATGATCCAAGTCATGTTCTAGCACCGGACACAGTACAATTAAAAGAGAACTTAACCTATGAGGCACCTCCTGCGAGAATCGAGGATCGACGGATGAAGCAACTTAGAGGCAAGGAGATTCCATTGGTAAAGGTGATTTGGAACGAGACAACTGGTGACGCAACATGGGAACTGGAGAACAAGATGAGGGAACAATACCCACAATTATTCTGAGGTATGTAAATTTTGAGGACGAAATTTCTTTTAGTAGGGGAGTGTTTTAACACCCCAAAAAATATCTATTTAATTATAAATAATCATTTTATAATATTTATGATTTTGAAGAATTTTTTTGGAATTTTTCGGAAACGTCGAATATTTTAATATATTTCTCATTTTGCGTGCACACTGAGCTGAGAATTGCTGAGGTCAGTGTAATGCTCCGGAAATTATTTTTTATCACGAATAGTCATTTTCTAATATTTGTGAATTATGTGAATTCTTTCAGAATTTTTTGGAAACGACGAATATTTTAATATATTTTTCGTTTTACACAAAACTTGAGCAAAGTCGGGAAAATGACTGTAACGCTTCAAGAATTAGAAAATTATATCACGGATAGTCATTTTATAATAATTTCAATTTTTGAGAATTTTCTGGGATTTTTTCGGAAACGTCGAATATTGTAATATATTCCTCGTTTTACGTGCGCACTGAGCGAAACTGGAGAAACATGATGTTTTCTCCGTGAACCTTGAACTATGGACACGTCGACGGGGGATCTTACTAAACCCGATGCTAGACATAGTTTACAAGGTTTCACAATTTTCAAAAAAAATTAACAGATAAAACAAAACAATACTGTAAAAAATTTATCTGTCAGATTAATTAATTATTGACTTCTGTCAACTGTAACTATTATCCATTGGATAATAGCATGTAATAAAAATCCTTTCACATTCTCCTAATGAAATCTACTTTATGTCTAATCAATCTACTTTCACCATGAAAGTTGATCCGCACGTAACCAAAAAATCCACGGGGATGCGACGACATCCTCAAACCACTTTAGTCATAATCTGGCCAAAAGCCCAAAAACTCGGGGGCTTCCTTATCTTCCTCACGAATGTCTTCTTGGTGACACACGATCCAACCGAATAAAAGAAATAGAGAGCATACAGAAAGAGGTGAGACACCCAGTTTTAGTACCAAATTGGCAGCAAGAAAATAATACGGCGCTGGATGCCCACACATAACACAATTTATACATTTATCATAGTAATATTAAAATTAACAGTGAAAGTAGAATAGCAACAAATAGTAATAAAGCCATCAATACTAGGTAGATAACAACAGTATTCTCAGTAGTCAACAATTCAGATAATCATACAGTTATAAGTGCTCATGCTCAATGTATTATGAGACTCACAATGCGCGATGTAAAGGGTACCAAAAGTTCCTACTCAATTGGAGCTAGACATAAATATCTTCGGAGTGAATGATCAAGGAGTAATACCAGTATGTCAGTAGCCTTAAAATACAGTGTGCTTCCTTTCATAAAAATGTTTGCGCAATGGCTTATACATGGTACCTCGACAGTTGATCGCGATATAGGACAGCGTCTTAGACAGGATCGTCGGTGTGTCACATTGGTCTATCCCACGGCCCCAGTGGAGCTACCATTGTCTATTGTGAGACACCCATACCCCGATGCCCCCAGGGTCAACAACATATGACACCTACGCTTAGTCTATTCGCACCTGCACATAGGTGTTATTCAAACTCCTAGGCATACCTCACCTTACTAACCATGTCCAACGGACAACACATGCATGACGACATAATGCCCAATCATGTATGTTCATCAATGATGCATTCATCATAGTATATCACAATGGTATGTTTACATACATACACATACATATTCCATTTCTCAAAGTCATCACATCATAGTTTGCTCAAGTTAGTAATCAACAAGTGCTTAACCCGCATAGGGATCCATGAGAAGCATTAATAATATTCATGTGTATTTATCAATAATATAATCATTTGCAACATGTCACAATTCATACAACTTAGATCTCCACAACTCCCTAGTCTCGTTCATGGTCTCGAAATCACATAGTGTTAAGTTCTCAAGTGGTGAGGCACCTCTTAAAGTTCATTATTTACTAGACAAAATGTAAAAAATCATTATAAAGTTCATTATTCGCACCTCGAAATCACAACTCCCTAGTCTCGTTCATGGTCTCGAAAGCATTATATGTAGTATTTAGAGAAAAACGTAAAAAATCTCAAGTAATTAATTTTCTAGACAAAATGCTGTCAAAATTTACTAAAAATGGACAAATAAAAGAAAAAGTTTTATAATATATTTATAACATAAGGAAAATATTCTACGTAGTTGAAAAATACTAGAAATAGCTTACGCGTATTTTAAAATGACAATTTTAAGCTATGCGATTGAGAAAATGATTTAAAAACCTTACACGATTGAGAAAACGATTTAAAAACCTTATGTGATTGAGAAAATGATTTAAAAACATTTCGCAATTGAGAAAACAATTTAAATATATTTATGCGATTTAAAACGTTTGTAAAAGTGATGCGATTGTGAAAACGCGATAAAATTTCTACGCGACTAAATGGAACAGTGAGTTTTACTGTCGGGCCAAAGTGGTGGACCTGGACATGTTGAAGTATAGTACTGTCAAGTGGAGACGTACTATATTTGCAAAAGTTGAGACTGAGGGCATTTTTATAAATATGGTGACATATTGAGATTAAGGGTATTTTTGTAATTATGATTCTTATTCATGCATTAAGAGTTATGTCAAATTGGTTGAAATTGGCAATTGATTGACAAGATGAATTATACCGTATTGTGGGTGTGATAGGAGTAATGTGATTCATTTATTGAATCTCGGAGGCGTTAGTGTGCGGAGGATTCTACATGTGGACAGTTGGTAGCTCCTCTGGGCTGTGGTAATGGACAACACACTAATGATCTCGACACGCACTATTCTTAATCGAGATCTTGGGGAGACTGTCTAGTACAATGCCTGTTGTGCACGACGTATTTGACTGTGTACTACTTATACGATGTTTGGAGTGTGGGCTATTTACACGACGTTTGACAGTGTAATAATTTGGTTGGGCAGCCTGAGGTACTGATTATTCTTCTGGGTCATTCTCTTTTATGTCTGTGTTTAGCTCCATGAAGTAGGAACGAGTCTGTATACATTTGCATCTATGATCTGCATCTTAATGTTTACTATAAATTGTGATGTTATGTATGATGTGTTAATTTGTGATATTGTACATGATGCGATGGCATGTATTATTGCATTAGATTGTGATATCTGTTTGTATTGTCATTTTCTTTATTGCCATGCTGGTAATGATGTAGATCGTCTCACCTCTTTATTTGTATATGTTTATGTATTATTGTTATATTTTATAAAGAGTTTGAGGAAGCAGAAGAGGAGCAGCTTCTAGAGATTCTGTACCCTGAGGAGCAGCAGATGGGTGATCAGTTTGACGAGTGCGAGCCGTCAGATCATCCATATCATTTGGACTGACTTTATGGTTATGGCGTTGCTTGGATTCTTAGGTTTTGTGAGGCTCAATTTTCCCGGAGGTTCAAAGGCCTGGCAACTGCGAAAGGTTAGAGGATCGATAGTCTACGTGTGGCGTCTGATTATGACCCCGCGTGGAGAGTTAGATGGGGAGCCGATTTTTACTACTACTTTGTATTTACATCTTGAGATGCCTTTGACTCTTAGGCGTTATTAGGGTGGAATTTTCGATGCGCCTAGTGAGATCTGTAGTGTGTCGACAGCATAGACTCCTGTCCGTAGAGCTGTGAGACATCCTGGATTTCTATCATCCGATGATCCATCTGAGAGTGATCCTTTGGAGGGTTAGAAATCTTTGATGTGCACTTGGGCACTTTATGTTTTGGTATTGTACTGACTGTCTACTGCTTTATTTAAATATTTGTAATTGTAAATTATTTGTACAACTTAAAACAAAATCATATGTATATTATGGTATGTGCTAATGGTTTGTTTTATTTTTATGTTCCGTGCTATTTTATTAATCGTTATTATGAATAAAAGGAAAAATTTTACAACTCATATTATTTATGTACCAAACATTTTAGAACTTGGGTAATTTTATTTTATTGCATAAAAAATGTGACATCCCCACAAGGGTGTTACATTAGTTAGTATCAGAGCCCAAGTTAGAGTCTTTTGGGGTTGTGGTGGGGTTTGTTTTTGCTTGTGTTGTGTGATTCTCTATGATTTATTTCCGAAAGGATACATCTAACTTTGTTTTGTCATGATTGCAGAAAGAGATGTCTGGCGAAAGAAGAACGCGTGCAAACGTGGATCGTAATGTGGACCCAATGACTGCAGCTGCTGAGGCCATGCAGCGAATGGCGGAAGTGATTACTCATCAAAATCAACGAGCAGCTCAACAGCAAGATGCGACTGCTGATGCTCTAAATTTGTATGAATTTAGGCGCAACAACCCACTGCAGTTCAAAGGCGAGTTTGAGCCTGAGAAGGCGAGTCTTTGGATACAAGACTTGGAAAGAGTATTTGAAGGAATGGGGTGCGACGATAATCAGAAGGTGACATAAGCTACTTTTGTGTTGAAAGGAGATGGTGAGAATTGGTGGATAGGAACCCACCACTTATTACAAGCTGAAGGAACTGAAATTACTTGGGAGGTGTTTAGTGAAGTATTTCTGGAGAAGTACTTCCCTGTTAGTGCCTGACATGACAAAGAGATGGAATTTCTTGGTTTGTATCAGGGTAACATGACTGTTGGGGAGTATGCTGCCAAATTTGAGAGCTTGTCACAATTCTTAAGGTACTTTCAAATTCAACCTGATGAGGCATGGAAGTGCCGTAAATTTGAGGAAGGACTAAAGGTAGAGCTGAAGCGAGGAGTACTATGCATGAGATGAATGAATTTCCTGCTTTAATGGATACATGTCGACGACTCGAGGAGTTGGAGCCGTCACGAGATCCCAGAAATCATAACTTTGGACCGACTAGGTTCCAAAGAGGAGGCAACAACAGCAACAACCAGTTTCAGCGCAAGCCTTATTCGAGACCACCAGGAAGTTAGCCTCAATGTCCACATGTTGGGGGAAGTTCAAGTGGTAACAGAGCTGGCCCGAATATGGCATTTACGCCAAGATGCTTTAAGAGTGGAAAGAGTGGCCACATATCTAGGGATTGTTCGATCAGAGGAACGATCTGCTTCAATTACAGAAAGCATGGACATGTTTTTAGGGATTCCACTCAGCCGGAAAGGAAGCCTGCTATGAGTAATGTTCGTGCTACTTAACCACGATTTGGAGGGCGAGTATATACGATGACTGGAACTAAAGCTTCTCAGTCTGAAGATCTTATTCAGGGGGAAGGTGTCATTGAAGGTAATCTTTTAACTGTGCTATATGATTCAGGTGCACCACATTCATTTATTGCATATGATTGTGTGGAATGGTTGAAACTGCCTGTGTCTTCTCTGAGTTTCTAGTTGATTGTTTCTACACCAACTGCCAAGCCTGTTGTTACATCCAAAATATGTTTGAATTGTCCTATCACCATAAATGATCATGTGTTTTCGGTCATTTTGATTTGTTTACCTCTGGTTGAGATAGATGTAATACTAGGAATGGATTGGTTATCTTCTAACCATATCCTAATAGACTGTGCAAATAAAACTATAGTTTTTCCTAGGGAAGAAAATTCTAGATTTTTGACTGCTGTTAAGGTCAAATCATTATTGAAGGACGGAGCATTGGGATATATGTTGCTATCTTCTTTAGAGGTTAAGAGCGAGAAAGATGTGAATACTATTGCTGTTGTGAATGAGCTCCCGGAAGTTTTCCTGATGATGTACCCGGTTTGCCACCAGAAAGGGAGATCGAGTTTTCTATTGATTTGGTACCAGGAGCAGATCCTATTTCGATTGCACCATATCAAATGTAGCCAGCGGAATTGGTAGAGTTGAAGAAGCAATTGGAGGAACTGTTGGAGAAACAGTTTATGCAACCTAGTGTTTCGCCGTGGGGAGCACCAGTATTATTAGTCAAGAAGAAGGATGGAACTTCTCATCTTTGTGTAGACTATCATCAGTTAAACAAGGTTACGATAAAGAATAAGTATCCACTTCCGAGGATTGACGATTTGATATACTAGTTGAAAGGAGCAGCTATTTTCTCTAAGATAGATCTGCAACCAGGTTATCATCATATTCGTGTAAAGGCGGAGGATATACCTAAGACAGCTTTCTGAACTTGTTATGGACATTATGAGTATCAAGTAATGCCGTTCGGAGTGACGAATGCTCCTGCAATATTCATGGACTATATAAATAGGATCTTTCGTCCGTACCTAGACAGATTTGTTGTTGTTTTTATCGATGACATTCTGATCTACTCTCAAAGTCAAGAAGAGCATATTGAACATCTCAGTATAGTTCTCTAGATTTTGAAAGAAAAGAAGCTGCATGCAAAGTTGGCAAAATGTGAGTTTTGGTTAGAAGAAGTTCAATTTCTAGGTCACGTGATTTCCAAGGAAGGTATTGTAGTGGATCCATCAAAGATGGATACCATTTTGCAATGGGAAAGGTCTAAGACAGTAACGGAGGTCTGAAGTTTTGTTCGATTGGTCGAGTATTACCGAAAGTTCATAGAAGGTTTTTCCAAGATAGTTGGACCACTTACGCAGCTCACAAGGAAGAGTCAAGCTTTTGATTGGACGGAGGAACATGAAGCGAGTTTCCAAGAGTTGAAGAAGAGATTGACGACTGCACCAGTGCCGATTTTGCTAGATCCTAACAAGTCTTTTGAGGTGTATTGTGAAGCTTCTTACCAGGGGTTAGGGTGTGTGTTAATGCAGAACCAGAATGTAGTAGCTTATGCTTCAAGACAGATGAAGGTACATGAAAGGAATTACCCAACACATGATTTGGAACTAGCTGCCGTGGTTTTTGCATTGAAAGTGTGGAGGCATTTTTTGTATGGAGCTATGTTCAATGTCTTTAGTGATCACAAGAGCTTGAAATACTTGTTTGATCGGAAGGAATTGAACATGAGGCAGAGGCGATGGTTAGAATTCTTGAAGGACTATGATTTTCAACTTCAATACCATCCAGGAAAGGTGAATGTGGTAGCAGATGACTTAAGTTGAAAAGTAATTAGTGTTTCTACCATGATGATAAAGGAGGAGGAGCTGATTAATCAATTTAGAGATTTGTGGTTGTCAGTGGAATTAGTACCAGGAAAGATTCGTCTAAGTAAGGTTGTGATTTTGAATGACTTGCTGGATGTAATCTAAGAAAAACAGGATGAGGATTCATTTTTACAAAATAAAAAGGAATTCTTAAAGCAAGGCTATAAGGCAACGGTGGAGGAAGGAACTAATGGAATCTTAAGATTTGAGGGAAGAATTTGTATACCTAATGATCCCGATCTTAAGAAAGCAATTTTGGATGAAGCACATACTAGTAATTTAAGTATGCATCCGGGAATGACTAAGATGTATCAAGATTTAAAGCAGATGTTTTGTTGGCCAAGGATGAAGAGAGATGTGGCAGAGCGTGTGGCATCTTGTCTTGTTTGTCAGAAGGCGAAGGTGGAACATCAAAGACCAGCCGGTATGTTACAACCTTTAACTATTCCCGAATGGAAATGGGATAGTATCTCGATGGATTTCGTTACCGGATTACCAGGAACGAGGAAGGGTCATGATTCTATATGGGTTATAGTTGATAGGCTTACGAAGTCAGCCCACTTCTTGCCAATCAATATTAAGTGTTCGTTGGAACGATTAACCCAGGTGTACATTAGTGAAGTTGTCAGACTACATGGAGTACCTGCGAGTATAGTTTCTGATAGAGATCCGAGGTTTACATCAAGATTCTGGCGAAGTTTGCAAGAAGCCATAGGAACTAAGTTGCGATTGAGTTCAGCTTATCATCTGTAGATTGATGGTCAAATGGAGAGAACAATACAGTTGTTGGAAGATTTGTTGCGTACTTGTGTGTTGGAGCAACAAGGGAGTTGGGATGAATTCTTGTCTCTATTAGAATTCACCTACAACAATAGTTTTCACTCAAGTATAGGGATGGCACCCTATGAAGCATTATATGGACGACGATGCTGAATACCTTTCCCATTATATCAGAGCCCAAGTTAGAGTGTTTTGGGGTTGTGGTGGGGTCTGTTTTTGCTTGTGTTGTGTGATTCTCTGTGATTTATTTCCGAAAGGATACATCTAACTTTGTTTTGTTATGATTGAAGAAAGAGATGTCTGGCGGAAGAAGAACGTGTGCGAACGTGGATCGTAATGTGGACCCAATGACTGTAGGTGTTGAGGCCATGCAGCGAATGGCGGAAGTGATTGCACATCAAAATCAATGAGCAGCTCAACAGCAAGATGCGACTGTTGATGCTCTAAATTTGTCTGAATTTAGGCTTAATAACCCGCCGCAGTTCAGAAGCGAGTTTGACCTTGAGAAGGCGAGTCTTTGGATACAAGACTTCGAAAGAGTATTTGAAGGAATAGGGTGCGCCAATAATCGGAAGGTGACATACGCTACTTTTGTGTTGAGAGGAGATGATGAGAATTAGTGGATAGGAACTCGGCGCTTATTACAAGCTGAAGGAATTGAAATTACTTGGGAGGTGCTTAGTGAAGTATTTCTGGAGAAGTACTTCCCTGCTAGTGTCCGACATGCCAAAGAGATGGAATTTCTTGGTTTGCGTTAGGGTAACATGACTGTTGGGGAGTATGCTGCCAAATTTGAGAGCTTATCACAGTTCTCAAGGTACTTTCAAATTCAACCTGATGAGGCATGGAAGTACTGTAAATTTCAGGAAGGACTAAGGGTAGAGCTGAAGCGAGGAGTGCTACCCATGAGGATGAATGAATTTCCTGCTTTAATGGATACATGTCGATGACTCGAGGAGTTGGAGCCGACACGAGATCCCAGAAATCGTAACTTTGGACTGACTAGGTTCCAAAGAGGAGGCAACAACAACAACAGCCAGTTTCAGCGCAATCCTTATTTGAGACCACTAAGAAGTCAGCCTCAACGTCCACATGTTGGGGGAAGTTCAAGTGGTAACAGAGCTGGCCCAAATGTGGCGTTTACGCTGAGATGCTTTAAGTGTGGAAATAGTGACCACATATCTAGGGATTGTTCGATTAGAGGAACAATCTGCTTCAATTGCAGAAAGCCTGGACATGTTTCTAGGGATTGCACTCAGCTAGAAAGGAAGCCTGCTGTGAGTAATATTCATGCTACTCAACCGCGATCTGGAGGGCGAGTATATACGATGACTGGAACTGAAGTTTCTCAGTCTGAAGATCTTATTCAGAGGGAAGGTGTCATTGAAGGTAATCTTCTAACTGTGCTATATGATTCAGGTACATTCATTTATTGTATATGATTGTGTGGAATGGTTGAAACTGCCTGTGTTTTCTCTGAGTTTCCAGTTGATTATTTCTACACCAACTGCGAAGCCTGTTATTACATCCAAAATATGTTTGAATTGTCCTATCACCATAAATGATCGTGTGTTTTCGGTCATTTTGTTTTGTTTACCTTTGGTTGAGATAGATGTAATACTAGGAATGGATTGGTTATGTTCTAACTATATCCTAATAGACTGTGCAAATAAAACCATAGTTTTTCCTTGTGAAAAAAGTTCTAGATTTTTTACTGCTGTTAAAGTCAAATCATTGTTAAAGGACGGAGCATAGGGAGATATGTTGCTATCTTCTTTAGAGGTTAAGAGCGAGAAAGATGTGAACACTATTGCTGTTGTGAATGAGTACCCAGAAGTTTTCCTGATGATGTACCTGGTTTGCCACCGGAAAGGGAGATCGAGTTTTCTATTGATTTGGTACCAAGAGCAGGTCCTATTTCAATTGCACCATATCGAATGTCACCAACGGAATTGGTAGAGTTGAAGAAGCAATTGGAGGAACTATTGGAGAAACAATTTGTGTGACCTAGTGTTTCGCCGTGGGGAGCACCAGTATTACTAGTCAAGAAAAAGGATGGAACTTCTCGTCTTTGTATAGACTATCATCAGTTAAACAAGGTTACGATAAAGAATAAGTATCCACTTCCGAGGATTGACGATTTGATGGACTAGTTGAAAGGAGCAGCTCTTTTCTCTAAGATAGATCTGCGATCAGGTTATCATCAGATTAGTGTAAAGGTGGAGGATATACCTAAGACAGCTTTCCGAGTTCGTTATGGACATTATGAGTTTCAAGTGATGCTGTTCGGAGTGACGAATGCTCCTGCAATATTCATGGACTATATGAATAGGATCTTTCATCCGAACCTAGATAGATTTGTCGTTGTTTTTTATCGATGACATTCTGATCTACTCTCAAAGTCAAGAAGAGCATGTTGAACATCTCAATATAGTTCTCCAGATTTTGAAAGAAAAGAAGTATATGCAAAGTTCGCAAAATGTGAGTGTTGGTTGGAAGAAGTTCAATTTCTAGGTCACGTGATTTCCAAGGAAGGTATTGCGGTGGATCCGTCAAAGGTGGAGACCATTTTGCAATGGGAAAGGCCTAAGACAGTAATAGAGGTCTGAAGTTTTGTTGGATTGGTCGGAAATTACCGAAGGTTCATAGAAGGTTTTTCCAAGATAGCTGGGCCACTTACGCAGCTCACAAGGAAGAGTCAAGCTTTTGAGTGGACAGAGGAATGTGAAGCGAGTTTCCAAGAGTTGAAGAAGAAATTGGCGACTGCACCAGTGCTGATTTTGCCAGATCCTAACAAGTCTTTTGAGGTATATTGTAATGCTTCTTACTAGGGGTTAGGGTGTTGGGAATTTGCGGATCAATAGTCTCGCAGCGGAATAACAGAATTCCCTCACAGGATCCATGCGAAAAATCCATAATCCGAGTTTTTTAAATTTTTACCTCTTGAAGCGTGATAGACACAAGTGAGGTGAATCACCAACACCGTAATAGCGACAATGTTTCTGCGGTATCCACACGAACAGACTTGCAAAAGGAGTCACGCATCTGTTTTCGTAGTGCTAGCTACGAAGAGAGGAGAAGAAGACCTCACTATCTCTCACTCACTTTCTGTAGGTGCGGCTAGGGTTGTGATGTAACCTAGTAGCAGCCCCCTTAGCTATATTATTTATAACAGAGGCTGCCTTAAGTGAGTGTGAGCAGTAGCAAGGTAAGTGGTGTAACCCTAAACCCATCTGTCATGAGTTAGGCCCACAATTGAATCCGAGTCCAACTTGGATTCGATTACTCCAATTTAATCTATTCTAAGTGTGCGACCTGCGAGGTTCTCATGACGTTGGTAGTAATATTAAAATCTCATTTTAATATTACAAGCGATGTGAGCGGTATCTAGCAACACATCACTGCTACCCAAGTAATGAGAATGTCGGTGATTTGACATAACCTATCCGTGACCAATGTTTCCGTGTAGTTTAGTCCCTTTGTCCGGGATATCCAGTTGAACACAAGGCATGGAATGTGTCACCCTTGTTTAGTTCAATCTTCAGTTTCCTGATTCCCGAGCAGACATAGTAATAACAAATAAGATCAATATCTCATATTGACTCATTTGAGCATGTCCATGCATTTCGTAGTCTCACTCAATTAGGGGGCCCGAAGATATCGCTCCTGTTATGTAGGAGGGACAAATCCCATCTAGGTCACTCACATCCCTCCACATGTATCGCGGTATGTCTAATAACCAACTTTATAATCATCTTGTTACAGATGACGTTTGATGGCATTAAAACACACAACTCTTCATGTAGGAATCGTAGTGATTTCAGGTCAAAGGACCACATACACCATTATCACTATGAGAATCGCTTATGACACTCACGTAACGATCCACGTAGCGTTCTCATGGCGGGTCTGTCCAATACATCATTACTCTAATATGTATCCATGTGTAGACTTGATATCTCATATCCATGACCCGTGAGATGTGGTCATCAGTCTACGCACATACTAGTCTCAATGCATTATTGTTGTCCTAATTAACAATAATACTTGACTAGGGACATTTAAGAATAGTGTTTTATCCAATAGGATCTCACGATCAAGTCATCCACTTAATGTCCTATGGTATCAAACTTACTATTCTAAGGACTTTATTATGTCTACCAAAAAGAACACAATAAATGAAATGCCTCATATAAAATAACATAATATAATGTATGTAAATACAAACAAAATGTATTGGCCACTAGGGCATACACCAACATTGGATGCGTGTTAATGCAGAACTGGAATGTAGTAGCTTATGCTTCAAGACAGATGAAGGTACATGAAAAGAATTACCCAACACATGATTTGGAATAAGCCGCCGTGGTTTTTGCATTGAAAGTGTGGAGTCATTTTCTCTATAGAGCTATGTTCAATGTCTTTAGTGATCACAAAAGCTTGAAATACTTGTTTGATCAGAAGGAATTGAACATGAGGCAGAGGCGATGGTTAGAATTCTTGAAGGACTATGATTTTCAACTTCAATACCATCCAGGAAAGGCGAATGTGGTAGCGAATGCCTTGAGTAGAAAAGTAATTAGTGTTTCTACCATGATGATAAAGGAGGAGGAGCCGATTAATCAATTTAGAGATTTGTGGTTGTCAGTGGAATTAGTACCAGGAAAGATTCGTTTAAGTAAGGTTGTGATTTTGAATGGCTTGCTGGATGTAATCCGAGAAAAATAGGATGAGGATTCATTTTTACAAAATGAAAAGGAATTCTTAAAGCAAGGCCATAAGGCAACGGTGGAGGAAGAAACTAATGGAATCTTAAGATTTGAGGGAAGAATTTGTATACCTGATGATCCTGATCTTAAGAAAGCAATTTTGGATGAAGCACATACTAGTAATTTAAGTATGCATCCGGGAATGACTAAGATGTATCAAGATTTAAAGCAAATGTTTTGCTGGCCAAGGATGAAAAGAGATGTGGCGGAGCATGTGGCGTCTTGTCTTGTTTGTCAGAAGGCGAAGGTGGAACATCAAAGACTAGCCGGTATGTTACAACCTTTAACTATTCCCGTATGGAAATGGGATAGTATCTCGATGGATTTTGTTACCGGATTACCAAGAACGAGGAAGGGTCATGATTCTATATGGGTTATAGTTGATAGGCTTACGAAGTCAGCCCACTTCTTGCCAATCAGTATTAAGTATTCGTTGGAATGATTAACCCAGGTGTACATTAGTGAAGTTGTCAGACTTCATAGAGTACCTGCGAGTATAGTTTCTGATAGAGATCTGAGGTTTACGTCAAGATTCTAGCGAAGTTTACAAGAAGCCATGGGAACTAAGTTGCGATTGAGTTCTGCTTATCATCCGCAGACTGATGGTCAAACGGAAAGATCAATACAGTCGTTAGAAGATTTGTTGTGTGCTTATGTGTTGGACCAACAAGGGAGTTGGGATGAATTCTTGTCCTTGATAGAATTCACCTACAACAATAGTTTTCACTCAAGTATAGGGATGGCGCCCTATGAAGCATTATATGGACGACGATGCCGAACACCTTTGTGTTAGTATCAAGATGGAAAAAGTATGACTATTGGGCCAGATCTTGTGCAACAGACTACGGAAAAGGTGAAAATGATTCAGGAGAAAATGAGGACGACTCAAAGCAGACAAAAGAGCTATGCTGATAAGTAAAGACGACCTCTTGAATTTGAGGAAGGTGAGCATGTGTTTTTGCGGGTAACGCCTACGACTGGTGTCAAAGGGCTATCAAATCCAGGAAGCTCACTCTTAAATTCATTGGACCTTATCAGATTATTCGTTAGATAGGTCCTGTAGCCTACCAGATAGCTTTACCACCTTTTCTATCCAATCTCCATAATGTATTTCATGTATCTCAGTTGAGGAAATATATCCCAGATCCAACGCATGTTATACAGCCAGATAAAGTACAATTGAAGGATAATTTGACGTATGAGACACTTCCTATTAAGATTGAGGACAAGAGAGTGAAGCAGCTTCGAGGAAAGATGATTGAATTGGTAAAGGTAATATGGAATGACGAAACGGGAGATGCTACCTAGGAGCTAGAAGATAAAATGAGGGAGCAATACCCTCAACTGTTCTGAGTCACGATAAATTTCGAGGACGAAATTTTTGTTAGTGGGGGAGAGTTGTAACACCCCAACTTTTGGATAAATGACAATTTTATCCTAAATGTACTGTTTTGTATTTTTCTGTAAGTTATAAAATTTATTTGACTGTTTCGTGATTGTATTTGAGTGTTTTGTGTGATTTGCTCCGAGTCTAGGAAATAATAATTTTTTGACCGGAGAAATCTTATTTTAATTATTCGGAGCTAGGGGATTTTACTAAACCCAATTCCGAGTGATATGTATATTAATCTTTTAATCTTTAGAATTTAACTGTGCAATAAAATAATTTTATATTATTATAATATTATTTTATTTAACTCTGCCTATGCTGAGCTTTGTTGCAAATTCCTACATAGCCGGTCCCAAGCCCGGATAAAAGAGGAGGGTTGTGTTAGGCGATCGACGTACCAACGTAAAACTTTGTCGAATCTTTATGACATGGATCAAAGAAGTAATTGTGTTAATGCTAGGTCGTTGCCCCTAAGCAACGCGCTGTATGGCTCGAGTACAGTGTCAAATGAGCAAGAGCCGCTGCATCGCCGCCTGGGTGTAGTGAAAAATAAGCAAGGGTTCCCACATTCTCGTGAACGGGTGTGGGTAAAGAAGTTAGTTCACAAGAGTAGGTTGCGTTTTGGAACTTGGAATATAGGCACACTTACAGGTAAATTAATGGAAATAGTTGACACCATGATTAGGAGGAGGATTAATTTTATGTGCCTACAAGAAACTACGTGGGTTGGAGAAAAGACAAAGGAACTCGACACTTTGGGTTTTAAGCTTTGGTACACTGGCAAGATAAAATCTAGAAACGGGGTAGGCATAATAGTAGATAAGAATTGGAAGAATAATGTTGTGGATGTGACAAGACTTGGAGATAGGATTATAACTTTGAAGTTTGTTGTGGAACAGGAGACTCTTAATATTATCAGTGCATATGCACCCCAAGTAGGGTTAGACGAGCACTACAAGATTAAATTTTGGGAAGATTTAGAAGGTTTAGTGCAGAGAATACCATTGGGAGAGAAGTTTTTTCTAGGTGGGGACCTAAATGGTCATGTGGGGAGCGAATCTAGGGGTATGAGGGTTTGCATGGGGGTTATGGTCTAGGAGTAGTTAATACGGAGGGCGAAGCGATTCTAGATTTTGCGGTAGCGTTTGATCTTACAATAGCTAACACTTGTTTTAGGAAGCGGGAAGAGCATCTTATCACATATAGAAGCGGGGTTCTTTCTCTCAAATTGATTTCTTTCTATTAAGGAAATCGATAGAAAGATTTGCATGGATTGCAAAGTCATCCCCGGAGAGAGCTTGACTACCCAACACGGGGTTTTGGTTATGGATGTACGAGTTAAGATGAGAGTAAGGAGAAATTGTCGAGACAGAGAGCCAAGGATCAAATGGTGGCAACTAAAGGGCGGAAAACAAATGTTCTTTCAGAGGAGGATTATAGAGGAAGAGATTTGGGAAGTACAAGGGAGTGCTAATGATATGTGGAATGAGATGGCTAAAGGGATTAGGAAGGTAGCAAAAGAGACACTCGGTGAATCAAGGGGCTTTGGACCCAAGGATAAAGAATCTTGGTGGTGGGACACAAGTGTACAAGATAAGGTTAAGGTTAAAAAGGAATGTTATAAAGCTTGGCACGTGTGTAAAAATGATGAAAATTGGGAAAAATATAAGGCAGCTAAAAAAGATACTAAGAAGGCGGTGAGCGAGGCGAAAGCTAAAGCGTTTAATGGGTTATATCAATCGTTGGGCACCAAAGACGGAGAAAGGTATATCTACAAGCTTGCTAAAAGTAGGGAAAGGAAGACAAGAGACCTGGATCAAGTGAAATGCATTAAGGATGAAGAGGGTAAAGTCTTGGTTACGGAACAAAACATCAAAGATCGATGGAAGGGTTTTTTTTAACAAGTTATTTAATGAGGAACACGGGGCATTAGGGGACTCAGACATTCTAAACACTAGAGAGGAAGACCAAAATAAAACATTTTATCGTAGAATTCGGGAGTTTGAGGTAAAAGAAGCATTGAAGAGGATGGATAATGGAAAAGCGGTTGGACCAGATAATATACCTATTGAGTTATGGGAGTGCCTAGGAGATAAAGGTATAAGCTGGCTTACAAAGCTGTTTAACGAGATATTGAGGTCTAAGAAGATGCCAAATGAATGGAGGAGAAGCACTTTAATCCCTATTTATAAGAATAAGGGAGATATACAAAACTGTGCAAATTACAGAGGGATTAAGCTCATGAGTCATACTATGAAGTTATGGGAAAGAGTCATTGAAAGGAGACTAAGACAAGAGACTCATATTTCAGAGAATCAATTTGGTTTTATGCTTGGGAGGTCAACCATGGAAGCAATCTATCTTCTACGAAGATTGACGGAGCGGTATCGGAGGAAGCAAAAAGACCTACACATGGTTTTCATTGATCTGGAAAAAGCCTACGATAGAATGCAGTACCGAGAGAAGTCTTGTGGAAGGCTTTGGAGAAGAAAAGAGTTCGTATTGCCTATATTCGAGCAATCCAAGATATGTATGATGAGGTTAAAACCGGTGTGAGAACACCGAGTGGGGTCACGAAGAGTTCCCTATAACTATGGGACTGCACCAAGGGTCAACTTTGAGTCCTTATCTTTTTACCTTGGTCTTGGATGTGCTTACTGCGCATATCCAAGAGCCAGTGCCACAATGCATGCTTTTTGCAGATGATATAGTCTTAGTTGGAGAGTCGAGAGAGGAAATAAACGGGAAGCTAGAGTTATGGAGACGGGCTTTGGAAGAACATGGCTTTCGTCTAAGCAGGAGTAAGACGGAGTATATGGAATGTAAGTTCAGTAAGAAACATGCTAATGCTAGCTTAGCGGTAAAAATTGGAGATCATACCATACCACAAGTTACACAGTTTAAGTATCTTGGATCCATCATACAAAATGATGGAGAGATAGAAGGAGATGTAAACCATAGGATTCAAGCTGGATGGATGAAATGGAGGTGTGCTTCAGGAGTTATTTGTGATAAGAAAGTGCCTCTCAAGCTTAAGGGTAAATTTTACCGCACAGCTATAAGGCCCGCAATGTTGTATGGTACTGAATGTTGGGCGGTAAAAAGCCAACAAGAGCACAAGATCAGTGTCACGGAGATGAAGATGTTGCGTTGGATGTGTGGCCATATTAGACAAGATAGGATTAGGAATGAATGCATTAAAGAGAAAGTAGGGGTAGCACCTATTGTGGAAAAGATGGGAGAATCTCGCCTTAGGTGGTTTGGACATGTAAGGAGAAGACCCTTAGAAGCCCCTGTAAGAAGAGTAGAACAGATGGAGAATAGCCCAATAGCTAGAGGTAGAGGAAGACCAAGAAAGACTATAGGTGAAACGGTTAAAAAAGATCTAGATTTGAATGGCTTTTCTGAAGACTTGGTTCATGATAGGACACAATGGCGTCGTCTGATCCATGTAGCCGATCCCACCTAGTGGGAAAAGGCTTAGTTGTTGTTATAATATTATTTTATTTGTCAGTACCTACTGTCTCAAAAAATAGTAGAAAACTGCTCCAAAATGACCATGGACCCGAAAAAGTCTATGGGACCCGCGTTTAGTGAACCAGTCAACGTTTCTGGCTACATTATTTCTAAGCCAATGAAATGTAGTCAACAATAGTAGCTTGAAAATTCTAGACCAATAGAAATCAAGTCCACAAAAGTGGTTGGACTTGTTAAGATTAAACTAGAAAGCTTAACCAAGTAACTTAAACCTAACTAAGTTAACATAGAAAGCTTGTTTAATAACTAAATGATGGAAACCTAGTTTGCTATCTATTTAGGTTTTAGTTAGAGAAGGTTCTAATAAATTCAAGACAAAGCTTAGTTACCCTAAGTAACTAGATAGTTAAACAAGTAACTAAGCAAACTAACTCGCCTAAGTGTAACTAGATTGCATGAATGAAGCACAAACTTGGTTTGCTCTCCATTAGGGCCATTCGGCCAAGCACATATAAGAAGGTGCTAGACACTTGATGACTTGATTCTCTACACTAATTAGGAACAAGCTTGGAGCCAAAGCCTTGAATATCAACCCCAGATCACATCTAAGGCCATTAGGCGTTAGGAGAAGTCAAACAAAGTGGCCACCTCCTTTGATGAAGCTCACGACCATAAGCTAGGTTAGGAGGCCAAGTTCATTTCATTTTTCATCTTCAACCTTTCTTTTCTTCAAGAACACCAAGAAAAATTCCTAAGTCTTTCTCCTAGAGCCATTCGGCTAACCCTCTAAACACCATCATCCACCCTTCTAAATTTTCATCTAACACACTTTCTCAAATCCAAACACCATTCTAAGAACATCTCTAGTTGAGAGTTCTTTCAAAAAAATTCATCTTGAGCTTGGAAAATCACTTTGGAGATTTTTCCTACAAGGTGAAAATTCTTGTTTCTTGTTTCTAACCTTATTTCTTAGGTTCTTAGCCATAATTGATCTATGGTTTATGTTTCTCTCCTATAGTTATGACTCTTTAAAATTTGTTTGAGCATGTTAGGTTTCTCTTGGAGGTCACACGAAAACCATAGGAGGAGAGTAGAAGGACTTTGTCTTCCTTTAAGGTAAGAGGGAGATTTGATCTCATCAACCATGCGTGGTGATGAGAAAGTAGTTGTATTTGTGGTGAAGAATTCATAAGGATTCCTTCACTTGGTTGTTTATACGCTTTCTTTATTTGTGATTGATTTTGTTTGCATGTATGTTTATAGTTTTAAAATATATTGCATGTATTTATAGATGTATGATTATTAATGTAGGATGTGAATACTATGTAGGGATTGCATGAGTGTTCCAAAGAACACAAAAGGAGCTCACGGCTTCTCCAAGAAAAAGAGAACCAAAATGTTCTCAACCATTTTCTTAAACAATGATTTAATAAATTTAGGTAAAATAATGAATTTGAAAATGGTTTAGAAGGTAGAAATTGATTTAATAACCATTTGTAAAGGATATCTTGAATTCGGCCAACATGCCATTCAATGTGTATTTGATTTCCAAAATTATTTTCTAAGGTAGGTTAAGTGACTAATGTACAAAAGAATTCAATTTCAATGAATCTTTGGGAAATAAAATGAATGAACTTAGTTTTAGAATCTTAAATTAGAAGAATTTGTTATAAGTAAGAAATAAAGCAAACACTTGAAAAATACTAACATAGAGCTCACTCATTGAGTTTTGAAGCCCGTTAGCAAGTTTCAAGATGTAAATAACGGTTAATGTTAAAATATGTAGTATTTAGAGAAACACGTAGAAAATCTCATTTAATGAATTTTATAGACAAAATGTTGTGAAAATTTACTAAAAATGGACAAATAAAAGATAAAGTTTTATAATATATTTATAACGTAAGGAAAATATTCTACGTAGTTGAAAAATACTAGAAATAGCTTACGTTTATTTTAAAATGACAATTTTAAGCTACGCGATTGAGAAAACGATTTAAAAACCTAACGCGATTGAGAAAACGATTTAAAAACCTTATGCGATTGAGAAAACGATTTAAAAACGTTTCGCGATTGAGAAAACGATTTAAATATATTTACGCGACTTAAAAATATTTGTAAAAGTGACGCAATTGTGAAAACGTGATAAAATTTCGACGCGACTAAATGGAACAGTGAGTTTTACTGTCGGGTCAAGTGGTGGACCCGGACATATTGAGGTATAGTACTGTCAAGTGGAGACGTATTATATTTGGAAAAGTTGAGACTGAGGGCATTTTTATAAATATGGTGACATATTGAGATTAAGGGTATTTTTGTAATTGTGATTCTTATTCATGTAACAACCTAAAAAAAATAGCATTTATTTCCTCTTCCTTGTAAATAGGGTTAATTTAGCCACTGTTGTTTTGGAAAAAAGTTAACTTATTAACTTTACGTTTTGTGCTTTCTTTTTAAGGAGCGGAAGAAATAACTATCGACACCAAGACCTATGTGCATAATTGCCATTTAGATACAAAACACCAAACACCAGTTTGCATAACAGTTACAAAATTAGACCCATGCAGGGTCTTATACAAGCCGTGAGATTAAAACAACATTAAAAAAAAAAAACATTAGCAGCAACACATATTTCTCCTCATTTTCAAGTAGTAGGGTAGAGGAGAATTTGGCATGGTCATAGTTAGCTGAACGGAGGCGGTGACGGCAGGATCACCATGGGGGGAGGACCACCTGGAAAGTGAAGGGGCCCGAGATGGTGATAACTCCAAACTCTGGGTGGGAGGTGGATGATACCTGTATGGTAATCTGACCAGTAAAAGTAAACAGTTTGGTTTCCATGTCATAATGCCTGGTCCCTTCTCCCAGCCAGACTACAATAGTACTCATGATGGCGGGTCTGGAATACCACGATAAATCATAGAAGGGGTGAGAAAATGATTCTCAGTAGGTAAGTTAAAAAAACAGAACTAATGATATTCCAGGGGAATCGGTTTTTAGTAAAATTCTCACAACAGAAATAATATAGTTTAAAGAAAATCTCTGATTCCCAAAACGGTTTATTTTTCAAAAATAGCCTTTCTACAGAATATGTAACAGTTAGAAGGAATAAATTACTTATAATAACAGAATTGCAACAATAAGGAATAAGAGCATCCAAACACTATAAAAATTACTAATAAAGACAGTATCAAGAGTTTAGGATAGTTATAAATTTCTTTTTAAGGTCTCTTTTACTATACCAACTCCATGGAGTGCTCCTTTGGGATAGCGGATGGACGAGAGTACACATACCTCCCACTGTATGCTCTCCATCGTCCTGGAGAAAAAGGGCATGTCAAAGTAATGCCACCTCCGGAAGCGACCCCCACAAACTCACAGTCCTACCAGGACTTGTTCTACCTCGAACATAAGTGTGGTCACAATAGCATTACTCCCAAGGGTTTCACCACCCCCCCAATCTACTCCTCACATATCTTCGTGTAGGCTAATCCCAAGGAATCTTTATCTATAAACTTTTATTACATTTATACATATGATGATTTTAAAGTTCGTATATTACAAATGAAAACTAATCACAACTCACCACCAACCAAGTGTTTACATCCTTGTAAGCATAGGGATCAATAACCATATTTTCAAATACTCATCACCATAGTCTTTCATCATTTTTAGTAACCATTAAGATGCATTTGATTCGGTGCACTTAATTAAAACCAGAATCAAAGAAGAGTACATAACATCACAATCTCCATTCGGTGCACTTGAAGAAACCAAAATGCATGATTTCTAAGTTGCCACTCGGTGCATTTAAGAAAACAGAATCATATTGTTTACACAACTTATAGCAAAGTGTGGTTACTTAGCTTTAGAATTTTTGTTATACTCATAAAACAGAAACATATTAAAATGGAAACCAGAAAACAGAAACATATGATAATGGAAACCAGAAAGAATAGAAACATATAGTAATGGAAACCAGAAAACCAGAAAACAGTAAACTAGTAAACTAGAATGTTAAAATACAACCAGAAAAACTGAATGCAGGATGCAAACCAGAAAACAGCACGCAAAGGGTTATATGTAAACCAGAAAAATAGAATGCAAGTGTTGTGATACAAACCAGGAAACAAAATCCAACCCGAAAACAGTATGCAGAACAAAATGCACTTGGTTAGCAAGAAATTAGTAGAATAGAAGTCTAAGAAAGAATGACTAGAGAAAAGCTTCCCCTTTGATTCTTCCCTACCTTAACCGTCCTTAGGAGTGAAGAGATGGAGGTGTGTCGTTTCTTGAAGGCTCACGGATATGAAAACAAGAGGAAGGGTGTGAAGAAATTATGGAAATGGAAGGATGGGTGGCTCATGTAACACCCTAAAATTTACTTTTCTACTCTCAGGATTCATTCTAAAAATATTTGTGATTTTCTAGAATTTTCTTAGAATTTTCTGAGAAAACGGAATATTTTAATATATTTCTCGTTTTACGTGTGTACTGAGTGGAACCAGAGAAATGAGACATTTTCTCCAAGAACCTTGAATTATGGAAATGTCTTACTAAACCCGAGGCCGGACACAGTTTACAAGGTTTCACATTTTTCGAGAAATCTTAACAGATGAGATAATAAAACACTGTGAGGAATTTATCTGTCGATTGTAATGCTGACTTCTACCAACTATAACTATTGTCCAATAAATAATAACATGTATTAAAAAATATTATCACATTATTCAAAATCTGATTTTTTGTATCACATCTATTAGTTTTAATTTCAAAAGAAAGATTAAATTTAATCCAAGCTTGTTATGGGAAGCTTCCTAGCAATTTCCCTTGTAACACATTTTCTCTCTCTCCTTTCTCCACGCTTCTATGACAGAAGCCACAAGGGGAAGCCCAAATATTTCCCCTCAATTGTCTTAATATTTCACTCTTATTTCTCTAAACCCCAAATACCCATTTCTTCATCTCCTCTCTTCTCCTTCCTCTCCACCGTACACACACAGCCACACATTGGAGACCAACTTCCTTATTTGCCAAACAAATCACATTTACTTGTTTCCTTCCACCATTTCAAAACTATTCTCCTTGGTGGTTATCCTTTGGTTCCTCTTCTTCTTCTTCTTCCATTTCTTTTCCACCATTGAAGCTAAAGCTTGGAGCTTTAAGGTAAAGTCTTCAACTTTCTTCCATTTCCTTGCTACTTTCGTTTCTCTTGGCCACCTTGGTGACCAAGAACCTATTTTTCATGGTTTGAGTGATCATTGTAGTGACCACTCACATTGGAGTTTTCTTGAAGGAGGGAAAACGAAAATCTAGGGCAAGAAGGAGTAGCACATTGTGTTGTTTTCCAAATAGGTAAGAGGGAGATGATCCTCTTCAACTAACCTTGGTAATAAGGGAATGTCTTGTATGTGTGTTGTTGTTGATTTTTGAATCCATGAATAAAGTTCTCTCATTTTTATGTTGTTCTTGATGATAGTTTATTTTGTTGGGTTTGTATGATTTATTGATGCCTCTTGCGTGATTTGAAGGTACATTTGAGTATTTTGTTGATTAAATATGATGAGGAATGGTTTGGTTTGAGTTAGAGGACCTGAGGAACTCTGTTTTCTACAAGTTTACGCGTGGTAATATATTACACGGGGTTTGTAATCGATTACCAAGCTCTTAAAGATACAAAATCGTGATTCTGGAAATCTGGTAATCGATTACATCTGGTGTGTAATCAATTACAGAGATTCTGTTTAACTTGTAATCGATTACCAAGCCTCTGATGTCACGAAATGGTACTTCTGGGAATCACGTAATCGATTACCACGGTTGTGTAATCGATTACCAAGGCCTTGAAGTTACGAAATGTGATTCTGGGAATCACGTAATCGATTACAACGAGATTGTAATTGATTACAGAGGTTCTGTTTCTTGAGTAATCGATTACAAGGGTGATGTAATCGATTACCAAAACCAAAAATGAGATTTTTGAGCTGGAAATGATTGAGATTATGGTTCTTTGTCCTTTGTAACTCAAACACAACCTAAAAACCCTGGATTCAAGGATTTTACTTTACTAAAATTGTGATAGGAATGTGCATTCATACCAATAGAGAAGAAATGACCTTGAATATGGAATTCTTGGATCCATGACATGGAAATTGTGGTATGTGTGTAATGAGGAATACATGTTGATGCTGAGAATTATTGATGTAGTACTCAATGAGATAAGAATGATGATGTGCCATTGAGGCAATGTTTTAATAAATGTATTATTGATATGTCATGTTGGACATTGAATAATGCTTATGTACCATTGAGGAAAGGCTTATGCTGAATGCATCGTTGATGAACATACATGATTGGACATTGTGTCATCATGCATGCGTATTGTCCGTGGGACATTGTTGAGAAGGCTATGTTGCCTAGGAGTTTGAATAACACCTATGTGCGGGTGCGAATAGACTAAGCGTAGGTGTCATATATTGTTGACCCTGAGGGCGTCGGGGTGTGGGTGTCTCACAATGGGCAGTGGTAGCTCCACTGGGGTCGTGGGATAAACCAATGCAACACACTGACGATCCTTATTGTGACGTTGTCCTATGTTGCGATCAACTGTTGAGGTGCCATGTGTGAGCCATTTTGCGCAAATGTTTTTATGTGATGAGCACACTATATTTTTAAGACTAACGATACACTGGCATTACTCCTTGATCATTCACTCCGAAGATGTTTATGTCTAGCTCCATGGAGTAGGAACTTTGGTACCCTTGTTGCATTGTGAGTTGTCAATCACATGGTCCATTGAGCATTCATGATTGGATAATGTGTTTACTATTATGACTGTGATAATTATTTGATTCTTGGTAATGCTAATGTTGCTAGTTGGCTATGGATGATGTTAACTACTGTTCCTTGTTGCCTTACTCTCATTAATTGCTTTTATGTATTACTATACCTGTATGTATTAACTGTGTCTTATGTGGGCGTTCGACGCCGTTAATTTTCTTGCTGCCTTGTTGGTACTGAAAGCTGGGAATCTCACCTCTTTCGGTACTTTTCTTTATTTTGCATTTTGGTTGAATCGCGTGCTCTCAAGAAGACACTCGTGAGGAAAACAAGGAAACTACCGAGTTTCAGGGTTTCTGGCCTTATCTCGACTGAGACTGAAGTTGCTGAGAATGTCATTTCGCCCCCGTGGATTTTTTGGTTACGTGCGGATCAACTTTCATGGTGGTCCGGATTGCTGGCATATCAACGTGCAGACTGACCGATGTGTGTACCATGACGAATTGATGGTGTCTTTAGCATGGGGATGCTACACTGCTTCTATTTTTGACTTTCATGCTTTTGTGTGGTTGGAATTTTATATGCCTGTAAGAGATATGTGGGCGGATATGTACTATAACCCACGTGAAGACTCTTTCTTGTCTACTGCCCGGGCTCCTGCCCGCTATTCTGTCGTCCCGATGGATGTCTCGTCGGACGACGAGGACCCTGAGGAGGATCCATCTACGGTTCCTTCTCATTCCAGGCAATCTTAGGGTTGGTTCTAAATTGATGGCTACTGATAGCTATCCGTTTATTTTGAGGGAGCCTGACGTACTACTGGATTAGTGGGTAGATATTTGTATCTCTTGGGGGTAGGTACACTTTTTGCTTTTTGTATATCTTTTTGGAAATGTAATTTAAACAGGCTTGTAATTCTGGTAAAAAGTATGTAACTATCCATATTGTGCATGGTTGTATGTTTCATTCCATGTTGATTTCTCTTTGACGTTTTTTATAAGAAGTTTTATATGAAAGAGGAATTTTTAATTTTAACTCAATCACGCGATATATTTACAATCAGGTGTATATGTACATTAATGGAAGTTTTAACCGGATTTATGTAAAAGAAAAAGAAAAAGAAAAAGTTCAAACTTTACGTAATCATTTGTGTGTCATTTCACTATGGTGCGACGTTCCTTCTTCTTACCCATTATGACGAAGGGAGAAAAAGAGGTGTTACAGCTCACGGTTTTTTGCAAGAACTTGGAGGGGGTTGGATGGATACTGCTCCATCCTTGTCTCCTGATTCTTAAGCTCCTTAAAACCGTGCTGCTCCTCCTCATCATAGCTATGATTGCCTAGGATAGCATAGGCTTTTGATGTGGCCATTGTCTTGGAAGAAAAGGGTGGCAGCTTGCTGTTTTTGAAGAGAAATCCTGGTGCCAGCTCCTTCTTCCTTTTTTTGAAGAAGCATGCTGCTGCTTCTGCTAGTTTCCAGCGTGACAAGGAGGCTGGAGAGGTGTCTCCTTGCATGAAGTGAAAGGGAGCATGAGTTACATGTGGCATCATGACTTGGTTTGATCAAGAAAGGTGTCCTTCTGCATGTTTTGGTTGTCAAGCAGCCCTCCACGGTTTGCTTAGGCTGGTGAGAGAGAAACATGGCCCTTGGGGAGGGCTACTGCCGTGGCATCTTGCATGGAGAAGAGCTTGGACAATTGCACATTTTGCTTGGTTAAGAATGTGGCAATTTGCATGGCTTTCAAGCCATACGGCTGCTATATGTTCCAGCCATGAATGTCATGCTATTTGGATGTGTTTTAAATCTTTGGTGGTGTGTCACAATCCTGGCCAACCATGTGCCTTATTGTATCATGCTGTCTTGGTTTCCTTGCTTATGTAAAATGCTTGTTTTAAGGATAGCATGCAACCTTCTAAATGCCATGGCCATAAGTTATTATTAACTTACTAATTCCACTAAGTAAATGACATGTAAACACTTGTTTGATGATGGCTAGGCTGCCTTTGGCATAATTCTAATCATATTTATAATCAAGCAACACTTGTCCTTTAAATATGCAAATGATTAATTGTTTGTTTGTATGATTTCTTTTTCTATTCTCAAGTAATTAGCCATTACTCAATCATATACGTGGTCATGATCATTCTTTGCTAATTTACTTTGAGATTGATTTTTGAGTTAGATTTATAGTAAGTTATCTTAGGCCTTGCCTAGGGTTTTTATCAAAGTTCTTATTTAAGAATTATTACGGGGTGTTATAATTCATGCATTAAGAGTTGTGTCAATTTGGTTGAAATTGGCAATTGATTGACGAGATGAATTACATCGTATTGTGGGTGTGATAGGCGTAGTGTGATTCATTTATTGAATCTTGGTGGCGTTAGTGTGCGGAGGATTCTAGATGTGGACAGTTGGTAGCTCCTCTGGGCCGTGGTAACGGGCAACACACTAATGATCTCGACACGCACTATTCTTAATCGAGATCTTGGGGAGACTGTCTAGTACAATGCCTGTGGTGCATGACGTATTTGACTGTGTACTACTTACACGATGTTTAGACAGTGGGCTATTTACACAACATTTGACAGTGTAATAGTTTGGTTGGGCAGCCTGAGGTACTGATTGTTCTTCTGGGTCATTCTCTCTGATGTCTGTGTTTAGCTTCATGGAGTAGGAACGAGTCTGTATACATTTGCATCTATGATCTGCATCTTAATGTTTACTATAAATTGTGATGTTATGTATGATGTGTTAATTTGTGATATTGTACATGATGCGATGGCATGTATTATTGCATTAGATTGTGATATCTGTTTGTATTGTCATTTTCTTTATTGCCATGGTGGTAATGATGTAGATCGTCTCATCTCTTTATTTGTATGTGTTTTTGTATTATTGTTATATTTTATAAAGAGTTTGAGGAAGAAGAAGAGGAGCAGCCTCTAGAGATTCTGTACCCTGAGGAGCAGTAGACGGGTGATCAGTTCGACGAGTGCGAGTTGTCAGATCATCCATATCATCTGGACTGACTTTGTGGTTATGGCGTTGCCTGGATTCTTAGGTTTTATGAGGCTCGATTTTCACGGAGGTTCGGAGGCTTAGCGACTACGAGAGAATAGAGGATCGGTAGTCTACGTGGGGCGTCTGACCGTGACCCTGCGTGGAGAGTTTGATGGGGAGCCTATTTTTACTACTGCTTTGTATTTACATCTTGAGATGCCTTTGACTCTTAGGCGTTATTGGGGAGGAATTTTCCATGCGCCTAGTGAGATCTGTAGTGTGTTGACAGCATGGACTCTTGTCCGTAGAGCTGCGAGACATCTTGGATTTTTGTCATCTGATGATCCATCTGAGAGTGATCCTTTGGAGGGTTAGAAATCTTTGATGTGCACTTGGGTACTTTATGTTTTGATATTTTTCTGACTGTCTATTGCTTTATTTAAATATTTGTAGTTATAAATTATTTGTACAACTTAAAACAAAATCATATGTATATTATGGTGTGTGCTAATGGTTTGTTTTATTTTTATGTTCCGAGTTATTTTATTAATCGTTATTATGAATAAAAGGAAAAATTTTACAACTCATATTATTTCTGTACCAAATGTTTTAGAACTTGAGTAATTTTATTTTATTGCATCAGAAATGTGACATCCCCACAAGGGTGTTACAGTGAGCATGTGTTTTTACGAGCAATATCTATGACTAGTGTCGGGAGAGTGATCAAATCCAGGAAGCTCACTCTTAAATTTGTTGGACTTTATCAGATTATTCGTCGAATAGGCCCTATAGCCGCCACCTTTTCTATCCAATCTACATAATGTATTCCATGTGTCTCAACTGAGGAAATATATTCCTGATCCGATGCATGTTATACAGCCCGATGAAGTGCAATTGAAAGATAATTTGACGTATGAAACACTTCCTGTTAAGATTGAGGACGGGAGAGTGAAGCAGCTTCGGGGGAAGATGATTGAATTGGTAAAGGTAATATGGAACGATATAACGGGTGATGCTACTTGGGAGCTAGAGGATAAAATGAGGGAGTAATACCCTCACCTGTTCTAAGGTACGATAAATTTCGGGGATGAAATTTTTATTAGTGGGGGAGAGTTGTAACACCCCAACTTCTGTGTTAAGTACGATATTGTCTTAATTGTACTGTTTTATATTTTCTGTGAGTTATAAATAGAATTTGACTATTTCGTTATTGTATTTGATCATTGTGTGTGATTTACTCCGAGTTAAGAAAATAATAATTTTCTAGCCGAAAAAAAAATCTTAATTTAATTATTCAAAGCTGGGGATTCTTACTAAACCCAATTCTGAATGATACGTGTATTAATCTTTTAATTTTTAGAATTTAACTGTGCAGTAAAATAATTTTATATTATTATAATATTATTTTATTTGACAGTACCTACTTGTTCGCTCTTTTGCTTACCGCAAGTGCACGGGTTGCACTTGTAGTAAAGTTAGGAGTCCGATATCGTTCCCACGAGGACTATTGCTAATTCAGAACTAATTATTAACCAATAGTTTAATAACTTTTATCTAAGAACATTCAAATTAAAGGAGTTGTGCATAAACTAATGAAAAGATTTAAATGCTAACTAATCGGAATTACAGTTGTTGATTAAAGAATAGGGAATCCTTCTTCACCTTCTACTTCAATTGATGATATGCAAACCTCTTTATTATATATATGATATAGAATTTGTTGGCTTGAGAATCTTATCCAATTAAAAGCCTATGTCTAGGTCATTTAATCATGCTTCGTTTATCTAGTCTCTATGTGTCCATGAGATCTAGATTAATTTTCACTCATTAAGAGCAAGTCTCAATAATAGTCACGCATGATTAATAGGTATATTTCTATCTTATTAGCTAATTAATTTATTCAAGCCAATTGAATGAAATTAAACATGCATCAACCATATTTATGATCTCAAATCCAATCTCCTATGTCTAGAATCATTAGATTTAATCAAAACATATTAAACATTGGCCAAATATTCAAAAGCATTAGGAGCAATATGATTGAACAACTCCTAACCACATATATTAACTTAAAGGTTTACAAAATCATCAATATTCATAGAAGGATCAAAAGAAATCCTTATACACAGACTAGCCACTCATGACAAACGAAAATAAAGCATAAATACTCATTGCCATGATCTGAATAAAGAGGAAGTGGAAGGAGAGGAAGTTGCAAGCTCAACAATGATGGTCGTTTGTGCTTGAATCCTCCTTGTGGAAGGATTTGGCCTCCAATGTTGATCCTTTTAGCTTCCCTTTCGTCTCGGAAATGAACCCTAGCAGCTGTGCTTTTACAACAAAAACGTTTCCTTTTAAAATCTGATAGAACAGTATATATAGTGCTTCAGAAAACTGTCTCACGCAGCGGCGCTCTATATGCCACGCCACGACGGGTCGTAAAATTAGGTCAAGCATGTCACGGCGCAAATTCTTCATGCCGCGGCACTCCAAAATGCATAGCTTCTGCCTGAACAGTGGAATGCAATACGCCACGGCGCTAACTTGACCACGCCGCGGCGCTGGATGCTGAACAACTTCTGGTGCTTTCTCTTTATTTGTAGCTTCAAGTCCTTGATCATTGGTCTCCTTTTGAGACCTTCCTACAATTAAGAAGTCACCAGATTAATGACAATAGTGACTTCACATAATCAATGGAAGAATTATACTAATTTGCTTAGAAAACATATAGGAAGATATGATAGTTCAAATCAATGAATTTAGCTTAAAATCTTCCAAATATGCCTAATAACAAAGACTAAGCAATCAATATAGCACAGATATAGGGTCATAATAACACCATTTTATGGAGTTATCACACCCCTAAACTTAGGATTTTGCTAGTCCTCGAGCAAAACAAAGTCAATTAAGCAAATCGACTAAACAACACATGCACCACATTCACTCAGCATTTATCAGAAATTCCCAGTATTCCTGAAACCACAACTAGTGTATCAAGATTGATTAAATCCTTAGAGATTGCTAATGCCATACCATCAAATTCACACATATGTACTCATCAGCATGCAAACATCCAAAATCCTTTCTCAAGCAGAACACATATCCCACTAGCATGCTCGTTAAACTTATCCTAATCAAATCACAATTATCCAAATAAGTTTATGAACACACATGCATCAGAATCTCATAATCCACAAAATTGTATGCAAACTGTCTCTCCACTAATGTAAACCGCGCATAAATGAGGATCAAAAGGGGCTTTAACAGCTTGTAATGATAGGCCAATGGTAATGGAATAAAGAATAACATGGAATGGATATAATACAAACATTAAGACACATAAACATGCTATTTCAAGACTTGAGTCTCCAAGTGACAATATCTGGGTGATCACAAAATTGAAAGATTTAGAACTTTGAGAACCATTCAATGCCTTTAAGATTTGACTTTTCTTTTTCTTTTCTTTTTGCTTTGCTTGTCTCTTTTCTTTTCTTTTATAGCTACACAAAACTTTTCTTTTTCTTTTACAGCAGATGGTTCTTTCAAGCTCAAATAACATTGAACATTCATCCAGATCCTTTAAACACAAGACTCAAGTCAAGAAATAACATTTTATGCACTTAACAACTATGATGGTAGGATAGAATTGCAATGTTTTCACTTGCATTTTGGTTAGTTACATGGGTAGGGAATATATAAGTGATGAAAAACATGTAAGACCAATCATACATCAACCTTCAAGGGGGACCTATGGATATACTCATATCAGGGTAAGCTTTTTAATGCTCAATCGGTCTAAACAATGCCCTAATCATTTCCTCAATCATGCACAGTCTAGGATTCCGCCTCAAGAACGTTTAAACACAATTTCAAGATAATCAAAACTTCAATATGCACTTATTCATAAACCCTTTCTAGACAACACTCATATCATGAACAAAGTTGCACAAGCATACAAGTGGGATCTAAATCATGCATTTGAAAAGCAACTAGATTGTTAAACATGCTTTTTTAATACAAATGGGTTCGCTCAACTGATGGCACTTCGCAAGCAATAATATCATAGGACAATCAACTCGACACTAGCAATTGGCACATGATGTACATCAAAGTATTTCAACATTTCCAGCATATATGTAAACATCATGCACCATAGTGACATACATCAGATCCATACTGTTAAAGGGAACGACAATTGTATCTTGAATGGGATTTTTACAGTTACATTCTCCTTCAGATAATATCATACTAACTAGTATTTAGCTGGCCCAGAATGATGCATTTCAACAAATTCATATTCATATATTCAAAATTTGCACTCATTTGGGCATTAAAATATAAAACTAAATATTCACAATTTATGTACTCAGAATACTAAATATAAACACAATAATAACATAATATTCAAGCCAAAAAGTCAAACATTATAACATGCTCTTGAACATTAAAAACATACACCGATACATGTTATAATACCCACCCCCAAACCTATGGGAAACAGTGTCCCACTGTACAAAAACAAAATGAATGACAACGAAAGAAGGTGCCCTGTATGCTAGTTATTCGTGTCCTCATCATCAGCAGCAGCAGCATTAGCATCAGGGGCATCCGACTGGGGCTGGGGCGAGTCAACAATCGTCTGGGGTGGGAATAGTGGCATAGGGAAGTCATCCATGGGAAACTGGAGACGCTCGGCCATCCATCGCTGAGTCTGGAGACTGTAGGAGACCATGGCTGTAAGTTGTGCAATCTGAGCATGCAGGTCTCCATCATCAGTTGGGGTAGCAACTCTCGGCTATCGGCGGGCTTACTACTATCTGGCTGGGGCTACAGCTCCTCCCACACGCTCTATGTATGAGTCGTTGAGAGGCTGTTTACTATCTGTTAGCTCCTCATTCGGCCCCCACTGCACCTACTGTCTGCTGCACAAAGTGTGGATCGGATATGGAAAGAAGAGACTAGTCGACTCTCGAATGCACCGGCAGATTTGATCATGGATGATATGTGCTACGTCAATGCGGTGGCGCTCCAGGATGCAGTATATTAAGATGGCCCGATCACCTGTAACCTCAGATAGGTTGGTAGATGGAAGGATATGGATGGTAATAAAATGATACCACACCCGTGCCTCCGACGTTAAGCATGATCGGGGAAAGTACCATGACTGGTCTGAATGCTCATGACCCACTACACCGGCTGGGAATCTGGCCGACAGATCAGGGCTGTGACGATCGCAAGATCGATGACCTCAACTGGCTCCCATTGGCAAAAGGCTGCATAGTCACATAAGAGCGGTGGCTCAGGCAATCCTAAAGCAACTCTGACAGCAACGGTGGAGTAGGGTACATTGCGCCCCCAAACGCGCACAATAGTAGTTCCCTTGGCAGCATAGAGGACGTTCGCATAGAATTCGCGAACGATAAGTAGTACAGGTGAATCCTCGGGATGCTGTGCAAACTGGCTCTAGTTGAGCGTGTTGAGGAGACCCTCAACCTCGAGGTGGATCTCCCTGGAGAAGGAGAATCCCCTCTCGGCGATAATGGTCCTGGTGACCGTGACCCTATAGGTCTGAACCGCAGCGGCTGAGATAAAAATCCTCCTGTCAAAATTAGGAGGTGGGGGAGAAAGCTCCCTACGCTGACGACTGCTCTCACCACGCTGGCGTTTCGGACCTATGGTACCTGTCAAAAGCAAACATATTCTGTCAGAATTGAATTGATAAGATAAAAGAAACTGTAAAAACAATCAATTCCGTAAAATGTGGGACCAAGCGTCGTGGCATTCATCATAGCACCGCGGCACTCAAAATAAATTCATGCATAGGCCGCAGCGTTAACATGCCATGCTGCAGCATTCAAAACATTATTCACTCAACACCGCGACATTCCATTCATACGCCACGGCATTCAAACTAAATCACACACACGTCGCGGCGTTCAATGACCATGCTGCAACATTCTTCAAAAATGACAACAACGCCGCGACATTACATGGTTACGCCGCGGTGTTGATACAAATATCAACAGAAACACTAAAAACAACAGAAAATACTTATAATTAATCAAAGTAACAAAAATAACTTTATATATACCTAGTAAAGATTGCGAAAAGAGGAATAATGGGAGGGGAGGGAAGAAAACAAGAAGAAGAAGATAGAGAATCACAAAGAACAGAGAAATGTAAAAACGTAAAAAGGATAACCACTTTGCCTCGGCCACATAATCCCACAGGTCACAACGCGCGTCGCGGCGTACGTTTTGTAACGTCGCGGCGTGCATTAATTGCATAGAATTATTATTATTATTATTATTATTATTATTATTATTATTATTATTATTATTATTATTATTCTCTTTTTTTTTCAAAAGTGCGCCGCGGTGGTGTACATATTTGCGCCAGCCATTCTAGACTCGGAATTTGGGCGATGCGCATGCAAGCGCGCGTGTGGCGTGAGAGGCCGACCAACGTAGATTCTATGGGTTTTTTGCGTTACTGGCATTGTTTTTGCACATTTCCAGCCTCCAACACTTGTAAAACTTGCTCAAAAGGTTAAAACACAGTTTGTACAACCAAAACTTAATCAAACAACAAAATCAACATATTAACATATTAAAGACTTAAAACACCAAAAATCACAAATTTGGGTTCCCTCCCAAAAAGGGCCTCATTTATAGTCTTGGCAAGACTTTCCAGACCTCATACTGGAGTTGTCAAAGCGAGGGAGGTCTTCCCCCTTTGAATCTCTCCTCCATAGTAAGGTTTTAGGCACTGGCCATTAACCTTAAAACTTGATGAACCATCCAAGGGAGCTACCTCCACTACTCCATGAGGGAACACTCTCCTTACCTCAAAGGGTCCCGACCACCTAGATTTTAGCTTTCTGGGAAACAATTTAAGCCTAGAGTTGTAAAGGAGAACTTGTTGACCTTCTTCAAATCTCTTTTGCACGATCTTCTTATTGTGCCAGAATTTCACCTTCTTCTTATACAACTTTGCATTCTCATATGCTTGATGTCTAAATTCATCAAGCTGATTGAGTTGCAATAATCTCTTCTCCCCAGTAGCTTGCAAGTTGAAGTTTAGTTGCTTGATTGCCCAATATGCATTATGTTCAAGCTCAACCGGAAGATGGCATGCCTTCCCAAATATCAACTTATATGGGGACATTCCAATGGGACTCTTATAGGTAGTCCTATAAGCCCACAGTGCGTCATCTAGTCTTTTCGACTAATCCTTTCTAGAAGGACACATTATTTTTTCCAGAATTCGCTTAATCTTGCGATTGGACACCTCTTCCTGCCCACTTGTCTGCGGGTGATAGGTAGTGGCAATCCTATGTGTTACCCCATACTTAGCGAGAAGAGCTTCAAAGGACTTGTTGTAGAAGTGGGACCCTCCATCACTTATAATGGCCCTAGGTGTACCGAATCGGGTGAAGATGTGTTTCTTTAGGAAGCCTACCACTACCTTTGTATCATTGGTTGGAAAAGCACATGCTTCCACCCATTTGGACACGTAGTCCACAACTACTAGAATATACAAGTTTCCATAAGAGGGAATGATGGGACCCATGAAATCTATGCCCCAGACGTCAAAGACCTCAACTTCTAAGATGAAATTTAGGGGCATCTCATTCCTTCTTGAGATATTACCCGACTTTTGACACCGCTCACATCTCTACACAAAGAAATGTGCATCTTTAAAAAGAGATGGCCAATAAAAGCTAGATTGGACCACCTTAGCAGTTGTCCTCTCACCAATATAGTGTCCACCATATGGAGAAGCATGACATTGGTCCAGGATTTGCTCCATTTCTTCCATAGGTGCACACCTCCTAAGCATCTGATCAAAGCACTGTTTGAACAAAAATGTCTCGTCCCAGATGTAGTGCCTGACATCATACAAGAATTTCTTCTTCTGGTGAGAAGTTAAATCATGAGGCAACACATCACACACAATGTAGTTAACCATGTTAGCATACCATGGACATGATTGAGCGGTGGTTGCAAAAAGCTGCTCATCCGGAAATGTTTCCCTAATTATGAGCGGTTCAACTTGATGGTCTCCATTCTCAAGCCTTGAAAAGTGATCTACAACTTAATTCTCTGCACCTTTCTTATCACGGATCTCTAGATCAAATTCTTGTAATAGCAAAACCCACTTGATCAAACGTGGTTTTGCATCTTTCTTGCTGACCAAATACTTAATAGCGGAGTGGTTAGTATAAACAATTACCTTAGTCCCCACCAAGTAAGCTCGAAACTTATCAAATGCAAAGACCACAGCCAGTAGCTCTTTTTTTGTTGTGGTGTAGTTTAGTTGGCCATCATTTAATGTTTTGTTCGCATAATAAATGGAGTGAAACACCTTATCCTTTCTTTGACCTAACACTGCACCCACAACATAGTCGCTGGCATCGCACATGAGTTCAAACTGTAATTCCCAATCTGGAGTAATAATTACTAGTGTTGAGACTAGTTTCTTTTTCAACTCTTCAAATACAACTTGACATGATTCATCAAAGATAAACTGGATGTCTTTCTACAACAGGTTGTAGAGAGGCTTGGCCATCCTCGAAAAGTCTTTTATAAAGCTCCTATAGAGACTCGCATGGCCAAGAAAACTACAGATTCCTTTAACAGAGTTAGGCCGAGGAAGCCTCTTAATCACATCTATCTTTGCCTTGTCCACTTCCATCCCCCTTGATAGAAACCTTATGGCCAAGAACTATGCCTTCTTGGACCATAAAGTGACATTTCTCCCATATGAGGACAAGGTTGGTTTCTTTATATCTTTTTAGCACGGAAGATAAGGTTTGCAAACAGCTCTCATATGTATCTCCGAATACTGAAAAGTCATCCATAAATACTTCCAGGTCATGCTCAATCATATCTGCGAAGATGGACATCATACAACATTGAAATGTCGTGGGAGCATTGCACAGCCCAAATGGCATCCTTCTAAACGCAAATGTACCATAAGGATAAGTAAATATTGTCTTTTCTTGATCCTCAGGTGCTATGGCAATTTGGTTATATCCAGAATAACCATCCAGGAAGCAATAATAAGCCTTTCCTGCCAGACGATCCAACATCTGGTCAATGAAAGGAAGCGGGAAATGGTCTTTTCGTGTGACCTTATTTAGTTTGCGGTAGTCCATGCATACCCTCCATCCTGTAACCTTGCGAGAGGGAATAAGCTCATTATTTTCGTTTGTGACTACCGTCATGCCACCTTTCTTAGGCACACACTGAATTGGGGAAACCCAGGGGCTGTCAGAAATAGGGTAAATTATCCCAGCATCCAACCACTTGATTATCTCCTTCCTCACCACTTCTTTCATTATTGGATTCAACATCGGCAATAGTCCATCCAATAACATGTTTGTATTTTCTAAGCACATGGAGAAGTTTCTCCGTTTGATCTTCTGAGAGGGCAAACGATATGATTACTAGCAGGGTGGATGTTGCTCCCAGATAAGCATAATGCAGATGGTTAGGCAGCGGCTTTAGCTCCAGCCTTGGAGGTTCCTCAATGAAGGCTTAGATGCTTCCTTTGTTGGATCAAACTCCAAGGTTTCAAACTTGGGCGACAGATATTGCATAGGGACTGCATCAAGGTGCTTGATGTAATCCAACACATCATCCCTAGCATCTTCATCATTATCAGTTGATGAAGACAAAGTTATGGTAAGAGAATCCTCAGGAATATTGGCTTAGAATACGTCATCAATGATGTTATCCAATACTCCAACATAAGAACACTCTTCCTGATCTTGAGGAAACTTAATTGCTTTAAAATGTTGAAAGTTACCTCTTGATCTTGAACCCTCATAGTCAATTCTTCTTTTTGCACATCTATGAGAGTTCTCCCTATGGCTAAGAACGGTCTACCTAGGATCAAAGGCACCCTTTGATCCTCTTCCATATCCAGAATCACGAAGTTCACAGGGAATATGAATTTGTCCATTTTCACCAGGACATCTTCCATAATCCTCTTAGGATACGTATACAAATGGTCGGCTAGTTGGAGGGTTACAGATGTGGGCTTGCATTCCCCCAAACCTAGCCTCTGGAATATGGATAGGGGCATGAGTTTAATACTTGCCCCCATATCGCACAATGCTTGGCCTAGGAAGCCCTCTCCTATGGCATATGGAATAGTAAAGCTCCTTGGGTCCTTCAACTTGGGGGGAAGCTTCTGTAACAAGATGACACTGCATTCTTCAAATAATGCAACCGTTTCCCAGCTTACGTTTCTTTGAAAGAATGTCCTTCATGAACTTGACATAACTGGACATCTGCTCTATGGCTTCAGCAAAAAGGATGTTTATGTGAAGTTTCTTGAAAAGTTCTAAAAATTTCTTGAACTGCTCATCCATCTTATGCTTAATTTGCTTGCTTGGAAAAGGTAAGGGATGAATATAAGGCCTATTCTCTAGCTTCTTGTTATCGGCCTTCTCTTCACTTTTCTTTTCTTCTACCTTTTTTGTGGACAAATTTCTCTTCCTTTGGGCTTTCATCACCCACCTTCTCCTAATCTTTACCATCAACCTCTTCTTCCAACAGCTTTGTCTTCGGATTACCTTCAATATCCTTCCCACTTCTCAGTGAGATCGCCTTACAATGATCAGTGGAGGACCCTTTTGGATTATTGATTGTATCACTCGAAAATGTGCCAGGGGGTCTATTATTAATTGCATTTGCTAATTGCCCCACCTGTGTTTCCAAGGCCCTCATAGAAGCCGACTGGCTTTGTATCATTGAATCATTCTTTGCTAAGTGAGCTTCTGTCTTTGTCATGAAGGTATCAGTTTTCACCATCAACTGCATGAACATATCTTCAAGAGATGGTTTCTTGTCTTGGTACTGCTGTCTGGGTTGTGAGGGGAATCCAGGAGGATTATAAGGTTGTTCAGCTCCAGGCGCTGAAGAAGAGGCTCCTTGATTATCCCTCCAAGAGAAATTTGGATGATTTCTCCATCCAGGATTATATTGGTTGGAGTATGGGTTATTCGGTTGGGAGCGATAGTTGCCAACATAATGTGCACTTTCAGACATACTAGGGCACCTATCACTCGCGTGATTATCTCCACAATTGTCGCAAAGGACAAATGGGCTTTGATGAGATCTTTGCTGTCCCATATTGTCCATCTTGCTTACCAACGCCGCAACTTATGCTGTTAGTGAGGTTAAGGCATCCACTTCATGCACTCCAGCTACCCTCCGTGGAGTATTTCTTATGGCAGGCCACTGATAGCTGTTAGCAGCTAATTCCTCTAAGAGTTGGAATGCATCATCGAAGGATTTGCTTAACAAGGAACCTCCAGCTGCATCATCAACTATTGGACGGTGGTGGTGGAGCAAGCCCTTATGAAATGAATAAATCTGGTGCCAAGGTGGTATCTCATGATGTGGGCACCTTCTTAACAGATCCTTGTACCTTTCCCAGGCTTCATATAAGGATTCTGAGTCAGACTGGGTGAATGATGTAATATCATGACCATCTCTGCAGTCTTGGCCGGAGGGAAATATTTATTCAAAAACTTGGTACATACCTCTGCCCAAGTTGTGATTGATCCCGCTGGTAGAGAGTGCAACCAGCTTTTGGCTCGATCTCTTAAAGAGAAAGGGAAGAACCTTAAATGAATAGCATCATCAGACACTCCATTATGCTTAAACGTGTCATAAATCTCTAGGAAGTTTGAGAGATGCGCGTTGGGATCTTCATTAGATAAGCCACCAAACTGGACTGAAGCTTGGATCATTTGGATGATGGTCAGCTTAATCTCGAAGTTGTTTTCTCAGATAGCAAGACGTCTAATGCTAGATTGCAGATTATCCATCTGAGGAGTAGCAAACTCCCTCAATGGCCTTGTATGGCTATCATCCTCCACCACATGCATAACAACTTCTTCTGCCATCTTAAGAACTTATCTAAAACAAATAAAGAATTAAAACGTAAAGTAATATGTACAAAAGACTTAGACTAGAACTAATTAAACTCGTTGTTAATATTAGTTCTATCAAAATTATGCCGTAGTCCCCGGCAACGGTGCCAAAAACTTATCCACTCTTTTGCTTACCGCAAGTGCATAGGTCACACTTGTAGTAAAGCTAGGAGTCCGATATCATTCCCACGAGGACTATTGCTAATTCAGAACTAATTATTAACCAATAGTTTAATAACTTCTATCTAAGAACATTCAAATGAAAAGAGTTGTGCATAAACTAATGGAAAGATTTAAATGCTAACTAATCGTAATTATAGTTGTTGATTAAAGAATAGGGAATCCTTCTTCACCTTCTACTTCAATTGATGATATGCAAACCTCTTTATTATATACATGATATGGAATTTATTGGCTTGAGAATCTTATCTAATTAAAAGCCTATGTCTAGGTCATTTAATCATGCTTCGTTTATCTGGTCTCTATGTGTCCATGAGATTTAGATTAATTTCTACTCATTAAGAGCAAGTCTCAATAATAGCCATGCATGACTAATAGGTATATTTCTATCCTATTCGTTAATCAATTTATTCAAGCCAATTGAATGAAATTAAACATGCATCAACCATATTTATGATCTTAAATCCAATCTCCTATGTCTAGAATCATTAGATTTAATCAAAACATATTAAACATTGGCCAAATATTCAAAAGCATTAGGAGCAATATGATTGAACAACTCCTAACCACATATATTAACTTAAAGGTTTACAAAATCATCAATATTCAAAGAAGGATCAAAGGAAATCCCTATACACAGACTAGCCACTCATGACAAACAAAAATAAAGCATAAATACTCATTGCCATGATCTGAATAGAGAGGAAGTGGAAGGAGAAGAAGTTACAAGCTCAACAAAGATGGTCCTTTGTGCTTGAATCCTCCTTGTGGAAGGATTTGGCCTCCAACTTTGATCCTTTTAGCTTCCCTTTCATCTCAGAAATGAACCCTAGCAGCTGTGCTTTTAAAACAAAAATATTTCCTTTTAAAATTTGACAGAATAATATATATAGTGCTTCAAAAAATTGTCTCACGTCGCGGCGCTCCATAAGCCATGCCACGACACGTGGTAAAATTAGGTCAAGCATGCCGCGATGCTCCAAAATGCGTAGCTTCTGCCTGAATAGTGGAATGCAATACGCTGCGGCGCTAACTTGACCACGCTGCAGCGCTAACTTGACCATGCCGCGGCACTGGATGCTAAACAACTTCTGGTGCTTTCTCTTCATTTGCAGCTCCAAGTCCTTGATCATTGGTCTCCTTTTGTGCCCTTCCTGCAATTAAGAAGTCACCAGATTAATGACAATAGTGAGTTCACATAATCAATGGAAGAATTATACTAATTTCAGAAAACATATAGGAAGATATCACAGTTGAAATCAATGAATTTAGCTTAAAATCTTCCAAATATACCTGATAACAAAGACTAAGCAATCAATATAACACAGATATAGGGTGATAATAACACCATTTTATGGAGTTATCACTACTGTCTCGAAAACAGTAGAAATCTGCTCTAAAATGGACCATGGACCCAAAAAAGTCTGTGGGACCCATATTTTGTGAATCAGTCAATGTTTCTGACTAGATTAAATCCTAAGCCAATGAAAGCTAGTCAACATTAGTGGCTTGAAATTTCTAGACCAATAAGAAGCAAGTCCACAAAAGTGGTTAGACTTGTTGAATTATGACTAGAAAACTTAACCAAGTTAGCTTGAACCTAACTAAGTTAGCATAAGAAGCTTGTTTAGTAACTAGAAGGAAACCTAGTTAGCTATCTATTTAAGTTCTAGTTAGAGAAGGTTCTAGAGAAATCTAGGAGATGGTTAGTCATCCTGGCTAACTAAATGACTAACTAAGTAACTAAGAAGCCTAATTAAATTTGCCTAAACCTAACTAGGAAACCAAAACCTAGTTTGTTATTCCTAAAGGCCATTCGGCCAAGCACCTTCAAGAAGGGCTTAGTCACTTGATGACTAGGTTTTCCTACACCAATAAGAAACAAGCTTGGAGCCAAAGCCTTTGATATCATCCATTGATCTAATCTAAAGTCATTAAGGAGGCTTAAGAGTCAACAATGATGGCCACCTCCTTTGTGAAGCTTACGGCTATGCTTAGGAGTTAGGAGACCATTTTCATCTTCATCTTGATCTTCATTTTGCTATCATTCAAAATTTATTTTCTTTCTACCAAAACCTGAAAACACCATTGTCACTCCTTGAGAGCCATTCGGCCAACACCTACAACCAACACCTCCACTCTTCTAAAATTTTACCTAACCTTATTTCTCAAATCCAAACACAATTCCAAGAACATTTCTAGTTGAGAGTTCTTTCAAAAACATTCATCTTGAGCTTGGAAACCATCTTTGAAGATTTTTCTACAAGGTGAAAATCTTTGTTTCTTATTTCTAACTTGATTTTTGATGTTCTAAGCCATGATTGATCCATGGTTTATATTTTTCTCCTATAGTTATAACTCTTTAAAATTTGTTTAAGCTTGTTAGGAACTCTTTGGGAGCCACATGAAATCACTAGGAAGGGTTAGAAGGAGTTTGTCTTCCCTTAAGGTAAGAGGAAGATTTAATCTCATCAACCTTGTGTGGTGATGCGAAAATGGATTGTATGTGTGGTGAAAAATCCATAAGGATTCATTCATTTGGTTGTTTAATGTTTTCCTATTTGTGGTTGATTTTATTTGTAAGCATGTCTATAGCTTTAAAAATATATTGCATGTGTTTATAGATGTATGACTATTATTGTAGGATGTGAATAACATGTAAGGATTGCATGAGTATTCCAAAGAACACAAAAGGAGCTCATGGCTTCTCCAAAGAAAAAGAGAACCAAAATATTCTCAACCATTTTCTAAAACAATGATTTAATGAATTTAGGTAAAACAATGAATTGGAAAATGATTTGATGACCATTTGTAAAGGATATGTTGAATTCGGCCAATATGCCCTTCAATGTATATTTGATTTCCAAAAATTATTTTCTAAGGTAGATTGAGTAGTTAACTACAAAAGAATTTAATTTCAATGAATCTTTGGGAAATAAAATGAATGAACTTAGTTTTAGAATCCTAAATTAGAAAAATTCATTATAAGTAAGAAATAAAGCAAACATTTGAAAAATACTAACGTAGAGCTCACTCTTTGAGTTTTGAAGCACGTTAGCAAGTTTCAAGGTGTAAATAATGGTTAAGGTTAAAATATGTAGTATTTAAAGAAAAAACGTAGAAAATATCATTTAATGAATTTTCTAGACAAAATGCTGTCAAAAATTTACTAAAAATGGACAAATAAAAGAGAAAGTTTCATAATATATTTATAACGTAAGGAAAATATTCTATGTAGTTGAAAAGTATTAGAAATAGCTTATGCGTATTTAAAATAATGATTTTTGAGCTACACGGTTAAGAAAACGATTTAAAAATCTTACGCGATTGAGAAAATGATTTAAAAATCTTACGCGATATTTAAAAACATCAAAATATATTTACACGATTTGAAAACATTTGTAAAAGTGACGCGATTGTGAAAATGCGATAAAATTTCTACGCGACTAAATAGAACAATGAGTTTTACTGTCGGGCTAAAGTGGTGGACCCGGACAGGTTGAGATATAGTATTGTCAATTTTTGGAGACTTGAAATGGCCAATTTTAGTGGCTTTCTCCAAGTACTATATTTGGAAATATTGAGACTGAGGGTATTTATGTAAATATGGTGATATATTGAGACTGAGGGTATTTATATAATTATGGTTCTTATTCATACATTGAGAGTCATGTCAATTTGGTTGAAATTGGCGATTGATTGACGAGATGAATTACACCGTGTTGTGGGTATGATAGGCGTAGTGTGGTTCATTGATTGAACTTGGAGGCGTTAGTGTGCGGAGGATTCCACATATGGACAGTTGATAGCTCCTCTGGGCCGTGGTAACGAGAAACACACTAATGATCTCGACAAGTACTATTCTTAATCAAGATCTTGTGGAGACTATTTGGTACAATGCCCGTTGTGCACAACGTTTGGACTGTGTACTAACTACACGATGATTTTAACTGTGGGCTATTGACACGACGTTTGACTGTGTAATAGTTTGGTTGGGCAGCCTGAGGTACAGATAGGTTTTTCCGGATCATTCTCTCTGATGTTTGTGTTTAGCTCCATGGAGTAGGAATGAGTCGGTATATATTTATATTTATGATCTGCATCTTAATGTTTACTGTAACTTGTGATAGGATGTATGATGTGTTAATTTGAGGTACTGTATATGATGTGATGGTATGCATTATTATGTTAAACTGTGATATCTGTTTGTGTTGTCATTTTCTTTATTGCCATCCTGGTAATGATGTAGATTGCCTTACCTCTTTATATGTATTTCTCTGTATTATTTTTATATTCTGTAAAGAGTTTGAGGAAGAGGAAGAGGAGTAGCCTCTTCATATTCAGTACCCAGAGGAATAGCAACCGAGTGACCAGTTTGAGGAAGGCGAGCCGTTAGATCACCCTTATCATTTAGATTGATTTTGTGGTGATGGTGTTGCCTGATTTCTTTGGTTTTGTGAGACTCGATTTTCACGGACGTTCGGAGGCCTGGCGGTTGTGTGAAGATAGAGGTTCGGTAGTCTATGTGGGGCGTCTGACTGTGACCTTGCGTAGAGAGTTTGATGGAGCACCTATTTTTACTATTACTCTGTATTTACATCTTGAGATGCCTTTGACTCTTAGGCATTACTGGGGAGGACTTTTTCATGCACTTAGTGAGATCAGTAGTGTGTCGACAGCACGGACTCCTGTCCGTAGAGCTACAAGACATCCAGGATTTCTGTCATCCGATGATCCATCTGAGGATGATCCTTCGGAGGGTTAAAAATCTTTGATGTGCACTTGGGCATGTTATGTTTTAGTATTATGCTGACTTTTTACTGCTTTATTAAATATTTGTAGTTGTAAATTATTTGTATACTTAAGACAAATCATATGTATGTTATGGTGTGTGATAATGGTTTGTTTTACTTTATATTTCGTTTTATTTTATTTAATGATATCTAATATAAAAAGAAAAATTTTATAACTCATATTAATTATGTACCAAACGTTTTAGAACTTGGGTAAGATTTTATTTTATTGCATAAAAAATGTGACATCCACACAAGGGTGTTACAGCTGACATGTGTTCTAGATCTGTTCATCTATGAAATTGTGATTAGCTCCATGGAGTAGGAATTGGTTCAGTATGCATACACATGGTCAGTACACATATTGTTGTGGCATGGTCAATGTTCAAGTAGTGTGACATAATCATTTCATATATATTGATGATATCTGTTATGATAAAACTATTATTGTTTATTTTATTGTGATATATGGTTATTGAAATTGTTTATGAAATATGAAATGATGAGATGAATATAATTATGATATCTATATGTATGGAATGACTTTGTCATTCGTATCATTCTTTGCTGCCATACTGGTATTAATGAAATGGGATCTCATGTCTTTGTTGTACTGTTTGTTTGTGTTTGTATTATTAAAATTTGTATAGTAGATGAAACGAATTTCTTAGACTTGACTAGAGGCAATATTTTGAGTTTGGGGATGACAGCAAGGAGTGATCTTCCCAGTTTCGACAATGTGCAGTTTTGCGAAGGAACAGATATATGACGCTTCGAGATGGATGTGGAACAGAATAAGTATGTTGAGTTTTCTCGTTAGTGTTATTACCGTGCTATTAAGTAGGACCTATCATGGGGTTTGCTACTGTTTCCTTGAGTCTATAAGTTTTATGTTCTAAGTACTTTTGAATATTATGTGGTGTCTGTGATGTATATTAACCAGTTTAAATCTTTTTTTCAGTATTACCTATAAATTTTGGTAAGTTTATGTTTCCGCAAAAAGAAATTTTAAAACCATTGTTTTATAACTCAATTACTTTTATGAAATGATTTTCAGATTATAAGTTTGTAGTCGGAAATGTAATGCCCTACGGAGGGTGTTACAAATTGTATCTTTCTTAACTCATTAATAACTTAGAAACAAATTGCCCATATTTGTTTCCTTCAGCTTCACCTTTAAAATTATTTTCTGAGTCATTTTAGGCCACTTTCCACCTTATGTGTTGTGGTAAAGTACCTAAACTAACTCAATTTGTCACCAAATTTCATAGGCATTTCAAGCAAGTATTAAGCTACCTCTGTAACCCTATACAAGTCTGACATGTTATCAACAGTGTTACAAAGGCTACCCTGTTTTGACAAAAATTATCAATGCATTTGTGCTTGAAATTATGATTTGTTTTAATAAAGTTATGACCAAGCTAGTATTAATGGAGCTCACGGTCATTAATGGAAATTTTAGTACTTGAATTGGGTATTGGACTTAAGGAGACATGGTAGATCCAATCCCCAATATGATATGACTTGATTTGCTCACGACCAAATGTGCCTTATTATGGAAAGTATTTGAATTGTGTACAAATTACATTTGTATGAAAACCTTTTGTTGTTGTGACTTATATGAGTAGCCTTTGTATTTTTATGGCCTAGAGATTGAAATGGGAAATGATCCTCACCATAAGTTAGAATGGAAGTATGAGGATGAACATTCCCTCCCTTCTAGAGTATTTGATGTTGAGGATGGACATACCCTCACTATTTACTCAAGTTCTTTCCAGTTAGTAGAGGTGATCCTAGTTTGTGGATAGTGCGAAGATGGGTGATACCCTCCCTATCTTAGTAGATGAGGATGGACATTCCCTCTCTGCTGATAACTCTAGGTTAAGGATGGACATTCCTTCACTTGAGGTGGCCTAGGTTACTAATTACTTAGAGTAGTTTTGTGTGACTGGTGAATCGTCATGAATAGGTTGGAGTGCACTAACCTAAAAGCAGACTACTTCCAAGTGATTTAAATGAGATTGAAATTCCCTTATTAATTGGAGTAGTTCTGTGTGACTGGTGAATCGTCATGAATAAGTTGGAGTGCACCAACTTGAAAGCAGACTACTACCAAGTGATTTAAATGAGCATTATGAAAAAAAAATGGATTTAATTGTTAAATTATGATACTTTTTGAAAATGTGTTTTTGAAAATATTTGTGAAAATAATTTATGAGATATGATGAGATATCTTAATGACTTGTGACACATGACAATTGATGACATTTGATATGATATTTAATATTGATATATGATGCATGTTGATGAAAGATGATATGTGAAGAATTATGTTGTATGATTAATGATATGTTTTATTTGATTATACAAACGAATTTCATAAATAAAATTAAAATCGAACCTCTGTTTTGGGAAGAGAAAAGACAAGATTTGGAAGTTTGCCACCTTTCTAGTTTATATATATATATATATATATATATATATATATATAACTTGAGTTTTAAAACGTATTTTTTCCTAAAACAACTTGAAGTATTATGATGACACAAATTTTTACTAATACTATTGAGAATTCTTAGAATTCTCACCCCTATTTTTATTATTTTCCATAAAATTTCCAGGAAGTGCTCCAAGTGCCAAAAAATGATACATGAGGACAAAGAATAATGCAAGTTGTTTTGTCTTAGGAGTTTTGTAATTTTGGATGTATTTAAGATTACTTAGAGATATGTTACGTAAATTTTGTACATTGATGTATCATATGTATATAATGTCATGTACGTTATATGTATGATCCCAACTAGAATAGGCTCATATTTTTGTATATCTCTTATATTTATTTTCAAATATAATATGATAATTTATACGTGACACACTTAATTCTAGTTACTAATGTGTAATTTCAGATACACTATTAGTACTAGTATTAGGTTGCCACATTCCACTATTTTCAAGCTTCACAAGGTGCTTGACAAACTTTTTACAAAATTGAGCTCTTCCTACACTTCAAGGATCATCCACCTCTTGTGCAAAAGCCTCTTAGTTTCTCAAGGGATCCTCCACCCTCTCAAGTGTTTAAAAATAGATTGAAATGAAATAAATTGTCTCAAAGAGCAGATATATAAATTGAAGTTCTATGAAGCTCTCAAAGATATCTCAAGTTTTTGTCAAAAATAGAGCACAGAGATTGAATGAAATGATTCACATATTAAATGCTTGGGAATGATTTTTCAGAGTGTTAGTTAGCTGCAATAAGTGTTCCAAGACTTGTATTTATAGGTCTCATTGAAAAAGATTCATTGGAGGTTGTTTTCTTCAAGCATTAAATGCTTTGAAACTAGCCGTTGTAGGTTTTAGACTCATGGTAATCGATTACCAACACATGGTAATCGATTACCACATGTTCAAAACGTGTTCTGGGCTTTTCTAGGCAGTGGTAATTGATTACCAAGCTTCTGTTTGCTGTGATAATCGATTACCAAGCTTCTAACTTTTGAAAAATAGGTTCCCGCATGCTTGTAATTGATTACCAGCTTTCAAAAACGCTTATAATTGATCACTAAGCCATTGTTTTAGATTATAATCATCTTAAAACCTATTTTTAAGCCCAAAATAGCTTGGTAAACATTTCCAACTAAGGACACTTGGATTTTTAAAAGATTCAAACATGATTTTCATGATCCAAGGTTAAAACATCATTTTGTTAAAAACTTCCACCAACCAAAAATATTTTAAATATGATCTCTTTCAAAAGCATTATAAAACATTTTGAGATATCTAGATTGCTTCTCATATAAAGACCCTAAGTCCTCTAAAGTATACCATTTAAGCTTTCTTTGGACTTGGTCTTTTGACTTGACTTTATTATCATCGAAATCTTCAAGATCTTCATGAAATAAACATTTATAAATCGGACCCTTGGTGGACAATTCCTTCGGATTCTGACTACTTTCCTTCATGGATGCCTATTCCGGATACAATCAAATTCCCATGAACTAGAAAGACAAGGACAAGACCACGTTCATAACTAAGATGGAAAGCTATTGTTACCGTATCATGTCTTTCAGATTGAAGAATGCAAGAGTAACTTACCAACAAATGATTAACAAAGTATTTGAAGGACATATTGGTAAGATGCTCAAAGTCTACATATATGACATGATTGTAAAGACATCAGAAACTGGCAACCACATCAAGGATCTGCAACAAGTATTTACCCACATACGAAAGCACAACATGAGATTGAATCTGGAGAAATATGCCTTTGGTGTACAAGCTACCAAATTTCTAGGGTTTTTATTGACAACCAAGGCATTGAAGCTAACCCAGAGAAATGTTAGGTCGTCCTCGACATGCACAACCCACAGTCTGAAAAAGAAGTGTAATAATTGACAAGTTGGATAGCAACCCTCACATGTTTCCTCGCCAAGGTTGCTCAAAAATCTCTTCCCTTCTTCAAAACCTTAAAAAAAATGGAAAGAATTTTGAGTAGACCCTAGAGTGTTAGGCTGCCTTTTAAGAGCTAAAGAAGATACTATCCACACCACCAATTCTGATAAGATCAGACCCCAACGAAACACTTTATGCCTACCTCTCTGTCAGCAACAAGGCGATCAACTCAATTCTGATAAGAAAAACTGAAGAAGGCTAGAGGCCAGTTTATTTTGTTAGAAAAGTCTTATAAGGTCCCAAGATATGCTATCAGAAGATTGAGAAACTAGTCTTAGCACTGTTGATCACTGTAAGAAGGTTGAGACAGTACTTCCAGTGCTACCCCATGATAGTGAAGATAGGCCAACAAATTTGGTAGGTACTACATAAGCCAGATCTCGTTGGGAGAATGATAGCTTGGTCGGTGGAGCTCTCTAAGTTCGACATTGCTTACGAGCTAAGATCAGCCATAAAGGCTCAAGTATTATCTAATTTCTTGGTTGAGCTTTCACCGGACTCTAGCCATCTTAGAACATATTCTTGGACCATCAACATCATTGGATCCTTGAATCCCAAAGGGAGTGGTGCTTGAGTAATGTTAGAAAACAAAGTCGGCCTCGTGTTGGAACATTCTCTTAGGTTTGAGTTTTCCACCTTAAACAACTAAGCAGAATATGAAGCATGTATTGTAAGCATTAACATGGCAAAGGAGATGGGACCCACAAATATAATCCTATATAGTGATTCACAGTTAGCAATATCCTAAATCCAAAGTGATTATAAGGCTAAGGAGCCCCTATTGTAGAAGTACTTAGCCAAAGTCAAGAAGTTGGTAGAAAGCTTTGATAGTGTTAAGGAAAAGCACATCCCAAGGGAGCATAACTCTAAAGCAAGTATCTTATCAAAGCTTGTCAGCACTAGGAGCCCTGGCAACAATAGATCTATAATCCAAGACACCTTATTCACTCCTAATATTATGATAATGAAGTCCTCCTATTAGAAGATGACGAAACCTAGATAATGCCTATAGTTGCCTACCTCCGCAACGGCTCATTACCTGAAGATCAGAAGGAAGCCCAAAAGATAGTATGAACAGCGGCCTGGTACACCATCCTTGACAACTAGTTATATCATTGTGAGTTCTCTTCTTCCCTCCTTAAGTGCCTTGGTTATCATCCTGGAAGAAAGTCCTTAGCACGGAAAACATTGAGCGCTGGATACTATTGGCCTACTATGAAAGCTGATAGCAAGGAATATATACAAATATGATTAATATCGGCGTCATTTAGACATCCATGTAGCCCCACCAAAATAGTTATCCACGATGTCCATCCCCTTGGCCATTCTACCAGTGGGGGATGGACAACCTAGGTCATTTCCCCCTAGCACTAGGGCAGATCAAGTACCTAGTGGTGACTGTTGATTACTTCACCAAGTGTGTAACACCCTCCATAGGGCATCACATTTCCAACTAAAAAAAAATTAAAACCTAAAAATCATTTAACAAAAGGCTTTGAGTTCAAAAAATTTGGATTTTTAAAATCTCTTATTGCTGATAATATAAACTTACCAAAAATATAAGTAATATAGAAAATAGACTGAACTAATTAATACACATGTTAATTATACCATATAATATTAAACAACATTTAAAACATAATTTACAGACTCAAGGAACAGTAGCAAACCCAATGATGGGTCCTACTTAATAGCACGGTAACAACATTAACGAGAAAAACTCAACATACATGTTCTGTTTTCTCCACCAAACTGCATACCGTTGAAACTGAGAAAATTACTCCTTGGCGCCGTCACCGAACTCAGAACATTGCCTCCAGTTAAGTCTAAAGAGCTTACTTCGCCTGCTATATAAATTTTGACAATACAAAAATAAAAAAACAATACAACAAAAAAGTGAGATCCCCTTTCACCAATACCAGTACGGCAACAAAGAATGATACGAATGACAAAGTCATTCCATACACACAAATATCACAAGTATAATCATGTTAACAAATTATCATTATGTTCAGAAAACATATATCACAATAATATAAATGTCAACAGTATATCAACAACAGATATCAATAATATACATATGTAATGATTATGCCACCATGATATGGACCTCGACAATGCCACCACAATATGTACACAACTATGCATATGCACAATGCATTGTATTCCTACTCCATGGAGCAAAACAGTTTCGAATATGAATGGTTCAGAAGATCTGCCACCCATAATGACAGTCTAAGCTAGACGCGAGACATAAATATTATTTGTCGGGAGAATACGCCAGTGCATTGCAACGGTATATCATGGCCAAGTATATAATGTGACAAATGGGTCACTATGAATAACCGCGCCCTGACGTCCCCAATAGATCTCCCACCTGGATCACAATATTTAGCTCTTATTCATTCCTAAACAACAAAAGCCATCACAACCATCAACTATGCATACCAACTGAATGCATATATATGAACCATAATTACGAAAACGCCCTCAAATCTCAACAAATCTCAAATATAGTACGTCCCACCTGACAGTACTATTTCTCAATCTGTCCGGGTCCACCGCTTTGGCCCAACAGTAAAACTCGTTGTTTTAGTCAATCACGTAGAATTTTTATTGCGTTTCCACAATCTTGTCGTTTTTACAAATGTTTCTAAATCACGTAAATATATTTTGTTGTTTTTAAAATTGCGTACTGTTTTTAAATCGTTTTCTCAATCGCGTAAGATTTTTAAATCGTTTTCTTAATCGAAAAGCTTTAAAATCATTATTTTAAAACTGCGTAAGCTATTTTTAATACTTTTAAACTACGTAGAATATTTTCCTTACGTTACAAGTATATTGTGAAATTCTTTCCTTTATTCGTTCATTTTTGATAAATTGTGACAGTATTTTGTCTAGAAAATCTATAAAATATATTTTCTACATTTTCATTTAAAAATCACTTTGTTTAGTTTATAATTACAAAATACACTTTGAAAATTACTATCATACTTTAAAATTCAAAGGTAAATATTTTTCAAGAGTTTTGTTTATTTATCTATGATACCATATTTCTAATAAAAATTTGTTTACTTCTTTAAGTCTTAAAAATCCATTTAACTAAGTTCTCATTAAATTAATTACATAAGTCCACACTTTTAAAATAGTTTTGGATTAAAAACATCATAAGTAGGCATGTTGGCCAAAAATCATTCTATGCATTAAAAATCATATTTGATTGTTTCTCATCATATAATCTCTTATAAAAATTCTTAATCCAATTTATTTTTATTAGATCATCTGGTCCATAGTTAGAAAAAAAAAATTGGATCAAAGGTATATGGCATGTTGGCTAAAATTCTACATGTCCTTATAAATTATTTTAAAAGTATTTTCCATCCTCTAAATCATTGAAAAATCCATTAATCCAATTAAATCAATTAAATCATTCTTTTAGAAAATAGTTGAGAACATTTTGGTCCTCTTTAGGGATGATGGAGCCGTGAGCTCCCTTGTATTCTTTGGAACACTCATGCAATCCTTCACATATCATCCATATCTTACAATAATAATTATGCATCAATGAACACATACCATATATTAAAGCAATCATAAAACATATACCAAAAATATTAAAGCTATAGACATGCTTGCACACAAAATCAAACACAATTAGGAAAAATAATAAACAACCAAGTGAATGAATCCTTATGGATTCTTCACCATAAACACATCAATTCCTCACCACCAACACATGGTTGATGAGGGTAATCTCCCTCTTACCTCTTGGAGAAATCTCCAAAGCTCCTTGCTTTGCTTCTTGTATAAGCCCTTCACCACCAATAGCTTCTTAAAAATCAAAGTAAACACACATATAATCAATATATATAAAACTTGAATAAGAAAACCATGGATTAGAATCATGGTTAGAACCTTGAAAATAAAAAAAAAAGTGAAGATTAATGAACTTCACCAATAAAGCTTCAATCTTTAGCTTGAAGAACAAGGTTGAAGATGAATGATTTAAAGAAAGTCTTCAACTACAAAGATGTTTGGATTGATGTAAGGATTCAAGAAATAAGGTTGGTTAAAATTATTGGAGAGTGGAGGTATGGTGTAAGGGTGGTGGCCGAAACTCACCAAGAAAGAGGATAAGGAGTTTTTGATTTTTGTGAGGGAAAATGCTTCTTAGACTTGGTTAAGGTAAAGAATGAAGTGAAACCACTTTGTTTTCCTTCCTATTAATTTCGTGGAGCTTCATGAAAAAATCCCTAAAATCATAAACAAATGTTAAAATCAATAACAAGTGTAGGAATAGGTAAACCATGGTTCAAGCATGGCTTAGAAAATCAGAACTGAAAGATTAGGTGAAGAAATATGAACTTTACCCTTTTTGATAGAAACTTGAAGCTTGGATTTGAAGCTCAAGATGAATGATTTTGTGAAAACTCATAACTAAAGATGTTCTTAGAATGGTGTTTAGGTTTGGAAAAGTAGGTTAGATGAAATTTTAGGTGGTTGGATGGTAAAGTAGGGTGGTTGGCCGAATGGCTCAAAGAAGAGCAACAATGGTGGTTCTTGATTTTGGAAGAGAGAAAGTATAAGCCAAGTGATAGAAATTGAAGTTTAAAATGCTCTCCTAATGGTGCTTGGCCGTGGAGCTCACTCTTGAGGAAGTGGCCTCTTTGTTTGACTTCCAAGACTCCATCCTAGCCTTAGCTTTCATCAAGGGCTCACATGCAAAGCTTCTCCCCAAAGCTTGCTTCCTATTGACTCATTCAAGCCTTGTCATATGTTCTTGAATGTTCTTCCTTAATGATGATCACTAATTAAGCTACTAATCTCATTAAGTTTCTATGCACACTTAATCTAGTTTAATTAGGTTAATTGGTTACATTACTAATTAATTAGTATTCTTGAAATCTAAGCTTCAAGAGCCATTGATTAAATCAAGGGTTGGTATTAGGTAAAAGCTTCCAAATGATTTGATCAAATCTAAGCCGTTGGATCTCTTCTCCTTGAAATCCTAACCATTAGATACATCTTCAAAAATGGAGAGTCAAGATCTTCTCTACTTACTTTCCATCCAATGGTCACAAATGGTCCTAGCCATTTTGTGAGACCAATCTCCACCGTACATTAAATCAAGGCTGGATATCCTAAACTTCCTTATTAAGCTTGTCTTTACAACCATTGATTAGATCAATGGTTGATATTCAAAACTAAACCTTCTCATCCAACGGTGCAAATTAAGTCAAGCCCTCTTTGTTGACTAATTCCTATTGGCTTAAAAATAAATCAAGCCATCAACGTTGACTGCTTTTCTAAACGTGGGTCTCGTAGACCAATTGTGGGTCCCACAAACCAAAAGTGGGTCCCACAAACTTTTTCAGGTCTATGGTCGTTTTATTTGTACTAACTAATAAAATAATATAAAAATATAACATTATTTTATTGTACAGGTAAATTCTAAAAATTAAAAGATTGATACACATATTATTCGGAATTGGGTTTAGTAAGATCCCCTAGCTCCAAATAATTAAAAATAAGATTTCCGCGACCCAAAAATTATTATTTTCTTGACTCGGAGCAAATCACACAAAACACTCAAATACAGTTACAAAACAGTCAAATTAATTTTATAACACACAAAAAATAGAAAATAGCACCATTGGGACAAAATCGTAATTTGGCCAAAAGTTTGGGTGTTACAACTCTCCCCCTCTAAAAAGAAGTTTTGTCCTCGAAACTTATGTATCGTAGAACAGGTGAGGGTATTGCTCCTTCATCTTATCCTCTAGTCTTCATGTTGTATCCGCACTTACGTCATTCCAGATTACTTCGATCTATAAAAACTCTTTGCCTCACGTTCAACCTCTCCGGATTAAACGAATACCTCGAACTTTGGTGATTGTTGAAGATGTTGAATGTTGCTCCATAAAGAGAGTGTCTTATATTTCTAATGAAAACACAATCGTTGCCAATTGCAAATCATGCGTAGGGTAGTTTCTTTCATGCACCTTCGGTTGCCTTGTAGCATACGCTATAATCTTCCAGTTTTGTATAAGCACATATCGTAAATTTTGATGTCACACATCATGGTTCACTTCAAAAGATTCGCCGAGATCAAGTAAGATTAACACCAGTGAAGTAGCCAAACACCTTTTCAACTCCTGAAAATTCTCGTTGTACGCATCAGTTCATGTAAATGCTTGATTCTTTCTGGTAAGCTGGGTGAGAAGTCCTACGATCTTGGAAAATCTCTCAATAACTTTTTGATAGTAATCGACCAATCCTACAAAGCTACGAACTTCCAATGCAGTGTTCAGTCTTTCTCCTTCAAGAACTATTTCAACTTTTGACGCGTCCATTTCAATTCCTTCTTTTGAATCACGTGGCCCAAAAACTGTACTTCATCTAACTAGAATTCATATTTCGATAACTTTAGCATATAACTGCTCCTCCTTTAGACTTGGAGAACCATACTGAGATGTTCAGCATGTTTTTCACGATTTCGAGAATAGATCGGAATGTCATTAATAAAGATAATGACAATTCTGTCTAGATAAGGATGAAAGATTCTACCCACATAATCTACGATCATTGCGGAAGCATTCGCCACTCCGAACAGCACCACTTGGAATTTCCTTGTCTTCGTACAGCTTCACTCTCCTGCCTTTGCTTCTAACAGGAAGTGTCTCACAAATCAAGTTTTTTTTTTCAACAGTACTGTATCTGATACTATGACATGAATTAGACCAAGAATATCCTTTCTTGCAATTGCAATACATGAAAGAACATTATAAAGGTTAGAAAGAAAAGATAGCGAAACTATCCAATATGTTACCGGACATATCCAACAAGAAATTTGATATTGTCTGATTTTCAAGAATGAATTTTCTGGGACACTAAAACTTTACTGAAACAATCTATAGAATGTGGTTGGAAGATAACCAATCTATTCATAAGATCACGTCTATCTCGTGAAAGAGGTAGACAACTTAGATTAACAGAAAAGATTGTTTAAGTAACTAGACAGCAACAATAGGTTTGGAAATAAAAGTACAAATAGATAAGTCAAAAAGTAACAAAGATACTGGTAGCTCTAATCAACCCACATAGTCAATTAGCCATAAAAGAATGGATTAGATCAAGAGTACATTCCCGAAATTGCGACATATGAAAGATATCATGAAGACGTAGAAAGAAAAGATGGTAGAGTCATCTAATATATTACCGGACCTATCCAACAAAGAAATTGATGTGGTCCGATGAATTTAGAAGTGAGCTTTTTAAGTTAAACAATTCAACCGACATTCAACCGACAGGTCTAACAGAACATGAATGGTTGGAAAAATACCCAATCCATATTTTTAGATCACGTCTGTTTTGAGAAAGAGATAAACAAAGTGAATCAACAGAAAAGATTCAGTCATTTAACAGATTTAGAATAGTTTAAGCAACTCAAGTTATCAACCAAAGGTTTTAGTAATAGAAGTAGAAATAACTAGGTCAAAAGATAATGAAGACACAGATAACTCTAATTGATCTACACGATCATATGCCATAGAGGAATGGATTATCTCCAGAATTATACAGTATAGTCAAAGGATCACTTTCTATGACACAATCTTCTTTGCTCAGGTCTTTGATCTGGGGCGTTTTTGCTCCACTTGGAGAATTGACGCTCCATTCAACTTGAGATGTTGAAGCACGTTCATTACTAGCAGATGACTTTGCCTTTAGTGGAATACACTTTCTAGCAATATGTCCGGGCATTCCATACTTGAAACATATGATTCTTTTGATTGTACAGTCCTTTGTCAAATGATCCTTCCTACACTTCCGACATTTCAGTGCAGATGTCACGGTCAAACCAAACCTGCTACTACTAGTACTTCCTCCACAAGATTGATGTTGTTGTTGACTTCTCGATGATTGCGAGTACATTTTCTGTTGAAATTGCTTGACCTTACGATGTCTCCTTCGTAACCAATATGGTCCAACGTTATCGGGTCTCACATCCTGAGACTGATTCAACTCTAACAAAATCTTAGCTTCAGCTATTAATTCTCGCTGCTGAACAATCTTCTGAGTTTGCTGTATAATTACATCAGTCATTTTTCATATTACTTCCAGAGTTGCAGTCTTGTCACCATCATCACATCTCGCTTCCTCACACGTACGTCTATAACGAGCCATCGTCTTTCTTTGTCTATCACGAGTCATGGTCCTCTCTTCAAAGACAGACGAATCAAAATACAATGGAAACCAGATGTAACCATTTCAAACAAATATTGTCTCCTTTCGGAGTCCAAGCACAGAGAGTCACATAGCACAAACAAGACAGACCTAACCACAAAACCCCAAAAGACTCTAACCGTGCTCTGATACCAACTAATGTAACACCCTCCATAGAGAATCACATTTCCAACTAAAAAAAAATTTAAAACCTGAAATTCATTTAACAAAAGGCTTTGAGTTCAAAAAATTTGGATTTTTAAAATCTCTTGTTGCTGATAATATAAACTTACTAAAAATATAAATAATACAGAAAATAGACTGAACTAATTAATACACATGTTAATTATACCACATAATATTAAATAACATTTAAAACATAATTTACAGACTCAAGGAACAATAGCAAACCCAATGATGGGTCCTACTTAATAGAACAGTAACAACACTAACGAGAAAAACTCAACATACATGTTCTGTTTTCTCCACCAAACTACATACCATTGAAACTGAGAAAATCACTCCTTGATGCCGTCACCAAACTCAGAACATTGGCTCCAGTTAAGTCTAAAGAGCTTACTTCGCCTGCTATATAAATTGTGACAATACAAAAATAACAAAAAAATAAAACAAAGAGGTGAGATCCCCTTTCACCAATACCAGTACGGCAGCAAAGAATGATACGAATGACAAAGTCATTCCATACACATAAATATCACAAGTATAATCATGTTAACAAATTATCATTATGTTCAGAAAACATATATCACAATAATATAAACATCAACAGTATATCAACAATAGATATCAATAATATACATATGTAATGATTATGCCACTATGATATGGACCTCGACAATGCCACCACAATATGTACACAACTATGCATATACACAGTGCATCGTATTCCTACTCCATGGAGCTAAACAGTTTCGGATATGAATGGTCCAGAAGATCTGCCACCCATAATGATAGTCTAAGCTAGACGCGAGACATAAATATTGTTTGTTGGGACAATACGCTAGTGCGTTGCAATGGTATATCATGGCCAAGCATATAATGTGACAAATAGGTCACTATGAATAACCGCTCCCTGACGTCTCCAGTAGATCTCCCACCTGGATCACAATATTTAGCTCTCATTCATTCCTAAACAACAAAAGCCATCACAGCCATCAACTATGCAAACCAACTCAATGCATATATATGAACCATAATTACGAAAACGTTCTCAAATCTCAACAAATCTCAAATATAGTACGTCTCACCTGACAGTTCTATTTCTCAATCTGTCCGGGTCCACCACTTTGGCCCGACAGTAAAACTCGTTGTTTTAGTCAATCGCATAGAAATTTTATCGTGTTTTCACAATCTTGTCGTTTTTACAAACGTTTCTAAATCGCGTATTATTTTTAAATCATTTTCTCAATCGCGTAAGATTTTTAAATTGTTTTCTTGATCGAAAAGCTTTAAAATCATTATTTTAAAACCGCGAAACCTATTTTTAATACTTTTAAACTACGTAAAATATTTTCCTTACGTTATAAGTATATTGTGAAATTCTTTCCTTTATTCGTTCATTTTTAATAAATTGTGACAGTATTTTGTCTAGAAAATCTATAAAATATATTTTCTACATTTTCCTTTAAAAATCCTTTTGTTTAGTTTGTAATTACAAAATACACTTTGAAAATTACTATCATACTTGAAAATTCAAAAGTAAATATTTTTCAAGAGTTTTGTGTATTTCTCTATGATACCATATTTCTAATAAAAATTTGTTTACTTCTTTAAGTCTTAAAAATCCATTTAACTAAGTTCTCACTAAATTAATTACATAAGTCCACACTTTTAAAATAGTTTTGGATTAAAAACATCATAAGTAGGCATGTTGGCCAAAAATCATTCTATGCATTAAAAATCATATTTGATTGTTTCTCATCATATAATCTCTTATAAAAAATTCTTAATCCAATTTATTTTTATTAGATCATCTAGTCCATAGTTAGAAAAAAAATTTTGGATCAAAGGTATATGGTATGTTGGCTGAAATTATACATGTCCTTATAAATTATTTTAAAATTATTTTTCATCCTCTAAATCATTGAAAAATCCATTAATCCAATTAAATCAATTAAATCATTCTTTTAGAAAATGGTTGAGAACATTTTGGTCCTCTTTAGGGATGATGGAGTTGTGAGCTCCCTTGTGTTCTTTGGAACACTCATGCAATCCTTCACATATCATCCATGTCTTACAATAATAATTATGCATGAATGAACACATACCATATATTAAAGCAATCATAAAACATATACCAAAAATATTAAAGCTATAGACATGCTTGCACACAAAATCAAACATAATTAGGAAAAATAATAAACAACCAAGTGAATGAATCCTTATGGATTCTTCACCACAAACACATAAATTCCTCACCACCAACACATGGTTGATGAGGGTAATCTCCCTCTTACCTCTTGGAGAAACCTCCAAAGCTCATTGCTTTGCTTCTTGTACAAGCCCTTCACCACCAATAGCTTCTTAAAAATCAAAGTAAACAAACATATAATCAATATATATAAAACTTGAATAAGAAAACCATGGATTAGAATCATGGTTAGAACCTTGAAAATCAAAAGAAAAGTGAAGATTAATGAACTTCACCAATAAAGCTTCAATCTTTAGCTTGAAGAACAAGGTTGAAGATGGATTATTTAGAGAAAGTCTTCAACTACAAAGATGCTTGATTGATGTAAGGATTCAAGAAATAAGGTTGGTTAAAATTATTGGAGAGTGGAGGTATAGTGTAAGGGTGGTGGCCGAAACTCACCAAGAAAGAGGATATGGAGTTTTTTATTTTTGTGAGGGAAAATGCTTCTTAGACCTGGTTAAGGTAAAGAATGAAGTGAAACCACTTAGTTTTCCTTGCTATTAATTTCATGGAGCTTCATGGAAAAATCCCTAAAATCATAAACAAATGTTAAAATCAATAACAAGTGTAGGAATAGGTAAACCATGGTTCAAGCATGGCTTAGAAAATCAGAACTAAAAGATTGGGTGACGAAATAGGAGCTTTACCCTTTTTGATAGAAACTTGAAGCTTGGATTTGAAGCTGAAGATGAATGATTTTGTATAAACTCAGAACTAAAGATGTTCTTAGGATGGTGTTTAGGTTTCGAAAAGTAGGTTAGATGAAATTTTAGGTGGTTGGATGGTAGAGTAGGATGGTTGGCCGAATGGCTCAAAGAAGAGCAACAATGGTGGTTCTTGATTTTGGAAGAGAGAAAGTATAAGCCAAGTGATAGAAATTGAAGTGTAAAATGCTCTCCTAATGGTGCATGGCCGTGGAGCTCACTCTTGAGGAGGTGGCCTCTTTGTTTGACCTCCAAGACTCCATCCTAGCCTTAGCTTTCATCAAGGGCTCACATGCAAAGCTTCTCCCCAAAGCTTGCTTCCTATTGGCTCATTCAAGCCTTGTCACATGTTCTTGAATGTTCTTCCTTAATGATGATCACTAATTAAGCTACTAATCTCATTAAGTTTCTATGCACACTTAATCTAGTTTAATTAGGCTAATTGGTTACATTACTAATTAATTAGTATTCTTGAAATCTAAGCTTCAAGAGCCATTGATTAAATCAAGGGTTGATATTAGGTAAAAGCTTCCAAATGATATGATCAAATCTAAGCCATTAGATCTCTTCTCCTTGAAATCCTAACCATTAGATGCATCTTCAAAAATGGAGGGTCAAGATCTTCTCTACTTACTTTCCATCCAATGATCACAAATGGTCCTAGCCACTTTGTGAGACCAATCTCCACTGTACATTAAATCAAGGGTGGATATCCTAAACTTCCTTATTAAGCTTGTCTTTACAACCATTGATTAGATCAATGGTTGATATTCAAAACTAAACCTTCTCATCCAATGGTGCAAATTAAGTCAAGCCCTCTTTGTTGACTAATTCCTATTGGCTTAAAAATAAATCAAGCCATCAACGTTGACTGCTTTTCTATACGTGGGTCTCGCAGACCAATTGTGGGTCCCACAAACCAAAAGTGGATCCTACAGACTTTTTCGGGTCTATGGTCGTTTTATTTGTACTGACTAATAAAATAATATTATAATAATATAAAATTATTTTATTATACAGATAAATTCTAAAAATTAAAAGATTGATACACATATTATTCGGAATTGGGTTTAGTAAGATCCCTTAGCTCCGAATAATTAAAAATAAGATTTTTTTGGCCCGAAAATTATTATTTTCTTGACTCAGAGCAAATCACACAAAACACTCAAATATAGTTACGAAACAGTCAAATTAATTTTATAACACACAGAAAATAGAAAACAACACAATTGGGACAAAATTGTAATTTAGTCAAAAGTTAGTGTGTTACAAAGTGGATTGAGGTAAAACCGTTATCCATCATTACCTCTGCACGAATCCAAAAGTTCATTTATAAGAATATCATTAGTAGGTTTATAATCCCAAAGTCTATTATCAATATAACAGAACTCAATTCACAAATCATAAGTTCAAGGATCTTTTGGATGGTCTTAAGAGCAAGTAGCATTTCACCTCGATGGAACATCTAAAGACCAATGGCAAGCTGAAGCCGCCAACTGGGCTATAATTAGAGGGATCAACAAGAGACTTGTTGATGCTAAGGAGAATTAGGTGGAACAGCTTGATCATGTTCTATAAGCATACCAGACCACACCTTATTCCTCCACAGGCAAAACTCCCTTTAAACTAACCTACAGTTGCGAGACTATAATCTCGGTGGAAATAAGAGAACTAAGCTAGAGAAAATATAACTTTCCTGAATAAGCCAACCCAGACCTCATCCACCATGAATTGGACTTGTTAGAAGAACAATGTTGCATTGCCCATGTCTGTAAAGTCGTCCTCAAACAGAAGATCGCTAAACGATATAACTCTAAAGTGATTCCACAAAGATTTAATCATATCGACCTCATTCTTTGTAAGCGGATATCAGAGGAAAAAATGTGAAAGATAGGAAGTTAGCTCCTAATTGGGAAGGTCCATACAAGTTTGTATCCAAAACCAACACAGGAGCCTTCAACAATTAAAGGACACTCTAAACAGACTTTGGTGATAACATCAGGTTTAGCAGTAGGGGTTGAAACAGTCAAATTAAAAGGCAAAGAAGACACAAGTAAACCAAGTTGTTTCACACAATCATAGGAAATGAAAGAATGGGTTGCCCCAGAGTCATATAGTACAATCAAAAGATTAGCCTCTATGATACATTCCCCTTGTATTAGATCTTCGGATTTAGAGGCCTCAGGTCCACTTAGGATATAAACTCTACCTCCTGTCTGCGATTTCGCAGTTCTTGCAGCATTGACTGAAGGCTCTACCTTGGTTTGGTTGCAATCGTGGGAAACATGTCCAGGCTTCCCACATCTAAAGCAAATGACTCCTTTAATTGTGCAATCCCTTGTGAAGTGTTCCTTTCTGCGCTTCAAACATCTTGGAATAGACGTCGTAGTCTAACCAGTTCTACTAGGACTCCCACCAAGACTTCTACCTTGCGAGTGTTGTTGTTGATTTCCAAGTGGTCTTGAATAAGGCTTTCTCTTATAGCAATTAGCACTGCTACTGCCTCCCCTTTGGAACCGAAATGGCCCAAAGTTGTGGTTCCTCGTGTCCTGCGCTTAGTCTAGGTCTTTTACCCGGTGACACGTATTTAGCAGCTCTGAAAATTGGTTGATCCTTAAAGTTATAACAGCCCTCTTCACGTCATGCCTCAAACCTTCTTCGAATTTTTGACATTTCCACACCTCGTTTGGCTAGTGTTAGAAATTAGTTGAGAATTTAGACAAGCTTTCAAACTTTGCGGCGTACTTACCAACCATCATGTTCCCTTGTCTCAGGCTAAGAAATTCCATCTCTTTAGCATGTCTGGCACTTGCAGGAAAATATTTCTCCAATAATTTCTCCTTAAGTACCTTCCAAGTAATTGCTCGACCTTCAATTTCCAGTAATCTCTGTTCTCCAGTCCACCATTCTTTTGCGTCCCCAACCAACATAAACGCAGCATAAGTCACCTTCTTATCATCGGCGCAGTTCATGCCTCTAAAGACTTTTTCTAGCTCCTTGATCCAAATAGTAGCCTTCTTCGGATCAAATTCTCCCTTGAATTGAGGAGGGTTGTTACGATGAAATTCAGCCAAGTTTTGAACATCCACAGTAGCTTCTAACTATTGTGCAGCTCTCTCTTGTTGTTGAGCAGTCTGTCAGTTCTATTGCAGCAAGGCCTCAGCCATCTTTTGAATCACCTCGATCGCTGTAGTCATATCCCCTCTACAAGCCATATCTCTTTTCAAGTCAAACTATACAAAACATAGGGAAAAGTCAGATGCATCCTTTTGGAATACCAAACACAGAGAATCACATAGCACAAACAAGACAGTCCAAACTACAAGACCCAAAAGAAAACTTAAACCGGGGCTCTGATACCAGACCAGTGTAACGCCCCTTTTTTTCTAGGAGAAGAAAGAACGTCACACCATAATAAATTGAAACAAAATGTGGAAAATAAATAAGTCATAAATTAAGACCCGGTTCATTTTTAATATATGAATAAACATCTTCAATCGTAATTGTATAGTAATCGGGTATTGAATATATGTATTTTTTTGTTGTTGTGAGGGAATGGTAAACATAGTTACAGTAGAAGTCGGCATGAAAGGAAATCATACATCCATATAATATATATATATATATATATATATTTGCATCAAGCCTGTTTAATTACATCATCAAGTATACAAAAGCAAAAGGGCTTTACCCACCTTAAGATGTTTACAAGTGTACAGCCGATCAAAATAGCAAAACATCAGGCTTCCCAAAAAGATATATGGATAGCCATCAGTAGCCACTGATAGTACCAGCCCCTAAGACTGACGAGAAGGAACCGTAGTAGGATTCTCCTCAGGGTCTTCCTCATCAGATGAAATCATCATCGGAGCGACCGAATTTCGAGCAGAGGCTCAAGCAGTAGAAAGGAATGAATCCTCCTGTAGGGTGTAATAGAGATCTTCCCACAAATCACAGACAGGTAGGTAAAACTCCAAATGAACAAAAGTAGTAAAATTAAAAACTAGGGGGTCATAGTGACCCTAAGCTAACGACACCGTCAAGTCTTCATGATAAATATAATGATTCGTGCGCAGGTTTATATGCCAACAATCAGGACCTCTGTGGAAAGTCATCCTCGTATATCCCAAAAATCTTCGCGGACAAGACAACATCTTCAAGCACGGACTAGTCGTAGTCAGGCCAGAAACCAGGGAACTCAGGTGTTTCCCCCTCTTCACGGATGTCTTCTCAGAAGCACATAAATAAAAATAGAAATATAAGGATACAGGAAAGAGGTGAGACACCCAACATTCAATACCAATATGGTAGTAAGAAAACAAAACGACGCATGATGCCCACATAACGTCACAATACATATATATATATCAACAGTAATAATAAGAAAAGCAATAAAAAGGAAACAACAATACTATCTCAGGCAGTAAGCAGTTCATAAATCAGATAATTATTACAACATTTAAAAGAGACAATTTAATAGTTATAGACACTCATGCCAAAAGAAATATGAGACCGACAATGCATAATACATATGGTACCAAAAATCCTACTCCATGGAGCTAGACATAAACATTCGGAGAGCATGATCAGGGAGTCATGTCAGTATCTCGTTAGCCTGAAAATAAAGTGCTTATCAGAAAAATAATATTTTGTGCAACAATGACTTATACATGGCACTCTCAACAAGATCGCGATATAGGACAGTGTCTCAGTCTGGATCATCGGTGTGTTTGCATCGGTCTATCCCATAGCCCCAATGGAGCTACCACTGTCTATTGTAAGACACCCGCACCCCGACGCCCCCAAGGCCAACAATATGACCTACACTTACTCTACTCGCACCCGTACTAAGGTGTAATTCAATCTCCTAGGCATGCATCGCCTTAACAACAGAGTCCAATGGATTTTCACAAATGCATAACAACTCAATGTATATCATGTATATTCATCAATAATATACCTTTCATGAAACATACCACAATTTGGTTAAATTAGACATCAACAAGTCTTTGGTACCACACATGGACTCACAATAACATATAATCAATTCTTAATAACAACACACATTCATAAGGTTCAATATAAATCACAATTTCATTTTATGAATCCATAATCCCTAATTACCTAAGTCTCGATTAATTACACAAGTCTAGGTCAAATAGACCCTTGAGGCCGTGGCCTCTCAAAACAAAATCTAACTATTTTTCTTTCATCGTATTATTGATTTCATAACTCTAAATTGCTTAAGTCTAAAGGTTGCACAAAAGTACAACTTGGACCCCGAAAACTCCATAGAGGCCGTGAGCCTCCCAAGAGCATCAAAACCTAATTTTTCCATTATATGCATTAATCCTTTAATACCTAATTACTTAAGTTTCATTTCATACAAGAATCAAACTCAAACCCCCAAAATATATTTCAAAACCATGTCCTCCCCAAAGGGATAGGAAACCCTACATTTTTCCATTCATCCAATCCAAGCAATCCAACATCATCAAGGCATTCAAAACAACCTACATTTCCATATAAACCAAGTATACACAAAAACATGAAACATAAGCATACAAAGTGAGCAATCCATTATGGAATCCTCCATCAACAACCACTCAAAAGTTCCCTCACCACCAATAAAGGTTAAAGTGAGTAAATCTCCTTCTTACCTAAAGGAGGAACATGAAAATCACTCCTTGAAGTGCTTGTGAGATTTTCTTCCAAAGCTCCATCAAACCCTAAGAATCATAACTCAAAGAATCAACACCAATGGCTTGAAAAAGAAAGGATCCATGGCCATGAAAATGACCATAGAAACGAAAAAGAAGAAGAGAAAGTAAGGAATCAAAGGTTTACCTCAAAAGCTTAAAACTTTGTTCTTGAAGAAAAGGGAAGAAAATGATGGATTTGGAAGATAATCTCTAAAGAGGAAAGGTTTAGAATGAGAAGAGAAGCGTAGAAATGGTGGTAGTGAAGCAAACAAATGGAGATGGCCATATGAATGGGCTGTAACCGTGGAGTGTGGAGAGGAAGAGAGGAAGAAGAAGAGAGAAAAATGGAAGAAGAGGAAATGAAGAGAAAAGGTAATAGCTTTTAGGTGATTTGAATTTTGGAATAAAAATAATAAGGTAAAAAAATTAATTTTTTTGGCTCCCCTAAGGCCCTAAGCCACGGCATCAAGAGAGAAGGAAAGGGAGAGATTGACTTCTCATGTAAGTTTTGGGCATTTTAGTCATTTTTGGTCAAAGCTTCCATGAGAAGCTTTGATTAAAATACATTATTTTTTTGAATTAAAGGTGATTTGATTTGACATAAAGTAGATTTCCTTTGGATAAGATAAGATTTTTACTACAAGTTATTATCCAATGGATAATTGTTACAGTTGACAAAAGTCAGTGTTAAATGTCCAACAAATAATAAAATACACAGTAATTTTTATTTATCAAATAAAAATCTCAAAAAATATGGAACCTCGTTAACCGTGTCCAGCCTCGGGTTTAGTAAGATCCCTCGTCGACGTTTTCACAAATCAAGGTCCTCGGGAAAAATATCTCATTTTCCCAGCTCCGCACAGTGTGCACATAAAACGAAAAATAATATTAAAATATTTTATATTTTTAGAAAAATTCACAAAAATCATAAATATTATAAAATGACTATTTATCATAAAATTATAAATTTTCGGGGTGTTACACGTTGGTCCATAGAAAAGCTTGATTCTTTTCTTGTAAGCTAGATGAGAGGTTTCGCTACCTTGGAGAATCCCTTGATGGATCTTCGATAATAACCAGCTAATCCCACAAAGCTACGAATCTCCGTTACGGTCTCCGGTCTTTCCCATTGAAGAACTGTTTCAACCTTCGATGAATCCACAGTAATTCCTTCCTTTAAAATCTCATGACCCAAAAGCTTAACCTCCTTTAACCAAAATTTGCACTTTGACAACTTGGCGTTCAAATTCTTCTCCTTCCGAATCTGGAGAAATATACCGAAATATTCAGCATGTTCCTCCTGATTTTCAAGAATAGATCAGAATGTCATCGATAAAGACAACGATAAATCTATGTAGATAAAGACAAAAGATCTGATTCATGTAATCCATGAATAGGGCAGGAGCATTCATCACTCTAAACGACATCATGAGATACTCATAATGCCCATAACGCGTTTGAAAAGTCATTCTGGGAACATCCTTTACTGTCACACGAGTCTGAGGATAGCTAAAGCGTAAATCCATCATGGAGAAAGCAGCGACTCCCTTTTAGCTGATCCATCGAATCATCTATCTTCTTACGAGGATACTCATTCTTAATCGTAATCTTGTCCAACTGGTGATAGTCCACATATCACTGAGAAGTTCTATCCCTCTCTTTAACTGGCAACACCAGAGCTTATCATGAGAAACTCATTGATTACAAAAATAATATTCACATTCTTCTTACTTTTGACTTCTAAAGAAGATATTAGCATGTATCATTGGGCTCATTTTCCTCGATAAAGCTTCAACTTGGTTAGCTGTTAAGAATTCAGAGGTCTCAGTTTCAGGAAACACCAAGGTTTTCATCAGAACGATCTAGCAGGATATGATTAGAAAATAACCAATTCATTCCTAAAATCACATCTAGTTGAGAATAGGGTAAACAATTCAAATCAACAGAAAGGATTTGGTCTTTAGCACAAATAGGATAGTTTGAGCAACTGGATAGTAACAATAGGTTTAGTAACAGAAGCATAAATGAACAAGTCAAAAGGTAACGAAGACACCGATAACCCTAATCAATCCATACAGTCATATGCCATAAAGAAATGGGTTGCCCCCAGAATTATACAGCATAGTCAAGGGATCACCTCCTGTGGCAAAATCTCCATTGTTGAGATCTTCAGTCTGAGAAACCTTCGTTCCACCCAGGGTATAAACTTTCTCTTCAATTTGAGGTCTTGAAGCACGTAATCACTAGTAGAAAACTTCCTCTTTGGTGGAGTACAGTCTCTAGAAATGTGTCTGAGCTTCCCGCACTTGAAACAGGCTACCCCCTTGATCTTACACTTCTTCGTTGAGTGGTTCTTTCCACATTTGTTACATATTGGTAAAAATGTCAAGGCCTGGATGGATCTACTGCCACTAGCACTACCTTCATATAGTTGCCATTGTTGTTGCTTCCTCGATGGTTATGAACATGGTCTCCGTTGGAATTACTTGACCTTACGACTTTTCCTCCTTTGGAACCAATATGGTCCAATGTCATGGGGTCCCATATCCTGAGACTGATTTAACTCTAACAAAATCTGAGCCTCGGCTATCAATTCCTGCTGCTGAGCAATCCTCTGATTCTGTTGTACTATTACATTAACCATTCTTTGCATTCCTTATATAGTCGTAACCATTCCATCGTTGTCACGCCCCATATTCACACGCGTACACCTACTACGAGCCATTGCTTTCCTTCGAAGACAGATGAATCAAAACAAAACAAAAACCAATTGCAATCCCTTTCAAACAATATTGGCTCCTTTCGAAAACCAAACACAAAGAATCACGCAACACAAACCAGACAAACCTAACCACAAGTCTGAAAGACTCAAGCTTGGGCTCTAGAGGTATCACAACAAAAGGTGTAGTTGCAAACAAATTCTAAAAGAGTTTAGTCATACTAGCTAGACTACTTACTAAAAGAACTCCTATTCTCCTAATATGCCTAGGTGAAGTCATAGTTTCCTGTTCACATAGAACATTACATATTGAGTAGGCCAGTCCTTAATATCATGTAACTGTATAACAGTAGCTACTAACCTTCAACCTATGGCAAGCCATGCCTTCCTTTCCTATCATCTCAACCAAGAGACAAGGAAGTGCATAACATACAAAAACTTCTAATATGTCTAAGCATAGTCAATCCATACCTCGGCTCAACAGGATGAACGGCTTTAATACCACCTAATGTAACACCCTTACATTCAATAACCATGGCACAATCGTCATTATACCACGGTCACTAAATTTAGGCATGCTACAACACAAGAAATGGATTTCTGAATTTAATCATTGTACACATATGTAGAAAATAAGAGTCATGAATAAAGTATATTTATTACACAACCATAACATCCTCAAAAGGGAATTATATTCCAGATGTATATATATATATATAGCATAATACAGTAACACATACAAAATATAAAACATACTTGTTCAAAGACATATATGCAGCTACCACAACCAAGCCCATACTGACCCAAAATAAGAAGTAGAAACCCATAACAGGTCCTACTCAAAGGTTGGGTAACATTCCCAACGTACCCAACATGCTCTAACTCCAAGGGAGTAAACTATACATCGGCATCTCCAAGAAAATTGTATCTCCACGAACCCACAAAGATTCCACCTTGCCGCTATCTTAGTCTTCATGGGTCATAAATATAAAACAAAACGAGACAAGAAAGAGGTAAGATCCCCTACATCAAATCCAATATGGCAACAAGAAAATGATACGAATGACAAAGTATTCCATACATACAGATATTGCAGATATATTCAAGTTATCAATTTCATAAATATCATCAGAGAGCATATCCCACAATAATATAAATATTAACAACACTATAACAATAGATAACAACCAATATCCACCATAGATATATAATGATTTATGCTACCACAATATGCATGTTAGCTATGCCATGACAATATATGTACTGACCATGTGTATGCAATACTAAACCAGTTCCTACTCCATGGAGCTAATACTCAATTTCAGATATGAATGGCCCAGAAGATCTGCCACCCTCAATGACAATCTATGCCGGATGCGAAGAGAAGTAGTGCTTGTCGGTTCTTCGTTAGTGCGTTGCAACTGTTCTTCATGGCCAGAGGTATATAATGTGACAACTAGGTCAGTAAATGAATCACCTCGCCCTGACGCACCCTGAGATCCTTCCACTGGATCATACTACTCAATTCTCATTCATTCCTAGGTAACCAAAGTCATACGGACACTGACTGTATGATGTTCAATGCATGATAACTCAATGCATTGGACTGCTCCCAATGATATCAAAACAACTGCCCATGCAATTGTCTGATGCCATTAGTATTAATGATATTATATAATCGCCCATACAATTATATAATAACACTGATCCACCCGGGCCCAGCACATCGGTACAACAACATAACAATGTATAATGTTCAATGTATGACAATGTTCAATGCACGATAATTCAATGCATAATCCAAGCCACCACGAGCTATAAATCATATTTTAACAAAATCGGGTCCAGTACGTCGGCCCGATAGCAAACCTCTATTTTCATAACCGTGTAAACATTTTCCAATGTTCTCCCCATAATCCGCATTATATTAATTTATTGAAAACTTTCTCTATTCTCTTTACTAAAATCCTCTTAAACAGAATGTCTTAAGTTCCAAATCACTTTTAAAACTTATCTTCCATTACCTTAATCAAAATCACTGTTATCTAATAATAAAGTGTTGTTCCACTCTTCTTAAATACAATACTTTAGGTTTCAACTCACCTTTAAAATGTGAATGCTTATGTCTTGAAGCATATCAAATAAGTTTTTGATGATAACAAAGTCAAGATGAAGATCAAGATCTAAAGAAAAGTTCAAGACCAAAAGAAGAAGACCAAGATCAAAAGAGGTATATTAGATATAGGTCTTAGAACATCAATGTGAAATGCTCTCAAGGTATCTCAATTATATTCAAATGATTTTTCAAAGATCTTATAAATCAACTTGTTTTTCAAAGTTCATATTTTAAAGAAATGTTGATTTCAATCTTGGATTATGTTAAACATTTGTAAATCTTGTTTAGTCCAAGTTCCCCAATGATAAAAATGGTCTGGAGACTTAATTGGGTGTGAAAAATGAGTTTAAAGTATAGTGTAATAGATTACCAATGTTTAGTAATCGATTACAAGCTAAACAGAAGCCTTGTAATCGAATACACCATCCATGTAATCGATTACCATGTTCCCAGAAAGCCAAGAACATGTTCAAAGGGCCATGTAATGATTACATCAATATTGTAATCGATTACCATAAAGTCAGAGAGCGTGTAATCGATTACACAGGTCTGGTAATTGATTACCACAAGCCCAGAAAGCCAAGAACACGTTCATACAACTATGTAATCGATTACAAAGAGTGTGTAATCGATTACCAATGTTTTGACATGCCCAACGACTATATTTTCTTGGCATTTAATGTTGCCATAAAAGCCCTTAATGGCTCTATTATTCTAAAAACTTATAAATACACATCTTGGGGCATCATTTGTGGCTAACCAACACTTGAGAAACATCTATCAATCACTCTAATCCGAGAATCATCATTAAAGCTCTTTTGCTCTGTTTTTGTATATATTTTTGAGATATTCTTGAAGAGCATCATAGGGCTTCAATTTGTGTAATCTGCTCTTATGAGAGTTTCATCTTGTAAACACTTTGATTCTTTGTAAAGGGGGTGAGGTATCCCTCTAGAGAAAAGAGAGTGAGGTATCTCTCAAAGATTGTAAAGGGTGAGGCATCCCTTGTTGAAGGTGAGGTATCCTTCAAAAGTTATAAAGGGGGTAAGGTATCCCTCTAGTGAAAAGGGTGAGGTATCCCTATTTTGAGGCTCAAGCTCAAGGGTGAGGCATCCCAAGGAGTTGAGTGCTCTTTTGTGTAAAGGTTTTCAAGCACCCGTTCAAGCTTGAAGTTTAGTGGAAAATCTCGAGTGGTTTGCTTGAGGACTGGACGTAGGTCACAAGGGGTGGCTGAACCAGGATAAATCCTTGTGTTTGTTCTTCTCAACTCTATCTCTTTACTTTGTGCTTTAATTATATTTGCTTGAGTTGAGTTCGTTATTTAGCTTTGCTTGAATACTTTCTATCTTGGCTTGTTTATTTGTAAGTGGTTCATTTGATCGTATTTATCTATTCACTTCAATTAAACAATAGCTTCAACGAAAATTTGATAAACAAGTGCTTTGTGAAAGATTTGCGAAAATATTTCATAAACTCAATTCACTCCCCTCTTGAGTTTGAGGCCTCTTGGTAACATAAAACTCATTTTCCATTTCTTATAAAAATCATTAGTTATCTAATAAAAACTATACATTTTTCATATTCCTCAAAAAAATCTTTTTATAATAAAATACTTTAAACTTAACATCCTTTCCCCAACTCACTCTTCATGGTCTTTGTTAACCATCTCTTCTTTCCAATTTATAAAATCTTCTACATTTCCTTTCCAAGCATTAAAATCTTAATTTCATATTGTTATTGCCTAATCACTAAAATCCATAATTTATTAAGTATCCTTGACTTGATTACTCCTATTTTAAATAGAGTGGCCATGAGCCACAAAGGTTCTTTAACTTAAAATCTCTTTATTTTCTCAAATGATTCATAGCATTAATTCAACCATAAAAACTCTACCATAATTATTTTATACATATTGTCTCAACCACATATAGATAATAAGCAAACATAAGGATTCATGCATATTATCAACATAATATAATTACATAAAGCTAAATGAACACAAATCAAATTAAAGTCACATGATCACACATAATAAGCATATATTCAATAAGTAGCTCAAACCATAATCACACAATCAAGTGAAGGAATCCTCACATGGATCCTCCACTTACAAACACAAAATTTACATTTTCTCACCACCATGTTTGGTCAATGAGGTTAATCTCCCTCTTACCTCAAGAGAAGATCAAAAGGAAGCTCCTTTAAGTCTCCTTAATGATTTCATCCAACACCAACAAACAAACCCTTAAGACAACAAACATACAAACGTTAGATCTAAAGCTTGAGAGGAATAAGCCATTGATCAAAATGATGGTTTAGAATCTTGAAAAAGAAAGAAAGGAGTGAAGATTAAAACTTCACCTTAGAAACTTCAAACCCTACGTATGAAAAAAGTGCTTGAAGATAGATGAACTAAATGATGACCATAACATGAAAGTTTCTCAAAAGGGTGTCTAAGTTCAAGGTATGTGATTGTTTAGAATTAAAGGAGATGGATGGGTGGTTTTTGAGGGTGAGGTCATGAGCTTCAATGGAGGAAAGGTGAGAAAATTTTGTGTTCTTGGCTTCAAGAGGGTGAGGATGAAAAAGAACAAATAAAAATTAAACCTTGAACCCCCTAAAATGATGCTTTGTCCATAGGGTTTGGGAGAGAAAGGTGAGAATCTTTTGTTTTGTTTCTTAATGGAGAGAAGAGAAATGAACAAAGTAAGATCACCTTACTATTTGGTCATCCAAGCTTGTTCTAGAATCTCCTTGATGACTTTTGTCCTCCACCAAAACCAAATCCTAGGATGCTCAAACTTTCATAATCAATAACCAAAGCTTGAAAAGAGAAGTCCTTGGTCACAAAGTGACCAAGGATCACGAAAATGAGAAGAGAAAGTAGAAAAGTCAAGAGCTTTACCTTAAAGTTTCAAGCTTTAGGGCTTTATGGAATAAGGTGAAAATAGAAGATTCAAATGGTGGTCACAAAAGAGAAAAACTTTAAGTTGATGAGAAGATGTAGGAAACTAGGTTGTTCGAGCAAGAAAAGTGGATGGCCAAAAATGGCGGTTTTGGCCTTGGAAGGGGAGAGAAATGGAGAGGAAAAAGTTGAGTTCTTGAAGGTGGTCTTCAACAAGAGATGAAAAGCTTCAGAGGAAGTGTAGCTTCAAGCAAAATGGTTGGCTTGAAATCTAGCATTCATGGAGGGGAATTGGAGTAGTGTTGCCGTGGAAGAGAGGAGGAAGAAGGAAGAAGAGAAAATGTGATAGAAAAGTGAGAGAAAAGTGAAAAGGAAAGATAGAAACTTTTGAGTGAAAATGAAATGTGATGTGTGGTTGAGAGAAAAGATGACAAATTGTCAACTTTTTCCTTCCTCCAACCGTAGCCACACAATAGGAGAGAGAAAGGAGAAGCTTCTCCAACAAGCTTGGTAGAAAGCTTCTTTATTAAGCTTTGAGGAAGCTTCCTTAGGAAGCTTAGTGTTACTTTTTGAAAAAGTCAAGGATGATGTTATCCATGTGATGTCATAAAGTGAACCTTCTAGAAATATGACTAACACTCTATTAAATCTATTATCCAATGGATAAAAGTTACAGTTAACAAAACCAGTATTTATTGTCCAACGGATAATAAAATGTACTGTGATTTTATTTATCAGATAAAATCTCAAAAAATAAACTTCGTAAACTGTGCCCGACCTTGGGTTTAGTAAGATCCCTCGTCGACGTTTTCATAGTTTAAGGTTTTTCAGCCTCAGGGAAATATTTTATTTTCTCGACTCCGTTCAGTGTGCATACAAATCGAGAAATATATTAAAAGAATCAACGTTTCTAAAAAAATGCACAAAAATTCACAAAAATCACAAATATTATAAAATGACTGTTTATCATAAAACAAACAATTTTCAAGGTGTTACACTAGAAACTATCTCTAGCAAAACTATCAAGAATTTCTAGAATACGAACAAGCTAAGGAAATATTATAGTTAAATGCCTCTAAATTATTAATTTTATCATGTAAGCGACATGTTTCGACATGAATAAATTAGGTATTATTTCTTCAACACTTGTTTACTTTATTCATCTATGACTACTACAACCCATAAGGTTACACACCCTAGAGAGGTCCAAGGAATACAAGGTCTAAAAAGGATCAAATATTCCGATATCTGTGCATGATGACCAAACAAGGGAATCCATTAGATTGGCACTTGAGTTCAAGGAGTGTATTCAAGGGTTTTGACCTGTACCTAATGAGTCTGACCTTAACCCATAAACTTAAAAAAGTTTATAAAGGTTAAGCATATCTGACCTAGCCCAGGACAGTGGACTCCACACAAGAGGCTTCCGTGTCAACTATATTATATAACTTCAACATTAAGCCTAACCCATAACCCTGAAAAGGTTTAACGTGGTTACGAGCATTAGAACATTGCCTGGGATAGTGAACACCACTCAAAGAGGCTTCTGTGTCATAATTTTACACTTGAAAATTAAACTAAGTATCAAACATTTCCAAGCAGATCCAACCATTGAGATTGAGTGTTGGACCCATCTCGGTAATGAAAAAGACAAAAGATGAAAAATGCTAAGTACTTAAATTAAAGGATACTTGATAAACACAATTTTTATATATTAGTTTGTTGGTATATGCCCTAGAGGTCAATTTATTTTGACCGTACCATCTTACATTGTATTATGCTATTTATTTCATATATGAAGCATTTCATTTATTGTGTGTTATTTATGAACAACATAATAAAGTCCTTAGAATAGTAAGTTTTATGCCATTGGACATCAAGTGGAAGACTTGATCGTGAGATCCTATTGGATAGAAATAGAACATTATTCTTAAATGTCCCTAGTCAAGTATTATTGTTAATCAGGATGACAATAATGCATTGAGACTAGTATGTGCGTAGATCGATGGCCACATCTCACGGGTCATAGATATGAGATATCAAGTCTTCACATGGATACATATTAGAGTAATGTTGTATTGGATTGACCTGCTATGAGAAAGGTGTGTGGATCATTATGTGAGTGTCATAAGCAATTCTCATAGTGATAATGGTGTATATAGTCCTTTGACCTAAAATCACTACGATTTCTACAAAATGAGTTATATGTTTTAATGCATTCAAACATCATCTGTAACAAGGTAATTATAAAGTTGGTTATTGGATATACCGCGAATCATGTGGAGGGATGTGAGTGACCTAGATGAGATTTGTCCCTCCTACATAACAGGAGTAATATCTTCGGGGGCCCTGATTGAGTGAGACTATGAAATGTATGACCATACTCAAATAAGTCAATATGAGATATTGATCTCATCTGTTATTACTATGTCTACTTGAGTATTAGGAAATGAAAGATTGAACTATACAAGGGAGACACATTCCATGCCTTGTGTTCAATCTAGATATCTGGACAAAGGGACTAAACTGCATGGTAACATTAATCACGGAATGGTTATGTCAAATCACTAATATTGTCATTACTTGGGTAGCAGCAATGTGTAACTAGATATCGCTCATTGCTTGTAATATTAAAATGATATTTTAATAGTGCTGCCAACATCATGAGAACCTAGAGGGTCGCACACTTAGAGCAGACTTAGTTGCAGTAATAAGAATCCAAGTTGGATTTAGATTCAATCGTGGGCCAGACTCATAACAAATGAGTCTAGGGTTGCACAGCTTACCTTGCTGCTACTCTCACTCGTATAAGGCAGCAGCTATTATAAATAGCACTGCTAAGGGGCTATTAAGGCACGCATTACAAACCTTAACTGCACTTGACAGAAACACTGAGTGAGAGAATGACAGGTTTCTCTTCTCTTCGTAGCTAGCATTATGGTAGAGAGGTCGGACTCCAAGATTGTGGACGTTGGATGTTTTTGCAAGTCTATTCATGTGGATAACGTAGAGGCATCGTCGTTGTTGGGATGCTAGTGATTTGCTTGATCATTTTTCCATCTCGCTTCAAGAGGTAAACTCAAAAATCACGAGTTGTGGTCTTTTTCGAATGCATCTTTGGTGGGAATTTTTGTTTTTTTCACTACGTGATGTATCCATAATTCCCAACATAGTTAACCCTCATATTTAGTCTCTTAGACCTCTTATATGCTTAATTGATTGGTTTTGGCCAAATTTTATAAGTTTGGGTTCAAATTGGACTTAATTGTATTTTTTAGCATTATTGGGAATTTTACACTGTTTCTGTATTTTGGGCATATCTTGAGTTCTAGGCATCTAATAATTATGAATTTTATCTTATAGGAAAGATGAGAGAGAGTTCTACAACTTTGATGAAGAAAACGAAGACTCAATCTGATGTCTAGTGAGTTAGATTGGGCCACAAAATCAGAATAGGGATGTTGTCACTGGAACCTGGATAATATGTAAATATTGGACCTTAATTTGGGTTATATGTGTCATCTGGAGCTAAAACCGGTGCCATATGAAAGCTAAGACATAGATCTTCAATTCTTATGAGGCCACATTTCAAAATGGTGATGTTTTGGTGGTGTTTTAACTTTTTGAAGTCGGTTGACAGGTTTAGATAGTCATTAAAAATGTTTTAGGCATAACTCTCTCATCCTAAACCCAAAGCTAAGAGGAAGAGGATTAACACTAAGCTGAGAGAAAATTGGGATTTTAATTTTTTTAGATAGTTATTTAAGCAGTAGCAGCAACCACGAAACTCAATCCTAATTTTCTCCTATCCGTTCTTGCTTGCACTTTCTCTCTTCATCTTTTATCTTATCCTTTCTCTCTAGTTTTCTTTCTTTGTTATTTTTCCCTTTAATCCATAGAGGGTTAGACCCTTTTAAATCAATCCTAGGGCATGAAAATCTTTAAGTTTAATTTTGAGATCTTGTTTTGATTGTTTTACATTAAATTGCTAATCAAGTTTCTCTTTTACTTGTTGATCAAGTTTACCTTTTACTTGTTGATCAAGTTTATTTTTTACTTGTTAATCAAGTTCCTCTTTGATTTTGTTAAATCTGAATTCAATTGCTTAATTTGATTTGGATGTTGATGTGATAATTGCATAATTATCACATGTTTAATGAGGATTACAGAGACTAAATAGTACATCAAAGGCTTCTTGGATGTTTTTTATTATGCTTGGTTGAATTCTGGATTTTAGATTAATTTAGGATTAGATGGGTGTTTAATTCATTTAACCTTGATTAATTAAATTCTGGATGCTTATCTAGTAATGAATTCATGGATCATCTTAAGGCTTCTTAATGTGATCTAAGACCAAGAATCTGACTAGCAATTGAATGGATTTGTAGTGATCAATGATGGATTAAATTCAAGATTAATTAATTTCATGAGATTGGTTGTTTACTGAATTTTGTTTACAATTTTTAATAACTTTCTGTTAATTAATTTTGCAACCCTTTTTCCCCCTGTTAACCTCTTAATTTGTTTGCTTGATTAGAGTGATCCAAGGGCTTGACCCGACTCGGTTGTGCCTTATACTACAAGTATTTTAGTGGAACGGTTTATAAATTGATTTAATTTGATAATCTCGACAGCTATCAAATTTTGGCGCCATTCGAGGATCAATCTAAGTTTAATAAATCCTATTAGGAGTATAATTAGCTATTAATCCTTCACTAACCCTTGTTTTCTTTGTTTCAAGTAGTTTCCAACTCAATTTAGGCCTCTAAGTGCAATTTTGTACAAACAAACAGTTTTAGATTGGGTTAAAAATTGGTCAGTTGAAGGAAAATGGTGTGTTCTTCAAGGCACTAGTTATAGTAATGTCCATCCTATTTTGGTCAAATTCCATCATTTAGACCAATTTCTATTTTTTGAAGATTCTTTATTGCATTTTTTGGTACCATTTTTGAGTAGTTTTCACCCTGTGGTAGTCCTATAATTTTTAAATTTATGTAGGTAGGGTAAATAGTGTTATTTTGGCAGGATTTTAGTGTTATGTCATTTTGTATATTTTGTGTTTTTGCACTTTTGCATATATTATGACTAGATTTTCTAGTAATCATTTGTTTGACATTGACCTTGATATTGAGAGAACCTTGCATACACTTAATAGAGCTCGTAAGCATAGTGAAATGATAAATTATGAAATTGAAACTAAACCTAAGAATATAAGTAGCACTATAACTATGGTTGATAATACTGAAACTGAAGATGAGAATACAAAAAACATTGGAAAGATGGATGATAATATGGATAATAGGACTCTTAAGGAACTAGCTGTAACTGATGTGAATTACCAATCTTTGTGCATTCAATATTTTGATTTAAATGCTAATTTTGATTTGAAATCTGGATATTACACTTGTTGCCAAAGTTTCATGGACTTGCATGTGAGGATCCCCATAAGCACTTGAAGGACTTCCATGTGGTGTGCTCAACCATGAAACCACAAGGCATTCCTGAAGAACACATAAAACTGAGAGCCTTTCCTTTCTCATTTGATGGAGCAGCTAAGGATTGGTTGTAATACTTGTAGCCAGCTTCTATAACAGGTTGGAATGATATGAAGAGACAGTTCCTAGAAAATTTCTTCTCTGCTTCTAGAGTTGCTTCCATTAGGAAGAATATATGTGGCATAAGGCAGATATCAAGAGAAACTCTGTACGAGTATTGGGAGAGATTCAAGAAGTTGTGTGCAAGTTGTCCTCACCACTAGATTAGTGACTAGTTGCTAATCCAGTATTTCTATGAGGGACTTTTACCTATGGATAGAAGCATGGTAGATGTTGCCTCTGAAGGAGCTTTAGTGGACAAAACCTCTGCTGCAGTAAGAGATTTAATAGCAAACATGGCAGCAAATGTGCAACAATTTAACATATAAGTCATTAGCTCAACCAAAGGAGTCAATGAAGTAAGGGTTTATGATGCTGATCAACAAAGAATTCAGAACAGATTCCTTGGTTAGGCAACTAGCACTGGGACAAAAATAAACTCAATCCCCAACAAAACTTTGTAGAATCTGCTCCTTGCCAGATCACCCAACAAACCAGTGTCCTGAACTCCAAGAGAGTAGTGAAGCAGTGGCTGGAATCTTTCCTGGAAGACCATACTAGTAGAAGCCAAAGTATAACCCTTATTCTAACACATATAACCATGGATGGAGAAATCATCCCAATCTGCGATATGGTAGCAATTCTGGCCAACTTTAGCAACAGTGGCAGCAAACTAGATATAACACAGTAGGCCCGAGCAAGCAACAATTTCAACAACTAGAGAAGCAACCCATGCAGCAAAGTAGCAATTTAGAACCTAGGTTGGCAGACTTGGTGAAGCAGTTAGCAACTAATAACATTCAGTTTCAATAGAGAACCGAGACCACCATTCAAAACTTGGAGACTCAAATTGGTCAACTTGCAACTTCCATCAATAAGTTGAAGACTCAAGGTTCTGGTCAATTACCCTCCTAAACAATTAATAATCCAAGAGCCAATATGAGTGTTATAACCTTGAGAAGTGGAAAAGAAGTTAGTGGTCCAACGAAACTTTAACCAGAGATTGTGTAATAGGATTGTGTAGAAAAATCAGATTCAGCAAACTAGAATTTTGCAAAAGATTCAATACAACAGAATATAAAACATATTGAGAATTCGAAGAAAAATCAGAAGTTAATGAAAAATTCTACAGAAAAATCTGCTCTCAGAACTCCTCTTCCTTTTCCCAATAGAATAACTTAATAAAAAAAGATAGTTGAAACTGAATTGGACAGGGAGATTATGGATACATTTCAAAAGGTAGAAGTCAATATACCTCTCCTAGAAGTAATAAAGAAGATTCCAAAATATGCGAAGTTTCTGAAGGAATTATGCACTCATAAAAGGAGGTTGAAAGGAAATGAGAAATTGAGTATAGGGATAAATGTTTCAGCCTTGATCCAACCAAACATGCCTCCTAAGTGCAAGGATCCTAGAACATTCACCATTCCTTACACAATAGGCAATAAGTAGTTTACTCATGCAATGTTTGATTTGGGTGTCTTAATTAATGTGATGCCAAAATCACATTATGAATCTCTACAGATTGGAGAGTTGAATCCAACTGAAGTTATCACTCAGCTAGCAAATAGGAGCACAACTCAGCCTATAGGAGTGCTTAAGGATGTTTTAGTAAGAGTAAATAATTTAATATTTCTAGCAAATTTTTATGTTCTGAACATGGAAGATGAATTTGTATCTAGTCAACCGCCATTGATTTTAGGTAGACCCTTCTTGAAAACTGCAAAAACTAAGATTGATGTGCATGTTAGTACCCTTTCCATGGAATTTGGGGATAACATAGTTCAATTTAATATCTTTGATGCCATGAAATATCCTTTAGAAGAGCATTCTATTTTTTAGTTAGATGTCATTGATTTGCTTGTTGATGATATGCATGTTGATATGCTAGCTGAATTTCCTGAAATTATGGGATTTCTGGATAGTGTTCATTTTTTTTATGTTCTGGATGTTCTATTTCTATTTGTGATCAAACTAGCATGTGTGCCACATATTCTAAGATTTCTGCGTATATGGGAGATGATGCTACGTGTTTTGAATTTTTAGATTCTATGGGATATGTTTATGCTATTTTGGAAGATTGTACACAGATTACAGGTGATGTTGCAGTTAAATTAGCAAAATTAGTTTCTTTAATCAAATTGATACCTTCAGTGCAACAATCACTTACCCTTGAGTTAAACTCTTTACCTCAACACTTGAAATATGTGTTCTTGGAAGCAGATAAGAAGCTACCAGTGATAATAGCAAAGAATTTGTAGCCTGAATAAGAATAGAAATTATTACAGATCCTAAAGCAGCGCAAGAAATCCATTGGATGGACACTTGCAGATATTCTTGGGATTATCCCCTCCACATGCACGCATCATATTTTATTGGAGGAGGAAGTCAAACTAGTGAAGCAACCTCAAAGAATACTTAGCCCTCTAATTTTCGATGTAGTGAAGAAAAAAGTGAGCAAATTGTTGTCATCTAGCATCATTTACCCCATTTCATATAGCAAGTGAGTGAGTCTGATGCATGTAGTTCCCAAGAAGACTGGGATGACTGTGGTCGTCAATGAGAAGAATGCGTTGGTCTTCACTAGAGTATAGAACAACTGGAGAGTCTGTATTGATTACAAGAAGCTCAACCAAGCCACTAAGAAAGATCATTTTCCCTTGCTATTCAATGATCAGATGTTGGAAAGTTAGCTGGCAAGTCACACTATTGCTTCCTAGATGGATTTTCAGGCTACTTTCAGATTCACATAAACCCAGAGGACCAAAAGAAGACAACCTTCACCTGCCCATTTGGCACGTTTACTTATAGGAGGATGCCTTTTGGGATTTGTAATGCCCCAGGTACATTTCAATGACGTATGGTGAGCATTTTCTCTGACTTGTTAGAACATTGCATGGATGTATTTATGGATGACTTCACAGTTTATGGATCTTCTTTTAATGCATGTTTAGACAGTCATGCTAGGATACTTAATAGATGCATTGAACCACATCTTGTTCTTAATTTTAAGAAATGTCATTTCATGGTAGAACAAGGTATAGCCTTTGGACATGTAGTTTCTTGTAAAGGCATTGAAGTAGATAGAGTAAAGATCGATGTTATTGCCTTTTTACCCTACCCCACTTGTGTGTTGGAAGTGTGTGCTTTTCTTGGTCATGCAGGGTTCTATATGCGTTTCATCAGTGACTTTAGTAAAATTGCCCTTCCATTGTCTAGGCTTCTTAAAAAAGAAGTCGAGTTTGAATTTCATTAGCATTGCAAGAAAGCATTCGATCAGTTAAAGAAGAATCGGACATCTTCTCCTGTTATTCAACTGCCAAATTGGGAGTTTCGTTTTGAGCTGATGTGTGATGCCTCCTACTTTGTAGTTAGCACCATCCTTTCTCAACAAATTGGCAAGCAACCTCGTGTGATATCTTATGCCTCTCGTACTTTGGATTCTACCCAACCTAATACACCACCACTGAAAAAGGAGCTTCTAGTAATTGTTTTCACTTTAGATAAATTTCATTCCTATTTGTTAGGCACTAAAGTTATTATTTTCTCTGACCATGCATCCTTGAAGTTCTTGCTAAAGAAGCTTGAGACGAAGCCTAGACTCATTTTGTGGATGTTACTCTTATAGGAGTTTGATATTGAGATTAGAGATAAGAGTAATGCCAAAAAATTAGTGGCCGATCATTTGAGCTTGATCCCACAAGCAGTGGACACTATTCCTATTCGAGAGACCTTCCTAGATGAGTAGCTTTTTCAGTTGCGAGGTAAGGACCCTTGGTATGCTGATTTAGTGAATTATTTAGTTGCATCTAAGTTAACTGTTTATTTTAAGAAGCATTAGATTGATAGGCTTAAGAGTGAGTCTAAATATTATGTATGAGATTATCCTTATTTGTGGAGATTGTGTAGTGACCAAGTGATTAGACATTGTGTTCCTAATTATGAGTTTTAGTCTATTCGACATTTTTGTCATACCCTTGGATGTGGTGGTCACTTTGGACCACAACGCACTATTAGGAAGATTTTAGACTCTAGATTGTATTGACCCACCTTGTTTCATGATGCTTACAGTTATTGTAAGAATTGTGAACAATGCCAACGAACAACTCATATTTCCCATAGGAATGAGATGCCTCAACAACCATTATTATTTTATGAGATATTTGATTTGTGGGGGATTGATTTCATGGGCCCCTTTCTTAATTCCTTTGGTTTTTGTTTACATTCTATTAGTTTTTGATTATGTATCTAAGTGAGTGGAGGCAAAAACCACTCAGACTGATGATTCTCATGTTGTTTTAAACTTTGTCAGGTCTCACATTTTCTGCAAGTTTGGAGTTTTGAAAGCCATAATCAGTGACCAAGGCTCCCATTTCTATAATAAAAACATAGAGGTATTGTTGAAGAAATATAGTGTGATGCATATATTAGTCATGGCATCATCACCCAATAGGGGCGTGAATTGGCTGATCATAAATTTTTAAAGCAACTTTGAGAAATTATACATTTTCATCTATTCAATCAACACATTCAGCGGAATAAGTCTAACAAAGATAAAATTATTGTAGATTACTCAAATACAACTTGGGTTATAGGATAAATCAAGCAAATAAGCTAGATATTAAGTTCTTAAAATTAAAAAGATCAAGATGACAAAATATGCAATAAATAAATATGTTGTACCAAATATTGAAATTAAAGAGTGCAGGGAAGAGAGAATCAAGCTCATGAATTTATCCTGATTCAATCACCAACCACTTGTGGCCTACATCCAGTCTCTAAGCTTAACTTCAGATTTTCTTCACTATCTCCTAGACTTCATAGGTGCTAGGAAAACTTTTGTACAAATAAGAACACTCCTCACACCTTGAGATCCTCCACCCTTGTGCTAGAACCTCTAACTCTTCAAGCTTCACAGGTGCTTGAAAAACCTTTACATTCAAGATCACTTATAACACCTTTGGAATACCACACCCTTTGTGTTTGAGCCTTACTACAGGGGATATCTTGTAATGTCCCAAATACTAATACTAATGACATATACGATTTATGCCTTAGTAATTAGAATTTAGTACATTTCTCATGAATATCCATAATTTTACAAATAAATAGTTTAAATCAATATCAAAATGTGAGCCTTTTACAAAAAAACAATATACATATATACTGAAATGAAGTTTATACAAACAGTACATAATTATACATCTATACAAAATTTGCTTCATGGCACAAAATCAAAATAACTAATTACAACTGTCTAATCAAAAGAACTAAACTAAGTCTTCACACCAAAACTCCATCGTGAATGGTTGTTTGGCTCTTGCCTTAAATCATCATAGAAATCATAGAAGTAGGGGGCTGAGAATTATGAAAATTCTCAGTAGTTTAATAAAAATTGTGTCATCATAATAATTCTAGCTATTTCGGAAAAAAATCTATTTTTTTAAAAAATCATTCAAGGTCATGCTAGGAAGGTGGGAGAAAACCAAAACGAGTTATTCCTCTTCTCGAAATAGACATTCCATTTTATTATTATGTAAATCATCTAAATATCATCATAAAATCTCATTTGCCAAAATACACCATGTAACATCCCGAAAAATACATATTTGATCATAAATCATCATTTTATAATATTCTCAATTTTTAGGAATTTTTCTGGAATTTTTCGGAAACGACGAATATTTCAATATATTCCTCGTTTTGCGTGCACACTGGGCTGAGAATTGCTGAGACCAGTGTAACGCTCCGAAATTTAATTATTTCACTACCAATAGTCGTTTTCTAATATTTGTGATTTATGTGAATTTTTTCAGAATTTTTCGGAAGCGATGAATATTTTAATATATTCTTTGTTTTGCGTGTGCGCTGTGCAGACCCGGGAAGATGCGATGTCTTCTCTGTGGTGGTAAACTCTAAATTATGGACTTGTCGACGGGGATCTTACTAAACCCGAGACTGGGCACAATTTACTGAAGTTTACATTTTACGAGGTTTTACCCGATGAATGAAATCGTGGTATTGTAAAATCATCGATGAATAATAAAATAGTATTTTCATCATCAATAACTCTTCTACACTGGAGGAAAAGTAATACTGACAGTGTAAATATTCATCTGTGTTAGTGTGCCCGATTAGGGAACAACTTTACTTCTATTTTATCGAGAAACGTGCGAAACTTCTCATTGAAGCTTGGAGGAAGCTTCTTGGAAATTTCCTCTTCCTCCTTCCCCATGCAAAGCACCCATTTCTCTCTCTCTCTTCATGCACGGTTGCATGGCAGCCCAAAGCAAGGAAATATTGCATTTCCTTATTTCATTTTTATCACACAAATTCATTAACTATCAAAACACTTTCTCTTACTACCATTTCTTTTTCTCCTCCATTTTCGTTTTCTCTTCTCCTCTCTTCATGCTACGGCCAGCCTCCCTTCTTCTCCCTCAACCATCACAAAAATTCAAACTAATTACATTTCCTAACTCCTCTCACCATTCTAAGCACCTTTTCTTCTTGGAGTAACTTGAGATTCCACCATTCTCACCATTTCTTCAAGCTCCAAGCTTTGAGCTTTTTGGGTAAGATTCAAGACTTCTCTTCTTTCTCCTCCATTTTCGTGGTCATGGACTTCATGTTGGCCATCCATGGCTTATTTTCCAAGCCATTATGCTATTCTAACAAAGTCACCATTTTTAGGATTCTTGGAGCTCAAATCCGAAAATTCAAAGGAAGTTCTTGGTGTTCTTCTTTTGTTTTCTTCACTTAGGTAAGAGGAAGATACTCCTCCTCAACCTCTCTTAGCACCTAGGAACCTTGTATGTGTATTGTTGTTGATTTTGTTTGAGTCTATGTATAAAGTTCTCTCATTTTACGTTGTTCTGGATGATGATGTATTTTGTTGGGTTTGTATGATTTATTGATGTTTCTTGTACAATTTGAAGCTGCATCTGAGTATCTTGTTGATTAAATATGATAATGATTAGTTTGATTTGAGTTAAAGGACCTGAGAACCCTGTTTTCTGCGAGATTACGCGTGGTAATCGATTACACGAGGCTTGTAATCGATTACCAAGCTCTTAAAGGTACTAAATCGTGATTCTGGAAATCTGGTAATCGATTACATCTCGTGTGTAATCGATTACAAAGATTCTGACTAGCTTGTAATCGATTACAAGAATGGTGTAATCGATTACCAAGCCTCTGATGTCACGGAATGATGCCTCTGGGAATCACGTAATCGATTACAACTAGAGGGTAATCGATTACGGAGGTTCTGTTCAATTGTAATCGATTACCACGGTTGTGTAATCGATTACCGTGCTGCTTGAAGTTACGAAACGTGATTCTGGAAATCACGTAATCGATTACAATGAAATTGTAATCGACATGAGGTTCATTTCTTAGGTAATCGATTACAATGGTGCTTTGTAATCGATTACAAGATCCAAAAATGATATTTTGAGTGGAAATGATTGAAATTATGGTTCTTTGTCCCTTGAAACTCAAACGTAACCTCAAAACTCTGGATTCAAGGAATTTACCTCACTTAAACATGATAGGAATATGTATTCATACCGATAGAAAAGAAATGACTTTGAAAACGGAATTCTTGGATCTATGATATGGAAATTGTGATGTGTGTGTGATGAGGAATATATATGTTGATGCTTATATTGGCCTATGGTGGCATGTTATGTAATGGTATGAAATTGTGAATCATACATATCCATGCATAGTGTTATATGCATTGTGAATGTCCTTGTGGACTGTTGTAAGGCCAAGTTGCCTAGGAGATTGAACACACCTTAGTGCGGGTGCGAGTAGACAAGTGTGGGTCTTGTTATGACCTTGGGGGCGTCGGGGTGCGGGTCCTTCACAATGGGCAGTTGGTAGCTCCTCTGTCTGTGGGGCAAACCGATGCAAACGCACCGACGATCCGGACTTGACACTGTCCTATATCGTGATCTAGTGTAGAATGTCTGTGCAATGCCATGATTGTGCACGAGAAAAATTATTGATAGCACTGGCCTCGGCAGCCGAGTCACAGACATGTCTCCTGATCTTTCTCTCCGACTGTTTGAGTCTAGCTCCATGGAGTAGGAAATTGAATGTTGTGTCCATGCATCATGGAATATTCTGACATCTGAAAATTATTGCTTACATGATATTTAACTGTCTGAATTTAACTGCCTGGATATTATGAATTATTCATTACCTCTATTAATGATTGCTTGACTGGTTATCTGTTTAAAAGCTTATTTATTGCCTTTACATGCTACGTGGGCGTTATGCGCCGTTCGGTTCTTGGTTGCTGTATTGGTATTGATGGTAGGATATCTTACCTCTTTCCCTGTGCTTCTATTACTTGCTGTTTATGTGCACCTTGTGCTGATCGAAGACGACGGTGAAGAGACAGAAGAGCCTGCCTTCCCCGGCTTCTGGCCTGCACAGGATTGACTTTGACTGCGACGATGTCTGCACGCATGCGCGGATTTTTGGGAGATGTGCGTCTGACCTTCCTTGGAGGGCCGGAGTGCTGGCACATCAACCTAAACTCCGACCGCTGTGTGTATGTGGGAGACGTGTCGATATCACTTGCCTGGAGACGCCATGAGGCACCTGTCCTCACTTGCTACCTCAGCTTACGCTTGGAGTTTTACCTGCCTATCAGGGAGATGTGGGGTCCCCGTTATTACACCCCGCAGGAGGATTCTTTCGACTCCACCGCTCGGGCCCCGTCCCGTGCATCTGTGGTTCCTATGGATGAGTCCTCGGATGAGGAAGATCCTGATGAGGGTCCCCCTGATGATCCTGAATCGGTCCCTTTTATCTGAGGGGTCGATGATCATTGGTGGCTACCGATGGCCAGTGTTTTTGTTTTTGGGGCCCGATGTATCCTTCTTTTTGATTTGGGCTGTATATTTTGTATATGCATGAGGGTATATATGCATGTTTCCCTTGGGGTGGGTATAGTTTTGCCTTTTTGATGATGGCCAGGCTTGTATTTATGAAACAGTTGTATTAAATTCTATATATATATGTATGCATGCTATTCAGGTGCAAATTTCTATGTATTGCTTTATTCGTTGCTTTTATCCGCATTCCGTAGTATCATTATTATTATAAAAAAAAATATTGCCAAGTTTGTTCACATGGTTAAACATTAATTAATTAAAATGAACCGGGTCTTAATCGTTGTTTATTTAATTTCCGCATTTTACTTTATTTGACAATGTGACGTTCCCTCCCAAAAAGGGGCGTTACACACCATATCTCATACGATTAAAATACATATCTCATTAATGCTAGCATCATAAAATCATTCATTTGGTAGTAGTCTACTTTCAGGTTAGTGCACATCAACCTATTTATGACAGTCGGTATGTCACACAGGACTACTCCAGGTAACTAGGTCATATCTATCTCAGTCTAGCAAAGAAGACACACAGAAATCCTTAGTCTAGAACTAAAGGTAGATTTTGAACTACTATGAAAAAGAGGATGCACAAAAATCCTCACACCATCCAGGATTTAGGATCAGCCCAAGTAGTGAGGTCTTCCTCTACCACTTGATGACTAGGGAAGCTCAGGTAAAGAGGGAGGTCTTCCTTAACCTCAAGTACTCTGGTATAGAGAGATTCTCATATCTTCTCTTACCATTATCCAAGACTTAACCTTAGTCTAAGATATATCCAAAATCCAACTTAGCCTAGTTCCACAAAGGGATACCCATGAAAGAAAAATTCATTTTTCATCAAATTTAATCAATCAACTTTCATCAATCATGCAAATATATGCATATAAGAGTTTTTCTCATCATAGCTAATCAAAATCATCATCAAATTTCATTTGATCCAATCAAATCACTTAATCATTTCTCGAATGTATTTAGATGCATATTCTTTTCACAATCAAGTGAATTTCAATCATTCAATTTAATGTTTAAAGTTTGTATTTAGGTCCCATGGGGTAAAGAACTTTGTTTCTAACATTTTCAAATCAAAATACTCATTTTGAGAGTCTAGTAATCGATTACATGACCTTGGTAATCGATTACCAACTTAACAGAAACCATGTAATCGATTACAAGCAAGATGTAATCGATTATAGGCTTAATGTAATCGATTACATGCATAATATATTGATTACAAGCTACCCAGAAACATGATTTATAGTTCCAAAAGCTTGGTAATCAATTACAGAGGCTATATAATCGGTTATCACACAAAAATATGCAGAAAACAGAGTTTTTCAAACCTCCTAACCCAAATTAAACCCATAATCAACAACAACATCAAACCTTCATAAATATGCACCCAAAACACTTTCAAAACTACAAATCACAATATGGGTATGAAACCCATTTCTTAGACATTAAAGTTCATCAAGAATCATACCAAGAAATCAAGTTTTTCAAAATCCAATCAATACATAATCATCTTCTCATCTTTTCTATTCAAAATTATCAATCAAGCTTTCAAGTTTCCAAAACTTTGTAAATAAAAGATGAATAGAAAATCTAAGTAAAAACCCCCTACCTCAAGTTGAGATTTTCCTCTTCCCTTTATCTTTCTTTCTTTGTTCTTGTTGCTCTTTACTTGTTTCATCCTTTTTTATCTCTTGTTTCCTTCTTTCTTTTCTTGTTTCTTCCCTTTCAGCTGGCCGTGCGCGAGAGAGGAGAGTGAGTGAGAAAACAAAACAGAGAAATGAGAGAGGGAAAAGTGGTGGTAACTTTAAAAGAGAAAAGGAAAGATTAAAAATTCAATTGGAAACATTATATCACTTAAAGATATCTTAATGTTCCATTAACGAATTTTATAACCTTCATAGGTATTATCATAAATTTTAGAATTTCATACATTTTCCAACTTTATTTTTCTGTAAATATTATAATACACCTTTATCATACACTAACCTTTACTATTCATCCCTAGGTTATGTTAAACCTTATGGAATTGAATTTAGAAGCTTTCAAGTGTTCATTTTTCACCCTTTATATCTTAGAAATAAATATTCCATATTTATTTCCATCTTCTCTGCTACTTGAGCCCAATTCTGAGTTTATCTAAATTATTTCTCAATTTTAGTATTATAAATTTATGCTCAAATCAATCCAAATCATTACCAAAAATTATCAAGTATCTCATACCAATTTTATTGAGCAACTATAACTCTGATTGAGACTATTAGACTATGGAGAATGTTACATTCCCCCTTCCCCCATTTTATAAATTTTGTCCTCAAACTTTGATTTCCTCATTCAAAGAGTTCCGGATAGTTCTGCATCACTGTGGCTGCTTCCAGCTCCTATGTGGCATCCTTAGAGTCTCTTTCATCCTATATCACCTTCACTAGAGGAATTTGTTTCTCCCTGAGCTCTTTTATCACCTTATCCACGATCCTTATAGGTTTAACTATATAAGTTAAATTATTTTTTAACTGTACAGATTCATTCTTTATGACATGTGAAGGACTGGAATACACTTTCAAAGTTAGGAAACATGGAAGACATTATGAAAGTTAGATAGGATGGGTGATTAAGCTATCTCATAAGCTACCGGTCCAATTATTTTTAAGATCTGGAAAGGACCAAGATACTAAGGATTTAACTTTTTGGTCCTAAGGGCTTTACTAACTCCCGTAGTAGGAGTGTCTCTAAGGAATACATGTTCCCTTTCTTTGAATTCTAGTGGCCTTCTTCTCTCATCCGCATAACTCTTTTGCCTACTATGAGCCACTAACATCCTATCCCTGATCTCTCTAATCTACTGTGTAGTCTGCTGAACTAATTTGGAACCTAGGATGGTTTGTTCCCCAATTTCATACCAGCACAAGGGTGACTTACACTTTCTATTATACAAGGCTTCATAAGGTGTCATCCCAATATAGGTGTGATAACTATTATTGTAGATAAACTCTATCAAAGGTAAGAACCTATCCCAACTACCCTGATGGTCGAGCACACAAGCTCTAAGCATGTCTTCCAAGGTTTGGATAGTTCTTTTAGTCTGGTTATCAGTCTGCGGATGATAGGTTGTACTGAAATTTAATTTTTTTCCAAAGGCTTTATGAAGGACTCCTCAAAACCTATTACCAAGTGGCCTCAAAACTTAGGAGGAGGGTGAGTTGAGTATATAAAAACTTTTCGCAAATCTTTTGAAAAACTCTTGATTACTAATTTTCATTGAAGTTATTAATTGATAGAAATGAATGAATGGACAAGATAGAAAGATATTGCCCACTAATGAACCAACCAAGAGAGAAATAATCAAGTAAGCAAATAAACCAATGCAAGAATGTAAATAGAAGGGTTTAGAGAATCAAACACAATGGTTTATCCTGGTTCAGCCACCAATCCACTTATGACCTACGTCCAGTCCTCAAGCATTCACTCGAGATTTTCCACTATATCTTCAAGCTTCAATAGGTGCTTGACAACCTTTACAAACTGGAGCACTCAATACCTTGGGATACGTCACCCTTTGTACTTGAGCCTTTTTAAACAAGGGATGCCTTACCCTTTATAATTTGGAGGGATGTCTCACTCTCTTTTACAAAATAATCAAGATTGATAGAATAAAACTCTTATAAGAGTGATTGATACAAATTGAAGCTCTAGAATACTCTTCAAAGATATCTCAAGTGATTTTCAGAAAAACAGAGTAAGAATGACTTCAAGGATTGATTCACGTATTAAAGTGTTGGAAGTATGTTTCAGGTTCAAGGTCAACCATTAATGAAGCCCCAACTCAGCAATTTATAACAGATTTGATCAATGGAGCCATTGGGGGCTATAATGCCCAGCATTTAATGCACCTAATATAGTCATTAGGCAATGTCAAACCAGTTGTAATCGAATACACAATGTCTGTAATCAATTACATGGCTGTTTGAACGTGTTCTTGGCTTTCTGGGCAGGATGTAATCGATTACCAGCCTTGTGTAATCGATTACAATCTCAGTGTAATTGATTACAAGGCTTCTGCCATGCTTGTAATCAATTACATGCTCAATGTAATCGATTACAAGGCCTCTGTTTAGCTTGTAATCAATTACCTTGCCCTTTGAATACATTTTGCAAGGCCAATTAAGTATTTTGGCCAATTCTTACTTATAGGAACTTGGATTTGACAAGATTAACATATGATTTATAAAATCCAAGATTTAAATCAACATTTCTTTAAAATTTGAACTTTGAATTTCAAGTTGATTTAAAAAGTTCTTGAAAAACCATTTGAAGATAATGGAGATATCTTGAGAGTATCTCACATTGATATCCTAAGACCTATATCTAATATACCTCTTTTGATCTTGGTCCTTTTCTTTTGATCTTGGTCTTTTCTTTTGATCATGGTCTTCATCTTGACTTTGTTATCATCAAAAATCCATTTGATATGCTTCAAGACATAAGCATTCACAAAACCTAGATGTGACCCTAGGATCTCTATTCAATATGATACTGGAGGGAATTCTATACAGCATCACAATCTCCTGAAGGTAGAGTTAGGTCAATCTATCCAGTGACCAATTTGCCTTTATGGGCAGAAAATGAGCAGATTTAGTTAATCGGTCCACAATAACCCAAATGGCATCATGACCCAACTGGGTTCTAGGCAACCCCATGACAAAGTCCATTGATATACTTTTCCATTTCTATTCTGGAACTTCTAAGGATTGTAGCGATCCAGAAGGTTTCTGATGTTCTATTTTTACCTTTTAACAAACAAGGCACTTGGACACATAAGAAGCTATATCAACTTTCATATGGGGCCACCAAAATATTTTCTTAAGGTTTTGGTACATTTTGGTGGCACCATGATGAATGGTATATTTACCTATATAAGCCTCTTCAAGTATTTTCTCTCTGATCTCATATTCTCTTGGGACATATAGTCTGTCTCTAAATAAAATGGTCCCAGCTTTAGCCTTTCTAAACTTAGGGTTTCATCTTCCTCTTTAGCTTGCTTGATTTGAGTTCTCAACTTATTTTGGATTTCTAATCTACTCAAATGAAGGCTATTAGGCAGGACAGTCACTACTATGTTCAAATTTTTTAAACTCTCTAGAAGTTCCATCTCTCGTACCATCATATGGGACACATGTAGAAGTTTTCTACTTAGTTCATCAGCCACTACGTTGGCCTTACCTGGATGATACTTCAATTCAAAGTCATAATCTTTCAAAAACTCCATCCATCGTCTTTGCCTTATGTTTAACTATTTCTAATCAAAGAGCTATTTCAAACTCATATGATCACTAAAAACTTCAAACTTGACCCCATATAAGTAGTGCCTCCAAATCTTTAAAGCAAAAACCACAGCTGCAAGTTCTAGGTCATGGGTTGGATAATTTCCTGTTAGCCATGACAACCATTACCCAAGAGGGGGTGAATTGGGTTCCACACCTTTTGTGCTTGAGCCTTAACAACTAGGGATACATCACCCTTACAATTCCTTAAAAGATGTCTCACCCTCTTTACAAGTCCTTGAGAGATACCTCACCCTCTTTACAATTCCTTGAGGAATACCTCACCCTTTTTACAAAGAATTAAATTGTAGAAAAATATGAAACTCTCAAAAGAGTATGTAGCACAAGTTGAAGCCCTATGAAGCTCTTTCAAGAATATCTCAAAATCTCTCAAAAATAGAGCATATAGAGGAAAAAGATAAAATTCGGATTAAACCCAATAAAAGGATGTTTTTAAATGTTTGTTCTCTGTAAAAGATGACCAAGAGTGTCCATTTATAGTGTTTTGAGGAAAAGAGTTGTTGGGGGTATTAAATCCATGCATTAAATGCTCAAAAAATAGTTATTACAGACTTTCAGACTCATGGTAATCAATTACATGGTGTTGTAATCAATTACATAGCTCTTAGAACACATTATGGCCATTTTGGGCTAGATGTAATCGATTACAAGGTTCATGTAATTGATTACATGGCCTCTACTAGAGTGGTAATTGATTACAAAGTTTATGTAATCAATTACTGCACTCTGGTTTCAAAATCTGACTTTAAATGGTCATAACTTCTTTATTTTTTATCCGTTTAAAGTAAATAACCACTCATTGGAAAGATATTTTGAGTCTATTTTCAAATGAAACAAGTTTCAAAACAAAACTCAAAGTATTTTGGAAGTTATAATCAAAATAGTAACCAAAGGTCAGCTTTTCAAAACTCAAACTTGACTATTTTTTATAATTTTTAACTACTACCATGACTATCTTTTCAAAACATGTTTGTTGGACATTTTAACTTAAAAAGAAACCATTTGTAAAGATTTAAAAATATATTTGAGTTCTTTCAAAAACATTATAAAACATTTTGAGATATATTGAGAGCTTATATTATAAAAGACTCTAAGTCCTATAAATTATATCAATTGTACTTCCTTTGGACTTGGTCTTCGACTTGGATTTATTATTATCAAAACCTTCATGAAATAGGTATTCACATTATCCTTGAGTTGAGCATAATTGAGATCTTTTACTTTCTTGTTGCAATGCTCACTCTTAGTACTCGAACTATCCTACAAAGTATTGTTTACTTAAAATATAGTTAGTTCAAACTCATAGTTCAATATCTTCATATGCATGATTTATAAATGTATAACTCTTGATAGTCTAACATGCATATAAAACTTTCATAGATATATCCAAATAAGACATTTTGTCAATTATTAATATATATGCTTTATATAGGATGTAACAAAGAATACTTTACGCATTTTCATTTAAGTAGAGTCAAATCCAATATTAATTTAATACCACTTATGTAAAATATTGTTGGATATATCCTATAAATGATTCTATAAAAAAATAAGCATGGTTCTTATATGAAATATAACAAGATGGAGTACATGATCATGCATAATTCAATATAAACTATTAAGTACATCTATGTAGCATAAACATCATTCTTTTTGTCTTGTATTTGCCATCATCAAAACTTAACATATTAAACCATTAGGGCAAAGTTATTTCTACATTTCCTTCATGTAGTCTTAGTTGCCTAGAAGCATAAGCAACTACTTATCTATCTTGCGTCAACATACATCCTAATCCCTTCCTTGAGGCATCACAATATACCTCGAAGTTTCCTTGTGGATTAGGGATCTCTAGAACCAGTGTGGTAGTTAATTTCTTTTTTAATTCTTGGAAGCAATTCTCATACTCTTATGTCCATTCAAACACACTACCTTTTTTAGTTAATCTGGTTAAAGGCAAAGCTATTCGAGAAAACCCCTCAATGATTCTTCTGTAATACCTAGCCAAACCCAGAAAACTTCGTATCTCAATTACTGTAGTAGGTCTTTCCCATTGCAAAACTGCCTCTATCTTACTGAGATCTGCAGATATTCCTTCACCAGATATTACATGTCCTAAGAATTGTACCCTATCCATTCAAAACTCACATTTGGATAGTTTAGCATACAATTGCTTTTCTTTCAAGATTTCTAAAACTATCCTATGGTGATCTGCATGTTCTTCAGGGGTCTTTGAATAGATAAGAATATCATCTATAAAGACAACCACAAATTTGTCTAGATACGGCCTAAAAATCCTATTCATATAATCCTTAAAAACAATAGGTGCATTTATCAAACCAAATGACATTACTAAATACTCATAATGCCCATATCTGTTCTTAAAGGCAGTCTTCGAAATATTTTCCTCTCGAACTCTAATTTAATGGTACCATGACCTCAAATCAATTATGGAAAACATTGTAGCTGTTGGGAATTGTGGATATATCACGCAGCCAAAAAAAATAAATTCCCACCAAGGATCCATGCGAAAAAGAACCATAATCTGTAATTTTTGAGTTTACCTCTTAAAGCGAGATGGAAAAACGATCAAGCAAATCACAAGCACCGTAACAACGACGATGCCTCTACGTTATCCACACGAACAAACTTGCAAAACGTCTAATGTCTGCAATCTTGGAGTCTGACCTCTCTGCCACAGTGCTAGCTATGAAAATTATAACATCCTCTTCTACATGTTAGGCTTGTAATTAGTTATAGAGGTAGCTTAATACTTGCTTAACATGTCTATTTAATTTTGTACTAATCTGAGTTAGTTTAGGTACTTTGCTGCAACCCGAAAGGTGAAAAGTAACTTAAAATGACTCATATATTAGCTTAAATGGCCTAACTAATGGAAATAGAAGTGTATAATTTATTTCTAAGTTACAAATGTGTATTCTATGATGTGGTTAAAGTTTAAGAATAATTAGAGTCAGTTTGGTATTTTTAGGCATACTAGTTGTCTATTTAAAATCGGAATGACTAGTCACAGATATAGAAAATTATGATACTAGGGAAACGAATTTTTTTAATGAATCTTAGTATTTATTTTAAAGTTGTTAGAGCTTAGAAAACTTGGTTTATCTAAATCTAAGTGTTTTTAGCAAATCAGAAAGTATCAGTATTATAACGAAAGGCTTAAAACACTCCACAATTTACAACCTATTTCCTTGACTTTTATTTGTTACCAAGCGGCTTCAATACTCAAGAGGGAGGGTGAAATGAGTTTATAAAACAAGTTCGTAATTCTTTCGCAAAACACTTGACTATTGAATTTCGTTGAAGCTATTAACTATTTGAAATGAATGAATTGATAAGAACAATAGATATTGCTTAATAACCAACTAAGAGAGAAGTAATCAAGTAAGAATATAGGCAAAGCACAAATATAAAGAGAAGGGCTTAGAGAATCAAACACAAGGATTTATCCTGGTTCAGCCACCCCTTGTGACCTACGTCCAGTCCTCAAGCAAACCACTTGAGATTTTCCACTAAACTTCAAGTTTGAACGGGTGCTTGAAAACCTTTACACAAGAGAGCACTCACCACACCTTGGGATACCTCACCCTTTGTGCATGAGGCTCAAAACCGGGATACCTCACCCTTTTCACTAGAGGGATACCTCACCTCCTTTACAACCTTTGAAGGATACCTCACCTTCAACAAGGGATACCTCACCCTTTACAATCTTTGAGAGATACCTCACTCTCTTTTCTCTAGAGGGGATATCTCACCCCCTTTACAAAGAATCAAAGTGTTTACAAGATGAAACTCTCACAAGAGTAGATGATACAAATTGAAGCTCTATGAATGCTCACAAATGATATATCAAAGATTAGTAAAAAATAGAGCAAAGAGTGATTTCAGAGATTGATTCTCATTTTGATGCATTGCTAAGATGTTTCAGTTAAAGAACCACCATCAATGATGCCCCAACAACTGTATTTAAAGCTCATTCATTAAAAGAGCCGTTGGAGGGTGGTTGAAGCCAAGCATTTAATGCATCTAATATAGCAGTTGGGCATGTCAGAACACTAGTAATCGATTACAGGGTTTTGGTAATCGATTACATGGAAGATAGAACGTGTTCTTTGCTTTCTGGGCTTGTGGTAATCGATTACATGACTTGTGTAATCGATTACACGCCTTCTGACTTTATGGTAATCGATTACAATATTGATGTAATTGATTACATGGCCCTTTGAACGTGTTCTTGGCTTTCTAGGAACATGGTAATCGATTACCAGCTTTGGTGTAATCGATTACACGTCCTTTGACTGTCTGGTAATTGATTACATGGATGATGTAGTCGATTACAAGGCTTCTATTTAGCTTGTAATCGATTACTAAACATTGGTAATCAATTACACTATACTTTAAACTCATTTTTCAAGCCTGAAAGAGGATTCATGTCATTCCTAACATTAGAAAACATAGATTTAAACAATATTGAACTTTGTTTGGCATGATCCAAGATAAAAGAAGTCCTCTTTTTAGGAATTGATTTTTGAAAACCATATTGATTAAAATCATTTTTGAAAAATCATTTGAGATATCTTGAGAGCATTTAACATTGATGTTCTAATGCCTATATCTAAACCTATTGATTTCTTCTTTTGATCTTGATTTTCTATTTTGCTCTTGATCTTCATCTTTGTCTTTGTTATCATCAAAAACCAATCGACATGCTTCAAGATACATGCATTCACATTCTCCTCCTTTTTGATGATGACAAACTGAACAATTAAAGGAAGAGAAACAATTACATATATATATATATATATATATATATATATATATGTATATCGAGATTTAAGTGCAACTCTCCCCTGTAATGTATGCACATAATATAGGGTTAGTGATATGTTCATGTGAAAGATTTAAATCTAACTCCCCCGTACTTATGCAAGACACTAATCTCTCCCCCGTTGGCATTATCAAAAACATATTAGCATTTAGATGAAATTTCGGCAGCATTTCTGCTGATTTTCATGATTTCCCAAAATTTTAAACAGTAGAAATCAATCAGTTCAAACCAGTCAATATACAATCAATCCAATAGATCAAAATGGAACCAATCAAATCAATATTCAAGTGCATATTAGAATCAATAATCATATCGGAAACATCAAAAGAACCAACTGATTTTATATAAATATTGTTTCAATCATATACAACCAAATATCAAAAAACAAAGAAACTATCATGGCAAAGGTCCATGATCACTATCAGTGGCCTCACTGTCACTCTCTACATCCGCAACAACGTCTCCAAGGCTAACATCATCGTCTCTAGTGTCAAGATCGTCCTCGAAACCAAGGAGCTCCTCGTTATCAACAGGAACTCCAGCGGAAGTGGCAGAGGGGTCAGCAAACGATAGAGGAGCAGCAGGAGGGGCAGAGGAGGTGGTAGGTCCAGTATTATCTCTCGATGCAGCATGTATGGGGCCCTCTAGAAGCGAACGAATAACAGCAAGCTCCTGATCAGAATAGTCCATTCTCAGCTCTAGGTGATCCACCTTTTGCTCAATCCAGACCATCCGGGTTTCCACCGTAGTGGCTATACTTCGCATTTCTTGCAGTAGAAGCTCCAATGTGGCTGAAGTTGGTGGTGTTGGTGCAGGCTGCTCATCCTCATCCTCCTCATCACTGTCCGAACCATGAAGAATATTCCTATAGCTGCCATGGGCCAAATAGTACCATCGCCCATCGACCTTGCTTAGCTGAAGCTTCTTCAAGGTGTGCAGACCAATGGATTGTGGTCCCTTGGAGCTGGTATCCTTGGATTCCTCAGCCAAGGAGATGTGACAGTGCTCCAGGATAACAGTCACCAACATGGCATAGGGAAGGGCAGGGTTTTTCTTTCTCTTCACATCCAGCATATGCTGAATGATGTAATTGGCCCAGTTGATTGGCCTGCCAGTGGTCATGGCCTACAAGACCACCACATTATCTCGCAATACCTGAGAATAATTCCCGCCTCTGGGAATCAAGCCTCGAACCATTAGATAATGGAGTACCCTATTTTCGATTGTTAGACTAATGGCCATCACCCGTTTGTTGTTCCTTGGAAGCACGTAACCAGAGCGAATCAGGGACGTCAAAGCACTCTTATACTCAAACTTAGCTCCCCAAGCATTTTCATTTCCATAGAAGTTGGTCCCAACATAGGTTAGCTTGGTCAACCTACACCATTCTTCCCGAGAAATTTTAATCTGAGTTTTCTTCACTTCAGAGATCAGGCAATGATCTTCATACCTCAGGTTAGCATAGAACACACGAACCAAGTTGGAGTAAATGGCCTTCTGAAAGCTGAAGAACCCAACCTCTCAATCAACTGAAAACTCTCCAGGGGTTCACTTGTGCAGAAGGATTGTATGAGATACCTTGGCGAGATTAACTTCCTCAGTTGGAAGTTCTTTCTGAAGAGCTCAGCCTTCTTGGTGGTGGAGAAGTGCCTCGTGAGGTCCAAGCTAGAGATGTTATGTGGAGGAGCACTTGAGGATTCTCCAATGGTGGCTCTAATTCTTGCACACTTGGCACGTTGGGTTTGGTCAACCATTGATGATGGGAGGTGAGATTGGGTGAGTGTTTGGGGGTATTTAGAGGTGTGTAGCTCGTGGGGGATGAAGTGGAGAAGAACAGAGGAGTGGGTGAAGTTTGTGGTGGAGAATGTGGTGGGTTTGTAGTTGTTTTGGTGGTTGGGTTGTGGTAGGAGAGGGATTTCGAGTGAGAGGGAGGTGATTTTGGAGGATTTGGTGGAGAATGGAGTGAGAATGGGAGATTTAGGAGAAGGGGTTTCTATGGGAGCAGAGGAGAAGAAAGGTCAAATTTTCAGAATAAGTGACCTTTCGCGTGTCTGAAACCTTTTAAAACCCCTCTGTAATCGATTACATGGTTTGTGTAATCGATTACTTTCTTGACATAACCTTTGTAATTGATTACAAAGGTCTTGTAATCGATTACCAGCCTACTAAAACTCAGATTTTACATTTCAAACAGTTAAGGATCAATTTTAAACCTTTCAAATTTGTTTCAAAGCATCTTAAATTAATTTCAAATATCATGTAAGCATATAATCCAAACAGATTGTTATCCAAAACACATAATTATACAAGATTGCTATTTTTATCAAGAATTACCCCATTTGGATGGATTTGAGATGTTTTTGAGCTTCTTGGAGATCTTTGACATGAGGAAGCACCTGTAAAACGACTTAGGGGAATCTCCGACGCTTAAGTCAGTATTGGATTCAAAGACAATATTTAAGCAAGAATATCATGAAATATAGCAGATTATGCAGCAGAGGCCAGTTTATGCAGCAGGGTTATATTTCAAATATGAGTACAAGATTAATCTAATATTCCAAGATAAAGTATCTAACACATGCATTCATTCAAATGCATGATTGATCAATTATTCCTAATTCTCCTCTTATATATGCACTTTAGGGCAAACAATGATCATATTAGGAATGTTATGTCAAGTACAAAGATATTATCATCAAACATACTATTTCAAATAAGAAGTGTACTTATCTAGCATATTAACACATGTAAAGATATTTTCAAGATATAAAGCTAGAAAAGAACATCTTTAAAGCAAGTTAAAGTATAGAACAAGTCTCCACTTATCCAAATGTTGCAAGTCCAAGCTTCTTGGAGACAATGGATAGGACTTGGAGTATTTTCTGATCTTGTGCTTGCAGCAGCCACTTTTAATATTCCAAAGTCCATTCTTGGCCTTCAAGCACACCTACAACATACTTCAATTTTTGGCTTTTGGTACCCAAATTCTCTTGGGTCCTTGTGTGTTAGAGTTAGGCAAGGTGCCGTTAGGGATCCATACCATTTTAGTTCTAATCTTGTTATTGATATTGTTCCTCACATTACAAGTTGATGCACTATGTCCTTTCTTGCCACAATGAAAACACTTTATAAAAGGACTTGTTGATGTACTTGAGGGAATAAAGAAATTCTTGTAAAGTTTTTGTTGATTATTGAGATTGTACCCTAAGCCAGCCTTTTGAAACACACATCTTTGTTTCCCTAGTAATATATTCAAATTATCCCTTCCCAAAGTAAACTTTGCAACAGTATTTTTCAAGTCTTCAATTTCAATTTCATATTCTTTACATGAAGAACAAGATGATGGTGTGGGTGCATTTTCATGTCAAGAACAAATCACGCATGATGAGTTGGCATCAATAAGTCCTAGAGTCTCATTTTCAACTTTGAGTTCTTCAATCTCCTTAGTTAAAATAGAAATTTTGTTAGTCATTAAAGAGATTGTATTGTTGGAAGTTAAAACCATTTTAGTGAGTCTCATGGATTCATCATGCAATTCTTGAAAGGCATCTTGCAATTCACTATATGAAGGAGAAAGTTCAAGATTAGTAGAGGTTACCTCAGTTTCACTTTCTTCTTCTTCTTCTCCATTTGCTATAAGGCAAAGATGGGCTTCCTCATCCTCTGAATCATCGGTGGAATCCATATCGTTATCCTCCCATGCAACGTATGCTGTTCTTCCTTTTCGTTCCTTGAAAGGCTTCTTTTCAAATTTATCCACTTTCCTTTGACAGATTGGACACTCCATCTTCATGTGCCTCGGTTCTCCACATTCATAGCATTTCGGAGTGGATGAGGTTTCTTCCCCTTTGTGATAGGCATTCCTTGGGGGAAAGGGAGGTCTTCTTTGAGCTTCATTCTTCTTGAGAAATCTTCCAAACTTCTTCACAAGGAGGCTGAAATTTTCTTCATTCATCTCAATATTGTCAAGATCATTTACTTCATCTTCATCTTCATATTCAATTGAGGAAGAAGTGGCTTTGAGAGCAATCCCCTTTTTCTTCTTATCTTGCTCCTCATTTTGACTTAGTCGATTTAGCTCCAACTCATGCTCTTGAAGCTTTCCAAATAGAGTGGCTAAGGTCATTGCGGCAAGATTTCTTGACTCCGATATGGCCATCACTTTAGGTTGCCAACTCCTGCTCAAGCATCTCAAAACTTTGTTAATAAGATCTTCATTGGCAAAGGTTTTTCCTAATGAAGTAAGATGATTAACTATATGAGTAAAACATTTTTGTATTTCTTGAATGCTTTCCCCTTGGTTCATTCTAAGCAATTCATATTCATGGGTGAGTGTATTTATTCTAGATCTTTTTACCTCACTTATACCTTCATGAGTTACTTGCAATGTATCCCACATTTCTTGAGCGGTCTTACAAATTTGACACGCTACAGAATTCATCATACCCTAAAGAGGTAGTAATGATATTCTTAGCTCTCAAGTTGTATTGAACTTTTTTCTTGTCATCATCGGTCCATTCATTTCTTGGTGTATTTGTTCTAACACAATCAACTAGACATGTAGGGACAAAAGGACCATTTTCAACGACATCCCACATATCAATATCAATAGCTTCAATAAAAATCTTCATCCTTTCTTTCCAATATGCATAACCATCCCCATTGAAAAAGGGAGGCCTATTGATAGAAGAACCTTCATTAGAAAAACTATTTGAAGCCATTTTACTCTTGAAGCAGCTAAGCTCTTTATACAAGAGTCTAGCTTTGATACCACTTGTTACCAAGTGGCTTCAACACTCAAGAGGGGGGTGAATTGAGTTTATAAAACAAGTTCGCAATTCTTTCGCAAAACACTTGACTATTGAATTTCGTTGAAGCTATTTGAAATGAATGAATTGATAAGAATAATAGATATTGCTTAATAACCAACCAAGAGAGAAGTAATCAAGTGAGAATATAGGCAAAGCACAAATATAAAGAGAAGGGTTTAGAGAATCAAACACAAGGATTTATCCTGGTTCAGCCACCCCTTGTGACCTACGTCCAGTCCTCAAACAAACCACTCGAGATTTTCCACTAAACTTCAAGCTTAAACGGGTGCTTGAAAACTTTTACACAAGAGAGCACTCACCACACCTTGGGATACCTCACCCTTTTCACTAGAGGGATACCTCACCCCTTTTACAACCTTTGAAGGATACCTCACTTTCAACAAGGGATACCTCACTCTTTACAATCTTTGAGAGATACCTCACTCTCTTTTCTCTAGAAGGATACCTCACCCCCTTTACAAAGAATCAAAGTGTTTACAAGATGAAACTCTCACAAGAGTAGATGATATAAATTGAAGCTCTAAGAATGCTCACAAATGATATCTCAAAGATTACTCAAAAACAGAGCAAAGAGTGATTTCAGAGATTGATTCTCGTTTTGATGTATTGCTAAGAAGTTTCAGTTAAAGAACCACCATCAATGATGCCCCCAACAACTGTATTTAAAGCCCATTCATTAAAAGAGCCGTTGGAGGGTGGTTGAAGCCAAGCATTTAATGCATTTAATATAGTCGTTGGGCATGTCAGAACACTAGTAATCGATTACAGGGTTTTGGTAATCGATTATATGGAAGATAGAACGTGTTCTTGGCTTTCTGGACTTGTGGTAATAGATTACATGACTTGTGTAATCGATTACACGCCCTCTGACTTTATGGTAATCGATTACATGGCTCTTTGAACGTGTTATTGGCTTTCTGGGAACATGGTAATCGATTATCAGCTTTGGTGTAATCGATTACACGTCCTCTGACTTTTTGGTAATCGATTACATGGATGATGCAATCGATTACAAGGCTTCTGTTTAGCTTGTAATCGATTACTAAACATTGGTAATCGATTACACTATACTTTAAACTCATTTTTCAAGCCTGAAAGAGGATTCATGTCATTCCCAACTTTAGAAAACATGGATTTAAACAATATTGAACTTTGTCTGGTATGATACAAGATAAAAGAAGTCCTCTTTTTAGGAATTGATCTTTGAAAACCATATTGATTAAAATCATTTTTGAAAAGCCATTTGAGATATCTTGAGAGCATTTAACATTGATGTTCTAATGCCTATATCTAAACCTCTTGATTTCTTCCTTTGATCTTGATTTTCTCTTTTGCTTTTGATCTTCATCTTTGTCTTTGTTATCATGAAAAACCAATCGACATGCTTCAAGACACGTACATTCACATTATTGCTTGGTTTGTATCTTATTTTCACATTTTTTTTCTCTTCTCTTCATGGTTGGATAGAAACAGCAGCAAGGGAGGATATTTTAAGTTATGTAATTAAGAGCAAGAAGCATAAGAAGAAGGAGAAATCCAAGGCTAGAGGTTGAGGCTTTAATCTGCAATATCAAGGCAGCTTGAAGGTGGGGTTTTTGAGCTTAAACTTCTTCTTTTCTTATTTTTCCATGTTAGGCTTATTTGAGGTTTAATATGCCAAATTGAGTTCTTGTGGTGTTTTAAGTGACTTTTTTGCTTAGATGAGTTTTAAAGAGTGTTTATGACTTATTCATGCTAAGAGTTTGGATTAGAAACTGAAAATTCTCCCTTTGGACTTAAGATGCTCTAAGTGTGGATTTTAGGGGTTTGGATGAGTGATTTAGTTTTTTGATCCATTTTTGACAAAATCAATCGGTGTTTTATGTTTCTCTCATATTTGTGAACTTGTTTGAGACTTAAAATCACCTAGAAACAAATTTGAAATGTTCAAATTTCGTTAATGGCACTAATGGAATAGTGCACAACCTGCAAAATTATGCAGATTTTGTAACACCCTTTGATTTAATAACCACGACACAATCGTTATTATGCCAGAGTCACTAAATCTAGACATGCTACAACTCGATCCACAAGTCTGAAAATTTAATCATTGTGCATATATAGAAAATACGTCCCTTGATATGAGATATATTTATATTTACTCGAATCCAAAACATAACATCAACTTAAATAAAGATACATTTCCACAATCCAAGCATAGAAGTAACATATAACAATGTTAAACATAAGTTTACATAGAGTAATTACCATATAAAAGTTCGACCTCTCCCAAAGTCAAACACCTGGAGAGAAGGGTCCTGTACTTGATCTTCCTCCGGATCTCTAACAGATGAACATCCCCCTTGAGACACGTCATGATGCATAAGAACCTGAATAGGTGACACAATCGAAACCTCTCTTGGAAAGAAATGGCGGTCATCCTACAACTCCCCAATGGGTATAGGGAACTCCACATGCATAAAAGTATGAAAGATGCTCGTAGCAGCTTCAGGATAATTACCACTCTGAATTAGGGTCACATCCCCTATGTATATAAAATGCTCTGCATCACGGTCGGAATACCATGCTTCCATGCTTCCATGGAACTATATCCATATGCAACTGAAGAAAGCTTGTCCAGATGCCATTGCAAAGAGACAAAAGTTGATCCCAAACTAAACTAAGCTAATTCAACTCGTTCTTTGCACAATCTTTATCCAAACATAGCATGAGACAAAGTAATACAACAAAGAGGTGAGACATCCTACTTGCATTACTAATTATGGTAGTAAAGAAACAGAACGGCGCAGGACGCCCACATAATATAGCAGGAATAATAATCAACATCAAGATCCATATAGTAAACAACATAACAATTACAGGTAGTTATAACATCAATTAAACAACAGTTTCATCACCATATATATGAATAAATACATAAATTCCAAATGATATGTTGACTCACTATGCACGTACACATGGTACCAAAAGTTCCTACTCACTATGCAACATCTGCCCCCCCTCAATGACAGTTTACGCCAGACCGCGAAAAGAATAGTGCTTGTCGGGCTCGTAATGCGTTGCAACAGTTTATCATGGCCAGGGGTATATAATATGATAACATCTTCATGAAAAGAATCACCGCGCTTTATGCCCCCCCCCCAAAATCCATCATGGATCTCACTATCCGATTCTCGCTCAACTCATAGGCTCAAGCAGCTGTTTAACAGTCATCGACTGAGCAATTGACCAATGCATATTGACTCAATGCATAATTATGTATATTCAACAATAATGATATACTTTCCTTAACACGCCACAATTTGGCCAAGTTAAACATCAATAGAATTTTAGTCCCAAATATGGATCCACAATAGCATAGTATTAAGTTCTCAAGAGTGATAACACACTTTTTGAGGTTCATTTCAGGATTTCACTTTAACTTAACAATTCTTATGAAACCATTACAAAGTTTCACTTTGATTAACGTTTCTTATGAAATCATTATAAAGTTTCACTTTAATTAACATCTATTATGAAATCATTATAAGGTTTCACTTTAATTAACATTTCATATGAATTCATTTTCTAGAGAGATTCTCTTGAAGTCCTTATTCAATCTTCATTCCTTTAAATTATTCAAGTTTTTTAGTCTAATCAAATTATGCTTACTTAAAAATTACTCTAAGGTTTTACAAGTCTCACAAACTCTCTTGTTCTTCCCTTATGTTCAAAATCGTTCTAAGTCATAAGATAAAGTCTTGTTATTTATTCTTTCCATTTTATGAAATCCTAAGGAGTCTAAAATTTTCCCATTATCTAAGTCTCCACTTTAGCACTACATTTTGTGGCATTTTGCGTTAAGAGGCCGTGGGCCTCAAGGAGGTTAAGGGTTTGAAATTCTCATTGTTCCTTTAAATCATTGTTCACTTGATTAGTTATCTTCCCAATTTGTTACAAAATTTCAACCATGATCACCTTAGGTGAGAGCATGTGGCTGTGAGTTCTAGAGGTTTAGAAACCCAAAATTTTTATTTCTCCATTCATCAATAATCTTTTAATTAATTAGTCTTCCAACTTACATCAATGTTTTAATCTTGGACACCCTATTTTAGGGCATGTGGCCATGAGCCTCAAGTGGAAGTGCAAGGAGCCCTTGCTTCCCATTCATAATTCCAATTTATTACAAACAACCCAAGATTGCCAACATACACCAATACACCCACAAAATCATACAAAAGCACATTAAATCCAAAGAATCAATAGAAAACTATAAAATCAAGAGAGTAACCCATGTTAGGGTTTCTCAAAATCCATATACAAACAAGTTTTCCACTACCAATAGAGGTTGAAGTGGATAGTCTCCCTCTTACCAAGAGAAGACAACACAAAAGCAAGCTCCTTTCTCCTTTGAAATCTCGTCCTCCACCTTCAAGAAACCCTAAGAACATCAAACTCATAAGAAACACAATCAGGACTTGCAAAAGGTATCCATGATCACCAAAGTGACCATGGATTATGAAAATGAGGGGTAAAAAGGAAAAAACCATGAACTTTTACCTTAAAGTTTCAAGCTTTAAGTCTTGAAGAGATGAAAATGAAAATGGTGGATTTTGATGATGGTCACAAAAGAGAAAATGTTCTAAGTTATGAGAAATGGTAGGAAATGAGGTTGGTTGGATGAAAAGCTTGGATGGCCCAAAAATGGTGGTCTAGGCTATGGAAGAGGAGAGAAAATGGAGAGGAAAGGTTAAGTTTTTTAAGATGGTCACCAAAGGAAAATGTCTTAGAATGGTGAGAGGAAACACGAAATGTGATTTATTTTAGCAAGCTAATGGAGATAGTCTCCAATGGTGGTTGCAACCGTGGGGTGGAGAGGAAGAGAGGGAAGAGAGAACTTGAGAGAAAATGAGAGGAAGAAAGGATGGAGAGAGAAAGTGATAATTTTTGAAATAAGTAAATGAAAATATGATGAAATGAAAACACAAATTTTGGCTCCCCAAAATGATGCATTGTCATGGAAACAAGGAGAGAGAGGAGGGAAAAGTGAGCTTCATGCATGCATAGGAAATTTCTAAGAAGCTTCCTTGAGGAGCTTTTGATTAAACAAATCATTCTTTTTGAAATAAAGGAGATTGTATGTGACATAAAGTAGATTTCCTTTAGATAAGGTGATAGGATTTCTACTACTATCTATTATCCAATAGACAATTGTCACAGTTAACAAAATTAGTATTAATTGTCCAACGGGTAATAAAGCGTATCGTAAAAATCTTTATTCGTCAGAACGTACCGTGATTTATTTATCAGATAAAATCTCAAAAAATATGAAACCTCGTAAACTGTGTTTGGCCTAGGATTTAGTAAGATCTCCCGTCGACATTTCCACAGTTCAAGGTTCTCAGAAAGAATATCTCATTTCCCGACTCTGCTCAGCGCGCATGTAAAATGAGGAATATATTAAAATGTTCAACGTTTTCGGAAAAATCTAGAAAAAATCACAAAAATCACAAATATTATGAAATGACTATTTATCATGAAATTATCAATTTTCGGGGTGTTACAACTCTCCCCTTCTAAAAGAAATTTCATCCTCGAAATTTTATACCTTAGAATAAACATGGATGTTGTTCCTTCATCTTATCTTCTAACTCCCACGTCGTGCCTCTAATCGCGTTAGTCCAAATCACCCTTACCAATGTGATCTCTTTGCCTCTGTGTTGCTTTGCTCTCCTACCCTCGACCTCCACAAGAAGTATTTCATAGATCAAACCTTCTTTTAATTGTACTGTGTCCGATTTGATAACATGGGCTGGATTAAGGATACATTTTCGTAATTATGACATATGGAAGATATTATGAAGATTAGAAAGAAAAAGGTGGTAAAACTAGTTGTAGAAATTAGTCACTTTTCTGCTTCTCTCAAATCTCTCCCAACAGATCATTCGAAATAGTAACTATACCTAGACATATCTCATCCGATGTCACTTCCAATGACAACCACCTGTCCTTGAATTACTCCATTAATTCCTTCTTCTCGACCATCATAATAAAGTTATTAAGTAGCTTCCAGTTCAAAGCGTCGGTTATGACGTTGCTTTTCCAGGATGGCACTGAAGTTAAAAGTCATACTTCTTCAAAAATTCTAGTCACCTTCCCTATCTCATGTTCAGCTCCTTTTAGTTAAACAGATACTTCAGGCCCTTGTGATTGCTAAAAGCGTTGAACATTGCTCCATACAAATAGTGTCTCAATATCCTCAGAGCAAACATAACTGCGGCTAATTCCAAGTTATGAGTTAGGTAATTCTCCTCATGCACCCTCAACTACCTCGAGGCGTAAGCCGCAACTTCCCAACTCTACATGAGCACACATCCTAGACCTTGATGTGAAGCATCACAAAACACTTCTAACGGTTCCCTAAGATTAGGTAGAACTAAAACTGGCGGAGTAGTCGAACATCTCCTCAACCCTTGAAACTTCCCTTACCTGCATTGGTTTATAAAATGACTTGATTCTTTCTTGTAAGCTGAGTGAGAGGTCCTGCTGTCTTGGAGAATTCATTGATGTTTCTTTGATTAGAAAACTAACTAATCCCACCAGCTACGAATCTCCTTTACGGTCTCTGGTCTTTCCTATTGAAGGACCGCTTCAACCTTTAATGAATTCATAACAATTCCTTCCTTTGAAATCTCATGACCCAAAAGTTTAACCTCCTCAAACCAGAATTTGTACTCTAATAATTTGGCGTACATTTCTTCTCCTTTAAAGTCTGGAAAACCATACCGAGATATTCAACCTGTTCCTCCATATTTTCGAGAATAGATCAGATTGTCATTAATAAAGACAACGACAAATCTGTCTAGGTAAGGACGAAAGATCCGATTCATGTAATCCATGGATACGGCAAGAGCATTTGTTACTCTGAACGGCATCACGAGATACCCATAATGCCCATAGTGCGTTTGAAAAACCGTTTTGGGAACATCCTCAACTTCCCCCAAATTTAATGATGACTACAACGTACATTTATCTTGGAGAAAACAACGACTCCCTTTTCATTGATTGTAACACCCCAAATTTTATTTATTTTATGATAAATATTCATTTCTAATATTTGTGATTTTTGAGAATTTTTTTGGATTTTATTGAGTTCGTTTTGCGTGCAAACTGAGCGGAGCCGGGAAATGAGATATTTTTCTCAAGAATCTTGATTTGTGGAAACGTCGACGTGGGATCTTATTAAACCCGAGGCTGGACACAGTTTACGACGTTTTACATTTTTTGAGAAATTTTAATAAATAAAATAATAAATCGCTGTGTAAAATTTTATCTGTCGGATAATTAATACTGACTCTTGTCAAATGTAACAATTGTCCATTGGATAATAACATGTATTAAAAATCCTATCACATTATCCCAATGTAATCTACTTTAAGTCTAATCAAACTTATTTTAATTCAAGTTTAATGTATTTTAATCAAAGCTTCTTTGAGAAGCTTTGACTACCAAATGACCAAGCTACCCTTGGCTTGTTGGGGAAGCCAAAAATCTCCCCCTCTCTCCTCTTCATTGCCGCGGCATTTGCTTGCCCAAGGGGAAGTAATTTTGCTTCCCTCTTTTAATCAATATACACTAAAAATAATACATTTCCTATCACACTTTCTCTCACTAACTTCTTCTTCATTTTCTCTCTTCCTTCTCTCTTCTTCTTCCTTCTCCATACGATTTTGTAACCCCATCTTCAACCATTTTTCTTCACTTTTCTCTTCATCAAGATCATTTCCATACTCACCTCAACCTCCTCTACCTTTTCTATTTAGAAATTTTCTCCAAAATCCATCTTCACCTTCATTGTCTTCCAAGACAAAGCTTCAAGCTTTAAGGTAAAGTTTTCATTTTTCTTCTTCTTTCTCTTCATTTTCATGTTCCATGGTCTCTTTGATGACCATGGATCTCTTCTTTTTCAACCCTTGATGTTGATTCATTGTCTTGAAATTCCTAGGGTTTTGGAAGCTCAAAACTGAAACCTTCAAGGAGCAAGAAGGATATCATTTTTGTGTTCTTCCTTTAGGTAAGAAGGAGATTACTCACTTCAACCATTATTGGTGGTGAGGGAACCTTTGTATGCTTGCTTTGTTTTAGTGATTTTGCATGTTATGTATTCTTGAAATTGGATTTATACTTGATTGATGATCTTGAATGTATTGGATATGTTGAAAATACTTGATCATGTTAAGGTTGTTAAATAGAAAATTTAGAGTTTTCTACCCTAATGTGATGCCACGGTTTTGACTAGAATTTAGGGATAGAAATTTGATTTTGATACACAAATCAAATGAAGCTTATGTGATTAAAGGTTGGATGATAACATTAATATTAATGAATGAAAAATTTTAAGGGTTTAATATTCCAAAGTGAGGCCACGGTTTTGACTTGAACTTTTAGGGATTGGATTCGTTTGTTGTGCACTAAAATTTAAGTGATTAGATATCAAAAGACTAATGCATAAAATGTAAAGAAATTGAAAACTTGATGACCAAGTGAGGCCACAGTTTTTAGAGAAAAATTTGGACTTAAATGATGCCTTGATGCATCTTTGGAGATCGAGAATATAGAGACTTGGAAAATTCATAATCAAGTGGAAGAATTAAATTGAGTGATGACTCTTGAGAGTGCCACGGTTTTGAAGGATTATTTATTCTAAAATTTCCATAATTGACCAAAGCTTAAGACTTTGAAAGTGAGGATCCATAATGTGGACTTATGAAAATTGATGAACCATGAATTCATATTAATGTTGAGGATTGATTCTATGTCATTGTGAAATCCCTATGTGGACTAAGTACTTGTTGACTGTGTATTTGAAGAATTTGTGACATATTGATATTATGACATGAAAATATGCCATTGTGGTATGCTTATGATAAATGTAGTATTGATAAACATACATGATGCACATTGTGTTGTCATGCATATGTGTTGTCCGTTGGATATTGTTGGAAAGGATATGTATGCCTAGGAGTTTGAATAACACCTATGTGCGGGTGCAAATAGACTAAGCGTAGGGTCATAGTGGTTGGCCCTAGGGGCGTCGGGGTGCGGGTGTCTCACAATAGACAGCGGTAGCTCCACTGGGGTCATGGGATAGGCCGATGCAAACACATTGACGATCCGGACTGAAACGCTGTCCTATATCGCAATCAATTATTGAGGTGCCATGTATAAGCCATATTGCGTAACTGTTTTTATGTGATGAGCACACTATTTTTAAAGGCTAACGAGATACTGGCATTACTCCTTGACCATTCACTTTGAAAATCTTTATGTCTAGCTGCATGGAGTATGAATTTTGGTACCATTTGCATTGTGAACTATCAGTCTCATAATTCATCGAGCATAAGCATTTATAATTGTGGAAAGTATCTATTATTATTACTGTAATAATTATTTGATTGCTTGGACTGTTGAATGTTGGAAATGTTAATGTTATCTGCCTGTTATTGACGATATTTATTGTTATTTATTATTGTTCCGCTCTTACTGTTAATTTCAATTATTACTGTAATTGACATATGAACTATGTTATATGTGGGCATCCAGCGTCGTTTCATTTTCTCGCTGCCATTTTGGTACTGAAAGCAGGGTGTCTCACCTCTTTCTATATTTTTTATATTTTCTGTAACTTTGTCGAACTGTGTTTCTGGAAAGACGCTCGTGAGGAAGAGAAGGAAACAACTGAGTTTCTGGGTTTCTAGCCACATTACGACTAGAGCTGCTAAGGATGTCGTCACGCCTACGCCGCTTTTTAGGGTACGTGAAGTTGACCTTTCATGGAGGACCCGATTGCTGGCACCTACATGTGCAGACGGACCGATGCGTCTACCGCGGGTGATTTCATCGGATGAAAAGGACCCTGAGGAGGACCCAACTATGGTCCCTTCTCGTCAGTCTTAGGGGCTGATACTATAGGTGGCTACTGATGGCTAACCGTTTATCTTTTTGGGGAAGTTTGACGTTTTGCTAATATGGGTGTAAATTTGTAACTATCTTGGATGGGTAAAGTCTTTACTTTTTGTATATTTTGTGATGTAACTAAAACAAAGCCGATACATAATATATATATATATATATATATATATATATATATATATTATGTGAATGTACAATTTCTAATTACCGTCTCAATTTCGTTGTATTGATAATTATTATTATCTCCTTACCGTTATATCATCTCTTCATTATTATTTACTGTAAAAAGAATGCTTACAGACATTTCAATACTCGACTATTTTATTATCCAAGAATACAAACTATTTAATCTTGTGTTAATAATGAACCGGGACTTAATTAATCACTGTAACCATTATTTTCTGCAATTTATTCCATTTCTTCTTTTGTATTATGGTGTGACGTTCCTTCTTCGCGATGTTAAGAAAAAGGGGCATTACACTGTCTTGGTATCAAAGCCCCGGTTTAGGTTTTCTTTTGGGTCTTATGGTTTTGGATTGTCTTGTTTGTGCTGTGTGACTCTCTGTATTTGGTATTCTACAAGGATACATCTGATTTTCTCTGTGTTTTGTATAGCTTGATTTGAGAAGAATTATGGCTCGTCGGGGAGACATGACTGCTGCAATTGAGGCAATTCAGAAGATAGCTGAGGCTATGCTGCAACAGAACTAGCAAACGGCTCAACAACATACGAGGACTGCACAACAATTGGAGGCTACCATTGATGCCCAGAATCTGGCAGAGTTTCGTCGTACTAACCCTCCACAATTTAAGGGAGAGTATGATCCTGAGAAAGCTACCCTGTGGATCAAGGAATTGGAAAAGATCTTCACGGGCATGAATTGTGCCAACGACAAGAAAATGACTTATATTGCATTCATGTTGATTGGGGACATAGGATTGGTGGACCGGAGAGCAGAGGTTATTGGAGGCTGAGAATTGAGCAATCAATTGGGAATTGTTTAAGGAGAGATTCTTGAATAAGTATTTCCCGGAAAGTGCTAGGCATGCTAAGGAGATGGAATTTCTTGGCTTGAGGCAGGGCAATATGACTGTGAGTGAATATGTTGCCAAGTTTGAGAGTTTGTCCAAATTCTCAACCTACTTTCAACACTAACCAAATGAGGCACGGAAATGTCAGAAGTTTGACGAAGGTCTGAGATACGACGTGAAGAGAGCTACCATTACATTGAAGATTACTCTGTTCTCGGAACTACTTGATACGTGTCGCGGGGTGGAAGACTTGGACCAGGCACATGATGTAAGAAACAGAAACTTTGGGCCTTTTCGGTCTCAAAGAGGAGGAAGCAATAACGCTAACCGTTACCAGAAGAAGCCTTATTCCAGGCCACTTGGAAATCAACAACAGAGGCCACAAGGTGGAAGTCCTGGAGGAAGTCCGGGCAGAACTGGTCAAACAACGGCATCTCCGCCGAGATATATGAAGTGTGGGAAGGAGCACTATACGAGAGATTGGACTATTAAAGGAGTTATCTGCTTCAGTTGTGGGAAACCTGGACACGTTTCTTGTGATTATAATCAACCTAAGGCGGAACCTTCCATCAATGCTGCTAGAACTGCTAAACCGCAGGCTGGAGGTCGGGTTTACACTTTGAGTGGTGCTGAGGCCTCCGAATCCGAGGATCTTATACAAGGGGAAGGTCTCATAGAAGGTAATCTTTTAACTGTACTGTATGACTCAGGTGCAACACATTCTTTCATTTCCTATGACTGTGTGAAAAGACTTAGTTTACCTGTGTCTTCTTTACCTTTTGATTTGACTGTTTCAACTCCCACTGCTAAACCTGTTCTTACCACCAAAGTCTGTTTGGGTTATCCATTGATTGTTGAAGGTTGAATCTTTTCTGTTGATTTGATCTGTTTGCCATTATCTCAATTAGATGTGATCTTAGGAATGGATTAGTTATCTTCTAGCCATGCCCTATTAGATTGTTCTAGAAAAACCATAGTTTTCCCTTTCGATGAGAATTCTAGATTTTTGATTGCCAACCAAGTGAAAGCTTTCTTGAAAGAAGGAGCTCGAGGATACATGTTGTTGTCTTCTTTGAAAGTCGAGAATGAGGTTGATATGGATGCAATTTTAGTGGTTCGAGAATTTCCTGAAGTTTTTCCTGAAGATGTACTTCGTTTACCACCGGAGCGGGAGATTGAATTTGCCATTGATCTTGTACCTGGAGCTGGTCCTATTTCTATAGTGCCTTATCGAATGTTGCCTGCAGAGGTAGTTGAGCTCAAGAAGCAATTGAAAGAGCTTTTGGAGAAGCAATTTGTGAGACCCAGTGTATCACCTTGGGGAGTACCGATATTGCTAGTTAAGAAGAAAGACGGTTGATGAGCGATGTTGTACTCGCCTCAAAATAGACTAGGATTTAAATGGAATATAGCATAGTGCATAACCTAGGTCATCTCCTAAGGATTAATTTGAATTTCTCAAGCATATTAGAAGTTGTCAATAAGTAGGGGGTTTTGTTCATCAAATAGCAGAATACAAGTACAAACCGAAGTTAAAAGAAAATTCAATTATGGAAACACCAATCCAAGGCCTTCAATTCAAGTGGCAGAGTTAATCATAGTTCAAATAGAGTAAAATTATATATGCATTCACCTCTATTAATTCGAATTCAACTGGATAATCTCCTAGAATTTGGTCAACTAAAACAGAATCACAATCGCAATTCTTGATTAAAATTGATTTAAGCACAATTTCGAATTAACATACATCATCAATCGATGATCTATTCTCCATTAAATTCAGATTAATCAATCCTAATTCTATCTTCAATTTCAAAAATCAATGATCTATTCTCCATTAGATTCAGATTAATCAATCCTAATTCTATCTTCAATTTCGAAAGCAGATATATTCTCAATTGAAGAAGGAGAAGAGGAAAGAACACAATCAGAATTCACAATTAAACAAAAGAACTCAAAACTCTAACCACAGTCATTCAATTCCTTGGATTGATTGGATCTTTAGCCTTCCATGGCTATCACGAAAAATGCAGAACTTCAGAGAAGAGATAAGAGAGAAGAGAGAAAAATGAAAAGAGAGAAAAAATCTGTTTCTTCAATCTGAAAAGCTAAACAAAGTAATTCAAAAGGTGTTTTTTTTTAAAATCTGCCTTAACCTATTTGTAACTAAAAATTCTTCTGTAATTCTTAATTTACCCCTGGCATAAACTGTAGCCCTCCGAATAAGCTTTTCATAGATATATAATTTGCCTTATTTGGGCTTAAATTGAGAGAGTTAAGCCCAAATTAGTGAGGGAAGGTCCAAGCTTTGTGATAGCAACAACATCCTAACTTTAAGGCTCAATTTTGCCTTGAATCTAGCTGAAATAAAAAAAATTGAATTAGAAACAAAATTGTATATCTTCGCCTCAGCTTTCAGGGGACACCAAGATCATCCAAATATGATATTTGTAGCCCAAGATATGGCCTGTACAAGACAAAAAGGTCAAAATAAGCTAAATTCCGAAAATTAATGAAGTTTTTACAACTAAGTTCAATGAAACCCAATCATCTAAAACTCACCCACAAACATAATATTGGATACAATTAGCATCAAATAGGCTAAATATAAAACAATAATGAATGCCTCAAAATTGATTGATCAAATTCCCCCACACTTGAACTTTTGCACTCCTGGGCAAAATACCAAATTGAACCAAAAGGGGTTTCAACACAAGAACACAAGATCAACATACTTTCCAATGAATTGCAAGAATGCAAGGTAGTGATCAAGATTCAAACATCCAAAGTATCAAGGAATCAAGACAATCATGAATATATCTCTCAACATCTCAAGCAAGCAAGAAGACAAATCGAATCAAATGATGAACCAAAAGTGATAAGATCCTCACTAGGCATACTCTAACTCTCAAGTGTTTAGGATTGTATTTACACTCAAAGTACCCATAAAAGCAAGTACTACCATAAGCTTGACAAGCCTCTAATTTTCACCACTTGAAACACATGCAAATAAAGATCAAAAGGACTTATTCAAGGTTGTAATGAGACCAAGGTAAGGGAAGGAAACATTATGGATATGGCAAGTTAAGCACCTAAGAGAATAAAAGAGCAATAGGGAGGAACTCAAATGACAAGTAATGCACATTCTCTTACAAATTCCTTTCCTTTTGCTTTCACAACCTTTCTTGAATTCATTCTTTTTCTCTTCATTTTCAATTTCATTTTTCATTTTTTTTCAATTCTTTTTATTATTTTCATTTTTTTTATCACCTTGCATGCATATTACACATCACTTTGCACAACCTCCACACTTGAACTATTAATTGCCCACAAGCAAAAGAGCTCCTCAAATGAAATGAACCAATGCTCTCCCATTCCCTAAGGTAAGGTAAAATCATGGTTTTTCACCAAGGCATAAAATAAGCTAAGACAAAGAATAGGCAAATAGGCTCAAGGGGGTAATCAAAGGGAAATGATACAAGGTTGGCTATTTGGCCAAAGTAGCTAATAAAGAAAGAAGGCCTCAATCATCTCAATACATGCATATGAACAAGGAGCTTCAAAAAGAATCAAGTCAAGTTCTAGAGCACCAACAATCATGAGTGAAATCACACAAAAAAGAAAGGGAATGACATAATGTAATCCATCCATGTATAAGGTCCAAAATCTCACCAAGGACAAGCCTCTCACAATTGATGCAACACTTTAATTCTCAAAGCCAGCTTGCTAAACTAAAAATGCAAGAAATATATTTATACCATGTCATGAAACCTCTAACTAAGAATGATGAAATTACACACAACCTGTACAAACCAAGAAATTCAATGAAAAGCATGCAAAATTAATCAAAATAGAAATAAAAGAAATAAAAATAGAATTAGAAAACAGAAACAAGAAAAAATAAAAATAGAAACAAGAAAACAAAAACAACAAAATTCAAAGAAAACAAAGAAAAATGAAACAACAAAATTCCCTCCCCCACACTTAAATCACACATTGTCCTCAATGGAAACACAAAGCAAAAGACAAGTAGGCATGTGAAATAAAAGAGCAAGGGAAGAGAACACCCTCATCAAGGTGGAAAGATCTACACTTGGGGAAAGGTAGGCTTTGCCAAGGAGAGCTCCTCTATAGGTGCGAGGCTTGCAGGGCTAACGGGGCTCTCAAGAAAGGGCTTAAGACGGTGGCCATTAACCTTGAAACTCTTGTTAGTGGCTTCATTCTCCACTGCACCATAAGGAAAGATGGTAGTGATAACAAAAGGACCATCCCACCTAGAACGGAGCTTACCGGGCATGAGTTTAAGGTGAGAGTTGAACAAAAGAACTTTTTGGCCAATAGAGAAATCCTTTCTAGAAATCATCTTATCATGGAAATGCTTAGTCTTCTCCTTATAGATCTTTGAATTCTCATAAGCCTTCAAGCAAAGTTCCTCTAGTTGTTGCAATTGAAGCTTCCTCTCTAAACTTGCTTGGTCAAATGCTAAGTTACAACTCTTCACTGCCCAGTATGCACGATGCTCTATCTCCATCGGAAGGTGACATGCTTTACCAAAGACAACCCTGAAAAGAGACATCCTTATAGGTGTCTTGTAAGCGGTACGATGAACCCAAAGAGCATCTTCTAACTGGCAACTCCAATCCTTCCTATTCGGCTACACCATCTTCTCCAAAATCTGCTTGATCTCTCTGTTAGAAACCTCGGCCTGCCTGTTAGTTTGGGGATGATATGCTATAGACACTCTACGCACGACCCCATACTTCCGAAACAAAGCCTCCAAAGTCTGGTTACAAAAATGAGTCCCTTGGTCACTAATGATAGCTCGGGGCGCTCCAAACCTGCAAAATATGTTACACATAACAAAATCCACAACAACTCGAGCATCATTAGTCCTGGTGGCCTTGGCTTCCACCCATTGAGAAACATAATCAACCGCAAGCACAATATAAGAAAACCCAAAAGAAATAGGGAAAGGGCCCATAAAATCGATCCCCCAAACATCAAAGACCTTGCAGAAAAGAATGGCTGTTGGGGCATCTCCTACCTGCGGGTGATGGCCACCCCTGCTCTCTGGCACTGCTCATAAGTAGTGAAAACCTAATATGCATCTCTGAAAATGGTAGGCCAGTAGAATCCAGAATCCAACACCTTCCTAGCTGTCCGCTGTGGTCCAAAGTGTCCTCCGATTGGAGAGGAATGACAAAAATAAAGAATTGACTGGATCTCATGGTCAGGTATGCATCTGCGAATCACCTGGTCACTACAAAATTTTCACAAATATAGATCATCTCACACATAGTATTTAGCATCACTCTTAAGCTTAGCTCTTTGTGATCTAGATGCATGAGGGGGAAAAACAGATGCAACCAAGTAATTAACTAAATCAGCAAACCAAGGGGAAAGTGGGGTATCATGTAGCTGCATGAGCTGCTCATCTGGAAAGTTATCTCAGATAGGAGAAGGGTCAACAACTTTTTTGATCCTGCTCAAATAATCCGCCACCAAATTTTCTGCACCACTCATATCTCTAATCTCTAAATCAAACTCCTGGAGAAGCAGCATCCATCTGATTAACCTCGGCTTCGATTCTGCCTTCTTCAATAAGAATTTTAAGGCTGCATGATCAGTAAAGATAACCACTCTAGAACCAAGCAAATAAGATCTAAACTTATCAAGTGTAAATACAATGGCAAGCAACTCTTTCTCAGTGGTAGTATAGTTAGCCTGTGCAGCATCTAAAGTTCGAGAAGCATATGAAATGATATGAGGCGATCTGCCAACTCTCTGTGCAAGGATATCTCCCAATGCATAGTTAGATGCATCACACATGAGTTCAAAAGGAAGTGTCCACTCAGGTAGTTGAATGATGGGAGTGGTGGTCAAAGCTCCTTTGAGGTAATCAAAAGCCTCTCTACACCTGTCATCAAAATCAAAAACAGTATCTTTCTACAACAAGTTGGACAGTGGAAGGGCCTTTTTTTCTAAAATCTTGAATGAACCTCCTGTAGAAACCTGCATGGCCAAGAAAAAAACGAACCTCTCGCATGTAAGAGGGGTAAGTCAACTGGGAAATAGCATCAATTTTAGCAAGATCTACTTCTATACCCTTATAAGAGATGATATGGCCTAAGACTATGCCTTGTTCTAGATAAAATGACATTTCTCATAATTAAGAACAAGGTTAGTCTCAACGCATCTATGCAAAACTTTATCTAAACTGTCCAAGCATGCATCAAAGGAAGAACCATAAACAGTTAAATCATCCATAAACACCTCGATGCAATCCTCTAAAAAATCTGTAAAGATACTTACCATGCATCGCTGGAAAGTTCCAGGAGCATTGCATAGGCCGAAAGGCATTCTCCTATAGGCAAAAGTGCCAAAGGGGTAGGTGAAGGTGGTCTTCTCTTGATTTAAGCACAATTTCGAATTAACACAGATCATCAATCGATGATCTATTCTCCATTAGATTCAGATTAATCAATCCTAATTCTATCTTCAATTTCAAAAATAGATCTATTCTCAATTGAAGAAGGAGAAGAGGAAAGAACACAATCAGAATTCACAATTAAACAAAAGAACTCAAAACTCTAACCATAGTCATTGAATTCCTTAGATTGATTAGATCTTTAGCCTTCCATGGCCATCACGAAAAATGCAGAACTTCAAAGAAGAGATAACAGAGAAGAGAGAAAAATGAAAAGAGAGAAAAGAATTGTTTCTTCAATCTGAAAAACTAAACAAAGTAATTCAAAAAGTGTTTTTTCAAAATTTGCCTTAACTTATTTGTAACTAAAAATTCTTTTGTAATTCCTAATCTACCCCTGGCCCAAACTGTAGCCCTCTGAATAAGCTTTTCATAAATATATAATTTGCCTTATTTGGGCTTAAATTGAGAGAGTTAAGCCCAAATTAGTGAGGGAAAGTCCAAGCTTTGTGACAGCAACAACGTCCTAACTTTGAGGCTCAATTTCGCCATGAATCCAGCTGAAATAGAAAAATTGCATTAGACGCAAAATTGTATATCTTCGTCTTAGCTTTTAGGGGACATCGATCATCTAAATATGATATTTGTAGCCCAAGATATGGCCTGTACAAGATAGAAAGGTCAAAATGAGCTAAATTCTGAAAATTAATGAAGTTTTTACAACTAAGCTCAATGAAACCCAATCATCTAAAACTCACCCACAAACATAATATTGGATACAATTAGCATCAATTAGGCCAAATATAAAGCAATAATGAATGCCTCAAAATTAATTGATCAACGGTACTTTGAGATTGTGCGTGGATTATCGTCAGTTAAACAAGGTCATGATCAAGAACAAGTATCCATTGCCGAGGATAGACGACCTGATGGATAAGTTGAAGGGAGCTGTGTGTTTTCTAAGATCAATTTGCGATCGGGTTACCATCAGATCAGAGTTAAAGTGGAAGACATTCCTAAAACAGCTTTTCGTACTCGTTATGGACACTTCCAGTACCTGGTGATGCCTTTTGGTGTGACTAATGCGTCTGCTATTTTCATGGATCATATGTATAGAATCTTTCGTCCTTATTTGGATAAATTTGTCATTGTTTTCATCGACAATATCTTGATCTATTCAAAAAATCAAGAGGATCATGTTGAGCATCTCAGTATAGTTCTTCAAACTTTGAAGGAGAAAGAGTTGTATGCCAAGTTGTCAAAGTGTGAGTTTTGGTTGGATGAAGTTAAATTCATGGGCCATGTGATTTCAATGGAAGGAATTGTTGTAGACCCATCGAAGGTAGAAGCTATTCTTTAATGGGAAAGAGCGAAGATGGTGACAGAAATTCGAAGCTTTGTTGGATTAGCAGACTACTACCGAAGGTTCATTGAAGGATTCTCTAAGATTGCTGGACCTCTCACTCAACTCACAAGGAAGAATCAAGCTTTTGAATCAATGAATGCTTGTGAAGAGAGTTTTCAAGAATTGAAAATGAGACTAACTACTTCACTAGTGTTAGTCCTACTTGATCCGAGTGAACTGTTCGAGGTGTACTGTGACACTTCATACCAAGGATTGGGTTGTGTCCTTATGCAAGGCGGAAAAGTGGTGGCTTATGCCTTAAGACAATTGCGAGTGCATGAGAAGAACTATCCAACGCATGATTTGGAGTTAGTTTCTATTGTATTTGCTTTGAAGATATGGAGACATTATCTCTATGGAGCAACGTTCAACGTCTTCAGTGATCATAAGAGTTTAAAGTATTTGTACGATCAAAAAGAGTTGAACATGAGGCAGCGAAGATGGTTAGAATTCCTGAAAGACTACGATTTCCAACTTCCGTATCACCCTGGGAAGGTGAATGTTGTGGTTGATGCCTTGAGTAGGAGAACGATCAGTGTATCTGCCATAATGATCAGAGAACAAGATTTAATAGAGCAATTCAGAGACATATGATCTTTTGTGGAATTAATGCCAGGAAAGATCTACATGAACATGGTCACCATTTCGAGTGATTTGATGGATGACATTTGAGAGAAGCAGAAGGTTGACAAGTTCTTGCAAGAGGAAAGAGAGCTAATGAAGTAAGGTGGTATGTCAACATTAGAAGAAGGAAGCGATGGAATTTTAAGATTCCATGGTAGAGTTTGTGTGCCTAAATATGAAGAGCTTAGAAAGTACATTCTTGAACATGCTCATACTAGCAAGTTGAGTATGCACCGTGGAATGACCAAAATGTATCAAGACTTGAAGAAATTATTTTGGTGGCATGGGATGAAAAGAGATATTGCTAGATGCGTATCTTCTTGTTTAGTTTGCCAGAAAACAAAGATTGAGCATCAAAGATCATCTGGAATGCTACAACCCTTAACTATTCTCAAATGGAAATGGGCTAGTATTGCCATGGATTTTGTTGTCAGGCTGCCAAGAACCAGAAAGGGATACGATTCAATATGGGTAATTGTGGATCGACTTACAAAGTCAGCACACTTCTTACCGATCAACATAAAATATCCGTTGGAGAAGTTGACTCAGTTGTATATTGGTGAAATTGTCAGACTACATGGCGTGCCTACAAGTATCATCTCTGACAGAGACCCAAGATTTACATCGAAATTTTGGCAAAGTCTTCAAGAAGCAATGGGGACAAAGCTACAATTGTGTTCTGCATACCATCCTCAGACAGATGACCAATCAGAAAGAACAATTCAATCATTGGAAGATTTGTTGAGAGCTTGTGCCATAGAGCAAACTGGAAGTTGGGATGAAATTTTACCATTGGTAGAATTTACCTACAACAACAGTTATCATTCGAGCATAGGGATGACACCCTATGAGGCTCTGTATGGATGAAGATGCCGAACGCCTTTATGTTGGTATCAAGATGGAGAACGACTTACCATCGGACCTGATCTTATTCAACAGACAACTGAGAAGGTTAAAATGATTCAAGAAAAGATGAGAATGACTCAGAGTCGACAAAAGAGTTATGCGGATAAAAGAAGAAAATCTCTTGAATTTGAGGAAGGAGAGCATGTGTTCTTGAAAGTCACGCCTACGATTGGGGTAGGTCGGGTTCTCAAATCTAGAAAGCTCACTCCAAAATTCCTTGGACCTTATCATATTCTTCGTCGGATAGGTCCTGTTGCTTACCAAATAGCTTTACCATCTTTTCTTTCAAATCTTCATAATGTCTTTCATGTGTCACAACTTCGAAAATACATTCTGAGTCCTAATCACGTCATAGAACCCGATTCAGTACAATTAAAGGAAAACTTGACTTATGAAATAACTCCTGTAAGGGTTGAGGATAGGAGAATGAAGCAACTCAGAGGAAAAGACATTTCATTGGTGAAAGTAATCTAGAACGAGACAATTGGAGATGCAACATGGGAACTAGAGGACAAGATGAAGGAACAATACCCATAACTGTTCTAAAGTACAAAATTTTGAGGACGAAATTCTTATTTGTTGGGGAGAGTTGTAACACCCCAAATTTTATTTATTTTATGATAAATATTCATTTTTAATATTTGTAATTTTTGAGAATTTTTCTGAGAACGCAGAATATTTTAATATTATTCTTCATTTTACGTGCAAACTGGGCGGAGCTGAGAAATGAGACATTTTTTCTGAGAACCTTGATCTGTGGAAACATCGACGGGGGATCTTACTAAACCTGAGGTCGGACACAATTTATGAGGTTTTACATTTTTTGAGAAATTTTAACAGATAAAATAATAAATCGTTGTGTAAAATTTTATCCGTCGGACAATTAATACTGACTCTTGTTAACTATAACAATTGTCCATTAAATAATAACATGTATTAAAAACCCTATCACATTATCTTAATGTAATCTACTTTAAGTTTAATCAAACTTACTTTAATACAAGTTTAATGTATTTTAATCAAAGCTTCTTTGAGAAGCTTTGACTACCAAATGACCATGCTACCCTTGGCTTGTTGGGGAAGCCAAAAATCTCCCCCTCTCTCCTCTTCATTGCCGCGGCATTTGCTTGCCCAAGGGGAAGCAATTTTGCTTCCCTCCTTTAATCAATATACACTAAAAATAATACATTTCCTATCACACTTTCTCTCACTAACTTCTTCTTCTTCATTTTCTCTCTTCCTTCTCTCTTCTTCTTCCCTTTCCATACAGTTTTGTAGCCCCCATCTTCAACCATTTTTCTTCACTTTTCTCTTCATCAAGATCATTTCCATACTCACCTCAACCTCCTCTACCTTTTCTATTTGGAAATTTTCTCTAAAATCCATCTTCACCTCCATTGTCTTCTAAGACAAAGCTTCAAGCTTTAAGGTAAAGTTTTCATTTTTCTTCTTCTTTCTCTTCATTTTCGTGTTCCATGGTCTCTTTGATGACCATGGATCTCTTCTTTTTCAACCCTTGATGTTGATTCATTGTCTTGAAATTCCTAGGGTTTGGAAGCTCAAAATTGAAACCTTCAAGGAGCAAGAAGGAGATCATTTTTGTGTTCTTCCTTTAGGTAAGAGGGAGATTACTCACTTCAACCATTATTGATGGTGAGGGAACCTTTGTATGCTTACTTTGTTTTGGTGATTTTGCTTGTTATGTATTCTTGAAATTGGATTTATACTTGATTGATGATCTTGAATGTATTGGATGTGTTGAAAATGCTTGATCATGTTAGGGTTGTTAAATGAAAAATTTGGAGTTTCCTACCCTAATATGATGCCACGGTTTTGACTAGAATTTGGGGATAGAAATTTGTTTTTGATACACAAATCAAATGAAGCTTATGTGATTAAAGGTTGGATGATAACATTAATATTAATGAATGGAAAATTTTAAGGGTTTAATACTCCAAAGTGTGGCCACGGTTTTGACTTGAATTTTGAGGGATTGGATTGGTTTGGTGTGCACTAAAATTTAAGTGATTAGATATCAAAAGATTAATGCATAAAATGTAAAGAAATTGGAAACTTGATGACCAAGTGAGGCCACGATTTTTAGAGAAAAATTTGGACTTAAATGATGCCTTGATGCATCTTTGGAGATCGAGAATATAGAGACTTGCATAATCCATAATCAAGTGGAAGAATTAAATTGAGTAATGACTCTTAAGAGTGCCACGGTTTTGAAGGATTATTTACCTTAAAATTTCCATAATTGACCAAAGCTTAAGACTTTGAAAATGAGGATCCATAATGTGGACTTGTGAAAATTGATGAACCATGAATACATATTGATGTTGAGGATTGATTCTAAGTCAGTGTGAAATCCCTATGTGGGCTAAGTACTTGTTGACTGTGTACTTGAAGAATTCGTGATATATTGATATTATGACAAGAAAATATGCCATTGTGGTATACTTATGATAAATGTAGCATTAATAAACATACATGATATACATTGTGTCATCATGCATATGTGTTGTCCGTTGGACATTGTTGGAAAGGCTATGTATACCTAGGAGTTTAAATAACACCTATGTACTGGTGCGAATAAACTAAGCGTAGGGTCATAGTGGTTGGCCCTAGGGGCATCGGTGTGTGAGTGTCTCACAATAGACAGTGGTAGCTCCACTGGGGCAGTGGGATAGACCGATGCAAACACACCGACAATTTAGACTGAGACATTATCCTATATCGCGATCAATTGTTGAGGTTCCATGTATAAGCCATATTGCGCAACTATTTTTATATGATGAGCACACTATTTTTAAAAGCTAACGGGATATTGGCATTACTCCTTGATCAGTCACTCTGAAAATGTTTATGTTTAGCTCCATGGAGTAGGAATTTTGGTACCATTTGCATTGTGAACTGTCAGTCTCATAATTCATTGAGCACAAGCATTTATAATTGTGGAAAGTATCTGTTATTATTACTGCAATAATTATATGATTGCTTGGACTGTTGAATGTTGGAAATGTTAATGTTGTCTGCCTATTATTGATGATATTTATTGTTATTTATTATTGTTCTGCTCTTACTGTTAATTTTAATTATTACTATAATTGACATATGAACTATGTTATATGTGGGTGTCCAGTACCGTTTTGTTTTCTCGCTGCCATTTTGGTACTGAAAGCTTGGCGTCTCATCTCTTTCTGTATTTTCTGTATCTTTGTCTGACTGTGTTTCTGGGAAGACGCTCGTGAGGAAGAGAAGGAAACAACTGAGTTTCTGGGTTTCTGGCCATATTACGACTAGAGTTGCTGAGGATGTCGTCATGCCCACGTCGCTTTTTGGGGTATGTGAAGTTGACTTTTCATGGAGGACTCGATTGCTGGCACCTACATGTGCAAACGAACCGATGAGTCTACTGCGGGGAGCTGACGGTGTCTTTATCTTAGGGTCGTTATGACGCCCCTGTTTTTGATTTTTCTGCTTTTGTTATTTTAGAATTTTACCTACCCATGCGGGATATGTGGACTAATATGTTCTACACTCCACAAGAGGATTCTTTCCTCTCCACTACTTGGGCTTCTGCCTGAAATTCGATTGCTCTGATGGCGATTTCGTTGAATGAAGAGGATCCTGAGGAAGACTCGGCTACGGTCCCTTCTCATCAATCTTAGGGGCTGATACTATAGGTGGCTACTGATGGCTAACCATTTATCTTTTTGGGGAAGCTTGACGTTTTGTAAATTTGTAACTATCTTGGGTGGGTAATATATTTTGTGATATAACTAAAACAGGCTGATGTATAATATATATATATATATATATGTATTGTGGATGTATAATTTCTAATTCTGTCTCAATTCTATTGTATTGATAATTATTATTATTTCCTTACCGTTATATCATCTCTTCATTGTTATTTATTGTAAAAAAAAATGCTTATAGACGTTTCAATACTCGACTATTTTATTATCCAAGAATACAAACTATTTAATCTTGTGTTAATAATGAACCGGTACTTAATTAATCACTGTAACCATTATTTTTCGTAATTTATTTCGTTTCTTCTTTTGTATTATGGTGTGACGTTCTTTCTTCGCGATATTAAGAAAAAGGGGCATTACACTGATCCATCGAATCATTTGTCTTCTTCCAAGGATACTCATCCTTGATCGTAATCTTGTTCAATTGGTGACAGTCGTCATCTCATCGAGAAGTTCTATTCTTCTCCTTGACTGATAGCACTGTAGCTTATCATGCGAAACTCATTGACTACAAGAGTGACATTTATATTCCCCTTGCTTTTGTCTTCCACAAAAGATAGCTTGTATCCTTGGATTCCTTTTCTTCACAAAGCTTCAACTTTGTTGGCCGTTATGAATTAAAAAATCTTAGTTTTAGGAAACACTAAGGTTTTCATTGGAACGATCTAGTAGAATATAATTAAAAAATAACTAATTTGTTCCTAAAATTATGCGTATTTCAAGAATGAGGTAAACAATTTGAATCAACCAAAAAGATTTGGTCTTTAACACAAATAGGATAGTTTGAACTATTGGATAGTAACACTAGGTCTGGTAATAGAAACATAAATGAACAAGTCAAAAGTAACAAAGACACTGATGACCCTAATCAATCCACACAGTCATAAGTAGTAAAGAAATGGGTTGCCCCTAGAGTTATACAGCACAGTCACGGGATCATCTCCTGGGGCATAATCTCTGTTGTTTAGATCTTCAGTCTGGGAAACTTTTGTTCCATCCAGGGTATAATCTTTCCCTTCAGCTTGAGGTCTTGAAGCACATACATCACTAATAGAAGGCTTCTTCTTTGGTGGGGCACAGTCTCTAGAAATGTGTCCGAGCTTCCCGCACTTGAAACAGACTACTCCCTTGATCTTACACTCCCTCGTTAAGTGGTTCTTTCCATATTTCTTACATGTTGGTAAAGATGTCATAGTCTGATTAGAACTACGGCCACTAACAACTGCTCCATAAGTTGGATATTGCTGTTGCTTCCCTGATAATCATGAATATGGTTTCTGCTTAAATTGATTAACCTTTCTATTATTCCTTCTTTGGAATCTAGGCAGTCCAAGGTTACCCCAAAATTAGCTTTCCTCCAATAGATTCTGAACCTCAACTTCCAATTCTCGTTGCCGTGCAACCCTTTCATCTTGGTGGGTTGTTACGTCAGCTATCCTTTGCATTTCTTCTGTAGTAGTAGCCATACTTCCATTGTCTCGTCCTACGCTTACATGCGTATGTCTACCACGAGTCATTGCCCTTGTATGTCTACTGAGAACCATTGACTTTCTTCGAAGATGGACAAAACATGACACAACAAAAGCAAGCGTAAGTATTTCAAACAACAATGTCTCCTTTCAGAAACCAAACACAAAGAATCACACAATCCAAACAAGATAAGTCCAATCCACGAATCCTAGCAGTCTCTAACTCGAGCTTCTTCATTCTACCTTCTATGGCGTAACCTCTTGCAAGTCGTCAATCCTCAAACAACTTCTCAAACCAAACTTACACTAGTTATTCATTTCCCCAGAAGATCGGCTCTCCAAAACCTCTTGGACCCCTTACTAAAGAACTTCTATTCTCCTAATACGCCTAGGTGAAGTCATAGTTTCTTGTCCACACAGAACATTACATATTGAGTAGGCTAGTCCTCAATATCATGTAATTACGTAATAGTAGTTGCTAACATTCAACCTATGGCAAGCCATGCATTCCTTTCCCATCTTCTCAATTAAGAGACAAGGAAGTGCATAACATACAAGAACTCTAATATGCCTAAACATAGCAAGTACATACCCTGGCTCAACAGGATGAACTACTATGATACCACTTAATGTAACACCCCTTGATTTAATAACCACGACATAATCATCATTATGCCATAGTCACTAAATCTAGACGTGCTACAATATGATCCACAAGTCTAAAAATTTAATCATTGTGCATATATAGAAAATACGAGCCTCGATATGAGATATATTTATATTTACTCGAATCCAAAATATAACATCACCTTAAATAAAGTTGCATTTCCACAATCTATGCATAGAAGTAACATATAACAATGTTAAACATAAGTTTACATATAGTAACTACCATATAAAATTTTGACTTCTCCCAAAGTCAAACACATGGAGAGAAGGGTCCTGCACTTGATCCCCCTTCGGATCTCCAATAAATGAACATCCCCCTTGAGACACGTCATGATGCATAGGAACCTGAATAAGTGACACAACCGAAACCTCTCTAGGAAAGAGGTGGCGATCATCTCATAACTCCCCAATGGGTATAGGGAACTCCACATGTATAAAAGTATGAAAGATGCTTGTAGCAACTTCAAGATAATTACCACTTTGAATTAGGATTACATCCCCTATGTACATAAAATGCTCTGCATCACGGTCGGAATGCCAGGCTTCCATGCCTCCATGGAACTGTATCCACATACAACTGAAGAAAGCTTGTCCAGATGCCATCACAAAGAGACAAAAGTCAATTCCAAACTAAACTAAGTTAATTCAACTCGCTCTTTCCACAGTCTTTATCCAAACATAGCATGAGACAGAGTAATACAACAAAGAGGTGAGACATCCTATTTGCATTACTAATTATGGCAGTAAAGAAACAGAACGGTGCATGACGCCCACATAGCATAGCTGGAATAATAATCAGCATCAAGATCCACATAATAAATAACTTAACAATTACAGGTAGTTATAACATCAATTAAACAATATTTTCATCACCATATAAATGAATAAATACATAAATGCCAAATGATATGTTGACTCACTATGCACGTACACATGGTACCAAAAGTTCCTACTCCATGGAGCTAAACCAAATTTCTGAGATGAGCGTTCCAGAAGATCTGCCCCCCAATGACAGTCTACGCCGGACCGCGAAAAGAGCTCGTAATGCGTTGCAACAGTTTATCATGGCCAGGGGTATATAATGTGATAACATCATCACGAAATAAATCACCACGCCTTATGTCTCCCCAAGATCCATCATAGATCTCACTATCTGATTCTCGCTCAACTCATAGGCTCAAGCAGCCTTTTAACAGTCATCGACTGAGCAATTGACCAATGTATGTTGACTCAATGCATAATCATGTATATTCAACAATAATGATATACTTTCCATAACACACCACAATTTGGCCAAGTTAAACATCAATAGAATTTTAGTCCCAAATATGGATCCACAATAGCATAGTATTAAGTTCTCAAGAGTGATAACACACTTTTTGAGGTTCATTTCGGGATTTCACTTTAACTTAACAATTCTTATGAAACCATTACAAAGTTTCGCTTTGATTAAGTTTCTTATGAAATCATTATAAAGTTTCACTTTAATTAACATCTATTATGAAATCATTATAAGGTTTCACTTTAATTAACATTTCATATGAATTCATTTTCTAGAGAGATTCTCTTGAAGTCCTTATTCAATCTTCATTCCTTTAAATTAGTCAAGTTTTTTAGTCTAATCAAATTATGCTTACTTAAAAATTACTCTAAGGTTTTACAAGTCTCACAAACTCTCTTGTTCTTCCCTTATGTTCAAAATCGTTCTATGTCATAAGATAAAGTCTTGTTCTTTATTCTTTCCATTTTATGAAATCCTAAGGAGTCTAAAATTTTCCCATTATCTAAGTCTCCACTTTAGCACTACATTTTGTGGCATTTTGCGTTAAGAGGCCGTGGGCCTCAAGGAGGTTAAGGGTTTGAAATTCTCATTGTTCCTTTAAATCATTGTTCACTTAATTAGTTATCTTCTCAATTTGTTACAAAATTTTAACCATGATCACCTTAGATGAGAGCATGTGGCTGTGAGTTCTAGGGGTTTAGAAACGCAAAATTTTCATTTCTCCATTCATCAATAATCCTTTAATTAGTTAGTCTTTCATCTTACATCAATGTTTTAATCTTGGACACCCTATTTTAGGGCACATGGCCGTGAGCCTCAATTGGAAGTGCAAGGAACCCTTGCTTCCCATTCATAATTCTAATTTATTACAAACAACCCAAGATTACCAACATACACCAATACACCCACAAAATCACACAAAAGCACATTAAATCCATAGAATTAATAGAAAACTATAAAATCAAGAGAGCAACCCATGTTAGGGTTTCTCACAATCCACATACAAACAAGTTTCCCACCACCAATAGAGGTTGAAGTGGATAGCCTCCCTCTTACCAAGAGAAGATAACACAAAAGCAAGCTCCTTTCTCCTTTGAAATTTCATCCTCCACCTTCAAGAAACCTGATAAGCCTATATTTTATAGCCCTAAATTAGATAAATTGTGATGCTTTGATTGTTTTATTTTAGAATTTATGTCACATTTAATCTATTTATCCTTGATATCTCATGATTGGTCTTGCTCTATGTTTTTAGGTCCAAAATAGATGTTTTGACATGATTCTATGAAGGTTTGGATGGATCCTTTGCAATGGAGTTGAGCTCGGAATTTATATGGCTAAGATTTGTAGAGTTTTTGACTTTTGTGTGATAAAATGAGCATATCTTGAGCTACAGAGGTCAAAACGAGGTGAATTAGGTGTTCTTCGAAAGCTAAGAAAAGGATCTACAACTTTCATGAAGGACACTTATCCAAAAAAATGATGTTTTGAGCTATTAAATAGTTAGACACGGCCGTGTCTAACTTATGTAAAGCTTCTGCCAACTCACACGACCATGTCTAACTAATCTAAAGCTTCTGACTTGGAGACACGGTCATGTCTAATTTAGGCATGGCCGTGTGAGTACTGTTCACTCACGAATTTTTACTGTTTAGATGTGTTTTCGGACGACTTTTGACGTGGTTTCTCAGAGACACGGCCATGTCTCCCATAGACACAGCCGTGTCTCCCTCCAAACTTGCAAAAAAAGCTAAAATTGTTTATAAAAAGGGGGGAAGATACAGAAACAAGTAGGGGATGGACGGAACGAAGGAGGAGAGCTCCCAGACCAATTTTTCATCTATTTTCACTTTTCTTTGTAATTTTTACTTAATTAGTTCATAAGGAGAGGTTCGGAGAGGCAAATCTAAAGGAAGGAAGGCTTCAAATGGAGGATTTCTTGAAGGCTTGAAGATCTGGATCTCTGCAAAGGGGTTTTGATTTCTCTTTCTCTCTAGTTTTTCTCCTTTCTTTGGTTTTGTTTCCATGGATTTGTATCTTATTATGAGTATGTTTGTATTGAATATGAGTGGCTAAACTCATAGCTAGGGCTGTGGGGGATCTTGTGTTCTTAACTATTTGGATCTGATTTCTAAATTGATTATGGTAATTTCTTTGTGGGTTTATCATATTGTTTGCATTCTTGTCATACTTGATCACTTGTGGCATTTGTTAATTCATTGTTTGACCGGTGACCATCCGCACTCAATGAGTGGATCTATATGGTAAGCCTAGGATTATATTGGTGAATGACCAAACATTAATTTCTCCTACCAATGGAATTGACGGGTTGTTAGTTCATATCTTGAAATTGGAACTTAATGCATTCTTGATTAATTCAATTAAATGACCAAATAGGTGGATTAAATTAAGAATAGAATATTGTTTCATCCATGACCATTGGGATTTAATAGCAAATAAGTTAATATTGGCAAAAGAATTACCTGTATCATAATTGAAAGAAGATCCGAATAATGAGACTCAAGTGAACCCTGGGCCCTAGTGCCTCTCTATCTTTGTTTATCTTTTCTTTATTTAATTGTTCTTTATTTTCTTCATTAGTTTTCTATTTTTAATTTGGATCTTGCATACATTTTCGACTATCTAAATAACATAAGAGTTTTACAATTTTAGTAATTATCACTTATTCCTCGTGGGATCAATAACTTGGACTCAAAAGTTCTATATTACTTGGCGATAGAGTGCACTTGCTCTTAGTGTATCTTTTACACGCACCAAGTTTTTTGCGCCGTTCCTGGGAATAATTTTGGTAATATTAGAGGCGTAAAATTATAGTTAATTTAGACAAATTTTTATTTTAAATTATTTTATCTATTTTTATTATTGTGTTTTGTTTTTGTTTATCTTTATTTATTTTTATTTTGTTTTTAGTATAGTGTTCTGTTTTTGTTTATCTTTATTTATTCTTATTCGCTTTTATTTGTATTTGTCTCTATTTTCTTATTTTTGTATATTTTTGTTTATTTTTATTTTCGTTTTTGTTTATTTTTATTTTTTGTTTTTGTTTTTGTTTTTATTATTATTATTATTTATTTTCATTTTTGTATTTTTAATTTAATTATTTTATTTTTATTTTTCTTTATTTTTGTTTATGTATTTTTAATTAATTTTTCACTACATTTATCACTTGTTCATTTTTCTTGTTTATATTCACTCGCTCTCAATTTCCTGATCTAACATTTGATCCAGAAATTGAGAAAACAGTTCGCAGGTTAAGGAAGCAAACTCATATTGCAACTGTGACAGAAGACATAAATAGGATGGAAGAGCCAGTAATTGAAAGGAATCGTGACGAACAAGCTAACCCAGCAGAGCGAACCATGCTTAAGTACTCTATGCCCACTGCTGAAGGGTATGGAGGAAGTATTATAAGACCAGCTGTGGCGGCTAATAATTTTGAGATCAAACCAGCATTGATCTCTATGATCCAGAACTCTATACAGTTTGGTGGATTGCCTTTAGATGATCCAAATCAGCACTTGGCTAGGTTCTTGCAATTGTGTGATACAATCAAATACAATGGAGTGACAGATGATGCAATCAGATTACGACTCTTTCCTTTCTCTCTTAGGGACAGGGCGAGTCAATGGCTAACGTCACTACCAAGGGGTTCCATTACTACTCGGGACCAATTGACACAACAATTTCTGGCTAAGTATTTTCCTCCTTCTAAATCTACTAAGTTGAGGAATGATACATCTTCTTTTATGCAGTCTGAAATGGATACTCTCTATGAAGCATGTGAATGTTTTCAGGAGTTATTGAGGAGATGTCCACATTATGGATTTTCTGTATGGCAGCAAGTTCAGACTTTTTACAATGGTTTGTCATCTGCAAACCGTTCCTTCATTGATGCTGCTGCGGGAGGTACAATAAGGAGAAAGACCCCTACTGAGAGCCAAGCATTGATTGAAGAAATGGCGCTAAATAGTTATCAATGACAAAATGAGCGCCAGATTCTTAAGAAACCAGTAGGTGTGTATGTTGTTGATGCTTCTACTACCATTTTGAATCAATTGGAACCTTTGACAAAGAAGGTGGAAACTTTGATGGTAACAAACAGTGCAGCCCCGCCAATTATTTGTGATGCATGTGGAGGACAGGGTCATACAAGTTCAAACTGTCAAGTTGGTAGTCCCTTTGCCCCGGAGCCTGAAGCAGCAAATTTTGTTGGAAATTCCAACTGGCAGCAGTACAATCCTTATGCCAACACGTACAATCCTGGTTGGAGGGACCACCCTGATTTCAAATGGGGAAATCAACAAGGCTACTAGCAAAATCAGCAAAGAGCTCCACAACCACCTCCAGGTTTCCAAGCACCTGCAGAGAAGCCAAGCTTTGAAGATTTGGTAATAAAATACATACAAAATTCAGATGCCAGAATGAAGAACATGGAAATTCAAATCAGTCAGTTGACCACTTTGATGACAGCAAGAGCAACAGGGACATTGCCTAGTACTACTGAGACTAATCCAAGGGAACAGGTCAATGCAATTACCCTGAGAAGTGGCAAAACTTTAGATAAGAAGGCAAATGAAGCACCTAGCTCATCAAGAATCGAGGAAAAGAAAAATGATGTTTTAACTGAAGATATCTCGATTCAAGTTGACAACAAAGGAAGAAAGGATGAGAAGAAAGAACCAAAATGGAAAAGAGCGAAGAAGTATCGTGAGCAAAGCTTAATATATGAGCCATCACCATATGCCAAGATCCCATTTCCTCATAGGCTCAAGAACAATCAACCAGATAAGGAATTTGCTAAATTCTTGGAGATTTTGAAGAAGTTGCACATTAACATTCCATTTGTTGAAGCCATCTTTCAAATGCCCAAGTATGCCAAATTCTTGAAGGAAATAATTACAAAGAAACACAAGCTTGAGGAATTTGAGACAGTATGCCTTAATGAGGAGTGTTCTGCCATCCTTTTGAAGAAGTTACCCCCGAAATTAAAAGATTCAGGGATTTTACTATTCCTTGCTCTATTGGTACTTCTTATTTTGATAAAGCATTATGTGATTTGGGTGCTAGTATTAATTTAATGCCTTTTTCTGTGTTTAAGAAATTAGGAATGCAGGAACCAAAGCCCACTAACATTTCACTACAGTTGGCTGATAGATCCTTCACTTACCCTCGCGGTGTGGTAGAAGATGTTTTAGAGAAGGTGGATAAATTCATTTTCCTAGTTGATTTCGTGGTGCTAGATATGAAAGAGGATTCTGATATTCCTCTCATTCTTGGAAGACCGTTTCTGGCAACTTCAGGAGCAGTAATTGATGTACCATGGGGTGAGCTTATCTTGAGAGTGGATGGAGATTATATGACCATAAATGTCTTCAGGGAGGTTAAATCTTCCCCGATGTCAAATCTTCACGCCCCGATCAATTTTGTTCAAGCTAAGAAATAGGAAGTCTTAGCTATCAAAGACCTCTCCCCACTATCATATAATGTTGCTGTTGATCTTCTGGAAACTCCAGTTACTAAAACAGAAAAAGGCCCTCCGATGATCCATGCGCCTTCACAAATTGGTCCTTCATCTGTTGATCGATCAAAATCACCATGGCCTAGCGGAGCCAAGACACTTCCAGAGCAACCAAGTCATTATCAAGCTCAAAATGTTTATGGAGGCACCTCCAAGGTCATGGACATGGGATGGGGTCACTGCTTTGAAAAGAAGAAGGTGTCATCCTATTTTTCTTGCTTTAAGCCACCTTGATTTTTTTCGAAAAAGGCAACGTCGAGCTAATGACGTTAAACAAGCGCTTAACAGGAGGCAACCTGTGTTTCTTCTTTTAGTTATTTTTGTTACTTTTATTTTAAAGTTGCAAGTTGAAGATGGTTTTCGCAAACCGAGAAGATAAAAATTTACTTCATTTTGAATGGTTGAGTAAGGAGTCGGTAGATAATATCTTGTTGACTCTTGAGATGCATTCTTATGGACTTATGCATCATAAACTTCTTATTTGTGAAACCTCTCCAGAGACGAATATAAGTGTTACAGTCTTGGGAATTTAACTTTAAAAGACCCGAGGTCATGTTTCTACTCATGTGTTTTGTGATTTTTAGGTTTGTTGCAGCGCTGATTTTTGTGCTTCTCCTCTGCCTAACACTGTCTTACTCTTCATCAGGTTGTGTTGCTCTTTTCTTTACCTCCTTTATTTCTTTCTTTTCTACATTGAGGATAATGTTTATCTTAAGTGTGGGGGGGGCTACTGTATTTTGTGAAAAAAAATAATAAAAATTTTGCTCAATTGATGAACACTTGAGTAATGCTGGAATTGTGTGTCAAATGCTTGATTTATTCTTATGCTGATAGAGATTTGTTGAAAAGGGGAATCCAATGATCATGTTATGATTTTGCACAAAGCAATCTGGTTCAATTAAAAAAAAGTGAAATTTAGCATCTTTGTTGGGAATTAGTCATGTCTGCTTGCTTCTGATTTCTTTACCAACTTAGACAGAAAGTGAGTTTTGAGCTTTAATGATTGAATTTTTCTTCTGGAATGAGTTTTCTCGAGATTAAGGTGAGCTAGAACTTGCTTTGATATCTTGTTGAGACTTTAATAATTTGCATATATATTTGAATATGATTAAGGCAATTAGGCTTTATTCTTTCTTGACTTTCAGAGTTGAATTGAAAAAATGACCTTTCATTGCCCCATTTGAACTTGAAAATTGATTTCTTTGAAAACCCAACTGAATAATCAGGTTGAATTCTTTGAAGCATCTAATGTGTTGAAAGAAAAGTCTTAGAAAGTTGTTTTATCTTCAAAGGTTTCAAAAAAAATGAGAAAGAAGGAAAAAGGAAAAGATTTATTGGTTAGAATATTGGGTTGAATTTGAGTGTTGGTTAAATCTTTGTGCATCATGCTCTATTCATCTTTTCAGCCTGATTCTACTTGTATTGATTTATCCATTAGCATTCTTTACTCTTACTTATCTTTTCCCTATCTTACATTATTACCCTTGGCCCCGCTACAACCAGATGAAGTCCTTTTGATTCTTGCTATGTATGTGAATTTGGAAGTGGAGACGAGATTGATAGATAAGCTTATGGTTTTGCATTTTTCTCGAGAAATTTGAGTGATCTCTTTGTCTTTAAACACTTGAGCGATGGAAAGAAGAGTGATCTCATTTGTTTGGTGAAAAGAAAAGTTGCAAGCTAGACTAAAGAATCTTATCGTTTTAAGTGTTGAATAATCTTGATTGATTGGATTTGATTGCTGAATTTAGACTTTTTAATTGTGGAATTTCCCTTGATTCATTTTCTGGATGCTAAGTTTGATCTTGCTATTGATTCCTATTCTTTGCTTAAGGACAAGCAAAGCTCAAGTGTGGGGGAGTTGATAAGCTTATATTTTATAGCCCTAAATTGGATAAATTGTGATGCTGTGATTGATTTATTTTAGAATTTATGTCACATTTAATCTATTTATCCTTGGCATTGTGATGCTAATTTAATTTCCTACTTATTGAGATCATTTGTGTATGTCTTTTAGGGTGTATTGAGGCACTTTTCAGGATATTTCTTGGAGAGAATTATCAAATTGCATATATGAAAAGTTTGGGAAATTCTTAGACATTCAAAGCATGATAGAATGCCAAGGTTGGTGTTTAGAACTTTGGTCAACATGAGGTTGATTTCTAAATCACTTGTGAGTGACTGTGTGATGTTCTAGATACTATTTAGCTAGAAATACGAATCTTACTACTTTGTTGAATAAGTGAGGTTAAGATTCCTATGTTCTAGTGTTTAAATGTAGCTTTAACATTTGGTTTTGAAACTTGGTATTTGCTAATTTCCTATGTATTGTAACCTCATATGGTGTGCATAACCATTTGGCTAGAGAATAATGTGTGAACCTAGATTCTCAGAACAGAGGCTCAAGAGGTCAAGGTTACCTGTGTATAGGGTTGGTATTAGTACTCTTACTTTTGTGAGGGGAATGAGTCCATACATTACCAGGTAATGTCAGGGCTTAATTGTCTATCCTACCCAGTATATACAAGGGAACGAAGGTTCTTGGGAAATAAGTAAGTAACTTGTGTTTTCAAAACTCAAAACCTGCATTAGCATTGCATAATCATTATATTAGGACTTTGTTTGAGCATAATCATACATCATAACATAAAGCATTGCATTGTTGACAATTATGTGGGTAGTTGTCATTGTTAGATCAGTTGATTGATTGGTTACTTGTTCGATAGTATCTTAGGATTGTATAGTCGATTCTTTGATATTATTGATTGTCAGTTATTCTATTACATAGAGTGTTTTTATGTGTTTAGTTGATTTATTTGTTGAAAATGATTAACTGTTAGTATTGGTATATGAAATACTGAGAAATTATGATTTCTCACTCTTGTGTGTTCTATGTAAATCCAGGTGAAGACCTTCCAAAGGGAAAGGGCAAGAAAAAGAAAAAGTAGAAAGCTTAGTTTAGTAGTTTTATTTCTTTTTGAATCAGATTGTATATTTGTACTTTTCTGGTTGTTTGTAAAAGTTTATGTATACAGTAAGCTTGTTAGTCATTGATGTACGTATATATGATCTTTTTATCATTCTTGGCTCTCTATAATGACTATACAAGTTATTATGGGTTTTTATTTTATGCATTTTTTTTTAAGTGACATGGTTAATGCGATTTATTTTGAAATATTCCGTTTATTTTACGATAATTGTATTAGGGTGTTACATTATGATAATTGAAGTGACATGCTTAATGCGATTTATTTTGAAATATTACGTTTATTTTATGATAATTGTATTAGGGTGTTACAAAGAGAAGAGAAACATATCACTTTCTTACTCAATATTTCTATCAAGTACGGCTAGGGTTTGTAATGTGTGCCTTGACAGCCTCTTAACAGTGCTATTTATAATAGTTGCTGCCTTATGTGAGTGAGAGCAGCAACAAGGTAAACTGTGCAACCCTAGACTCATCTGTTATGAGTTTGGACCATGATTAAATCTGAGTCCAACTTGGATCCTTATTGCTCCAACTAAGTCTGCTCTAAGTGTGCAACCCTGAACGTTCTCATGACATTGGCAGCAATATTAAAATCTCATTTTAATATTATAAGCAATGAGCGGTATCTAGCAACACACCATTGCTACCCAAGTAATGAGAATGTCAGTGATTTGGCATAACCTTTTTGTGATCAATGTTACTATGTAGTTTAGTCCCTTTGTCTAGATATCTAGATTAAACACAAAGCATGGAACGTGTCACCCTTGTATAGTTCAATCATTCATTTCCTGATACTCGAGTAGACATAGTAATAACAAATGAGATCAATATCTCGTATTGACTCATTTGAGCATGATCAAGCATTTCGTAGTCTCACTCAATCAGAAGACCTGAAGATATTACTCCTATTATGTAGGAGGGACAAATCTCATCTAGGTCACTCACATCCCTCTGCATGACTCGCGATATGCCTAATAACTAACTTTATAATCACTTTGTTATAGATGACGTTTGATGGCATTAAAACATACAACTCCTCATGTAGGAATCGTAGTGATTTTAGGTCAAAGAATCACATACATCATTATCATTATAAGAATTGCTTATGACACTCATGTAATGATCCACACAACGTTCTCATGGTGGTTCAGTCCAATACATCATTACTCTAATATGTATTCATGTAAAGACTCGATATCTCATATCCATGACCTGTGAGATGTGACCATCTGTTTATGCATATACTAGTCTCAATGTGTAACACCCCAACTTTAGGATAAATGACCGTTATGTCCTGATTGTACTGTTTTATGTTTTTCTATATGTTATAAAATTTATTTGACTGTTTCGAGTTCATATTTAAGTGTTTTGTGTGATTTACTCCGGGTTAGGAAAATAATAATTTTCATGCCGGGGAAATCTTATTTTAATTATTCGGAGCTGGAGGATCTTACTAAACCCAATTCTGAATGATACGTGTATCAATCTTTTAATTTTTAGGATTTAACTGTGCATTAACATAATTTTATATTATTATAATATTATTTTATTAGTCAGTACAAATAAAATGGTAATGGATCCGAAAAGGTTTGTGGGACCCACTTTTGGTTTGTAGGACCCACTTTGGTTTGTAGGACCCACAATTGCTTTGCAGGACCCACGTTCAGAGAAAATAATCAACGTTAGTGGCTTGATTTATTTTGAACCAATAGGAATTAAGTCAACAAAGAGGACTTGACTTGATTTACACCGTTGGATGAAAAGGTTGAGTTTTGAATATCAACCGTTGATCTAATCTATGGTTGTAAAGAATGAGCTTGGTGAGGAAGGCTTGGATATCCACCATTGATTAAATAGACGGTGGAGATTGGTCACACAAATATGGTTAGAAACATTTGTGACCATAGGATGAGAAGAATGTAGAGGAGATCTTGACCCTTTATCTTTAAAGATGAATCTAATGGCTAGAATTTTATGGAGATAAGATCTAATGGCTTAGATTTGATCATATCACTACCTAATATCAACCATTGATATGATCAATGGCTCTTGAAATTTGGATAATAAGAATATTAGCTAATTAGTAATGTAACTAATTATATTAATTAAACTAGATTAAGTGTGCATAGAAACTTAATGAGATTAGTAGCTTAATTAGTGATCATCATTAAGGAAGAACATTCAAGAACAAGTGACTAGGCTTATGACAAGGCATGGATTAGCCAATGGAAGACAAGCTTGGTGATCAAGTTTTGATCTCAACCTTTAATCACATCTAAGGCTAGGATGGAGTCTTGGAAGGTCAAACAAAGTAGTCACCTTTCTCTCTATGGAGTTACACGGCCATGCACCACTTTGGAGAGCAAATTTCACTTCATTCTCTAACACTTTACTACACATTCTCTCTTCCAAAAATACAAACCACCATTGTTGTTTTTCTCTAAGCAATTCGGCCAAGAACCCTAAACTACCATCTATCCATCTAAAATTTTATTCAACCTACTTTTCTAAACATAAACATTATTCTAAGAACATCTCTACTTGAGAGTTCTTCCAAAATCTATCATCTTGAGCTTGGAAAATCACTTTGGAGATTTTCCCTAGAAGGTGAAAATCCTTATTTTCCATTTCTAACTTCTTTTTCAAGGTTCTAAGCCATGATTTATCCATGGTTTATGATTTTTTCTTATAGTTATAACACTTTAAATTTTTGTTTAAGATCTTTTAGGTTCTTGAAGGAGATCACGAAATCCATAGGAAGGAGATCACGAAATCCATAGGAAGGAGAGTAGGAGATTTTGTCTTCCTTTAAGGTAAGAGGGAGATTTAATCTCATCAACCATGTGTGGTGATGAGAAAATGGACTTGTATGTGTGTGAAGAATCCATAAGGATTCACTTGTGTTTGATTGTTTAAATGCTTTCTTACTTGTGTATGATATTGTTTGTATGCATGTCTACAAGCTATAAAATATATTTTATGTGTGATTATGCATGAATATTACTTAGGATGAGAATAACATGTGAGGGTTGCATGAGTGTTCCAAAGAACACAAAATAGAAGCTCACGGCCTCAATCAAGAAAAGAGAACCAAAATGTTCTCATCCATTTTCTAAAGAAAGGATTTAAGGGAATTAGGTAAATGAATGAATTTCAAAATGATTTTAGAAGAAGAAAAATGATCTAAAGATCAAATGTCAAGAATTTAGCAATTTCGGCCAACATGCCATATAAATGAGTGATCAATTAAAAATTTATTTTTTAAGTGTAGAGTTGATGTTTTACCTAAAAAGAATACATTTATAATGAATTTCCAAGATTGAAAGAAGTAAACCAATTTTTATTAGAAATGTGATGTAGAAGAAAAATGAAGGAAACCCTTGAAAAATACTTACTTTTGAATTTTAAAGTATAATGATAATTACTAAAGTAGATTTAGTAATAATAAACTAAGTAAACGAATTTTTAGAGGAAAAACATAAAAAGTACAATTTTAATAGATTTTATAGACAAAATGTTGTCAAAATTTATTAAAAACAGACAAATAAAAGAGAATATTTTATATTATATTTATAACGTAAGGAAAATTATTTTTACGTAGTTTTAAAGTAGTGAAAATAGCTTACATAGTTTTAAAACAGAGATTTTAAAGCTTTTCGATCAAGAAAACGATTTAAAAATCTTACGCGATTGAGAAAATAATTTAAAAACAGTACGCAATTTTAAAAATAGCAAAATATATTTACGCGATTTAAAAACATTTGTAAAAATGATGAAATTGTGAAAACGCGATAAAATTTCTACGCGATTATTTGGAACAGCGAGTTTTACTGTCGGGCCAAAGTGGTGGACTTGAACATGTGAAAATATTGTGTGTCAAGTGGGAACATACTGTATTTTGGACATGTAGAAATATGGTACATCAAGTGGGAACATACTGTATTTGAGATTTTTGCCATTGAGGGCATTGACGTAAATATGAGAATATTTTTGAGACTAAGGGTAATTTGGTAATTATTATTTTTATTCATGCATTGAGTTATGCCAATATGGTTGATTATTGGTGATTTGATTGATGAGGCGAATTACACCGTGTTGTCGGTGTGATAAGCGTAGTGTGGTTCATTTCTTTGTATGGACTTGGAGGCATTAGTGTGCGGAGTATTCCACATGTAGATAATTGGTCGCTCTTCTGGGCTGTGGTAACTGGCAACACACTAGTGATCTCGACACGCACTATACTTAATTAAGATCTTGTAAAGATTATTTTTGTACAATGCCTGTAGTTACACGATGTTTGGACTGTGTGCTACTACACGATGATTGGACAGTGAGCTATAAACACAACGTAAGACAGTGCAATAGTTTGGTTGGGCAGCCTGAGATACTTATAGTTCTTTACGGGTCATTCTCTCTGATATCTGTGTCTAGCTCCATGGAGTAGGAACGAGTCGTATTGCATTTGCATTTGTGTCATGCATCATAACATTTTTATCTGTGATATTATTTGATACTGTTGTATTAAAAATTACTGTATTAAATTGTATTATTATTTATGATGCTATAGTATGCTTTATTGTATAAATTGTTATATCTGTTGTATTTGGCGTTTTCTTATTTGCCATGCTGGTATTGATGTATGATTATCTCACCTCTGCATATGTATTGTTTTCTGTATTATTAAATTATGTTGTAAAGAGTTTGAGGAAGAGGATCAGCCTCTTGAGAGTGTGTATCCTGAAGAAGAGGAAGAGCAGTAGATGGGGGATCCGTTCGACGACTACGAACCTTCTGATCATCCATATCCATTGGACTGATTTGGCAAGTATGACACTGCCGGGGTTTCTTGGTTTCGTGAGACTTGAGTTTCACGGGAGTTCAGAGGCCTGGCGTCTATGAGAGGACAGAGATTCAGTGGTCTACGTGGGATGGTTGACTGTGTCCCTACGAACAGAGTTTGATGGGGAACCTATTTTTACTACTACTCTGTATTTGCATTTAAAGTTGCCGCTGACTATTAGGCCTTATTGGGGAGGGATATTCTATGCGCCTAATGGGATTAGCAGTGTATCGCAACACGGACTCGTTTCTGTAGAGCTTCGAGACATCCTAGATACCTATCTCCTGAAGTTTCATCTGAGAGTGATCCTTCAGAGGGTTAGGGATCTGTGATGTGCACTTGGGCACTTTTTGATGTTATGTATTACATTAACCCTTTATCGCTTTGTTTAAATATTTTGTAGTTGTATATTATTTGTACAACTTAAAACAAAATCATATGTATATTATGTGTGATGACAGTTTGCTTTATATTATGTTTCGTGTTATTTTATTTAGTAATATTCTATATAAAAGAAGAAAAATTTTACAACCCATACTATTTATGTGACAAATGTTTTACAACTTGGGTAGATTTCATTTTATTACATCATAAATGTAGCACTCCCACAAGGGTGTTACACAATGTATTATTATCATCCTGATTAACAATAATACTTGACTAGGGACATTTAAGAATAGTGTTTTGATTCTATCCAATAGGATCTCACGATCAAGTCATTCACTTGATGTCTTATGGCATAAACTTACTATTCTAAGGACTTTGTTATGTTTATCATAAATAATACACAATAAATGAAATGCCTCATATATAAATTGGCCTTTATGGCATACACCAATAGTAGCTCCCCTTAACTAGTCCATCAAATCATCTATCCTAGGTAATGGGTACATGTTCTTAATTGTCACTTTATTCAATTGCCTATAATCCATACATAACCTCATGCTACCATCTTTCTTTTTGACCCAGAGTATTGGAGCTCCCTAGGGTGAGACACTAGGTCAGATGAACTTCTTCTCTAACAATTCCTCTATTTGTTTCTTAAGTTTAGTCAACTCTAGAGGTGACATCCTATACGGTGCTATAGAGATAGGCCCTGTTCCTGGCACTAAGTCTATAGTAAATTCTATCTCCCTTTGAGGTGGCAACTCACTTACCTCTTTCAGGAATACCTCTAGGTACTCTCTTACCACTGGAATATTCTTTAATGTTTGCTTACTCTTAGAATTTAAAGAAAAGAGGAGAATAAAACCTCGAGCCCCTTCTGCTAGGTAGTTGGTAACTTGACTACATTTAGATATATAGACACAAGTTTTCCAGTAGAGGTAGAGACTAATAGACCATAAGAAAGGTAAGAAAAAGATAACTCCAATTCCTTCACACAATCATAAGAAATAAAAGAATGGGTTGCCCTGAATCATATAGTATAGTTAAAAGCTTATCTTTACCTATACACTTACCCTATATAAAATCTGAGGATTGAGCTGCTTCTTGGCCGCTTAGAGTGAATACCCTTCCTCTGGTCAAGGGTCTAGGAATTGCTGCTTCGTTTTGTTGAGGACAAATTTTGGCAAGGTGTCCTTTCTTGCCACGGTTGAAGCATGTCATTTGGTCGATCATGCATAGCTTTCTACTATGATTCCCTCCACATTTTGAACACTTTGGCCCTTTATCTTCTATTCGTATTTACTTTGCCTCATCTTGCTGATTCTTGGATTGGTATCCACTTTTCATAAATTGATCATCATTTCTCTTCCTTTTCTGAAAATTCAATGACTTTTGCCCTTGTTCCCATTCTAATTTAGAGAATTCTATAATTCGACACTTGTTTACTAAAGTATGGAATTTCTAGATCTCAATTGGTTGTACCTTTTCTTTCATATCTCTTCTTAAACCAGTCTCAAACTTTACATATTTCCATTTCTCGTTGGGATTGTATTTAAGATAAGTGGAAAACTTATCTAACTTCTGAAACTTAGCCAAGTATTGGCTTATGGTCATATTTTCTTGCTTAAGCTCTAAGAATTCCATCTCTTTCTCTTCTTGGACATTTGAAGGAAAATGCTTTTCTAGGAAGCTAGCTTTGTGATAACTCCATATAATGTAGTTATTTATGCCTTATATTTGTGTTATATAGAATGCTTAGTCCTTGTTCTTTTGTATATATGGAAAATTTCAAGCTTATATTTATCGAATTCAATTGTGATATTTTCTTATATGATCTTGAGAAAATTTGGTATAATTCTTCATGTGAATAAATGAATTTGCAACTATTATTAACTTGGTGATTTCTTTATTACAAGAAGGACTCCAAACAAGCAGATTTATGGAAGACTTAGACCTGCATTGGAAGAGGAAGCCCAAGGTGGATTTCAGCATCTCACGCCGTGGCGCAGGCATGTTCATATCATGGCGTGGTGCACTCAACCTGCTGTATACTGAAACCTGAGGTGATTCATACCGCGACATAATAGTGAAAAATTATCCTATAAATATTGAGTTTAAGTAATTCAGAAAATGAGTTTTTGATATTTTAGAACACAACTTCTAGGGTTTGTTGTTAAGGTTTAAAGGAAGCTGAAGGAACCAAAGTTAGAGGTCATCTTCTTCAAGGAAGAAGATTCAAGCATCAAAGATCACTATATTAAGCGTCCATCTCTTACTCCTTTACTTTCTCTCTTCTATTGCCATGACATTGATTATTTATGATAGATTTTCGTATGTTATAAGTAGCTAAGTTGTGTATAGAGATTTCTTAGGATCCTTCTATGAATATTGATGATTTTGTAATCCTTTAAGTTAATATAGATTATTTGGGTTTGTTGAACCATATTTCTCTTAATGCTCTTGAGTGTTTGGCCAACATTTAATATGATTTGATTAAATATATTGAACTAGACATAGGGATTTAGGTTTGAGATCATGGATATGGTTAATGCATGTTTGATTTCATTCTAATGGTGGAATAAATTAATTAGCTAATGGGATAGACATATACCTATTGGTCATGTATAGTTATTGTTGAGAATCATTCTTAATGAGTGGAGTTTGCACCAGCTCTCATGGAAACATAGTGAACTAGGTAAAGGAAACATGGTTAAATGACCTAGATATAGGCTTTTAACTAAGTTAGTTTCTCAAGCTAACAAATCTCATCTCATTTATGTTGCTTAAGATGATTATATATCATTGGTTGAAGTATAGGGTGAAGAAGGATTCCTTATTCTCTAATCACTATCTTTAATTCTGATTTACTGCAATTAAGTCTTTCATTTATAGTTAACTTACACAACCCCTTATAAATTTGAATGTTCTTGAATAGTATTAAGTAAGCTATTGGTTACTATTTGGCTTTTGAGATTGACGTATCCTCGTAGGAATGATATCCTACTTTCAATATATTACTTATGTGACTCGTGCACTTGCGGTAGCAAAGCAACAAGTTTTTGGCATCATTACCGGGGAAACGACTTAATTTCTGTAGTGCTAATATTACTTATTTAATTTTAGTTTCCATTCTTTATTTGTTATAGGTACTGTTAAGATGACAGATGATCATAACCATACAAGGCCTTTGAGGGAGTTTGCAACTCCTCAAATGGAGAATTTATAGTCTAGCATAAGATAGTCTCCCATCTATATAAACAATTTTGAGATCAAACTTGCCATAATCCAAATGATACAAACTTCTGTGCAATTTGGCGATTTGCTTAGTGAAGATCCCAATGCTCATTTATCCAACTTCCTGGAGATTTATGATGTAACACCCTAATACAGATATCCAGATATATCCTAGATAGACAGAGATATATAAAGATAACCAGTACTAGAGATGTCACTTCTATACTACATACTAACATATATCTATAATCACAACTGAGTAATTATAGAAAGCCTTGAGAGATTGCGGAAAAACTTAAACTCATACATATATATATACAAACTTAGCCACCTGAGGCTTATTGTAATACATATAACATAAAACTTACAGAACAAACATAAACTTATTACATAAGTTCTGTCTACTTAAAGCAATAAAAACTATTCTAGTCTTCATGCTTTATCTTCTCATCCTTGGCAAGGTTTGCATCTCTGTACCGCACCCTTTATCTTTATCGGTACTGCACTCGTATCCGAACCTCGCATCTGGATTTACATGGAATAGCAACTGGGGTGAGAATTAACATTCTCAGTAAAAGCAATTCCAATACCAGTTCTCTATAACATTGTATATAACAAAATATATAACAAATGCTATAATTCTAAATTAGGAGCTTTGTCCTCTTTTCTCATAACTTAGGAGTTTCCTCCTCTATTCTCATAACTTAGGAGTTTCCTCCTCTATTCTCATAACTTATACACTTTCTAATAGTGTGATAACAATTAAGAGTCAACACACTGTTAATATATACAGCGCCCATACATCTGTACATATCAACAGTGACGGACAATGCCCATACAACTGTCCGTAAATGCAATGCTAATGATATGTAATGAATATGCCTAAGGAATCCTAAGTGCATGTGAATGAAATGCAAATGCAGAGTTTTGATTTGGAGCGAAGGAATTTGCTAGGAACTAGTCAGTATATCATCTAGTGGTAAATAGAGGAAACCTCATCCTCACCTTACACGTATCCTGGCTCATTGAGAAATTTGGGCTTCATCCTTGCTCAAAGAGCGTCTCTGGATTTCCCACTTATCTCCTTAGGCCTTGGCACATCGAGACATCGGGGTTATGTCCTTCTCAAAAGTCCTTCGGACACCCATCTATCTCCTTTTTGCCTTCATGATTAACATCAAAGGATACTCACTAGATCGATCCTACTTGACTAATTCATAGACTTTTGTACATACTTATATACTTAGTTCCTCTCGAGCTAAGCATATTCTAGTCTTCTTATGTTTACCCCTTGTGATGAGGAGAATCTGTAACCTCATACTATATGTAACCTTAGCACTTGGTTAGGAATACTTGTTCCCTTAGGAACTTCTCTGATCCCTTACCTCCTGGCTGAATGACCTCACGTCATATAACGTTACATTCTCGGGTAAACATTACTAAACTATGTCTCTTACTTGTACCCTAAACTTCACCTCATCACTCCTTTCTCTTAAGTGATCTCTAATGCAACCTTACGTTGCTGAGGTGTTAGGTACTTACCTTTGGCGAACCACTAATCTTGGTTGCCCTAAGGTCCTTTCTCTTCATCTTCACACTAGCTTAACTCTCTAGTGTGTGAAGAGCTCAGTGTTATGTTTATCTCTTACATAAACACCATCTTACTCTTTTCTATAGACTCAACTCATCCTAGTGAAAGAGTCTATCTTAACTAATGCCTCATCTAACCTTGCTTAAGGAACTGAGAGCATTTCTCTAAAACTTTGCATAATTAACTCCACTTTGTCTAAAGAGAGTAGTTCATGCATCTAACTTTCCTTTTCTATCACACTTCTGGTAGTAGCGTATACTACACTTGTGTGCTAACATACTTATTCTAAACTCAACTTCCATGCTTTACTTGCATCTAAGGAAGTATCTTCTCTTTATCTTGTACTTCTAACTCATCTTAACTTATACTTGAGTTGTTGTACATTTCTGTTCTACTTTCTCGCTATCTTTATCTTGTACTTCTAACTCATCTTAACTTATACTTGAGTTGTTGTACATTTCTGTTCTACTTTCTCGCTTATGACATCTTCTTAGTCATAATTCCTCTTCTTGTGTATTTAACAATGTACTAAGTCTCACTTAACTTGAGACTAAGTACCTAAACGTCCCTCCGTGGAACTCATACACAATCTTATCTCCACTCATGTAATCTAACTCTAGAGTGGCTCTTACTTGCAACTCTTTGTTGCCTAAGCTTCTAGGTACCTTCCTAAGGTAATCCACTATTCTTGGATTTCCTAAGGTTCATACCTTTCTCATCATTCTCTACTAGAGTGAATACTATTATTCATCTCTATTGCACTATCTCATCACATCTTAAGTGATATCAGTTGCAACATTAAGTTGCCTAAAGTGCAATATCATTACTTAAAGCAAACCTTTCCTTTAGGATGCTTAAAAGCCTATGCTTTCTCATACTTGATGGATAGATATTTTCCACTTGAAAATATCCCATCTTGTGCCTTAACACACTTAGGAAACATGTCTTAATGATTCCCTTAACTATGGCACCTTAAAGCATCCAAAAACATCATTTTGGAGCTTCGGATCTCATGCCGCGGACAAGATTTGCACGCCGCGGCGCCCGCCTTTCTCTCGAGGGCTACTTCTGGGCTAATTTTTAACCTCACGCCGCGGCATGCTTCCTCCACGCCGCGGCATTCCCGGCGAAAACTCTCGCGCTGCGGCGTGACTATCTCCACGCCGCGGCGCCATCGCGAACCCCAGTTCTGCAAAATTCTAACGCAGCCGCGGGTTTGTCGCTCTATTGATCATTTCTGCTGATTCCAAGCCATCTCAATCCAAATTCTAAGTAATTCTAAGTCCCTAATCAATTCTTTAACATTTAGGAACATCAATTACTCTCTTAAATCTCTTAATTTGGATTATGGCTAGAATTCTTCATTCTTTAACTTAAGGCTCACTTTGTGATTCAAGGGTCTTCTTTCTTAAGTTGATGTTATAGACAAGTCATAAATGACCCAAGGAACACTTCTATGCAAGCCAAACTCTTCTAACATCTCTAAAACTCAAATTAGCATATTATGTATCTATATGCATACATAGAGAATAGAGATGAATAAAAGCTCTAAACCCCTACCTCTTGAAGATTGAAGCCTTGAATCTTGAAGCTTGATCTTCCTCTTCCCTTCTTCTTCCCTTCTCTCCTCTCCCCTTTCTCTCTTTTCTTCTCTGGTTTTCGGTTTCTCTTCTTCTCTGCCGAGGAGAACCAAATATAAAGGGGAAGGGACGTGCGAGGAATTACGGAAAAGATTAATACTGAAACTTCTATCTGCTATGGATACCCGAATCATGCTAATTCGAGTTTCCTCGCTTCCAACAACCTTAGAATAAATCATAAGATTCATCTAAGTTGTTGTTTCTCTTTTCTCATTATTTTCTATATCTGCTAGGGATCAATCGGCATTAAAAGCACAACCCGTATGCCTAAAAATACCAAACTGACTCTGATTCTCTTGAAACTTTTACCACATCTTATTTGGCTTATTTGTGACCTAGAAATAAACTCTCTATGTTTATTTCTCTTAACTTAGCAACTTATGCTATTATCTGAGTCATTTTAAGCCATTTTACAACTTTTATGTTGCAACTAAGTGCCTAAATGAACTCAGATTGTCACAAAACTTGACTGACATGCTAAACAAGTTAAATGCTACCTTTCGTAACCATTTACCAGTCTAACATGTACTTAAGGGTATTACATATGACACCTTTAGGCATAATGGAATATTTGAGGATGCCATTTGCCTATTGATCTTCATTTTTTCTCTTAGAGATAGAGCCAGGAAATGGTTGTAATCTCAACTAGTGGAATCAATAGCAACTTGGAATGATGTCTGCAGCAAATTCCTCAATAAATATTTTTCACCAGCCAAGACTACTGAAATGGTGAATGATATTACATCATTCTCCCAATCTGAATCTGAGTCCTTGTACGAAGCTTGGGAGAGGTACAAAGATCTTCTGCGTAGATGTCCCTATCATGAGATACCTCCTTGGCATCAGGTTTACTCATTTCATAAAGGCTTGCTACCACATCATCTTCCTAAAGTGGATGCGGCAGCTGGAGGTTCATTATTAAACAAATCATTTGATAATGCATTTCAATTGTTGGAGGAATTGGCAGCTAATAGCTACCAATGGCCTTCAGCGAGAAATTCTATAAGGAAGGTCGCAGGAGTTCATAAGGTTAATGCAATTACTACATTATCAGCTCAAGTGGCAGCAATTGCAAATAAGTTGGATAGTTTAGGACAAAGCCCTCCCATTTGTTCTATGCGACAAATGTGACAATAACCATTCAAATGATAGATGCACTTCTATGTTTAAAAATGATCAATATGTTGGGAACTATTGCCCACAGCAAAATAATCTATACTCAAACCAGTACAACCCTAAACGGAGGAACCATCCTAACTTCTCTTGGAAGGACAACCAAGGAGCTTCCTCCTCTGCATCTGGAAATGAGAGACCTAACTATCCTCTTAGTTTCTCATCACAAACTAGGCAACCTATGCAAGAAAAGAAACCATCTCTATAAAACATGTTTATGCAGCTGATAGTTAAGACTGATTCCTTTATGACAAAGACTGATGCTCATCTAGCAAAGAATGATTCGATGATTCAGAGTCAAACGGCTTCGATGAGAGCATTAGAGACAAAGGTGGGGTAGTTGGATAATGCCATTAATAATGGGCCCCCAAGGACCTTTCCAAGTGACACTGTCAACAATCTCAAAGGTACCTCCAATGAGCATTGCAAAGTCATCTCACTGAGGAATGGGAAGGACATAGAAGGGAATACTAAGACAAAGCTGCGTGAGGAAGATCTCGAGGTGACAAAGGACCAGGAGGTTGTAAATGAAGAGGTTAAGAAGAAAGAAGAAGTTGTCCAGAAGAAAGTAGAGGACAAGAAAAAAGAGGTCAAGCCATATACACCACATTTACCCTTCCTTAACAGACAAGCTAAGCAAAAACTGGAAACTCAATTCCACAAGTTTTTGGATATTTTTTGGAAAATTCACATAAATATACCATTCGCTGAGGCCTTAGAATATATGCCAAGCTATGTGAAGTTTATGAAAGATATCTTGTCCAAGAAAAAATGGCTTGAGGACTATAAAATAGTGGCATTGATAGAGGAATGTAGTGCTATTTTGCAAAACAAGTTACCCCTAAGCTAAAGGATCCAGGAAGCTTTACTATAGTATAATTGGAAGCCAATTCTTTGGTAAAGCTTTGTACGACTTAGGGGCAAGCATTGATTGGATGCCTTTATCCATTTTCCAAAGGTTAGGTTTAGGGGAGGTGAAACCAGCATTAGTCACTTTATAGTTAGTAGACCAAACCCTTACTTATCTGAAGGGGGTCATTGAGGATGTATTAGTCAAAGTGGACAAGTATATCTTCCCTGCTAATTTTGTCATCCTAGACATAGAGGAAGATCGTAATGTCCCATTGATTATAGGGAGGCCCTTTTTAGCAACTGGTAAGACGATGATTGATGTGTAAAAAGGTGAGCTTGCCATGTAGGTCAATGATGAGAAGGTAACCTTCAACACTTATAAGACCATAAAGTTCCCTAATGACCAAGAAGAATGCTTATACGTTGGTATAATGGATCAAGTAGTAAATACTGCATTTCATGCTAGTTTCCTTGAGGATTCCTTTGCACTATCCTTGACTTCTGATGAAGAGCATATAGATAGCGATGAAGTTAGAGAATGCATTAAGTTGCTTGATTCCTATGCCAGGTATTGCAGGAAACCAAGTTTTGAGCAGCTGAATATATCCACCAACAAGCCCATTTTCCAACCCTCCATAGTCACCCCACCTAAGTTGGAACTGAAACTATTGCCTGATTATTTAAGGTATTCATACTTAGGGGAAGCTTCTACATTGCTTGTTATCATTTCTTCATTTTTATCGGAAGAACAGGAATCAAAACTATTGAGAGTACTCAGGGAGTACAAGAAAGCTCTGGGGTGGACGATTGTAGACGTAAAAGGAATTAGTCCTACAATATGCATGCATAAAATCTTGATGGAAGCTAATGTCAAGCCAACCATTTAGTATCAGAGGTGTCTTAACCCCATCATGAAGGAGGTGGTCAAGAAAGAGATCATCAAGTGGTTAGATGGGGGTATCGTATACCCAATCTCTAACAGTAAATGGGTAAGCTCTACTCAATATATGCCAAAAAGGGGTGGAATGATCGTTGTTGCCAATGAAAACAACGACTTAATTCCACCAAGATAGTAATAAGGTGGCATATATGCATGGACTATAGGAAGCTAAACATTGCAACCTGAAAGGATCATTTCTCATTGCCATTTATTGATCAAATGCTGGATAAGTTGGTTGGGCGAGCATTTTATTATTTTTTGGATAGATATTATGGATACAATCAGATTGTGATTGCCCCTGATGACTAAGAGAAAACAACCTTCACCTGCCCCAATGGAACATATGCTTTTAGAAGGATGTCAATTGGTTTGTGCAATGCATCGGCAACCTTCCAGAGGTGCATGATGGCAATCTTTATTGACATGGTAGAGAAGTTTCTGGAGGTATTCATGGATGACTTTTCGGTCTTCAGTGATTCCTTCGATGATTGCCCTAATAATTTAGCCTTGGTCCTGCAAAAATGTGAGGAGACAATTTGGTGCTCATCAGGGAGAAGTGTCACTTCATGGTCCAAGAAGGCATAGTTCTTAGCCATAGAGTGTCTCAAAAAGGGATGGAGGTGGATAAAGCAAAGATAGAGGTTGCTGAGAAACTTCCACCACCAATCTCGATGAAGGGAGTCTAAAGTTTCCTAGGGCACACAGGATTATACCATAGATTTATTAAAGACTTCTCCAAGCTTGCCAAATTGTTGTGTAGTTTATTGGAGAAGGACATGTCGTTTAAGTTTGACGAGGCATGCATGGATGCCTTCAAAAAGTTAAAGGAAAGACTCATTTTAGCACTGATAATCACCAGCCCTGATTGGACTATACCATTTGTATTGATATGTGATGCTAGTGATTTTGCAGTTGGTTTTGTGTGATGTGTGGATAAAATACACACATCTTGTACTTGATTTGAGGTGGATAAAATACACACATCCCTGATTGGACTCATAATTTGTCTTTCTCTATGTTTTTAGGTCCAAAAGAGATGTTTTGAGATGGCTCTATGAAGCTTTCGATGGAGTCATTGCAATGGAGTTGAGCTCGGAATTTATATGGCCAAGATTCGTAGAGTTTTTTACCTTTGCGCGATAAAATGAGCAAAACTTGAGCTACGGAGGTCGAAATAAGGTGATTCTAGTGGCATTGGAAAGCTAAGAAAAAAACCTACAACAAGATAGCTTCTAACTAGGAGACATAGCCATGTCTCTTAGTCACACAGTTGTGTCTCTTGGTCACACGGCCGTGTCTCCTTCAATATTGAAGTTACGTTATTTTTCCAATAGACATGACACGACCCTGTCTAACTTAATTGAAGCTTCTAACTTGGAGATACAATTGTGTATCTTGGACAAACAGTCATGTCTCTCCTGAACGTGCAAATTACGCTATTTTTCAAGCTCACATGGCCATGTCGAACCTAGACACGGCCGTGTGAGGTCTCCTGAGCCTAAAATAACATTATTTCACCCCAAACGATTATAAATAGGGCAAATCCCTATCCCTATACCAAAAGGGGACTTCTTGGCAGAAACTTGTGTAATGGCTAGTTTTGAGAGGCAAAGGCAGAGAATTTGAGGCGAGACCTTGGAAAGCAAGAACAAGAGTCATTGAAGTTCAACCACTGAAGACATCTTCTCCATATTCATCTTCTCCATTTTTTTTTATTTTGGAATCATGGTTGTTTCTTTAACCTTTGTTCTTAATTGTGCTACATTAGTCATGAGTGGCTAAACCCCTTTTCCTAGGATTGGGATGAAACTCTCTATTTCTCTTTGATAAATTGTTAATTTGATTCTTTGTTAATGGAAATTATTGTTCTTGATTCATTCTTGGTATGCTTAATGCTTGTGGTATGTTGCGCATCATATTTACATGATCTTAGGCTTAAAAGGTCGAAAGATGAAATCTAACAAAGGCAGAGAATTGAAGGTGAGGGCTTGGAAAGCAAGAATAAGAGTCATTGAAGTTCAACCATTAACATCTTCTCCATCTTCATCTTCTCAATCTTCTCTTTCTATTTTGGAATCATGGTTGTTTCTTTAACATCTGTTTTTGATTGTGCTACATTAGTCTTGAGTGGTTAAACCCCATTTTCTGAGATTGGGATGAAACTCTATATTTCTCTTTAATGAATTATTAATTTTGATTATTTGTTAATGTAAATTATTGTTCTTGATTCATTCTTGGTATGCTTAATGCTTGTGGTATGTTGTGCGCCAAATTTATATGATCTTAGGCTTTAGGTAAATGATCAAAAGATAAAATCTAATTGCTTGATAATCCAAGAATTGAACTTAGGAATTGAGACCTAGATATAGGCTTAAATCCTTCGAAGGATAAACGATTGTCATGAATCTTAATGGGTTGGAACTTTGATTAAATGCCATGAGAATGAGATTGATGAAGTTTTAGCACATTTTTAGTGCTAAGAAATTGGGCTTTAAATAATTTAGGACAAATCACCTTCAAGAACATAATTAAACATTAACAAAGATGGGATTACAATTTATCATAGGGGGTAGTGTAGTGGATTCCTAGTCCTAGGCCTTTAAATCTTTGTTGAATCTCATCTTTTCTATTCTTAATTCTTTACTTTATTGCTTTGCTTTTCATCTTAATTTTAATATAGCTTTCGCTGTTGTTTTTCTTTGCTTAAATAATAAAAAATTATCGTAAGAGTTAGTAATTAACTAATCCTTGTGAGAACGATCTTTATTTTACTACTTGCACGATCCGTGCGCTTGCAAAAAATTCACAAAAAGTTTTTGGCACCGTTGCTGGGGATCGAGTTGATATTAACACAAGCGGCATTTTGGTTGATTTAAGCAATCTTTATTTTATTTTAATCTTATTTTATTTTAACTTTATTTTTCTTTGAATTTTCAGGTGTTGTTTCTTTCTTATGCGTGAAACGAGGAGTCAAGGAGATCTTATTATCCCCATTGATCTTGAGATTGAAAGGACACTTTGTGATATTTGAAGGGAAAGAAGAACACAAATAATTGAGGTAGACCACGTGGCAAAAAACGTTAACCAAGCCACTAATCTAGAGCAAAAGCTAAAGGATTATAGGACCCCTAATGCTAATGCTTGTCAATCTTCCATTGTACGACCACGGGTAGAGGTTGACAATTTTGAGATAAAGACGTCACTAATCCAGATGGTCTAACAATTGCAATTCAGCAGGTCACCAATTGAGGACCCAAATCATCATTTGATGAGTTCTTGGAGTTATGTGACACTATAAAGATTAATGGGGTTTCCATAGATGCTATTCGAATCATACTTTTCCCTTTTTCTCTTAGGGGGAAGGCGAAGAAATGGATTCACTTGAAAGCTTCAAATTCATTTACTATTTGGGATTTAATGGAGCAAGCTTTCTTGGACAAGTACTATCTGATTGGAAAAATAATCAAGTTCCATCAAGACATCACTACCTTCTCTCAAAAGGAAGATGAATCATTTTATGAAGCATGGGAGAGGTATAATGATCTCATTCGCCAGTGTCCACATTATGACCTACATGATTTTGTTGTTATATAGACATTCTATGCTGGGTTAACTTTCTTTACAAAGGAAACTCTTGGTGCTATAGTTGGCAGTGCTTTAATGGCCAAGACTCCAATAAAGGCAAAGGCTTTGATTAATGAGGTCACTTCAAACATTTATTTGTGGCCAAGTAAGAGATCCTCACCAAAGAAGTAAGCTGTAATGATAAAGCTTAATGTTATAACTATGTTGAATGCCAAGTTTGATGCCTTGACTAAGTCACTTGAGAAGTTGAATGTCAATGCTATCACTACTCCTAATATAGCTTGTGAAACATATGGAGGAGGGCATTTGACTTCAGAATGCAATGCAGTGGAAACCTATTCTCAAGACTTGTCTTTAGAGCAAATGAATTACATGCAGAATGACAATTTCATGGCTCAAGATAACCCCTTCTCCAACACATATAACCCCGAATGGAGAAACCACCCTAATTTCTCACATGGCATCTAACAAAACCAAGGGGTTCCATCCAACAATAGACCCTCACTCAGATTGCAACAACCACAACAATCTTCTTAGGGTGCGAAGTCCAAATTAGAAGCTCTTGTGGAGAATTTCATAGTCACTCGAAATGAGCAAAATCAAGTCATTCAAGCACAAGTGCAATAACATAGGGAGTCCATCAAGCAACTCAGTGCTTGCATAGATCAAATGGTCACTCACTCCAAGATGCTTGAAACTCAAATAGCCCAACAAGCAAGCTTGCTCAACATGATACAAGGGCAATTACCAAGTCAACTGGAAACTAACCCAAGGGAGCAAGTTCTAGCAATTTCATTGAGAAGTGATAAGCAACTTGAAGGCCCCACAAGGGAAAACAAGCTTGAAGATAAGGAAACCCAAGAAAATGAGGAGAAGCAAGAGAAGAGTGAGGATAAATCAAGAGATGATGAAAATGCTAAAATGTATGTTTCTCCAAAAGCATATGTTCCACCTTTGCCCTTCCCTCAAAGTTATCAAAGGACGAAGCTTGATCATCAATTTGGAAGATTTTTGGAGGTACTTAAAAAGCTTTACATTAACATTTCTTTTACGGAAGCTCTCTCCCAAATGCCCTCTTATGCTAAGTTCTTGAAAGAGATTCTTTCTAATGAGAGGAAGCCTAAGGACTATAAAACCATTACTTTGACAGGATAATGTAGTGCAATCATTCAAAACAAGCTTCCACCTAAGCTTAAGGATTCAGGTAGTTTTTCAATTCCATGCTTGATTGGGGACATGCATATCAATAAGGCTTTGTGTGATCCTAGGATAAGTGTGAGTTTGATGCCCCTTTTTACTTGTGAGAAACTTAAAATTGGATCAAACCAACCACTCTCTCTTCAATCAGAGGATAGGTCAATCAAACATCCTATTGGCATATTAGAGAATGTTCCTTTGAAGGTGGGAAAGTTTTACACATCGGTAGATTTTGTTGTGCTTGATATGGAAGTCGATGTTCAAACCCCCATCATCTTGGGCAGGCCATTCCTAGCCACTGCTGGAATTGTGTTTGATGTGAAGCATGGGAAAATAACCCTCAAAGTAGGTGAAGAAGTTACTGAGTCCAACTTGTCTCAAGTTTCCAAGCAACCAGTCATTGTTGATTATTGCTTGAAGGTTAATGTGGACAAAAGACTAGCTAGAGAGGTGCACACTAAAAGCCATCCATAAGACCCCTTAGAGAAGTGTTTGGTGCACAATGATAATTCAAACGATGAAGATGAGGAGGTGGCGACCTATGCTCAGCTTTTGGAGGCATGCCTAACAGTTTTCCTTCTCAAAATGATAGATCAAGGAGCTCAAGGTCCTCCCAACTAAAGATTGCTCACTTAAAGAAAAGGAGGCCCCAAAGGAGTTTATGACTAATGATATGCTAGAGAAGACCTTGCCCAAGGTTGCCACTAACTTTAAGAATGCCAAGCTCTACAAGAAGGGACCAAAGAAGCAGAATGACAAGTGTATCAAGCAGTGTGAATTTAAGATTGGGGATAAAATTCTTGTTTGTAACTCACCTCTTTGTCTTCTTTCTAATAAGTTTTAGTCAAAAGAGTGTGGACCATATAAGATTGTTCACGTTTTATCGTACGGTGTGCTTGAGGTAAAGAAAGAAGGTCATAAGACATTCCTAATAAATGGTCAGAGAGTGAAACACTATGAAAAAGGAGTGGGGACTGAGCACCACTCCATTGGCATCACCTAAGCATAGAACCAGCCCATAGTCAAGCTAATGACTATAACTTAGCACTTCTTTGGAGGCAACCCAAATTTTTTCTCTTTTTCTTTACTCTCTTATTTTTTATTTTGTTATTACTTATTTTATTATCATTTTTCTATTTTTATTTTGTAGTTCAGAGCCTTTGTAGGGGGATGCATATAGTTGTCGGCTGCCATAAAGATTTTTCTTCTCTTTCCTTTAGTCTCTTTATTTTCACATTTAGTTCTTGCATTTTGTTTTTCAATTTTTGCTTTCTTTTTCTCATGCAGCTTTAGACCATATGTCGCCCCTCAGTTCGACTTGATGTTTGAGTTCATGGCTACACGCCTCCCTCCGGCTCCCCCTCTCCGACCACCTTCATAATCTTGCGTTTCCATTTTCAGAGAAGTTTCGTTGTCCTTTGTTCTACTATTTTTCTTATTTAAGCATTGAGGACAATATTTATTTTAAGTGTGGGGGGAGTACTCTTAATTTTTGTGAAAATTTTTGTGAAATAAATGAACACTTGAGTATTGTTAGCAATCAAGCTGGAATTGTGTGTTAATTTCTTGATTATTTCTGAGTTGATAGAAATATGTTTGAGATGGAATTCTACTACTCATGAACTGATTTTGTGCAAGGCAATCTTTTTCAATTGAGTATTGAAATAATTAGTATCTTATATGTAAATTAGCTATGTCTACTAGCATTTGATTTCTTTATTAATGTTATAAATTTTCCGCAAGCATACGGATTGTACAAGTAGTAAAATAAGATCGTTTCCACGAGGATCGATTGATTACTAACTCTTACATCTATTTTGATTATTTAAGTGAATGAAATTGATAGAAAAAGTTCAATTAAAATTAAACGAAGAACAAAGCAATAAAGTAGACAATTGAAATTAGAAGAGATGAGATTCAACAATGGTTAAAAGGCTTAGGAGTCGGAATCCACTACACTACCCCCTACGATAAATTGTAATCCTATCTTTATTAATATTCAATTATGTTCTTGAAGGCGAATTATCCTAAATTATTTAAAGCCCAATTTCTTAGCATTAAAATCATGCTAAAACTTCACTAATCTCATTCTCATGGTAATTAATTCAAGTTCCAACCTATTAAGATTCATGACAATCGTTTAACCCTCGAAGGATTTAAGCTTATGTCAAAATCTCAATTCCTAAGTTCAATTCTTTGATTATCAAACAATTAGATTTCATCTTTCGATCCTTCACCTAAAGCCTAAGATCATGTAAATATGGTGCGCAATATACCACAAGCATTAAGCATACCAAGAATGAATTAAGAACAATAATTGTATTAACAAAGAATCAAATTAACAATTCATAATAGGGAAATAAAGAGTTTCATCCTAATCCTATATAAAAGGTATAGCTGCTCATGGCCATTGTGACACTAACAAGAAACAAGGATTAAAGAAACAACCATGATTAATAAACAAAAAGCAAAGATGGAAAGATGGAGATAGAGAAAAGAACTTTAATGGTTGATCTTCAAAGAGTCTTGCCCTTGCCTTCAAAGCCTTTGCCTCTGAATCCTTGCGCCTCTCCTATCAAAACATGTCGTCACACAAGTCTCTCGCCAAAAGTCTCCTTAGGTTTGGTAATTTTTCCCAATTTATAACGATTTGGGGGTAAAATTTCCCTTTTTCATGTCTGGAGGACTCACACGGCCGTGTCTCTCTTTGACACGACTATGTCTCCCTTCGACACGACTGTGTCCTTTGAAAACTGTGCAATTGGACTTTAAGTGAGACACAACAGTGTGACATTGAGACACGGCCGTGTCTCAAAGTCAGAAGCTTCATGAGGTTAAGACAGGGTCGTATTTGGTGTCAGAATTGCGTAACTTCAACATTGGGTGGAGACACGGCCGTGTGATCAAGAGACACGGCCGTGTCTCCTAGTCAGAAGCTTTCCTCAACTTAGATAAGGTCGTGTCTAACTCTTAAATTGCTTCTGAGTTGATACAGGGCCCTGTCTAAGCCAAAATTGCCCTCTTTTGCTCTGAAAATAAGATATATTCGCTTGTTTTCACTTCAAATGTATTAAATCTCTCTTATTCTACACAAACAAAGATAGTTGATAAGAATCCATCCAAAATTTATCAATAATCACAATCAAATCATCACAATTCATCCATTTAATGACTATAAAATATAGACTTATCAAATTCCCCCACACTTGAACATTGCTTGTCCTCAAGCAAAAAGTATAAATCAAAATCAAGATTAAACTGAACATCAAGAAATAAGAGTCAAGGGAAATTTCACAGTTTAAAAATTTAATAAATTCTCAGCAATCAAATCTAATCAAACAAGAAAGTCTACCACTTAATATAATTAGAAGCTTGAGTCTAGCTTAAACTTCTTCTCTCTACCAATCAATTGAGATCACTCATCTTTCCATCTCTCAAGTGTTTAAGGGCGAAGAGATCACTCAAAATTTCTCTTAACAAATGCATGACCATAAGCTTGATTATCAATCCAATCTTCACTTTCAAGTTCACATACATAACAAGAATCAAAAGGACTTCCATTAGGTGTAATGAGGCCAAGGGTTCAGTAAATGGTAGGAAAATGATGAATAAAGGTAAAGAAAGTTTATGGATAAAGCTATACAAAGTAGAATCAAGTTGAAAAGACGATTAATTGAGCATAATGCACAAAGTCATTCTCACCTTCAACCAAATTTTTCTCACAATTCTTCACCAACATTCTTTTTTTTAAAATTTATTTTTCCTTTTCATTATTACACAGTTTTTTTTATTCATTCAACCCTTGAGGATGAAAACAATCTTTTTATGACTTCTTAATTACCACATTAGCTGCTCAGAAGAAATTTAACCTGATTAATCAATAAGGTGTCCAAGAAAAATCAATTTCAGACTCAAATGGGACAACTAAGGGATCATTTATCAATGCAACTCTGGAAGTCAGGAAAAAATTAATCCTAGGTGCCTCAATCATGTTCAAGTATGTATGTGAATCAATAAAATCTCAACAGGATATCAAATCAAGTTATAGCACACATAAGTCAAGAGAAAATTCACTCCAGAAGAAAATTAGGACTTTTTGCATGAAAAATCTAATCATGAAGGGCTCAAAACTCACTTTCTGGCTTAAGTTAGTAAAGAGAATAGATTGCAAGCAGATATGGCTAATTTTCCAAATAAAGTGCTAGATTTTTCAACATTAAATTGAAAAAGAAATTGCCTTGCACAAAAATTCAGTTCATTAGCAATGGATTTCCCTTTCCAACATGCTTCAATCAAACTCAAAAATAATCAAGACAATAATATTAAAGATCAAGCTCAATTTGGTGCAATACTCAAGTGTCATTTAATATGCAATATCATCAATTAAGTACATCAAAATATAAATGCACTCCCCTACACTTGAAATTGACATTGTCGTCAATGTAAAAAGTAAAGCAAAAAGAAAAGCAATGAGATATTGAAACTTCCCTAAAAATAAAATAGGAATGACATCATGCAAGGGGTGGGGGTGGTGGATCTTGAGGGAAGTGGGAAGCCAGGAGTGTAAATAGCTAGTCGAGCTGGGAAGTGATATGATCCCGAAAACTGCCCTGCTCAGCTGCCATAAGACTCATATCGTCATGGACATGCTGTTGAAAGTTAGCCTGACTAGCTTCCATATAAGCAAGGCAGTCAGTCAGGTCAGCCAGTATATAAGGAGGCAATGGTGAAGCATCAACCGCAACAGTAGAAGCAGCATCAGCAGGAGTAGCATCAGCAGCAGCATCATCCTCCGGTGGTTGAGAAGGCGGGTCTGCAATAGGTCTATCGCGGAGTGCCCAGTGCCCAAGAGCAACCTCGTAAACAAGGCCAAGATGAATTAGCATAGCCCGATTAATCGGCTCCATCGGTTTAGCGAGATGGGCACTAGAATGAAGGGCATCAAGGTTTCGGGCGAGGTTAGTAATGTAAGAGCCCACCGGAATGTATTTTTGTACGGCCCGTCCCTTAGCCTTATCAATCTTCAAAACATGCTAAAGGTACTAGTAACCAATGTTGCAGTGGTGGCCATGCACCAAGCACCACAAGTAGAAAATGTCGATTTTTGTGACAACCCTGGTGCTGCGAAACAAGCCTGAGATGTAACACCCCAAATTTCCTATCTATTAGACAATAATTTTGACAGTTAACAGAATTCTACTGTTTAGGGATTTCTGTGTGCTATAAAATTATTTTGATTATTCCGTCAGTACATTTGATCGTTTTGAGTTATTTACTCCGTGTCAGGAAAATAATAATTTTCGGGTCGGAGAAAAATCTTACGTAATTTAATTATTACTGTTAAGTCTTAATTATTTTACGTAATCTGATTTGATATTCATGAATTTTCTAATTTTTATGATTTTGTGGAGGGTTATGAAATTTTCATATTTCTCTGATTGTTTTTGGGCTGTCTGTGGGCCTAGGTGGCCTTATGTGGGCTCGAGGTGGGTCCCGCAAAGTAAAAATTTTTCTACGGATAGAAAAATTTGTATTGTTTAGACGGAGACGGGGGATCTTACTAAACCTGAATCCGGAAATAGTTTTGAAAAAAAAATTTTACTGTGTTTTGTACTGTATTTAATTATTGGGCAATAAAAATACAGTAAAAATATTATTCGAAGGGTAATAGTAGATAGAAAAATAAATATTATACTGCTTAAGTCAACATTATTAGCTTGGACATCAATCATTGATTTAGTCAACGGTGGAGACTTGATCTTGATTTAATCGACGGTGAAGATTTGGTCTTATAAAGTGGCTAGGATCATTTATGACCATTGGATGCAAAGTTTGAAGGAGTAATCTTGACCCTTCATTTTGGATATACATCTAATAGCTAGCATTTCAAGGAGAAAGATCCAATGGCCTAGATTAAGTCTTCTAATCTAAAGCTAAACCTAGAATCTACCTTAATCCTAACCATTGATCTAATCAATGGCTAGGAATGCTCTAAATGGTGGCTTGTAATAATGGTCACTCAAGGAGAGTGCATGAAGATGGGGGGACCGTTTTTGTGCTTGTTTAGGAGCAAAAGCAAGTTTGAAGACCATTATTAGCTATCTTGATCATTATTGATCATTCTTGAACTTTCCTAAAGCAAAGCTCTTCAAAATTTTTCTCTCCTTTCTCTCCAAACTAAGCTCACGGCCACGGCACCATAATCTACCTTCCATTACTCTTTAATTTCATACAACCTAATTTCTTGAATCCTTACCTCATTCTAAGAACATCTCTAGTTATGAGTTTTCACAAAATCATTCATCTTGAGTTTCAAATCCAAGCTTCAAGTTTCTATCAAAAAGGGTAAAGTTCATATTTCTTCACCCAATCTTTTAGTTTTGATTTTCTAAGCCATGCTTGAACCATAGTTTACCTATTCCTACACTTGTTATTGATTTTAACATTTGTTTATGATTTTAGGGATTTTTCCATGGAGCTCCACGAAATTGATAGGAAGGAAAACCAAGTGTTTTCACTTTATTCTTTATCTTAACTAAGTTTAAGAAGTCTTCCTTTCACAAAAATCAAAAACTCCATCCTTGTTCTTCAAGAGGAACCATTCGGCCATACCACCCAAAATCACCCTCCAATCTCTTTTAATTTCATCCAACCATAGATCTAGAATTTACATGATATTCTAAGCAACTTTCATGTTGGAGACTTTCTCTAAATCATCCATCTTCAACCTTGTTCTTCAAGCTAAAAATTGAAGCTTTATTGGTGAAGTTTATTAATCTTCACTTTTCTTTTGATTTTCAAGGTTCTAACCATGATTTATATCCATGGTTTTCTTATTCAAGTCTTATATATATTAATTATGTGTGTGTTTTGTTTTGTATTTGAGAAGCCCTTGGTGGTGAAGGACCTGGAAAAAGAAGCAAAACAACGAGCTTTTGAGGTTCTGCAAGAGGTAAGAGGGAGATCTATCTCACCAACCAAGTATGGTGGTGAGATTTGGTTTTGTATTTGATGGATGGTGAATCCATGTGAGGATTCATATCCATGGTCATGTAATTATTTGTGGATGTTTATGTGTTTAATTTATTTGTTCATGCTTTGTATGATTTGCATGATTAATTGCTTTTGATTATGGCATGCTTGTGGTATATATAATGAAATATATATATGTATGCCATGATGTGATGATGGAAAGAAAAACAATTTTGGTTCCAAAGAACCATAGAGGCACACAGCCTGAAGATAATTTTTGAATAAAAATATTCTAAGTATTTTATTAATCATGAGTTTTAAATGAAAAGAGCAATGAGTTGATGATTTTAAAGATTTGCAAAGAAAGTGAAAATGAAAAATGAACAAATGATTTGATTTCAAAGACCAAGTGTTCACGGTTTTTTTTATGAAATTTTAATGGTTTTGTTTGTGTAAAACCATATTGACTTAGACAGAAAAATATTTGATAGTTTCAATGGCCATGTACCATGATTGTAAAGGTTTGTAAATGCTTTGGTTTTATGATACAAAGTGATTTTCAAAGTGAAAATATAATTTGATTTAGTACAAAAATTTTGGAAAAGACAATCAGAGTATTTTACCACTTGAAAGATGGAATTTCATTTATGAAAGACAAAAAGAGGTTGAAAGTGTTTGAACCTCAATTTATTTTGAAGAGAATTGATTTTAAAATTGATTTTAAAATTGATTTGAGAAAAATGGAGAATATAATAGTGATTTGATATTTTCTAACGTGTAACTCATCCTTTGGATTTTGGAGAGCGTTAGTAAATTTTAAAGTTATAAACATTGATTTAATTCAATGAAATGGTGAAATTGTGGAATTTATTACGAAAAGGATTTCTTGAATATGGAAATGTGGAAAATGAAATACGAAGTTATATTATTATGAGAAAGGTTGAAATGGAATTTTTGAAGGTTGAGAAATATTTTTGGTAATGGAATTATGATGAAAAATGATTTACGTAACTTAAAAACGTGATTTTTAAGCTATATGATTTGAAAAATGTTAAAATATTTCTATGCAATTTGGAAAGCATTTAAATATTTAAAAAATGATGGAAAATGGTTTATGTGACTTAAAAGAATGATTTTTAAGTTACGCGATTATGAAAATGGTGGAAAATCGCTACGCGATTTGAGAAATGTGTAAATATTTTTACGTGATTAAGAAAACGTTGAAAAATCAATATGTGATTTGAAAATACAATAGAAGTGTTGCGGAATTGTGAAAATGTAACAGAAATATTGCGCAATTGTGAAAACACGACGAAAGTGTTTTGTGACTATGAAAACGCGATAATATGACTTCACTGTTAAAAATACAGTATGATTACTGTTGAACCAGTTTATGGACACTGTATGAGAAAATGACAAGTTTTGCCTGTGATTGGCATTTGGTGCATTTTACATGCATTGGAAAGATATGCCTGTGATTGGCATTTGGCGCATTATACATGCATTGAAAAAATATGCATTGTGGCATATGATGAAATTGAACAAAAAAAATTAATAGTTGAAAGCTATTGTGACCCTTGTGGTTGAAGAGGGAATGAGAATTGATAGTGAGATCTATGATGGATCTTGGGGGCGTCAAGGCGCGGCGGTCGACCAGTGGATATTTGTCTATGGGCTAAGGCTGGAGTATGTGCCATTTGGCGATGTAGTCCATTGCAATGCATTGACGATACCCGACAATAACACGATTCTTTTCGACGACTGGGAGATTGTCTTTGGGCTAAGGCTGACAATTAACCAGAGCATTCTTTTCGAAATTATGAAAACCTCCATGGAGTAGGACATTGATTCTACATGCATAACATATGCATCATTATTGAGCATTGATTATGATAATTGAACTGTTGAATACTTGAATAATGTTGAGGGCATTATCATAAATATTGAATATCAATTTCTAATTGAGGAATATTGGATGATGATGATGATAAATAATGTTGATGGCATTATTGTAATTATTGTTATTTTATACATTATGATGATGGCATAATTGTAATTATGGTATGATATATCTGTATGGTGTGTTGTTTGTGTTATCTCTATGCTACCATGTTGGTATTGACGTAGGTGATCTCACCTCTTTGTTATATTGTTTAGTTGTGCTTGTATTGTTAAAAATTATATAATAGATGGAACGAGTTTCTTAGACGTGACTGGAGACAAATATTCTGAGATTGGTGATAACATTGAAGAGTGGTCATTCTGGATTCATCGGTGTACAGTTATGAGAAGGAATAGATATATGACGCATCAAGATGGATACAAGATGGAATAAGTATATTGAATTTTTATCGTTAGTGTTTTACCGTGCTTTTAAGTAGGACCCGTCATGGGGTTTGCTACTGTTTAAAAGTGAGTCTATAAGTTTTATATTTCTTGAATAATTGTTAAATATTAATTGGTGTCAATATTGTATATTAAACAGTTTAAATATATTTTTCAATATTACCTATAAATTTCAGTAAGTTTATGTTTCCACAAAAAGAAATTTTAAAACCCACGTTTACAACTCAAACCTTTTATGAACTGATTTTCAGAGTATAAGTTGGTAGTCGGAAATGTGATGCCCTGAGGAGGATGTTACATGAGATGTTGTGTGAGATGAAACGGTGAATCCATCTCAAAGCAGGGTCATAAATAGAAGAAGATTTAGAGATGCTGGGGGTTGTAATGGTTGGGTCCCTATCGAATCTCACTCCAGAACTCGTTCTCAACAAAGGTGCATGGATAATCCAGATATGAGTTTTGGTAAGCGAGAGTCTAAACAGATGCAGCGGTCTCGAAGCCCATAGCAATGTTGAACTCGTTCAAGGAAAGGGCAAAGTCATGTCGGTTAAGTCGAAACTCAATGGTACCCAGTTGGTCGATTGTCTGGCACTCACAGGAGACGGAGAAGGTGGAAAGGAACTTAAGGGTGGGCTCCAAATATGCATCACAATGGATGGAGGTGAACAACTCCCACCCAGCTGGAGCCAGAAAAGTGTGAATAGTGTAACACCCCAAACTTTAGGGAAAATGACCTTTGTGTCTCGAATGTACTGTTTTCTGTTTTTCAACTTTAGGATAAATGATCGTTATGTCCTTTTTGTACTGTTTGTTGTTTTTCTGTATGAAATACTATTTTATTTTACTGTCTGTGATTTTATTTGAACTTTTTGTGTGATTTGCTCCGGGACAGGAAAATAATATTTTCCGGGCCGGAAAAATCTTATTTTAATTATTCAGAGCTGGAGGATCTTACTAAACCCAATTCTAAATGATACGGTTAGTAATCTTTTAATTTTTAGGATTTAACTATGTAATAAAATAATTTTATATTATTATAATATTATTTTATTAGTCAGTGCAAATAAACGGTAATGGACCCGGAAATGTTTTGCGGGACCCATGTTTAGCGAAACAGTTAACGTTTTAGAGTAGTGGCTTAATGACTAGGCTTATGACTAGGCTTATTGACAAGGCTTAGTGACTAGGCTTAATTAGTGACAAGGCTTAATGACTAGGCTTAATGACAAGGCTTGGATTAACCAATAGGAACTAAGCTTGGAGGCCAAGGGTTTATGCTAGCCATTGATCATTCCTAAGGCTTGGATGGAGCCAACCAAGTGGACACCTCCTTGCCATTGAAGTCTACGGCCATATGGCTCCTTGGAGGGTAATTATCACTTAATTTTCTAACATTTTCTCTCTTCTCTCTCTTCCAAAAATACCAAACTCCATTGATGCTATCTTGAAGCACCATTCGGCCAAGAACCCTACACCAACATCCATCCACCCAAAATTTTATCCAACCTACTTTTCCAAACCTAAACACAATTCTAAGAATATCTCTAGTTGAGAGTTCTTGCAAAATCCATCATCTTGAGCTTGAAAAACTACTTTGAAGATTCTACCTTGAAGGTGAAAATCCTTGTTTTTCATTTCTAAATTCTTTTTCAAGGTTCTAAGCCATGATTGATCCATGGTTTAAGCTTTCTTTCTTGTTGGTAACTTGTAGAAATTGTTTAAGTTTGATAGGTGACTTTGGAGGGTGAAAACCGAAACCCTAGAAGGAGTGAAAGAGTGTTTGTCTTCACTTAAGGTAAGAGGAAGACTTGAATCTTATCATCCTTGGGTGGTGATAAGAAAATGGAATTGGTTGTGGTTGTAGAATCCATAAGGATTCTTGTGTTATTTGTTATTAGCTTTCCTATTTGTGATTTGTATTAAATTGCATGTCTACAAGCTTTAAATATATTGTATGTGTTAGAAATGCATGTATAATTAGTAGGATGTGAATAATATGTCAAGGATTGCATGAGTGTTCCAAAGAACACCAATGAAGGCTCATAGCCTCAACATCAAAGGAGAACCAAAATGTTCTCATCAATTTTCCAAAAGTGTGATTTAATTAACTTAGGGGAATTGGTAAGATATAAATTGTTTTAGAGCAAGAAAAACAAATTCAAAGATTAAATGTCAATTTTATATATTTCGGCCAACATGCCAAATATGAATGTTTTATTTCTAAAGTTGTTTTTCAACAAAGGTTAGGTCATAATGCTAAAAGGAATTTTATTACAATGAATTTTGAGGAATAAAAATGATTAGATTAAGTTTAAGAAGTTAAAACTAATGATTTTAATGTTTAGAAGAAAATATAGTAGCTTTTGCAAAATTTCTAACGTAGAGCTCATTTTATATTTTGAAGCACGTTAGTAGTTTTCAAAAGTATAATTAATTGGTTATAATATAAATAAAAAGGAATTTTTAACAGAAAAATTAGAAAAAAATCATTGATATAGATTTTCTAAGCAAAATACTGTCAATTTTTGTTAAAAACAGACAAATAAGATAGAAAAGCTATCTATTATATTATATACGGTATGAAAAATATTCTACGAAGTTCAAACGTACTAAATATTATTTTCTGGTTATTTAAACAATAATTTTTAAGGAAATCGGACAAGAAAATGATTTAAAAATCTTACGCGATTGAGAAAACGATTAAAAAATAGTACGCGATTTTAAAAATAGTAAAATATATTTACGCGATTTAAAAACGTTTGTAAAAATGACGAAATTTTGAAAACGCGATAAAATTTCTACGCGATTGATGAAAACAACAAGTTTTTTTACTGTCAGGCTAAAGTGGTGGACCCGGACAGGTTGTAAAACAGTACTGTCAAGTGGGACATACTGTATATATATGAGATCTGCCATTGAGGGCATTTTCATAATTTTTGCCATTGAGTCCATATGTGGAATTTTTGCCATTGAGAGCATATTTGGAATTTTTGCCATTTAGGGCATTTGCGTAAATATGCATATTTATACCATTTAGGGTATTGTGGTAATTTTTGATCATGCATTGAGTTAATGCCAATTTTGGTGGATTGATTGACGAGGAGAATCACACTGTGTTGTCAGTGCGATAAGCGTAGTGTGGTTCATTACTTTATGGACTTGGAGACATTAGTGTGTGGATTATTCCATTTGTGGACAGTTGGTCGCTCCTCTGGGCCGTGGTAACTGGCAACACACTAATGGACTTGACACGCACTATACTTAATCGAGATCTTGTAAAATCTAATAGTACATTGCCATTAGACAGTGTGCTACACCACGCCATGTGACTGTGGGCTATAGACGCAACGTGAGACCGCGGAATAGTTTGGTTGGGCAGCCGTGGTACTAATAGATTTTGCGGGTCATTCTCTCTGATGTCTGTATGTGTTTAGCTCTATGGAGTAGGATCGTGTCATATTGCATATGTATCGTGATGTAGATTATTATATTTTTTATCCGTGAAATTATATATATTAAATTCTTATATTGTATCTATGTTATACTGTATTTATGTTTATATTGTTCGGTATTATACTGTATTTATGTTTATGTTGTTATGGCATTCTGTTATGGCATTCTATATTGTATGAACTGTATATCTGATTGTATTGTCGTTTTCTTATTTACCATGTTTGTGGTGATATAAATTGTCTTACCACTTTCTTGTATGTGTTATCTGAATATTTTAATTTATGTGATAAAGAGTTTGAGGAAGAGGAACAACCTCTTGAGTGTGAGTATCCTGAGGAGGAGGAAGAGCAGCAAGCCGAAGATCAGTTCTACGATCAAGAACCATCCGATCATCTATATCCATTCGATTAATTGTGTTAGTATGATACTACCAGGATTCTTTGGATTCGTGCAACTTGAGTTTCACAGAGGCTCTAAAGCCTGGCGTCTGTGAGAGGATAGAGACTCGGTGACGTACGTAGGGCATCTGACTGTGACCATATGTACGGAGTTTGATGGAGTGCTGATCTTTTCTACTTTGTTGTACCTACATATGGAGTTGCCGTTATCTCTTAGGTGTCATTGGGGTGGTATGTTTGATGCGCCTAGTGAGATCAGCAGCGTATCGACTGCACAGACTCGTGTCCGTAGAGGGTCGAGGCATCCTGGATATCTATCACCTGAAGTTTCATCTGAGAGTGATCCTTCAGAGGGTTAGATATTTGTGATGTGTACTTGGGCGCGTCTGCGTTTGTATATATAGAACTTTTATTGCTTTGTTTACTGTTTTGGTTTTTAAATATTTGTAGTTGTACATTATTTGTATAACCTATGATGGAACCATATGTATATTATGTGTGATAATAGCATGCTTATTTTATGTTCCATGTTATTTTACCTCGTAATATTCTATTTAATCGAAAAAATTTTACAACCCGCATTAGTATATAATAAATGTTTTACAACTTGGGTAGATTTTATTTATCTTTATTTTATTTTCTTTATAAATGTGATATCCCCATAAGGGTGTTACAAATAGTCTCTGGCACACCAAACTCCACCATTGTGTCATGGTCCAGATATTTGTTGGCAATGATGGAGTACTGGCAGAACTTCTCATACTTCTGGCGGTGAACTCGAGAATCAAACTGAAGGAGGTGAGCAACCTCTGCCACTGAGTGGGAAGGAACAGAGTTGCCACTAGTCTTCTGGCATTTAGGGGCCATAGTACCTGAAAAAGATGAAAGAGAATATCAATAAGCATTTCAGAATATGAGCAATAAAGCAGGCAAGCATCAATAGCATGCAACCAGAGATAATGCTAAGGTAAACAGGAACCAAAACAGCGCAAAATATTCAAATCAGATACATGCCAGTATGCACAAAAGTAAGCAAGAAATTGGGCAGCACGGCCACAGTATATGGGGAACAACCAACATAAGCAGGCAGACAAAGAACAATTAGTTTCATCAGATAAGCATGAACAAAGCTGCAATAGAATGAAAACAACTAGCATGCAAATGAACAATGACATGCAAAATAATAGGCAGACTAAAATCCAATAAGCCATTGGCAAAAATCAACCAAGCATAGCATTAGGGAATTGCATCAGGGCAATCAGAGCAATGAGCAAGGTAAATCAGAACCATGCAGCAGGTAGTCACAGTAGCATAAATGACAAAATAAAATCCTAATTAGAAGAAAAAAAAAGAAAAACAAGTAGAAAATGGCGAGAAAAATATATTAAGGAAATTAGGATAAAATTAAACTAAAAGAAAATAAAATTCCAATCGAAAAAATAATAAAGTAGAAATGAAAATAAAAATAAAAGAAAATGAAGAAAAAGAACCTAGCAGAGTAGAGGGCGAATGGGAGAATGAAAAATAGAATGGGGTTGGGGGTGGTTACGGGTTGAGAAAAGTGGGTAGGTTGGTATGGGGAATGGGTATGGTGGGTGGGTACTTGTGGGGATACGATGGTGGTGGGGAGGGAAGGGTTTGGATTACGGTGGATAGGTGGGAATGGTGGGATTATTGTGAAAAGGGGGTATAGTGGGTGGTGGCCGTGGTGGAAGGGAGGCTTGCATGGGCATGTGGATGGTAGAGGTTATGGGGGGCTGGGGTGGGGAGGGAATGGTTGGAAGGTACCGTGAGGTGTGGGTGCGAGGAATATAAGGGTTACGGTGGTGGTGGGGTTACGTTGGATGTGGGAAGAAGATAGGGTTTGGACGATGGTGGTAATGGAGTGGTGGGGTTTGCGGTGGTGGGTGAATGAGGATGTGGAGGTTGGGGGTGGTTACGAGTGGTGGAGGTATAGGAAGGGTGGTGATGGATTTGGGGGGGGGGGGGGGAAGGGGGAAGGTTTTATGGAAAAGGGGTACACAGGGGGCTATTTTTGAAAAAAAAATTGATTTTTTTTTTCTTCAAATTAACAAAATGGACACGGCCGTGTCAAAGAAAGACACGGTCATGTCTCTACCTAGAAATCAAATAAAAGCGTTGGACAGGTTAGACACTGGCGTGTCTAACTCCCTCAAAGCTTCTGTGATGGTCACACGACTATGTTTAAGGGAGACACAATCGTGTTTAAGGGAGACACGACAATGTCTATTGCTAGAATTCAAACAAAAGCGTTTTGGAAGTTAGACACGGTCGTGTCTAACTCCTGAATTGCTTCTAGAAGTGGAAAAATGAAATATTGACTAGAAAAACTAAGAATGCAAAAAAGGGACTAAAAGAAAAGCATAAAAAGGGATAGAAACATAGGTTGCCTCCTGTGAAACGCTAATTTAAGGTCCTTAGCTTGACCCCTCATATCATTCAAGTTGGAGGTGAAGGATCAAAAAAGGTTTGAGCAACTCCCTTCTCGATAGGATTCCCAATGAAGTAAGGCTTCAATCTTTGACCATTCACTTTGAAAGCTCTGCTGTCTTCACTCCAAACCTTAATAGCTCCATGAGGAAATACCTTAAGCACCTTAAAAGGGCCTGATCATCGTGATTTCAACTTCCCAGGAAAAAGCTTCAAGTGAGAGTTGAATAAGAGGACCAACTCTCTTTCTTGGAACTCTCGGTGTAAGATATGCTTGTCATGCCAACGCTTGGTCCTATCCTTGTAAATCTGAGCACTCTCATAAGCATTAAGGCGTAATTCGTCCAACTCATTAATTTGTAGAAGGTGTTGAGCTTCAGCATCCTTCATATCAAAATTTAGCATCTGAATTGCCTAAAAAGCTTTTTGTTTGAGCTCAACTGGCAAGTGACAGGACTTACCATAGACTAGTCAGAATGGTGTGATTCCAATTGGAGTCTTGAAAACTGTTCGGTAAGCCCATAAAGCATCATCAAGCTTCAAAGACTAAACCTTACAAGACTTACTTACCATTTTTTCAAGGATCTGCTTGATTTCCCAATTGGAGATCTCTACTTGGCCACTTGTTTGGGGATGATAGGGTGTAGCAATGTGATGAGTCACCTCATATTTCTTCAACAAACCTTCAAATTGACGGTTGCAAAAGTGCGAACTGTCATGACTGATAATGGCTCGTGGTGTACCAAACCTGGAAACGATATTTCATTTAAGGAACTTCACCAGAACCTTCGCATCATTTGTTGGAGATGTAATGGCTTCAACCCACTTCGACACATAATCCACTCCAACCAAGATGAAGTTATAACCAAAAGAAACGGGGAAAGGTCCCATGAAGTTGATGCCCCAAACATTAAAAAGCTCGACCTCTAAAATGTTGTTGAATGGTATTTTATTCCTTCTTGAGATATTCCATGTCCATTGACACTGATCACATGCAAGCATAAAGTTTCAGGCATCATGAAATAGATTAGGCCAATAGAAACCACATTGAAGTACCTTAGCCACTGTCTTTGAAGAGCTAAAATGGCCCCCATATGGAGAGGAATGGCAATGGGAAAGGACACTTGCAATCTTATCTTCAGGAAGACATCGTCGTATGATACCATTTGTACACCTTTTGTAAAGCAAAGGCTCTTCCTAAAAGGAATACTTCATATTAAGGAGGAACTTCTTCTTCTTTTGATATGAAACATTGGATTGTGTAACTCCACATACCAAGTAATTGATGAAGTCAGCATACCAAGGCATCACCATCATGAAGAAGAGTTGCTCATCCGGAAGACTATCATCAATATAAAGCTCGATACACCCAACTTCCTTTCTTGTCTCGAATCTCTAAGTCGAATTCTTACAACAATAAAACCCATTGGATCAACTTATACTTCGCATCCTTCTTGCTCAAGAGATATTTGAGAGCAGCATGGTCAGTGTAGACTATCACTTTCGAGCCAACTAGGTAAGACCAGAACTTCTCAAAAGCAAACACTACTGCCAAGAGCTCTTTCTCAGTTGTAGCATAATTCAATTGTGCATCATCCAAGGTCTTGCTAGCATAGTAGATGGCATGGAGCTTGTTATTCTTCCTTTGTCCTAACACGGCTCCAATTGCAAAATCATTTGCATCGCACATTAACTCGAATGGAAATTCCCAATCCGGTGATTGCATAATGGGAGTAGAAATTAGTGCCTCCTTCAACCTACAAAAAGAATCCATGCAAGATTAGTCAAATACAAAAGGCACATCTTTATTAAGCAAATTGGACAAAGCTTTTGTGAGTTTAGAAAAATCCTTTATGAACTGCCGGTAGAACCCGGCATGACCCAAAAAGCTCTTGATAGCTTTGACCGAGTTTGGTGGTGGTAGCCTCTCAATCACCTCGATCTTTATTTTATCCACCTCAATGCCCCTCTCTGACACCAAGTATTCTAAGACAATGCTTTCACGCACCATAAAATGGCATTTCTCCCAATTCAAAACAAGATTAGCTTCCTCACATCTTTGCAAAACTTGAGACAAGTTAGTTAAACAATTATCAAAAGTGGTATCATAAACGGAGAAATCATCCATGAAAACTTTCATTATATTTTCAATAAAATCAGAGGAAATTGTCATCATACAACGTTGAAAAGTAGCAGGTGCATTACAAAGTCCAAAAGGCATACGTCTATAAGCATAAGTACTATAGGGACAAGTAAAAATGGTTTTATCCTGGTCATTAGGGTGAATAGGAATTTGAAAGAAACCAGAATAACCATCCAAATAGCAAAAGAAAGAATGTCTAACTAACCTCTCAAGCATTTGATCAATAAAGTGGATAGGGAAATGGTCTTTTCGAGTTGCACTATTCAACTTCCTATTGTCAATGCACATCCTCCAACCTGTGACTATCCTAGTTAGAATTAATTCATTCTTTTCATTCTTAATCACAGTTATACCACCCTTTTTAGGAACAACATGCACTGGACTCACCCATGGACTATCCGAGATCGGGTAAATAATCCTGGCATCTAAGAGTTTGAAAACCTCTTTTTTAACAACTTCTTGGATATTTGGGTTTAGTCTGGGCCTCCTTGTCTTTAAGTGAAGGATCTTCGGTTGAGACGCCCTTGAGCTCTTTGAACTAGTTGTTTTGAGAAAGGGAAACGGTTGGGCATGTGTCCAAAATTTTAGCATAGGTTGCCACCTTTTCATCTTCATCGTTGGTGTTACCATTGTGCACCAAGCACTTTTCCAAAGGGTCTCGTGGATGACTTTTGGTGCTCACTACTCTAATCAACTTTTCTTCCACATCAACCCTTAAACAAGAATCAACAACGGCTGGTTACTTAGAGGCTTGAAACAAATTAAATTTAGCAACTTTCTCACCAACCTTGAGAGTTATTTTTCCATGCTTCACATCAAACACGGCTCTAGTTATGGCTAAGAATGGCCTCCCTAGAATAATGGGGATCTAAGTATCTACCTCTATCTCAAGTACAACAAAATCGATTAGTATGTAGAACTTTCCCACCTTTATTGGCACGCTCTCTAAGATACCAACGAGATGTTTGATTGACTTATCCACCAATTGAAGAGAGAATGTGGTTGGCTTGAGCTCCCCTTTGTCAAGTTTTTTACAAAGAGAAAGAGGCATCAAACTCACACTTGCCCCAAGGTCACACAAAGCCTTATTGATATGCATGGTTCCAATTAAGCATGGAATTGAGAAGCTACCCAAATCCTTAAGCTTAGCAGGAAGCTTGTTTTGGATGAGTGCACTGCATTCTTCCTGTTACCCAAGTGGCTTCAGTACTTAAGAGGGGGGTGAATTAAGTAATTAAAACTTTTTGCAAACTCTTATAAAGGCAAATTTCTTTGAAGCTAAATATAAAACAAATGCGAGAATAAGGAAAATAATAGAAAGATTTAAACACAAAAAATAAATAGGTAAGCAATATTAAATAAATTGCCAAAAAAAAGATAAAGGTGAGAAGAGCACAATATTTATCTTGGTTTGACCACCAACCACTTGTGGCCTATGTCCAGTCCTCGAAACATAGTTCGAGATTTTTCACTATTCAATACAAGCTTAAAATAGGTGCTTGCAACTTTTACACAATAGGGATACCTCACCCTATTCACTAGAGGGATACTCACCCCATTTGAAGGATACCTCACCTTCTTTATAACAAGGGATACCTCACCCTTTTTACAGAAGCAAAAAATAGATGAAGAGAAACTCTCGCAAAGAGCAAATATTACAAATTGAAGCACTAGGAAGCTCTCTTAGGATATCTCAAAGTTTTGGCAAAAAGAGCATAGGAAATATGAGAAAATAAGGAATCACGTTTTTAACACAAGCAACAACTAATTCAAATGGTTTTGCCAACCTTCAGAAGAGACCTAAGGTCTCTATTTATAGTGCAATGAAGAAAAGAGTCGTTGGGTGCCATTAAAGCCATATTAAATGCAGAGACATTGGCTGCCTTTTTCAAAAACTAAAATAGAGCCTCGTGGTTTAATCGAATACCATTAGGGTTATTCGAATACCACTGATTTAAAAGGCTTGTGAAAAAGCAGTTCTAAATGAGGTTATTCGAATACCTTTTATGTTATTCGAATACCTCTATTAAAAGAAGTTTTCTGTGAAATATATATATTCGAATACCTTATAATCTATTCGAATAGATCATTTTGGAAATCTTATTTTAGATAGCTCTATTCGAATACCAAGTATAGTTATTCAAATACCATTTTGAAAAATAGAAAATATATGAACTTTAAAACATGGTTATTTGAATACCATGGGGTCTTTTCAAATACCCCTAAGACAAAAACAATTTTAACACTTTCAAATAAACAGAAAATGAATTTTTGGATTTTGGAAACTTATTTTGAAAAACATTTTAATCTTTTCTTCCAATACCAATGAGATATCCAAAAAGGTCTCCTTACAAAGATCCTAAGTCCTAAAGCTAATCTTTGAAGATCTTTTGACTTGGTCTTCTCATCATCTTCATGTTTGTTATCAACAAAACTATTGTCCATGTCATCTAGCTAATTACATTCTCTCCCTTTTTGATGATGACAAACTAACATTTGAGAAAAGCATTAGTTCATATAAATTGGAATTCACAAAGTTAAATTTTGAGAAACTTACTCTCCCTCTTTATCGTAAAAGGTGATTTATATCAGAGATGTGCACAGTAGCTCCCCTTTACTTTTGGAATCCAATTTTATTTTAGTCTTACCTGACTTTTACTTTTTCTCCCCCTGACTTTTCTCAATTCAAGAACTCAAAATTTTCTCCCTGTTTTGTCATGATAAAAAAGATGGGGCAAGATAGAGCATAAAGTCAAGGCAATATGATATATATATTCAGGTTTAACATTTGCATATCCTCAAGTTGAATGAATTTTTTCCATTTAAATGTGTGCTTAAGGTAGTTATCTCCCTACAACAAAATTCAAAGTACTTTCTTTGGTATCCATTAATTTTTGGATCCATAGAGGTTAGCCAAACTCATAAGCAAGTAAGCATTCAAAATAATAAGTCAAAAACAACAAATGAGTTCACAAGGGCAAAAGATATTTCATTGATTAATTTGGCCTAGTACAAATACTACTTGTTTATTACCACGTTCATATATTTATCAAAACAGTAGCCAATTACATTAAGCATTTACATTACAAGGAATTTAACATATGAAAAAAAAAATTAAGAAATGAAAGGGTAAGAGCAAGCTGAGAAAATATGCATTTAAGTACATCATGTGATTTTTATTTAAGGCAGAAAAGTAATCACATAAAATCAGGTTCAAATGAAATAAGATGTATTTCGACATAACATCCATAGAGCCAAATTTAGCCAATTATATTTGCATTTAAAAAAAATAGCAACAGAAAAGAGATCAGGCCGTTAGCATGGCTTTCTGCTATCAGGTTATTCGAATACCTATTGAGTTATTTGAATAGATCAACTTTTAAAAACATGAGAATACAAGACTGATATATGGTATTCGAATAGCAACAAGTATATTCGAATAGACCTATCAGAAAAACAAAAGAATTTACGTTCAGATGCAATGGTATTCGAATAACTAGGAAGTTATTTGAATAACTTTAACTGGAAAACATATTTATCATGTACAGAAATGCATTCTGAGTGAAGAAAACTTACCCGATGATGGAAACACTTATCCAAAAGAAAAAAAAAATTGCAAGTCTAAGCTTTATAGAGACAAGACGGAGAGCTTGGAATTATTTCTGGTCTTGTGCTTGCAGCAGCCACTTTCAAAATGCCATAGTCTACTCTTGGCCTTCAAGCACACCTACAATATATTTCAATTTTTGGTTTTTGGTACCCAAATCTTCTTGGGTCCTTGTGTGTTAGTTTTAGGTAAAGTACCCTTAGGAACCCATACCATTTTAGTTCCAATTTTTGAGTTAATGTTTTTCCTTGCATTACATGTTGATGCACTATTTCCTTTCTTTCCACAATAGAAACATTTAATAAAAGGACTACTTAAAGTACTATAATTAACAAAGAAATTTTTATAAAATTTTTGCTTTTTTTCTGGGTTATAACCTATTCTAACTTTTTGAAAAATAACTCTTTATTTTCCTAATAAAATATTTAAGTTATCTCTTCCAAGGGTGAATTTAGAAAGAGTATTCTTTAAATCTTCAATTTCTTTTTCAAGCAAATGACATGAAGAATAAGATGAAGATGTAGAAGCATGTGAAGAATGAGTTGTGCATACATCAATTAATCCTAATGTCTCATTTTCAATTTTTAATTCTTCAATTTCTTTGTTTAAAATGAGAATTTGGTTTTCTAAAGAAGAAATTGTTTTCTTAGATGAGGAAATTATTTTAGTGAGCCTTAGTGATTCATCATGTAGTTCTTCAAAGGCATCTTGTAGTTCATCATAAGAAGGCAATAAATCAGAACTTACCTCATTGTCGCTTTCTTCTTCTTCTTCTCCTTTGGCCATAAGACATAAATGGGCTTCCTCGCTATCTGAGCTATCAATGGAGTCTATGTCATTTTCATCTTATACTATCTAGGCTTTTCTTTCCCTGGAGGATTTCTTTTCAAATTTCTTTGGGGGAAAAGGCGGTCTTCTTTGAGTTCATTTCTTTTTCAGAAACCTTCCGAATTTCTTCACTAGTAGACTGAGGTTCTCTTCATTTAACTCAATGTTATCCGCGTCATCTCCATCATCTTCATCTTCATTATTGATAGTGGAGGTGGCTTTAAGTATGATCCCTTTCTTCTTCTTATCATGTTCCTCACTTTGATCAAGCATGTTGAGTTCTAATTTGTGCTCTTGAAGTTTGCCAAATAAGGTAGCTAATGTCATTATTGATAAATCTCTTGATTCTGATATAGTTGTTACCTTAGGCTGCCAAATCCTACTCAAACATCTCAACACTTTGTTAATCAAATCTTCATTAGAAAAATTCTTTACTAATGATGCAAGATGATTTACAATGTAGGTGAAACTCTTTTGCATTTCTTGAATGCTTTCTCCTTAGTTCATTGTAAATAATTCATATTCACGAGTAAGAGAATTAATTCTCGACCTCTTGACTTCACTAGTACCCTCATGGGTAACTTGTAAAGTGTCCTACATTTCTTTAGCGGTTTTGCAATTTGAAATTCTAAAAAATTCATCATGCCCCAAAGCTATGGTAATGATGTTTTTGGCTATCAAGTTATTTTGAACTTTTCTTTCATTATCTTTAGACCATTCACTTCTTTGTTTTTCAATCTTTATGCCATTGATATCTCGCGTAGGTATAAATGCGCCGTTTTCGACAGCATCCCACACATCTAGATCAATAGCTTCAATGAAAATTTTCATTCTTTCCTTCCAATATCCATAACCATCGCCATTGAAAAAAGGTGGATGGTTTATGGAAGTTCCTTCTGAAAAACCATTTGATGAAGCCATGTACTCTTGAAGCGGCTAAGCTCTTTATACAAGAATCTAACTTCGATACCACTTGTTACCAAAGTGGCTTCATTACTCAAAAGATGGGGTGAACTGAGTAATTAAAACTTTTTGCAAACTCTTATAAAGGCAAATTTCTTCGAAGCTAAATATAAAACAAATGCGAGAATAAGGAAGATAATAAAAAGCTTTAAACACAACAAATAAATAGGCAAGCAATATTAAATAAATTGCTAAAAAAAAGATAAAGGAGAGATGAGCAGACACGATATTTATCCTAGTTCGACCACCAACTACTTGTGGCCTACGTCCAATCCTCGAAACACAGTTCGAGATTTTTCACTATTTAATATAAGTTTAAAACAGGTGCTTGCAACCTTTACACAACAGTGATATCTCACCCTATTCACTAGAGGGATACCTCACCTCTTTTGAAGGACACCACACCTTCTTTACAACAAGGGATACCTAACCCTTTTTACAGAAGCAGAAAATGGATGAAGAGAAACTCTCACAAAGAGCAAATATTACAAATTAAAGCACTAAGAAGTTTTCTTAGGATATCTCAAAGTTTTGGCGAAAAGAGCACAGGAAATATGAGAAAATAAGGAATCATGTTTTTAACACAAGCAACAACTAATTCAAATGGTTTTGCTAACCTTCAGAAGAGACCCAAGGTCTTTATTTATAGAGCAATGAAGCAAAGAGTCGTTAGGTGCCATTAAAGCCATATTAAATGCAAAGATGTTGGCTGCCTTTTTCAAAACTAAAACAGAGCCTCGTGGTTTATTCGAATACCATTAAGGTTATTCGAATACCACTGATTTAAAAGGCTTGTGAAAAGCAGCTCTAAAGGAGGTTATTTGAATACCTTTTATGTTATTCAAATACCTCTATTAAAAGAAGTTTTCTATGAAATATATCTATTCGAATACCTTATAATCTATTCGAATAGATCATTTTGGAAATCTTATTTTAGATAGCTCTATTCGAATACCAAGTATAGTTATTCAAATACCATTTTGAAAAACAGAAAACATATGATCTTTAAAACATGGTTATTCGAATACCATGGGGTCTATTCGAATACCCCTGAGACAAAAACAATTTTAACACTTTCAAATATACAGAAAATGAATTTTTGGATTTTGGAAACTTATTTTGAAAAACATTTTAATCTTTTCTTCCAATACCAATGAGATATCCAAAAATGTCTCCTTATAAAGATCTTAAGTCCTAAAGCTAATCTTTGAAGATCTTTTGACTTGGTCTTCTCATCATCTTCATGTTTGTTATCATCAAAACTATTATCCATGTCATCTAGCCAATTACACTTCCGTTAAAGCAACGGTCTCATAATCTTCAAGCTTCCTCTTGTTTGAGAGAATCTCTTTCAAAAACTTAGCATAAGAGGGCATTTGGGAGAGAGCTTTAGTAAAAGGAACATTGGTGTAAAGCTTCTTTAGTACCTCCAAAAATCTTCTGAATTCATGGTTAAGCTTTGCCTTTTGAAATCTTTGAGGGAATGGCAAAGGGGGAACATATGCTTTCGGAGGAACATATTTTTTGGTGCTTCATACTTCTCTTTCCTTGTCCTCGCTCTTCTCTTGCTTCTCTTTGGTGTCCTTAGCTTCAAGCTTTTCTTCTCTTATGGGGCTTTCAAGTTACTTACCACTTCTCAACGAAATTGCTTGAACGTGTTCACTTGGGTTAGTCTTCGGTTGATGTGGGATTCACCCTTGAACCATGTTGAACAAGCTTGCTTGTTAGGCGATTTGAGTTTCAAGCATCTTAGAGTGAGTAGTCATTTGATCAAGGCGATTGTGAATTTGCTTGATTGATTCCCCATGTTGCTGCACTTGAGCTTGAATGGCTTGATTTTGCTCTTTTTGCGAAACTATAAAAGTTTCCATAAGTGCTTCTAAGTTCGACTTTGTACCCTGAGAAGATTGCTGAGGTTGTTAGAGACTAGGTGGAAGCCTATTGTTGGATGGAGCCCCTCTATTTTGCTAGTTATCATAGGAGAAATTAGGGTGGTTTCTCCATCCTAGATTATACGTGTTGGAGAAAGGGTTACCTTGAGTCTTGAAATTACCGTTTTGCACATAACTCACTTGCTCCAAAGACGAGTCTTGAGAATAGATCTCCACTGAATTGCATTCTGAAGTCATATGCCCTCCTCCATAAGTGTCACAAGTTATATCAAGGGAAGCGACGACATTGACATTCAGCTTCTCAAGTGACTTGATCAAAGTATCAAACTTGGCATTCAACATATTAATGGCATCAAGCTCTATCATTTCGGCTTGCTTCTTCGAAGAGAGTCTCTCACTTGGCCACAAATAAATATTCGAAGCCACTTCATTGATCAAACTCCTTGCCTCTGTTGGAGTATTGGCCATCAAAGCACCGCCAGTTGTGGCATCAAGAGCTGCCTTTGTAGAGAAAGACAACGCAGCATAGAAGGTCTGGATGACAACAAAATCCTATAGGCCATGATATGGACAATGACGAATAAAATCATTATACCTCTCCCATGCTTCATAAAGAGACTTATCTTCCTTTTGAGAGAAGCTAGTGATGTCTTGGCAAAGCTTGATCGTCTTTCCAATTTGGTAATACTTGTCCAAGAAAGCCTGCTCCATCAAGTTCCCGGTGGTGAGTGAATTAGGGACCTTTGAGTGAATCCACTTCTTGGCTTTTCCCCTAAGAGAAAAAGGAACAAGTCTGATCCATATAGCATTTGTTGAAACCCCATTAATTTTGATAGTGTCACACAAGTCCAAGAACTGATCCAAATGTTGATTTGGGTCTTCAGTTGGTGACCCACTGAATTGCAATTGTTGGACCATCTGGATCAATGATGTCTTGATCTCGAAGTTGTTGGCTTATATCTGTGGTCTAACAATGGAAGACTGACGAGCATTAGCATTGGGAGTTCCATAATCCCTTAACCTATGCTCTGGATCGGGGACTTGGCTAGTGTTGTCCACCATGTTGTCTTCCTTAAAAATATGTGTTCTTTTTTCTCTTTTGATATCATGAAGCGTCCTTTCGATCTCAAGATCAACAGAGATAATAAGATTTTCTTGACTCCTCGTTCTACGCAAAAGAAAGAAACAACACTTGAAAATTCAAAGAAAAACAAAAGAAAGTTAAATTAAAATAAGATAAAAAAATAGAAATAAAATAAAATAAAATAAAAATTGCTTAAATCAACCAAATTGCCACTCGTGTTAATATCAACACGATCCCTGGCAATAGTGCCAAAAACTTGTTGTAAATTTTTTGCAAGCGCACAGATTGTACAAGTAGTAAAATAAGATCATTCCCACGAGGATTGATTGATTACTAACTCTTATGGCTATTTTGACTATTTAAGCAAATGAAATCGATACAAAAAGTTCAATTAAAATTAAACAAAGAACAAAGCAATAAAGTAGACAATTGAAACTAGAAAAGATGAGATTCAGCAATGGTTAAAAGGCCTAGGATTCAGAATCCACTACACTACGTGTAACATCCTAATACAGATATGTATATATATCCTAGATATACGGAAAATATAAAGATACCAGTACTAGAGACATCACTTCTACATACTACATACTAACATATATCCATAATCACAACGAGTATACATATATATATATATATATATATATATATATATATATATATATATATATATATATATATATATATATATATATATATATATATATATATATATATATATATATATATACATATACATATATATACAAATATATATACATATACATATATATATACATATACATATATATACAACACAACCACAAAAGGATATATTGTAATATATATTACTTCAAACATACAAACCAAATATAAACATATACTTAAGCTTTGTCTACTAAAGCATATTAAACTATACTAGTCTTCATGCTTAACCTTTATTCCCTTAACAGGGTCTATACTTGGATTTACATAGAAGAACAAATGGGGCGAGAATTATAATTCTCAGTAAAAGCAATTCCAATATTAGCTAGCTATAACATTGTATAACAAATATAACAATTGCTATAACTACCAACATAGGAGTTTCCTCCCTAATTCTCATAACTGCACACTACCAAGTAGCGTGATCTAAACTAATAGCCTACATACCGTTAAATATAAATAACTGCCCATACAATTGTAAATACCAATAGCAACAGACAATGCCCATACAACTGCTTGTAAATACAATGCAGATGATCTGTAATATGATTATGCCTAAGAAATATCCTAAATATATGCTTGTGCAATGTTTTATTTTGAAATACATGCAAAGTTTTATTTGGGAAACCAAGAAGTTCATTAGGAACTAGTTCAGTATATTATCATGTCACAAATAGGGAGAAAGCTCATCCTCACATCACATGTATCCTAGCACGCTGAGAAGTTCGGGCTAAATCTCTATTCAAAAGAACCTTACAGATTCCCCACTTATCTATTTTGGCCTTAATGATGGTGTATAACATTAACGGACACTCACATAGAACAATACTACTAGACCATTTTCATAGTCATACTTACATACGGATATACTTAGTTCATTTAAGACCCAAGCATATTCTACTAGGAACTTTGGCTTCTTAAGTTTACCCTTTGTAGAGAGAAAAATATGTAACCTCATACTACATGCAACCCTAGCACTTGGTCAGGAATAACTTGTTCCCTTAGGAACTTCTGATTCATTTTCTTCTGGCTAAATGACCTTTCGTCATATAAAGTCACATTCTTCGGCAAACACTACCAATCCATCTTAGTTCATTGCATTTAATACACTCCATCATCACTCATTACATCTTAAGTGATATAAACACCACATAAAGTGGCCTAAGGTGCTTGATACCTACCTAAGGCAAACCATTACTCTAGAATGCTCAAAGGTTCTCATGACTTTCCTATAGACTCAACTTAATCTAATGAAAGAGTCTATCTTAACTAATGCCTCATTCAACCATACTTAAGGAAATAAGTGAGTATTTATCTAGAACTTTGCATACATAATGAATGTAACAAGCTTACTGTTAGACTATTTGTGTACCGCAAGTGCACGGGTTATTCAAGTAATACAAACACAGAGTAAAAGTTCGTTGCAACCCAAGCACTTGGTCAGCAATAACTTGTTCCCTTAGGAACTTCTGACTCATTTTCTTCTGGCTAAATGACCTTTCATCATATAAAGTTACATTCTTCGGCAAACACTACCAATCCATCTTAGTTCATTGCATTTAATACACTCCATCATCACTCATTACATCTTAAGTGATATAAACACCACATAAAGTGGCCTAAGGAGCTTGATACCTACCTAAGGCAAACCATTACTCTAGAATGCTCAAAGGTTCTCATGACTTTCCTATAGACTCAACTTAATCTAATGAAAGAGTCTATCTTAACTAATGCCTCATTCAACCTTACTTAAGGAAATAAGTGAGTATTTATCTAGAACTTTGCGTACTTAATGAATGTAACAAGCTTACTGTTAGACTAATTGTGTACCGCAAGTGCACGGGTTATTCAGGTAATACAAACACAGAGTAAAAGTTCGTTGCAACCCTAGCACTTGGTCAGCAATAACTTGTTCCCTTAGGAACTTCTGATTCATTTTCTTCTGGCTAAATGACCTTTCATCATATAAAGTTACATTCTTCGGCAAACACTACCAATCCATCTTAGTTCATTGCATTTAATACACTCCATCATCACTCATTACATCTTAAGTGATATAAACACCACATAAAGTGGCCTATGGTGCTTGATACCTACCTAAGGCAAACCATTACTCTAGAATGCTCAAAGGTTCTCATGACTTTCCTATAGACTCAACTTAATCTAATCAAAGAGTCTATCTTAACTAATGCCTCATTCAACCTTACTTAAGGAAATAAGTGAGTATTTATCTAGAACTTTGCATACTTAATGAATGTAACAAGCTTACTGTTAGACTATTTATGTACAGCAAGTGCACGGGTTATTCAAGTAATACAAACACAGAGTAAAAGTTCGTTGCAACCCTAGCACTTGGTCAAATAACTTGTTCCCTTAGGAACTTCTGATTCATTTTCTTCTGGCTAAATGACCTTTCATCATATAAAGTTACATTCTTCGACAAACACTACCAATCCATCTTAGTTCATTGCATTTAATACACTCCATCATCACTCATTTCATCTTAAGTGATATAAACACCACATAAAGTGGCCAAAGGTGCTTGATACCTACCTTAGGCAAACCATTACTCTAGAATGCTCAAAGGTTCTCATGACTTTCCTATAGACTCAACTTAATCTAATGAAAGAGTCTATCTTAACTAATGCCTCATTCAACCTTACTTAAGGAAATAAGTGAGTATTTATCTAGAACTTTGCATACTTAATGAATGTAACAAGCTTACTGTTACACTAATTGTGTACCGTAAGTGCACGGGTTATTCAAGTAATACAAACACAGAGTAAAAGTTCGTTGCAACCCTAGCACATGGTCAGCAATAACTTGTTCCCTTTGGAACTTCTGATTCATTTTCTTCTGGCTAAATGACCTTTCATCATATAAAGTTACATTCTTCGGCAAACACTACCAATCCATCTTAGTTCATTGCATTTAATACACTCCATCATCGCTCATTACATCTTAAGTGATATAAACACCACATAAAGTGGCCTATGGTGCTTGATACCTACCTAAGGCAAACCATTACTCTAGAATGCTCAAAGGTTCTCATGACTTTCCTATAGACTCAACTTAATCTAATGAAAGACTCTATCTTAACTAATGCCTCATTCAACCTTACTTAAGGAAATAAGTGAGTATTTATCTAGAACTTTGCATACTTAATGAATGTAACAAGCTTAATGCTAGACTATTTATGTACAGCAAGTGCACGGGTTATTCAAGTAATACAAACACAGAGTAAAAGTTCGTTGCAACCCTAGCACTTGGTCAGCAATAACTTGTTCCCTTAGGAACTTCTGATTCATTTTCTTCTGGCTAAATGACCTTTCATCATATAAAGTTACATTCTTCGACAAACACTACCAATCCATCTTAGTTCATTGCATTTAATACACTCCATCATCACTCATTTCATCTTAAGTGATATAAACACCACATAAAGTGGCCTAAGGTGCTTGATACCTACCTAAGGCAAACCATTACTCTAGAATGCTCAAAGGTTCTCATGACTTTCCTATAGACTCAACTTAATCTAATGAAAGAGTCTATCTTAACTAATGCCTCATTCAACCTTACTTAAGGAAATAAGTGAGTATTTATCTAGAACTTTGCATACTTAATGAATGTAACAAGCTTACTGTTACACTAATTGTGTACCGTAAGTGCACGGGTTATTCAAGTAATACAAACACAGAGTAAAAGTTCGTTGCAACCCTAGCACTTGGTCAGCAATAACTTGTTCCCTGAGGAACTTCTGATTCATTTTCTTCTGGCTAAATGACCTTTCATCATATAAAGTTACATTCTTCGGCAAACACTACCAATCCATCTTAGTTCATTGCATTTAATACACTCCATCATCGCTTGTTACATCTTAAGTGATATAAACACCACATAAAGTGGCCTAAGGTGCTTGATACCTACCTAAGGCAAACCATTACTCTAGAATGCTCAAAGGTTCTCATGACTTTCCTATAGACTCAACTTAATCTAATGAAAGAGTCTATCTTAACTAATGCCTCATTCAACCTTACTTAAGGAAATAAGTGAGTATTTATCTAGAACTTTGCATACTTAATGAATGTAACAAGCTTACTGTTATACTATTTATGTACAGCAAGTGCACGGGTTATTCAAGTAATACAAACACAGAGTAAAAGTTCGTTGCAACCCTAGCACTTGGTCAGTAATAACTTGTTCCCTTAGGAACTTCTGATTCATTTTCTTCTGGCTAAACGACCTTTCATCATATAAAGTTACATTCTTCGGCAAACACTACCAATCCATCTTAGTTCATTGCATTTAATACACTCCATCATCACTCATTACATCTTAAGTGATATAAACACCACATAAAGTGGCCTAAGGAGCTTGATACCTACCTAAGGCAAACCATTACTCTAGAATGCTCAAAGGTGCTCATGACTTTCCTATAGACTCAACTTAATCTAATGAAAGAGTCTATCTTAACTAATGCCTCATTCAACCTTACTTAAGGAAATAAGTGAGTATTTATCTAGAACTTTGCATACTTAATGAATGTAACAAGCTTACTGTTAGACTATTTGTGTACCGCACGTGCACGGGTTATTCAAGTAATACAAACACAGAGTAAAAGTTCGTTGCAACCCTAGCACTTGGTCAGCAATAACTTGTTCCCTTAGGAACTTCTGATTCATTTTCTTCTGGCTAAATGACCTTTCATCATATAAAGTTACATTCTTCGGCAAACACTACCAATCCATCTTAGTTCATTGCATTTAATACACTCCATCATCACTCATTACATCTTAAGTGATATAAACACCACATAAAGTGGCCTAAGGTGCTTGATACCTACCTAAGGCAAACCATTACTCTAGAATGCTCAAAGGTTCTCATGACTTTCCTATAGACTCAACTTAATCTAAAGAAAGAGTCTATCTTAACTAATGCCTCATTCAACCTTACTTAAGGAAATAAGTGAGTATTTATCTAGAACTTTGCATACTTAATGAATGTAACATGCTTACTGTTAGACTATTTGTGTACCGCAAGTGCACGGGTTATTCAAGTAATACAAACACAGAGTAAAAGTTCGTTGCAACCCTAGCACTTGGTCAGCAATAACTTGTTCCCTTAGGAACTTCTGATTCATTTTCTTCTGGCTAAATGACCTTTCATCATATAAAGTTACATTCTTCGGCAAACACTACCAATCCATCTTAGTTCATTACATTTAATACACTCCATCATCACTCATTACATCTTAAGTGATATAAACACCACATAAAGTGGCCTAAGGTGCTTGATACCTACCTAAGGCAAACCATTACTCTAGAATGCTCAAAGGTTCTCATGACTTTCCTATAGACTCAACTTAATCTAATGAAAGAGTCTATCTTAACTAATGCCTCATTCAACCTTACTTAAGGAAATAAGTGAGTATTTATCTAGAACTTTGCATACTTAATGAATGTAACAAGCTTACTGTTAGACTATTTGTGTACCGTGTAACACCCCTTTGGAGGATGTCACACATAAAAGAAAATAAAATAAATAGAAATAAAATCTACCCAAGTTGTGGAATATTTGTTACAATTATTACGGGTTGTAAAATAATTCCGATAGATCAAGTATGTAATAAAAAGATAATACGAAAAATACGAAATAAAAAAAAAACATCATCACTAATAATATACATATGGTTAAGTTATGAACTCAGTACATATAATTTACAACTAAGACTACAACTATTTAAACAAAAACAAGAAAGAAAACAATAAAAGAGTTAATATATACATACATACGCTGACGCGCCCAAAAAAACATCATGATTATCTAATCCTCTGATGGATCACTCTCGGTGTGAAAATGATCATCAGGAGATAAATATCCCTGATGTCTCGACACACGGCGATAACGGGATCGCGCAGTCGACACGATGCTTATCTCACTAGGCTCAGGGTTTTCAGCACCCCAATAACGCCTAATGGATAAGGGTAACTCTAAGTGCAGAAAAAGCGTCGTCGTCGAAATCGGATCTCCATCAAACTGATGACGTAGAATCACAGTCATACGTCCAGCATAGGTAACAGAAGCACGATCTCCTCGTAAATGCCAAGCCAGATCACCTCCATGGAATACCAGCTCTACGAATCCCAAAAATGCAGGCGTCGCCATCCCCCACACAATCAATCCAGAGGGTATGGATGATCGGATGGTTCTTGCTCGTAAAACTGATCGTCGGTCTGCTGATCTCCCTCTTCCTCAGGGTACACGATCTCAAGAGGTTGTTCCTCTTCTTCCTCTTCAAACTCTTTACCGCATAAAAATAAATAGACAATAGACACATACAATAAAGAGGTAAGACAACATAAAATCATCGCAACATGGCAAATAAGAAGACGACAAATAACCACTACACAGTTTATACAATACGAAGAAGCTATAACAGTAATACATATTAAATATCCTAGTGTTTCAGAATATCACAGATATAACACAAATAAAGAAATTCACACCGATAAATCAATCTCACAGATAAAATAAGATAAGAAATAGACAACTAACATAAGAAAATTATCAGATAAATACAAATAGAGAAAATGTAAAAACATCCAAGATGTTACCAGATAAAGATAAATAGAGGAAAATGGAATATTATCCAATATATACTCAAATACACCAAAACACAACCCTACTCCATGGAGCTAAACCCAAACAGATATCAGAGAGAATGACTTGCAAAATCTATTAGTACCACGGCTGCCCAACCAACTATTACGCGGTCACACGTTGCGTCAATAGCCTACGGCAGTTGGAATCCACCATCCAGGCGTAGTATAGTTCACGGTCTCCCGTTGTGGCACTATAGGCAATGTACTACTAGACTTTACAAACCTCGATTAAATATAGTGAATGTCGAGTACATTAGTGTGCTATCGGTTTACTACCACGGCCCAATGGAGCTACCAACTCCACATGTGGGATCCCGTACACTAAAGTCTCCAAGTTTATTAGAACAATAAACTACACTACACTTATCGCATCGACAACACGATGTGATTCGTCTCGTCAACCCAAAACACCAAAAATCGGTATAAAGACAAAACATAATTCCAAATATATGAAATTATGAAAATGCCCTCAAGATAAAAATCTATGCCCTCAATGGCGTAAAGCACATGACGGGTTCACTTTTTCCGTCAAATAACCTCAAAAGCCATACGGGTTCATTTTTTCCCGACAGCGAAAAATAAATACGGTAACGGTCAATCGCGTAGAAATTTTATCGTGTTTTTGAAATCTCGTCGTTTTTACAAACGTTTAAAAATCAGGTAAGGATATTTTTCTGTTTTTAAAATCGCGTAGCATTTTTAATATGTTTTCTCAATCGCGTAGGATTTTTAAATCATTTTCTTATTCGGATGCCTTTAAAATTACCATTTAAACAGATAGAAATAATATTTAGTACATTTAAACTACGTAGAATAATTTTTCATACCGTATACTGTCATTAGGATATTTTGACTATCCTATAGGTTCAATTTTTACTAAAAATTGACAGCATTTTGTTTATAAATTTATAATAATGATTTTCTAAATTTTCCATAAAATTTCTATTTACCTAATTTTTAACCATTTCGTTAAATTCTTTTTGAAATCTCTAACATGCTTCAAAACCGAAAGTGAGCTATATGTTAGAAAATTTCTTAACATTACTGTATTTCCTTCCTAATGATAAAATTATGAATTTTAACCCTTTAGACTTACTTCTAATCAATTGGTTCCTTCATAAATCATTATAGAAAATTTCTTCTTAACTTGTATTGTTTCTTTTTAATTGAAAAAGGTTTAGAAACAAGTTTTTAAAATCATGATTTCCTATAGTGGCATGTTGGCGAATTTTATAAAACTTTTGCATTTGATTTCCAAAATGTCTTTCACCTTTTAAATCATATCAAATGTATTCTATAGTCTAAGTTCATTAAATCATTTTAGAAAATAGTTATCTATATTCAATTTAATCCTTTAGGCATGTTGGCCCAAAATACTAAGTTTGTACCATTTGATTTCTAAATGCATTTTTCTTTGATCAAATCAATTAGAAACTTTCTTGATTCTCCTAGGTTAATTAAGCTACACTTTAGGAAAAATCAAGAGAACATTTTGGTCCTCCAAACTTGTCATTGCCGTGAGCTATTGGATTGTGTTCTTTGGAACACTCATGCAAATTTACACATGTTATTCACATCCTAAACCTTATCATACAATCCTAACACATGCATTTATATCTCTAACACATGCAAAATATTTCTAACACATGCAAAATATTTCTAACATATAAACCTAATTTAAAGCTTATAGACATACAATCAAAAGCTATTAGACATGCAAAATTATTACAATTACCAAATAAGAAAGCTACTAACACATAACACTTAAGCTACTAGCAACCACAAAAATTAACAAATACACATCAATAAACACACCACAACCGAATCCTTATGGATTCTACAAACAACTCATCTTCTTACCACCATCAAGGGATGATAAGAATTGTCTTCCTCTTACCTTAAATGAAGACAAAAACTTGCTTTCTCACCTCCTTAGGTCACGGTTTTCACTCCACCAAACACCTAAAAATCCCAAACAAAACCTACATGTTACTAACCATGAAAAAGAAGCTAAACCATGGAAAAATCGTGGCTTAGAACTTTGAAAAAGAAGAGAGAAAAGAAAAGTATGAAATTTCACCTTCTAGGTAAAACTTCCAAGGTTGGTTTCCAAGCCTTAGATGGAAGAATTTGAAGAAACTCCCAACTACAAAGGTTCTTAGAATGGTGTTTAGATTAAGGAAACTTGGTTAGAAAAATTTTTGGATGGTTGGAGTGTTAGGAAACAAGCTTGGCCGAATATGGTGGAGAAAATGGGCAAGAATGGTGGCTAGGGTTCTTGATGAGAGAGAAGAGAGAAAAGTGATGAAGACAAAGTGATTTTTAGGTCACCAAAGGCCTCTTGGCCGTGGACTTCAAGTGGGGTGCAAGGTGGGCACCTTGCTTGGCTTCATCCAAGCCATTGGATGAATCAAAGGCTAAGATTAAGCCTTGGTGAGCAAGCCTACTTCTCATTGGTTGGTTCCTGGTGACTCACATGGCTTAGTCACACTGCGTAATAAATGCTTTCTTTGAGTCACTAGGCCGAGTCGACTGTTCGAAAGTTCTACGACTTACGGTGATTAACTAAGCTACCGATTTAACTGTTTGGCTAATTGTGGGGTCCCGCAAAATATTTCCTGGGTCCACTGTCACTAAAACATACTTGACTTATAAAATAATATTATAATAATATAAAATTATTTTATTTGTGATTAAATCCTAAAAATTAAAAGATTATTTTTAGTCTCATTTAGAATCGGGTTAAGTAAGATCCCCCAATTCTAAATAATAAAATAAGATTTTCCCGGCCGGAAAATATTATTTTCCCGCCTCGAGCAAATCGCACAAAAAGTCCATATAAAATCACAGACGGTATTTTCTCGGCATTAAATCAAGAAGAAAACAATTAAAAACAGACAAAAACAAATAAAACAAGACGTTCGGGACGTAACGGTCATTTTCCCATTTTTTCCCACAACGTAGGTAATCGCCCAAAACGTTCAAATAAAATATCCAGCAAGTATTATTTAGCTGTATATCTTTCGAGAAAAATTAATACAGGAGGCTCGAGAAAAATTTTTATTTTACCGTCTCGAAACAAACTACGTAAAACGATCAAATAAAATTTGAACCTGTATTATCGTAGTTGTTTTCATACAAAATTCAAGAACAGAAAAATAGGGACACAGCGGTCATTCATACCAAAGCAAGAAAAACAGAAAACAGTACATTCAGAATATTTTCTAAAAATTGGGGCGTTACATACCGCACGTGCACGGGTTATTCAAGTAATACAAACACAGAGTAAAAGTTCGTTGCAACCCTAGCACTTGGTCAGCAATAACTTGTTCCCTTAGGAACTTCTGATTCATTTTCTTCTGGCTAAATGACCTTTCATCATATAAAGTTACATTCTTCGGCAAACACTACCAATCCATCTTAGTTCATTGCATTTAATACACTCCATCATCACTCATTACATCTTAAGTGATATAAACACCACGTAAAGTGGACTAAGGTGCTTGATACCTACCTAAGGCAAACCATTACTCTAGAATGCTCAAAGGTTCTCATGACTTTCCTATAGACTCAACTTAATCTAATGAAAGAGTCTATCTTAACTAATGCCTCATTCAACCTTACTTAAGGAAATAAGTGAGTATTTATCTAGAACTTTGCATACTTAATGAATGTAACAAGCTTACTGTTAGACTATTTGTGTACCGCAAGTGCACGGGTTATTCAAGTAATACAAACACAGAGTAAAAGTTCGTTGCAACCCTAGCACTTGGTCAGCAATAACTTGTTCCCTTAGGAACTTCTGATTCATTTTCTTCTGGCTAAATGACCTTTCATCATATAAAGTTACATTCTTCGGCAAACACTACCAATCCATCTTAGTTCATTGCATTTAATACACTCCATCATCACTCATTACATCTTAAGTGATATAAACACCACATAAAGTGGCCTAAGGTGCTTGATACCTACCTAAGGCAAACCATTACTCTAGAATGCTCAAAGGTTCTCATGACTTTCCTATAGACTCAACTTAATCTAAAGAAAGAGTCTATCTTAACTAATGCCTCATTCAACCTTACTTAAGGAAATAAGTGAGTATTTATCTAGAACTTTGCATACTTAATGAATGTAACAAGCTTACTGTTAGACTATTTGTGTACCGCAAGTGCACGGGTTATTCAAGTAATACAAACACAGAGTAAAAGTTCGTTGCAACCCTAGCACTTGGTCAGCAATAACTTGTTCCCTTAGGAACTTCTGATTCATTTTCTTCTGGCTAAATGACCTTTCATCATATAAAGTTACATTCTTCGGCAAACACTACCAATCCATCTTAGTTCATTGCATTTAATACACTCCATCATCACTCATTACATCTTAAGTGATATAAACACCACATAAAGTGGCCTAAGGTGCTTGATACCTACCTAAGGCAAACCATTACTCTAGAATGCTCAAAGGTTCTCATGACTTTCCTATAGACTCAACTTAATCTAATGAAAGAGTCTATCTTAACTAATGCCTCATTCAACCTTACTTAAGGAAATAAGAGAGTATTTATCTAGAACTTTGCATACTTAATGAATGTAACAAGCTTACTGTTAGACTATTTGTGTACCGCACGTGCACGGGTTATTCAAGTAATACAAACACAGAGTAAAAGTTCGTTGCAACCCTAGCACTTGGTCAGCAATAACTTGTTCCCTTAGGAACTTCTGATTCATTTTCTTCTGGCTAAATGACCTTTCATCATATAAAGTTACATTCTTCGGCAAACACTACCAATCCATCTTAGTTCATTGCATTTAATACACTCCATCATCACTCATTACATCTTAAGTGATATAAACACCACGTAAAGTGGCCTAAGGTGCTTGATACCTACCTAAGGCAAACCATTACTCTAGAATGCTCAAAGGTTCTCATGACTTTCCTATAGACTCAACTTAATCTAATGAAAGAGTCTATCTTAACTAATGCCTCATTCAACCTTACTTAAGGAAATAAGTGAGTATTTATCTAGAACTTTGCATACTTAATGAACGTAACAAGCTTACTGTTAGACTATTTGTGTACCGCAAGTGCACGGGTTATTCAAGTAATACAAACACAGAGTAAAAGTTCGTTGCAACCCTAGCACTTGGTCAGCAATAACTTGTTCCCTTAGGAACTTCTGATTCATTTTCTTCTGGCTAAATGACCTTTCATCATATAAAGTTACATTCTTCGGCAAACACTACCAATCCATCTTAGTTCATTGCATTTAATACACTCCATCATCACTCATTACATCTTAAGTGATATAAACACCACATAAAGTGGCCTAAGGTGCTTGATACCTACCTAAGGCAAACCATTACTCTAGAATGCTCAAAGGTTCTCATGACTTTCCTATAGACTCAACTTAATCTAATGAAAGAGTCTATCTTAACTAATGCCTCATTCAACCTTACTTAAGGAAATAAGTGAGTATTTATCTAGAACTTTGCATACTTAATGAATGTAACAAGCTTACTGTTAGACTATTTGTGTACCGCACGTGCACGTTATTCAAGTAATACAAACACGTAGAGTAAAAGTTCGTTGCAACCCTAGCACTTGGTCAAGCAATAACTTGTTCCCTTAGGAACTTCGATTCATTTTCTTACGGCTAAATGACCTTTCATCATATAAAGTTACATTCTTCGGCAAACACTACCAATCCATCTTAGTTCATTGTATTTAATACACTCCATCATCACTCATTACATCTTAAGTGATATAAACACCACGTAAAGTGGCCTAAGGTGCTTGATACCTACCTAAGGCAAACCATTACTCTAGAATGCTCAAAGGTTCTCATGACTTTCCTATAGACTCAACTTAATCTAATGAAAGAGTCTATCTTAACTAATGCCTCATTCAACCTTACTTAAGGAAATAAGTGAGTATTTATCTAGAACTTTGCATACTTAATGAATGTAACAAGCTTACTGTTAGACTATATGTGTACCGCAAGTGCACGGGTTATTCAAGTAATACAAACACAGAGTAAAAGTTCGTTGCAACCCTAGCACTTGGTCAGCAATAACTTGTTCCCTTAGGAACTTTTGATTCATTTTCTTTTGGCTAAATGACCTTTCATCATATAAAGTTACATTCTTCGGCAAACACTACCAATCCATCTTAGTTCATTGCATTTAATACACTCCATCATCACTCATTACATCTTAAGTGATATAAACACCACATAAAGTGGCCTAAGGTGCTTGATACCTACCTAAGGCAAACCATTACTCTAGAATGCTCAAAGGTTCTCATGACTTTCCTATAGACTCAACTTAATCTAATGAAAGAGTCTATCTTAACTAATGCCTCATTCAACCTTACTTAAGGAAATAAGTGAGTATTTATCTAGAACTTTGCATACTTAATGAATGTAACAAGCTTACTGTTAGACTATTTGGGTACCGCACGTGCACGGGTTATTCAAGTAATACAAACACAGAGTAAAAGTTCGTTGCAACCCTAGCACTTGGTCAGCAATAACTTGTTCCCTTAGGAACTTCTGATTCATTTTCTTCTGGCTAAATGACCTTTCATCATATAAAGTTACATTCTTCGGCAAACACTACCAATCCATCTTAGTTCATTGCATTTAATACACTCCATCATCACTCATTACATCTTAAGTGATATAAACACCACGTAAAGTGGCCTAAGGTGCTTGATACCTACCTAAGGCAAACCATTACTCTAGAATGCTCAAAGGTTCTCATGACTTTCCTATAGACTTAACTTAATCTAATGAAAGAGTCTATCTTAACTAATGCCTCATTCAACCTTACTTAAGGAAATAAGTGAGTATTTATCTAGAACTTTGCATACTTAATGAATGTAACAAGCTTACTGTTAGACTATTTGTGTACCGCAAGTGCACGGGTTATTCAAGTAATACAAACACAGAGTAAAAGTTCGTTGCAACCCTAGCACTTGGTCAGCAATAACTTGTTCCCTTAGGAACTTCTGATTCATTTTCTTCTGGCTAAATGACCTTTCATCATATAAAGTTACATTCTTCGGCAAACACTACCAATCCATCTTAGTTCATTGCATTTAATACACTCCATCATCACTCATTACATCTTAAGTGATATAAACACCACATAAAGTGGCCTAAGGTGCTTGATACCTACCTAAGGCAAACCATTACTCTAGAATGCTCAAAGGTTCTCATGACTTTCCTATAGACTCAACTTAATCTAATGAAAGAGTCTATATTAACTAATGCCTCATTCAACCTTACTTAAGGAAATAAGTGAGTATTTATCTAGAACTTTGCATACTTAATGAATGTAACAAGCTTACTGTTAGACTATTTGTGTACCGCACGTGCACGGGTTATTCAAGTAATACAAACACAGAGTAAAAGTTCGTTGCAACCCTAGCACTTGGTCAGCAATAACTTGTTCCCTTAGGAACTTCTGATTCATTTTCTTCTGGCTAAATGACCTTTCATCATATAAAGTTACATTCTTCGGCAAACACTACCAATCCATCTTAGTTCATTGTATTTAATACACTCCATCATCACTCATTACATCTTAAGTGATATAAACACCACGTAAAGTGGCCTAAGGTGCTTGATACCTACCTAAGGCAAACCATTACTCTAGAATGCTCAAAGGTTCTCATGACTTTCCTATAGACTCAACTTAATCTAATGAAAGAGTCTATCTTAACTAATGCCTCATTCAACCTTACTTAAGGAAATAAGTGAGTATTTATCTAGAACTTTGCATACTTAATGAATGTAACAAGCTTACTGTTAGACTATATGTGTCATAAAGTGCACGGGTTATTCAAGTAATACAAACACAGAGTAAAAGTTCGTTGCAACCCTAGCACTTGGTCAGCAATAACTTGTTCCCTTAGGAACTTTTGATTCATTTTCTTTTGGCTAAATGACCTTTCATCATATAAAGTTACATTCTTCGGCAAACACTACCAATCCATCTTAATTCATTGCATTTAATACACTCCATCATCACTCATTACATCTTAAGTGATATAAACACCACATAAAGTGGCCTAAGGTGCTTGATACCTACCTAAGGCAAACCATTACTCTAGAATGCTCAAAGGTTCTCATGACTTTCCTATAGACTCAACTTAATCTAATGAAAGATTCTATCTTAACTAATGCCTCATTCAACCTTACTTAAGGAAATAAGTGAGTATTTATCTAGAACTTTGCATACTTAATGAATGTAACAAGCTTACTGTTAGACTATTTGTGTACCGCAAGTGCACGGGTTATTCAAGTAATACAAACACGAGTAAAAGTTCGTTGCAACCCTAGCACTTGGTCAGCAATAACTTGTTCCCTTAGGAACTTCTGATTCATTTTCTTCTGGCTAAATGACCTTTCATCATATAAAGTTACATTCTTCGGCAAACACTACCAATCCATCTTAGTTCATTGCATTTAATACACTCCATCATCACTCATTACATCTTAAGTGATATAAACACCACATAAAGTGGCCTAAGGTGCTTGATACCTACCTAAGGCAAACCATTACTCTAGAATGCTCAAAGGTTCTCATGACTTTCCTATAGACTCAACTTAATCTAATGAAAGAGTCTATCTTAACTAATGCCTCATTCAACCTTACTTAAGGAAATAAGTGAGTATTTATCTAGAACTTTGCATACTTAATGAATGTAACAAGCTTACTGTTAGACTATTTATGTACAGCAAGTGCACGAGTTATTCAAGTAATACAAACACAGAGTAAAAGTTCGTTGCAACCCTAGCACTTGGTCAGCAATAACTTGTTCCCTTAGGAACTTCTGATTCATTTTCTTCTGGCTAAATGACCTTTCATCATATAAAGTTACATTCTTCGACAAACACTACCAATCCATCTTAGTTCATTGCATTTAATACACTCCATCATCACTCATTTCATCTTAAGTGATATAAACACCACATAAAGTGGCCAAAGGTGCTTGATACCTACCTTAGGCAAACCATTACTCTAGAATGCTCAAAGGTTCTCATGACTTTCCTATAGACTCAACTTAATCTAATGAAAGAGTCTATCTTAACTAATGCCTCATTCAACCTTACTTAAGGAAATAAGTGAGTATTTATCTAGAACTTTGCATACTTAATGAATGTAACAAGCTTACTGTTACACTAATTGTGTACCGTAAGTGCACGGGTTATTCAAGTAATACAAACACAGAGTAAAAGTTCGTTGCCACCCTAGCACTTGGTCAGCAATAACTTGTTCCCTTAGGAACTTCTGATTCATTTTCTTCTGGCTAAATGACCTTTCATCATATAAAGTTACATTCTTCGGCAAACACTACCAATCCATCTTAGTTCATTGCATTTAATACACTCCATCATCGCTCATTACATCTTAAGTGATATAAACACCACATAAAGTGGCCTATGGTGCTTGATACCTACCTAAGGCAAACCATTACTCTAGAATGCTCAAAGGTTCTCATGACTTTCCTATAGACTCAACTTAATCTAATGAAAGAGTCTATCTTAACTAATGCCTCATTCAACCTTACTTAAGGAAATAAGTGAGTATTTATCTAGAACTTTGCATACTTAATGAATGTAACAAGCTTACTGTTAGACTATATGTGTACCGCAAGTGCACGGGTTATTCAAGTAATACAAACACAGAGTAAAAGTTCGTTGCAACCCTAGCACTTGGTCAGCAATAACTTGTTCCCTTAGGAACTTTTGATTCATTTTCTTTTGGCTAAATGACCTTTCATCATATAAAGTTACATTCTTCGGCAAACACTACCAATCCATCTTAATTCATTGCATTTAATACACTCCATCATCACTCATTACATCTTAAGTGATATAAACACCACATAAAGTGGCCTAAGGTGCTTGATACCTACCTAAGGCAAACCATTACTCTAGAATGCTCAAAGGTTCTCATGACTTTCCTATAGACTCAACTTAATCTAATGAAAGAGTCTATCTTAACTAATGCCTCATTCAACCTTACTTAAGGAAATAAGTGAGTATTTATCTAGAACTTTGCATACTTAATGAATGTAACAAGCTTACTGTTAGACTATTTGTGTACTGCAAGTGCACGGGTTATTCAAGTAATACAAACACGAGTAAAAGTTCGTTGCAACCCTAGCACTTGGTCGGCAATAACTTGTTCCCTTAGGAACTTCTGATTCATTTTCTTCGCTAAATGACCTTTCATCATATAAAGTTACATTCTTCGGCAAACACTACCAATCCATCTTAGTTCATTGCATTTAATACACTCCATCATCACTCATTACATCTTAAGTGATATAAACACCACATAAAGTGGCCTATGGTGCTTGATACCTACCTAAGGCAAACCATTACTCTAGAATGCTCAAAGGTTCTCATGACTTTCCTATAGACTCAACTTAATCTAATGAAAGAGTCTATCTTAACTAATGCCTCATTCAACCTTACTTAAGGAAATAAGTGAGTATTTATCTAGAACTTTGCATACTTAATGAATGTAACAAGCTTACTGTTAGACTATATGTGTACCGCAAGTGCACGGGTTATTCAAGTAATACAAACACAGAGTAAAAGTTCGTTGCAACCCTAGCACTTGGTCAGCAATAACTTGTTCCCTTAGGAACTTTTGATTCATTTTCTTTTGGCTAAATGACCTTTCATCATATAAAGTTACATTCTTCGGCAAACACTACCAATCCATCTTAATTCATTGCATTTAATACACTCCATCATCACTCATTACATCTTAAGTGATATAAACACCACATAAAGTGGCCTAAGGTGCTTGATACCTACCTAAGGCAAACCATTACTCTAGAATGCTCAAAGGTTCTCATGACTTTCCTATAGACTCAACTTAATCTAATGAAAGAGTCTATCTTAACTAATGCCTCATTCAACCTTACTTAAGGAAATAAGTGAGTATTTATCTAGAACTTTGCATACTTAATGAATGTAACAAGCTTACTGTTAGACTATTTGTGTACCGCAAGTGCACGGGTTATTCAAGTAATACAAACACAGAGTAAAAGTTCGTTGCAACCCTAGCACTTGGTCAGCAATAACTTGTTCCCTTAGGAACTTCTGATTCATTTTCTTCTGGCTAAATGACCTTTCATCATATAAAGTTACATTCTTCGACAAACACTACCAATCCATCTTAGTTCATTGCATTTAATACACTCCATCATCACTCATTACATCTTAAGTGATATAAACACCACATAAAGTGGCCTAAGGTGCTTGATACCTACCTAAGGCAAACCATTACTCTAGAATGCTCAAAGGTTCTCATGACTTTCCTATAGACTCAACTTAATCTAATGAAAGAGTCTATCTTAACTAATGCCTCATTCAACCTTACTTAAGGAAATAAGTGAGTATTTATCTAGAACTTTGCATACTTAATGAATGTAACAAGCTTACTGTTAGACTATTTGTGTACCGCAAGTGCACGGGTTATTCAAGTAATACAAACACAGAGTAAAAGTTCGTTCCCATGAGGATATATGGTTTTCATTACTAAGTAACAACCAATAGCTTAACAAAATTCTATCCAAAGACATATAAAACAGAGAAATGCAAATAATCTAAATCTAAACTACAAAACCAATAAAGATAATGGTTTAGAGATCAAGGAAATCCTTCTTCACCTCCTATTTCATACTAATGATATGCAATCCTTATAAGCAACATCAATGATTAGTTAGTTTAGCTTGAGAATCTGATTTAGTCAAAAGCCTATGTCTAGGTCGATTAACCCTGGTGTCATTTACCTAATCCACTATGTTTCTTATGTTTGCATGAGGACTAGTGTAAACTCCACTAATGAACGATCTATTCTCAAACACACGCTAATACATGGCTAAAAGGTATATTTCTATCTAGTTAGCGAATCAACTCATCCAAGTCAATTGAACTTGTCGAACATGCATGAACCATACCATGCCCATCTCTATAAATCCCTATGTCTAGTTCATTTGCATCAATTAAGATCATGCAATTGTTGATCAAACAGAAGCAAGCATTAAGCATAGGCATGGAAGAACAAAGCTAAACATCAATAGATACTCAAAAGATAACATAAACATCAATACTCATAGAAAGATCCAAAGTATTTCCTAAATACAGCTTGGCTAATCCATGAACACGAATTTACAGACAAAACTCATGCTCAAAAGATAAGGAAGAGAAGAGAAACAAGTGGAGAAGAGGAAGGAATCCATAGATAGCATCCTTGAAGCCTGAATCTCCTTCCATAAGGAAGATGGCATCCAACCTAGCCTCCCTAGGCCTCCAATCAGCCCAAAAATGAAGAACAGGCCGCAGTTTCTCTAAAACCTAGAAACTAAAATAGAGCTCTCTTATAAAATCTGCTACAAATCTATTTATAGACTCAGAAAAACAAAGGCACGTCGTGGCATTAACATGCCTACGCCGCGGCGCATATTAAATTAGGTCAAGGATGTCGCGGCATTAATTTTCCACACCGCGGCGTTCAATTCTTCGTGGCCTCTGACTTTTGATGCAGGGGAGGCTCACGTTGCGGTGTTGAGATCTGAAATGCAAATTTGGCTTCCTCTTCCCATTCCAGCTCAATTGCTCCATATATCATCTTGTTTGGAGCCCTTCCTAATATAGAGAAAACATCAAATCAGTAACAAATATAAATTCACTTAATCACATATCAAATATGCACAGTTTGCTTAATATCACACAAGAAAGGTATCAGAATTGAATATAACAAATATAAGCGCAAAACCTTCCAAATATGCATATATACAAGGACTTTAGAACTCTTTATAGCTCAGATATGGGGAACAAATAACTACACATTGTGGAGTTATCACACCCCCAAACTTAACCTTTTGCTTATCCTCGAGCAAAACAAAGCATGACTAAGTAAATCTTCTTAACAATTTATACACATCATGCATTCAGCAACTAGCAAGTTTCAATCTTTCTTTCTTCAACTAACACCAGTTACTAGTATGTAATGATTACTTCAATCCATAAAAAGTGCAAATGCCCCAAAACTAGCTTCACACATACATAATCCTTCACATGCTAACAATCTAGCTTCCTTCCATGTAATTCACATTATCCACGAACATGCTAGATAAACTTCTCCTATTCAAATCATACACATCCGAATAAGTTTATAAGCAGACATGCATCTGAATCATATCATCCACAAAATTGTAATTCAACTCTCTCTCCACTAATGTAAACCACACACAATTGAGGATCAAGAGGATCTTTAAAGCTTGTAATGTTAGGCCATGGTAATGGGTGTAAGAAAAGAAGGAAAAGGATACATACAAACATTGAGACACATACACATATGATTTCAAGACTTGAGCCTAAGTGAGATTTGTAAGGTATTCAATAGTGAAAGATCACAACTTGCTAGAACCATGCAATGCTTTTCATTTTTAACTTTTCTTCTTTCTTTGTCTGCTTTGCTTTTCTCTCTTTTCATTTTTTTTTTTACTTTTACAAAGCAATTTCTTTTTCTTTTGATTGTATTGGGTTCCTTCAGGCTCATTCTTCTTAAACATACATACCCCTACTCACTGGACTCACTTCAAGAAATAACACGTCATGTACTCAACAGACATTAAGGTAGGAAGAAAATGCAATGCTTTCACATGCATTAGAATGGTGAACAGGGTAAGGAATATGTTGGGTGAATGAAAAACATATAAGGCCAAACAATTATAAGGCTTCAAAATGGGACCTAAGGATATCATCATTCAGGGTAGGCTTGAAAAGCTCAATCGGTCCAAAGAATGCCCTTATCACTTCCTTAGTCATGCACAATCTAGGATTTCGCCTCAAGAGAGTTTAAAAACAACTTCTAGGATCATCGAAACTCTACATGTACATCCATAAACTTTCTCTAGACATGCACTATTATCATACTCAAAGTTGCACTTGCATCTAAGTGGAATATAAATCATGCATCAATAGCAACTCAATTGTTTCACATGCTTCAAGATCACAAAAGGTTTCACTCATAAGGGGGCAAATAGCAACCTTTCATATCATGAACAGCCAAAACAACACTAGTAGTCTTTTGCAACAAAGCATGCATTCAAATAAATTAAACTTTTTAATATGACATGCATACCTCATTTGCATAAGAGTAAAAATTGAAACTTCTTTACAAACCCTCAGTAATAACCAAAACAAATAGAAACTCATTGAAACTCATAACTGCATCAAGAAAATATCATCACATGCATACTTAATACATCATACTCAAATCATATAATGACACTCCCCTAAACTTAAGTGAGACAAAGTCCTCACTTTCATGGTGTCCAGGGTACTTGAGCCTATAAACAGAAAAAATGTGAGAGCTAAGTATACTACAAATATTTAATAAACACTAAAAAGAAACTAATCATATACAGTATATACACTACAACACAACATACCACAGCACACAGCATCCATGCCACGGTATTTGATCAGAATGGGTGCCTTCAGTAGCACCCAAAACATGTCTCTCTTTTTTTTTTTTACAAGTTCAGTTGATGGGCGTCGCGGCGTTACAATTTCCACGCCGCGGCGCTGAGGTCTCTGGAATTTGGCTCAAATGCGCATAAATAACTGCCACGCCGCAGTGTGTAACAAACTCACACTGCGGCGTGAGGAACCAGCCTGTAGAATTCTGTAGCAAATTCAGTTTTGTTGCATAATTTTATCCCAAAAGGTCCTCAACACCTCTAAAACTTGTCCAAAAGGCTAAAACACAAAATGGACAACTAAAATATATAAAAACTCAAAATCATACATACTAACCTATATATAGCCTAAAACTAAACATAAACATAAAATCTAACTAAACTTACTACAATCAAAATACTAACATATATAAGACCTAAAACTAGCTAAAGATACTAAAATCAACATACTAACTACAAGAATACAAAAATCAAAGTTACTAACATATTTAAGACTTTAAACTAAAGAAAAGCCTAAAAACTAACTAAAGCTACAAAAACTAACATACTAGCATATTTATCACTTAAAACTTACTAAACACATACTATTTAACAAAAACATAAAAAACTTGGGTTCCCTCCCAAGAAAGGCCTGAGTTATAGTCCCGGCAGGACTTTGTCACCAAAATGAATTGTGCAGATGAGTAGTCTTCTTATACTTGATCTAAGACTTATCCTTTTGAGGAGTCGCGAATTCCCTGAAGGACCTCGACTTCTTTATTGAACCTAAAACAATAACATAAAGAGACTTAAATTAACATAGATTATATAAAACTTGAATTAGAACTAAGCAAACTTATTATTGATATTAGCAATATGGAATTAAACCATTATCCCCCAGCAATTGCTAAGGAATAAGGCTAAACTCTTTGGAAATACACCATTATCCCCGGCAACGGCGCAAAAAACTTGTTAGACCATTTGTAACACCCCAATTTTTGGTTAATTATGTTTTTGCCCTAATTGTACTGTTTTTGATTTCTGTGTGTTATAAAATTAATTTGACTGTTTCGTAATAGTATTTGATTATTTCGTGTGATTTACTCCGAGTCAAGAAAATAATAATTTTTGGGCTGGGGAAAATCTTGTTTGATTATTTGGAGCTGGGCGATCTTACTAAACCCAATCCGAATAATACACATATCAATTTTTTATTTTTTAGGATTTTTCTGTATAATAAAAATATTTATCATGCAGAAAAATCTGTGGGACTCACGTTTGGCTTGTGGGACCCACATTTGTTTTGTGGGACTTACGTTTGGGTTTGTGGGAACCACTTTTAGGAAAAGTTTACTAACGTAAATGGCTTGTAAAATTCTAGACCAAAAAGTTAAAAATCCATAAAAATGGTTAGATTTAGTAGATTAGTTAATTTAAAACTTAATTTAATAGATTAGTTAATTCAAAATCTAATTAAGTTAATCTAAAGGGTTTAAGTGATAATTAAATAGATTAAAACCTAATTAGTTTTATCAAATTTTAGTTAGACAAATGTATTAGTATAATTAAGTAGAAGATTAAGGATTCTACGTAAACTAATGATTAACTAAAATACAAAGGAATCTAACTAACTTTTAATTAAACCTAATTAGGAGGACTTAAGCATAAATAAGTTATTAAAAATCAATCAAATTTTGATTAGAATTCCTATAGCTATTTTTGGATCTATGCATGCATTATGCATTCAATTATGCACTCAAATGCAATCATGGAGATCTAGGTGCTTAGTTATCCACCATTCAAATAATCAATGGCTATTAGTAAGCCTAAAATGTCAACAAAGGAGACAAAGCTCCATAATTGATGCTATATGGCCATGCATGATAGAATAAGGCTATTATTAAGCCAAATTTGTCAACAAAAGGGGGCTGCACTTATTTTGGAAGTCTACGGTCATGCATTATGAAGTTAAGGCAATTATTCACTCTTACTCATCCATTCTATCACTCCAAATAATTCTCTCATTTCTCTCCTACCCAAAGAACTCAAAGAAACTCCTTAGTCTCCTTTTCTTCCACCATTCGGCCAACACCATCAATCCTACTTCCATCCATCAAAAATTTCATCCAACTTCATTTCCTAAATCTAAACCATATTCTAAGAACATCTTTAGTTGTGAGTTTTTGCTAAATCATCCATTTGGAGCTTGAAAAATCACTTTGAAGTTTCTTTCCTATAAGGTGAAAATTCTTGTTTCTTGTTTCTAATTTGATTTTTTGATGTTCTAAGCCATGATTGATCCATGGTTTATCTTTTTCATCCATAGTTTATGATTTTATAATTTGTTTAAGCTTGTTAGGATTTTTGTTGAAGCTACACAAAATTTCTAAGGAGGAGTCCAAGGAGATCTTGTCTTCCTTATAGGTAAGAGGGAGATTTAATTTCATCAACCATGTGTGGTGGTAAGAAAATAGATGTATTTGTAGTGAAGAATCCATAAGGATTTATTCACTTGGTTGTTTGTTGTCTTCTCTATTTGTGATTGTTTATGTGTGCATGTTATTTATTTTTCTATTTGTGATTTATTATGCATGCAAGCATGTTTATAGTTTTGATATTTGGTATGTGTTTTATTATTGTTTTAATATATGGTATGTGTTCATAAATATATGTATATGTTCATAGATCTATGATAATTATTGTTGGATGTGCAAATATGTTGAGACTTGCAAAAGTGTTCCAAAGAACACAAGATGAAGAGCTTATGGTTTTTACTATGAAAAGAGAACCAATATGTTCTCAACCATTTTTATAAGAGGATAACCTAATTGATTTAATTAAGTTAATGGATTTTTCAATGATTTAATGGATGAAAAATAATTTTAAACATGGTTTGTATAAAAATGGTGATTTTCGGCCAAAATATATTTTTAATGTTTAATTGATCCAAAATTTATTTTCTAAGTATAAACTAGTTTATTAACCTAAAACAAATTCAATTACGATGGATTTTCAAGAGTCAAATAAGTAAATGAATTTTTACTAGAAGTCTAGTATGGTAAAATGAAATAAATTTTAACACTTGAAAAATACTTATCTTTGAGTTTTTAAAGTATGTTAGCAATTTTTAAAGTGTATTTTATGGTTATAATTAAATAAAGGAATTTTTAAAGGAAAACATAGAAAATATCATTTAGTAGATTTTCTAAATGAAATGCTGTCAAAATTGATTAAAAATGAGCAAGTAATGAAGAACGTTTCAAAATGATATTTAGAAAGCAAGGAAATATTTTACGTAGTTGAAGAATAAAAATAACAGTAGAATAATTTATTAAATTTGAATTTTTGAGAAAAACGTCAGAAATCATTACTTAGGGTAATTTTTGTAAGAAAAATGGAAAATAATGTCTAAATAATATTTTTAGTTTTGGAAAGTTTAAAAATTTAATTTGGAGCGTCAAGAAATATTTTATACAGTGAAAAATAGTATAAATAGTTTACGCGTATTTAAAATGATGATTTTTAAACTATGCGATTAAGAAAATGATTTAAAAATGTTACGCAATTGAGAAAACGTTGAAAAATATTTACACGATTGAAAAACGTTTGTAAAATGTGACGTAATTGTGAAAATGCGATAAAATATTTACGCGACTTATGGAAACAGTAAGTTTTACTGTCGGACCAAAGTGGTGGATCTGGATATGTTGGGAAATAGTACTGTCAAGTGGAGACATACTATTTTTTTTTTGGAATTTTTAATACTAAGGGTATTTTTGTAATTATGGTGACAATGAGGATATTTATGATTCATGGTGATACTGAGGGTATTTTGTAATTATAGATCATTACATACATAGAGTGGTATGTCAATTTGGTTAAAATTAACGATTGACTGACGAGATGAATTACACCGTGTTGCGGGTGTGATAGGCGTAGTGTGTTCATGTGGAGAACTTGGAGGCGTTAGTGTGCAGTAGATTCCACATGTGGACAGTTGGTAGCTCCTCTGGGCCGTGGTAACTGAAAAACACACACTAGCGATCTCAATAAATACTATTCTTAATCAAGATCTATTGGGGACTGTCTGGTACTATGCCTGAACGTACACGACGTATTTGACTGTGTACTATTCACATGACGTATTTGACTGTGTGCCATTCACACGACGTATTTGACTGTGTGCTATTTACACAACGTATTTGACTGTGTAATAGTTGGTTGAGGCAGCCTGATGTGCGGACATGTCTACCGGATCATTCTCTCTGATGTTTGTGTTTAGCTCCATGGAGTAGGAACGAGTCTGAGTACATGACATATTTAATCTGCATCACTGTGTGAATAATTATAATTTGATTTATGATATTATGCATCTGTGACATTTATACTTGGTTGAGATATGATATATGTTGTGCTAATATGATTTTGTTGTTTTAACTGCTATATCTGTATGTTTTGTCGTTTTCTTACTGCTATGCTGGTAATGATGTAGATTGTCTCACCTCTTTGTATATATATTTTTCTGTATTATTATTTATGTTCCGTAAAGTCGTCGTTGAGAAGTAGAAGAGGAGCGATTCTTTGGATTGTCAATACAACGAGGAGCAGCAACCGAGTGACCAGTTCGAGGAAGGCGAACCTCGAGATCATCCATACCATATGGATTGATTGCAGCGTGGTATAGTGTTATCAGAGTATTTCTGTCTTCCGATGATCTTCCCGAGGAGGATTCTTCGGAGGATCAAAACTTTTAGTGTTATACTTGGGCTAGTTTATGGTTTGCTTTAAACTAGACAGTTTGCTGTTTTAATTAAATAGTTTGTAATATATAAATTATTTGCATCTATTAAAAATAAAATCATATGTAAAATTATGGTGTGTATGTAATAGTTTGTTTTATTTTATGTGCTATTTATTTTATTTTATAATATAATGTGTTTTCAAAAAAAAAAATTTTTACAACCTATATTATTATATATTACGAAATAATTTATAACTTGGCTAAAGGTTTTATTATTATTGTTCGGAAATGTGACATCCCCAGTAGGGTGTTGCACTATTTGTGTACTGCAAGTGCATTGGTCATTCAAGTAATACAGATACAGAGTAAAAGTTTGTTTCCACGAGGATATATGGTTTCCATTACTAAGTAACAACCAATAGCTTAGCTAAATTCTGTCTAAGGACATCTAAAATTAAGAAATGCAAATAATCTAAATTTAAACTACAAAACCAATAAAGATAATGGTTTAGAGATCTAGGAAATCCTTCTTCACCTCTTATTTCATACTAATGATATATAATCCTTATAAGCAACATCAATGATTAGTTAGTTTAGCTTGAGAATCTGATTTAGTCAAAAGCCTATGTCTAGGTCGATCAACCCTGGTGTCATTTACCTAATCCACTATGTTTCTTATGTTTGCATGAGGACTAGTGTAAACTCCACTAATGAACGATCTATTCTCAAACACACGCTAATACATGCCTAAAAGGTATATTTCTATCCAGTTAGCGAATCAACTCATTCAAGCTAATTGAACTTGTCGAATATGTATGAACCATACCATGTCCATCTCCATAAATCCCTATGTCTAGTTCATTTGCATCAATTAAGATCATGCAATTGTTGATCAAACAGAAGCAAGCATTAAGCATAGGCATGGAAGAACAAAGCTAAACATCAATAGATACTCAAAAGATAACATAAACATCAATACTCATAGAAAGATCCAAAGTATTTCCTAAATACAGCTTCACTAATCCATGAACACGAATTTACAGACAAAACCATGCTCAAAAGATAAGGAAGAGAAGAGAAACAAAGGGAGAAGAGGAAGGAATCCATGGATAGCATCCTTGAAGCTTGAATCTCCTTCCATAAGGAAGATGGCGTCTAACCTAGCCTCCCTAGGCCTCCAATCAGCCCAGAAATGAAGAACAGGCCACAGCCTCTCTAAAACCTAGAAACTAAAATGGAGCTCTCTTATAAAATCTGCTACAAATCTATTTATAGACTCAGAAAAATAGAGGCACGTCGCGGCATTAACATGTCTACGCCGCGACCCGTATCAAATTAGGTCAAGGACGCCGTAGCATTAATTTTCCACGCCGCGGCGTTCAATTCTTCGTGGCCTCTGACTTTTGATGCAGGGGAGGCTCACGTCGCGGCATTCACATGCCACACCGTGGCGTTGAGATCTGAAATGCAAATTTGGCTTCCTCTTCCCATTCCAGCTCAATTGCTCTATATATCATCTTGTTTGGAGCTCTTCTTAATATAGAGAAAACACTAAATCAGTAACAAATATAAATTCACTTAATCACATATCAAATATGCACAGTTTGCTCAATATCATACAGGAAAAGTATCAGAATTGTATATAACAAATATCAGCGCAAAACCTTCTAAATATGCATATATACAAGGACTTTAGCTCTCTTTATAGCTCAGATATGGGGCACAAATAACTACACATTATGGAGTTATCACTTACAAGTCAACACTCATTCTTTTGTGTATTCTATAATGCACAAGGTCCCACTTAACTAGAGACTTAGTACAAAACATTTCCTTTTTGGGACTAATTCACAACCTTATCTCCACTCAAGTGAATCTAATGTAAGAGTGGTTCTTACTTGCAACTCTTTGTTGCTTAAGGTTCTAGGTACCTTTCCAAGGTAATCCACTACTCTTGGATCTCCTAAGGTTCATACCTTTCTCATACTTACTAGAGTGAATACCACAATCCATCCTAGTATACTTATATCCAATGCACCATCTTATTATCACATCTTTAGTGAAGCTAAGAAACAACAAATCACCGTAGGTGAAAGACACTTTTCTATAGCAAACCCTTGCTCTTGGTTGTTTAAAATTTCATTCATAACATATGCATACCAAAGGGTTATCCTCTTATTGGATTAACTCTAGTATCATTCTAGACATATACTAAGTCATTCCATGAATCTTGGATGTTCAAAACTTAGATTTCTTTTCATAACTCTAGGTTATGATTTCCCTATTGAAAAATACTCATATTTGTGCCTCAACACACTTTGAAAAGAATAAAAGAGTGATCCCAACACTTAGGAACTTCCAAGGATATCAAAAACACATTTTTGAAGATTATGGAGCTCACGCCTTGGGCCACACAAAGCTCAAATTCTGTAGAATTCTGCAACTGCGAGTTTACTGTTCCATTAGTTCATATTTCGGATTTTGGCCACTCCAAATTGGTTTCTTGCTGATTTTAAGTCTCAAACAAGTTCACTAACATGATGGAGACCTAAAACACCGATTGATTTCATCAAAAGTGGATTAAAACACCAAATCACTCATCGAAACTCCTAAAATCAACATTTAGAGCATTTTAGGTCCAAATGGAGAATTTTCAGTTTCTAATCCAAACTCTTAGCATGAACAAGTCATAAACACTCTTTAAAACTTATCCAAGCAAGAAAATCACTTCAAACACCACAAGAACTCAATTTGGCATATTAAACCTCAAATTAGCCTTACACGAGAAATAAGTAGGAATGAGAGTTTGAATTCAAAACCCCCTACCTTTTGATGGCTGAGATGAAGATCTTCAAGCTCTATGCTTTGATCTTGATCCTCTTGCTCTTGATCTTCCTTCTTCCTTTATCTCCCTTTCTCCCTTTGTTTTCCTTCTTTTTCTTCCTTTGCAGCTTCTGCTACCCTTTTAAACATGAGAGAGAGAAATAAGAGAATGACCATCATATCCTTTAGGATATTTTACTAGAACTTCCATATCTACTAAGAATACCCAAATTATGCTAATTCAAGTTTTTCAGCTTTCAACAACTTTAAAATAAATCATAGAATTCATCTAAATTATTATTTCACCATTTTCATTATTTTCTACACCTGCTGCCAATCATTCGATATTAAACTGTATAACCAATATGCCTAAAAATATCAAATTGACTCTGATTCTCTTGAAACTTTTACCACATCTTACTTAGCTCATTTATGACCTAGAAACAAACTCTCTATGTTTATTTCCCTCAACTTAGCTACTTATGTTATTATCTGAGTCATTTTAAGCTATTTTTCAACTTCTATGTTGCAACTAAGTGCCTAAATGAACTAAGTTTGCCACAAAACTTGTGAGGCATGTTAAGTAAGTAATATGCTACCTTTTGTAACCATATACAAGTCTAACATGTTACTAAGGGTATTACACTACCCCCTACAATAAATTGTAATCCTATCTTTGTTAATATTCAATTATGTTCTTGAAGGCGAATTGTCATAAATTATTTAATGCTTAATTTCTTGGCACTAAAAATGTGCTAAAAATTTGTGGATAAATACTCTAATATGTTTTGATTAATGACTAAACTTAAAAACTTAACATGATTATTACTTTGATTCACTAACTACTTGCCAAGCTTGATTTTTTCAATGAGATTTAATGAAGCAAGAACAGTGGATGCAATGGATCATGGAGCAAAGCATTTCAATTCAAGGATCATGAAGGCAAACTTAAAGAAGGAGCGTCATAAAGAAGGAATTCAAGGACAATTATTAGGAACCTTTCTGTAAAGAAAAGACTTAGTTTAATTCTTTGATTAAGCTCTCACAAATAAGTAAAAATGGTTTTCAAAAGTAAAAATGGATTAAGAATGAAAAAGGTTAATTAATAAGTTTGTACATTTATGTGTACATCAATGTACTTTCAATTAATTAACTAACTTTTAATGAAAACCTCAGTATACATCTATGTATAAATGTTATACATCTATGTTATACATCAATTGATTATGGACTTAATGAAAATCTCTGTGTACATCCATGTATAAGTGTTATACATCTATGTATATATCGATTGATTCCAGAGTTACTTGATCAGTATGCAATTTTGCATCTGTACATCGATTGATACATCTATGTATAAACCAGAACAGAAGCAAGAACTTTTTGATATAGTTATACAATCGATTAGGTAATCGATGTATAAACTTCTGGGCTAAAAATACGAATATGTTTCAAGAACAACATCGATGTACTCATATGTGTATTAATCAAGATCAAGAACTTCCAAGAACACAGTCGATTAAGTAATCGATGTATACACATTGTAAAAGTGAAATTTTGTTTAATACATCTATGTACTAATCGATTGACTGATAATAAAATTTTTCAGATGAATCTGTTTTGATCTTAACTGACTTATATAGTGTGTCCAACGGATCTATTTTGTAATATATCTACATAAGGACATTGGCAAACACTTTCTAAACAACAATTCATTTTTGAAATTTGAGATAAAACACGCAAATACTATGAAAGCTATTCATTGAAAGAAAATAAAGTATTCTTTTCTGTAGAACTTTAAGTTGTTGTATCTGATTTCTTAGAATCTGAATCAATCTTTTCATATTTTGTAAAAGAGTGATAAGAGAGAAGGTTTTCTTGCTGATGAAGTCAAGAGTAGAAGGGACTCTTGGTGCTGTGCAAGAATAGAAGGAATTCTTGTGGGAATTACAAGATTGCTTTGACTTGAAAAGCTGTCATTTAGGTAGAAGGAATCCATAAAATAAAAATAGATAAAATATTACCCAAGTTGTAAAACATTTGTTATATAAATATTATGGGTTGTAAAATTTTTCCTGTTAAACAGAATATTACTAAATAAAATAACACGAAACATAAAATAAAGCAAACTGTCATCACACATAAAATACATAAGATTTTGTTTTAAGTTATACAAATAATATACAACTACAAAATATTTAAATAAAGCAATAAAGAGTTAATATACAATGCTACATCAAAAAGTGCCCAAGTGCACATCGTAGATCTCTATTCCTCTGAAGGATCACTCTCAGATGAAACTTCAGGTGATAGATATCCAGGATGTCTCGAAGCTCTACGGACACGAGTCCGTGCTGTCGACACACTGCTGATCTCACTAGGCGCATGGAACATCCCTTCCCAGTAACGCCTAATAGACAGCGGCAACTCTAAATGCAAAAATAGAGTAGTAGTAAATACAGGCTCCCCATCAAACTCAGTTCTTAGGGACACAGTCAACCGTCCCACATAAACAACTGAATCTCTATCCTCCCGCAGTTGCCAGGCCGTCGAACCCCCGTGAAACTCAAATCTCACGAACCCAAGAAATCCTGGCAACGCCATCCTCAAAGTCAAACTAGCGGGTATGGATGATCGGATGGTTCGCAGTCGTCGAACTGATCCTCGGCTTGCTGCTGCTGCTCCTCCTCAGGATATACACAATCAAGAGGCTGATCCTCTTCCTCAAACTCTTTACAATATAAATTAAAAATACAGAAACAGTACATATAGAGAGGTGAGATAATCATACATCAATACCAGCATGGCAAATAAGAAAACGCCAAATACAACAGATATAACAATTAATTAAAGCATACCATAACATCATAAATAATAGTGCAATATAATACAGAAATTCAATATAACAGTATCACAGAAATTTAATACAACAATATAATAATATCAAAGATAATAATGTTACGATGCATGATACAAATACAATACGACTCGTTCCTACTCCATGGAGCTAGACACAGATATCTGAGAGAATGACCCGCAAAGATCTATTAGTACCTCAGTGCCCAACCAAACTATTGCACTTTGTCTAACGTTGTGTCTATAGCCCATGTGTCCAACATCGTGTAGTAGCACACAAATTCAACATCGTGTACTACGGGCATTGTACTAAAATAGACTTTACAAGATCTTGATTAAGTATAGTGCGTGTCGAGATCACTAGTGTGTTGCCGATTACACGGCCCGGAGGAGCGACCAACCGTCCACATGTGGAATACTCCGCACACTAATGCCTCCAAGTCCATACGAAGAAATGAACCACACTACGCTTATCACACCGACAATACGATGTAATTCGCCTCGTCAATCAAATCACCAATTATCAACTAAATTGGCACAACTCAATGCATGAATAAAAATAATAATTACCAAAATACCCTTAGTCTCAAAATTATTCTCATATTTACAAAAACGCCCTTAATGACACTATTACCCATATTTACGCAAATGCCCTCAATGGCAAAAACCTCAATTATACAGTATGTCCCATTTGACAGTACCGTATCTCAACATGCACGGGTCCACCATTTTGGCTCGACAGTAAAACTCGCTGTTCCAATTAATCGCGTAGAAATTTTACCACGTTTTGGCAATTTTGTTGTTTTTACTAACATTTTTAAATCGCATAAATATATTTTGCTGTTTTTAAATTCGCGTACTGTTTTTAAATCATTTTCTCAATCGCGTAAGATTTTTAAGTCGTTTTCTTAACCGAAAAGCCTTAAAACCTTTGTTATAAAACTACGTAAGCTATTTTCACTACTTTAAAACTACGTAAAATAATTTTCCTTACGTTATAAATATATTATAAAACGTTCACTTTTATTTGTCTGTTTTTAATAAAATTTGACAGTATTTTGTTTATAAAATCTATTAAAATTGTATTTTCTACGTTTTTCTTCTAAAAATTCGTTTACTTGGTTTATTATTTCTAAATCCACTTTAGAAATTTTTACTATACTTTAAAATTTAAAAGTAAGTATTTTTCAAAGATCTACTCATTTTTCTTCCATATCACATTCTTTAATAAAAATTGATTTACTTCTTTAAATCTTGGAAATTCATTACTAGTGCATTCTTTTTATGTAAAACATCAACTCTACATTTAGAAAATAAATTTTATATTGATTTTACCTTTACTAGGCATGTTGGCCGAAATTGATAAAACATTGGCATTTGATCTTTGGATCATTTTTCTTCTTCTAAATCATTTTGTAATTCATTCATTAACCTAATTCCATTAAATCCTTCCTTTAGAAAATGGTTGAGAACATTTTGGTTCTCTTTTCTTGGTTGAGGCCGTGAGCCTCTATTGTGTTCTTTGGAACACTCATGCAAACCTTTACATGTTATTCACATCCTAAGTAATAAACATGCATATATTACACATGCAAAATATTTTAAAGCTTGTAGACATGCATACAAAACATATCAAACACAAATAAGAAAGCTTTTAAAACAATCAACACAAGTGAATCCTTATGGATTCTTCACACACATACAAGTCCATTTTCTCATCACCACACATGGTTGATGAGATTGAATCTCCCTCTTACCTTTAAGGAAGATAAAATCTTTGTTTTCTCCTTCCTAGTGATTTCGTGACTCTCCTTCAAGAACCTAAAAGACCTTAAACAAAAATTTAAAGAGTTATAACTATAGAAGAAAAATATAAACCATGGATAAATCATGGCTTAGAACCTTGAAAAAGAGGTTAGAAATGAAAAATAAGGATTTTCACCTTCTGGAAAAATCTCCAAAGAAATTTTCCAAGCTTTAGATGATGGATTTTGGAAGAACTCTCAACTAGAGATGTTCTTAGAATAGTGTTTAGAGTTGAGAAAGTAGGTTAGATAAAATTTTGGGTGGTTGGATGGTGGTGTAGGTGGTGAGGCCGAATGGTCTCAAAGAGAAGCAACAATGGTGGTTTGTGTTTTTGGAAGAGAGAGAAGAGAGAAAGTGTTAGAGAATGAAGTGATTTTTGCTCTCCAAATGGTGCATGGCCGTGTAACTCAATGAAGAGAAAGGTGGCCATTTTGTTTGACTCATCCAAGACTCCATCCTAGCCTTAGATGTGATCAAAGGTTAAGATCAAAACTTGGTCACCAAGCTTGCCTTCCATTGGCTAATCCAAGCCTTGTCATAAGCCTAGTCACATGCAATGTCATGTGTTCTTGAATGTTCCTCCCTAATGATGCTTAATTAAGCTACTAATCCCATTAAGCTTCTAAGCACACTTAACTTAACTTAATTAGGAAAATTAGCTATATTACTAATTAATTAACATTCTTATAATCCAAAATTCAAGAGCCATTGATCATATCAATGGTTGATATTAGGTAATGATATGATCAAATCTAAGCCATTAGATCTTATTTCCATGAAATTCTAACCATTAGATTCATCTTCAAAGATAAAGGGTCAAGATCTTCCCTATATTCTTCACATCCAATGGTTACAAATACTTCTAACCATTTTTGTAAGACCAATCTCCACCGTACAATTGATCAATGGTGGATATCCAAAGCCTTCTTTAAGAAGCTTATCATTACAACCATAGATTAAATCAACGGTTGATATTCAAAACTAAACCTTTTCATCCAACGGTGCAAATCAAGTCAAGCCCTCTTCGTTGACTTAATTCTTATTGGTCTAAAATAAATCAAGCCACTAACGTTGACTACTTTTACTAAACGTGGGTCCCGCAAAGCAATTGTGGGTCCTACAAACCAAAAGTGGGTCCCACAGACCTTTTCGGGTCCATTGTCGTTTATTTATACTGACTAATAAAATAATATTATAATAATATAAAATTATTTTATTGCACAGTTAAATCCTAAAAATTAAAAGATTAGCAACCATATCATTCAGAATTGGGTTTAGTAAGATCCCCTAGTTCCGAATAATTAAAATAAGATTTTCCCGGTCCGAAAATTATTATTTTCCTGACCCAGAGCAAATCACACAAAACACTCAAATATGAACTCGAAACAGTCAAATAAATTTTATAACATACAGAAAAACATAAAACAGTACAATCAAGACATAATGGTCATTTATCCTAAAGTTGGGGTGTTACAACTCTCCCCTACAAATAAAAATTTCGTTCCCGAAATTTGTTGTACATCAAAACAACTGAGGGTATTGCTCCCTCATTTTATCTTCTAACTCCCAGGTAGCATCACCTGTTACGTCATTCCATATCACCTTCACCAGCTCAATCATCTTCCCTCGAACCTGCTTCACTTTTCTGTCTTCAATCCTAATAGGAAGTGTTTCATACGTCAAGTTGTCCTTTAGTTGCACTTCGTCAGGCTGTATAACATGCGTCGGATCGAGAATATACTTCCTTAATTGAGACATATGGAATACATCATGCAGATTGGATAGAAAAGGCAGTAAAGCAATCTGGTAAGGTACATGACCAATTCAATGGATAATCTGATAAGGCCCAATAAACTTAGGAGTAAGCTTCTTAGATTTGATAACCCTTCCGACATCGGTCGTAGGAGTTACTCGCAAAAATACATGCTCACCCTCCTCAAATTCTAGAGGTCGCCTTCGCTTATCAGCATAGCTCTTTTGTCTGCTTTGGGTCGTCTTCATCTTTTCTTGTATCATTTTCACCTTTTCTGTAGTCTGTTGTACAAGATCTAGTCCAACAGTCATACTCTCCCCATCTTGATACCAACACAAAGGTGTTCAGCATCGTCTTCCATACAACGCTTCATAAGGTGCCATCCCTATACTTGCGTGAAAACTATTGTTGTAGGTGAATTCTATCAAAGATAAAAATTCATCCCAACTTCCTCGTTGTTCTAACACACAAGCGCGCAACAAGTCTTCCAAAGATTGTATCGTCCTCTCGGTCTGACCATCAGTCTGCGGGTGATAAGCAGAACTCAATCGTAGCTTAGTCCCCATGGCTTCCTGCAAACTTCGCCAGAACCTCGATGTAAATCTTGGATCTCTGTCAGAAACTATGCATGTAGGTACACCATGTAGCCTAACAATCTCGCTGATATATATCTGGGTTAGTTTTTCCAATGAATACTTAATATTGATCGGCAAGAAGTGTGCTGACTTCGTAAGCCTATCAACTATAACCCATATCGAATCATGCCTCTTCCTTATTCTCGGCAACCCGGTAACAAAATCCATCGAGATACTATCCCACTTCCATTCTGGAATAGCTAACGGTTGTAACATACCGGCTGGCCATTGATGTTCCACCTTTGCCTTCTGACACACCAGACAAGACGCCACACGTTCCGCTACATCTCTTTTCATCCTTGGCCACCAAAACAACCTTTTCAAGTCTTGGTACATCTTGGTCATCCCCGGATGCATACTCAAATCACTAGTATGGGCTTCATCCATAATTGCTTTCTTAAGTTCAGGGTCATCAGGTATACAAATTCTTCCCTTGAATCTTAAGATTCCATCTGATCCTTCCTCTACCGTCGCTTTATGACCTTGCTCCAAGAATTCCCTTTCGTTTTGCAAAAACGCATCCTCCTCCTGTTTATCTCGAATTATATCAAGTACTTCATTCAAGATCACAACCCTACCTAAGCGAATCTTTCCAGGTTCCAATTCCACTGACATCCAAGAATCTCTAAACTTGTTAATTAATTCTTCCTCCTTTATCATCATTGTAGAAACACTGATCACCTTTCTACTCAGAGCATCAGCTACCACATTAGCTTTTCCTGGATGGTATTGGAGTTGAAAATCATAATCCTTTAAGAATTCCAACCATCGTCTCTGCCTCATATTCAATTCTTTTTTATCGAACAAGTACTTTAAACTCTTGTGATCACTAAAGACATTGAACATAGCTCCATACAGAAAATGCCTCCACACCTTCAATGCAAAAACCACAACGGCTAATTCCAAATCATGTGTTGGATAGTTCCTCTCATGAACCTTTAACTGTCTAGAAGCATAAGCCACCACATTCCGATTTTGCATCAATACGCATCCTAACCCCTGGTAAGAAGCATCACAATACACCTCAAAAGATCTGTTAGGATCCGGTAAAATTAACACTGGTGCAGTTGTCAGCCTCTTCTTCAACTCTTGAAAACTCGCTTCACATTCCTCCGTCCACTCAAAAGCCTGACTTTTCCTCGTGAGCTGCGTAAGCGGTCCAGCAATCTTGGAAAAACCTTCTATAAACCTCCGGTAATATCCAGCCATTCCAACAAAACTTCGGACTTCCGTCACTGTCTTAGGCCTTTCCCATTGCAAAATAGTCTCCACCTTAGATGGATCTACCGCAATACCTTCTTTGGAAATCACATGACCTAAAAATTGAACTTCCTCTAACCAAAATTCACACTTTGCCAATTTTGTATACAGCTTCTTGTCCTTCAAAATCTCAAGAACAATACCGAGATGTTCAGCATGCTCTTCCTTAGATTGAGAATAGATCAGAATGTCATCAATAAAGACAACGACAAATCTGTCTAAATACGGACGAAAAATCCTATTCATATAGTCCATGAATATCGCAGGAGCATTCGTCACTCCGAATGGCATCACTTGATACTCATAATGTCCATAACGAGTTCGAAAAGCTGTTTTAGGCACATCATCAACCTTAACACAAATCTGATGATAACCTGATCTCGGATCTATCTTAGAGAATATTACTGCTCCCTTCAACTGGTCCATCAAATCGTCAATCCTCGGAAGTGGATATTTATTCTTTATAGTCACCTTGTTCAGCTGACGATAATCTACGCAAAGTCGAGAAGTTCCATCCTTCTTCTTGACTAGAAGCACTGGTGCTCCCCACGGTGAAACACTAGGTCGCACAAACTGCTTCTCCAACAATTCTTCCAATTGTTTCTTTAACTCTACCAACTCCGCTGGCGACATCCTATATGGTGCAATCGATATAGGACCTGCTCCTGGTACCAAATCGATAGAAAATTCGATTTCCCTCTCCGGTGGCAAACCAGGTACGTCATCAGGAAAAATCTCTGGAAATTCATTGACGACAGGAATAGTATTCACATCCTTCTCACTCTTGACCTCTAGAGAAGATAATAACATATATCCCTGCACTCCATCTCTCAACAATGATTTGACTTTAACAGCAGTCAAAAATCCAGAACTTTCTTCCTTAGGAAAGACTACAGTTTTGCTTGCACAGTCTATAAGGATATGGTTAGAAGATAACCAATCCATTCCTAATATTACATCTATCTCCACAAGAGGCAAACAAATTAAGTTGACCGAAAACACACGGTCTTTTATAACAACAGGACAATCCAGACATATCTTAGATGTAAGTACAGGTTTAGCAGTTGGTGTAGACACAACCAATTGAAAATTCAGAGAAGACACAGGCAGTTTCAATCTCTCCACACAATCATATGCAATAAATGAATGTGTTGCACCTGAATCATATAACACAGTCAGAAGATTACCTTCAATGACACCTTCCCCCTGAATAAGATTCTCAGACTGTGAAATTTCAGTTCCAGTCATTGTATATACTCGCCCTCTTGACCTTGGCTGATTAGCATGGACACTTCTCACAGCAGGCTTCCTTTCCGGCTACGTACAATCTCTAGATACTTGTCTAGGTTGTCTGCAATTAAAACATATCATCCATTTGATTGAGCAATCTGTAGAGATATGGCCATTCTTTCCACACTTGAAACACGTTGGCGTAAACGCCACTTTCTGACTAGCTCTATTACCACTAGCGCTTCCCCCAACTGGTGGTCGTTGAGATTGATTCCCTGGTGGTCTAGAATACGGTTTGCGCTGAAACCGACTGTTGTTACTGCTACTGTAACGCCTCTTTTTCTCCCTTAGTCATAATGGGTAAGAAGAAGGAACGTCGCACCATAGTGAAATGACACACAAATGATTACGTAAAGTTTGAACATTTTTTTTTCCTTTTTTTGTTTAACATAAATTCGGTTAAAACTTCCATTAATGTACACATACACCTGTTTGTAAATATATCGGTTCCTTTCATGTTTTTTATCAAAAACGTCAAAGAGAAATCAACATGGAATGAAACATACGTATGGATAGTTACATACTTTGTACCAAACTACAAGCTTGTTTCAATTACATTTCCAAGAAGATATACAAAAAGCAAAATGTGTACCTACCCCAAGAGATACAAATATCTACCTAATCCGGTAGTCGTACGTCGGGCTCCTCAAAATAAACGGATAGCCATCGGTAGCCATCAATTTAAAACCAACCCTAAGACTACTGAGAAGGAACAGATGGATTCCTCGGGGTCCTCGTCGTCCCATCCATCGGACGACGACGAACAGTTATTTTCAAAATAAAAATTTAGTTAAAGTGAAAGAAAAGAGTCATCACGTGGGGTATATTACATATCCGCCCACATATCTCTTCTCATATAAAATTCCAACCACACGAAGGCATGAAAGTCAAAAATAGAAGCGTATCCCCATGCTAAAGACACCGTCAATCGCTTGTTACACACATCGGTCGGTCCTCTCACGTTGATATGCCGGCAATCCGAACCACCATGAAAGTTGATCCGCACGTAACCAAAAAATCCACGGGGCGAAATGACATTCTCAAGAACTTCGGTCTCGGTCGAGATAAGGCAAACCCGAAACTCTCCTCACGAGTGTCTTCTCGAGAGCACGCGATTCAAGCAAAATGCAAAATAAAGAAAGGTACCAAAAGAGGTGAGATTCCCGGCTTTCGGTACCAACAAGGTTTAAACGGCGTCGAACGCCCACATAAGACACGATTAATACATACAGGGTATAGTAATACATGAAAGCACAAGCAACAAAGAACAGTAGTCATTTATCCATAGAGTTTAGCATTACCACCAAATAAATATCACAAATATAATAGTAAACACATTATCCGATCATGAATGCTCAATTACCATGTCCGGATAACTCACAATGTTAACAAGGGTACCAAAGTTCTACTCCATGGAGCTAGACATAAACATCTTCGAGTGAATGATCAAGGAGTAATGCCGGTGTATCGTTAGCCTTAAAAATATAGTGTGCTCATCACATAAAAACATTTGCGAAAATGGCTCACACATCACCTCAACTTCGCGACATAGGACAAAGATCTCGAGACGGATCGATCGTCGGTGTGTTGCATTGGTCTATCGGCCCCGGTGGAGCTACCACTTTATAGAGACACCCACACCCCAACGCCCCCAGGGTCAACAACATATGACACCTCGCTTAGTCTATTCGCACCCGCACATAGGTGTTATTCAAACTCCTAGGCAACATAGCCTTCTCCAATGTCCCACTCTGGACAATACACATGCATGATGACACAATGTCCAGTCATGTATGTTCACCAATGATGCATTCAACATAAGCCTTTCCTCAATGGCACATAAGCATTATTTCATGTCCAACATGACATATCAATAATACATTTATTAAAACATTGCCTCAATGGCCATCATTCTTATCTCATTGAGTACTACATCAATAATTCTCATTACACACATGCCACAATTTCCATGTCATGGATCCAAGAATTCCATATTCAAAATCACTTCTTCTCTATTGGTATGAATGCACATTCCTATCACAATTTAGTGAAGTAAAATCCTTGAATCCAGGATTTTTAGGTTATGTTTGATAGACAAAGGACAAAGAACCATAATCTCAATCATTTCCACTCAAAATCTCATTTTTGGTCTTGTGTAATCGATTACATCACCCTTGTAATCGATTACTTGAGAAATTGAATCCTCTCGTAATCGATTACAATCTCATTGAATCGATTACGTGATTCTCGAGAACCACGTTTCGTAACTTCATTTGTCGATTACACATCGATTACCAATTGACAGAACCTCCGTAATCGATTACCCACAATTTGTAATCGATTACGTGATTCAAGCACCATTTCGTGACATCGAGGCTTGGTAATCGATTACACTCTCTTGTAATCGATTACAAGCTAAACATCTCAGTAATCGATTACACACCGGACGTCCGATTACGTTTTCTCATCTTTAAGAGCTTGGTAATCGATTCGTGTAATCGATTACCACGCGTAAACTTGCAGAAAACAAAGTTCCTCGGGTCCTCTAACTCAATAAACCATTCCTCATCATATTTAATCAACAAAATACTCAAATGTACCTTCAAATCATGCAAGAGGCATCAATAAATCATACAAACCCAACAAAATACACTATCATCAAGAACAACGTAAAAATGAGAGAACTTTATACATGGATTCAGAAATCAACAACAATACACATACAAGGCATTCCCTTACTACCAAGATTGGTTTAAGAGGATCATCTCCCTCTTACCTATTTGGAAAACACACAATGTGCCCACCCCTTCTTGACTAGATTTTCATTTTCCCCCTTCAAGAAAAACTCCAATGTGAGTGATCACCACAATGTTTACTCAAACCATGAAAAATAGGTTCTTGGTCACCAAGGTGGCCAAGAGAAACGAAAATAGCAAGAAAATGGAAGAAAGTTGAAGACTTTACCTTAAAGCTCCAAGCTTTAGCTTCAATGGTGGAAGAGAAATGGAAGAAGAAGAAGAATAGGAACCAAAGATAACCACCAAGGAGAATACCTTGGAATGGTGGAAGGAAACAAGTAAATGTGATTTGCTTGGCAAATAATGGAAATGTGAGGATGTGTGTGTAAACGGTGGAGAGGAAGGAAAAAGAGAGGAAATGAAGAAATGGGTATTTGGGTTTAGAAAATAAGAGTGAAATATTAAGACAATTGAGGGGGAAATATTTGGGCTTCCCTTGTAGCTTCAAATTCTAAGAAGAGTGGAAAAGTTGTGTTACAAGTTCCTAGGAAGCTTCCCATAACAAGCTTGGATTAAATTTAATCTTTCTTTTGAAATAAAACTAATAGATGTGATACAAAAAATCAGATTTTGAATAATATTTAATTTATTGGACAATAGTTATAGTTGGTAGAAGTCGGCATTAACAAATCGATACATAAATTCTTCATGTGTTTTATTATCTCATCTCATTAAGATTTCTCAAAAAATATGAAACCTTGTAAACGTTCCGGCCTTGGGTTTAGTAAGATCCCCGTCGACGTTTCCATAGTTCAAGGTTCTCATAGAAAATATCTCATTTCTCCCTTTCCTCAAGACACACGTAAAATGAGAAATATATTAAAATATTCTGTGTTCTCAGAAAATTCCAGGAAAAATTTCTAAAAAATCACAAATATTTTAGAATGAATTCTGATAGTAGAAAAGTAAATTTTGGGGTGTTACAGCTACCACCCCTCTGAAACCTTGTTGGTCCAAAATTACGGTTTCTTGGATCCCGTGATAACTCCAACTCCTCAAGTTGTGCACAAGTATCCACCAACGCATGAAACTGATTCATCTTCAAAGGTAACACTCCTCGTTTCAACTCCACTCTCAACCCTGCCTCAAACTTCCGACATCTCCACACATCATCCTGTCGAGTTTAAGCATAATCTGAGAATTGAGACAAGCTCTCAAACTTAGAAGCATACTCATTAACAGTCATGTTGCCTTGACGTAAACCAAGAAATTCCATCTCCTTGGCATGTCTAGCACTGGCAGAAAAGTACTTATCCATAAATACTTCAGAAAATACTTCCCAAGTTATTTCAGTTCCTTCAGCCTACAACAATCGGCGGGTTCCTCTCCACCAATGTTCACCATCCCCTCTCAGCATGAAAGTAGCATACATCACCTTCTTCTCATCGGTGCATCCCATTCCTTCGAATATCCTCTCCAAGTCTTGTATCCATAGACTTGCATTCTCAGGGTCAAACTAGCTTCTAAACTGCGGCAGATTGTTACGCCTAAACTCAAATAAATTTAAGGCATCAACAGTAGCATCTTGCTGTTGAGCTGCTCTCTGATTTTGCTGAGTAATCACTTCAGCCATTCGCTGTATAGCCTCCGCAGCTGCTATCATTGGGTCCACATTACGATTCACGTTCGCACGTGTTCCTCTTCCGCCAGACATCTCCTTTCTTCAATCATAACAAAACAAAGTTAGATACATCCTTTCGGAAGTAAATCACAGAGATTCACACAACACAAGCAAAAACAGACCCAACCACAACCCCAAAAGACTCTAACTTGGGCTCTGATACCAACTAATATAACACCCTTGTGGGAGTGCCACATTTATGATGCAATAAAATAAAAATAGATAAAATATTACCCAAGTTGTAAAACATTTGTTATATAAATATTATGGGTTGTAAAATTTTTCCTGTTAAACAGAATATTACTAAATAAAATAACACGAAACATAAAATAAAGCAAACTGTCATCACACATAATATACATAAGATTTTGTTTTAAGTTATACAAATAATTTACAACAAAAAATATTTAAACAAACATAAAAGAGTTAATATACAATACTACATCAAAAAGTGCCCAAGTGCACATCGTAGATCTCTATTCCCTCGAAGGATCACTCTCAGATGAAACTTCGGTGATAGATATCCAGGATGTCTCGAAGCTCTACGGACACGAGTCCGTGCTTGTCGACACACCGTGCGATCTCACTAGGCGCATGGAATATCCCTTCCCAGTAACGCCTAATAGACAACGGCAACTCTAAATGCAAAAAATAGAGTAGTAGTAAATACAGGCTCCCCATCAAACTCAATTCTTAGGGACACAGTCAACCGTCCCACATAAACAACTGAATCTCTATCCTCCCGCAGTTGCCAGGCCGTCGAACCCCCATGAAACTCAAATCTCACGAACCCAAGAAATCCTGGCAACGCCATCCTCAAAGTCAATCTAGCAGATATGGATGATCGGATGGTTCGCAGTCGTCGAACTGATCCTCGGCTTCTCTTTGCTCCTCTCCTCCTCAGGATATACACAATCAAGAGGCTTATCCTCTTCCTCAAACTCCTTACAATATAAATTAAAAATACAGAAATAGTACATATAGAGAGGTGAGATAATCATACATCAATACCAGCATGGCAAATAAGAAAACGCCAAATACTATAGATATAACAATTAATTAAAGCATACCATAACATCATAAATAATAGTGCAATATAATACAGAATTTCAATATAACAGTATCACAGAAATTTAATACAACAATACAATAATATCAAAGATAATAATGTTACGATGCATGATACAAATACAATACGACTCGTTCCTACTCCATGGAGCTAGACACAGATATCTGAGAGAATGACCCGCAAAGATCTATTAGTACCTCAGGCTGCCCAACCAAACTATTGCACTGTCTAACGTTGTGTCTATAGCCCACTGTCCAACATCGTGTAGTAGCACACAGTCCAACATCGTGTACTACAGGCATTGTACTAAAATAGACTTTACAAGATCTTGATTAAGTATAGTGCGTGTCGAGATCACTAGTGTGTTGCCAGTTACCACGGCCCAGAGGAGCGACCAACTGTCCACATGTGGAATACTCCGCACACTAATGCCTCCAAGTCCATACAGAAATGAACCACACTACGCTTATCACACCGACAACACGGTGTAATTCGCCTCGTCAATCAAATCACCAATTATCAACTAAATTGGCACAACTTAATGCATGAATAAAAATAATAATTACCAAAATACCCTTAGTCTCAAAATTATTCTCATATTTACAAAAATGCCCTCAATGACACTATTACCCATATTTACGCAAATGCCCTCAATGGCAAAAACCTCAATTATACAGTACGTCCCACTTGACAGTACTGTATCTCAACATGTACGGGTCCACCATTTTGGCCCGACAGTAAAACTCGTTGTTCCAATTAATCGCGTAGAAATTTTATCGCGTTTTCACAATTTCGTTATTTTTACAAACGTTTTTAAATCGCGTAAATATATTTTGCTGTTTTTAAATTCGTGTACTATTTTTAAATCATTTTCTCAATCGCGTAAGATTTTTAAGTCGTTTTCTTAATCGAAAAGCCTTAAAATCTCTGTTTTAAAACTACGTAAGCTATTTTTACAACTTTAAAACTACGTAAAATAATTTTCCTTACGTTATAAATATATTATAAAATGTTCTTTTTTATTTGTCTGTTTTTAATAAAATTTGACAAGATATTTTGTTTATAAAATCTATTAAAATTGTATTTTCTACGTTTTTTTCTAAAAATTCGTTTACTTGGTTTATTATTTCTAAATCCACTTTAGAAATTTTTACTATACTTTAAAATTTAAAAGTAAGTATTTTTCAAAGATCTACTCATTTTTCTTCCATATCACATTCTTTAATAAAAATTGATTTACTTCTTTAAATCTTGGAAATTCATTACTAGTGCATTCTTTTTATGTAAAACATCAACTCTACATTTAGAAAATAAATTTTATATTGATTTTACCTTTACTAGGCATGTTGGCGAAATTGATAAAACATTGGCATTTGATCTTTGGATCATTTTTCTTCTTCTAAATCATTTTGTAATTCATTCATTAACCTAGTTCCATTAAGTCCTTCATTTAGAAAATGGTTGAGAACATTTTGGTTCTCTTTTCTTGGTTGAGGTCGTGAGCCTCTATTGTGTTCTTTGGAACACTCATGCAAACCTTTACATGTTATTCACATCCTAAGTAATAAACATGCATATATTACACATGCAAAATATTTTAAAGCTTGTAGACATGCATACAAAACATATCAAACACAAATAAGAAAGCTTTTAAACAATCAACACAAGTGAATCCTTATGGATTCTTCACACACATACAAGTCCATTTTCTCATCACCACACATGGTTGATGAGATTGAATCTCCCTCTTACCTTTAAGGAAGATAAAATCTACTACTCTCCTTCCTAGTGATTTCGTGACTCTCCTTCAAGAACCTAAAAGACCTTAAACAAAAATTTAAAGAGTTATAACTATAGAAGAAAAATATAAACCATGGATAAATCATGGCTTAGAACCTTGAAAAAGAGGTTAGAAATGAAAAATAAGGATTTTCACCTTCTAGGAAAAATCTCCAAAGAAATTTTCCAAGCTTTAGATGATGGATTTTGGAAGAACTCTCAACTAGAGATGTTCTTAGAATAGTGTTTAGAGTTGAGAAAGTAGGTTAGATAAAATTTTGGGTGGTTGGATGGTGGTGTAGGTGGTGAGGCCGAATGGTCTCAAAGAGAAGCAACAATGGTGGTTTGTGTTTTTGGAAGAGAGAGAAGAGAGAAAGTGTTAGAGAATGAAGTGATTTTTGCTCTCCAAATGGTGCATGGCCGTGTAACTCAATGAAGAGAAAGGTGGCCATTTTGTTTGACTCATCCAAGACTCCATCCTAGCCTTAGATGTGATCAAAGGTTAAGATCAAAACTTGGTCACCAAGCTTGCCTTCCATTGGCTAATCCAAGCCTTGTCATAAGCCTAGTCACATGCAATGTCATGTGTTCTTGAATGTTCCTCCCTAATGATGCTTAATTAAGCTACTAATCCCATTAAGCTTCTAAGCACACTTAACTTAACTTAATTAGGAAAATTAGCTATATTACTAATTAATTAACATTCTTATAATCCAAAATTCAAGAGCCATTTGATCATATCAATGGTTGATATTAGGTAATGATATGATCAAATCTAAGCCATTAGATCTTATTTTCATGAAATTCTAACCATTAGATTCATCTTCAAAGATAAAGGGTCAAGATCTTCCCTATATTCTTCACATCCAATGGTTACAAATACTTCTAACCATTTTTGTAAGACCAATCTCCACCATACAATTGATCAATGGTTGATATCCAAAGCCTTCTTTAAGAAGCTTATCATTACAACCATAGATTAAATCAACGGTTGATATTCAAAACTAAACCTTTTCATCCAACGGTGCAAATCAAGTCAAGCCCTCTTCGTTGACTTAATTCTTATTGGTCCAAAATAAATCAAGCCACTAACGTTGACTACTTTTACTAAACGTGGGTCCCGCAAAGCAATTGTGGATCCTACAAACCAAAAGTGGGTCCCACGGACATTTCTGAGTCCACTGTCGTTTTATTTGTACTGACTAATAAAATAATATTATAATAATATAAAATTATTTTATTACACAGTTAAATCCTAAAAATTAAAAGATTAGCAATCATATCATTCAGAATTGAGTTTAGTAAGATCCCCCAACTCCGAATAATTAAAATAAGATTTCCCTGGCCTTGAAATTATTATTTTCCTGACCCGGAGCAAATTTCACTCAAATATGAACTCAAACAAAATCATACACAAAAACAATACAATCAAATAACGGTCATTTATCCTAAAGTTGGGATATTACAAATGGCACACTTTGCCTAAATTGGAAAGAAAGGATGTTAATATTCCTTGAAATAAATTTTATAACATACTACACTATTTTGAAAACTTAAAGAGCATGAGATGGAGTTGCATTGATTGAATGATCATAAAGAGAAGGAGAAAAGAAAAGAGGCTTATCACTTAAAGCACATGTCTCCAGAGAAAGCCTTGACAATGATGAAGATGAAGAAGTTGAAGAAGATGATGAATCTGAAGAGGATATGGGACTGCTAGTTCGAAAGTTCAAGAGATTCCTCAAAAAGAAGAAAACCTTTAACAAAAGGCCCTCAAACTTCTTTTCTAAGAAGAACACTTCAAAAGCTGAAAGTTCAACATCAAATGTGAAGTGCTATGAATATGGCAAACTTGAACATTACAAGAATGAGTATCCTAAACTTCAAAAGAAGGATAAGCATGACAATCATGAGTTCAAGGACAAGAAGAATAGAAAGCAAAGAAGAGCATACATAGCATGGGAGGAGAATGATATGGATTCCTTTGAAGATTCTAAGGAAGAAGAGGCCAATCTTTGTCTCACGACTAATCATCAAAGTGACAATGAAGATGAGGTGTGTTTGAGAGCCAAAAGTTCAAATTGGTATCTTGATTGTGGCTGCTCCAAGCATATGACTAAAGATATCACTAAGTTCTCATCCTTCTCTCCCAAACAAGGTGGAAGTGTCACCTATAGTGATAACAACAAAGGAAGGATCTTAGGAGTTAGAACAATTGGAAGAAGCACAAATACCAAGATAGAAGATGTACTATATGTGGAAAGGCTCAAGCACAATCTACTAAGCATTAGTCAACTATGTGATAAAGGTTATAAGGTATTCTTTAACTCTAGTAGTTGCATTATAGAAAATAAGCATGATAGTAATGCAAAGCTGATAGGTAATAGATTGAACAACATATACATGATAGATTTAGAGAGTATTTCTGCTAGTAATGTATGTTGTTTGATATCTAAGGAAGAGGAGAATTGGCTATGGCATAGAAGAATAAGACATATTCATATGGATCATCTAAACAAACTTATTTCTAAAGAATTGGTGATTGGACTTCCTAAAATTAAGTTCTCAAAGGATGGTTTATATGATGCATACCAAAAGGGCAAGCAAACTAAAGTATCTTTTAAGGCTAAGAATATAGTTTCAACTGAAAGACCTTTACAACTTCTGCACATGGATTTATTTGGACCCTCTAGGACCAAAAGTTTTGGAGGAAATTTGTATGCATTAGTTATAGTTGATGATTACTCTAGATTTACTTGGACCTTCTTCTTAGCACATAAGAATGAAGCTTTTACAGTCTTTAAGAAAATGGCTAAGTTAGTACAAAATGAAAAAGACATGAAAATAACTTCTATAAGGAGTGATCATGGTGGAGAATTTCAAAATGAAGAATTTAATAATTTCTGTGAAGAGTTGGGAATTCAACATAATTTCTCTGCTCCAAGAACTCCACAACAAAATGGAGTTGTGGAAAAGAAAAACAGATCTTTAGAAGAAATAGCAAGAACTATGTTAAATGACTCAAACATGCCAAAATATTTTTGGGCAGATGCTGTAAACACAGCTTGCTATTTAATGAATAGAGTCTTGATTAGACCAATTTTGAAAAAGACTCCATATGAACTCTGTAAAGATAGAAAATCAAATGTTTCACATTTCTATGTCTTTGGTAGTAAATGTTTTGTACTAAATAATGGAAAGGATAATCTTGAAAAGTTTGATCCTAAAGCTGATGAAGGAATCTTTCTAGGCTATTCATCATCTAGTAAAGCTTTTAGAATCTTTAATAAAAGAACACAAACAATTGAAGAATCTGTACATGTTACATTTTATGAAACTAACCCCAAAAGGTTGGGAAAGGAATTTGTTGATGATGTTGCAGAAACTTTAGAAGAGATTCAACTTGAAGAAAAATAGGACAATGCTAAAGTGGATGAAGTGATGAAAATTCCAGCAGAAGCTCAACATGAAGATCTACCTAAAGAATGGAAAACTGCAAGAAATCATCCTCTAGACAACATAATTGGTGAAATATCCAAAAGGGTAACCACTAGACATTCCTTAAGAAATGCATGCAATAATATGGCTTTTGTATCACAAGTAGAACCTAAAACTATAAATGAAGCAATTATTGATGAAAACTGGACTATGGCAATGGAAGAAGAACTTAATCAGTTTAAAAGAAATAAAGTTTGGAAACTTGTTCCAAAACCCAAGGATAAACAAATAATTAGTACAAAATGGGTGTTTAGGAATAAGCTTGATGAAAATGGTATCATAGTAAGGAATAAAGCTAGATTAGTAGCAAAAGGCTACAATCAAGAAGAAGGAATTGACTATGATGAGATATATGCACCTGTGGCTAGATTAGAAGCCATTAGAATGTTGTTAGCATATGCATGTATCATGGATTTTAAATTATATCAAATGGATGTTAAGAGTGCATTCCTAAATGGATATATACAAGAAGAAGTGTATGTTGGTCAACCTCCTGGATTTGAAATAAATGAATTTCCTAATCATGTGCATAAACTCACTAAAGCCTTGTATGGATTTAAACAAGCTCCAAGAGCTTGGTATGAAAGGCTAAGTAATTTCTTACTTCAAAAGGGTTTTATAAGAGGAAAAGTTGACACAATACTATTCACTAAAAGAAAAGCACAAAACATACTACTTGTTCAAACTTATGTTGATGATATTATATTTGGTGCTACTAATGAATCTTTATGTAAGGAATTTGCCAAATTAATGCAAAATGAGTTTGAAATGTCCATGATGGGAGAACTTACATTCTTTCTTGGACTACAAATCAAACAATGTGATGATGGGACTTTCATAAGCCAAACTAAGTACTGCAAAGAAGTATTGAAGAAGTTTGGAATGGAGAATGCAAAGGAAATGACTACTCCAATGAGTTCATCATGCTACTTGGACAAAGATGAGAAAGGTAAATCAGTAGATGTTTCCAAGTACAGAGGTATGATTGGTTCCTTACTCCATTTAATTGCAAGTAGACCTAATATAATGTTCAGTGTTTGTATATGTGCTAGATATCAATCTGATCATAAGGAATCACACTTATCTACTTTAAAAAGAATCATGAAATACTTAATAGGAACTAAAGAAATGGGTTTATGGTATGCTAAAGGATCAACATGTAACTTAGTAGGATATTCTGATTCTGACTTTGCTGGATGCAAGTTAGATAGGAAAAGTACTAGTGGAACTTGCCACCTTCTAGGAAACTCATTAGTTTCTTGGTTTAGTAAGAAGCAAACAAGTGTGGCTTTATCCACTGCTGAAGCAGAATATGTTGCAGTAGGAAGTTGTTGTGCATAAATTCTTTGGATAAAATAACAACTTATGGACTATGGTGTTCTCTTAGAGAAAGTACTAATCAAATGTGATAATACTAGTGCTATAAATCTCACTAAGAATCCTATAATGCATTCAAGAACCAAACACATTGAGATAAGACATCATTTTATAAGGGATCACATTCAAAGTGGAGATATAATCATTGAATATGTTGATACAACTAAGCAATTAGCTGATATTTTCACTAAACCATTGGCTAAAGAAAGCTTTTTCTATATAAGAAGAGAATTAGGAATAATTGATCCTACCTATACTTGATGTTTTGAATGTTAAATTCATTATAATTTGATATTTGATGCCTATACATCGATTACACAATCGATTTAATTAGACAAAATGCTTAATCTAAAAGCTGGTACATTGATTAGGTACTCTATGTACAAACTCAGAAATTCATTTTAAGTGTCCTTACATCGATTAGATAATTGATTGATACAAGTATTGTTGTCTTAAAATGATTAGAACATCGATGTTGAACATCGATTTGACTGCAAAAATTGAAAAACATGACTCTCTGGAAGTCATTATATATCGATTGGAACATCGATTTGTTTGATGAAATAGGTACAAGGTATCATATACATTGATTGTAACATCGATTGTATAATAGTTTCAAAATTTAGGACTCTCTGACTTAACCTATATATCGATTTGTACATCGATTATCTGTATGCTGCAATTGTTAGACTTTCTGCAATTGCTTATACATCGATTTATACATCGATTGTGTGTATGTTGCAATTGTGTATATATCGATTCACACATCGATTGAGTTCAAGTGTTCAGAACTTGGTACTCTGACTTAGCTTATACATCGATTAATACATCGATGTATCTGATTCAAAATTAAAATCCTAATGCTAAGTATGTAACACCCACCGTAGAGTGCCACATTTATGATACTTAATTACTAAATTACCCCCAAGTTATTAAATGTGATGTTGTGGTAAAATATGAGTTGTAAAATTTTTTTTCTTCTTTGATAACTATAAAATAAACTTAGCAGAAAATAAAATATTATATATCATCACACATAATTTACATCATCATACATTACGAACATACTGTCAGGATTATTTATATACAGACCATTTCTCAAAAACTAGATAACATACTTAAATACATACAGACATAGTTTGTAACAAAGTTTAGACTCGCCCAAGTCTAACTAAGCAGCAGAACCCTCAGTTGGGTCCTCCTCAGACTCCTCAGCAGGTAGGAATCTGATTTGACATGATGCCCTACAGACAGGTGTCCTAGCGGACGACACAATACTAATTTCCATTGGGATATAGTTTCTCGTATCCCAATGCTGCCTAATAGACAGCGAAAATTCCACATGTACAAAAATAGTTACAGAGAAAAACAGATCCCCATGAAATACCCTGCTAAAGTTTACTGTCAGATGCCCCTCATAAATAAGTCCCCTCTCATTGGGACTTGTCCTCCAAGCTCCAGCTCCTCCGTGGAACTACAAACGCATGTACCCGAAGAAACTCGACCTTGATGCCATGCTATCAAAACTCTGCGTTCCCAGAAGTAAGGAGTAGTTCCTCTTCCCCTTCTTGTACGACTTCTTTCTCAACGTCTTTATCAAATATAAATACTATACACACATATACATACAAAGAGGTGAGATCACCTACGCCATTACCAATATGGTAGCATAGAGATAATACATATAACATACTATACAATTATATCATACCATAAATACAATTATGCCATCATCATAATGTATTCAAATAACAGATAAAATAAATAGCATCTACCATCATGCCATTAACAGTATTATCATCATCATCATCCAAGTATTTTCCAAACAGAACAATTGTCATAGCCAATGCTCAATAAAGATGCATATGTTATGCATGTGCACATAGACTCAATGTTCCTACTCTATGGAGCTAATACTCAGTTCGGAGAAGTTGATCCGAAAGATCTGTCTGTACCAAAATGCCTCAGACCAAGTGCTACAATTCTCATTTGTATTTGCACATCTAGCATATACACGACAGTCTTTACGAGATCTCGATTAAGAATAGTGTCTTGGTTAGGATCATCGGTGCGTTGCATCGGTCTAACTTACGGGAAGAAGAGCTACTAACCACCCATGTAAGCAACCCGCACCCTGATGCCCCCAAAGTCAACAAGTGACTTACACTACGCATATCGCACCCACTCAAGAGGTGTACGTCTCTCCTAGGCAATTAGCCATATCCAGTCCATCGGACCATTTTTCAATGTATGTATAATGCACCAATTACCAACTAAAGATAAATCACATAATTTCTCATACAGTGTCCAAACACCATTTCATGCATATAAAATGCACCAATGCCAATCACATGTAAAAATTATCATTTTCTCAGACAGTGTTCATCCACTAGTTCAACAGTAATTTTACTGTATATTTAATCGCAAAAATCATTTTATCACATTTTCATAGTCGCGCACCACTTTTGTCACATTTTCACAATTTAGTAATATTTCTGTTACGTTTTCAAATCACATATAGATTTTTCAACGTTTTCATCAATTACGTAAAAATATTCCACCATTTTTTAAACCACATAGTGATTTTTCAACAATATTTCAATCACGTAAAAATATTTCAACGCTTTCCAAATTTGCGTGGAAATATTTCAACATTTTTTTCAAATCGCGTGGAAATATTTAAACGTTTTTCCAATCGCGTAACTTAAAAATCACGTTTTTAAGTTACATAAATTATTTTTCACTATTTTTCAACTTCATAAAATATTTCTCTACCGTTTAAAAATTCCTTTTCAACATTTTTCAAAATAATATGACATCTCACATTATTTTACATATTTCTTACTCAAGAAAATACTTTTCGTAATTTATTCCATAAAATCATCATTTCATTGAATTAAATCATTGTTTTTAACTTTAAAATTTTACTACCGCTCTCCAAAACCCAAAGAATGAGTTTTAAGTTAGAAAATCTCATGTTACCAACGTATTCTTTATAATTCCAAATCAATTCTAAAAATCAATCCTTTTTAAAATAATTTGAGGTTCAAACATTTTCAACCTCTCTTTTCCATTCACGTATGAAAATTCCAATTCTCAAGTGTTAAAACACTTTGATTCCCTTTCCAAATTCCTTGTATTAAATCAAGTTATATTTCCACTTTGAAAATCACTTTGTTCATAAAGATCAAGGCATTACAAGCCTTCAAAATCGTGGACATGACCATTGAAATCATTCTTGTATTTTTCCTTCTAAATCAACTAAGTCCCATTCTTGTTTTTACACAAAATAAATTAATAAAAATACTTCTCCAAAATCGTGTACATTGTTTCTTGAAAATCAAACCCTTTGTTTATTTTCCTTGCTTCCCAAATCATTCAATTTTATCATTCATGAAAATATAATTTTGTGAACACCTAATTTGAGGTGTCTTGGCCGAAATTCACCTTAGTTTAGTGACCAAAAATTATTTTCCTTGTTCTTGAAAAATTTCAACATGAACCTTAATTTTTAGAGCTCAAAACCGTAGCCTCCTCCATGGCCTTTGGAGCCAAAATTGTTTGTTTCAACATACATCCACCATAATATATTCAACATGCTTTCATCATGCATATTATAAGCATACCATATAAGCAATAAATCATGCAAAATCATGCAAATCATATCAAACATAGGAAAATAATCAAAGCACATAAACACACACAAATTATTACATGACCATGGATATGAATCCTCACATGGATTCAACATCCATCAAATAAATAAACCATCTCTCACCACCATACTTGGTTGGTGAGATGGATCTCCCTCTTACCTCTTGAAGAACCACAAAAAGCTTCTTGCTTTGTATTTTGAACAAGATTTCCACCAACAAAAGCTTCTCAAACACAAAACAAACACAAAGAAATTAGTATATTAAGCTTAAATAAGAGGAACCATGGATCAAACATGGTTTAGAACATGAAAAAGAAGAGAAAAAAATGAAGTTTTCCATAACTTCACCTTAAGAACCCTAAAACTAGCTCTTGGAAAAACTCCTTCAAGATGTAAGATTTAGGACTTGGTGTAAACTACAAAGTGTCTTAGAATTAAGTGTAGATTCAAGAAATATGGTTGTTTAGAATTGTTGAGTGATGGAAGGGTGTCCTTGCTGGTGTGGCCGTAGCTATGGTTTTAGAGAGAATGGAGAGAAATTTTTGATAACTTTGTTTCTTGAAAATGTTCAATGAAGACCAAGGTGATCAATAATGACTAAAGTGATCAATTATGGTCTTCAACTTGTTGCTTTAGCTCCTAAATGCAGCACCAAATCGTCGCCCCTCCTCCATGCATTCTTCAAAATGCAACAAATCTCCTAGCCATCATTTTAGGTCATCTTAACCATTGATTAGATCAATGATTAGGATTGAATGTAGCTTCTAGGTTTACGCTTAGATAGAAGACTTAATTTAGGCCATTGGATCTTTCCTCCTTGAAATTCCAGCCATTAGATGTGTCTCCAAAATGAAAGGTCAAGATTACTCCTTCAAACTTTACATCCAAGGGCTATAAATGGTCCTAGCCACTTTATAAGACTAAATCTCAACTGTTGATTAAATCAAGATCAAGTCTCCACTGTTGATTACATCAATGGTTGATATCCAAGCCACTAATGTTGACTTCGCAGTACAATGTTTATTTTTGTATCTGCTATTGCCATTCGAATAATATTTTCACTGCATTTTTATCACCCGATAATTAAATACAGTGCAAAACACAGTAAAAGAAAATTTCTAAAACTATTTTCGGATTTAGGTTTAGTAAGATCCCTCGTCTCCGTCTCAACAGTATGAATTTTCCTGGCTATAGAAATTTTTTTACCTTTTTGGACCCATGCGGGGCCCACATATAACCTCCCTGGGCCCACAGACGGCCCATGGATAACACTAAAATTATTTGAGTAATATAAAAATTTCATAATCACACATAAAATCTCAAAAATTAAAAAATGCACAAATATCAAATCAGATTACGTAAAATAATTAAGACTTTTCAGTAATAATTAAATTACGTAAAATTTTCCCCGGCCTGAAAATTCTTATTTTCCTGACACGGAGTAATTCACTCAAAACGATCAAATATACTGACAGAATGTTCAAAATAATTTTACAGTACACAGAAATCACTAAACAGTAGAATTTTGTTAACTATCAAAATTACTGTCTTATATTTAGGAAGTTTGGGGCGTTACAATACTCCCTATCTAAAAAGAAGTTTCGTCCTCGAAACTTTCTAATCTTAATTTCACACCTTCAGAATAAATACAGATATTGTTCCTTTATCTTTTCTTCTAGTTCCCATGTAGCTTCACCACTTACATCATTCCAAACTATTTTAACCAATGAAATTTCCTTACCTCGAAGTTGCTTTGTCCTTTGATCCTCAATCTTGACTGGAAACGTTTCATAGGTTAAGTTCTCCTTCAGTTGTACTGTATCTGGCTCGATAACATGGGTAGGATCAGGAATATATTTCCGTAATTGTGATACGTGAAATACATTGTGAAGATTTAATAACAATGGTGGTAACGTAATCTGATAAGCTACCAGACCTACTCGACGTAAAATCTGATATGGCCCGATAAACTTTGGAGTGAGCTTCTTGGACTTAAGTACTCGTCCAACTCCCGTCATAGGTGTCACTCGCAGAAATACATGGTCACCTTCTTCAAACTCAAGCGATTTTTTCTTTTATCAGCATAACTCTTTTGCCGAGTTTAAGTCACTCTCATCTTGTCTTGTATCATCTTTACTTTTTTAGTTGTTTGTTGGACAATCTCCGGTCCTAACACAACACTTTCACCGTCCTGATACCAACACAACGGTGTTTTGCATCGTCACTCATACAATGCCTCATAGGGTGCCATCCCTATGCTCGAATGAAAACTATTGTTGTATGTGAACTCTATCAGTGGTAAGAACTCATTCCATCCTCCACTTTGTTCTAGAACACATGCCCTCAACAAGTCCTCTAACGATTGAATTGTTCTTTCTGACTGACCATAGGTCTGTGGATGATAAGCAGAACTCAGATGTAGCTTTGTGCCCATCGCTTCTTGCAAACTATTCCAAAATCTTGACGTAAACCTTGGATCTCGATCCGAAATAATACTAGATGGTACACCATGAAGTTTAACCATTTCACTGATGTACACTTGGGCTAACTTTTCCATCGAGTACCTAATATTAATCAGCAAAAAGTGCGCCAACTTTGTAAGTCGATCAACAATTACTCAAATAGAATCATACCCTTTCCGAGTTTTTGGTAGTCCTGTCACAAAATCCATCGCTATGTCATCCCATTTCCACTCAGGAATAGGCAAAGGTTGCAACATTCCCGAAGGTCTTTGATGTTCCACCTTGGCCTTCTGACAGACTAAACAGGATGATACATACTCAGCGACATCCTTTTTCATTCCTTACCACCAATATAATTGTTTTAAATCCTGGTACATCTTTGTGGCTCCTGGATGCATACTCAACTTACTCCTGTGAGCTTCATCCAAAATCAATCTCTTAATTTCTGGATCATTAGGCACACAAACTCTGCCTTGAAACTTCAAAATTCCATTAGCACCTTCGCTAAATTCCAACACCGCTCCTTGGCTCTTTGCCTCTTTTTCTTTTTGTAAGTATTGATCACTATTTTGTCCTTCTCGGATTTGATCCATCAAATCATTTGAAATGGTGATCATGTTTACACGCATTCTGCTCGGCGTCAGTTTCACAGATAAATGCATATCCTGAAATTCTTCTATCAGTTCCTTCTCCTTGATCATCATAACAGAAACATTAAGTATTTTCCTACTCAACGCATCCGCTACGACATTCGCCTTTCCGGGATGGTATTGTAACTGAAAGTCATAATCTTTCAGAAACTCTAGCCAATGCCTTTGTCTCATGTTCAACTCTTTCTGGTCAAACAGATACTTCAAACTTTTATGATCACTAAAAACAGTGAACGTTGCTCCATAGAGAAAATGCCTCCACACTTTTAACGCAAATACCACAGCTGCTAACTCCAAGTCATGAGTTGGATAATTCTTCTCATGATTTTTCAATTGCCTTGAGGCATAAGCCACCACTTTACGGTTTTGCATAAGTACACAACCTAATCCTTGGTACGAAGCATCACAATATACATCAAAAGGTTCGTTCGGATCAGGTAAAATCAATACCGGTGAAGTAGTCAATCGTCTTTTTAACTCTTGAAAACTTTCTTCGCATGCGTCAGTCCACACAAACGGTTGATTCTTCCTTGTAAGTTGGGTAAGAGGTCCTGCTATCTTCGAAAACCCCTCAATGAACCATCTATAGTAACCAGCTAATCCGTTAAAACTATGGATTTCTGTTACAGTCTTCGGTCTTTCCCATTCTAAAACTGTCTCCACTTTTGAAGCATTAACTTCAATTCCTTCCTCCGATATAACATGTCCCAAAAATTGAACTTCGTTTAACTAAAATTCACATTTGGACAACTTGGCATACAACTTATTCTCCTTCAAAATCTGGAGAACCACTCTGAGATGTTCAGCATGTTCCTCCTGACTTCGAGAATAAATCAAAATGTCATCTATAAAGACAACAACAAACTTGTCCAAGTACAAACGAAAAATTCTGTTCATAAAGTCCATGAATATGGCAGGTGCATTCGTCACACCAAACGACATCACTAGATATTCATAATACCCATAACGAGTCCGAAATGCAATTTTGAGAATATCCTCCACTTTCACACGAATCTGGTGATACCCAGATCATAAATCAATCTTGGAAAATATTGCAGCTCCTCGCAATTGATCCATCAGATCATCTATCCTTAGAAGTGGATATTTATTCTTAATCGTAATCTTGTTCAACTGCCGATAATCTACACATAAACTAGATGTTCCATCCTTCTTCTTTACCAACAATACTGGAGCTCCCCATAGTGACACACTAGGTCTCACAAATTGTTTTTTCCAACAAATCCTCCAGCTATTTCTTAAGCTCTGCCAATTCTATTGGTGACATCCGATATGGTGCAATTGATATAGGTCCAGCTCCAGGTACTAAATCAATAGTCCAGGTATATCTTCAGGAAATACCTCAGGAAATTCATTGACCACGAAAATATCATTCAAGACATCTTCACATTGAACCTCCAAAGAAGACAACAATAGATACCCATGATCTCCTTCCTTCAGACAAGCTTCTACTTGAGTTGCCGTTAGGAATCTAGGATCTTTAGCCTTTGGAAATACTAACGTCTTATTCGAACAATCAATTAGGATATGGTTAGAAAACCAATCCATTCCTAAGATTACATTAATCTTGGAAAGAGGCAAACAAATCAAATCCACATGAAAGATTCTATCCCTAACACATACAGGGCAATTCAAACATACTTTTGTAGTTATCACAGGCTTATCAGTAGGAGTAGCAGCACTCAAATCATATGGCAATGTAGTCACAGTCAATCCCAAACGCTCCACATAATCACATGCAATAAAAGAATGTGTTGCTCCCGAATCATAGAATACGGTTAAAGGATTACCTTCAATAGCACACTCCTCCATGATTAAGTCTTCAGATTTTGCGGCTTCCTCTCTGCTCATAGTATACACTCGACCACTCACTTGTGGCCTTGCAGTTCAAACATTTTCCACAGAAGGTTCTTTTTTTATCTAGTCACAATCCCTGGATAAATATCCAGGTTTCCCACATCTAAAATAAACAATTCCTTTATGCTGACAATCCTTGGTCAGATGATTCTTCCCACACTTGTAATAGCTATACATAGGAGTTCCAGCTTGACTTGCCTTACTACCACCAGAACTTCCTCCCACAAATTGCTATCGATTCTGATTTCCTGCCAGTTTTGTATATGGTTTATGTTGAAAACGGTTTCCTCCACTATTCTTTCCTCTCTGGAACCTTGTAGGTCCAAAGTTCTTGTTTCTCGCCGCACGCTGTTGATCAATTTCTTCAACCTTACGGCACTTGTCCAACAATTCAGGAAACTGCTCAATTCCCAGGGTTGCTACAGCTTGCTTAATGTCAAGCTTCAATCCTTCCTCAAATTTCCTACACTTCCAGTCTTCATCTGGATACATCTGGAAATATCTCGAAAACTTAGATAAGCTCTTGAACTTTGCCGCATAACTGATAGACATTACTCCTTGCCTCAGACTAAGAAATTCCATCTCTTTAGCATGATGCACACTGGCTGGAAAATACTTTGCCAAAAACTTCTACCTAAAGAGCTACTATGTTACAACTCTTCCTTCAGCTTCTAACAATCTTCGGGCTCCTGCCCACCAGTTTTCACCATCTCCGACTAACATAAAAGTCGCAAAAGTTAGCTTGCGTTCATCAGTACATCCCATACCTTCAAATATTTTCTCTAACTCCTTGATCCACAAATCAGCTTTGTCTGGATCAAATTCTCCCCGAAACTTCGGTGGATTATTCTTACAGAATTTAGACAAACTATGAGCATCCTCAGTTGCTCTTTGATTTTGTTGTGCAACGACATCAGCCATCCATTGCATCACTGCTACAAGCTGCAGCCATGTTCTGATTGTCATCACTAATGTTTTCCATTCCTGTTCTAGTATTGACACATCCTTGTCCTCTTCCTGCCATTACTTTCTCTACTCAAACTGGACAGCACAAAGGAAGCAAGGTTAATCTTCAAACAATATTGTTTTTTCTCAGAAAACAATAATAAAGAATCACACTACACAAACAAGATAGACCTAACCACAAACCCAAAAGACTCTAACTTGGGCTCTGATACCAACTAATATAACACCCACCGTAGGGTGCCACATTTATGATACTTAATTACCAAATTACCCCCAAGTTATTAAATGTGATGTTGTGGTAAAATATGAGTTGTAAATTTTTTTTTTCTTCTTTGATAACTATAAAATAAACTTAGCAGAAAATAAAATATTATACATCATCACACATAATTTACATCATCATACATTACGAACGTACTGTCAGGATTATTTATATACAGACCATTTCTCAAAACTAGATAACACACTTAAATATATACAGACATAGTTTATAACAAACTTTAGACTCGCCCAAGTCTAACTAAGCTGCAAAACCCTCAGTTGGGTCCTCCTTAAACTCCTCAGCAAGTAGGAATCCGATTTGACGTGGTGCCCTATGGACAGGTGTCCGAGCAGACGACACAATACTAATTTCTGTTGGGACATAGTTTCTCGTATCCCAATGCCGCCTAATAGATAGTGGAAATTCCATATGTATAAAAATAGTTACAGAGAAAAATGGATCCCCATGAAATACCCTACTAAAGTTTACTGTCAGATGCCCCTCATAAATAAGTCCCCTCTCATTAGGACTTGTCCTCCAAGCTCCAGCTCCTCCGTGGAACTGCAAACGCACGTACCCGAAGAAACTCAACCTTGACGCCATGCTATCAAAACTCTGCGTTCCCAGAAGTAAGGAGTAGTTCCTCTTCCCCTTCTTGTACGACTTCTTTCTCAACGTCTTTATCAAATATAAATACCATGCACACATATACATACAAAGAGGTGAGATCACCTATGCCATTACCAATATGGTAGCACAGAGATAATACATATAACATACTATATAGTTATATCATACCATAAATACAATTATGCCATCTTCATAATGTATTCAAATAACATGATATTAGAGTAATGATGTAAAATAAATAACATCTACCATCATGCCATTAACAATGTATTATCATCATCATCATCCAAGTATTTTCCAAACAGAACAACTGTCATAGCCAATGCTCAATAAAGATGCATATGTTATGCATGTGCACATAGACTCAATGTTCCTACTCTATGGAGCTAATACTCAGTTCGGAGAAGTTGATCCGAAAGATCTGTCTGTACCAAAATGCCTCAGACCAAGTGCTACAATTCTCATTTGTATTTCCATATCTAGCATATACACGACAATCTTTACGAGATCTCGATTAAGAATAGTGTCTTGGTTAGGATCATCGGTGCGTTGCATCAGTCTAACTTACGGGAAGAAGAGCTACCAACCACCCATGTAAGCAACCCACACCCTGATGCCCCCAAGGTCAATAAGTGACTTACACTACGCATATCGCACCCACTCAAGAGGTGTACGTCTCTCCTAGGAATTAGCCATATCTAGTCCATCGGACCATTTTTCAATGCATGTATAATGCACCTATTACCAACCAAAGGTAAATCACATAATTTCTCATATAGTGTCCAAACACCATTTCATGCATATAAAATGCACCAATGCTAATCACAGGCAAAAATTATCATTTTCTTAGACAGTGTTCATCCACTAGTTCAACAGTAATTTTACTGTATATTTAATCGCAAAAATCATTTTATCGCGTTTTCATAGTCGCGCACCACTTTTGTCGCGTTTTCACAATTTAGTAATATTTCTGTTACGTTTTCAAATCACATATAGATTTTTCAACATTTTCATCAATTACGAAAAAATATTCCACCATTTTTAAATCACGTAGTGATTTTTCAACAATATTTCAATCACGTAAAAATATTTAAACGCTTTCCAAATTTGTGTAGAAATATTTCAACGTTTTTTTCAAATCACGTGGAAATATTTAAACATTTTTCCAATCGCGTAGCTTAAAAATCACGTTTTTAAGTTACGTAAATCATTTTTCACTGTTTTTCAACTTCATAAAATATTTCTCAACCGTTTAAAAATTCCTTTTCAACATTTTTCAAAATAATATGAGTTCTCACATTATTTTACATATTTCTTACTCAAGAAAATACTTTTCGTAATTTATTCCATAAAATCATCATTTCATTGAATTAAATCATTGTTTTTTACTTTAAAATTTTACTACCGCTCTCCAAAACTCAAAGAATGAGTTTTAAGTTAGAAAATCCCAAGTTACCAACGTATTCTTTATAATTCCAAATCAATTATAAAAATCAATCCTTTTTAAAATAAATTGAGGTTCAAACATTTTCAACCTCTCTTTTCCATTCACGTATGAAAATTCCAATTCTCAAGTGTTAAAATACTCTGATTCCCTTTCCAAATTCCTTGTATTAAATCAAGTTATATTTCCACTTTGAAAATCACTTTGTTCATAAAGATCAAGGCATTACAAACCTTCAAAATCGTGGACATGACCATTGAAATCATTCTTGTATTTTTCCTTCTAAATCAACTAAGTCTCATTCTTGTTTTTACACAAAATAAATTAATAAAAATACTTCTCCAAAACCGTGTACATTGTTTCTTGAAAATCAAACCCTTTGTTTATTTTCCTTGCTTCCCAAATCATTCAATTTTATCATTCATGAAAATATAATTTTGTGAACACCTAATTTGAGGTGTCTTGGCCGAAATTCACCTTAGTTTAGGGACCAAAAATTATTTCCCTTGTTCTTGAAAAATTTCAACATGAACCTTAATTTTTAGAGCTCAAAACCGTAGCCTCCTCCATGGCCTTTGGAGCCAAAATTGTTTGTTTCAACATACATCCACCATAATATATTCAACATGCTTTCATCATGCATATTATAAGCATACCATATAAGCAATAAATCATGCAAAATCATACAAATCATATCAAACATAGGAAAATAATCAAAGCACATAAACACACACAAATTATTACATGACCATGGATATGAATCCTCACATGGATTCAACATCTATCAAATAAATAAACCATCTCTCACCACCATACTTGGTTGGTGAGATGGATCTCCTTCTTACCTCTTGAAGAACCACAAAAAGTTCTTGCTTTGTATTTTGAACAAGATTTCCACCAACAAAAGCTTCTTGAACACAAAACAAACACAAAAAAATTAGTATATTAAGCTTGAATAAGAGGAACCATGGATCAAACATGGTTTAGAACATGAAAAAGAAGAGAAAAAATGAAGTTTTCATAACTTCACCTTAAGAACCCTAAAACTTGCTCTTGGAAAAACTCCTTCAAGATGTAAGCTTTAGGACTTAGTGTAAACTACAAAGTATCTTAGAAATAGGTGTAGATTCAAGAAATATGGTTGTTTAGAAATTGTTGAGTGATGGAAGGGTGTCCTTGGTGGTGTGGCCATAGCTATGGTTTTGGAGAGAAAGGAGAGAAATTATTTTTGCTAACTCTTGTTTTAGAAAAGTTCAATGAAGAATGATTCAATAATGACTAAAGTGATCAATTATGGTCTTCAACTTGTTGCTTTAGCTCCTAAATGCAGCACCAAACCATCCACCCTCCTCCATGCCTTCAAAATGCAACAAATCTCCTAGCCATCATTTTAGGTCATCTTGACCATTGATTAGATCAATGGTTAGGATTTAAAGTAGCTTCTAGGTTTAGGTTTAGATAGAAGACTTAATTTAGGCCATTGGATCTTTCCTCCTTGAAATCCTAGCCATTAGATGTGTCTCCAAAATGAAGGGTCAAGATTGCTCCTTCAAACTTTACATCCAAGGGCTATAAATGGTCCTAGCCACTTTATAAGACTTCTCAACCGTTGATTAAATCAAGATCAAGTCTCCACCGTTGATTACATCAATGGTAGATATCCAAGCCACTAATGTTGACTTCGCAGTACAATGTTTATTTTTTTATCTGCTATTGCCATTCGAATAATATTTTTACTGTATTTTTATTACCCGATAATTAAATACAGTGCAAAACACAGTAAAAGAAAATTTCTAAAACTGTTTTCGGATTCAGGTTTAGTAAGATCCCCCGTCTCCATCTCAACAAGATGCAATTTTCTAATTATAGAAAAAATTTTACCTTTTCTGACCCATGCGGGGCTTACATATAACCTCCCTGGCCTGAGATGACCCACGGATAACACTAAAATTATCAGAGTAATATAAAAATTTCATAATCACACATAAAATCTACAAAAATTAGAAAATACACAAATATCAAATCAGATTATGTAAAATAATTAAGACTTTTCAAGAATAATTAAATTACGTAAAATTTTCCCCCGACCCAAAAATTATTATTTTCCGACACGGAGTAAATCACTCAAAACGATCAAATATATCACGACGGAATAATCAAAATAATTTTATAGTATACTGAAATCACTAAACAGTAGAATTCTATTAACTGTCAAGATTACTGTCTTATATTTAGGAAGTTTGGGGTGTTACATCTGGGAGTTATTGCTTCTTGCCATCATTCGACACGTTTCTAGTATAAGGAAAAACCCTTAATACATCGATTAAAATCATTTTGTATTGATCAATTTATAAATTTCATTACCATGGTACCTCCAAATTTTCATTTTCCTTTGTCAAATCCAAATATAATTATTTCCCTTTTCCTTGTTGATTCTTAAACTTTGAAAACTTCTTCCAAGAGTCATCTTCTGTCTTCTTTCTCTTTTGAAAGCCTTGAGGCTTTTGCTCCTCAATGCAATCTTCCACACCTCACTCGAGTTTCACTCATTGCAACCCCTACACCTTTCACTAGAAAAACAACTAAGAAATCCCTTATCTCAAGGGGCCTTGACAAGCTTCTCCAAAGCTTTGTCTTTCAATCCGACAAACTTTACGTACCTCTAATCTTTCAAACCAGATTATGAAACAAAGAATGAAGAAGAAAACTTGAAGGAAACACCCTCAAGAAGACTTGCCACAAGAAGAGATGGATTCTTGAAGAAGAAGAATGATGAAGGAGTCACTTGAATGAACTTCTCAAAATATTTCTGCATGAGGAGTACATATCTCCCACAAAGTTCCAAATGATTTCAAAAAATAGTGATATTCAACATAAAGAAGAAAAGCACCCGTAGAATAGCCATCAGATTTTAACTCCTTTGAGGAAAATGAGTTTACATTTTCCTTGGAATGATGGATAGTTGAGAAATATAACTCATAAAGATCAATTTCTCGAAAATTTTGGTTTCGATATTTACCCTTATTCTCTTGATCAAAACATTTGTTACCCATCCATTCTGAGATGGATAATGATAGATTTTTCTCTTATGGATGAACACAAAAAGCCTTTGACTTTTCTCATGACATTTGTCATTTCTCTAACTATGATTACAAGGGAAGTAATCATGCAAAGCTCTATCTCCCTGTAAATGCTTAGATGATGTCATTGTCTCTTATACTCACAGAACATTATATATTAAGTTAATCAAGTTCAATATTCATGTAATAGTGCAATAGTATCCATTAACAACCATACTCAAGGCTGTCATGCAATTCTATCTATACATCTTAGTATAAAAACAAGAAAATACATAACATTCATGCTAAAAGCATAGCAAAGGGGGTTTTGATGGTTCAAGGATGAACGCTACGATAACAAATTTAATGGAAGAAATGACATATTAAAAGTAATGACATATCTAGAAACCTATCCAAGATTTCCATTCAATTATGTATTAGTAATCATATTGAAGTGCAATTGAATTGTTAATTTGGATCTAAGAGATCTCTATATCAAATAAAAATTCATACTAGACGATCGTCTAAATTCAATTAACAATGATAAACATAATATATAATCGCACCATTCATAAAATCTATGTTAATTTCAAAACACTAATTCAATTAACTTAGGCACAAATCAAGAACAAACCTCTTCAATTCTCAGTGATTAATTTAGATCAATCATTCTAAGTTTCATCACAAATCTCAATCTTCATTTATGTGATTAGTTTAGATCAATTAGTTCTAAGTTTCATCACAAATCTCAATCTTAAACCAAGATCAAATCATTTTCAACATAAATAGAATCACCATTCATGCATTCAAGATCAAGAATAAGAAGAAAGAAGAAGAATAAGAGGAATAGTCATTATATAATCATAATATAATATATAACCAATGTCTCAAGAATCCAAACCACAATCTCTTCAAGAGTTCTAAATTGACCCAAAGTATTAGCCCTCCATTACCATGAAGGGGAGCATCAAAATATATAAAACTTGAGAAACTATCAAAAGCAAGAAGAAACTTAAGAGAAATGATCAGAATTACATGTTGTTCATGATAAATGGTGCCTTTTATAGAAGTCTAAGGTAACAAAATGACAAAGGGAAGTGGGTGGATGAGTGGATGAGTGAGTGGAGTGTTTGAGTGGATGGATTAGTGGGTTGGTTTAGTGGATTGGTTTAGTGGATGAGTGATGGAATGGTTGAGTGGTTGAATTAATGAAAAAATGCCAAAGGACTTTTGGTGAGTGGGAAATTATGGACATGAATGAGTGAGTGGATGGATTAGTGGATGAATTAGTGGATGAGTGGGTGGAGTGCTTAAGTGGTTGGATTAGTGTATGAGTGGATGAATGGGTGAGTTAGTGGATGAGTGGATTAGTGGATGGATGAGTGGGTGGTTGAGGACGAAAATTTCGTGTCTGACTTGGAAGCCAAAAACGACCCACTATACTTCCGAACCACAAACAGTGTTCTTCATGAAAGTTGTAGATCCTTGTCTTGGCTATAAAATGGATAGCTGGTTCGTCCAATTTGGCTTCCTTAAGCCCAAGATATGTCCCAAATACCGTAGGTTGCTCAAACCCAACTTCAGCACCTCTGTTCCGACTTGCAAGCTCAAAATGACCTACTAGACTTCTTTTTCTCAAAATGTGTTCTTAATGAAAGTTGTTTATTTGGATCTTGACTATCTACTGTCCAAATTTCAGCCCATCTCCATTATTACATCTTGAGATATGATTTTATGAGTGCACACTATTCGGATTCTACTAACAGAACCCGTATTCTGACTTCCATGTAAACTTAGGTTCCTTACACATCTGAATCAGACTTCGAGCTCTTCATCAAAGTTGTAGAGCTTCCTCTTATCTTTCCTACAAGATAAAATTCATGTTCAGCAGATATTAGGAACTCTAGTTATGGCCAAAATACAGAAACAGTGTCAAATCTCAATAATGCTAGAAATATTCAATTAGGACCAATTTGAGCTTAAACTCACAAAATCATACCAAACTCAATCAATTAAGAATATGGAGAGTGTAAATGACTAAACATAAGGGTTTCTTAATGAATAAAATATGTGATTATCAAATTCCCCCACACTTAGCTTTTTGCACTCCTGGGCAAGACTCAAGACCAAAACAAGGGCATAAGAGATTAACAAAAATTTAAATTCCAACGACATTCAAGATCCCAAAATTTTACAATCAAGAAGAACAACCAAAGGTTCAAGGGATCAAAACATTCATGAGTTAACAATTCTCCACATCTCAAACCAACAAGCAAGGTATCTTCAACATGAATCGAGAATGATAGATCTTCAAAAGATTCCCTCTCAATCTCTCAAGTGTTTAAAAGGTAGGTATTTCACTCAATTCAACCCATGAAAATTGCACTACCATAAGCTTGCTTATCTTCTACTTCTTCACTACTCAAAACACATACACACACAAATCATGAGGACTTTATTCAAGGTTGTAGTGAGGTCAAGGTAACAGAAGAGAATAAAAGCAAATGAGAGCTGAGTTCAAATAACAAGCATAAAAGTTCATCCCAACTCTAGTGTATATCCCTTTACATATTCATTTCCCAATCCTTTTCTTTTTTTTATACACTTGGTTTTTTTTTTTTTTTCTTTTTTTTTTTTTCTTTTTTTTTATATATATATATGAACATAACTATATACATCAATTTTTTTTTTTTCCTTTTTGGGCGCTCTTTTCTTTTTCAACAACCATTTTGTACACACACCCCCACACTTGTTCAAAAACTCATTCATTAACCAAGCTAATGTTCTTTTATTCCCTAAGGTAAAGTAAGAATCACGATTTCTCATTTAAGGCACATAATGAGCTAGAAACAAGGAATGGTCAAATAAGCTCAAAGGGGTTAAGCAAAGGAAAAAATACAAGGTTGGCAGGAATCATAGAATTTTCAAGAAGTCAAAAGAGTGCTTGATATCATATTGAAAACAAGGTTGGCTATTTGGTTAAACTAGCTAATTAAGAAAGAGGGCCTCAATCATGTTCATGCATTCAAGTGAAATGTAGCCTCAAAAGAATCAAAGCAAGTTCTAGAGTGGTCATTAACATGAGTGAAAATCACACAAAAAAAGAAAGAAGAGAATGGCATAAATGTTAAATCCATCCATTAAGCTCAAAATCTCACAAGGTATGCATCCATCAAACTCAATTCATCAATTCAATCATCCATCACCAAGCATATCAAGTTATTCAAGAAGGGAGAAAAGTTATTCAATCATGCAATGATCCCTTTTTTGTGTTTTTTTTTTTTTTTTTTTTTTAACAACCAAAAGAAACATGCTAAAATCTCTCCCCACACTTAATATAACATTGCCCTCAATGTGAAAGAGAGATATAGAAAAGAGCAACACAACCTGATAAGAAGTGAATCAATGCCAACTTAAAAGAAGCACACCGTCGATTACGCATCGGACCAAAAAGAAATCAAACAAGAAAATTAGTACTTCCACAATTTAATACTAATTAATTACTACCTAAAAAAACTCCTTACACTGCCACCAATTAAGATGCGTCTCAAGAGTAAAATTACTCCACTTACTCGCCATCACTAATTGGTTTAATAAGTCCATGACAATCATATCATACTTTCTAAACAAAACAACAATTTTTTTTTTTTAATAAAATCAAACCCATTAAAGAGAAAGTGTCGATCCGGCTTTTTTTTTTTCGTGTTACTTCCTTAGCTATTTCCTTTATCATTGACCAATCTATTCGAACTAATACCTTATCGTAGTACATACTTAAAAGCTTCTAATTTATCAATGAGCTCATCAATAATCATTTGGAAAGGTGCAGATAAGAAGTTGTCTTTCTTCCCAGAAGGAGTGATAAATTTACGTTCCAAAATTTGTCAAGAAAAAATAACAAAAGATCAAAGAAATTATTAACATTCAACAAACCAATGGGTTTATGGTGGATGTTCTTTTAACTATTCCTAAGAGACAATTTGAAAAATCTCTTCCAAAGTACCAAAACCACCTTAATAAGGCAATGAATGCCCATACATCGAGTTTTCAAGCATTATCTTCATTCGTTCATGCATTGATGATACTTTAAGTTCCTCTCCAATTGTCTTTCCATTGATGTTCTATTGAGCTAAAGGTTCGGAATGAATGACACCTAAAACACCCGACCCTTTCTTACATATGCAAAGTGATATAGCCCCCCATTAACCCACGGCAACCTCCCCCATATACAAGATGAATATTCCTCGCAGCAAGTGATCGACCAAGAGTGCTAGCTCACGTTTACAAAAGCTCTAATCCCTTCCCATAAATTTACGACCCACAAAAAACACAAATACATTTTTGAGGTTACAAAACAATATAATATTCTATACTCTTCCTCCTTTAAGTGTCCTTGAGTTGAAGGAAAATGGAGTGTTTAAATAAGAAAAAGAATAGAAAGGGGAATTTCACCTTTAAGGGTAGGTTACATTACATTGTCGTAAAGGTTGAAATTAAGAAACACATCTAATCTTTTTTTCTTTTAGAAAACTTTTTTTTTTTTTTTTTTTTTTTCACAACTTTTTTTTTGACTTCAAGAAAACCATCAAGGTAAAGAAGTCTAGAAACCCCCGAAGGACCCCTCTCAAAGGATCGTATCATTACAAAAATTAAATTACAACAAAATGATACAAAGATAAAAGAAATAGAAAATGATGACATACATTTGTAATATATACCATGGCGTATCTTTATATCTTTTAAATATATCATGATTTGACATAACATTACATAGCAAAAATCTATTTTTTTTTTTTTTGAAATTGTTAAAAAACTTGATGAAAGATGAGTGCATACTTACTTAAGATTGATGGAGGTAGTCATCTTTTCAATTTGTGCCAAAGCATTGTTGACCATGTATTCAACCCATTCAAGACAAATTATCTCATACTCCCAAAACAACAAATATAATTCAACCGTGAGTATAGAATATGTTATACAATCTACCTTTACTTTGTTTTTCAATTAAGAAGGCTAGGATCAAATGCATGCATTTTCTCATTACGGTTTGGTTACAAAGCTAACCCAAGATGTATACATAAATTTTTTTAACTAATATTTTTTTTTTTTTTTATTTTCTTTTTTTTAAAGATGTCATTTGAAGAAGAAGAAGAAGATGATATATACATTATTTGTGGATATGGCTCACATCTATAGATTACATTTAACGTCCAATAACGACTAAACGTAAAAGCATTTATGAGTCGAGGATAAGCTTCCCAAAAGCAATTTTCTTATAAATTGAATCTTATAATATTTTAAGTCAAATTCCCAAGAATATATGTAGCGTTTTTCTTCATCCTTGAAGAGAATTCCACAATTTAAGAATTTCACGTGCACCAATAACAAAAATGCGTTATCAAGATACTCAATAAGATATCATCTAATGACTCCTTACTCAATTCTTAATTTGACTAAATTTTATCTTTCTATTTAATCTGAACCATCCCAAATACGACATCGCTTGTTATTTCCATCGTCCACATTTGTGAGTTACTTGTAACCTTTTTCTCTTCTCCTTTTAGAATATGAACTTTCTTTTTTTTGTACCGGGCATATTGAGTAAATGAAATTGAGGACTCACCGCTAATCGGACCTTCGCTTCAATTATCCAAATATATGTACATCTTCGGCATACCTTTGTGCATTAACTTAATCTCAATCTTTCACATCGAACTTTGTAGATTTTTCTCGAGCATTTTGAGGAAGAGAAGCAAAATGTTTTCTCGTGTTTGAAAGAATGACATCCATTTTGAAGAAGAAGAAGGATTCAGCTTATTTTGGGAACCACTTTTCATTAAAAATAAACCGACTTTCTTGGAGTCACGGAGTACCGTATCCGATTAACCAAATTCCAAAGAACTCAAGAACTTGGTTTTCCATTATTGGGAACTCTTTCTTGGATTCACAAGTTGAGTCTTTGTCCATTAACTTTAAGCGCATTACCATTCCTAGGATCCTCAATATCTACTGCCCCGAGGGATACACATGTTTGACAAACAAAAACCGCGCCACTTTCTCAATTTTTCAAGGAATAGGTGCGTGATGATAATCTCAAAGCGAACCTTTTTCCTAACATTTCCGCAACTTTTGCAAAAGGTGTAACAGACCTTGAATAAAGTGGGCCAATAAAATCCATACCGCAAGATTTTCGCAGTTGTTGTCGATTGAAGAAAAAGTGACCTCCACTTGCTTCCGAATGTATTACAAAATTTAATTTAGCACTACCTATCTCATTGATTCACACAAACCTTTTTTTTTTTTTTTTTTTTTTTTATTTTTTTATTCATAATGTGGATGGAGAAAGGTTCATCACCTCCACTTCGCATTCTTTGGAAGTTCATGATACTTGTTTGAGGCGGTGTCCATTGGTCTTATTAAGTGAGGTTCACCGTGAAAATCTTGACTCCACCAGGGATCCCATTGGTTTAAAACGTGATGACCAGGTTATGGTTGACACAACATGATAGCTTCCACTACGGTCCCATTGGTTGAAGTTAACGACCAAGTGAAGCTTGAAGCATGAGGATTCACATTGGGGTCCCATTGGTCTTCCTTGACTTCACCAATGGCATGCAATACGTGTAATTTTGCAATCCCGCTTTCATTGATAATGCTTTGGACCATGGCCCAAAAACAAAATTCACTATCACCACTAGTTAATTCTTCTAAAAGTAAGAAACAATCTTAAATCAAAAGAAACCTTTTCCTTGTCTTTGAAAATTCCTCAATGGCCTTCAACTCCACCTCACCTATGTGTTTTCGTGTTTTTCTTACTTGCATTGTTGATAGACCCTTTTTGGGATCATTAGATGCTACATAAACAGAATCATCGGACAAATATGCAGAAATCTCATAGAGACACATAACACATTTTATATCACCGTCACAATCATTACATGAGTTGCATTGATAGAATCATCAAAACCAATTAAATCGTGGCAAATTCATAGCTTCTCTCCCTCCTCATCATGAGTTTCCTTAACTAAATCTGGTAAATCAATATGACAATTAGAATGCAGGGGAGTTGGGAATTGTTTGGGAAGAGAGTTGGTCCGACTCTTGACTTCTCGGTTCAAACAAAGGGTTGTCATCTCGCTTCAATTTGGGTTGTTAAATCCTGAATAGTGGCGGTTTTAAACTCTAAGTGGAACTCAATTTGGGTTTTCATCAAGTCCTCCCATGAAGGCTCAAGTTTTGTGGTTGATGGACTTGTTATATCTTTGGAATGGTAATCATATTGAAATGATTGTTGCTTTAAGTAATCCGTATTGCCATATCCCAGATCCTTAGATAGTATTCCCACTAGGGTTGTATGTGTTTTTTCATAACTTTTCATATTCTTATGAACTGTAATTCATCGGAAAATAACCACTGCTTTAACAAATTGATCTGGAAAACAGAACTACCATATTTGTCTGTAGGGCATTTAACCATATGTGGGGTGAGATGAACAAAAATAAATGTTACACACAAGTTTAGCTTCCTTTACATTGTGTGATTGTTGTCTCACTACTATATGTCTTACCAAAGAAGTCAATTCCTCAAGTTTGGACTCCATTATGCATGGTCCATTGTTAGAAAAGTTAATAAAAAGCAAAGGTTAGTAAAAACACTTAAAATGAAAAGATTACACTTACTAATCCTCTACAAGCCTAACATGTGCCAAAATTTTGACGATGCACCGAACTCAGCCAAATTATAACCGAAGTTATTACCTAAGCTTGTAGCACAGTGACAACACCGGATTGTCTCCTCAAGGATCGTAAATGTAATTTGATCAAATCAAGTGAAAGTTAACAAAGGGGGTTTTGATGGTTCAAGGATCGTACTTAACAAAATTAACGGAAGAAATGACAATTAAAGAGTAGTCAATTTAGAAACCTATCCAAGATTGGGTGGATTCAATCATAGACCCTTCATAAAACACTTGAAATTGAATTGTTAATTTGGATCTAACCGAGATCTCTGTCCAAATCCAAAATTCATACTAGACGATCGTCTAGAATTCAATTAACAAGTGATAAACACAAATCTGCTTGTCGCACCATTCATGAAAATCTATGTTAATTTCAAGTACCGAATTCAATTAACTTAGGCACAAATCATAGGTAACCTAACCTCTTCAATTCATGTGATTAATTTAGATCAATCAGTTCTAAGTTTCATCACAAATCTCAATCTTCATTTATGATTAGTTTAGATCAATTAGTTCTAAGTTTCATCACAAATCTCAATCTTAAACCAAGATCGAATCGATCAACATAAATAGAATCACCATTCATGCATTCAAGATCAAGAAGAAGAAAAAAGAAAGAAAAGAGGAATTCAATTACAAATCAAATACAATGCATAACCAAGGTCTCAAGAATCCAAACCACAATCTCTTCAAGAGTTCTAAATTGACCCAAAGTAGCTTAGCCCTCCATTACCATGAAGGGGAGCATCAAAATATACAAAACTATGAGAAACTATGAAGAAACAAGAAGAAACTTAGAGAGAAATGAAGGAGAATTACATGTTGTTCATGATAAATGGTGCCTTTTATAGAAGTCTAAGGTAACAAAATGACAAAGAGAAGTGGGTGGATGAGTGGATGAGTGAGTGGAGTGTTTGAGTGGATGGATTAGTGAGTTGGTTTAGTGGATTGGTTTAGTGGATGAGTGAGTGGAATGGTTGAGTGGTTGAATAGTGAAAAATGCCAAAGGACTTTTGGTGAGTGGGAAATTATGGACATGAATGGGTGAGTGGATGGATTAGTGGATGAATTAGTGGATGAGTGGGTGGAGTGGTTAAGTGGTTGGATTAGTGTATGAGTGGATGAATGGGTGAGTTAGTGGATGAGTGGATGAGTGGATTAGTGGATGGATGAGTGGGTGGTTGAGGACGAAAATTTCGTGTCTGACTTGGAAGCCAAAAACGACCCACTATACTTCAGAACCACGAAAAGTGTTCTTCATGAAAGTTGTAGATCCTTGTCTTGCATATAAAATGGATAGCTGGTTCGTCCAATTTGGCTTCCTTAAGCCCAAGATATGTCCCAAATACCGTAGGTTGCTCAAACTCAACTTCAGCACCTCATTTCCGACTTGCATGCTCAAAATGACCTACTAGACTTCTTTGTCTCAAAATGTGTTCTTCATGAAAGTTGTTTATTTGGATCTTGACTATCCACTGTCCAAATTTCAGCCCATCTCCATTATTACATCTTGAGATATGATTTTATGAGTGCACACTGTTCGGATTCTACTGACAGAACCCGTATTCTGACTTCCATGTAAACTTAGGTCCCTTAGACATCTGAATCGGACTTCGAGCTCTTCATCAAAGTTGTAGAGCTTCCTCTTAGCTTTCCTACAAGGTAAAATTCATGTTCATCAGATATTAGGAACTCATGTTATGGCCAAAATACAGAAACAGTGTCAAATCTCAATAATGCTGGAAATATTCAATTAGGACCAATTTGAGCTTAAACTCACAAAATCATACCAAACTCAATCAATTAAGAATATGGAGAGTGTAAATGACTAAACATAAGGGTTTCTTAATGAATAAAATATGTGATTATCAGCGCTTCTAGTTGAAAATGCACCAACTTTTGATATCTTTTAGGATCAACATCGTCTCTATGCACATTCAAAGATAGGCTCTTACAATAATCTACCATCTTTTTAGATGCTATTACCAAGATCCGGAAATCATGTGGTGTTGCGAACAATGATATTTTGCTACTCAGATTTTCTATGATTCAAGGAAAGCATTTTATGAGTTGGAGCTTCATAGATGCTAGGCACATACTTGATTGTAAAATCCAAGCAACCCTACCTTATCAACTAGTGGTGAGATTATTAGAACATTTTGGAGTCTCTTTGGACAATGAAGAGAAGTTTCAATCTAGGGAGGCCACTCACAAGTTCATGCAAAGGAACCATTAGCAAGATTTTCTTTGCCAAATCTAATGGAGAGTGGGTTAGGATAGTGGTGAAGAACCAAGAGGCATGTGGACAACTCGAGCATGGATCAAGAAGCAAGATAGACAAAATTTATATCCAAATGTTTCAAAACTTTGAGGCTAGGCAAACCAAACATCATATAGTGATGAAACAGTCAGTTGACTATCTGAGTATAAGACTCAATACATTGGAAGGCCAAATGGCCACTTTGCATCAACATCTAGGCATTTCCATCACTGCACCTCCAGAAGTTCATCCAACTTCTGAAGATGTTGTGAATATAGCTAGAGAAGCTATTGCTGCTGCGCCTGAAGAGGAAGGCAATACTGAAGAACCAAGGACCAATGAAGATGTTTAGATCTTAGGGTGTCCTGAGTATGCCTAGAATGATGTTATTTTTTGTTGTTGTTTTAACTATACAATTTGTTTTGGTTATGCTGATATCAATGAATGATTGAACTTCTAGTATGTACCTTGTTTTACATGCCTTTATACTTCCTAAGATATTTTGATTGTTATGTATGGTAAGTTTGTCATCAATCAAAAAGGGGGAGTTTGTGGATAAATACTCTAATATGTTTTGATTAATGACTAAACTTAACAACTTAACATGATTATTACTTTGATTCACTAACTACTTGCCAAGCTTGATTTTTTCAATGAGATTTAATAAGCAAGAACAGTGGATGCAAAGGATCATGGAGCAAAGCATTTCAATTCAAGGATCATGAAGGCAAACTTAACGAAGGAGCGTCATAAAGAAGGAATTCAAGGACAATCATTAGGAACCTTTCTGTAAAGAAAAGACTTAGTTTAATTCTTTGATTAAGCTCTCACAAATAAGTAAAAATAGTTTTCAAAAGTAAAAATGGATTAAGAATGAAAAAGGTTAATTAATAAGTCTGTACATCTATGTGTACATCAATGTACTTTCGATTAATTAACTAACTTTTAATGAAAACCTCAAGCCCACATAGTATGTATAAATGTTATACATCTATGTATACATCAATTGATTATGGACTTAATGAAAATCTCTGTGTACATCCATGTATAAATGTTATACATCTATGTATACATCGATTGATTCCAGAGTTACTTGATCAGTATGCAATTTTGCATCTATACATCAATTGATACATCTATGTATAAACTAGAACAGAAGCAAGAACTTTTTGATATAGTTATACAATCAATTAGGTAATCGATGTATAAACTTCTGGGTTGAAAATATGAATGTGTTTCAAGAACAACATCGATGTTCTCATATGTGTATTAATCAAGATCAAGAACTTCCAAGAACATAATTAATTAAGTAATTGATGTACACATGTTGTAAAAGTGAAATTTTGTTTAATACATCTGTGTACTAATCGATTGAATGATAACAGAATTTTTCAGATGAATATGTTTTAATCTGAACTGACTTATAAAGTGTGTCCAACGGATCTATTTTGCAATATACCTATATAAGGACATTGGCAAACACTTTCTAAACAACAATTTATTTTCAAAATTTGAGATAAAACACACAAATAACCTTTAGCTGAGAAGCTATTCATTAAAAGAAAACAGTTTCATCAAGTTTTTTTCTCGTAGAACTTTAAGTTGTTGTATCTGATTTCTTAGAATCTTGAATCAATCTTTTCATATTTTGTAAAGAGTTGATAAGAGAGAAGGTTCTCTTACATGGCCAAGATGAAGTCAAGAGTAGAAGGGACTTTATGTCTTTAGGTTCAACTGAAGAATAAAGGAATTCTTGTGGGAATTGCAAGATTGCTTTGACTTGAAAAGCTGTCATTTGGGTAAAGAATTAAAGCTTGTGTAAAGAATCTTGTATATTGATTTTTCAATAGTGGATAAAACTCACAGTGGTGTGGGGACTGTATGTTGGTTACCAGAGGAGGTAGCTGAACCAGGATAAACTCGGTTTATAATTTTCTTTATCCTTTAACTCATTATTTGCTTTATTGTTGATTGTATGAATTAAGCAATATGTTTGGGATACTTGCATGATTTGATTAGTTTATAATCCTGCTCATATCTAAAATCAATCATATTGTTAATATTTCTTTTTAAGTTTTAAGTCTTGATTGCACTATATCTTGCAAAAACACATTTTGGTTTGTTGGTTGACAAAATCTTTTTCTTAGTTAAAGAAAAGAATTAGTTTTTGCAAAAGGGGAATAAGTTTCAAAAACTTTTTATTACTCAATTCAAGCCCCCTTTCTTGAGTATTCAGAGGCCACAACCAACAAAATTCACTAATCCCATCCTCATGGCAATTAATCCAAGTTCCAACCCCTTAAGATTCATGACAATTGTTTAACCCTCGAAGGATTTAAGCCTATGTCTTGGTCTTAATTCCTAAGTTCAATTCTTGGATTATCAAATAATTAGATTTCATCTTTTGATCCTTCACCTAAAGCCTAAGATCATGTAAATATGGCGCGCAACATACCACAAGCATCAAGCATACCAAGAATGAATGAAGAATAATAATTGCATTAACAAAGAATCAAATTAACAATTCATAATAGGGAAATAGAGAGCTTCATCCTAATCCTAGAAAAAGGGTTTAGCCACTCATAGCCATCATAACACTAACAAGAATAAGGATTAAAGAAACAACCATGATTTATAAACAAAAAGCAAAGATGGGAAGATAGAGATGGAGAAAAGAACTTCAATGGTTGATCTTCAAAGAGTCCTGCCCTTGCCTTCAAAGCCTTTGCATTTGAATCCTTGCGCCTCTCCTCTCAAAACTTGTCATCACATAAGTCTCTTGCCAAAAGTTTTCTTAGGTTTGGCGTTTTTGCCCAATTTATAATGATTTGGGGGTAAAATTTACCTTTTTTCATGTCTGGAGGACTCACACAGCCGTGTCTCCTTTCGACAAAGTCGTGTCCTTTGAAAACTGCATAATTGGACTTTAAGTGAGACATTCAAAGTCAAAAGCTTCACGAGGTTAAGACATCGTGTGAATGTAAGTGCCTTCTAATTATGTAACTTTTTCTTTAGACACGGCCATGTGACCATTTGAGGAAATGTCTCCTAGGCCGAATATATTTCCTATATATAAACATATCTTTAGTCTAAAACTCTTAAATTTGAGTTAACACAAGGCCCTATCTTAGCCAAATATTACCCTATATATATATATCATATATATATATAAAATATATATTATTGACCCTCTTTTGCTCTGAAAAATGTGTTATCTTCGCTTGCTTTCACTTTAAATGTGTTAAATCTCTTTTATTCTGCACAAACAAAGATAGTTGATAAGAATCCATCCAAAATTCATTAATAATCACAATCAAATCATCATAATTCATTCATTTAATGGCTATAAAATACAGGCTTATCAAATAACTTAGCCAAAAAGTGAGTTTTGAGCCTTTATTTATTGGATTTTTCATAAACAAAATCCTATGTTTCTTCTGGAGTGATATTTCTCTTAATTGATGTGCGCTAGAACTTGCTTTGATATCTGGTTGAGACTTTGATGATTCACATACATACTTGAACATAATTAAGGCAATTAGACTTAATTGTTTCTTGACTTTCATAGTTGCATTGATAAAATAATCCCTTAGTTGCCCCATTTGAGCCTGAATTTGATTACTTTAGATACTTATAGAATAATTAGGTTGGATTTGTTGGAGCTACTAATGTGTTAATTGTCATTAAGGGCTGCTTTTATCTTCAAGGGTTTATTTCTAAAAAAATGAAAAAAAATGAAAATGAATGAAGAAGTAAAAAGAAAAAAAAAAGACTGTTGGTGAAGAATAATAAGAATGCTATGTTGAAAGTGAGAATCTGTTATCTCCTTGTGCATTATGTTTTCAACCTGATTCTATTTTGTATCGATTTATTCATGAACATTTTTTACCTTTATTTTCCTTTTTCCTACCTTTTATTATTCCCCTTGACCCTGTTACAACCAAAGGAAGCCCTTTTGATTCTAGTGTTGTATGTGAACTTGGAAGTGGAGATGAGATTGATAATCAAGCTTATGGTCATGCATTTGTTAAGAGAAATTTGAGTGATCTCTTTGTCCTTAATCTCTTGTGTTAAAAGATGAAATTCTCAAATGGTTGGTAGAGAAGAAATTATTTTGTGCAAGCTAGACTCAAGCCTCTAATTGTATTAAGTTCTAAATTATCTTCCTTGATAGGATTTGATTGTTGAGCTTAAATTTTTAAATTGTGGATCTTCCCTTTATTCATGTTTCTTGATGTTTAGTTTAATCTTGTTTTTTATTCATATTCTTTGCTCGAGGACAAGCAAAGTTCAAGTGTTTTCTAATTTGATCGTGGATAAAATCACATATCTTGTGCTTGATTTGAAGGTGGATTTAGGTGTTCTTTAATTGATTTATGTTGGAATTTATGCTACATTTAATTTATTATCCTTGTCATCACATATTGGTCTTTATCATGTTTTTAGGTCAAAGAGATGTTTCATGCTTATAAAAAGCTTTGGATCACATTCAAGAAAATCTTTAAAGACTAACTACTAATGAATCCTTTGATTTCTGTATCAAACAAATAAAATTTCTCACCACCACATTACTTATGAATATCCAAAATTCTCAAATAAATAGTTTAATAATATACAAAATACAAGCCTTTAGCGATGTTTTCCATATAAATATTGAAATGAATTTTTATATACAAACTTAATAAATTACTAAACATAATATACTTATATCGACCTATTATACACAATCTGATCAAACTAATTAAAATATCTCTTCATCCATGAGTTCTGTAATACCCCAACTTTTGATTAAATTATGATATTGTCCTAAATGTACTATTTTACGTTTTCTGTGTGATATAAAAATTAATTTGACTGTTTTGTGATTGTATTTGATTATTGTGTGTGATTTACTCCGTTTAAAATAATAATTTTTAAGTGGTCTTAATTTGATTATTCGTGAAGGTAAAGGATCTTAGTAAACCCAATGGCCGAATGATACAAGGTATTAATCTTTTAATTTTTAGAATTTATCTATACAATAAAAAAAATTTATATTTTTATAATATTATTTTATTAGGATGAAGATAAGATCTTAAAAATAGAAATGGTTCCAAATGGACCACAGGACCTAAAAGTCTATGGGACCCACACTTGGTAAAGAAGAGTCAATGGTAACATTTTTGTTTGAATTATTTTACTACATAGAATATTTTAACAGGCATGGATAACTACCACTAACCATTAGATGTAAAATTAAGCAACAAAAGTTGTTGGACTAGTTAGTAGTAACTAGAAAAAAACAAACTAAGTTTTGCTTAAATATTAACTAAGTTAATCTAAGGTATCTAGGTAGATCACTAAATGGAACAATCTACCTTTAGCTATTCATTAGATTCTAGAATTAGAGAAGGTTCTAGTAAAGTTAAGGAGATAACTAGTTACATTAAGTAACAAATAGTTAGACAAGTAACTAAGAAACTTAACTAAATGTACCTAAGTCTAACTAGATTGCCTAGGTGAACTAGAACTTAGTTTGCTCTCCCTTATGCCATCCAGTATTGGCATCTTCAAGAAGGGCCAAGTCACTTGATGACTTGATTCTCTACACCAATGAAAAGCAAACTTGGAGACAAAGCCTTGGATATCAACCCTTGAATGCATCTAAGGCCATTAGGAGTCTTTGGATGGTCAACAAAGATGGCTACCTCCATTGAGCTCCACGGATATGCATAGGATTAGGAGACCATCTTCAATGTCTTCAGGATTTGCCAGATCCTAGCGAGACTTTCGAAGTGTATTGTGATACTTCCTACTAGGGGTTAGGATGTGTGTTAATGCAGAAAGGAATGTGGTAGCCTATGCTTCAAGACAGTTGAAGGTACATGAGATTTTCCCAACGCACAAAATTTGGATTTTCTAGCCGCACTCTTTGCATTAAAACACGTGGAGACATTTTCGTATGAGAGCCAAAATCAAATGTCTTCGTGATCAGAAGTGTTTGAAATACTTGTTTGAACATTATTGTAATTGAATTTTGGGGTGTTAGATTTCTTCCTTTTCTAGAGTTTTTAAAGGACTACGATTTTCAAATTTCTTCGTACTTCTAAGATATGCGGCGAATATGGTGGCGGATGCCTTGAGTAGAAAGGTGATCAGTGTTTCTACCATGATGATAAAGGAGGAGGAATTGATCAATCAATTTAGAGATCTGTGGTTGTCAGTGGAATTGGCACCAGGAAGGATTTGTTTGAACAGAGTATGTAACGCCCTTTTTCTAACTCGATACATGTGAAGAAGGAACGTCACACTATAGTACTTAGGTAATAATAAAAATTAAAATAAATAGCATTGCAGAAATAGTATTAGTTTGAAATTTCCAAAACCCGGTGTATTAAAGCTGGTCTAAAATTTCTCTCTTTGTTTTTCTTTTTTTTTTTGTAAGATATTGTAAGTGGTAGAATAATAATACTAGAAAAAAAAAATCCCTGCTGTAGCAGAACTTCAAACACTGAACAGTTATAATATAGTCAGCAAAAACTAAACCATACATCAAAATTACATTATCATAGTTATACGTACAAGCCTATATTAATTACATTTCCAAAAAGTATACAAAAAGACAAAATGTGTACCTACCCCAAGAGATACAAATATATACCCACTAAACTAATAGTACGTCAGGCTCCCTCAAAATAAACAGTCAGCCATCAGTAGCCATCTACCTAAAACAGTCTCTAAGACTAACGAGAACTAGAAGGAACTGTAGACAGATCCTCCTCAGGGTCCTCGTCGTCCGACGAGACATCCATCGGAATGACGGAACAACACGCAGGAGCCCGAGCAGTAAACAAGAAAGAGTTGTCACGTGGGGTATAATACATATCCGCCCACATGTCTCTCACAGGCATATAAAATTCCAGCCAAACAAAAGCATGAAAGTCAAAAATAGAAGCAGTGTAGCGTCCCCATGCTAGGGACACCGTCAATTCATCGTGGTACACACATCGATCAGTCTGCACGTTGATATGCCTGCAATCCGAACCACCATGAAAGTTGATCCGCATGTAACCCAAAAATTCACGGGGGCGATATGACATCCTCGACAGCCTCAATCTCAATCAAGATACGGCTAGAAATCCTGAAACTCAGTGGTTTCCTTATCCTCCTCACGGACGTCTTCGTTCAATCATATGATAATATACAATAACAGAATATATAGTAAAGAGGTGAGATACTCGTCATTCATTACCAATAATAGCAGCAGGAAACTAAACGGCGCTGAACACCCATGTACAACACATTTTATATAATTAATCGTAATAACTTTAAATTTACAATAAGGCAGAATCACAACTTTAAAATAATAAAAATATTATCAGCAGTCAGTGGTTCAAGTGACTAACAATTATCACAAAAATAACAGTAAATGTGCTTCATAATTATCAATGCTCATGCTCAATGAGATATATGACTGACAGTTCACTCATGCAGAAGTGTAATAAGACCCTACTCCATGGAGCTAGACAGAAACATTTTCGGAGTGAATGATCAAGGAGTAATACCAGTATATCATTAGCCTTTAGAATACAGTGTGCTTTATTTCATAAAAATGTTTGCGCAATGGCTTATACATGGTACCTCGACAATTGATCGCGATATAGGACAACATCTCAGACAGGATCGTCGGTATGTCGCATTGGTCTATCCCACGGCCCCAGTGGAGCTGCCACTGTCTATTGTGAGACACCTACACCCCGACGCCCCCTAGGGTCAACAACGTATGACACCTACGCTTAGTCTATTCGCACCCGCACATAGGTGTTATTCAAACTCCTAAGCTCACACAACCTTTCCCAACAGTGTCCAACGGACGACACATATGCATGACGACACAATGTCAAATCATGTATGATCATTACTGTATTTCACAATGGTACACTTTACATATAAGCGTACATAAATTCATTTATTGATATCGTCACATTAAGATATTTCGATAATCCATAATCGTCAAATGTCTATCCCACATAAGAGTCCACAATTGCATTAAGGTCAAGTTTTATGTCAACATCACTTTCAAGTGTTCATTTAATATTTATGATTCATATTAAGAATTCTCATTTTCAAGATCATATGTTATTAATTTAATGTGTCAATTTTAGGTCACTTTAATTCCTTATTACCATCACTTTCAAGAATCTTTAAAATTGTCATTCCTTAATCATATTACTCAAGTCCAAAACCGTAGCCCTCACTAGATCCCTAAGTCATATGTTTATTTTCATTTTTAATGCATTAGTAACTTATTACTAATTCTCTTAATGTGTTTAGCTCAAAATTCCCTCAACTCACACACTCAAGTTCTTTCTTTAGGTCAAATTATTCAAGTTACCAAATTTAGTCTTTAATTTAGTTTGTTTACACATTATGAATCCCTAATTGTCCTCTAAATTCTCATTGTCAATTTCATCATCCAAGTCACAATTTCCACCATTTTTGCCTCCCATGGCCGTGAGCCATCATAGGGCTAGGGTCCAAATATTTTTATTTTTCCTTTAGTCATCATCCATTCAATTATCACCATTCAATTAGGTTACAAGTATTTTAAACATCCACACCCCACCAATGGGGGACTTGGCCGTGAGCCTCCTTGCACCATGCAAGGGGCAATTGTCTCAAGTTCATCAATTCTAAATCCATGAAGGTGATTACAACATTATCAAGAATCAAATTCATACAAAATTCAAAGAAAGAAATAAAAGATAAATAATCAAATAGAAGACAATAACACTTAAAGGAGTAACCCTTATTAGGGTTTCTCACAAATACACAATTAGCAAGCCTCCAACCACCATTATAGGTTGAATAGAGCAGTCTCCCTCTTACCAAAGAGGATAGCATGAAAATGGCCACCAAGAAGCTCCTTTGTGAATTCGGTTTTGGCTCCTCCAAAAACCCTAGAAATCAACTTCAAGGAATCAACACCACAACAAGAAAAAGAGAGTATCTTAAAGTTGTGATTTTTACCTTAAAGTCTCAAACTTTGCCCCTGAAGAAGATTAGTAAAGATGAGAGATTTTGGTCTTGGGTATGGAAGGAAAAGTTTTTAGAATGATAAAGAGAAGTTAGAAATGAGGTTAATGAAGTTAGAAAATGAAAATGGTGGTGGTGGAGATGGTAGCTCGAAATGGAGATGGAGGATTTTGGTGAAACTTCTTGAAGAAAAGTGGTAGAGATGGTGATGGAGAGTAAGAATATGTGGTTGATGAAGAGAAAAGATGAAGAAACCTAAAGGAGAGTGGGCTGTAAATTTCGGATGGCCATGGAGGTTTAGAGAGAAGGGAGAGCAAGGAAGAAGATGAAGAGGTAGAGAGAAAAGTTGTTAGGTTAAGTAGTGATGTGTTTGAGTGAATTAGGTTAAGTGATGCAAACCAATTTCCCCCCCCCCCTTTTCCCTAGTGAATGTCGCGGCAATGGAGAGAGGAGAGAGGGAAATGACAAGCTTCTCAAGCAAGCCAAGGGTAGTTAGGTTCTTTCTTGGGTCAAAGCTTCTAGAAACTTGATTAAAATAGCAATATATTTGAACTAAAGTAGATTTGTTATGACATAAAGTAGATTACATTAGGATAAGGTGATAGGATTTTTATTACATGCTATTATCCAGAGGATAATAGTTACAGTCGACAGTAGTCAGTATTAATTAATCTGACGGATAAATTCTTACGCAGTGTTTTATTATTTCGTCTGTTAAAATTTCTCAAAAAACGTGAAACCTTGGAAACTGTGTCCAGCCTCGGGTTTAGTAAGATCCCCTATCGAAGTTTCCATAGTTCAAGGTTTTTGGAGAGAATATCTCATTTCTCCGGCTCCGCTCAGCTTGCTCGCAAAACGAAGAATATATTAAAATATCGACGTTCCCGAAAAATTCCCAAAAAATTCTCAAAAACTGCAAATATTATAAAACTATTATTTGTCATATAATTTTCCAACCTTTGGAATGTTACTGTCATTTTCCCGACTCTGCCCATTGTAAACGCAAAACGAGGAATATATTAAAATTTCCGCATTCTCAGAAAATGCCAGAAAAATTCTAGAAAATCTCAAATATTATAAAATGAATATCCATAACGAAATCAATAAATTTTGGGGTGTTACAACTCTCGCCAACAAATAAGAATTTCGTCCTCGAAATTTTCATACCTTAAAATAGTTCGGGGTATTGCTCCTTCATCTTATCCTCGAGTTCCCATGTCGTGTCTCCAATTGCTTCATTCCAGATTACTTTCACCAGTGCAATGTCCTTCCCTCTGAGTTGCTTTGTCCTCCTATCCTCAATCCTTACAGGAGTTGTCTTATAAGTCAAGTTTTCCTTTAATTGTATAGAATCAGGTGCTATGACATGATCAGGACTTGGAATATATTTTATGAGTTGTGACACATGAAAGACGTTATGAAGGTTTGAAAGAAAAGGGGGTAAAGCTATTGGTAAGCAACGGGACCTACCCGACGAAGAATTTGGTAAGGTCCAAGGAATTTTGAAGTGAGTTTTCTAGATTTGAGAACACGACCTACTCCATTCGTAGGTGTGACTTTCAAGAAGACATGCTCTCCTTCTTCGAACTCAAGAGGTTTCCTTCTTTTGTCTGCATAACTCTTTTGCCGACTCTGAGTCGTTTTCATTTTCTCCTGAATCATTTTGACCTTTTCAGTTGTCTGCTGAATAAGTTCAGGTCCAACGGTAAGCCGTTCTCCATGTTGATACTAGCACAGAGGTGTCCGACACCTCCGTCCATATAGAGCCTCATAGGGTGCCATCCCTATACTTGAATGATAACTGTTGTTGTAGGTGAATTCCACCAATGGTAAGATTTTATCCCAACCTTCAGTTTGCTCTATAGCACAAGCTCTCGACAAATCTTCTAACGACTGAATTGTTCTTTCTGATTGACCATCAGTCTGCGGATGGTATGCGGAACTCAATCGCAACTTCGTTCCCATAGCCTCTTGAAGACTCTGCCAAAACTTCGATGTAAACCTCGGATCTCTATCGGAAATAATACTCGTGGGTATCCCGTGAAGTCTGACAATTTCACCAATGTATATCTGAGTCAACTTCTCCAATGGATATCTCATGTTGATCGGCAAAAAGTGAGCTGACTTCGTGAGTCGATCCACTATTACCCATATTGAGTCATATCCTCTCCTAGTCCTTGGTAACCCGACAACAAAATCCATAGTGATACTATCTCATTTCCATTCAGGAATAGTTAAGGGTTGTAGTAATCCAGCTGGTGTTTGGTGCTCAATCTTCGATTTCTGGCAAACCAAATAAGATGACACGCATCTAGCGATATCTCTTTTCATCCCATGCCACCAAAATAACTTCCTCAAGTCTTGATACATCTTGGTCATTCCAAGATGCATACTCAACTGACTCGAATGAGCATGTTCAATTATGTACTTCCTGAGTTCCTCATCTTTAGGCACACAGACCCTTCCTTGAAATCTCAGAATTCCATCACTCCCTTCCTTCAATGTTGATACACCACCATGCCTTATCAATTCTCTTTCTTCTTGCAGGAATTTATCGATCTTTTGTTTCTCTCGAATATCATCCATTAAGTCATTTGAGATAGTGACCTTATTCATGCAGATTTTACCCGGTGTTAACTCCACAAATGACCATATGTCTCTGAACTACTCTATCAGGTCCTTTTCTCTAATCATCATAGTAGAAACACTAATCGTCTTCCTACTCAAAGCATCGGCCACCACGTTCGCCTTTCCAGGATGATACTGAAGTTGGAAATCATAGTCTTTCAAAAATTCTAGCTATCTTCGTTGCCTCATGTTCAGCTCTTTCTGATCGTACAGGTATTTCAGACTTTTATGGTCACTGAAGACGTTGAATGTGGCTCCATACAGATAATGTCTCCATATCTTCAATGCAAACACCACTGCAGCTAACTCCAAATCGTGCGTTGGGTAGTTCTTCTCATGCATTCGCAATTGTCTTGAGGCGTAAGCCACCACCTTTCCGTTTTGCATAAGAACGCACCCCAAACCTTGATACGAAGCGTCATAGTACATTTCTAATGGTTCATTAGGATTTGGTAAAACTAACACGGGCGACGTAGTTAGTTTCCTTTTTAACTCTTGAAAACTTCCCTCACAGGAATCTGTCCATTCGAAAGGTTGATTCTTTCGAGTGAGTTGAGTGAGTGGTCCAGTGATCTTGGAAAATCCTTCTATAAATCTCCGGTAGTATCCGGCTAATCCAACGAAGCTTCGGATCTCTGTCATCATCGTTGGTCTTTCCCATTGTAACACAGCTTCTACCTTCGAAGGATCCACAACGATTCCTTCCTTTGAGATTACATGGCCCAAAAATTTCACTTCATCTAACCAAAACTTGCATTTGGATAGTATCGCATATAGCTCTTTCTCCTTCAAGATCTGGAGAACTATATTGAGGTGTTCAGCATGGTCCTCATGATTTCGTGAATAAATCAAGATATCGTCAATGAAAACAACAATGAATCTGCCCAAGTAAAGACGAAAGATCCTATTCATGTAGTCCATAAATATCGTAGGTGCATTTGTCACACCAAAAGGCATCACCAGGTACTCGTAATGACCATAACGAGTAGGAAAAGTCGTCTTGGGAATATCTTCCACTTTCACTCTAATTTGGTGATAACCCGATCGTAGATCGATCTTGGCAAACACAGTTGCTCCCTTCAATTGGTCCATCATGTCATCTATCCTTGGAAATGGATACTTATTCTTAATCGTAACCTTGTTCAATTGACGGTAATCCACACACAATCTTGAAGTCCCATCTTTTTTCTTAACCAACAATGCAGGTGCTCCCCAGGGTGACACATTGGGTCTCATGAATTGTTTTTCCACAAGCTCTTTCAATTGCTTCTTAAGTTCCACGAGTTCTGCTGGTGCCATACGGTAAGGCGCTATGGAAATAGGACTAACTCCTGGTACCAAGTCGATAGCAAACTCGACCTCTCGTTCCGGTGGCAAACCAGGTACATCATCAGGGAAAACCTCAGGAAATTCTCGTACAACAGAGATTGCATCCATGTCAACTTCACTCTCAACTTTCAAAGAAGATAACAACATGTATCCCTGAGCTCCTTCTTTCAGAAAAGCCTTCACTTGGTTGGCGGTCAAAAATCTAGAATCCTCATCCAAAGGGAAAACTATTATTTTTCTAGAACAATCTAACAGGACAAGAATAGCAGATAGCCAATCCATTCCCAATATCACATCTAACTGAGATAATGGTAAACAGATCAAATCGACAGAAAAGATCCGACCTTCTATAACTAAAGGACAACCTAGAGAAACTTTAGTAGTAACAATAGGTTTTGTAGTAGGAGTCGAAACAATCAAATCAAAAGGTAATGAAGGCACAAACAATCCAAGTCTTTTCACACAGTCATGTGAAATGAAAGAATGAGTAGCACTAGAATCATACAATACAATTAAAAGATTACCTTCAATGATACCTTCTCCTTGTATCAGATCCTCGGATTTAGAGGCCTCAGCACCGCTCAGGGTATAGACTCTGCCACCAGCTTGTGGTTTAGAAGTCTTAGCAGCATTGACGGATGGTTCCGCCTTGGCCTGGTTACAGTCTCGAGAAACGTGACCAGGTTTTGACGAGCGCCGAACTCAGTCAAAATTATAACCGAAGTTATTACCTAAGCTTGTAGCATAGTGACAACACTGGATCGTCTCCATGAGGATTGTAGATGCAATTTAATCAAATCAAGTAAAAGTTAGCAAAGGGGGGTTTGATAGTTTAAGATCACACTTAACAAAATTAAAGGAAGAAATAACAATTAAAGAATAGTCAATTTAGAAACCTATCCAAGATTGGGTGGATTCAATCATAGACCCTTCATAAAACACTTGAAGCGTAATTGAATTGTTAATTTGGATCTAACCGAGATCTCTGCATCAAATCCAAAATTCATACTAGACGATCGTCTAGAATTCAATTAACAAGTGATAAACACAAATCCGCAATCGCACCATTCATGAAAATCTATGTTAATTTCAAGTACACGAATTCAATTAACTTAGGCACAAATCGAGTAACCTAACCTCTTCAATTCTCGTGATTAATTTAGATCAATCAGTTCTAAGTTTCATCACAAATCTCAATCTTCATTTATGTGATTAGTTTAGATCAATCAGTTCTAAGTTTCATCACAAATCTCAATCTTAAACCAAGATCAATCAGATCAACATAAATAGAATCACCATTCATGCATTCAAGATCAAGAAGAAGAAAAAGAAGAAGAAAGAGGAATTCAATTACAAATCAAATACAATACATAACCAAGGTCTCAAGAATCCAAACCACAATCTCTTCAAGAGTTCTAAATTGACCCAAAGTAGCTTAGCCCTCCATTACCATGAAGGGGAGCATCAAAATATACAAAACTATGAGAAACTATGAAGAAGCAAGAAGAAACTTAGAGAGAAATGAAGGAGAATTTCATCTTGTTCATGATAAATGGTGCCTTTTATAGAAGTCTAAGGTAACAAAATGACAAAGGAAAGTGGGTGGATGAGTGGGTGAGTGAGTGGAGTGTTTGAGTGGATGGATTAGTGGGTTGGTTTAGTGGATTGGTTTAGTGGATGAGTGAGTGGAATGGTTGAGTGGTTGAATTAGTGAAAAATGCCAAAGGACTTTTGGTGAGTGGGAAATTATGGACATGAATGGGTGAGTGGATGGATGAGTGGATGGATTAGTGGATGAGTGGGTGGAGTGGTTAAGTGGTTGGATTAGTGTATGAGTGGATGAGTGGGTGAGTTAGTGGATGAGTGGATGAGTGGATTAGTGGATGGATGAGTGGATTAGTGGATGAATGAGTGGATGGTTGAGGACGAAAATTTCGTTTCTGACTTGGAAGCCAAAAACGACCCACTATACTTCAGAACCACGAAAAGTGTTCTTCATCAAAGTTGTAGATGCTTGTCTTGGATATAAAATGGATAGCTGGTTCGTCCAATTTGGCTTCCTTAAGCCCAAGATATGTCCCAAATACCGTAGGTTGCTCAAACCCAACTTCAGCACCTCTGTTCCGACTTGCAAGCTCAAAATCACCTACTAGACTTCTTTTTCTCAAAATGTGTTCTTCATGAAAGTTGTTTATTTGGATCTTGAATATCTAATATCTAAATTTCAGCCCATCTCCATTATTACATCTTGAGATATGATTTTTTGAGTGCACATTGTTCGGATTCTACTGACAGAACCCGTATTCTGACTTCCATGTCAACTTAGGTCCCTTAGACATCTGAATCAGACTTCGAGCTCTTCATCAAAGTTGTAGAGCTTCCTCTTAGCTTTCCTACAAGGTAAAGTTCATGTTCATCAGATATTAGGAACTCAAGTTATGGGTAAAATACAGAAACAGTGTCAAATGTCAATAATGCTGGAAATATTCAATTAGGACCAATTTGAGCTCAAACTCACAAAATCATACCAAACTCAATCAATTAAGAATATGGAGAGTGTAAATGACTAAACATAAGGGTTTCTTAATGAATAAAATATGTGATTATCAAATTCCCCCACACTTAGCTTTTTGCACTCCTGGGCAAAACTCAAGACCAAAATTTTACAATCAAGAAGAACAACCAAAGGTTCAAGGGTTCAAAACATTCATGAGTTAACAATTCTCCACATCTCAAACCAACAAGCAAGGTATCTTCAACATGAATCGAGAATGATAGATCTTCACAAGATTCCCTCTCAATCTCTCAAGTGTTTAAAGGGTAGGTATTTCACTCAATTCAACCCATGAAAATTGCACTACCATAAGCTTGCTTATCTTCTACTTCTCCACTACTCAAAACACATGCACACACAAATCATGAGGACTTTATTCAAGATTGTAGTGAGGTCAAGGTAACAGGAGAGGATAAAATGGATATGAGAAGATAAATACTAAAGAGAATAAAAGCAAATGAGAGCTGAGTTCAAATAACAAGCATAAAAGTTCATCCCAACTCTAGTGTATATCCCTTTACATATTCATTTCCCAATCCTTTTTTTTTTTTTAAACACTTGGTTTTTTTTTTTTTTCTTTTTTTTTTTTTTCTTTTATATATATGAACATAACTATATACATACATTTTTTTTTTCTTTTTGGGCACTCTTTTCTTTTTCAACAACCATTTTGTACACACACCCCCACACTTGTTCAAAAACTCATCCATTAACCAAGCTAATGTTCTTTTATTTTCTAAGGTAAAGTAAGAACACGATTTCTCATTTAAGGCACATAATGAGCTAGAAACAAGGAATGGTCAAATAAGCTCAAAGGAGTTAAGCAAAGGAAAATATACAAGGTTGGCAAGAATCAGAGAATTTTCAAGAAGTCAAAAGAGTGCTTGATATCATATTGAAAACAAGGTTGGCTATTTGGTTAAACTAGCTAATTAAGAAAGAGGGCCTCAATCATGTTCATGCATGCAAGTGAAATGTAGCCTCAAAAAGAATCAAAACAAGTTCTAGAGTGGTCATTAACATGAGTGAAAATCACACAAGAAAGAAGAGAATGACATAAATGTTAAATCCATCCATTAGGCTCAAAATCTCACAAGGTATGCATCCATCAAACTCAATTCATCAATTCAATCATCCATCTCCAAGCATATCAGTTCAAGAAGGGAGAAAAGTTATTCAATCATGCAATGAACCCTTTCTTTTTTTCTTTTTTTTTTTAACAAAAAAGAAACTTGTTAAAATCTCTCCCCCACACTTAATATAGACATTGTCCTCAATGTGAAAGTGATAAATAAAACGGAAAGAAAAGAGCAACACAACCTGATGAGGAGTGAATCAACGCCAAGCTCCTAAAAGAAGCACTCCTTGTCGCCATCACTATTCATATCATCGACCACAAAACAACAAAAGAAATCAAACAAGAAAACGTTAGTACTTCCACAATTTAATACTAATTAATTACTACCTAAAAAACTCTTTACTCGCCACCACCACCAATTAAGATGCGTCTCAAGAGTAACATTACTCCTTACTGTTGCCATCACTAATTGGTTTAATAAGTCCATGACAATCATAACATACTTTCCAAACAAAACAACAATTTTTTTTTTCCCATAACTCGAATAAAATCAAACCCATTAAAGAGAAAGTGTCGAGAAAAAAGGGTTGAAATTAAGAAACACGAAATCTTTTTTTTTTTTTTTTTTTTTTTTCTTTTTTTTTTTTTTTTTTTTTGACTTCAAGAAAACCATCAAGGTAAAGAAGTCTAGAAACCCTTGAAGGACCCTGCTCAAAGGATCGTCTGTACAAAAATCAAAATACAACAAAATGATACAAAGATAAAAGAAATAGAAAATGATGACATACCTGTATGTACAGTTTCCATGGCGTATCTTTATACTGCGCGTCATGAGTGCAGTAGACATCACGTCCTTTTTTTTTTCTTTTTTGAAATTGTTAGAAAAACTTGATGAAAGATTAGTGTGTACTTACTTAAGATTGGGATGGAGGTAGTCTGCTCTTTCGGCTTTGTGCCAAAGCATTGTTGATCAGTATTCGATCCATTCAAGACCAGCGTAACATAGGGCTCCCAAAAGGGACAAGTGGCCATAATACGACTGGCTGCCTCACATGTGGAATACAATCTACCTTCTTTGTTTTTCAATTAAGAAGGCTGGATCAGGATGCATGCATTTCCCCATTCACGGTGTGTGTTACCAAAGCCAACCCTAAGAAGTATACATTTTTTGTTTTTTTTTTGTTTTTTTTTTTTTTTTTTTTTTGTTTTTTTTTTTTGTTTTGTTTTGTTTTGTTTTTTTTTTTTTTGAGAGATGACATGATGATATGATATGTACAGATTGTTTGTGGATATGGCTCACATCTGCCTCTGGTTTAACGTCCAGTAACGGCTTAAACATCTTCTATGAGTCGAGGATAAGCTTCCCATCCAATTTTCTTATAAATTGGCAAACAGGGTCTTTTAGAGTCAGATTCCCAAGACTGTAGCGTTTTTCTTCATCCTTGAAGAGATTCCACAAATTAAGAATTTCACCCCGCATCAATCCATAAGAACGCGTCTCAAGAGTCAATAAGATATCATCTAATGACTCCTTACTCAGTCCATTCTTAATGAAGGATTTATTTGCGGAAATCATCCCCAAAGAACGCCATTGTCTGTTACAATTCCATCGTCCACATTTGTAACAGACTTGTAACCTTTTTGCTCTTCTCCTTTTAGAATATGAACTTCTTCCAAGACCGGGCATATATGAGTCAAATGAAATTGAGGACTCACCGCTAATCGGGCCTTCGCTTCAATTATCCATCGTTCATCTTCTCGGCATACCTTTGTGCATTAACAGTCTCAATCTTTCACATCGAACTTTGTAGATTTTTCTCAGAGCATTTTGAGGAAGAGAAGGAAAATGTTTTCTCAGGTTTGAAAGAATGACATCCATTTTGAAGGAGAAGAAGGATTCAGTTATTTTGGGAAATTGAAAAATAAACCGACTTAAGAGTCACGGAGTACCGTATCCGCCACTTAACCGGCAACACAAAGAACTCAAGAACTTGGTTTTCCAGGAATGGTTGAGTCTTTGTCCATTAACTTTAAGCGCATTACCATTCCTAGGATCCTCAATATCTTCGGCCCCAGAGGATACACGTGTTTGACAGCAAAAGAACCGCGCCACCTAGATCTCAAATTTTCAAGGAGTAGGTGCAGATGATAATCTCAAAGCAGAACTTTTTTGACCAATTTCCGCAACTTTTGCAAAAGGTGTAACAGACCTTGAATAAAGTGGGTCAATAAAATCCATACTGCAAGATTTTCGCTGTTGTTGTCGTTGAAGAAAAAGTGACCTCCACTTGCTTCCGAGTGACAAAATTGAATGGCACTACCTTCCTCATTGTCGGCATACAAATTTTTTTTTTTTTCTTCTTTTTCTTTTTTTTTTTTTTTTTTTTTTTTTTTTTTTTTTTTTTTTTTTTTTTTATTCATAATGCGGATGGAGAAGGTTCATCACCTCCACTTCGCATTCTCTGGAAGTTCATGATCTTGTTTGAGGCGGTGTCCATTTACGATGAAAGCTTTGGCGGTGACCTCACTTTTAATCCGAACACACCGAGAAGGAAAAACCTTAGTAACAATAAATGGTCCATCCCATCTAGACCTTAATTTGCCGTGCATGAATCGGAGGCGGGAGTTATAGAGGAGAACTTTTTGACCAATCTCAAATGTTTTCCTCGAAATCAACTTATCATGGAAGGCTTTGGTCTTCTCCTTATAAAGTTTGGAACTTTCACTTTCAAGCCTCCAAGCGGATCTCCTCCAATTGCTTTGCACTGCAGCTTCCTCTCCATACCGCTTGATCTAGGTCCAAGTTGCACCTTTTCACCGCCCAAAATGCATGATGCTCAATTTCCACCGGTAGGTGGCAGGCTTTTCAAAAACAATCCGATACGGAGACATCCCGATTGGTGTCTTATAAGCAGTCCGGTAAGCCCATAAAGCATCCTCAAGCCTCTTGCTCCAATCCTTTCTGTTAGGTTGAACTGCTTCTGGAGTATCTGCTTGATCTCCCTGTTGGAAATCTCGGCTTGCCCATTAGTTTGGGGATGGTAAGGTGTAGAAACTCTGTGCAAGACCCCATACTTTTTCATCAAAGCTTCCATGCTTCGATTACAAAAATGTGAACCCTGATCACTGATGATGGCCTTTGGAACTCCAAACCTGCAGAAAATCTGTGATCTAACAAAATCCACAACAACTTTGGAATCATCAGTCCGAGTAGCTTTCGCCTCCACCCACTTGGATACATAATCAACAGCTAGCAAAATGTAAACAAAACCAAAAGAAATAGGAAAGGGTCCCATAAAATCAATACCCCATACATAAAAAATCTCACAGAACAATAAGGATTTCTGGGGCATCTCATTCCTTCAAGAAGTGTTTCCTGTTTTTTGGCATTGATCACAAGATTTACAAAACACATATGCATCATGAAATAGAGTGGGTCAATATAATCCAGATTCCAAAACTTTCCTAGCAGATCCTTTGGGGACCAAAATGACCGCCACATGCAAGTGTATGACAAAAGCTAAGAATAGAATGAAATTCATTATCGTGCACACATCTCCTAATGACTTGGTCACTACAAAATTTCCACGATATAGGGTCATCCCACACATAATATTTTGACTCACTTTTCAATTTATCAATCTGAGCCCTAATAAAATGTGCGGGGAAAACACCAAAGAACTACTAGAAATTTATCAAATCAAAGAAACCAAGGAGTGTTACCTTGCAGCTTGAAAAGCTCGCTCATCGTGGAAGACATCATGGATAGGTAAAGTATCCGCCTCCTTTTCAATACGACTTAGGTGATCGGTCACTAAATTCTCTCGCTCCACTTTTATCACGGATTTCAATATCGAACTCTTGGAGGAGCAAAATCCACCTAATCAATCTAGGCTTTGCATCAAGCTTCTTCGGGAGAAACTTCGTAGTCGTATGATCTGAAAACACAACCACTCTAGAACCAAGCAAATATGATCGAAATTTGTCTAAAGCAAAAACAATTGCTAAAAGTTCCTTTTCGGTGGTGGTGTAGTTGACTTGTGCAAGATCCAAAGTTCTTGAAGCATAAGAGATGACATGAGATATTTTACCGACCCTTTGTGCAAGAACAGCTCCCAAAGCATAATTAGAGGCATCACACATGAGCTCAAATGGAAGTGTCCAATCTGGTGGCTGGATGATAGGTGTACTGGTCAATGCTTGCTTCAAGTGATTGAAGGCATCCTTGCATTTCTCGGTCAAAATGGAACTCCACTTCTTTTTGTAGCAAGTTGGATAGTGGAAGAGCAATTTTGCTTTGAAATCTTTTATGAACCGCCTATAGAAACCTGCATGACCAAGGAAAGAGCGAACCTCCCGCACGCATGTGGGGTAAGATAAGCATGAAATAACATTTATTTTTGCAGGATCTACCTCGATACCCTTGCTAGATATTACATGTCCTAAAACTATAACTTGTTCTACCATGAAATGACATTTCTCAAAATTCGTAACAAGGTTAGTTTCAATGCATCTATGTAAAACTGAGCCGGACTATCCAAGCATGCATCAAAGGAAGAACCATAGACAAGTAAAATCATCCATAAACACATCCATGCAATTCTCTAAAAGTCGAGAAAAGATACTTACCATACACCTTTGAAAGGTGCCCGAGCATTGCACGACCAAACGGCATCCTCCTCGTATGCAAATGTGCCAAATGGACAAGTGAAAGTAGTCTTCTCTTGGTCTTCTAGGGCTATATGAATCTGAAAATAACCTCGAATATCCATCCTAGAAAACAATAATGTGACTTGCCACCTAGCCTCTCCAACATCCGATCAATGAAAGGTAGCGGAAAATGATCTTTTCTCGGTAGCCTGGTTAAGCCGCCTATAATCAATGCAAACCCGCCAACCGTTTACGAACTCTTGTGGGTAGAAGTTCGTTATTCTCATTCTCAACTACTTTGTGACCCCACATTTCTTGGGAACAACCTGCACGGGGCTCACCCATTTACTATCTGATATGGGATAAATAATGCCAGCTTGAAGTAGCTTGGTCACTTCCTTCTTCACCACATCTAGAATCAAGGGGTTCGGTCTCCTTTGGGGTTGCCTTACTGGTTTCGTATCCTCCTCCAATAAAATCCTATGCATGCATGTGGAGGGACTAATACCAGGAAGATCTGCAAGTGTCCATCTGATGGCTTGCTTATTCTGCCTCAAAACCTGCAGCAATTTTTCTTCTTGTTCAGGTTGCGATTCTTAGCAACAATTATCGGCGACTTCTCACCATCTCCTAAATATGCATATTTAAGATGGTCTGGCAAAGTCTTCAACTCTAAGGATGGAGGTCAGTACAATGGAAGGCAAAGAAGCTATTTGAAACAACTAATTCAAAGAACATTAAATTCAAAGATATACTTCGACTCTCATTTTCACATGTTGTACCATTCAAGTCAAGCAGCTTGCACATCACCACTTATAATCGCATTAATCTCAAAGACATGCAAAGCACATGGCTCAACATCACAAGCAACACATGTATCACAAGAAACAGAATCCGAGAAAATCAATATATCGTGGAATTCAAGATATAAATCAAGATAAACATCATCAACCAAAGATCTCAATCACATCAATATGAAAAATAGAATGCTCCTCTAGGGGATGTCTCATGGCATCAAAAATGTTAAATCAGTACCAAATCATCGCCAAACTCCATAGAAAGGGTGCCAAAGATGCACATCTATCTTGGTCTTGGCGGTCTTGAGAATGGTCTCGCCTAGAATTAATGGAGCATGGGTTCTTTGAAGACTCATCTTCCATGTCCAAGACGTAGAAGTCCGCTGGAAAAATTAGCTCATTCACCCGAACTAATACATCTTCTAGCACTCTGCAGAGGATAAAGGTGGTCCTATTTGCCAATTGAATCACTATACCAAGGGTTGTAAAGTGCCAATGTTCAAGGACTGATAAATTGACATAGGCATGACATTAATTGAAGCACCCAAATCTAGCATTGCATGTTCAAATTTGGAGTTACCTATCGTGCAAGGAATTGTGAAAGTTCCAGGATCTTTTCATTTTTGTGGCATGCTTAGTAGAATCATTGCAGAAACATTTCGCCCATGCTTATTTTCTCGGTACCCTTAAGTCTTCTCTTGTGAGTACACAACTCTTTGAGGAATTTGGCATACTTGGGAATCAGCTTGATTGCATCAAGGAGGGAATATTGATTTCCACCTTCCCGAATGTGTCCATGACTTCTCTTTCTATTTCTGTTTTGCGCAGATGCTTGACCGTGTGACTCGTGTGGAAAAGGTAGTGGAATAGCCGATTTGAATTCTCTCGCACATTTCTTACGTATCACGATTTTTGGACTGAGCTATCCACTTTCTTTTGTTTCTCGGTCACCTTCGGTTGATGCACTTGTAGTTCAGGTTGTGGTGGAGTAGGACCGTCAACTTCTCTGCCACTTCTCAAGCTAATGGCACTTACATTGCCTCTTGGGTTGTTGACTGTTTGTGAAGGCAATTGGTTCGACCCTTGACTTTTCAGCTCACTCAGAGTGGTTGCCATCTGCCCAATTTGAGTTTGTAAATTCTGGATGGTGGCATTGACATTCTGCTGAAACTGTTTCATCAAGTCTTCGAAAGGTGGCTCAGCGGAGTGGTCTGGCTGGAACAGTAGTGGAGGAGGGGTTGTATGGGTGGCGGAGCAGGTTGTGCTTGCCTAAATGCAGGTGGTTGGTACTTGTTGCTAGGGCCTGTAGCTTGGTATCTAAACTGTGGTTGCTGCTGTTGGTAGGGCTGTTGTTGTTGTTGACCAGAATTTCCATATCTCAGGTTGGGATGGTCCCTCCAGCCAGGGTTATAGGTATTAGAAAATGGATCATATCTGGGCTGCTGCTGTGATTGCTGATATTGGGCTCTACCAGGAAAAATACCAGCTGCTGCAACAGATTGTTCTGGAATAATAGAACCACCATCCTGAAGTGTAGGGCATGCATCAGTAGGATGAGATGAACAAGAGCAAATGCCACACACAGTTGCAAGCAATCGCATTGGTGCTTGTTGTGCCATTGCTAACTGCCTCACCAAAGAAGTTAATTCATCAAGTCTCGTGTTCCATTCTTTGTTGGTCTACATGAGACGATTGAATTTCATTGACTCATCCGGTTGAGGTAATAATTCGTGTGCCAAATTGTTGGGTGTTGGCTGCCATGTTTGCTATCAAATCTCTCGCTATCTGCAGGGGTCTTGTCTACTAAGGCTCCTCCAGAGGCAAAGATCCACCATGCTTCGTCATTTGGCGACAAGCCTTCATAGAAATATTGAATTAAGAGTGATCGGTGATTTGGTGGTGGGGACAACTCGAGCACGGCTTCTTGAATCTTTCCTAATATTCATGCAAAGTCTCCCCGTCATTTGTCTTATACCACATATATCTTTTCTAATGGCAAAGAACTCTAGAGGCGGGGAAAAATTTCTCTAAGAACAACCGCTTCATGTCACCCAACTTGTTACCGAACCTGGTGAAAGATAAAATAACCAATCCTTGGTCAGACATCGTAAGTGAGAAAGGAAATGCCCTCACTTGATGTGCTCTTCTCGAGATCCCATGTGGCTTCATAGTTGAACAAACCACATGGAACTCCTTTAGATACTTATGGGGATCCTCACCGCAAAACCGTGAAACTTGGGCAACAAATGTATCAATCCGATTTTAATTCAAAATCGGCATCAAGATCTGGGTATTGAATACACAAAGACCGGTTAGTTATATCGGAGCAACAAGTTCCTTAAGAGTTCTATTTTGCATGTTATCGCCCATGGTTTCGAGAATTATTCAAGATCTCAAGTTCACTCTCAATATTAAGATCAAATTCAGAAGCAATTCTTGCACTTAGCCTACGAGCTCTAATCAAGCTATGCAAGGTTCTATCAATCTCGGGATCAAAGTCAACCAAGTTATCGTGCCTCGAGACCTAGTCATGCATCACACAAAAACAAATAAATAAGCAAAATACACTAGACAATGGTTAAAAATGTTAGAAAAATTAATAAAAAGCAAAAGTTAGTAAAAACACTTCAAATGAAAAGATTACACTTACTAGTCCCCTAAGAACGGCCAAAAATTTTGACGAGCGCCGAACTCAGTCAAAATTATAACCGAAGTTATTACCTAAGCTTGTAGCATAGTGACAACACTGGATCGTCTCCATGAGGATTGTAGATGCAATTTAATCAAATCAAGTAAAAGTTAGCAAAGGGGGGTTTGATAGTTTAAGATCACACTTAACAAAATTAAAGGAAGAAATAACAATTAAAGAATAGTCAATTTAGAAACCTATCCAAGATTGGGTGGATTCAATCATAGACCCTTCATAAAACACTTGAAGCGCAATTGAATTGTTAATTTGGATCTAACCGAGATCTCTGCATCAAATCCAGAATTCATACTAGACGATCGTCTAGAATTCAATTAACAAGTGATAAACACAAATCCGCAATCGCACCATTCATGAAAATCTATGTTAATTTCAAGTACCGAATTCAATTAACTTAGGCACAAATCAGTAACCTAACCTCTTCAATTCTGTGATTAATTTAGATCAATCAGTTCTAAGTTTCATCACAAATCTCAATCTTCATTTATGTGATTAGTTTAGATCAATCAGTTCTAAGTTTCATCACAAATCTCAATCTTAAACCAAGATCAATCAGATCAACATAAATAGAATCACCATTCATGCATTCAAGATCAAGAAGAAGAAAAAGAAGAAGAAAGAGGAATTCAATTACAAATCAAATACAATACATAACCAAGGTCTCAAGAATCCAAACCACAATCTCTTCAAGAGTTCTAAATTGACCCAAAGTAGCTTAGCCCTCCATTACCATGAAGGGGAGCATCAAAATATACAAAACTATGAGAAACTACGAAGAAGCAAGAAGAAACTTAGAGAGAAATGAAGGAGAATTTCATCTTGTTCATGATAAATGGTGCCTTTTATAGAAGTCTAAGGTAACAAAATGACAAAGGAAAGTGGGTGGATGAGTGGGTGAGTGAGTGGAGTGTTTGAGTGGATGGATTAGTGGGTTGGTTTAGTGGATTGGTTTAGTGGATGAGTGAGTGGAATGGTTGAGTGGTTGAATTAGTGAAAAATGCCAAAGGACTTTTGGTGAGTGGGAAATTATGGACATGAATGGGTGAGTGGATGGATGAGTGGATGGATTAGTGGATGAGTGGGTGGAGTGGTTAAGTGGTTGGATTAGTATATGAGTGGATGAGTGGGTGAGTTAGTGGATGAGTGGATGAGTGGATTAGTGGATGGATGAGTGGATTAGTGGATGAATGAGTGGATGGTTGAGGACGAAAATTTCGTGTCTGACTTGGAAGCCAAAAACGACCCACTATACTTCAGAACCACGAAAAGTGTTCTTCATCAAAGTTGTAGATCCTTGTCTTGGCTATAAAATGGATAGCTGGTTCGTCCAATTTGGCTTCCTTAAGCCCAAGATATGTCCCAAATACCGTAGGTTGATCAAACCCAACTTCAGCACCTTTGTTCCTACTTGCAAGCTCAAAATCACCTACTAGACTTCTTTTTCTCAAAATGTGTTCTTCATGAAAGTTGTTTATTTGGATCTTGAATATCCAATGTCCAAATTTCAGCCCATCTTCATTATTACATCTTGAGATATGATTTTTTGAGTGCACACTGTTCGGATTCTACTGACAGAACCCGTATTCTGACTTCCATGTCAACTTAGGTCCCTTAGACATCTGAATCAGACTTCGAGCTCTTCATCAAAGTTGTAGAGCTTCCTCGTAGCTTTCCTACAAGGTAAAATTCATGTTCATCAGATATTAGGAACTCAAGTTATGGCCAAAATACAGAAACAGTGTCAAATCTCAATAATGCTGGAAATATTCAATTAGGACCAATTTGAGCTCAAACTCACAAAATCATACCAAACTCAATCAATTAAGAATATGGAGAGTGTAAATGACTAAACATAAGGGTTTCTTAATGAATAAAATATGTGATTATCAGGTTTCCCGCACCGAAAGCAAATAATTCCTTTGATTGTGCAGTCTCTTGTAAACTGCTCCTTTCCACACTTCATACACCTCGGAGTAGTTGCAGCATTCTGGCCCATCCTTCCTGGACTTCCCGTTGGGCTTCCTCCTTGAGATCTTTGTGGCTGTTGGCTTCCAGAAGGTCTGGAATAAGGCTTCTTTTGATAACGACTCGCGTTATCACCACCTCCTCTTTGGGACCGAACGGGCCTAAAATTTCTATTTCTCACCTCACGTTCTTGTTCCACACTTTCTAATTGACAGCAAGCGTCAAGTAGCTCAGAAAACTGAGTAATTTTCAAAGCTATCACAATTTTCTTCACCTCGTGCCTCAGGCCTTCCTCAAACTTCTGGCACTTCCAGACTTTATTGGGTTGAAGTTGAAAGTAGGTCGAGAATCTGGACAAGTTCTCAAACTTGGCGGCGTACTCGCTCACAGTCATGCCTCCCTGTTGCAACCTCAGAAATTCCATTTCTTTTGCGTGCCTAGTGCTTTCAGGGAAATACTTATTCAAGAACCTTTCTTTGAACACCTCCCAAGTTATCACTCTGTTTGTGGCTTGCAATAACCTTTGTTCTCCCGTCCACCAATGCTCAGCGTCTCCCATCAGCATGTATGCAGTATAGGTCACCTTCCTATCGTCAGCACAATTCATACCAGTAAATATCTTTTCTAGCTCTTGGATCCACAATGTAGCTTTCTCCGGATCAAACTCCCCTTTGAACTGCAGAGGGTTAGCATGACGAAATCCCTCTAAGTTTTGAACATCTGTTGTAGCTTCCAATTGTTATGCAGCTTTAGCCTGTTGTTGAGTTATCTGCTGATTCTGCTGTAACATTGCCTCAGCCATCTTTTGTATTGCCTCTATGGCAGCAGCCATATCACCTCTACGAGCCATCGTTCCTTCCCAAATCAAACTACGCAAAATACATAGAAAGTCAGATGTAACCTTATGAATACCAAACAACAAAATCACAAGGAATAACACAGCACAAACAAGATAGTCTAAAACCACACGACCCAAAAGAAACATAACTGGGAGCTCTGATACCAAGATAATGTAACGCCCTTTTTTCCAACTCGATACATGCGAAGAAGGAACGTCACACTATAGTACTTAGGTAATAATAAAACTTAAAATAAATAGCATTGCGGAAATAGTATTTGTTTGAAATTTCCAAAACCCGGTGTATTAAAGCTGGTCTAAAATTTCTCTCTTTGTTTTTCTTTTTTTTTGTAAGATATTGTAAGTGGTAGAATAATAATACTAGAAAAAAAAATCCCTACTGTAGCAGAAGTTCCAACACTGAACAGCTATAATACAGTCAACAGAAACTAAACCATACATCAAAATTACATTATCATAGTTATACGTATAAGCCTGTATTAATTACATTTCCAAAAAGTATACAAAAAGACAAAATGTGTACCTACCTCAAGAGATACAAATATATACCCACTAAACCAATAGTACGTCAGGCTCCCTCAAAATAAACAGACAGCCATCAGTAGCCATCTACCTAAAATAGTCTCTAGGACTGACGAGAACTAGAAGGAACCGTAGACGGATCCTCCTCAGGGTCCTCGTCGTCCGACGAGACATCCATCGGAACAACGGAATAGCGGGCAGGAGCCCGAGCAGTAGACAAGAAAGAGTCGTCACGTGGGGTATAATACATGTCCGCCCATATGTCTCTCACAGGCATATAAAATTCCAGCCAAACAAAACCATGGAAGTCAAAAATAGAAGCAGTATAGTGTCCCCACACTAAGGACACTGTCAATTCGCCGTGGTGCACACATCGATCAGTCTGCACGTTGATATGCCAGCAATCCGGACCACCATGAAAGTTGATCCGCACATAACCAAAAAATCCACGGGGGCGATATGACATCCTCGACAACCTCAATCTGAATCAAGATACGGCCAGAAACCCTGAAACTCAGTGGTTTCCTTATCCTCCTCACGGACGTCTTCGAACAATCATATGATAATATACAATAACAGAATATACAGTGAAGAGGTGAGATACTCATCATTCATTACCAATAATAGCAGTAGGAAACTAAACGGCGCTGAACGCCCACGTATAGCACATTTTATATAATTAATCATAACAGCTTTAAATTTACAGTAAGGCGGAATCACAACTTTAAAATAATAAAAATATTATCAGCAGTCAGTGGTTCAAGTGACTAACAATTATCACAAAAATAACAGTAAATGTGCTTCATAATTATCAATGCTCATGCTCAATGAGATATATGACTGACGCTCACTCATGCGAGTAAGTGTAACAAGACCCTACTCCATGGAGCTAGACGAAACATTTTCGAGTGAATGATCAAGGAGTAATACCAGTATATCATTAGCCTTTAAAATACAGTGTGCTTTATTTCATAAAAATGTTTGCGCAATGGCTTATACATGGTATCTCGACAATTGATCGCGATATAGGATAGCGTCTCAGACAGGATCGTCAGTGTGTCGCATTGGTCTATCCCACGGCCCCATTGGAGCTACCACTGTCTATTGTGAGACACCTACACCCCGACGCCCCCTAGGGTCAACAACGTATGACACCTACGCTTAGTCTATTCGCACCCGCACATAGGTGTTATTCAAACTCCTAGGCTCACACAACCTTTCCCAATAGTGTCCAACGGACGACACATATGCATGATGACACAATGTCAAATCATGTATAATCATTACTGTATTTCACAATGGTACACTTTACATATAAGCGTACATAAATTCATTTATCGGTATCGTCACATTAAGGTACTTTGATAATCCATAATCGTCAAATGTCCATCCCACATAGGAGTCCACAATTGCATTAAGGTCAAGTTTTATGTCAACATCACTTTCAAGTGTTCATTTAATATTTATGATTCATATTAAGAATTCCCATTTTCAAGGTCACATGTTATTAATTTAATGTGTCAATTTTAGGTCATTTTAATTCCTTATTACCATCACTTTCAAGAATCTTTAAAATTGTCATTCCTTAATCATATTACTCAAGTCCAAAACCGTAGCCCTCACTAGATCCCTAAGTCATATGTTTATTTTCATTTTTAATGCATTAGTAACTTATTACTAATTCTCTTAATGTGTTTTGCTCAAAATTCCCTCAACTCACACACTCAAGTTCTTTCTTTAGGTCAAATTATTCAAGTTACCAAATTTAGTCTTTAATTTAGTTTGTTTACACATTATGAATCCCTAATTGTCCTCTAAATTCTCATTGTCAATTTCATTATCCAAGTCACAATTTCCACCATTTTTGGCTCCCATGGCCGTGAGCCATCATAGGGCTAGGGTCCAAATATTTTTATTTTTCCTTTAGTCATCATCCATTCAATTATCACCATTCAGTTAGGTTACAAGTATTTTAAACATCCACACCCCACCAATGGGGGACTTGGCCGTGAGCCTCCTTGCACCATGCAAGGGGCAATTGTCTCAAGTTCATTAATTCCAAATCCATGAAGGTGATTACAACATTATCAAGAATCAAATTCATACAAAATTCAAAGAAAAAAATAAAAGATAAATAATCAAATAGAAGACAATAACACTTAAAGGAGTAACCCTTATTAGGGTTTCTCAAAAATACACAATTAGCAAGCCTCCAACCACCATTATAGGTTGAATAGAGTGGTCTCCCTCTTACCAAAGAGGATAGCACGAAAATGGCCCCCAAGAAGCTCCTTTGTGAATTCGGTTTTGGCTCCTCCAAAAACCCTAGAAATCAACTTCAAGGAATCAACACCATAACAAGAAAAAGAGAGTATCTTTGGCTATGAAAATGGTCTTAGAACACGAAAAAGAGAAGAGAAGAGAAAAAAGTTGTGATTTTTACCTTAAAGTCTCAAACTTTGCCCTTGAAGAAGATTAGTAAAGATGAGAGAGTTTGGTCTTGGGTATGGAAGGAAAAGGTTTTAGAATGATGAAGAGAAGTTAGAAATGAGGTTATTGAAGTTAGAAAACGAAAATGGTGGTGGTTGAGATGGTAACCCAAAATGGAGATGGAGGATTTTGGTGAAACCTCTTGAAGAAAAGTGGTAGAGATGGTGATGGAGAGTAAGAATATGTGGTTGATGAAGAGAAAAGATGAAGAAACCTAAAGGAGAGTGGGCTGCAAATTTCGGATGGCCATGGAGGTTTAGAGAGAAGGGAGAGCAAGGAAGAAGATGAAGAGGTAGAGAGAGAAGTTGTTAGGTTAAGTGGTGATGTGTTTGAGTGAATTAGGTTAAGTGATGCAAACCAATTTCCCCCCTTTTCCCTAGTGAATGTCGCGGCAATGGAGAGAGGAGAGAGGGAAATGACAAGCTTCTCAAGCAAGCCAAGGGTAGTTAGGTCCTTTCTTGGGTCAAAGCTTCTAGAAACTTGATTAAAATAACAATATATTTGAACTAAAGTGGATTTGTTATGACATAAAGTAAATTACATTGGGATAAGGTGATAGGATTTTTATTACATGCTATTATCCAGAGGATAATAGTTACAGTCGATAGAAGTCAGTATTAATTAATCTGACGGATAAATTCTTACGCAGTGTTTTCTTATTTTGTCTGTTAAAATTTCTCAAAAAACGTAAAACCTTGGAAATAGTGTCCAACCTCGGGTTTAGTAAGATCCCTCATCGACGTTTCCATAGTTGAAGGTTTTCGGAGTGAATATCTCATTTCTCCGGCTCCGCTCAGCTCGCACGTAAAATGAGAAATATATTAAAATATTCGACGTTCCCGAAAAATTTCAAAAAATATCTCAAAAACTGCAAATATTATAAAATGACTATTCGTCATTTAATTTTCTAACTTTTGGAATGTTACAGTCATTTTCCCGACTCTGCCCATTGTGCATGCAAAACGAGGAATATATTAAAATATTCCGCATTCTCAGAAAATTCTAGAAAAATTCTAGAAAATCTCAAATATTATAAAATGAATATCCATAATGAAATCAATAAATTTTGGAGTGTTACAGAGTGACTGTTCTGAATGACTTACTAGAAGAAATCAAAGAAAAACAAGAAGATGATCTGTTTTTGCAGAACGAGAAAGAACTTTTAAAGTAAGGTCATAAGGCAACAGTTGAGGAAGGATCGGATGGAGTCTTAAGATTTGAAGGGAGAATTTGTATACCTGATGATCCTGACCTTAAGCAAGCAATTTTGGACGAAGCTCACACCAGTAGGTTGAGTATGCAGCCGGGAATGACTAAGATGTACCAAGATTTAAAGCAGATGTTTTGGTGGCCAAGGATGAAGAGAGATGTTGCAAAACATGTGGTGTCTTGCCTTATTTGTCAGAAGGAAAAAGTGGAGCATCAAAGACATGCCGGTATATTACAACCTTTAACTATTCCAGAATGGAAATGGGATAGTATTTCAATGGATTTTGTTATCGGATTGCCAAGAATGAGGAAGGGTCATGATTCTATATGGGTTATAGTTGATAGGCTTACGAAGTCAACACACTTCTTACTGATCAATATCAAGTATTCGTTGGAATGCTTAACCCAAGTGTGCATTAGTGAAATTGTTAGACTTCACGGTGTACCCACAAGTATAGTTTCTAATAGAGATCCAAGGTTTACATCAAGGTTTTGGCAGAGTTTGCAAGAAGCCATGGGGACTAAGTTATGTCTGAGTTATGCTTATCATCCGCAGACTGATGGTCAAATGGAGAGAACAATTCAGTCATTGGAAGATCTGTTACATGCTTGTGTGCTGGAACAACAAGAGAGTTGGGATGAATTCTTGTCTTTGATAGAATTCACCTACAATAATAGTTTTCACTCAAGCATAAGGATGGCACCCTACGAAGCACTTTATAGGCGACGATGCCGAATACTTTTGTGTTGGTATCAGGATGGGGAAAGTATGACTATCGGACTTGATCTAGTACAACAAACTACAGAAAATGTGAAAATGATTCAGGAGAAAATGAGGATGACTCAAAGTAGACAAAAAAGCTATGCTAATAAGAGAAGGCGACCTCTTGAATTTAAGGAAGGCGAGCATGTGTTTTTGCGAGTAACACCTACGACTGGTGCTGGAAGGGTTATCAAATCCAGAAAGCTCACTCCTAAGTTCATCGAGCCTTACCAAATTATTCGTCGGATAGGTCCCGTAGCTTACCAAATAGCTTTACCACCTTTTCTATCTAATCTCCATAATATATTCCATGTGTCTCAACTGAGGAAATATATCCCCGACCCAACGCATGTCATACAGCCCAATGAAGTACAATTGAAAGATAACTTGACATACGAGACACTTCCTGTTAAGATTGAGGACAAGAAAGTGAAGCGGCTTCGGGGAAAAATAATTGAATTGGTAAAGGTAATATGGAATGAGGTAACGGGAGATACTACCTAGGAGCTAGAAGACAAAATGAGGGAGCAATACCCTCAACTTTTCTGAGGTACGATAAATTTCAGGGACAAAATTTTATTAGTGGGGGAGAGTTGTAACACCCCAACTTTTGATCAAATTATGATATTGTCCTAAATTTACTATTTTATGTTTTTTGTGTGATATAAAAATTAATTTGACTATTTCATGATTGTATTTGATCATTGTGTGTGATTTACTCCGAGCCAAGAAAATAATAATTTTCGAGCCAGGGAAATCTTAATTTGATTATTCAGAGCTGGGGGATCTTACTAAATTCTGAATGATACGTGTATTAATCTTTTAATTTTTAAAATTTATCTGTGCAATAAAAATATTTTATATTTTTATAATATTATTTTATTAGACAGTACCTACTGTCTTAAAAACAGTAGCTTCTGCTCCAAATAGACCATAGACCCGAAAAAGTCTGTGGGACCCACACTTGGTAAGTCAGTCAACGTTTCTGGCTTGAATTATTTCTAAGCCAATAAGAATTAGTCAACATAAATGGCTTAAAAGTTTCTAACCAATTAGATGTAGTCAACAAAAGTGGTTGGACTAGTTAGTAAGTAACTAGAAAAACCTAACTAAGTTAGCTTAAATATTAACTAAGTTAATCTAAGGTATCTAGGTAGTAACTAAATGGAACAAACCTAGTTAGCTATTCATTAGAGTTCTAGTTAGAGAAGGTTCTAGTAAAGTTAAGGAGATGACTAGTTGCATTAAGTAACTAAATAGTTAGACAAGTAACTAAGAAACTTAACTAAATGTACATAAGTCTAACTAGATTGCCTATGTGAACTAGAACTTAGTTTGCTCTCCCTTAGGCTATCCGGTTAAGGCATCTTCAAGAAGGGCCAAGTCACTTGATGACTTGATTCTCTACACCAATGAGAAGCAAACTTGGAGACAAAGCCTTGGATATCAACCCTTGAATACATCTAAGGCCATTAGGAGTCCTTGGATGGTCAACAAAGATGGCCACCTCCATTGAGCTCCACGGCTATGCATAGGATTAGGAGACAATTTTCATCTTCATCTTCATCTTTTCTCCAAAGCAAGACAACCAAAATTTCTCTCCTTTCTTCTTGGTGAAGGTCATGGCCACCATCACTAAATCCTTCCTCCACTCTTCTAAATTTTCATCTAACACCACCTCTCAAATCCAAACACCATTCTAAGTATCTTTTCATCTTGAAAGTTTCTTCAAAATAATTCATTTGAAGCTTGGAAACCAACCTTGAAATTTCTTTCCTACAAGATAAAAATCCTTGTTTCGTATTTCTAACTTGATTCTTGAAGTTCTAAGCCATGATTGATCCATGGTTTGTATTTTTCAACCATAGTTATGACTTGTTAAAATTGTTTGAGTTTGTTAGGGCTTTTCTTGGAGTCACACAAAAATCACTAGGAGGAGTTTAGAAGGAGTTTGTGTTCACTTAAGGTAAGAGGGAGATTTAATCTCATCAACCTTGTGTGGTGGTGAGAAAATGGATGTATTTGTGGTGAAGAATCCATAAGGATTCATTCACTTGTTTGTTTAATGTCTTTCCTATTTGTGATTTTGATTATATTTGCTAGCATGTTTATGGCTTTAAAATATATGATATGTGTTCATAGATGTATGATAGTTAGTATAAGATGTGAATAAAATGTGAGAATTTGCATGAGTATTCCAAAGAACACAAGGAAGCTCACGGCTTCATTAACACCCACCGTAGGGTGCCACATTTATGTTACTTAATTACCAAATTACCCCCAAGTTCATAAAATGTGATGTTGTGATAAAAATACGAGTTGTAAAATTTTTTCCTCTTTGATATCAATAAATAAACTTAGCGAAAAATAGAAATATTATACATCATCACACATAATTTACATCATATACATTACAGAAGTACTATCGACATTATTTATATACAGACCAAGTTCTCAAAGTAGTTAAACATAATTTAAAACTAACTTGCTTGCCCAAGCATAACAAAACAGCAGAACCCTCAGACAGGTCCTCCTCAGATTCCTCAGCAGGTAGGAATCCAGCTCGACGCGAGGTCTTATGGCAGGTTTCCGAGCAGACGGCACAATACTATTCTCCGTTGGGACATAATACCTAGTATCCCAATACTGCCTGATTGACAGCGGAAATTCGACATGTACATATATAGTTACGAAAAGAAATGGATCTCCATGAAATTCCCTGCTCATGCTGACCGTCAGATTTCCCTAATATATTAGTCCCCTCTCATTGGGACTAGTCCTCCACGCTCCAACTCCACCATGGAACTGTAGTCTCATGTAACCGAAGAAACTAGGTCTTGATGTCATCCTCTCAAAACTCTGCTTCCTCCACAGGAACCTACTCTTCTTCACCCTCTTGTTCTATGCCTTGCTCAATGTCTTTACCAAATATAAATACAGTAAAAAATAGACATACAAAGAGGTGAGATCACCTACACCAATACTAACATGGTAGCACAGCGATAACACAAACAACATACCATACAGATATATCATACCATAATTACAATAATACCCTCAACATTATTTATCATCACAGATACAATAATTATAATCATGCCCTCAATCATTATTTATCATAACAAATATAATAAATAATAATTACCATCATGCCATTAACATTATTCAAATCACACGATAATTATAATAATGCCATCACATTATTATCATCATCATCTTCCAATATTCCTCAACAGTTCAATTGTCATAACCAATATTCCTCAATTATTATATCATACAGATATAAATACTCAAATTTATGCATGTGCACATAGACTCAATTTCCTACTCCATGGAGCTAATACTCAGTTCGGAGAAATTGATCCAAAAGATCTGTTTGTACCAACATGCCTCAGATCACGTGCCACATTTATCATATATGTTTGCACATCTTGTATATACACGACTGTAACGCCCATTTTTGGGAGGGAACATCACATTGTCAAATAGAAATGCGAAAAAATAAAATTTTTGAAATTAAGGCCCGGTTCATTTCATTTAAGGTTAATTCGTTCGATTTGTTATTACATAAGTAAAATGGCGATATATATATATATATATATATATATATATTTTTTTATTATATATATTTACGTATATATTTTTTTTGAATTATTATTTGTATTATTATTATTTTTCTCTTCAATTAATAAAACGTAGTGATGAAAAGTGAATAACAATAAGGAGTAAGACAGAAGATAAAACTTACATCTGAACAACATGCGCATATATATATATATATATATATATATATATATATATATATATATATATATATATATATATATCAATATGTTCTAGATACAAGCCTAGAATTCCCAAAAAAGTAAAACTATACCTGCCCAAAGGATCATACATATACATCCCAAGATATCAGAATATACAGCCCGTCAAAATAAAACATCAGGCCCCCAAAATAAAACACTGGCAGCCATCAGCAGCTACCAGTAATGCCAGTCCCTCAGATGAGGATGAATCGTATCAGGATCCTCCGCGGGGTCCTCCTCATCCGAGGACACCTCCATAGGAACCACAGAGCCACGGGCAGGAGCCCGAGCAGTGGAATCAAAGAGTCCTCCTGCAGGGTGTAGAAGCGGTCACCCCAGATCTCCCTGATGGGCAGATAAAACTCTAAACGCAGGCTAATGCAACAGGTAAGGATCGGCGGCTCATGACGTCTCCAGGCCAAAGAGATCGATATGTCTCCAAGGTAGACACAGCGGTCAAAACTCAGGTTAATGTGCCAGCATTCTAGCCCCCCAAGGAAGGTTAGACGCACATCACCCAGAAATCCACGCATGTGTGCCTCCATGCTCCACAGATGCTAATCGTGATCAGGCCAGAAGCCGGGGAAATCCAGAGCTCCAACCTCCTTGTTGTCGTCTTCGATGGGACACAGCAGATAGGTAGAAAATAATAGAAATACAGTAAAGAGGTAAGACATCCTACCATCATTACCAATTATAGCAGCAAGAAACAAAACGACACAACGTGCCCAGATAGCATTTCAAGAACAATAATAATAATGATAGACAGTAAATACATCAGTAAACATGTAAACAGTTCCAAGCAGTCATTCTTCATAATAATAAATAAACAATTCAAATCTACATAAAGCAGTAATTATCAAATGGTATGACATCTCATGATGCATATGCACACAGTCCCCAAATTCCTACTCTATGGAGCTAGACACAAACAGTAGGAGAGAAAGATCAGGAGACACGTCTGCAACTCGGCTGCCGAGGCCAAAGTGCTATAACTCAACAGTTTTCCATGTGCACATCCAGGCATTGTACAAACTGTCTACACTAGATCACGATATAGGACAATGTCTCAGTCCGATCGTCGATGCATTTGCATCGGTCTGCCCCATGGCCAGGAGAGCTACCAACCGCCCATTACGAGGAACCCACACCCCGACGTCCCCAAGGTCTACAATGACCTACACTAGTCTACTCGCACCCGCACTACGGTGTGTTCAATATCCTAGGCAACTTGGCCTTAACAACAGTCCAAAGGACATTTCACAATGCATAATGACTCTATGCATAAACAGGTATGATCATCATTACATACAATTCCACAATGTGCCACAATTGGCCAAGAGAGTATCAACACATCATTGGTCACTCACTTGGACCCACAATCTCATAATATTGAAATTAAATAGAGGAATACATTTTTTTAAGGTCTATTATGAATCCTTACTTAAAATTAGTCTTTCTTATAAAGTTCGTCTCTGATTGAATTCTCATAATTAGTTAAATTTTCCTAATGTAATTTATTTCCATACACTTAGAAGGTTATTCTAAGATCTCAAAGTCTCACACTCTCTTGTTCTTGCTCTTGTAAAATTACCTTAAGTTTTATGACAAGTTTCATTCTTGGTTTTTTAAAATTTATGAATCTCAAGGTATATCCAATTGTTCCAATTTGCTAATTTTCTATCCTATTATTACCTATGATTTAAATCATTTGATTATCTAAGTTCCAAGGTTACCAAAATTACATAATTAAGTCCCAAAAAGGCCCTAGAAGTCGTGGCCTCCCTAGGGGATTTAGTTCCCAATTCTTCCATTCCATTAATTTTATATTACACACTTGATTAATTTAAGTCTTTCACTTGTTACAATTGTTCACAAAGAACCCAAATTTTGGGCCCCAAAACCGTGGCCATCCAAGGGAGAGTCCTCCATCATTTTCTTCCATTTCATATCTTCCAATCCATTCCAACACACCAATATACACAAACAACCAATCCAATAGCATAAACAAAGTGCAAACAACATGTAAGCATATTAATCATGCAAGCAAAGAATAACGCTCATTAGGGTTTTCTCATAATCAACCACAACCAAGGTTTCTAAATGCTATTAGAGGTTGAGGAGGAGAGTCTTCCTCTTACCAAAGTGAAGAAAACAAGAGAAGCCTCCAAGAAACTTCTTGCAATTTTCGGATTGGGCACCACCAAGAATATTTTTCCCCCCCAAAATGTTGCTCCAGCCGTGAGTGAGGAGAGAGAAGAGAGGGATGGTCTCTTGCATTGGGAAAGAGGGAAGGAAATTTCCTAGAAGCTTCCTCTAAGCTTGCATGGGAAGTTTTATACGTTTCACGATAAAGTGAAAGTAAGGTTATCTCCTAATTGGGCACACTAACACAGATGAATATTTACACTGTCAGTATCATTTTCCCTCAGTGTAGAAGAGTTACAGATGATGAAAAAAAATATTTTATTGTTCGTCAGATGATTTTACAGTACCGCGACTTCATTTATCGGGTAAAATCTCGAAAAATGTAAATCTCGTAAATTGTGCCCAGCCTCGAGTTTAGTAAGATTCCCTGTTGATATGTCCATAATTTAGAGTTTACCAGCTACAGAGAAAATTTTGCATCTTCCCGGCTCTGTTCGGTGTACACGTAAAACGAGGAATATATTAAAATATTTATCATTTCCGAAAATTTTTGAAAGAATTCACATAAATCACAAATATTGGAAAATGACTATTTATGATAAAATAAATGATTTCCGGAGCGTTACACTGACATCTGCAGATCTCTACTCAGTGTGTACGTAAAATAAGAAATATATTAAAATATTCAACGTATCTGGAAAATTCCAAAAAAATTCCTAAAAATCAAGAATATTATAAAATATCCATTTATAATTAAACAAACAATTTTTGGGGTGTTACAACACTCCCTCACTAAAAAAGAATTTCGTCCTCAAAATTTACGTACCTCAGAATAGTTGTGGGTGTTGCTCCTTTATCTTGTCTTCCAGCTCCCAAGTTGCATCACCAGTCGTCTCATTCTAGATCACCTTTACCAATGGGATTTCCTTGCCTCTAAGTTGCTTTATCCGTCAATCCTCGATTCTCACAGGAAGCGTCTCATAGGTCAAGTTCTCTTTTAATTGTACTGTGTCCAGTGCTATGACATGACTCGGGTCAGGTAAATATTTACGCAGTTGCGACACATGAAAGACATTGTGTATATTGGAAAGAAAAGGGGGTAAATGTGGTGTCCCGGGGTTGATGAGGGCGAGGAGTGGACGCCGGTGCATGAGAGGCACGTACAAGGAGCGGCTCCTGGCATGCTTCTAGGCGAAGGGTCCCATGAATGAACTGAATATGCACATGAATGAGAGGGATTCAAAGACTGTGCAGGTATGGGACTGCATAGTTAAGGATGGCTTAAAGGAATTGATTAGGTGTAACCATATCAACAAGTTGCAACTTCTTTTCGAGAGCCTAGAACATAAGAACTCCATTGTTAAGCGTGCTTGACTTGGAGCAATTATGGGATGGGTGACCTCCTGGGAAGTTTCCTAGGATGCGTGTGAGTGAGGACAAAGCACGCTGAAAAGACCCGTGTTGGTTTGTGGAGACACTCGTCAATCCTGCAGGCAGTCCCGGGATGTTACAGTAAAGCTATCTGGTAAGCTACTGGACCTATCCGGCAAAGAATTTGGTAAGGTCCTAAAAATTTTGGAGTGAGTTTTCTAGATTTCAAAGCCCGGCCAACCCCAGTCGTAGATGTGACTTTCAAGAATACATGCTCACATTCCTCAAACTCAAGAGGCTTTCTCCTCTTATCCGTATAACTCTTTTGCCGACTTTAAGCAGTCCTCATCTTCTCTTGAATCATTTTGACCTTCTCAGTTGTCTGTTGAATGACATCCGGTCCAATCGTGAGACGCTCGCCGTCTTGGTACCAACATAATGGTGTCCAACACCGTCGCCCATATAGAGCTTCATAGGGCGCCATCCCTATACTTGAATGGTAATTGTTGTTGTAGATGAATTTTATCAATGGCAGGACTTCATCCCAACTTCCAGTCTGTTCTATAGTACAAGCTCTAAGCAAATCCTCTAAAGATTGGATCGTTCTTTTTGATTAACCATCGGTTTGTGGGTGATTGACGAGCGCCGAACTCAGTCAAAATTATAACCGAAGTTATTACCTAAACTTGTAGTATAGTGAACAACACCGGATCGTCTCCTCAAGGATCGTGATGCAATTGGATCAAATCAATTGAAAGTTAGAAAAGGGGGGTTTTGATGGTTCAAGGATTGCAAAGGACGGATTTAAAGAGAAATAACAATTAAAAGAATAGTCAATTCAGAAATCTATCCGAGATTGGGTGGATTCAATCATAGACCTTTCAACAAACACCTGAAATACATTTGAATGGTTAACTTGGATCTAACCGAGATCTCTCGATCGATCCGAATTCATACTAGACAATCGTCCGTAATTCAATTGACAAGTGATAAACATAAATCTGCAATCGCACCATTCATGTAAATATATGTCAATTTAAGCACCGAATTCAATTCACAAATCAAGAAACCTAACCTCTTCAATTACGTGATTAGTTTAGATCAATCAGCTTCTAAATTTCATCACAATACTTAATCTTAAACCAAGATCAAATCGATCAAACATAAACAGATCACCATTCATGCATTCAAGATCAAGAGAACAAGAAGAAGAGAAGAGGAATTCAAATATAAATCAAATACATTACATAACCAAGGTCTCAAGAATCCAAGCCACAATCTCTTCAAGAGTCCCGAATTGACTAGAAGTGACTTAGCTCTCCATTACAATGAAGGAAAAATATACAAGAACTATGAAAAGCTATTTCTAACACCAAGTGTGTGTTCTGTTTAGAGCTCTCCACATACTTCCTTTTATAGAGGATTCAGAGTAGTAGTAGATGGGTAGATGAAATTAGTAGGTGGAATTAGTAGGTGAGCTTGGTGGGTGAGATTGGTAGGTGAGCTTGGTAGGTGAGATTGGTAGGTGAGCTTCCTTGTCTCCGAAAGTATTCATTGCTGAACTCATTGATTTCGTCATTTCTGAGCCAAGTGGTCTTCATAAAAGTTCTAGGAAATTGTCTAAGCTTTCCAATGGCTCTAGAAGTACCCAAAAATTCGTCCTACAGCCCAAGATATGACCCAATTACTACAGACTGTTCAGGACCAGTTTCAGCACCTCTATTTTGACTTTCAGACCCAATATCTCCATCAAGGAGCCCGAATCAAGTCTTGTGCTTGACATGAAAGTTGTACATCTGGGTCTTAACTTTCAGATTACAAATTTTCAGCCCATTTTATATGCCCAAACTCGAATTATGTTCTGGTTACTACACACTGTTCGGGTTCCAATCACAAATCCCGTATTCTGATTTCCATGCCCAATTAGCTCCACTAGATGTCTGAAATTGACTTTGAGCTCTTCATCAAAGTTGTAGAGCTCTCTTTATCTTTCCTACAAGGTAAAATTCATAATTATCAAACATTTAGAACTCAAGATATGGCTAAAATACAGAAACAGTGTAAGACCCGAATAATGCTGAAAAAATCAATTAAGTCCGATTCGAGTTCAAACTTACAAAACATAATCAAATTCAGTCAATTAAGTACATGAAGAGTGTAAATAACTAAACATAAGGGTTTCTTAATGAATAAAATATGTGATTATCAAATTCCCCCACACTTAGCTTTTTGCACTCCTGGGCAAAACATATAAAACTAAAGTTAGAAAACAAAGACAAACGACACAAACTTAAAAGTTAAAAACTCTAAAGGACTCAATGAAGCAAGAAGAGCAACAAGAAATTCAAGGGATCAAAGCATAAATGAGGTAACATTTCTTCACATCTCAAACCAACAAGCAAGGAAACTTCCGTTGAAAAGAATGAATTAAGAATGATGGATCTTCACAAGATTCCCTCTCAATCACTCAAGTGTTTAAAAGGTAGGTATTTCACTCAATTCAACCCATGAAAATTTCACTACCATAAGCTTGCTTATCTTCTACTTCTCCACTACTCAAAACACATGCACACACAAATCATGAGGACTTTATTCAAGGTTGTAGTGAGGTCAAGGTAACAGAAGAGGATAAAATGGATATGAGAAGATAAATACCAAAGAGAATAAAAGCAAATGAGAGTCGAGTTCAAATAACAAGCATAAAAGTTCATCTCAACTCTAATGTATATCCCTTTACATATTCATTTCCCAATCCTTTTCTCTCTCTTTTCTTTTTTTTTTTATATATATATGAACATAACTATATACATACATTTTTCTTTTTTCTTTTTTTTTCTAGGCACTCTTTCTTTTCTTTTTTCTTTTTTTTTTCAACAACTATTTTGTACACACACCCCCACACTTATTCAAAAACTCATCCATTAACCAGGCTAATGTTCTTTTATTTCCTAAGGTACAGTAAGAACACGATTTTTTATTTAAGGCACATAATGAGCTAGAAACAAGGAATGGTCAAATAAGCTCAAAGGGGTTAAGTAAAGGAAAATATACAAGGTTGGCAGGAATTAGAGAATTTTCGAGAGGTCAAAAGAGTGCTTGATATCATATTGAAAACAAGGTTGGCTATTTGGTTAAACTAGCTAAGAAAGAGGGCCTCAATCATGTTCATGCATGCAAGTGAAATGTAGCCTCAAAAAGAATCAAAGCAAGTTCTAGAGTGGTCATTAACATGAGTGAAAATCACACAAGAAAGAAGAGAATGGCATAAATGTTGAATCCATCCATTAGGTTCAAAATCTCACAAGGTATGCATTCATCAAACTCAATTCATCAATTCAATCATCCATCACCAAGCATATCAGTTCAAGAAGGGAGAAAAATTATTCAATCATGCAATGAACCTCTTTTTCTTTTTTTTTTTTTTTGGAATTTTTTTTTTGAAATTTTTTTTTGAAATTTTTTTTTTGAAATTTTTTTTAACAAACGAAAAGAAACAGAAACATGCTAAAATCTCTCCCCCACACTTAATGTAACATTGTCCTCAATGTGAAAGAAAGAGATAGAAAAGAGCAACACAACCTGATAAGAAGTGAATCAACGCTAAGCGTAAAAAAAACACACCGTCGTCGCGTCGATCGACTCCACGAAAGAAATCAAACAAGAAAACGTTAGTACTTCCACAAGTCAATACTAATTAATTACTACCTAAAAACTCCTTACTCGCCACCGATTAAGATGCGTCTCAAGAGTAAAATTACTCCTTACTCTGCCATCACTAATTGGTTTAATAAGTCCATGACAATCATATCATACTAAACAAAACAACAACAATTTTTTTTTGTTTAAATCAAACCCTTTAAAGAGAAAGTTTCAGATCGGGCTCTTGTTTCTTGTTACTTCCTTCGCTGCTTCGTGTTGACCAATCTATCTGAGCTAATACCTGATCAGGTAAATACTCAAAAGCTTCTAATTTATCAATGAGCTCATCAATAGTGGAGGCAGAGATAAGAAGTTGTCTTGCCGAAGGAGTGATAAATTTCTGTTCCACAGCTTTGTCAAGAAAAAATAACAGAAGATCAAAGAAATTATTAACATTCAACAAACCAATGGGTTTATGGTGGATGTTCAGTTCGGCCCAAGAGACAATTTGAAAAATTTCTTCCAAAGTACCAAAACCACCTGGTAAGGCAATGAATGCATCAGAGTTTTCAAGCATTATCTTCATGCGTTCATGCATTGATGATACCTTAAGTTCCTCCCCAATTGTCTTTCCAGTGATGTTCTGTTGAGCTAAAGTTTCGGAATGATACCTAGAACCTGACTGTCTCTTACAAAGGCAAAGAAGTGATACAGACCCCCATTAACCCACGACAACCTCCCCATATACAAGATGAATATTCCTCGCAGCAAGTGATCGACCAAGAGTGCTAGCTGCGTTTACAAACTCTAATCCCTTCCCATAACTCGACCCACAAAAAACACAGACATTTTTGAGGTTACGAATAGAAGGCCCCATTCTATACTCTTCCCCCTTTGAGTGTTTCTGAGTGTGAAGGAAAATGGAGAAAATGAAGTGTTTAAATAAGAAAAAGAATGGAAAGGGAAATAATTGCACCTATAAGGGTAGGTTGGCTGTTGTCAGAAAAGGTTGAAATTAAGAGACACAGAATCTTTTTTTTTTTTTTTTTGACTTCAAGAAAACCATCAAGGTAAAGAAGTCTAGAAACCCCTGAAGGACCCTGCTCAAAGGATCGTCTGTACAAAAATCAAAATACAACAAAATGATACAAAGATAAAAGAAATAGAAAATGATGACATACCTCGTATGTGCACAGGTCTCCATGGCGTATCTTTATACTGCGCGTCATGAGTGCAGTAGACATCACGTCCTTTTTTTTTTTTTTTTGAAATTGTTAGAAAAACTTGATGAAAGATGAGTGTATACTTACTTAAGATTGGGATGGAGGTAGTCTGCTCTTTCGGCTTTGTGCCAAAGCATTGTTGACCAGTATTCGACCCATTCAAGACCAAATAAGCAACATAGGGCTCCCAAAAGGGACAAGTGGCCATAATACGACCGTGTTGCGCTCACATGTGGGATACAATCTACCTTCTTTGTTTTTCAATTAAGAAGGCTGGATCAGGATGCATGCATTTCCCCATTCACGGTTTGTGTTACCAAAGCCAACCCTAAGAAGTAGACATTTTTTTTTTCATTTTTTTTCATTTTTTTTGTTTGTTTGTTTTTTTTTTTTTGAAAAATGACATGAAGAAGAAGAGGATGATATGTACAGATTGTTTGTGGATATTGTAACACCCTCCGTAGGGCGTCACATTTTTAAAAAAAATAAATAAATCTTAAAACTAATTAAAATTATTTTATAAAAGCTTTGAGTTTCAAAATATGGATTTTAAAATTTCTTGTCGCGGAAATACAAACTTACCGAAAATTTTAAGTAAAATGGAAATTTAATTTAACAGATTAACATACACATCACCAATCATTTCATATAAGTTAAAACGTAATATTTACAGACTCAGAGAAACAGTAGCAAACCCAAAGACGGGTTCTACCAATAGCACGGTAATCAACACTAACGAGAAAAATTCAACCTACATAGTCTGTTTCTTCACCAACTGCATCTTGTTGAAACTTGAAAGACCACTCAATGACGCCGCCACCATCTTCAGAATATTGTCTCCCCTAGGGTTAAGAATGTGCTCCGCCTACTATACGAATTCGAAGAATACAAACCAAACAAAAACAACACAGGAAAGAGGTGAGATCCCCTTTCACCAGTACCAGTACGGTAGTAAAGAATAATACGAATGACAAGGTCATTCCATACACACAAATAATCACAATTATAGTCATGTTATCAATTTACAAATATTTCTAACATACATATAACCTAATAAAATAAACAGTAATAACATTATCAGGATAGAGATAACAATTCATACCATATAAAATATCATAACAAGACAATATAAAAGAAAGATAAAATGTCATAACAACATAAATAAATCACAAATGGAAGGTCACGATAAAAATCACAGATAAAAAGCATAGATAGAAATCACAAATAAAATCACAAATAAAAATATCATAGATAAAAGATGACAGATAAAAGAAATAACAAATAAAAGATAATAGATAAAAATAACAAATAGAAGATAATAATGCACCACATATCAACATATACAATAAGATACAATCCTACTCCATGGAGCTAAAGAAAACACAAGTATCAGAGAGAGGAATGATTCGTAAAATCTATTAGTACCACGGCTGCCCCACCAACTATTGTGCTGTCACACGTTGCGTCTATAGCCCCACGACACAGGAATCCATCATCCATGCGTGGTGTAGTTCACGGTCTCACGTTGTGGCACTACAGGCAAATGTACTACTAGATTTCACAAATCTCGATTAAATATAGTGTGTGTCGAGTACCATAGTGTGCTATCGGTTTACCACGGCCCAAATGGAGCGACCAACTGTCCACATGTGGGATCCCGTACACTAAAGTCTCCAAGTTCATTAGAACAATGAACCACACTACGTTTATCGCATCGACAACACGATGTGATTCGTCTCGTCAACCAATCCACCAAAAACTTGGCACACATAGATAGAAAGCCTGTACGGGTTCACATTTTCCCGACAGCAAATAGATTCTCAAAAGCCTGTACGGGTTCACATTTTCCCGACAGCATAAAATAAATATAGTATCGTTCAATCGCGTAGAAATTTTATCGTATTTTCACAATTCCGTCATTTTTACAAACGTTTACAAAACGCGTAAATATATTTTTCTGTTTTCAAATTCGCGTAGAATTTTTAATACGTTTTCTCAATCGCGTAAGATTTTTAAATCGTTTTCTTGTCCAACTTCCTTAAATAACTGTTTAAAACAGACAGAAATAATATTTAGTACTTTCAAATTACGTAGAATATTTTTCATAGCGTATACTGTCTTTTGGACATCTTTTCTATCTTATTTATCCATTTTTACTAAAAATTGACAAGATTTTTGTTTAATAAATTATAATAATGGTTTCCTAAATTTACCATTTAAAAGTCCTTTTCATTTTTATTAATACCAAATAATTATACTTTTGAAAATTCCTAACGCGCTTCAAAACACACGATGAGCTATACGTTAGAAATTTTATAAAGCTACTTGTATTTCTTCTTACAAAAAAAAACCATTAGTATTAACCTCTTAAACTTAATTCTAACTATTTTATTTCTTTAAAACTCATTGTAGAAAATTTACTTTAACTTGTATTGCTTCTTCTTGATTGAAAATAGCTTGGAATTAATTTTTAGAAATCATGAATGTATTATTTGGCATGTTGGCGAATTTGATAAAAACTTTGCATTTGATTTCCAAATTATTTTTCACCTTTTAAATACATGTTTAATCTCTTGTATTGTCTACATTGATTTAATCCTTACCCTAGAAAATAGTTTTAGAAATCAAAGTGTTGAAGTTAGACATGTTGAATGAAAATGTAAGGTTATGCCATTTAATTTCCAAATTCATTTTTCTTAATCTAAACAAATGGATATCTTACCAATTCTCTTAGGTTAATTAGGTCACCTTTTAAGAAAATTAAGAGAACATTTTGGTTCCCCATTTAAATCATGGCCGTGAGCCTTGTTAATGTGTTCTTTGGAACACTCATGCAATCCTTGACATATTATTTGCATCCTATATATTATCATGCATTTCTAACATATGCCATATTATCAAAGCTTGTAGACATGCAAATTAAAGCTTGTAGACATGCAATTATTACAAATATCACATAAGAAGACTACTAACAAATACACAACAACCTACTAGTAAGCACCAAATTATCAAACACACAAATAACAAACACACAAATAATTAACACATCAAAACAAGCACACCACCGAATCCTTATGGATTCTACAAGCACAACCACATATATTCCTCACCACCAACACTTGGTTGATGAGGGTAATCTCCCTCTTACCTCTTGTAGAAACCTCCAAGCCATTGTATGTCTCCTTCAAGCAATTCCTCTCCACCAAGAGCTACTTGAAAAATCAAAGTAAACATACAATATTAATATCTAAGGCTTGAGTAAGGAAAACCATGAATCAAAATATGGTTTAAAAGGAAAGAATAAAATCAATAGTGAAGATTTCATAAACTTCACCTTAAAACCCTAAACCTTGAGCTTGGAGAACAAGGATGAAAATGGATGATTTAGGAAAAACTTCCAACATGAAAGTTCCTTAGAATGGTATGGAGATTCAAGATCTATGGTCATTTAGAATTTTAGAAGCTTGGAAGGTGATTTTTGGTAGTTGGCCGAATTCAAGAGGAAGAGAAAAAGGAAAGAAATTTGGTTGCTTGATCTTGGTTCTTTGAAGAAAAAGATATAGAAGAGAACAAATGAAATAAATTGATGAAGATTGTCTCCATTTGGGAGCTTTGGCCGTGAACACAAAGAGAGAAAAAGAAGGAAGAATATTTGAGAGTTTTGTTGATAGCTTTGGAGAAAGATGAAGACTTGGAGAAATAAAAACAAATCTCCTTTGGACTTTCTAAGCTTTGGCCGTGGGGTAGCTTAGAATATAGGAGGAATGAATACAAAGTGAGATAGTTAATTATAGTATATTGCCTTTCACCAAATGTGAATAGCCTTGGAAGCCAAGTGAATTGTCGTAGAAGCTAACAAGGAGAGCCACCAAAATTGACTAATTTGAAAGGCTTGGAGAGCAAGAATGATTTGAAACATTTAATATTGTTTCCTTCACTTATGCATTGTCGTAGAAGCACATGCATAAAGCCACAAAACTTGACTTGGTCTCACTTGGTTAATTAGATGAAAGATAGTAAGAATTGATTGTAATATTTGCCTCACCAAAGGCTTACTTCACCGTAGAAAGCAACCAAGAAAAGCCACTAAATTTGACTTGGTTGTACTTGGGTAATTAAATGTAAGATAGGAAGAATTGAATGGAAATATTAGCTTCACACAAAATGGCTTTGCCGTAGAATGAGATTAAAGAGAAGAAACCAATGTTGACTAGTCTTTATTTGGTTAATTTGGCTTTCCAAATGAATTGTCTAAAGCTTTCTACGTAAACTCACTTTGGTGAATTAGGCTATTAGAGCAAATTTCTCACTTCCCCACCGTAGCTACATGTAATTCCAAGAAGTCCAACATTTGTTTAAAAGCTTGTTTTCTATTTGTTCTTAAAAATTCAAGCCATTAATTTTGACTAATTTCTATTGGTTAAATATTTACTAACTTGATTCTTATTGGTTGCTATTTTTGTTGACTAATTTCTATTGGTGCACATTATATTTTATAGTACACTTTAACCAATGAACAATATTTATTATTTATAAAGTCGAGTATCTATTATCTAATGGATAATAAAATACACATAGATTTTTACTTTAGATTAACAGAGTAGTAATTATTATTGATCATTTTTTTTCTACTGATTACCCTTGATGAGTCATAAAGCGAGTCATCAAAGAGAAATTTCTAGAACATGTGACTCACTACGATGAGTCGATGATGAGTCATCGTGGAATTTTCTAGAACGGGTGAGTCGATGGCGAGTCGGCAGAGATATTTTCTAGAGCAGATGAGTCAACATAGATATTTTCCAAAACAGGTGAGTCAGCATGGCGAGTCAAGATGATGCTGAGTCACTGACTGCATCACAACTGCATCATTGGCTGCATCATAAATGGTGAGTCATAGCGCTGAGTCATCAGAGAAGCTTCGAATCATGCGAGTCACCGCGGTGAGTCACAGCCGAGTCAACACTTCTGGAACCTTCTAGAAGCTGCTGAGTCATGATGCTGAGGTGTCACGCCACGTGTCATCGTCCTATTGGCCCGTTGCGATGAGTCATAGCCACCAATTTTGACCAGCTCCTCATTGGTCCACGTGTACAAAGACTCGATGACTAAACGTGGGTCCCGCAAAATATTTCCGGTCGTCCGTCACTTATTTATACTTGACTAATAAAATAATATTATAATAATATAAAATTATTTTATTTGATTAAATCCTAAAAATTAAAAAATTAATTTTAGGCTCATTCAATCGGGTTTAGTAAGATCCCCCGCTTCAATAATTAAAAACAGATTTTCCCGGTCCGGAAAAATATTATTTTCCTACCCCGAGCAAATCACACAAAAAGTCCATATAAAATTACAGATGACAGATATCTGGACATTAAATCAAGAACAAAACAATTAAAAACAAAGAAAAAAGCGAAAAAAGCAAGACGTTCGGGACGTAATGGTCATTTTTTCATTTTTTTCCCACAACGTAGGTAATCGTCCAAAACGTTCAAATAAAATATCCAGCAAGATTATATAGCTGTATATCTTTCAGAAAAATTAAAACAAGAGTTCGTAAAAATTTTTATTTCAATTGTCTTGAAGAAAAATACGTAAAACGATTATATAAAATACTAGACAAGATATACATCCGTTTTTGATACGTAAAAATTTAAAACAAGAATTTGATAAAATTTTTATTTTACTTGTATCGAAACAAATTATGTAAAACTACCAAATAAAATAACAAACAAGATATTTTTTCGTATTTCATACGTAAAAACAAGAAACAAGAAAATAGGGACACAACGGTCTTTTACCCAAAAGTTGGGATGTTACAACACTCCCCACCAAAAAGGAATTTCGTCCCCAAAATTCGTAGTAGTCTCTGAACAGTCCCTCCGTCTTGTCTTTTAGTTTCCACGTTGCACATCCGTTTACGCCACTCCACATTAGCATTTTAGTGTGATTCTTCATGATTTCGAGAATAGATCAGAATGTCATTAATAAAGATAATGACAATTCTGTCTAAGTAAAGACGAAAGATACTATCCACTACGCTTCCGTTGCGTCACTCTGATCAGTACTATTTGAAATTATCCCTATTTTTGTACCGCTTCACTCTCCTACCTTTGCCTTTAACAGGAAGTGCCTCACAATTCAAGTTCTCTTTTTTTTTTTTTTTTCAACAATACTGTATATGATACTATAACATGATTTTGACTAAGAATATCCTTTCTTTACAATTGCAATACACAAAAGGACATTATAAAAATTTAGAAGAAAAAGTAGAGAAACTATCTGAATTGTTATCAGACTTGTCCAACAAAGAATTTGACATTGCCTGATTTTAAGAATAAGATTTCTGGGACAACAAAGTTTTACTGAAACAATCTATAGGATATGATTAAAGATAACCAATCCATATATAAGATCACATCTATCTCGCGAAAGAGGTAGACAGTTTAGATTAACAGAAAAGATTGTTTAAAGGACTGGATAATAACAATAGGTTTGGTAACAAAAGCAGAAATAGATAAATCAAAAGGTAACAAAGGTATTGATAGCTCTAATCAACCCAAATAGTCAATTAATCATAAAAGAATGAGTTAGACCAAAAGTACATTTTTCGCAATTGCGGTATATGAAAGATGTCGTGAAGACATAGAAATAAAAGATGATAGAATCATCCATACCACCGAACATATCCAATAGAGAAATTGATATGGTACAATGAATTTAAAAGTAAGCTTTTTAACTTGAACAATTCAACTGATAAGTCTAACAGAGTATGGATGGTTGGAAAAATACCCAATCCATATTTTTAAATTGTATTCGTTTTGAGAACGAAGCATACAAATTGAATCAACAGAAAAGATTCAATTATTTAATAGACTTAGGATGGTTTAAGCAACTCAAGTTCTCAACTACATGTTCTAATAGCAGTAGAAACAATCGGGCCAAAAGAATAATGAAGACACAAATAATTCTAATTGACTCACACAATATATGCCATAGAGAAATAAGCTACTCTCGGAATTATACAGTATAGTTAAAGAATCACCTTTTTGTGACACAATCTCCTTTGTTTAGGTCCGCAACCTAAGATGCTTTTGCTCCACTTGAAGAATCGATGTTCCACTCTACTTAAGATGTCGAAGCACGTACGTTACTAACAGATGACTTCGTTTTTAGCAAGATACACTGTTCAGCAAAACGTCCGGGCATCCTACACTTGAAAACAGATGATTTTCCTTTGATTGCACAACTCCTCGTTAGATGATCTTCCTCACACTTTCAACACGTTGGTGCAGATGTCACAGTCTAACCAAACTTGCTACCGCTAGCTTTTCCTCCGCAAGATTGTTGTTGTTGTTGACTTCCCGATGATCACGAATACGTTTTTCCACTGGACTTGCTTGGCCTTACAATTTCTCCTCCTTCAGAACTAATACGGTCTAACGTTACGAAATTTCGTATTCTAAGATTTATTCCGACTTTGTCCGATCTTAAACCTCGGCTATCGTTCCTTGCTGCTGAGTAATCCTCAAATCATGTTGTACTGCTCCTTCAACTATTCTTTACCTTGCTTTCGTAGATGCGGTCACATTGCCGATATCACGTCCTGCTTCCTCACGTGCACGTTTACTACGAGTCATCGCCTTTCTTCAAAGACAGATGAATCATAATATAATGGATACCAAAGTAACCATTCCAAAGAAACATTGTCTCCTTTCGGAGTCCAAGCACAGAGAGTCACACAACAAAAACATGACAAACCCAACCACAAACCCCAAAAAGACTCTAACCGTGCTCTGATACCAACTAATGTAACACCCTCCGTAGGGCGTCACATTTTTAAAAAAATAAATAAATCTTAAAACTAATTAAAATTATTTTATAAAAGCTTTGAGTTTCAAAATATGGATTTTAAAATTTCTTGTCGCGGAAATACAAACTTACCGAAAATTTTAAGTAAAATGGAAATTTAATTTAACAAATTAACATACACATCACCAATCATTTCATATAAGTTAAAACGTAATATTTACGACTCGAGAAACAAATAGCAAACCCAAAGACGGGTACTACCAATAGCACGGTAATCAACACTAACGAGAAAAATTCAACCTACATAGTCTGTTTCTTCACCAACCGCATCTTGTTGAAACTTGAAAGACCACTCAATACGCCACCACCATCTTCAATATTGTCTCCCTAGGGTTAAGAATGTGCTCCGCCTACTATACGAATTCGAAGAATACAAACCAAACAAAAACAACACAGAAAGAGGTGAGATCCCCTTTCACCAAATTCATACGGTAGTAAAGAATAATACGAATGACAAGGTCATTCCATACACACAAATAATCACAATTATAGTCATGTTATCAATTTACAAATATTTCTAACATACATATAACCTAATAAAATAAACAAGAATAACATTATCGGGATAGAGATAACAATTCATACCATATAAAATATCATAACAAGACAATATAAAAGAAAGATCAAATGTCATAACAACATAAATATCACAAATGGAAGGTCACAGATAAAAATCACGATAAAAAGCATAGATAGAAATCACAAATAAAATCACAAATAAAAATATCATAGATAAAAGATGACCGATAAAAGAAATAACAAATAAAAGATAATAGATAAAAATAACAAATAGAAGATAATAATGCACCACATATCAACATATACAATAAGATACAATCCTACTCCATGGAGCTAAAGAAAACACAAGTATCAGAGAGAGGAATGATTCGTAAAATCTATTAGTACCACGGCTGCCCCACCAACTATTGCGCTGTCATACGTTGCGTCTATAGCCCCACGACACAGGAATCCATCATCCAGGCGTGGTGTAGTTCACGGTCTCACGTTGTGGCACTACAGGCAAATGTACTACTAGATTTCACAAATCTCGATTAAATATATCAAATCACTATTATATTCTCCATTTTTCTCAAATAAATTCTAAAATCAATTCTCTTCAAAATAAATTGAGGTGTGTTTGAACCTCTCTTTTCGTCTTTCATAAACGAAATTTCATTTCTCAAGTGATAAAATACTCTGATTCCCTTTCCAAATTCCTTGTACTAATTCAAATAATATTTCCACTTGGAAAATCACTTCGTTTCATAAAACCAAGGCATTCATAAGCCTTCAAAACCGTGGTACTTGATTATTTAAACCATCAAATATTTTTCCTTCTAAGTTGATATAGTTTTACACAAACAAAACCATTAAAAATTCTTTAACAAAACCGTGAGCCTTGGTCTTTGAAATCAAATCATTTGTTAATTTTTCATTTTCACTTTCTTTGCAAATCCTTAAAATCAACATTGCTCTTTTCATCTAAAACTCATGTTTAGTAAAATCCTTAGAAACTTTTTACACAAAATAAATCAATAAAAATCCTTCTCAAAACCGTGACCACTTCTTCTTGAAAAATAAACCTTTGTTTATTTTCCTTGCTTTTCTAATCATCCAATTTTATCATTCATGAAAATATTAATTTATGAACACCTATTTTGAGGTGTTGAGGCCGAAATCCTCATGGTCTTTGGAACCAAAAATCAATTTCCTTTCCATCATCAAATCATGGCATACACATACATATTCAAATATATATCACAAGCATGTCATAATCAAAGCAATAAATCATGCAAATCATACCAAGCATAGGCAAATAATCAAAGCACATAAACTCCCACAAATTATTACATGACCATGGATATGAATCCTCACATGGATTCACCATCCATCAAATACACAAACCATCTCTCACCACCATACTTGGTTGGTGAGATGAATCTCCCTCTTACCTCTTGAAGATCCTCAAAAGCTCATTATTTTGCTTCTTTTTCCAAGTCCTTCACCACCAAGGGCTTCTCAAATACAAAACAAAGTACACACATAATTAATATATACAAGACTTGAATAAGAAAACCATGGATTAAAATCATGGTTAGAACCTTGAAAATCAAAAGAAAAGTGAAGATTAATAAACTTCACCATTAAAGCTTCAATCTTTAGCTTGAAGAATAAGGTTGAAGATGAATGATTTAGAGAAAATCTCTAACATAAAAGTTGCTTAGAATATCATGGGGAACCAAGATCTATGGTTGGATGAAATTAAAAGAGATTGGATGGTGATTTTAGGTGGTATGGCCGAAATTCCTCTTGAAGAACAAAGATGGAATTTTTTATTTTTGTGAAGGAAAGGTTTCTTAAACTTGGTTAAGGTAAAGAATGAAGGAAAACACTTAGTTTTCCTTCCACCAATTTCGTAGAGCTCCTTGAAAAATCCCTAAAAATCATAAACAAATCTCAAAATCAATAACAAGTGTAGAAATAGATAAACCATGGTTTAGATCATGAAAAAGAAGAGAAGAAATGAAGTTTTCCATAACTTCACCTTAAGAACCCTAGAACTTGCTCTTGGAAAAACTCCTTGAAGATGAAAGATTTAGGACTTGGTGTAAACTACAAAGTGTCTTAGAATAAGGTAAAGATTCAAGAAATATAGTTGTTTGAAATTAAAGAGTGATGGAAGGCTATTTTGGAGTGCTTGGTCGTGAGCTTAGAGAAGGAGAGAAATGGAGAGAAATTTTGATAACTTTGTTTCTTGAAAATGTTCAATGAAGACCAAGGTGATCAATAATGACTAAAGTGATCAATTATGGTCTTCAACTTGTGCTTTAGCTCCTAAATGCAGCACCAAAACTGTCCCCCCCTCTTCATGCATTCTCCTTGAGTGAAAAATGATCAATTATGATGTATATTGACCAAGACAAGTAATAATGGTCTTCAAACTTTCCTTTAACTCCTAAAACAACCACAAAATCGTCCCCCCATCCATCCATGCATTCAACAAAGTTGTCATCTTTTCTAGCCACCATTTAGAGCCATTTAAGCCATTGATTAGATCAATGGTTAGGATTTAGGTAGACTTTTGATTAGAAGACTTAATCTAGACCATTAGATCTTTCCTCCTTAAAATCCTAGCCATTAGATGCATCTCCAAAATGAAGGGTCAAGATTACTCCTTCTAACTTTTAATCCAAGGGTCATAATTAATCATAGCCATTTTAGAAGACCAAATCTCCACCATTGATTAAATCGACATCCAATGGTCATAAATGATCCATCTCCACCGTTGATTAAATCCAAATCCAACAGTCACAAATGGTCCTAGCCACTTTATAAGACCAAATCTCCACGCTTGATTTATTCTTCATCCAATGGTTATAAATGGTCATAGCCATTTTCTTAGACTAATCCTACACCGTTGATTAAATCGACAGTTGATATCAAAGTCTTCAATATTAGACTTGCTTCCTATTGGTCCGTCAAAAGCATTAAACTTGCTTCCTATTGGTCCATCAAAAGTTGTCATAACCATTATTGTTGACTTAAGCAGTATAATTTCTATTTTTATCTGCTAAAACCCCACGAAAGAATATATTTACTGTATTTTTATCATCCAATAATTAAATACAGTACAAAACACAGTACAATAAAATTTTCTAAAACTGTTTCCAGATTCAGGTTTAGTAAGATCCCCTGTCTCCATCTCAACAGTATGAATTTTTCTATGCGTAGAAAAATTTTCACGTTTTGGGACTCACCCCGGGCCCACGTAGGACCACTGGGACCCACAAACAGTCCAAAAATGATCAGAGAAATATAAAAATTTATAATCATCCACAAAAATCACAAATATTAGAAAACGTACAAATATCAAATCAGATTACGTAAAATAATTAAGACTTAACAGTAATAATTAAATTACGTAAAATTTTCCCCGGCCCAAAAATTATTATTTTCTTGACACGGAGTAAATCACTCAAAATGATCAAATATGCTGACGGAATAAGCAAAATAATTTTACAGCGCACAAAAATTACTAAACAGTAAAATTCTGTTAACTGTCAAAATTACTATCGAACACTTAGGAAATTTAGGGTGTTACAATTCGGCTTTCAACGATTAGGGGACACTTCAAACAGACTTTGGTAGTAACTACCGGTTTGTCAGTAGGGGTTGAGACAGTCAAATCAAAAAGTAGGATAGACATTGGTAAGCTAAGTCGTAGCACACAGTCATATGATATGAAAGAATGGGTTGCCCAAGAGTCATACAGTACTTTTAAAAGATTAACTTCTATGGTGCCTTCCCCTTGAATCAAGTCTTCAGATTCGGAGGCTTCAGCTCTGCTCATGGTGTAGACTCGACCTCCAGTTTGCGGTTTCTTGGCTCTAGTTGCATTGACTAAAAGTTCAGCCTTCGCCTGGTTGTAATCTCTAGACACGTGGCCCGGTTTGCCACATCTGAAGCAGATGAACCCCTTGATGGTGCACTCTCTCGTGGGATGGTCTTTCCTACACTTTAGGCATTTAGAGAGATATGTCACATTCTGGCTAGTCCAATTCCCAGTAGAACCTCCACCAGAACTTTCGCCAGTTTGTTGTTGACTTCCTGTTGGTCGGGAATAAGGCTTCTTTTGGAAGCGGTTCGAACTATTGCCTCCACCCCTTTGGAACCTTGCAGGCCCAAAGTTCTTGTTCCTCGAATCTCTAGCTTATTCCAAGGCCTCCACTTCACAACATGTGTCCAACAGCTCCGAGAACACTTTAATCTTCAGGGTGATAATAGCCTTCTTCACTTCGTATCTCAGTCCTTCAGTGAACTTCCGACACTTCCAAGCTTCATCTGGTTGATGCTGAAAATGCGTTGAAAACTTCTCCAAGTTCTCAAATTTGGCTGCATATTCATTAATTGTCATGTTCCCCTGCCTCAGGTTAAGGAACTCCATCTCTTTCTCATATCTCGCGCTTGCAGGAAAGTACTTGTCCAAGAATTTGTCCTTGAACAAGTCCCACGTGATGTCATGTCCCTCGGCCTCCAGTATTCTCTGAGTTCCATTCCACCAATCTTCGGCATTGCCGACAAGCATGAAAGTAGTATAGTTCACCCTCTTGTTTTCGGCACAGTTCATGCCACGGAAAACTTTCTCCAGTTCTTTGATCCACAAACTAGCTTTGTTCGGATCGAGTTCTCCTTTGAATTGTGGAGGGTTGTGGCGATGAAATTCCGCCAAGTTCTGCGCATCAGCAGTTGCTTCGAGCTGTTGAGCAGCTCTCTCTTGTTGTAAAGCAACCATTTCCTGTTGCTGAGCAGTACGTTCATTCTATTGCGCGATGACTTCTGCCATCCTCTGCATTGCCTCTATAGCAGCTGCCATATCTCTGCCTCTTGCCACCTCGCTTTCTCTTAAATCATATTAACTGAAAAACATAAGGAAAGTCAGATGTATCCATTCAAAACACCAATCACAGAGATTCACGCAGCACAAATAAGACAGACTCCCACACAAGACCCAAAGAGACACCAACCGGGGCTCTGATACCAACTTAATGTAACGCCCCTTTTTGGGAGGGAACATCACATTGTCGAATAGAAATGTGGAAAAATAAAATTTTTGAAATTAAGGCCCAGTTCATTTCAGTTAAGGTTAATTCGTTCGATTTGTTATTACATAAGTAAAATGGCGATATATATATATATTTATGTATATATTTTTTTTGAATTATTATTTGTATTATTATTATTTTTCTCTTCAATTAATAAAACGTAGTGACGAAAAATGAATAACAATAAGGAGTAAGGCAGAAGATAAAACTTACATCTAAACAACATGCGCATATATATATATATCAATATGTTCTAGATACAAGCCTGGAATTCCCAAAAAAGCAAAACTATACCTGCCCAAACAATCATACATATACATCCCCAAGATATCGAATATACACCACAGAAAATAAAACATCAGCCCCCAAAAAGCAAAACACTGGTAGCCATCGGCTAAACCAAGAATTCCATCCCTCGGATGAGGATGAATCGTATCCCCAGATCCTCCGCGGGTCCTCCTCATCCGAGGAAACCTCCATAGGAACCACAGAGCCACGGGCGGGAGCTCGAGCCCAAAAGAGTCCTCCTGCGGGGTGTAGTAATCACCCCATCTCACGGATGGGCAGATAAAACTCCAAACGCAGGCTAATGCAGTAGGTAAGGATCGGCAGCTCATGATGTCTCCAGGCCAAAGAGATCGATACGTCTCCAAGGTAGACACAGCAGTCGAAACTCAGGTTAATGTGCCAACATTCTGGCCCCCCAAGGAAGGTCAGATGCACATCACCCAGAAATCCACGCATGCATGCCTCGATGTTCCATAGTAGATGCTAATCGTGATCAGGCCAGAAGCCAGGGAAATCCGGAGCTCCAACCTCCTTGCTGTCGTCTTCGATGGGACACAACATATAGGTAGAAAATAACAGAAATACAGTAAAGAGGTAAGACATCCTACCATCATTACCAATTATGGCAGCAAGAAACAAAACGGCATAACGTGCCCAGATAGCATTTCAAGAACAATAATAATAATGATAGACAGTAAATACATCAGTAAATAGGTAAATAGTTCCAAGCAGTCATTCATCATAATAATAAATAAAAAATTCAAATCCACATAAAGCAGTAATTATCAAATGGTATGACACTCATGATGCATATGCACACAGTCCCCAAATTCCTACTCCATGGAGCTAGACACAAACAGTCGGAGAGAAAGATCAGGAGACACGTCTGCAACTCGGCTGCCGAGGCCAAAGTGTTATAACTCAACAGTTTTCCACGTGCACATCCAGGCGTTGTACAGACAGTCTACACTAGATCACGATATAGGACAGTGTCTTGGTCCGGATCGTCGGTGCATTTACATCGGTCTGCCCCACGGGCAGGAGAGCTACCAACCGCCCATTGCGAGGAACTCACACCCCGACGTCCCCAAGGGCTACAACGACCTACACTAGTCTACTCGCACCCTGATAATCACATATTTTATTCATTAAGAAACCCTTATGTTTAGTTATTTACACTCTTCATGTACTTAATTGACTGAATTTGATTATGTTTTGTAAGTTTGAACTCGAATCGGACTTAATTGATTTTTTCAGCATTATTCGGGTCTTACACTGTTTCTGTATTTTAGCCATATCTTGAGTTCTAAATGTCTGATAATTATGAATTTTACCTTCTAGGAAAGATAAGAGAGAGCTCTACAACTTTGATGAAGAGCTCAAAGTCAATTTTAGACATCTAGTGGAGCTAATTGGGCATGGAAATCAGAATACGGATTTTGTGACTGGAACCCGAACAGTGTGTAGTAACCAGAACATAATTCGAGTTTGGGTTTATAGAATGGGCTGAAAATTTGTAATCTGAAAGTTAAGACCCATATGTACAACTTTCATGACAAACACAAAACTTGATTCGGGCTCCTTGATGGTGATATTGGGTCTGAAAGTCAAAACAGAGGTGCTGAAACTGGTCCTGAACAGTCTGTAGTAATTGAGTCATATCTTGGGCTGTAGGACGAATTTTTGGGTGTTTCCAGAGCCATTGGAAAGCTTAGACAATTTCCTAGAACTTTCATGAAGACCACTTGGCTCAGAAATGACGAAATCAATGAGTTCAGCAATAAAGAATTTCAGAGACAAGGTAGCTCACCTACTCACCCACCTACTCATCCACCTACTAATCCCATCTACCCATCTACTACTACTCCGAATCCTCTATAAAAGGAAGCATGTGGAGAGCTCTAGGAACAACACACACTTGGTGTTAGAGATAGCTTTTCATAGTTCTTGCATATTTTTCCTTCATTGTAATGGAGAGCTAAGTCACATCTAGTCAATTTGGGACTCTTGAAGAGATTGTGGTTTGGATTCTTGAGACCTTGGTTTATGTAATGTATTTGATTTATATTTGGATTCTTCTTCTCTTCTTCTTCTTCTTCTTGTTTTCTTGATCTTGAATGCATGAATGGTGATTCGTTTATGTTTATTTTAAGATTAAGTATTGTGATTAAACTTAGAGCTGATTGATCTGAATTAATCACATAACTGAAGATTGAGATTTGTGATGAAACTTAGAACTGATTGATCTAAACTAATCATGTAATTGAAGAGGTTAGGTTACTAATTGGTGCCTAGGTTAATTGAATTCGGTGCTTAAATTGATATATATCTACATGAATGGTGTGATTGCAGATTTATGTTTATTACTTGTCAATTGAATTCTGGACGATTGTCTAGTATAAATTATGGATCTGATGCTGAGATCTCGGTTAGATCCAAGTTAACCATTCAAATGTGCTTCAAATGTTTGTTGAAAGGTCTATGATTGAATCCACCCAATCTCGGATAGATTTCTGAATTGACTGTTCTTCTAATTGTTATTTCTCTTTAAATCTTGTCACTGCGATCCTTGAACCATCAAAACCCCTTTTTTTCTAACTTTCAGTTGATTTGATCAAATTGCATCTACGATCCTTGAGGAGACGATCCGGTGTTGTTCACTATACTACAAGTTTAGGTAATAACTTCGGTTATAATTTTGACTGAGTTCGGCGCTCGTCACACCCGCACTAAGGTGTGTTCAATCTCCTAGGCAACTTGGCCTTAACAACAGTCCAAAGGACATTTCATAATGTATAATGACTCTATGCATAAACAGGTATGATCATCATTACATACAATTCTACAATGTGCCATAATTGGCCAAGAGAGTATCAACACATCATTGATCACTTACATGGACCCACAATCTCATAATATTGAAATTAAATAGAGGAATACATTTTTTTAAGGTCTATTATGAATCCTTACTTAAAATTAGTCTTTCTTACAAAGTTCGTCTCTGATTGAATTCTCATAATTAGTTAAATTTTCCTAATGTAATTTATTTCCATACACTTAGAAGGTTATTCTAAGCTCTCAAAGTCTCACACTCTCTTGTTCTTGCTCTTGTTTACCTTAAGTTTTATGACAAGTTTTATTCTTGGTTCTTTAAAATTTATGAATCTCAAGGTATATCCAATTGTTCCAATTTGCTAATTTTCTATCCTATTATCTATGATTTAAATCATTTGATTATCTAAGTTCCAAGGTTACCAAAATTGCATAATTAAGTCCCAAAAAGGCCCTAGAGGTCGTGGCCTCCCTAGGGGATTCAGTTCCCAATTCTTCCATTCCATTAATTTTATATTACACACTTGATTTATTTAAGTCTTTCACTTGTTACAATTGTTCACAAAGAACCCAAATTTTGGGCCCCAAAATCGTGGCCATCCAAGGGAGCGTCCTCCATCATATTCTTCCAATCCATTCCAACACACCAATATACACAAACAACCAATCCAATAGCATAAACAAAGTGCAAACAACATGTAAGCATATTAATCATGCAAGCAAAGAATAATGCTCATTAGGGTTTTCTCACAATCAACCACAACCAATGTTTCTAAATGCTATTAGAGGTTGAGGAGGAGAGTCTTCCTCTTACCAAAGTGAAGAAAACAAGAGAAGCCTCCAAGAAACTTCTTGTAATTTTCGGATTGGGCACCACCAAGAACCCTAAAATTTCAACTTCATCAAAATAGCGCCAATGCTTGAAAAACAAAGATTGGATGGTCACCAAGAAGACCATAAAAACGAAAATGAGAAAGGAAAGTGAAAAATCAAGAAGGTTACCCAAACAACCCTAAGCTTGAGGCTTGAAGAAAATAGTGAAAATGGTGGATTTTCAAAGAGCCACAAGCAAGAGAAGTGTTTAGTTAGTGGAGAGGATTAAGAAAATGGGGTTGGATGGAATTTTTGTGATGGATGAGGGGCTGGGCTGCTGCTAGCCGTGAGCTTCTAGAGAGAAGGAGGAGAAAATTTCAAAAGGAAGAAGAAGAAGAGTGAAGGTAGAGAGAGAAGGTGCATTAGGTGTAGTTTTGAAATAATGTGATATGATTAATTAAGTGAAGCAAAAATCATTTTTGCCCCCCCAAAATGTTGCTCCAGCCGTGAGTGAGGCGAGAGAAGGGAGAGATGGTCTCTTGCATTGGGAAAGAGGGAAGGAAATTTCCTAGAAGCTTCCTCCAAGCTTGCATGGGAAGTTTTGCACGTTTCACGATAAAATAAAAGTAAGGTTGTCTCCTAATTAGGCACACTAACACAAATGAATATTTACACTATCAGTATCATTTTTCCCCTAGTGTAGAAGAGTTACAGCTGATGAAAAATAATATTTTATTATTCGTCAGATGATTTTACGTACCGCGACTTCATTTATCGGGTAAAATCTCGTAAAACGTAAACCTCATAAATTATGCCCAGCCTCGGGTTTCGTAAGATCCCCCGTCGACATGTCCACAATTTAGAGTTTACCAGCTATAGGGAAAATTTTGCATCTTCCCGGCTCCGCTCGGTGCGTACGCAAAACGAGAAATATATTAAAATATTCATCGTTTTCGAAAAATTCTGAAAGAATTCACATAAATCACAAATATTGAAAAATGACTATTTATGATAAAATAAATGATTTTCGGAGCGTTACACTGACATCTGCAGATCTCTGCTCAGTGTGCACATAAAACGAGAAATATATTAAAATATTCAACGTATCCGGAAAATTCCAAAAAAATTCCTAAAAATCGAGAATATTATAAAATGTCCATTTATAATTAAACAAACAATTTTTGGGGTGTTACAACGACAGTCTTTACTTGATCGTGATTAAGAATAGTATTTTGGTCAGGATCATCGGTGCGTTGCATCGATCTAACCCACGGTACAGAAGAGCTACCAACTGCGCATTGTGAGCAACCCGTACCCCAATGCCCCCAAGGTCAATAAATGACTTACACTACGCATATCGCACCCACTCAAGAGGTGTACGTTTCTCCTAGGCAAATAGCCATATCCAGTCCATCGGACCTTTTCAATGCATGTTCAATGCACAAATGCCAATCACAGGTAAAATTTATCATTTTCTCATACAGTGTCCATACACTAGTCTATGCATGTAAAATACACCAATGCCAATCACAGGCAAATTCATCATTTTCTCATACAGTATCCATCCATTGGTTCAATAGTAATCCTACTGTATATTTAATCGTGAAAATCATATTCTTGCGTTTTCATAGTCGCGCAACACTTTCGTCGCGTTTTCACAATTTTGTAACATTTCTGTTACGTTTTCACAATCGCATAGCGATTTTTCATCCTTTTCTCAATCATGTAAAAATATTTCATCGTTTTTCAATCACGTAGTGATTTTTCAACAATATCTCAATCACGTAAAAATATTTAAATGCTTTCCAAATCACGTAGAAATATTTTAACATTTTTCAAATCGTGTAGCTTAAAAATCACGTTTTTAAGTTACATAAATCATTTTTCACCATTTTATAACCACATAAAATATTTCTCAACTTTCAAAAATTCGATTTCAACCTTTCTCGAAATAATATGACTTCTCACATTATTTTCCACATTCAAGAAAATCTTTTTCGCAATTTATTCCATAAATTCACCATTTCATTGAATTAAATCAATGTTTTTCACTTAAAATTCCCTAATGCTCTCCAAAACTCAAAGGATGAGTTTTACGTTAGTAAATTTTAAATCATCAATGTTTCTTTTATAATTCAAAATAAATTCTTGAATTCAATCCTCTTCCAAAATAATTTGAGGTTTAAACCCTTACAACCTCTATTTTCCTTTCATAACCGAAATTTCTATTTCTCAAGTGATAAAACACTCTGATTCCCTTTCCAAAATCCTTGTACTAAATCAAATTATATTTCCATTTTGAAAATCACTTTGTTTCATAAGTTCCATTCATGGTTTTACACAAACAAAACCATTAAAATTTCTCATCAAAACCGTGAAACACTTGGTCTTTGAAATCAAATCATTTGTTCATTTTCCTTGCTTTTCTAAACATCCAATCTTACCATTCATGAAAATATTAATTTGTGAACACCTATTTTGAGGTGTTGAGGCCGAAATCCTCATGGTCATTGGAACCAAAAATTGTTTTCCTTTCCAACCATTTTTATGGCATACATCACATATAATCAACATATTATATTTCAAGAATACCATAAAAGCAAATAAACATCATACTAAGCATGCAAGCACAAATAAACCATGCTAAGCACATAAACCACATAAATAATTACATAACCATGGATATGAATCCTCACATGGATTCACCATCCATCAAATACACAAACCATCTCTCACCACCATACTTGGTTGGTGAGATGGATCTCCCTCTTACCTCTTGAAGAACCTCAAAAGCTCCTTGGTTTGCTCCTTGAACAAGTGATTCACCACCAAAAGCTTCTCAAATACAAAACAAAACACAAGTTTATTAGTACATCAAGCTTGAACAAGAAGAACCATGGATCAAACATGGCTTAGAACATGAAAAAGAGATAAGAAATAAAGTTTTCTTACACTTCACCTCAAAAACCCTAGAACTTGCTCTTGGAAAAAGTCCTTGAAGATGATGGATTTAGAACTTGCCCCAAACTACAAAGTGTCTTAGAATGAGGTATAGATTCAAGAAGAATGGCTGTTTGAAATTAAAGAGTGATAGAAAGTGGATTTTGGTGTCTTGGCCGAACCTAGCTTGAAGAAGAAGTGGAGAGAAAATTTTGAAGAGCTTTGGCTTTTTGGAGGAGATAAAGATGATCAATGATAGCAATAATGTGGTCTTGAAACCTTGCTATGCCCTTAAGCTTCTCAAAACTGAACCCCCCCTTCATGCACTCTAAATGTGTGACAAATTTCACTAGCCACCATTTTAAGCATTCCTAACCATTGATTAGTTCAACGGTTAGGATTAAAGTAGATTCTAGGTTTAGCCTTAGATAGAAGACTTAATCTAGGCCATTAGATCTTTCCTCCTTGAAATCCTAGCCATCAGATGTATCTCCAAAATGAAGGGGCAAGATTATTCCTTCAAACTTTACATCCAATCGTCATAAATGGTCCTAGCCATTTTGTAAGACCAATCTCCACCGTTGATTGAATCAATGGTGGATGTCCAAGCCACTAATGTTGACTATGCAGTACAATATTTATTTTTTATCTACTATAACCCTACGAATAATATTTTTACTGTATTTTTATCACCCAATAATTATATACAGTACAAAATACAGTAAAAGAAAATTTTAAAAAATGTTTCCGATTTCGAGTTTAGTAAGATCTCCGATCCCCGTCTCAACAGTACAAAATTTTCGAGCTGCAGAAAATTTTTTACTTTTCCGGACCCACCTGGGCCCAAGTACAGCCCCTCTGGGCCCACAGACGGCTCACAGATAACACTAAAATAATCAGAGAAATATAAAAATTTCATAATCTTCTACAAAATTACAAAAAATATAAAACTTACAAAAATCAAATCAAATTATGTAATATAATTAAGACTTAACAGTAATAATTAAATTACGTAAGATTTTCCCTGGCCCGAAAATTATTATTTTCTTGACACAGAGTAAATCACACAAAACGATCAAATGTATTCACAGAATACTCAAAATAATTTTACAGTACACAGAAATTACTAAACAGTAGAATTCTGTTAACTGTTAAAATTACTGTCAAATAGTTAAGAAATTTGGGGTGTTACAGCTTCATCAACAGCCAAGAGAAGCAAAATGTTCTCAACCATTTTCTAAAAGAATGACTTAATGGATTTAATTGGATTAATGAATTTTACAATGATTTAGAGAATGGAAAATAACTTAAAAATGATTTACAAAGGATATGTTGAATTTCGGCGAACATGCCATTTGACATACCTTTGATCCAAAATTATTTTCTAAGTGTAGACTAAGGAATTAATTTAAAGAGAACTCAATTTCAATGAATTTTGGAAAACAAAATAAATGAATTTTTATTAGAAACTTAATTAGAGAAATTAAGTATGGATGAGAAACAAATTAAACACCTAAAAAATACTAATGTAGAGCTCACCCTTTGGGTTTTGAAGCGTGTTAGCAAGTTTCAAGGTGTAAATCTTGGTTATAACTTAGAGAGATAATTTTTAAAAGAAAACGTAGAAAACATCACTTAATGGATTTTCTAGATGAAATGCTGTCAAAATTAATTAAAAATAAATAAATAATGGAGAAAATTTCCAAATATAATTTAGAACATAAAGAAAATATTATACGTAGTTAAAAAATATTAGAAATATCTTACGCATATTTAAAATGATGATTTTTAAGCTACACGATTGAGAAAACGATTTAAAAACATTACGCGATTGAGAAAGTGATTTAAAAACACTACGCGATTTTAAAAATGTTAGAAAATACTTACGCTATTTAAAAACGTTTAAAAAAGGTGAGGTGATTGTGAAAACGCGATAAAATATTTACGCAACTATAAGGAACAATAAGTTTACTGTCAAACCAAAGTAGTGGACCTGGACATGTTGAGAAATAGTACTGTCAAGTGGAGACATACGATATTTGGTTCATACTGATACTGAGGATATTTGTGTAATTATGGTTCATAGTGATAATAATGGTATTTGTGGTTCATATACATATATTGAGAGATGTGTCAATTTGGTTGAAATTAGCAATTGATTGATGAGATAAATTACACCGTGTCATGGGTGTGATAGGCGTAGTGCGGTTCACTGAGTGAACTTGGAGGCATTAGTGTGCGGAGGATTCCACATATGGACAGTTGGTAGCTCCTCTGGGCCGTGGTAACGGGCAACACACTAACGATCTCGACAAGCACTGTAATTGGCTAGCTGCCATCAATTATAGCTATTTTGATGATAACAAACATGAAGATGATGAGAAGACCAAGTCCAAGACCTTCAAGAATAGCTTTAGGACTTAAGATCTTTGTAAGGAGACTTATTAGATATCTCATTGGTTTTGGACACAAAGAAATATTTTCAAAATTGTTTTTCCAAACTTAAAGAATCATTTTATGGATATTTGAAAGTATTTAAAACTGATTTTATATCAGGGGTATTCGAATACCCCATAAGGTATTTGAATAACATGCCTGATACTCGTATCCAGAATTGCTTTTGAAAGTAAGGTATTCGAATAACCATTTTGGTATTCAAATACACCTGATCTCAGAAAAACATTTTTAGACTGAAGTATTTGAATACATTGAGAGGTATTCGGATAGCCATCTTCTAATCTGGTTTCACAAGCCTTTTAAAACAAAGGTATTCGAATAACCTTATAGGTATTCGAATAACCTCCTTCAGAATTGTTTTTCACTAAACAGTGGTATTCGAATAACCAGGAAGGTATTCGAATAACTACGGGATCCTGATATGGAAGGAAACGACCATTTTCTACATTTAATGTGATATTAATTATACCCAACGGCTATTTTCCTCAAAGGCTCTATAAATAGAGACCGTGGGTCTCTTCTGAAGGTTGCCCAATGATCTGAATTATTATTTGCTTATGCCAAAATGTGATTTTTATTTTTCTCATATTTTCTATTCTCTTTTCGCCAAAATCTTGAGATATCCTTTAGAGAGCTTCCTAGCGCTTCAACTTGTAATATTTGCTCTAAGTGAGAGTTTCTCTTCATCTATTTTCTGCTTTTGTAAAAGGGTGAGGTATCCCTTAGTGAATTTGTGAGGGTGAGGTATCCTCAAAAAAGGTGAGGTATCCCATTGTTGTAAAGAAGGTGAGGTATCCTTCAAAGGGGCAGGTATCCCTCTAACTAAATAGGGTGAGGTATCCCTATTGTGTAAAGGTTGCAAGCACCTGTTTTAAGCTTGTATTGAATAGTGAAAAATCTCAAACTATGTTTCGGGGGCTGGACGTAAGCCACAAGTGGTCGATGGTCGAACTAGGATAAATATTATGTCTGCTCTTCTCTCCTTTATCTCTTTATTTTTAGCAATTTATTTATTATTGCTTAATTGTTTATTTACTGTTCTTAAGGCACTTTATCATCTTTATATATATTCATTATATAGCTTCAAGAAATTTATATTAAAAAAGGTTTGTGAAAAGGTTTTCAATTACTCAATTCACCCCCCTTTTGAGTACTGAAGCCACTTGGGTAACAAGTGGTATCAGAGCTAGACTCTTGTATAAAGAGCTTAGCCGCTTCAAGAGTACATGGCTTCATCAAATGGTTTTTTCCCTTGAAGCAACTTCCATAAATCGACCACCCTTTTTCAATGGGGATGGTTATGCATATTGGAAGGAAAGAATAAAAATCTTTATCGAGGCTATTGATCTAGATGTGTGGGATCATTCACAATCGAAAAACACGCATATTTATACCTACACGGGTTGTTGATGGTGTAAAAAGTCACTACTCAGACACCTTGAAATGATTGGTCATTCACAAGGCGGGGCTATAGTTCTAAATATGTGATGATAAAAGAAAAGTTCAATATAACTTGATAGCCAAAAACATCATTGCCACTTTGCTTTGGGGTATGATGAATTTTTTAGAATTTCAAATTGTAAAAAATGTAATGCTAAAGAAATATGGGACACTTTACAAGTTACCCATGAGGGTACTAGTGAAGTTAAGAGGTCGAGAATTAATTCTCTTACTCGTAAATATGAATTATTTATAATGAACCAAGGAGAAAGAATTCAAGAAATGCAAAAGAGGTTCACCCACATTGTAAATCATCTTGCATCATTAGGAAAGAATTTTTCTAACGAAGATTTGATTAACAAAGTATTGAGATGTTTGAGTAGGATTTGGCAGCCTAAGGTAACAGCTATATTAGAATCAAGAGACTTATCAACAATGACGTTAGCTACCTTATTTGGCAAACTTCAAGAGCACGAATTAGAATTCAACATACTTAACCAAAGTGAGGAACACGATAAAAAGAAGAAAGGGATCGCACTTAAAGCCACCACCTCCACTATCAATAATGAAGAAGAAAACAATGGAGATGACGTGGACAACATTGAGTTAAATGAAGAGAACCTCAGTCTTCTAGTGAAGAAATTCAGAAGGTTTCTCAAAAAGAAAGGAACTCAAAGAAGACCGCCTTTTTCCCCAAAAAAATTTGAAAAGAAACCCTCCAAAGAAAGAAAAGTCTACATAGCATGGGATGACAATGATATGGACTCCGCTGATAGCTCAGATAGTGAGGAAGTCCATCTATGTTTTATGGCCAAAGGAGAGTAAGAACAAGAAAGCGACATTGAGATAATTTCTAATTGTGAATTATCTTATTCTTATGATGAATTACAAGATGCTTTCGAAGAATTACATGACAAATCAATAAAGCTCACAAAATTAATTTCTTCATCTAAGAAAACTATTTCTTCTTTGGAAAGTCAAATTCTAATTTTGAATAAAGAAATTGAAGAATTAAAAATTAAAATGAGACATTAGGACTAATTGATGCATGCTCAACCTGCACTTCACATGCTTCTACATCTTCGTCTTGTTCATCATGTCATATGCTTAAAAAAGAAATTGAAGATTTAAAGAACATTTTTGCTAAATTCACTTTTGGAAGAGATAATTTAAATATCTTATTAGGAAAACAAAGAGTTTTTTCAAAAATCCATTTATGCTAGGATAGGATATAACCCAAAAATCAACAAAAATTTTATAAAAATTTCTTTGTTAATTCTAGCATTTCATGTAGTCCTTTTATTAAATGTTTTTATTATGGAAAGAAAGGACATAGTGCATCAACATGTAATGCAAGGAAAAGCATCAACATGAAAATTGGAACTAAAATGGTATGGGTTCCCAAGGGTACTATACCCAAAATTGACATTTAAGGACCCAAGAAAATTTGGGTACCAAAAGCCAAAAATTGAAATGTGTTGCAGGTGTGCTTGAAGGCCAAGAGCTGACTGTGACATTTTGAAAGTGGTTACTGCAAGCACAAAACCAAAAAAAATTTCAAGCTCTCTTCATCATTCTTATAAAGCTTGGACTTGCAATCCTTGAATAAGTATTTCCATCATCGGGTAACTTTTTCTCTCTCATTTTTGCATTTGTACGTGAAAATCTATGTTTTTCTAATAGGTGTATTCAAATACCATCATAAGGTATTCGAATACCATACATCAGTACAGCAATATTAGGTCGCTATAAAGCTAGAGTATTCGAATAACTAATATAGCTATTCAAATAACCAGAGACTTATCATATCAGTGTATCTCACATGCCTCTAGAGTATTCGAATACCTTCCAAGGCATTCGAATACTTGCACCTGCCTTGTCTTCTTTTCTGTGGTGGGTATTCGAATACCACATGGTTGAAAGCCAAATTTACAGCCCGATCTCTGTTCTATTTTAATTTTTTTTATGCAAATGCAAATATAAATATATTTGACTCTATGGATATCATGCTTTTGATGAAATACATCTCATTTCTTTTGAGCCTAAATTTATGCCTTAAATGAAAATTACATGAAGTTCTTAAATGCATATTCCTTAGCTTGTTCTTACCCCTTCTTTTTCTCAAGAATATGCTGCATATTTAAATTCTTTGTAATACAAATGCTTAATGTAATTGGCTACTGTTTTGATAAATATATGAACGTGATAACAATTGCAATAGGTGGTATTAAACAAGTGGTCACTTGGCCAAATTAATCAACAAAATATCTTTTGCTCTTATGAACTCCTTTGTTGTTTTTGACTTATTATTTTGAATGCTTACTTGCTTATGAATTTGGCTAACCTCTGTGCATCCAAAAATTAATGGATACCAAAGAAAGTTCTTTAAATTTTATTGTAGGATGATAACTACCTTAAGCACACACTTAAATGAAAATTATTCAACTTGAGGGAAATGAATGAAGAAAGACATGATGAGACTTTCTTCAAGTAAAATGGAAAGGAATAATCAATGGAAGAAAGCTCAAACTTAAAGGACCAATAAATAAAGAACATTACAAAGAAGCATTTCTCTTTATCTAATTCAATAAGTATCTCTATCCCTAAGCGATTGTGACATTCTATATGGATTGTATGATACTCGTTGATTAATTAATCTTAAATGATTAATTTTTTTCCTTACATAAGTAGGATGCTTAGCATTGATAATGTGCCAAATTAGATATTATCTTGCTAATGTTGCCATTGCATATAGGGTAAATAAAGTTAGTTCTATACAATGCTTTGATCCCTATAACATATTTCATCAATGTAAAATGTTTAATATCTATGATTCTCTTGATATATGGCAGATTTATAAGATATTGATAACAAGTGGTAAATGTTTTACATTTTGATAACAAGTGTAAGTAATTCTCTTGGTAAATGTAATGACTGTTTTGATGATAATACAAAGCAATTAGTTGATCAATGAATGAATATATCTTTGCTAATGTGATGAATATTGTGCTTATCTTACTAAATTTATAAAATTATACTCTGAGCATTAAAACTATTTTTCGCCTTTGCTTTACAAAAAATGCCTAAACAAGCTCGTTGTGCTAAGAATGAATATATTTTGTTGGAATGGAATATACTCTATATAGCTTTATGCTTTATCTTGCCCCATCTTTTTGATCATGACAAAAAGGGGAGAAAAAGCTTGAATTCTTTATTTGAGAAAAGTCAGGGGAAGAAAAAGTAAAAGTTCGGTAAGACAAAAAAGGAAATTGGATTCCAAAAGTAAGGGGGAGCTGCTGTGCACATCTTTGATATAAATCACCTCTTATGAAAAAGAGGGGGAGTAAGTATCTCTAAACAACTTTGTGAATTCCAATTTATATGAACTAACTCTTTTCTCAAATGTTAGTTTGTCATCATTAAAAAATGGGAGAATGTAATTGGCTAGCTGTCATCAATTATAGTTGTTTTGATGATAACAAATATGAAGATGATGAGAAGACCAAGTCCAAGACCTTCAAGAATAGCTTTAGGACTTAGGATCTTTGTAAGGAGACTTATTGGATATCTCATTGGTTTTGGACACAAAGAAATATTTTCAAAATTGTTTTTCCAAACTTAAAGAATCATTTTCTGGATATTTGAAAGTATTTAAAACTGATTTTATATCAGGGGTATTCGAATACCCCATAAGGTATTCGAATAACATGCCTGATACTTGTATCCAGAATTGCTTTTGAAAGTAAGGTATTCGAATAACCATTTTGGTATTCGAATACACCTGATCTCAGAAAAACGTTTTTAGACTGAAGTATTCGAATAACCATCTTCTAATATGTTTTCACAAGCCTTTTAAAACAAAGGTATTCGAATAACCTTATAGGTATTCGAATAACCTCCTTCAGAATTGTTTTTCACTAAACAATGGTATTCAAATAACCAAGAAGGTATTCGAATAACTACGGGATCCTGATATGGAAGGAAACAACCATTTTCTACATTTAATGTGATATTAATTATGCCCAACGGCTATTTTCCTCAAAGGCTCTATAAATAGAGACCTTGGGTCTCTTCTGAAGGTTGCCCAATGATCTGAATTATTATTTGCTTATGCCAAAATGTGATTTTTATTTTTCTCATATTTTCTGTTCTCTTTTCGCCAAAATCTTGAGATATCCTTTAGAGAGCTTCCTAGTGCTTCAACTTGTAATATTTGCTCTAAGTGAGAGTTTCTCTTCATCTATTTTCTGCTTTTGTAAAAGGGTGAGGTATCCCTTAGTGAATTTGTGAGGGTGAGGTATCCCTCAGTAAAAGGGTGAGGTATTCCTTGTTGTAAAGAAGGTGAGGTATCCTTCAAAGGGGGTGAGGTATCCCTCTAGTAAATAAGGTGAGGTATCCCTATTGTCTAAAGGTTGCAAGCACCTGTTTTAAGCTTGTATTGAATAGTAAAAAATCTCGAACTATGTTTCGGGGACTAGACGTAGGCCACAAGTAGTTGGTGGTCGAACCAGGATAAGTATTGTGCCTGCTCTTCTCTCCTTTATCTCTTTATTTTCAGTAATTTATTTATTATTGCTTAATTGTTTATTTACTATTCTTAAGGCACTTTATCATCTTTATATATATTCATTATATAGCTTCAAGAAATTTGTATTAAAAAGGGTTTGCGAAAAAGTTTTTAATTACTCAATTCACCCCCTCTTGAGTACTGAAGCCACTTGGGTAACAAGCACTATTCTTAATCAAGATCTTGTGGAGACTGTCTGGTACAATGCCTGTTGTGCCCGATATTTTGACTGTGTACAACTTACACGATAATTTGATTGTGTGCTATTTACACGATGTTTGACTATGTAATAGTTGGTTGGACAGCCTGAGGTACAGATAGGTCTTCCGGATCATTCTCTCTGATGTTTGTGTTTAGCTCCATGGAGTAGGAATAAGTCTGTGTACATTTGCATATATGGTCTGCATCATAATGTGATTGTTTACAGTAATTTGAGATATTATTCATGATGTGTTAATGTGAGATATTATGCATGATGTGATAATATGGATTATTGCATTAATTGTGATATCTGTATATACTGTCATTTTCTGTACTGCCATACTGGTAGTGATGTAGATTGTCTCACCTCTTTGTGTATATTTTCTGTATTATTATTTATGATACTTAAAGAGTTTGAGGAAGAAGAAGAGGAACAACCTCTAGATTGTCAATATCTGGAGGAGCAGCATCTGGGTGAGTAGTTTGAAGAACAACCAATAAATAAATTGCAAGAGATAATAAAATAAATGTAGATAAATAAAAGATTAAGGATAAGAAAAGCAAGCATGATATTTATCCTGATTCGACCACCAACCACTTGTGGCCTACGTCCAGTCCTCGAAACACAGTTCAAGATTTTTCACTATTCAAGACAAGCTTAAAATAGGTGCTTGCGACCTTTACAATCAAGAGCACTTTTCACACATAGGGAAATTCTACCCTTGTGCTAAAGCCTCAAACTGTTAGGGATACCTCACCCTTGTTACAAAGCCTTTGATGGATACCTCACCCTCTCAGAAATACAGTAGAAAATAGATGAAGAGAAACTCTCACAAAGAGTCAATATCACAAATTGAAGCACTATAGAACTCTTTCAGGATATCTTAGAATTTTGGCAAAAGAGCACAGAAAATAAGATAAAAAATTATAAATCACGTTTTTAGCACAAGCAAAAATAGTTCAGATTGTTCGGGACCTGCAGAAGTGACCCAAGGTATCTATTTATAGAGCCTTTGAGCACAAATGCCCGTTGGAAGCATTAATTACGATTTTTATTTTGAAATATGTCTGTTTCTTTCTAAAACAGGCTTCGTGGGTTATTCGAATACCTATATGGTTATTCGAATACCGCTGCTTAGTGAAAAACAAATCTGCAGGGGGTTATTCGAATACCTATAAGGTTATTCAAATACCTTAGCTTCAAAATACTTGGAGAAAATAGTTCAAAAGAGGTTTATTCAAATACTTCTCAATCTATTTGAATACTTCTGTTTAAAAGCATTTTTCTATAATCAGGTGTATTCGAATACCACATGGGTTATTCGAATACCTCATTTTGAAAAATAGATTTTAAGAAATCTTGTATTCGAATGCCTATTATGCTATTCGAATACTTCTGTTTGAAAACAAGAAAAACGTAGCAGGTTATTCGAATACCTTAGGGGTTATTCGAATACCCCTGTTAGAAAATCATTTGAAAACCTTTAGAAAACTGCCCAGGTGATTTCTGAATTTCTAAAATCTTTTGATCTTTTAAAACCATATTAAAACTTTAGTTTAAATTTATAAGGAATAGGATTTTAGATCTTTTAAACAAAATAATAAGATATCCAGTAAGAGCTGCGTACAAAAAGATCCTAAGTCCTAAAGCTAATCTTTGAAGATCTTGGACTTGGTCTTCTCATCATCTTCATGTTTGTTATCATCAAAATTCATCTTCATTGTTGCATGGTAATCACATTCTCCCTCTTTTTGATGATGACAAACTATCATTGAGAAAAACATTAGTTCATATAAAGTGGAATTCAAAAAGGTAGGTTAAGAGACTTACTCCGCCTCTTTTTCAGTAAGAGGTGATTTAAATCAGCGATATGCCCAGCTTTCCCTTATTTTTGGAATCCAATATGTGTTATGTAACACTCTTGTGGGGATGTCACATTTCTGATGCAATAAAATAAAATTACCCAAGTTCTAAAATGTTTGATACGTAATTAATATAAGTTGTAATTTTTTTTTCTTTGTATACATGATATCACTAAAAGAAAATAAAATGAAAAATAAAAACAAAACAAACTAATAATACACACCATAATATTCATGTGATTTTGTTTTAAGTTGTACAAATAATTTACAACTATAAATATTTAATAAAGCAGTAAAAAGTCAGTACAGTACTAAAACATAAAGTGCCCAAGTGCACATCAAAGATTTCTAACCCTCCAAAGGATCACTTTCAGATCGATCATTGGATGACAGAAATCCTAGATATCTCGTAGCCCTACGAACAAGAGTCCATGCTGTCAACACACTACTGATCTCACTAGGCGCATGAAAAAGTCCTCCCCAGTAGCGCCTAAGAGTCAGCGGCATCTCAAGATGTAAATACAAAGTAGTAGTAAAAATAGGCTCCCCGTCAAACTCTCTACATAGGGTCACAGTCAGACGCCCCACATAGACTACCGATCCTCTGTCCTCATGCAGTCGCCAGGCTTCAAAGCCTCCGTGAAACTCAAGTCTCATAAAACTAAAGAATCCAGACAACGCCATCACCACAATATCAATCCAAATGATATGGGTGATCTGACGGCTCGCACTATTCGAACTGATCACTCGGTTGCTGTTCCTGAGTGTACAGAATATCTAGAGGCTGCTCCTCTTCCTCTTCCTCAAACTCTTTACAAAATATAAATAATAATACAAAAAAATACATACAAAAAGGTGAGACAATCTACATCATTACCAACATGGCAATAAAGAAAATGACAATACAAACAGATATCACATATTAACACAATAATGCATACCACAGTATCATAAACAATATCGCAATTTAATACATCATATATATGATATCACAAATAATAACATTATGATGCATATCACAAATGCAAATGCACACCGACTCAGTCCTACTCCATGGAGCTAAACCTAGACATTAGAGAGAATGATCCGGAAGAACTATTAGTGTAACATCCCAACTTTAGGATAAATAACCGTCATGTCCTGATTGTACTATTTTATGTTTTTATGTATGATAAAAAAATTTATTTGACTGTTTCATGTTCATATTTGAGTGTTTTGTGTGATTTGCTTCGAGTCAGGAAAATAATAATTTCTGGACCGAGGAAATCTTATTTTAATTATTCGAAGCTGGGGGATCTTACTAAACCCAATTCTGAATGATATGTGTATTAATCTTTTAATTTTTAGGATTTAACTGTGCAATAAAATAATTTTATATTATTATAATATTATTTTATTAGTCAGTATAAATAAAATGACAGTGGACCCATAAATGTCCATGGGACCCACTTTTGGTTTGTAGGACACTCAATTGATTTGCGGGACCCACGTTTAGAGAAAGTAGTCAACGATAGTGGCTTGATTTATTTTGAACCAATAGGAATTAAGTCAACAAAGAGGGCTTGACTTGATTTGTACCGTTGGATGAGAAAGTTTAGTTTTAAATATCAACCGTTGATCTAATCTATGGTTGTAAAGATAAGCTTACTATTGAAGGCTTTGGATATCCGTTGTTGATCAATTGTACGGTGGAGATTGGTCTCACAAAAATGGTTAGAATCATTTGTGACCATTGGATGAGGAGAAATGTAGGGAAGATCTTGACCCTTTATTGTTTTAAGATGAATCTAATAGCTAGAATTTCATAGAGATAAGATCTAATGGCTTGGATTTGATCATATTACTACCTAATATGAACCATTGATTTAATCAATGGCTCTTAAAGCTTAGATTATAAGAATGCTAATTAATTAGTAATGTAACTAATTAACCTAATTAAACTAGATTAAGTGTGCATAGAAACTTAACGAGATTAGTAACTTGATTAGTAGCTTAATTAGTGATCACCATTAGGGAGGAACATTCAAGAACAAGTGACAAGGCTTAGATTAGCCAATGGAAGACAAGCTTGGTGACCAAGTTTTGATCTCAACCTTTGATCACTTCTAAGACTAGGATGGAGTCTTGGAAGGTCAAACAAAGTGGCCACCTTTCTCTCTATTGAACTACACGGCTATGCACATTTGGAGGGCATTTTGCACTTCAATTTCCATCACTTGATTTATAGTTTCTCTCTTCCAAAATCAAGAACCACCATTGTTGCTTCTCTTTGAGCCATTCGGCCATGCCACCTACACCATCATCCAACCACCCAAAATTTTATCTAACCTACTTTCTCAACTCTAAACACCATTGTAAGAACATCTCTAGTTGAGAGTTCTTCCAAAATCTATCATCTTAAGCTTGGAAAATCACTTTGGAGATTTTTCCTAGAAGGTGAAAATCTTTATTTTTCATTTCTAACTTCTTTTTCAAGGTTCTAAGCCATGATTTATCCATGGTTTATATTTTTCTCCTATAGTTATAACTCTTGAAAATTTTGTTTGAGATCTTTAGGTTTTCTTGGAGGTGAAACCGAAACCACTAGGAGAAGGAGTAGAGGTTTTTATCTTCCTTTAAGGTAAGAGAGAGATTTAATCTCATCAACCATGTGTGGTGATGAGAAAATGGAATTGTATGTGTGTGAAGAATCCGTAAGGATTCACTTGTGTTTGATTGTTTAAATGCTTTCTTACTTGTGTATGATATTGTTTGTATGCATGTCTACAAGCTTTAAAATATATTGTATGTGTGATTATGCATGAATATTACTTAGGATGTGAATAACATGTGAGGGTTGCATGAGTGTTCCAAAGAACACAAAATAGAGGCTCACGGCCTCAATCAAGAAAAGAGAACCAAAATGCTCTCAACCATTTTCTAAAGGAATGATTTAATAGAATTAGGTAAATGAATGAAAATCAAAATGATTTAGAAGATGGAAAATGATCCAAAGATCAAATGCCTATGTTTTATGAAATTCAGCCAAATGCTTTATAAAGGAGTGATCAATCAAAAATTTATTTTCTAAGTGTAGAATTGATGTTTTACCTAAAAAGAATATATTTATAATGAATATTCAAGGTTTAAAGAAGTAAACCAATTTTTAGTAGAAATGTGATATAGAAGAAAAATGAAGAAAACCTTTGAAAAATACTTACTTTCAAATTTTAAAGTATAGTGATAATTATTAAAGTGGATTTTTGTAGTTATAAAATAAATAAAGGGATTTTTAGAAGAAAAACATAGAAAGTATATTTTTAATAAATTTTATAGACAAAATACAGTCAAAATTTATTAAAAATAGACAAATAAAAGAGTACGTTTTATAATATATTTATAACGTAAGAAAAATATTATACGTAGTTTTAAAGTAGTGAAAAATAGCTTACGTAGTTTTAAAACAGAGATTTTAAAGCTTTTCGATCAAGAAAATGATTTAAAATTCTTACGCGATTGAGAAAACGATTTAAAAATGCTACGCAATTTTAAAAACAGCAAAATATATTTACGCGATTTAAAAATGTTTGTAAAAACGACCAAATTGTGAAAACGCGATAAAATTTCTACGCGATTAATTGGAACAACGAGTTTTACTGCCGGTCCAAAGTGATGGACCCGAACATGTGAAAATATAGTGCGTCAAGTGGGAACGTACTGTATTTTGGACATGTGGAAATATGGTACGTCAAGTGGGAACGTACTGTATTTAAGATTTTTGCCATTAAGGGCATTTGAGTAAATATGAGAATTTTGAGACTAAGGGTAATTTGGTAATTATTATTTTTATTCATGCATTGAGTTGTGCCAATTTGATTGATAATTGGTGATTTGGTTGACGAGGCGAATTACACTGTGTTGTCGGTGTGATAAGCGTAGTGTGGTTCATTTCTTTGTATGGACTTGGAGGCATTAGTGTGCGGAGTATTTCACATGTGGACAGTTGGTCGCTCCTCTGAGCCGTGGCAACTGGCAACACACTAGTAATCTCGACACGCACTATACTTAATCAAGATCTTGTAAAGACTATTTTAGTACAATGCCTGTAGTTACACGATGTTTGGACTGTGTGCTACTACACGATGATTGGACAGTGGGCTATAGACACAACGTTAGACAGTGCAATAGTTTGGTTGGGCAGCCTAAAGTACTGATAGATCTTTGCGGGTCATTCTCTCTGATATCTGTGTCTAGCTCCATGGAGTAGGAACGAGTCGCATTGCATTTGCATTTGTATCATGCATCTTAACATTATTATCTGTGATATTATATGATGTTGTTGTATTAAAACTTCTGTATTAAATTGTATTATTATTTATGATGTTAAGGTATGTTATATTGTATAAATTGTTATATCTGTTTGTATTGTCATTTTCTTATTTGCCATGCTGGTATTGATGTATGATTATCTCACCTCTCTATATGTACTATTTTCTGTATTATTAAATTATGTTGTAAAGAGTTTGAGGAAGAGGAACAGCCTCTTGAGTGTGTGTATCCTGAAGAAGAGGAGGAGCAGCAGACGGGGGATCAGTTCGACGACTGCGAACCTTCTGATCATCCATATCCATTGGACTGATTTGACAAGTATGACACTGCCGGGATTTCTTGGTTTCGTGAGACTTGAGTTTCACGGTGGCTCGGAGGCTTGGCGATTGCGGGAGGACAGAGGATCAGTTGTCTACATGGGACGGTTGACTGTGTCCCTACGAACAGAGTTTGATGGGGAACCTGTTTTTACTACTACTTTGTATTTACATTTAGAGTTGTCGCTGACAATTAGGCGTTACTGGGGAGGGATTTTCCATGTGCCTAGTGAGATCAGCAGTGTATCGACAGCACGGACTCGTGTCCGTAGAGCTTCGAGACATCTTGGATATCTATCACCTGAAGTTTCATCTGAGAGTGATCCTTTAGAGGGTTAGAGATCTATGATGTGCACTTGGGCACTTTTTGATGTTATGTGTTATATTAACCCTTTATCGCTTTGTTTAAATATTTTGTAGTTGTATATTATTTGTATAACTCAAAACAAAATCTTATGTATATTTTGTGTGATGACAGTTTGCTTTATTTCATATTCCGTGTTATTTTATTTAGTAATATCTTGTATAAAAAGGAAAAAATTTACAACCTACATTATTTATATAACAAATGTTTTACAACTTGGGTAATATTTTATCTATTTTTATTTTATTGCATCATAAATGTGACATCCCCACAAGGGTGTGACAATTAGTACCTCAGGCTGCCCAACCAAACTATTGCATTGTCCAACGTCATGTCTATAGCCCATAGTCCAAAACTTCGTGTAGTAGCACACAGTCCAAATACGTCATGCACTACATGCATTGTACTAAATAGTCTCCACAAGATCTCGATTAAGAATAGTGTTTGTCGAGATCATTAGTGTGTTGCCCGTTACCATGGCCTAGAGGAGCTACTAACTGTCCACATGTGGAATTCTCCGCACACTAATGCCTCCAAGATTCACTAAATGAACCACACTACGCCTATCACACTCACAACACGATGTAATTCATCTCGTCAGCCAATCGCCAATTTCAACCAAATTGACATACCTCTCAATGTATGAATATGAACAAAATTACATAAATGCCCTTATTATTACTGTAGACCATAAATTACTCAATTTCCCTCATTATCAACATATTTACACAAATGCCCTCAATCTCAATATCTCCAAATATAGTACGTCTCCAGTTGACAATACTATACCTCAACATGTCCAGGTCCACCACTTTGACTCGACAGTAGAACTCACTGTTCCATTTAGTCGCGTAGAAATTTTATCGCGTTTTCACAATCGCATCACTTTTACAAATGTTTTTAAATCGCGTAAATATATTTAAACGTTTTTAAAATCGCGTAACATTTTTAAATCATTTTCTCAATCACGTAAGATTTTTAAATCGTTTTCTCAATCGCGTAAGATTTTTAAATCGTTTTCTCAATCGTGTAAACTTTTCAAATCGTTTTCTTAACTGTATAGCTTAAAAATCATTATTTTAAATACATGTAAGCTATTTCTAATACTTTAAACTATGTAGAATATTTTCCTTACGTTATAAATATATTATAAAACTTTCTCTTCTATTTGTCCATTTTTAGTAAATTTTGACAGCATTTTATCTATAAAATTCATTAAATAATGTTTTCTACATTTTTCTTTATAAAACCCTTTTGTTTTTAAATCATAACCATCATTTACACTTTGAAACTCACTAACGTGCTTCAAAACTAAATGAGTGAGCTTTACATTAGTATTTTTCAAGTGTTTGCTTTATTTCTTACTTAGAATAAATTCCTCTAATATAAGACTCTAAAACTAAGTTCATTCATTTTATTTCACAAGGATTCATTGAAATTAAATTCTTTTGTAGTTAACTATTTAACCTACCTTAGAAAATAATTTTGGAAATCAAATGTACATTGAATGGCACGTTGGCCGAATTCAACATATCATTTACAAATAGTCTTCAAATCATTTTCTGCCTTCTAAACCATTTTCAAATTCATTGTTTTACCTAAATTCATTAAATCATTGTTTTAGAAAATGGTTGAGAACATTTTGGTTCTCTTTTTGTTGGAGAAGTCGTGAGCTCCTTTTGTGTTCTTTAGAACACTCATGCAATCCTTACATGGTATTCACATCCTTCATTAATAATTATACATCTGTAAACACATGCAATATATTTTAAAGCTATAGACATGCTTACAAATAAAATCAACCACAAATAAGAAAGCATTAAACAACCAAATGAATGAATCCTTATGGATTCTTCATCACAATACAATCCATTTTCTCATCACCACACAAGGTTGATGAGATTAAATCTCCCTCTTACCTTAAAGGAAGACAAACTCCTTCTACTCTCCTCCTATGGTTTTCGTGTGACCTCCAAGAGAAACCTAACATGCTCAAACAAATTTTAAAGAGTCATAACTATAGGAGAAAAATATAAACCATGGATCAATCATGGCTTAGAACCTAAGAAATCAAGTTAGAAGTAAGAAACAAGAATTTTCACCTTATAGGAAAAATCTCCAAAGTGATTTTCCAAGCTCAAGATGAATTTTTTTGGAAGAAGTCTCAACTAGAGATGTTCTTAGAATGATGTTTAGATTTGAGAAAGTGTGTTAGATGAAAATTTAGAAGGGTGGAAATGTGTTATATGGGTGGAGGCCATGAGCTCTCAAAGAGTGTCAATGGTGTTTTTAGAGTTTTTGGGAAGAAAAAGAAGTAAGCTTTTCAAGTGATAGAAGATGAAGATGAAGAATGAAATGAACTTGGTCTCCTAACCTAGCTTATGGCCGTGAGCTTCATCAAGGGAGGTGGCCACTTTGTTTGACTTCTCCTAACTCCTAACAACCATAGATGTAATCAATGGATGATATCCAAGCTTGGTCACCACTCTTGAACCTTCTAGGACATGCCATAACCGAATGGCTTAAAGAGAAACAAACTAGGTTTGTGTTCATTTATGCAATCTAGTTAGACTTAGATGCATTTAATTAGTTTGCTTAGTTACTTGTCTAACTATCTTGTTACTTAGGATAACTAAGCTTTGTCTTGATATTTTTAGAACCTTCTCTAACTAGAACTTAATTAGATAGCTAACTAGGTTTACTTCACTTAGTTACGACATAAGCTTCCTATACTAACTTAGTTAGGTTTAAGCTAACTTGGTTAAGTTTTTTAGTCATAAACTAACAAGTCCAACCACTTTTGTAGACTAGCTTCTTATTGGTCTAAAACTTTCAAGCCACTATTGTTGACTAGTTCCCATTGGCTTAGGATTTAGTCTAGCCAGAAATGTTGACTGGTTCTCTAAACGTGGGTCCCACAGACTTTTCTGGGTCCATGGTCATTTTAGAGCAGATTTCTACTATTTTTAAGACAGTAGGTACTGTCAAATAAAATAATATTATAATAATATAAAATTATTTTATTACACAGTTAAATTCTAAAAATTAAAAGATCAATACACGTATCACTTGGAATTGGGTTTAGTAAGATCCTCCAGCTCTGAATAATTAAAATAAGATTTTTTCAGTCAAAAAATTATTATTTTCTTGACTCGGAGCAAATCACACACAATGATCAAATACAGTCACAAAATAGTCAAATTCTATTTATAACTTACAGAAAACATAAAACAGTACAATCAGGACAATATCGTACTTAACTCAAAAGTTGGGGTGTTACATGTTACTTAAGTTACCTGTCTTTCCTCAAAATTTACTAGTTATATATTTCTCCCTCTTTGGCATAATCAAAAAGATATAACATATATATATATATATATATATATATATATATATATATATATATATATATATATATATATATATATATATATATATATATATATATATGAAAGGTATAGAGAGAGATACATAATACATCAAAGAGTACTAATTTCATTTATAATTAAATTGGCCAACATACATTTACAATTTTGCATAATAAAAAACATGTAGCCAATACAAACAAAAAAACAAACTAAAAACAAAGCCTAGAAGTAGGCATCTAGTGGAGGGGGAGGGGAGTCAGAACCCCTCAAAGTCAGCAAGGCACGTAAGGCAGCTTGCTCACGTTCGACACCTTCAAGCCTATCAAACAGGATAGAGAAGGTATACTCCAAATAGGCGCAGTTGTCCTCCATATAGGCTTGGTTGGCTTGTAAGGTGGCCATGACTTGATCCAGAGTAACTAGATCAGCAGGAGCAGGAGCAACAGGATCAGCTGCTTTGCCTTGAGGGTCGTCCTCATCATCTTCAACTTCAACTGGGAACACCCAGCCTTCATCAGTCTTGATCATCTTCATTTTGTTGAGGGTAAAGGACCCAAACACGTGATGATGGGTCAGCGAAGTCGCTCGCTCGGTTTCCAAAATCTGAGGGTACTTGCCTAAGAAGGCAGTGATGATCACTCCATAGGGTAGCTCAGACCACTCTTTACCTTTTGCCCTCATCATATGCTTCATGATGAAGATGTGCTAGTTAATATGATATCCTCTCTTTAGGATCCAAAGCATGAACACATCATCTTCACTCAGGTAGGTGTAGTTCCCACCTCTATGAGCTAGGATGTGGGCATAAGCATAATGTAGGAGCCTGTTTTGGCTCTTTATCATGCCTCCTTTGACTCCTTTTTGAGTCAAAGGTAATGCCAACCCATGTCTCAGAACATCTTCAATTGCTCTATTTTTTTTTTTGAAGTGCTAGAGAAGCGATTCTTCATCTTCTTCAATGTTGCAGCCAATTGACTGCAACCCAAACAGTTAAACCCAATCCTTGGATGTGATCACAATGTGTTGGTCACAGACATCGGAGTGTAGCTCCTGACCTTCAATCTTCAAGTTGCAGTAGAACATCTTGACCAGGTCAGGGTAAAGAACAACTTTGTAAGAGTAGAACCGAAGTATGCCTTGATGGTTTAGCCAGTTCAGAAAATCAAATCCACCTTCTTTTTCAAAGAACCCCAAGTCAAGGTACTTTGGTTACACCAGATTACGCTCCCGGAAATGGGTAATGAAGCAACCAAGCTCTTGCTCGTTGGATGAGAGCCTTCGAAGGTCCAGTGGGTTATTGCATGAAGCTATCTTTGTGCCAGGACGTTTAAGGTGAGAAGAGGAAGAAGCCATTGATGGAAGGGAGATGGTGAAAGAGATGGAAAAAGGGAAGAAAGGTGGGAGGCCAACGAGTTCAGAAATGAAGAGAAGAGGGAAACTAGAGGATTTGAAAGAAATGAGAGATGTATTCAAATGAACGGGTACGAAGGGTGGTATTTAAAGAATACCCAAAGGCTATTCGAATACCATGAGATGTATTCGAATAGATCCCTTGGGAAAGACCAAAGGACGTACCCTTCTGATAGAAGGTATTCGAATAACTTCCTAGTTATTCAAATAGCTAGGCCAGTTTGGCTTAGCTTCCAATCATGGGTTATTCGAATACCTCTTCCTGTATTCGAATACCCACCATAGAATTATAAACAAGGCAAGAACAAGTATTCGAATACCTTGTAAGCTATTCAAATACTCCAGAGGCATGTGAAAAACATTGATATTGATATGTCTCAGGTTATTCGAATAACTACTTAGTTATTCGAGTACACCAGCTAATAAAAACACAAGAATGTTGTACTGATGTATGGTATTCGAATAGCCATAGGTCTATTCGAATAGACCTATCAGAAAAAACACAGATTTATACGTATAAAAGCATTGGTATTCGAATACCATATGGAGGTATTCGAATAACTTAAATAGGATGTATATTATGTGTAGAAATGTATTTTGAGAGACAAAAACTTATTTTTGATGGGGTACCTGCAAAAAAGATTTCAGGATATCTCCGACGCTCAAGTCAGTAATAATTCAAGAGGGATAAATTTGTAATTAAGCACATAATTACAAGCACTTATATGTTGGATTGATCAATTATGCACAATTCTCCTCGAATGTAAAAGAATGCTTCTTTTGCCAGGGGTTTAGCGAAAAATATCTGCAAGTTGCTTAGATGTTTCAACAAATTCAAGAATGTAGTCCCCTTTTTTGTACATGATCTCTAATAAAATGATGTCTTATCTCTATATGCTTTGTTCTAGAATGCAAAATGGGATTCTTAGAGAGGTTTATTGCACTAGTATTGTTACATCTTATCGGGATGTGATCAAGCTGAAGACCATAGTCTAAAAGTTGTTGCTCCATCCATAGAAATTGAGCACAACTCCCGGCTGCAATATGTTCAGCCTCAGCGATAGACAAAGCCACATTATTTTGTTTCTTGCTATGCCAAGAAACTAAAGAGCTACCAAGCAAGTGGCATATCCCACTAGTACTCTTCCTATCCATTTTGCATCCTACAAAATCAAAATCGGAATATCCTATTAGGCTACATGAGACACCCTTAGGGTACCACAAACACATTTGGGAAGTGCCTACTAGGTATTTCATTATTTTTTTAACAGCACTTAAATGATATTCCTTACGGTTAGCCTGATATCTAGCACACATGCAAACACTAAACATAATATTTGGCCTACTAGCAGTAAGATAAAGAAGAGATCCAATCATACCTCTGTATTTCGTTATTTCTACAGATTTACCTCCTTCATCTTTATCCAAATAGCAAGAAGTGCCCATTAGTGTAACCATGTGTTTAGCATTGTCCATTTCGAACTTTTTGAGTAGTTCCTTACAGTATTTAGTTTGACTTATGAATGTCCCTTCTTTTGTTTGTTTAATTTGAAGCCCAAGGAAGAAATTAAGTTCTCCCATCATTGACATTTTGAATTCATTCTGCATTGACTTAGCAAAATCTTTGCAAAGGGATTCATTAGTAGCACCAAAGATAATATCATCCACATATATTTGTACAAGGAGAATATCATGTTTTTTATTTAAAAAAAAGGGTAGTATCGACTTTTCCTCTTGAAAAATCATTTTCTAAAAGAAACTTACTCAACCTTTCATACCAAGCTCTAGGAGCTTGTTTTAAGCCATACAAGGCCTTTTTTAGTTTAAAAACATGGTTGGGTAGTTCATGATTTTCAAAACCCGGAGGTTGTTCAACATACACCTCCTCTTGAATAAAGCCATTTAGAAAATCACTTTTAACATCCATTTGATATAACTTGAAATCCATGATGCAATCATATTCAAGTAACATTCTAATGGCTTCTAATCTAGCTACAGGTGCATATGTTTCTTCATAATCTATTCCTTCTTCTTGGTTATAACCTTTTACAACTAATCTAGCTTTATTTCTTGTTATCAAGCCATTTTCATCAAGTTTGTTTCTAAAAACCTATTTAGTGCCAATTATAGGGTGATTATTAGGCCTAGGAACTAATTCCCAGACTTGGTTTTTTTCAAATTGATTTAATTCCTCTTGTATAGCTAAGATCCAATGTTCATCATCAAAAGCTTCAGTTATATCCTTAGGTTCAATTTGAGAAACAAAGGCTAAGTGATTACATACATTTCTAAGATAGTTTCTAGTAATTACCCCTTTTGAGATATCACCTATCACGGAGTCAAGAGGGTGGTGTCTTGATGTCCTTCTTTCTTTAGGAAGGTCCATGACTTGTGATTATTCTTGATTAGGAGATTCCTCTTCTTGTTTCCTTTCTTCCTTGTTGTCCAAATGTGATTTCGCCAAAACTTCTGCAACATCATCAACAATAAACTCCTTTCTCAATCTATTTGGATTAGTTTCATCAAATGCAACATGAATGGATTCTTCAATTGTCATAGTTCTTTTGTTATAAATTCTAAAAGCTTTGCTATGAATAGAATAAAATAGAAATATACCTTCATCAGACTTAGCATCAAACTTTCTTAAGTTATCCTTTCCATTATTCAAAACAAAACATTTACATCTAAAAACATGAAAATGTGAGACATTTGGCTTTCTTCCCTTGTATAACTTATATGGGGTTCTCTTTAAAATCGGTCTTATAAGGGCTCTATTCATTAGATAACACGCAGTATTTACCGCATTTGCCCAAAAATACTTAGGAAGAGAAGCCTCATTAAGCATAGTTCTTGCCATTTCTTCCAAAGATCGACTTTTGCTTTCTACAACTCCATTTTGTTGTAGAGTTCTAGGGGCAGAAAAATCATGCTCAATGCCATGTTCATCACAGAAAGTTTCAAAAACATGATTTTCAAACTCACCACCATGGTCAGTTCTTATGGATGTAATTGAAAAACTTTTTTCATTTTGGATAACTTTGGCAAGTTTCTTAAAAGCTAGAAATGCATCATTTTTGTGAGAAAGAAATAAAGTCCATGTAAATCTAGAAAAATCATCCACAATCACTAACGCATAATAATTCCCACCAAAGCTCATAGTTCTAGATGGTCCAAAAAGATCAATGTGCAAAAGTTGCAAAGGTCTAGTAGTTGAAATAATGTTTTTGGCTTTAAAAGAGACCTTTACTTGTTTTCCCTTTTGACATGCATCACATAATTTATCCTTTTCAAAATTGAGCTTGGGAAGTCCAATTACTAGTTCTTTAGAAATTAACTTTTTTAAGTGGTCCATGTGAATGTGAGCAATTCTCCTATGCCATAACCAAGACTCATCTTCCTTACTTAAAAAACATTTTGCATCATTTGAAGATATATCATCAAGACTAATCATATAAATGTTATTAACTCTATGACCAATAAACATAACATGCTTGTCATTTTTATCTTCAATTATGCAACAATTTGAATCAAATATAACTTTATTTCCTTTATCACATAATTGACTAATACTAAGCAAGTTATATTTCAAACCTTCAACAAGCAAAACATTATCAATAGACGAGTTAGGACTCTTACTGACTTTGCTGACTCTAAGAATCTTTCCTTTGTTGTTATCTCCATAGGTTACATGTCCAAGAGTTTTGGGAACAAGGAAAGAGAATTTTGAGTTGTCTCCGGTCATGTGCTTAGAGCATCCACTATCGAGGTACCAATTTGAGCTCTTTGCCTTCAAGCACACCTACAACACAAATTTAATTTTTAACCTTTGGTACCCAAATTTTCTTGGGTCCTTGAATGTTAGTTGTGGGTATTGTTCCCTTAGGAACCCAAACCATTTTTGTTCTAACTTTGGTATTAATATTTTTCCTTGTATTGCAAGTTGATGCACTGTGACCCTTCTTCCCACAATAGAAACATTTAATAAATGGGCTACTAGAAGTATTTGAATAAACAAAGAAATTTTTATAAGATTTGTGCTGATTTTTCGGGCTGTAACCAATTCCAGCCTTTTGAAAAATAACCCTTTGTTTTCCTAACATGATATTTAAATTATCTCTTCCAAAAGTGAATTTTGCAAGGGTGTTCTTTAAGTCTTCTATTTCTTTTTCAAGCAAATGACATGAAGAACAAGATGAAGTTGTAGAAGCATGTGAAGAATGAGATGTGCATGCATCAATAATTGTTATTGACCGTAAATTCGCAAGCGCACGGGTCGACAAGTAATATAAAGGAGAGTTAGAGTATCGTGTCCCAAAGGATTGAATAATTTAGAAGAATGTTAAACTTAACTAATATTCACAAATTTTTATCCAAGCAAATGAAAGAGAGTGGGTTGCAATTTAAGTAACAACTTAAAGGAAACAAAATAAGAAAACACCAAACACTAATTTCACAAGAGAAGATGAGAATGATTAAAGCCTAGGGGTCCCTATTCACTTGCTATTTCAATGATTAATTGCAATTAACAAGCACCTATCAATGAATTGATATATGTTGGCTAATAATCATCAATAGATAAGAGCCTATGTCTAGGACAATTACCCATGTGAAACCTAGCTATTTCACTATGTGTCCATGTGAAGCAACATAAGAATCACTCATTGAGGCCAATTATCAAACACTTGCCATGCATGACCAAAGGGTATGTGTCCATCCCCTTAGTTAAACATACATCAACCATACCATATCCATATTCACAACACCCTATTTCTAGTTCAATTGGAATATTAAAAATCATGCAATTGATGGCCAATCAATAACAAGCACTAAGCATAGATATGGATGAACAAAACCAATTTCATTGAAAGGATACTCAACTAATTACAAATTAATCAATCCATAGCAAGATTCTAGAGAGCCCCTAGATTAGAGTTTAGTTACACATTATCAAGGAGAAGAAAACAAATGTAATCAAATGATTCATCAAGTTACAAATCAAGAGATAAAGGGGAAAGAATGAACAAAAATGGAGAGATTCCAAGCTTAATCTTCCTCCTTCTTCTTGATTCTTCCTTTAGTCACCTTCAATCCAAGTGTGTTCTTTCTCCTCTCACTTGCTCTCTGGAATTCGTGGCTAGGTTAGAACTGAAGATCCCCTTTCATCCTCCCAAAAATCAGAATATAAGGGTAAAATTCGTGTGCCAGGATTTTACTCACGCCTAGGCGTGGATTTACCACGCCTAGGCGTGGTTATGAATCACGTGCCTGTCCTCTGCTTTCCACGCCTAGGCTTGACTTCACCACGCCTAGGCGTGGAAGTCTTTGTCTGAATCTCCCTGAAAAACTGAGTTTGTCACGCCTAGGCGTGAATTAACCACGCCTAGGCGTGGGTGTCTCTGCTTCTAATCCCTGAGAAACTGCAAGGGCCACGCCTAGGCTTGGATTTGTCACGCCTAGGCGTGGGTTGGAAGCACCTTCCCTTGATGATTTCTTCACACTTTGGGCCTCTCTTCACTTTCCTCATCCCTTCCAAGGCCTTTCTCATCTTGAATACCTATATCAAAACAATGATAAAGTCCATCAAATCACAATTCATCCAACTTCGATAAACAAGATCTTCAAAGATTCAATTATAAATCATTTGAATCAACAAGCTTAATTCACCAAAGTCATGCAAATATTGAACTTATGACCTTGAAAACTTAGGGATAGCATGCTCAAATACAATCAAATTCAAGTGAATTAACTTCATTTTCTGAAGTTATCACACCCCCAAACCTAAAGTTTTGCTAGTCCTCGAGCAAACTAATCCAAGCAGAAAAAGGAATTACAATCCAATTCAAAGGACAAGAAACATGAGGCAATTTGAACTAAAGCAAACCCAGCTTCCAATTATCATTTACACCCTCAGAAATCACTTCACAACCTCACAACAAGGTCCACACATGCAAGAAATTCCCAACTATTGTGATCACCCTTGAATGCCATTTTTGTGCACGAAAGATTTCCCAAGCCCATCTATTTAAGACCCTTTCCTAATCATGAAGAGCAAGATGGATGAATTTATAAAATGCACATGCACTCTCAAAAGAATGTTCTTCATCCCTTTCTCCACTAATGTAGGCAAGACAGAATCAAGATCATGAGGGTCTTTTAAGCTTGTAATGTAAGGCTAGGGGTAGTGGCTAAGAAAGAAGGGAAAGGATTTGAATTCAAATATCAAGCACATAATCAACCACTTCTATTGAACCAAGCCAAGCATGTAGATACACAAACAGAATCCAAATTGAAGAATCAACTTTCTTTATTCCATTTTCTCATCATTTCAATTTTTTTTTATATATATTTCTAAGATCATACATACAACCTTATTTTCATTGCAAAAAGGGCTTCAATTCACACAACAACCCACTTATTTATTTTCTTTCTTCTTTTTTTTTCTCTTTTTTTTTGGATATATATACCATTTTTGAATGAAAGCTAGTAAACACAAATTCCTGGATTCTTAGCATCATGCAAAACACTATGGCTCAAAACAACAGAACTACTCAATCATGTGCTCAACAAGGGACCTGTATTGAGGGGAAGAGATCTTTCTTTCACAAGCATGGGTTAAGAGGGTAGAGATTAGGGTTAAAGAAATGAAAATTAGGCCACACACACACGCACACTAGGCTTCAAAAGGGGTACTAGGGGACTCATTCATTCAAGGTTGGCTTGAAAAGCTCAATCGGTCCAAACAAGTGCCCTAGTCATTTCCTTGAAAACGCATTGCCTAGGATTTTGCCTCAAAAGGGAATTAGACAAGCTTCTAAGATGCAAATAGACTTTACACATGCCAATCATAAATTTATCCAACCATGCATTTCATTCATATTTCAGAATCCACCACACATGCAACATGGATTTTCTCTCATACGTAATTATGGCAATAAGTGTAAGCGCAAAAATTTGAATTTTTACAAATGAGTTCCCAAGCAGTGAGGTGTATATATGATCCACACAATCATCAGATATTCTAATCAGAAATCAGGCATGCACAAGTTCAACCTGCCTCAACACACATTCATTCATTCAATTCCTAATTCACGCAACTCTCAAGGCAAAATCACGCTCACTCAGATCCGAAGAGAAGGGAATCAATATATATATGTCCAAACAATGATTCAACAAGCAGTCACAAAAAAAAAATCATCAATCCAATCCCCCCCCCCCAAACCTAAGATAAGCAGTGTCCCACTGTATCCAAAAGAAATCAAGTTTTTCAATAAAGTATGTACAATGGACTGAAATGAAAAACAGAAAAAAATAAAGCAGAAAATGCAAGAAAACAAGGGTTCTGGCGCCTCAAAACAAGTCCTCCTCATCAAATAGGTCATCGCCCTCAGCGCCCATCTCCGCATCATCAGCTGGTGGAGGAGGAGGAGGAGGAGGTGAAGCTGCCACTGGTGGGGCTGCAAAAGGAGGAAATGCTGGAAAATCATCCATTGGGCGCCCCTGACCCAAAGCTATCCAATGAATGCCCTGGTACATCGCAGCCAGCATCTCCTGCTGCGTAGTCAGCATCTCCTGCTGCCTATCCAGGCGCTGATCAACAGAGGCAGCCCAAGCAGCGTCAAAGACTGCGTAGGGGCGTGGGACAGGTGTGAGGCGGGCTATGGAGCGGTATAGGAGCGAGCTCGGGCTTTGCGGCTAGGGGCGAGCGAGGGGCTTGCCTGCGCGCTTCCCGGGCGGTCATGATCGTCGAACCCCCTCTCTCATCATCGAGTCTTCGGCTTGACGCGCACCTCAGTGTCCTTCCATCTAACGTGAGCTCTCTCACAAAGCTGACAAATGAGGAAGGGGAAGAAAAGTGATTTGAGCCGGGAGGTGATGCACGGTCCCGATCGATCGAAAAGTATCGAGCAAAGGTCCACCGTCGGGACCGTGGATCGCATACAACATGTACGCCCGCTCGGATAAATTTCGACCGGTGCTCGGTGGGGAGCAAACAGGAGCACACAAAATGATTCCAAGGGTGCAGCTCACGGCGCAAACTCTCCTGTTTGATGAATCTGATGGAGCGGTCTGAGTTCCACTGAACCTGAATCGGGAAGGCCGGATCACAGATACTGGTCATGACTATGCTGAATGGTGTTCCTCCCTCCTCTTCAGGTAACTGTAAAGTCCTGTAAGCACACCGAAGAGGAGGAGGGCCAAGGTCCATAATCCGCCGAATGCGATCCACGAGTAATCAACTACCTTCCTTCGACTTTGGTAGTGGAAATGGAGCGCTTCTCAGCATGCGCATTGGTGTAGAATTCCTTTACTATAGCGCCACGGGTTCCTCGGAGGATGCTCGGCAAAAGGTCATCCGGTGGAGTGCTTCGGTGGCATCGAAAATGGCGGGATAACGTGCCACATTAATACCATGGAAGCCCTCTCGGTATGATGTTAATCTTGCGCAAATGCTTTGTCGAGAAATAGTCAAAAGCATCCTACGTTGTAAAGTAGGCTGGGTCAAAAACTGGAATTTCATCACCATCCTCAGCCTGGCTTGGTCCAGCCTCAACAGTTTTCCTTGGACGCTTCGACATGGTTAGAGGATACCTGAAAAGAATTTAATCCCTGTTATGACCATTGAACAAGAATCAAGCAATCAATGTAAGCAGTCATATCCAATTAGAACAGTTGGCAATGCAAACAATAAGCCCCATCATTCACAAATGTCACTCATGCAACCATGTAGCCCAAAGCTCGCCCAAATCAACAATTCAACCCCAAAAGTGACAGAAGATCTTTCAGACAACTCAAAATGATAACTCAGAGCTCAAGCATGATGACAATATAAATTAACATCCTCCAATCACATAACAGCATCAGCACATCAATCATGCACAACCCAGATATGCAAAGGGCACAATTCTAAATCAATCAATGTCAATCCATAGTTTAGTTAACTCCTAGTCAAACCTAGTCACTATCCAACCAAACCACAAGGTTAACCAAATCATAGCCCAAGCAACAGTCACAACTTAGATGCATTAAATCCTAGCATTCAACATAACAAAATAAAGCCAGATCATAGCACTACCAAAGCACAACAGAGCTAATCCACAGATGATTCACAACCCAAGCAATTCACACTTAACCCAACCAATTAACATAGTGTAACCAATTCCTAGCCCCACCCCAAAAATCGCAACAGTCACATGATTAACAACTCCGAAATTACTAGAATCATTGAGCAAAATTAAGTATATCAGCAGCCATACCATTCAAAAAATCAAGAATTCCAGAGTGCTGAATAAAAATGCAGAATTCACACTACCAGAAATATTCAACCACATTAACACAGTGTGACCCTTGATGAGCAATATATCAACCCAAAAAAAATAGCCATGTTGAAACGGAGCATAGCAGAAGATAGGACAATGCTACACATTTCAAAAATATTCAACATGTTAATCATGGAAACAGAGCATCTCAGAATTACAGTGATCACAACATATTCAACGTCCTCATATGGTGAACAATTTAATCACAAATGGGAACAACCACAATAGTTAGACAACTCGGAAGTAAAAAATGTGGAACTCACCGTGAATGAAGAACCAATGTCACAAAGTACCCAAAAACCACGAAACAGAGAAGACAAAATCAAACCCAATACCAAAATCAACAAGAACAGGGAAATGGGATTTTGGAAAATGGTAGGGCAGGTACGGTGGTTGTTGGGTGGGGGAAATGTGGGTGGAGATACGGTGATGGCTGAGAAGAGGGGTTGACGGTGGTGTTACGATGGAGGTGCTTAGGTGGAGAGGAGGAAAGAAGAAGGAGGAAAGAAGAGGAAAGAAGCTACGGTGGTTTAGGTGAAGGAGGAGGGAAAAATCATAAAGGGGTTAGGGATTTGAGAGGGGATTAGGAAAGAAAGGACAAAATGCTGCGTTTTGCGCGACAACAGACACATCACGCCTAGGCGTGATGTTACCACGCCTAGGCGTAGTTATTATTATTATTATTATTTTTTTTTTTAAAATTTTAATTTTAATTTAAATTTAAATTTTTTTTTCAGCAATACTAAGCCTAGGCGTGGAAAACACACGCCTAGGCGTGATGCTTGCAGGTTAAATTGACTGAAAACACAGAGAGTACCACGCCTAAGCGTGTATAATCCACGCCTAGGCTTGGATATCTCTGGAAAATTTCCCCAAAAGCAGCTGAGACCATCACGCTTAGGCGTGTAAAAACCACGCCTAGGCGTGGGACTTAGGATCTCAAATCTGAACAGCAACACCAGAATACCCCACATCCATGCATCAAACACACCCTCCTTATTCTCAAACATCTAAGAACAACATAGGAATGACAAGAACAATCAAAGCATCAAATTGAAAAGCAAACACTAAAATAATAAAACAAAATCAACCAAAATTACAAAATAAAAGAAAAATCATGCATATAATTGTCCTACGCGAAGAGATAGGGTTAAGAAATTGGGTTGCCTCCCAAAAAGCGCCTTATTTATAGTCCTGGCTGGACTTTGCAGACACTCAGGATGGGGGAGCAAGGGTAAGTGAGGTTTTGTGCCTCTCCACCTCACCACCTAAGTAGGGCTTGAGTCGCTAACCATTGACCTTGAAGGTTGACTTTAAAACTAGGTCTTCCAAGGTTATGGCACCATGAGGAAAAACTTCCACAACCAGAAATGGACCTGACCATCTAGATTTGAGCTTGCCAAGAAATAGTTTAAGCCTTGAGATGAACAGGAAAACCTTCTACCCTGGTGCAAAGTTTCTTAGGATAATACAATTGTCATGCCACTTCTTCACCTTGTCCTTGCATATCTTGGCATTTTCATATGCTTGTAGACGAAATTCCTCAAGTGCATTGAGTTGCAACAATCGTTTCTCTCCACAAGCTTCAGAATCCCAATTCAATCTCTTGATGGACCAATAAGCATGGTGCTCAAGCTCAACGGAAGGTGACATGCCTTGTCCAAAAACTAGTTGATAGGGGACATGCCAAGAGGGGTTTTGTAGTAAGCGGTGCGATATGTCCAAAGAGCGTCATCCAGCTTCTTTGACCAATCCTTCCTAGAAGGACTCACGCTTTCTCCAAAATCCGCTTCAACTCTCTATTAGAAACCTCTGCTTAGCCACTTGATTGTGGATGGTAGGCTGTGGCTACCCTATGTGTCACCCCATATTTGGCCAGTAATGCAGTAAAGTACTTGTTGCAGAAATGAGATCCTTCATCACTAATAATAGCACGAGGGTGCCAAACCTTGAGAAAATGTTCTTTTTCAAAAAAACCAAACCACCTTGGAGTCACTAGTGGGTAAGGCACATGCTTCCACCCACTTCGACACATAATCCACCGCTACAAGAATATAACGGTTGCCAAAAGATGATACAAAGGGCCCCATAAAGTCTATGCCCCACACATCAAAGAGCTCCACTTCCAAAATGGAGTTCAAGGGCATCTCATTCCTCCTTGAGATATTTCCAGTTCATTGACAACGGTCACAGTTGGCTGCAAAGGAGTAAGAATCTCGAAACAGAGAAGGCCAACAGAAGCCTGATTGCAAAACCTTAGCCGCTGTCCTTTCACCCCCATAGTGACCTCCATATGGTGAAGCATGACATTGCTCAAGTATCGCACTAGTCTCCTCCATAGGAATGCATCTTCTAAGCACTTGATCAGCACACTGCTTAAAGAGAAATGGCTCATCCCAAATAAAATATCTGACATCATGAAGGAACTTCTTTTTCTGATGATAAGACAATTCAGATGGCACCAATCCACTCACTATGTAGTTAGCAAAATCAGCATACCATGGATCTGAACTAGCAAACACTGCAAATAACTGTTCATCTGGAAACGACTCACCAATCAAGGCTGGGTCTTGCTGATACTTCTCATTCTCTAACCTGGAAAGATGATCAGCCACCTGATTTTCAGCACCCTTTCGATCTCTGATCTCAAGATCAAACTCTTGTAATAATAATACCCAGATGAATCAACCTTGGCTTGGCATCCTTTTTGCTTATTAGATACTTGATGGCAGAGTGGTCTGTGAAGACAATGACTTTGGTGCCAACCAAATATGCTCTGAACTTGTCAAAAGCAAACACTACAGCAAGGAGTTCCTTCTCAGTAGTGGTGTAGTTCAGCTGAGCATCATTGAGTGTCCGGCTTGCATAATAGATGGAGTGAAAGATTTTGTTCTTCCTTTGGCCCAACACTGCTCCAATTGCATAGTCACTAGCGTCACACATGAGCTCAAATGGTAAGGTCCAATCTGGAGTAGTGATAATGGGTGCAGAGATAAGCCTCTTCTTCAATTCCACAAAGGCTTCCATACAGGCTTCATCAAACTTGAAAACCACATCTTTTTCCAAAGAAGTTACACAATGGTTTAGCAAGCTTAGAGAAGTCTTTGATGAACCGCCGTTAGAATCCAGCATGACCAAGGAAGCTCCGAACTCCCTTCACTGAAATTGGTGGAGGAAGTTTCTCAATCACTTCAATTTTAGCTCGGTCCACTTCCATTCCTTTAGATGACACTCTATGACCAAGTACTATTCCCTCTTGGACCATAAAATGACATTTCTCCCAATTGAGCACCAAATTGGTTTCCTTGCACCTTTGCAACACCAGGGCCAAGTTCTGAAGACAACCATCAAAAGAATCACCAAAAACAGAGAAATCGTCCATGAATATCTCCAAGCAATTCTCTACCATATCAGTGAAAATGGCCATCATACACCTCTGAAAAGTAGCAGGAGCGTTGCACAACCCGAAGGGCATTCTTCTGAAAGCATAAGTCCCATAAGGGCAGGTGAATGTTGTTTTCTCTTGATCATCCGGGGCAATCGCAATCTGATTGTAGCCCGAGTACCCATCCAAGAAATGGTAAAACTCATGACATGCCAACCTATCCACCATCTGATCAATAAATGGCAATGGAAAATGATCCTTTCTGGTTGCATTGTTAAGCTTCCTGTAATCCATGCATATGCGCCATCCAGTGACAGTCCTGGTGGGAATCAAATGATTATTCTCATTTGCTACAACTGTCATTCCACCTTTCTTAGGCACACACTGAACTGGGCTCACCTATTTGCTATCAGAAATAGGGTATATAATACTTGCATTCAGCCACTTGATAATCTCCTTTTTGACAACCTCCTTCATGATGGGATTTAGGCGCCTCTAATGTTCAATGGTTAGCTTATAATCAGCTTCCAACAATATTTTGTGCATGCAGATGGTAGGGCTAATACCTATGATATCTGCAATAGACCACCCTAAGGCTTGTTTGTATTCCCTGAGCACTCTGAGCAACTTAGATTCTTACTCTTCTGATAAGGATGAGGAGATGATAACTGGCAATGTGGACTCCTCCCCTAGGTATGAATACCTCAAATGATCAAGCAGTGGCTTGAGCTCTAGCTTAGGTGGAACTATGATAGAGGACTGGAGACTGAGCTTATCAGAAGGTATGTTCAACGGCTCAAAACCTGGTCTCTTGTAAAACTTAGCGGACACGTCATCAGCGCGCTTTAATACATTCCATCACATCATCCTTCTATCTACATGCTCATGTATGGATGTTAATGATAAAGCAAGGGGATCATCAGTGAAATTAGTATGGAATGCAGTATTAACTACTTGATCAATCATACCTGTGTAAGAATATTCTTCATGGTCATTGGGAAATTTCATGGATTTGTAAATGTTAAAAGTTACCTTATCCTCATTGACCTGCATTGTAAGCTCACCTTTTTGGACATCGATCATAGTCTTACCCGTGGCCGTAGAAGGGTCTCCCAAGAATCAAAGGCACATTGCGGTCCTCTTCCATGTCTAGAATGATGAAATCATTGGAAAGATGAACTTGTCCACCTTGACCAATACATCTTCTATGACCCCTTTAGGGTATGTGAGAGAACGGTCAGCCAGCTGCAAGGTAACTGAAGTCGGCTTCGCCTCCCCCAAACCTAGCCTTTGAAAGATGGATAAGGGCATCAAGTTTATGCTTGCCCCTAGATCACACAAGGCTTTTCCAAAGAATTGACTCCCGATTGTGCATGGAATGGTGAAGCTCCCGGGGTCTTTCAATTTGGGAGGTAGCTTACTTCGCAAAATTGCACTACATTCCTCTGTGAGAGCTACGGTCTCATAATCCCCAATTTCCTCTTCTTGGACAAGATGTCTTTCATGAACTTCACATAACTCGGCATTTGTTCTAACGCCTCAAAGAAATGGAATGTTGATGTGAAGCTTCTTGAAAATTTCCAAGAATTTTGGAATTGAGCATCAAGCTTCTGCTTTGCTAGCCGGTTAGGAAAAGGTGGAGGTGGTGTTATGGGCTTGTCCTCCTTCTTCTTGTCTTCAACCCTTTCCTTAGCCATTTTCTCATTTTTCTCAACCTCTTTGCTCACAACCTTTCATCTTGAGCCACCTCAATTTCTTCTTCAAGTTGTTTGGTCATTGGATTACCTTCTATCTCCTTCCCACTCCTCAATGAGATAACCTTGCAATGCTCATTAGATGCACCCTTGGGATTGTTGATGGTGTCACTTGGAAAATTCCTTGGGGTCTGTTATTTAGAGCTTGGGCAAGTTGGCCCACTTGAGTCTCAAGATTCCTCAAAGAAGCCGCTTGACTTTGCATTAAAGCATCGTGGGATGCTAGCCTTGAATCAGTCTTAGTCATGTAATCTTGTTGACTGTCATAAACTAAGCAAACATCTTCTCCAAATTAGAAGTTGAAGTCGATGTTGAAGTTTGGGCTTGAAGGGGCTCTGTTGTTAAAAGCCTGGAGGAGCACGAGGTGCTTGATTATGCTGATGAGACGAGGAAGAGCCTTGAACATTTCCACCCCATGAGAGATTAGGATGGTTCCGCCAACTAGGGTTATAAGTATTACCAAATGCATAGTGTTGTGACCCGATTGATGGAATTGACTAGCATATTGTACACTTTCCAAGCTAGCCATACAATTAGCAGTGGAGTGATGATCCCCACAATGATCACAAATCTCAGCTGTGATATTAGCTCTGCTTGCAACTGAGTTGACTATCATAGTGTCTAACTTCTTGGAGAGTGCTGCCACTTGAGCGGAAAGTGATGTGAGAGCATCAACTTCATGTATCCCGGCAGCCGTTCTCCTAGGAGTAACCCTTTTTGTTGGCCACTGATAGTTGTTGTTAGCCATTTCTTCCAACAGGTCATAGGCTGCATCCACAGTCTTGCTCTTAAGTGCCCCTCCAGCTGCTGCATCAATTATGGAACGAATGGAGGTTGTCAAGCTATTGTAGAAAGTATGAACCAATATCCATTTTGCTATGCCATGGTGGGGGCACTTCCTTAACAAATCTTTAAATCGCTCTCATGCTTCATATAAAGTTTCTCCTTCAAATTGCCTGAAGGACAAGATGTCATTTCTGTACTTCATTGCCTTCATGGGAGGAAAGAATCGGTCCAAGAACTTTTGAGCCAGCTCTTCCCAGGTAGTGATAGAATGTTCTGGTAAAGAATGAAGCCAAGCCTTGGCCCTATCCCTCAATGAAAAAGAGAAGAGCCTTAAGCGAGCTGCATCATCAGTCATCCCATGATGCTTGAAAGTATCACATATCTCTAGGAAATTGGCTAGATGAGCATTAGGATCTTCATGGGGTAAATCTCCAAACAACACATTTTGTTGAACCATCTGAATAATAGCAGGCTTGATCTCAAAAAGTATGTGCTTGGACAGGTGGCCTTCTAATGCTAGATCAGATTTCTCTAGCACTTGGGGTGGCATATTCCCTCAATGGTCTTCCAGTATTTGCCTCCTCCGCCATCTTAGATTCACTAACCAAATTTAGTGCTTGTTCTTGTACTTGTTGTTCTCTTAGCAATCTACGAAATGTCCTTTCAATCTCAGGATCATAAGGAAATTGAGACACTCCTTGAGTTCTTCGCATACAAGAGCCAAGTACCTGAAAATAAAAAAAATGCAAAACAAAACGAACGAAACTTGAAATAAGAATTGTGAATAGATGTAAGAAATAACACAAAATCTAAACTCAATCCCCGAAGAATGCGCCAAAAACTTGTTGTTGACCGTAAATCCGCAAGCGCACGGGTCGACAAGTAATATAAAGGAGAGTTAGAGTATCGTGTCCCAAAGGATTGAATAATTTAGAAGAATGTTAAACTTAACTAATATTCACAAATTTTTATCCAAGCAAACAAAAGAGAGTAGGTTGCAATTTAAGTAACAACTTAAAGGAAACAAAATAAGAAAACACGAAACACTAATTCCACAAGAGAAGATGAGAATGATTAAAGCCTAGGGGTCCCTATTCACTTGCTATTTCAATGATTAATTGCAATTAACAAGCACCTATCAATGAATTGATATATGTTGGCTAATAATCATCAATAGATAAGAGCCTATGTCTAGGACAATTACCCATGTGAAACCTAGCTATTCCACTATGTGTCCATGTGAAGCAACATAAGAATCACTCATTGAGGCCAATTATCAAACACTTGCCATGCATGACCAAAGGGTATGTGTCCATCCCCTTAGTTAAACATACCATAATGTAATTGAACATACATCAACCATACCATATCCATATTCACAACACCCTATTTCTAGTTCAATTGGAATATTAAAAATCATGCAATTGATGGCCAATCAATAACAAGCACTAAGCATAGATATGGATGAACAAAACTAATTTCATTGAAAGAATACTCAACTAATTACAAATTAATCAATCCATAGCAAGATTCTAGAGAGCCCCTAGATTAGAGTTTAGTTACACATTATCAAGGAGAAGAAAACAAATGTAATCAAATGATTCATCAAGTTACAAATCAAGAGATAAAGGGGAAAGAATGAACAAAAATGGAGAGATTCCAAGCTTAATCTTCCTCCTTCTTCTTGATTCTTCCTTTAGTCACCTTCAATCCAAGTGTGTTCTTTCTCCTCTCACTTGCTCTCTGGAATTCGTGGCTAGGTTAGAACTAAGATCCCCTTTCATCCTCCCAAAAATCAGAATATAAGGGTAAAATTCGTGTGCCAGGATTTTACTCACGCCTAGGCGTGGATTTACCACGCCTAGGCGTGGTTATGAATCACGTGCCTATCCTCTGCTTTCCACGCCTAGGCTTGACTTCACCACGCCTAGGCGTGGAAGTCTCTGTCTGAATCTCCCTGAAAAACTAAGTTTGTCACGCCTAGGCATGAATTAACCACGCCTAGGCGTGGGTGTCTCTGCTTCTAATCCCTGAGAAACTGCAAGGGCCACGCCTAGGCTTGGATTTGTCACGCCTAGGCGTGGGTTGGAAGCACCTTCCCTTGATGATTTCTTCACACTTTGGGCCTCTCTTCACTTTCCTCATCCCTTCCAAGGCCTTTCTCATCTTGAATGCCTATATCAAAACAATGATAAAGTCCATCAAATCACAATTCATCCAACTTCGATAAACAAGATCTTCAAAGATTCAATTATAAATCATTTGAATCAACAAGCTTAATTCACCAAAGTCATGCAAATATTGAACTTATGACCTTGAAAACTTAGGGATAGCATGCTCAAATACAATCAAATTTGAGTGAATTAACTTCATTTTCTGAAGTTATCAATAATTCCCAAAGTTTCATTTTCAATTTTTAATTCTTCAATCTCTTTGTTTAAAATAAGAATTTGATTTTCTAGAGAAGAAATTATTTTCTTAGAAGAAGAGATTAATTTAGTGAGCCTTAGTGATTCATCATGTAGTTCTTCAAAGGCATCTTGTAATTCATTATAAGAAGGCAATAAATCAGAATTTACCTCATTGTCATTTTCTTCTTCTTCTCCTTTGGCTATAAGACATAGATGGGCTTCTTCGCTATCTAAACTATCAGTTGAGTCCATGTTGTTGTCATCCCATGCTATGTAGGCTCTTCTTCCTTTTCTTTCCTTGAAGGGTTTCTTTTTAAATTTCTCCATCTTCTTTTGGTAAATTGGACACTCCATTTTCATGTGTCTAGATTTTCCACACTCGTAGCAAGTTGGAGTTGAAGTTGTTCCTTCCCCCTTATGATGAGTTTTCTTTGGTGGAAAAGATGGTCTTCTTTGGTTTCCTTTCTTTCTAAGAAACTTACCAAATTTCTTAACCATAAGGCTAAGGTTTTCTTCATTTAGTTCAATATTTTCGGTGCTTTGCAGTTTGAAATTCTAAAAAATTCATCATACCCCAAGGCATTGGTAATGATGTTTTTGGCTTTTAAATTATGTTGAACTATCTTTTTATCATCATCAGACCATTCATTCCTTGGAGTTTCAATCTTTACACCATCAATCGTTTTTGTAGGTATAAATGCGTCGTTTTCGATAGCATCCCACACATATAGATCAATAGCTTCGATGAAGATTTTCATTCTTTCCTTCCAATATGTGTAACCATCCCCATTGAAAAAGGGTGGTCAGTTTATGGAAGATCTCTCTGAAAAGTCATTTGAGGAAGCCATGTTCTCTTGAAGCGGCTAAGCTCTTTATACAAGAGTCTAGCTCTGATACCACTTGTTACCAAATGGCTTTCAGCACTTAAGAGGGGGTGAATTGAGTATTAAATTCTTTTCGTAAAAGCGTAAACAAATTAAATATGCTAAAATTAAAATTTTAAAATGACGCAAAAATAAAGGAAGAGAAGAAGAACAACCAATAAATAAATTGCGAGAGATAATAAAATAAATACAGATAAATAAAAGATTAAGGATAAGAAAAGTAGGCACGATATTTATCCTGGTTCGACCACCAACCACTTGTGGCCTATGTCCAGTCCTCGAAACGCAATTCAAGATTTTTCACTATTCAAGACAAGCTTAAAATAGGTGCTTGCGACCTTTACAATCAGAAGCACTTTTCACACACAAGGAAACTCTACCCTTGTGCTAAAGCCTCAAACTGTCAGGGATACCTCACCCTTACACAAACCTTCAAGGGATACCTCACCCTTGTTACAAAGCCTTAAAGGGATACCTCACCCTCTCAGAAATACAGTAGAAAATAGATGAAGAGAAACTCTCACAAAGAGTCAATATCACAAATTGAAGCACTATAAAACTCTCTAAGGATATCTCAGAATTTTGGTAAAAGAGCACATAAAATAAGATAGAAAATTGTAAATCACGTTTTTAGCACAAGCAAAAATAGTTTAGATTGTTCAGGACCTGCAAAAGTGACACAAGGTCTCTATTTATAGAGCCTTTGAGCACAAATGCCCATTGGAAGCATTAATTACGATTTTGATTTTGAAATATGTCTGTTTCTTTCTAAAATAGGCTTTGTGGGTTATTCGAATACCTATATGGTTATTTGAATACCACTGCTTAGTGAAAAACAAATCTGCATGGGGTTATTCGAATACCTATAAGGTTATTCGAATACCTCGGCTTCAAAATACATGGAGAAAATAGTTCAAAAGAGGTTTATTCGAATACTTCTCAATCTATTCGAATACTTCTATTTAAAAACTTTTTTCTGTAATCAGGTGTATTCGAATACCACATGGGTTATTCGAATACCTCATTTTGAAAAACAAATTTTAAGAAATCCTATATTCGGATGCCTATTGTGCTATTTGAATACTTCTGTTTAAAAACAAGAAAAACGTAGCAGGTTATTCGAGTACCTTGGGGGTTATTCGAATACCCCTGTTAGAAAATCATTTGAAAACCTTTTGAAAACTACCCAGGTGATTTCTGAATTTCTAAAATATTTTGATCTTTTAAAACCATATTAAAACTTTAGTTTAAATTTATAAGGAACAAGTCTTAAGATCTTTTAAACAAAATAATGAGATATCCAGTAAGAGCTCTATACAAAAAGATCCTAAGTCCTAAAGCTAATCTTTGAAGATCTTGGACTTAGTCTTCTCATCATCTCCATGTTTGTTATCATCAAAATTCATCTTCATTGTTGCATGGTAATCACAAAATCGCCTTCAAGAACATAATTGAACTTTAACAAAGATAGGATTACAATTTATCGTAGGGGTAGTGTAGTGGATTCTAAGTCCTAGGCTTTTAAATCTTTGTTAAATATCATATTTTCTAGTCTTAATTGTTTACTTTATTGCTTTTCTTTTCATCTTAATTTTAATATAGCTTTCACTAATGCTTTTATTCACTTAAACAATCAAAAATTACCATAAGAGTTAGTAGTCAACCGATCCTCGTGGAAACGATCTTATTTTACTACTTGTACGATCTGTGCGCTTGCGAAAAATTCGCAACAAGTTTTTGGTGTCTTTGCCAAGGATCGTGTTGATATTAACACGAGCGACAATTTAGTTGATTTGAGAAATTTTTATTTTATTTTATTTCTATTTTTTTATCTTATTTTATTTTAACTTTATTTTATTTATTTTTTGAATTTTCAGGTGTTGTTTCTTTTTTATATGTAGAACGAGGAGTCAAGGAGATCTTATCATCCACATTGATCTTGAGATCGAGAGGACACTTCGTAATATTAGAAGAGAAAAAAGAACACAAGGATTTGAGGAAGACAACATGGCAGACAACACTAACCAAGTCACCAATCCAGAGCGAAGGCTGAGGGATTTTGGAACTCCCAATGTTAATGTTCATTAGTCTTCCATTGTTAGACCACGGATATAAGCCAACAACTTCGAGATCAAGACAACATTGATCCAAATGGTCTAACAATTACAATTCAGCAGGTCACCAACTGAAGACCCAAATCAGCATTTGGATGAGTTCTTGGAGTTGTGTGACACTATAAAGATTAATGGGGTTTCAACGGATGCAATACAAATTAGACTTTTTTCCTTTTTCTCTTAGGGGGAAAGTCAAGAAGTGGATTCACTCAGAGGCTCCAAATTCACTCACCACCTAGAACTTGATGGAGCAGCCTTTCTTGGACAAGTACTATCTAATTGGAAAGACAATCAAGCTCCGCCAAGATATCACTACCTTCTCTCAAAAGGAAGATGAACCTCTTTATGAAGCATAGGAGAGGTATAATGATCTCATTCGTCAGTGTCTATATCATGGTGTAACATCCCGAAAAATACCTGTTTAATTATATATTGTCATTTTATAATATTTGAAATTTTTGAGAATTTTTTTGAGAATTTTCTGGAAACGTCGAATATTTTAATATATTTCTCGTTTTGCGTGTGCGCTGTGCAGACCCGAGAAGATGCGATATCTTCCCTGTGGCTGGTAAACTCTAAATTGTGGACGTGTCGACGGGGGATCTTACTAAACCCGAGGCCGGGCACAGTTTACGAAGTTTACGCTTTACGAGGTTTTACCCGATGAATGAAATCGCGGTATTATAAAATCATCTGATGAATAATGAAATATTATTTTCGTCATCAATAACTCTTCTACACTGGAGGAAAAATAATACTGACAGTGTAAATATTCATCTGTGTTAGTGTGCCCGATTAGGAAACAACTCTACTTCCACTTTATCGAGAAACGTGCGAAGCTTCTCATGGAAGCTTGGAGGAAGCTTCTTGGAAATTTCCTCTTCCTCCTTTCCCCATGCAATGCAGCCATTCCCTCTTCTCTCTCCTTCATTCACGGCTGGACAACACTTTGGGGGAAAAGAATTGATTTTTCCCATATCACCTCTTCTACTTCTTCTTCCGTCTGCTTCTTTCTTCTTCTTCCTATTATTATTTTTCTCCTTCCTTTCTCCTGGAACCCCACGACACCAGCAGCCTTTCCCCACTCATCCATCACAAAAATCCAAACCAACCACATTTTCTTAACCCTCATCCTCTCCTAGACATCTTTCTTGCTTGGAGCATCTTGAGGTTTCACCATTTTCACCACCTTCTTCAAGCTTCAAAGTTAGGGTTTTTGGGTAAGTTTCAAGACCTCTCTTCCCTTCTCTTCATTTTCGTTTTCAAGGGTCCTCTAATGGCCATTTACACTCCATTTTTCATGTCCATATGTGATTCTAATCAAGTCACCATTTCTAGGGCTTTTGGAGAGTGAAATCTGAAATTTACAAGGAGTTTTCTTAGAGCTCTCTTGATTTCTACACATAGGTAAGAGGAAGATGATCCTCCTCAACCAATCTTGGTTAAGGGAATGTCTTGTGTGTGTTGTTGTGAATGGGTGAAACCCATGTTGGGTCACTCCCTTTATCACATTGTGTTGTTTTCATGGTTTTGTAGTTGTTTAATTTGTGTGATTATATGGGTTTATAATGTGTTTTGTTAACATAAACCATGCTTTGTATTTTTGTTAGAATAACTGGAATACCTTGGGATTGGTTGGGCCACGATTTTGCAGAACTGAAATCTGCAGAAGCCTTGAAAATGCACCAGCGCCTAGGCGCTGTGCATAGAGCGCTTAGGCGCTCATTGCCCAGAGAAATTTCCTTGTGACGCGACTTGGTTAGCGCCCAGACGCTTCGAGCTCAGCGCTTAGGCGCTAATACGGCGCTCAGGCGCTACAGATAGGGCGACTAGGCGCCCGTAGCAGAATCAATTGTATGTTTGTGAAATGATACTGAACTTATCTAGTGATAGATTTCTTGTATGAATGGCAAATCATGAATAAGAATGTATGATGGACCCTAAAGTGTATTACCTTAATCGATTTCATTATTATGATATTGTAGATCTATATGAGTAACCAAAGTTGTGTTAATACTTGATTGAGCCAAGTGTGGCATATTATGGAATAGTATGGGATGTTGATCATACATGCTCATGCATAGAGTCATATGCATTGTGAATGTCCTGTGGACTGTTGTAAGGCCAAGTTGCCTAGGAGATTGAACACACCTTAGTGCGGGTGCGAGTAGACAAGTGTGGGTCTTGTTATGATCTTGGGGGCGTCGGGGTGCGGGTCCTCCACAATGGGTAGTTGGTAGCTCCTTTGCCTGTGGGGCAAACCGATGCAAACGCACCGACGATCCGGACTTGACACTATCTTATATCGTGATCTAGTGTAGAATGTCTGTACAATGTCATGATTGTGCACGAGAACATTTATTGATAGCACTGGCCTCGGCAGCCGAGTTACAGACATGTCTCCTGATCTTTCTCTCCGATTGTTTGAGTCTAGCTCCATGGAGTAGGGAATTTGAATACCGTATACATATGCATCATGAGATGTTTTACTATTAATGATTTCTACCCTATGTGAGTTTGAACATGTTTGTGTTATTATTATTATGATGATTGCCTGCCTAGAACTGTTTATCTACTTACAGATGTGCTGTCTGATTATTGCTTTTGTTGTTATTTTTGGGATTGTTATGTGGGCGCGATGCGCCGTCTTATTCCTGGATGCCATAATTGGTAATAATGGTAGGGTGTCTTACCTCTTTCTTGTGTCTCTATTACTTGTTGTACGTGCGCCTACTGTATTGATCGAAGACGACGGCAAGGAGGCGGAAGATCCTGACTTTCCCAGCTTCTGGCCCGAGCAAGATTAACATCTATTGAAGACGATGGAGGTGTAACGCCCCTTTTTGGGAGGGAACGTCACATTGTCAAATAAATAAAATGCGGAAATTAATTGAACAACGATTAAGACCCGGTTCATTTTAATTAATTGATATTTAACCATGTGAACAAACTTGGCAATATTTTTTTTTTTTTTAAATAATAAGAATAATGATAATACGGAATGCGTATAAAAGTAACGAATAAAACAATACATAGAGATTTGCACCTGAATAGCATATATATATATATATCTGGAGTTTAATACTACTGTTTCATAAATACAAGCCTGGCCATCATCAAAAAGCAAAACTATACCCACCCCAAGGGAACATGCATATACAAAATATACAGCCCAAATCAAAAGAAAGATACATCGGGCCCCCAAAAACAAAAACACCGCAGCCCATCGGTAGCCACCAATGATCATCGACCCCTCAAATAGAAAGGGACCGATTCGGATCATCGGGAGGACCCTCATCGGGATCTTCCTCATCCGAGGACTCATCCATAGGAACCACGAGGCGCGGGACGGAGCCCGAGCGGTGGAATCAAACGAATCCTCCCGCGGGGTGTAGTAACGGGGACCCCACATCTCCCTCGATAGGCGGTAAAACTCCAAGCGTAAGCGATGTAGCAAGTGAGGACCGGTGCCTCATGGCGTCTCCAGTGCAAGTGATACGAGACACGTCTCCCACATACACACAACGGTCGGAGTTTAGGTTGATGTGCCAACACTCCGGCCCTCCGAGGAAGGTCGACGCACATCTCCCAAAAATCCGCGCGTGCGTGCGGACATCGTCGCACAAAGTCAATCCCGTGCGGGCCGAAAGCCGGGAAGGCGGGCTCTTCTGTCTCTTCACCGTCGTCTTCAATCAAAGACACAGGTGCACACAAACAAAAGAAATAGAAGCACGGGGAAAGAGGTAAGATATCCTACACTCAATACCAATACAAAGAACCAAGAACCGAACGGCGCATAACGCCCACGTAGCATGTAAGGGCAATAAACAAGCTTTTAAACCGATAACCAGTCAAGCAATCATTAATAGAGGCAATGAATAATTCATAATATCCAGGCAGTTAAATATCATGTGAACAATAATTTTCAGATGTCGAATATTCCATGATGCATGGACACAACATTCAATTTCCTACTCCATGGAGCTAGACTCAAACGGTCGGAGAGAAAGATCGGGAGACATGTCGTGACTCGTACCGCCGAGAGCCGTGCTATCAATAATTTTCCACGTGCACAATCATGGCATTGCACGTACATTCTACACTAGATCACGATATAGGACAGTGTCAAGTCCGGATCGTCGGTGCGTTTGCATCGGTTTGCCCCACGGGCAAAGGAGCTACCAACTACCCATTGTGGAGGACCCGCACCCCGACGCCCCAAGGTCATAACAAGACCCACACTTGTCTACTCGCACCCGCACTAAGGTGTGTTCAATCTCCTAGGCAACTTGGCCTTACAACAATCCACACGGACATCACAATGCATAAGACACTATGCATGCTCATGTATGATCCACAATCTCATACGAATTCATAATATACCATAATTGATCAAGAGAGTGCAATAAGCAAATTTGCATCCAAGAAGAACCCAATATCCACATAATATCAATTTATAATTCAAGGAACACATTATGGGTCCATTATGGATTTCTAAAATCTCCAAGTCTTATGAAATTCATCTCATTGGTTCATTTACTCGTCATTTGATTCAAGTTACTTGATTCTTATAATTACCTTCCAAGCTTAGCTCATTTCCTAAGTCTCCACCACAATCCATCATGAATTTATTGTTACAAGTTTCCTATTATCAATCTACATTTTTAATCGCTTGATTAACTCAAGTCTTGACATCTCAAATTTGTTAATCTTTTCCCTCATTCAAGCCCTCAAAACCGTGGCACTCAAGAGAGTCTTAGATCACAATTTTCTTCTCACTAATTTAGTCTTCCTTTACTTAACCTACCTAGCATTATTCTTGACACCATGACAACCAAAATTCTGCTCCTAAAACAACCCAAAACCGTGGCACTCACCAAGGTTTAACAACCAGAATTTTGTCCATTTAAACCAACCTTAACTACTTGATTTTATTAGCCATGCATTGATCAAAAATTAAGCATTACTTCCACTCATTTTCCAGCACAAAAACAGCCCCAAAACAAGCCAAAAACCGTGACTCACTCAAGGTTCCAACAACCAGAATTTTATCCATTCAAATCAACCTTAACTACTTGATTTTATTAGCCATGCATTGATCACAAATTAAGCACCACTTCCATTGAATTTCCAGCACAAAGACAGCCCCAAAAACAAGCCAAAAACCGTGGCACTCCAAGGGTCCAAAGAAACCAGAATTTTTCAGCATTCATACATGGTTTCCAATCACAAAATTACACAATCAATCAACCACTCAAAGCTAAATCAAAATCACATTCAAGAAACCAATTTCAAGCAAGTTCAAGAACAACCACCATGTGGTTCTTCTTCCAAAAATTAAATACAAGATTCCTAGTTGCTAAAGAGGTTGAGGAGGATTAATCTTCCTCTTACCAAGTTGATGAACCAAGAAACTCCAAGAATCACCCTTGATTTTCGGTTTGGAGCACCAAAAACCCTAGAAAATTTGGTCCAAGTTAGAACAATGAAATGGTGTGTAAAAGAAGAAGAAAATGGTCATTAAACCAAGGAAAAACAGAAACGAAAATGGAAGGAGAAGGCTGGAATTTTTCAGCCATGGGAGCTCACCTTCAAGGCTTGAGAAGTGGTTGAAGATGGAAGCTTTCTTGAAAACTCCAAGCACAAAAGATGAAGAGGAGGAGTAGGAGATCAAGAAAATGTGAATGGTTTAAATTTTTATGAAGGTTTGGGATTTAATGGGGTGGCTGGACGTATGGTGTAGGAAGAGGAGAAAAGAAATATTAGAAGAAGAAAGGAAGAAGAAGGATACGTAAATGAAGAAGAAAATGTGTTTTGGGTGAAAATGAGTTAATGATTTATTTGGATAATTAGAACCAATTCTTTCTTCTTTTGTGGGCTGCAGATACGTAAAGAGAGAGGAGAAATGTGAGTGAAAAGTGGCTTCCTTTGGAAGCTAAACATGTGGTCAAAGTTTGGGGTCAAAGCTTCTTAAGGAAGCTTTGATTAAAATACTCTTAAATTTGAATTAAAGTGGATAGATTTGACATAAAGTAGATTACATTAGGATAATGTGATAGTATTTTTATTACACACTATTATCCAATAGATAATAGTTACAGTTGACAGAAATCAGTATTTAATTAATCTGACAGATGAATTTTTCGCTGTACTGATTTAATTGTATCAGTAAAGATTTCCTAAAAATTGCGAAACCTCGTAAACTGTGTCAAGCCTCGGGTTTAGTAAGATCCCCGTCGACTTATCCATAGTCCAAGGTTCTCGAGAATACATCGCGTTTCCCGATTCTGCCACAAGCAAGCGCAAAAACGAGGAATATATTAAAATATTCGACGGTTCTCCAAAATTCCCAGAAAATTCTCAAAAATTGCAAATATTATAAAACGACTATTCGTCATATAATTTTCCAATTTTTGAAGCACTACAGTCGTTTTCACGACTCTTCTTTCTCGAGTTTCACGCAGAACGAGAAATATATTAAAATATTCGTCGTTTCCGAAAAATTCCAGAAAAATTCACATAAATCACAAATATTGGAAAATGACTATTCTTGGTGAAATAATCAATTTCCGGGGTGTTACACTGGTCTCAGCAATTCCCAGCCTAGTGTGCACGCAAAACGAGGAATATATTAAAATATTCGTCGTTTCCGAAAAATTCCGGAAAAATTCCTAAAAATCAAGAATATTATAAAACGATGATTCATGATCAAATATGTATTTTTCGGAATGTTACAACACTCCCCTACTAAAAGGAATTTCGTCCTCGAAATTTTCATACCTTAAAACAATTCTGGATGTTGCTCCTTCATCTTGTCTTCCAATTCCCAAGTCGCATCACCAGTTGCTTCATTCCAAATCACCTTTACCAATGGAATCTCCTTGCCTCGTAGTTGCTTTATCCGTCGATCCTCGATTCTCGCAGAGACGTTTCATAGGTCGTTCTCTTTTAACCGTACATGTGTCCGGTGCTATGACATGACTTGGATCGGTAAATATTTACGAAGTTGTGACACATGGAATACATTATGTATGTTTGCAAGAATAGGGGTAAGGCTATACGGTAAGCTACTTGGACCTATCCGACGAAGAATTTGGTAAGGTCCAAGAAATTTTGGAGTGAGTTTTCTAGATTTCAAGGCCGGCCGACCCCGGTCGTGGGTGTGACTTTCGGAACACATGCTCACCTTCTTCAAACTCAAGAGGCTTTCTTCTCTTATCCGCGTAGCTCTTCTGTCGTCGGCTCTGAGCGGTTCTCATCTTCTCTTGAATCATTTTAACCTTCTCAGTCGTCTGCTGAATAATGTCTGGTCCAATCGTAAGACGCTCGCCGTCTTGGTACCAACATAATGGTGTTCGACACCGTCTTCCATACAGAGCTTCATAGGGTGCCATCCCTATACTCGAATGATAACTGTTATTGTAGGTGAACTCCACCAGTGGTAGAACTTCATCCCAACTTCCAGTCTGTTCAATAGTACACGCTCTAAGCAAGTCCTCTAGAGATTGGATCGTCCTTTCCGATTGTCCATCGGTTTGTGGGTGGTACGCTGAACTCAGACGTAACTTTGTTCCCAGCGATGCCTGTAGACTTTGCCAGAATTTTGAAGTAAATCTCGGATCCCTATCCGAAACTATACTCGTAGGCACACCATGCAGTCTGACAATCTCTCCAATATACAGTCGGGTCAGCTTTTCCAAACTGTACCTTATATTAATCGGGAGGAAATGAGCCGATTTTGTAAGCCGATCGACTATTACCCAAATCGAGTCATGTCCTATCCTCGTCCTTGGCAATCCTACAACGAAATCCATTGCGATGCTGTCCCACTTCCATTCGGAATAGACAATGGTTGCGCAACCAAGGTCGCTGATGTTCCACTTTGGCTTTTTGACAGACTAGACAAGTCGATACACATCTAGTGACATCACTTTTTAGTCCATGCCACCAGAACAACTTCTTCAAGTCTTGGTACATCTTTGTTATACCAGGGTGCATACTTAGCTTGCTAGTGTGGGCATGGTCCACAATATATCGTCTAAGCTCTTGGTCACGAGGAATACAAACTCTACCTCGGAATCTCAGAATTCCATCTGTTCCTTCTTCGAACTCTGTTTTCTCGCCTTGTTTCATTTGTTCTCTTATTTCTTGCAAGAATTCATCGGTCTTCTGTTTTTCCCGTATGTCTTCCATCAACTCGCTTGAGATGGTAACCATATTCATGCAAATTCTTCCGGGTTCCAACTTAACAAATGACCATACATCTCTAAATTGTTCGATGAGATCTCTTTCCTTAATCATCAAGGCAGAAACACTGATAGTCTTTCTACTTAAGGCGTCAGCCACAACGTTCGCCTTACCAGGGTGGTACAACAACTGGAAATCATAATCCTTTAAAAACTCCACCATCTTCGTGTCTCATATTCACTCTTTCTCGGTCGTACAAGTACTTTCAAGCTCTTGTGGTCACCGAAGATGTTGAATGTCGCTCCATAGAGGAAATGTCTCCATATCTTCGAGCAAAAACCACACCGCCAACTCCAAATCATGAGTCGGGTAATTCTTTTCATGCACTCGCAACTGCCGCGAAGCGTAGGCTACCACCTTTCGGTGTTGCATAAGAACAGATCCCAATCCTTGGTACGAAGCGTCACAATACACCTCGAACGGTTCATTCGGATCGGGTAACACTAATACAGTGAGGTAGTCGGTCGTTTCTTCAACTCTTGAAAACTCTGCTCACATTTATCACCCATTCGAAAGCTTGATTCTTCTTCGTCAATTGAGTGAGCGGTCCGGCAATCTTGGAAAACCCCTCTATGAACCTCCGGTAATATCCGGCTAAACCAACGAAACTACGGACTTCCGTCACTGACTTCGGTTGTTCCCACTGCAGATATTGCTTCCACTTTGCATGGATCCACTGCGATTCCTTCTTTTGAGATTACGTGACCCAAAAACTTTACCTCATCAAGCCAAAACTCGCACTTCGACAGCTTGGCATACAGTTCCTTTTCCTTCAAAATCTGAAGAACTATGCTGAGATGCCCAGCGTGATCCTCCTGATTCTGAGAATATATCAGGATGTCATCAATGAAGACGACAACAAACTTATCCAAGTACGGACGAAAGATGCGGTTCATATAGTCCATGAAAATAGCAGGCGCATTCGTCACACCAAACGGCATCACAAGATACTCGTAATGACCGTATCGCGTACGGTGCAGCTCTTGGGTATATCCTCCGTCTTCACTCTTATCCGATGATACCCGGATCTCAAGTCAATCTTCGAAAATACCGCTGCCCCCTTCAAATTGGTCCATCAAGTCATCAATTCTCGGTAGAGGATATTTGTTCTTGATTGTCAACTTGTTCAATTGCTGTAATCCACACACAATCTCGAGGTACCGTCCTTCTTTCGAACTAGTAACACAGCGCTCCCCACGGAGACACACTTGGTCTAACGAACCGCTTCTCCAAAAGCTCTTCTAGCCGCTTCTTAAGTTCGGCTAATTCATCGGTGACATTCGGTGCGGTGCCATGGACACGGGACCAGCTCCCGTACTAGATCAATAGCAAACTCGATTTCACGTGCCGGCGGTAAACCTGTACTTCTTCGTGGAAGATCTCGGAAATTCCTTCACTACCGGAATAGTACTCAAATCGGCCTCACTCTCAACTTTCGTAGAAGATAATAGCATGTACCCCCGAGCTCCTTCTTTCAAGAAAGCTCGTGCTTGGTTGGCCGTCAAGTATCTAGAATTCTCATCCATAGGAAAGACTATGGTCCTACTAGAACAATCTAACGAAACATGGTTGGAAGATAACCAAATCCATCCCTAGGATTATATCTAACGTGAAAGAGGTAAACAGATCAAATCGACGAAAAAGATTCGACCTTCAACAATCAAAGGACACTTCAAACGGACTTTGGTAGTAACTACCGGTTTTCGGTCGGGGTTGAAACAAATCAATTCAAAAGGTAGTTCGAGACACGGGTAAACCAAGTCGTAGCACACAATCATATGATATGAATGAATGGGTTGCCCCGAGTCATACAAGACTTTTAAAAGATTACCTTCTATGGCGCCTTCTCCTTGAATCAAGTCCTCGATTCGAAAGCTTCACTCCACTCATAGTATAAACTCGACCTCCTGGCTTGCGGTTTCTTGGCTCGAGTTGCATTGACCGAAGGTTCAGCCTTTGCTTGGTTGCGATCTGGACATATGGCCCGGTTTGCCACATCCGAAGCAAATGATTCCTTTTATCGTGCGATCTCTTGTGAGATGATCCTTCCCACACTTCGGGCATTTGGACGGGTAGGTCGTATTCGACCGGTTCGGTTCCCGAAGAACCTCCACCCGAACTTCCACCGATTTGTTGTTGACTCCCCGTTGGTCGGGAATAGGGTTTCTTCCGAAAGCGGTTTGAACCACTTTGCCTCCACCTCTTTGGGACCGTACAGCCCAAAGTTCCTGTTTCTCGCGTCTCAGCCGTACCAAGGTCTCAACTTCACAAAGACGTATCCAAAAGCTCCGAGAACACCTTCATCTTCGGCGTGATCTCGGCTTTCTTCACCTCATACCTCGCCCTTCGGTGAATTTCCAAAGCATTTCCGGGCTTCATCGGTTTGATGCCGGTAATGTGTCGAAAATCTCTCCAAGTTTTCAAACTTGGCTGCGTATTCGCCGACAACCATGTTCCCTGTCTCGGGTTGAGGAACTCCATCTCCTTTGCGTGTCTCGCATTCGCAGAAAGTATTTGCCCAAGAATTTCTCCTTGAACAGCTCCCAAGTGACCTCTGCTCCTTCGGCTTCTAATGCCCTTTGAGCACCATTCCACCAGCCTTCAGCATTTCGACGAGCATAAAAGTCGCATAATTTACTTTCTTGTCTTCCGCACAATTCATGCCACGAAAGACTTTTTCCAGCTCCTTGATCCATAGATTAGCCTTGTCGGGATCAAACTCCCCTTGAACTGCGGAGGGTTATGACGACGAAATTCTCGCTAAGTTTTGCGCATCGGCGGTCGCCTCAAGTCGTTGAGCAGCTCTTTCTTGTTGTTGAGCAAATACGCGTTCGTTTTTGTTGCGCAATGAGTTCCGCCATCCGCTTTGCATTGCTTCCACAAGCATGCAATATCTCCACCTCTTGCCATTTTGCCTTTCTCTTAAATTAGATTACGAAAACATAAGAAAAGTCGAGGAATCCACTCAAGACACTCACCACGAGATTCACACAAAGACAAACAAGACGGACTCACACTCAAGACCCAAAGAAAACATAAACCGGCTCGATACCAACTTAATGTAACGCCCTTTTTGGGAGGAACGTCACATTGTCAAATAAATAAAATGCGGAAATTAATTGAACAACGATTAAGACCCGGTTCATTTTAATTAATTGATATTTAACCATGTGAACAAACTTGGCAATATTTTTTTTTTTTAATAATAAGAATAATGATAATACGGAATGCGTATAAAAGTAACGAATAAAACAATACATAGAGATTTGCACTTTGAATAGCATATATATATATATATATATCTGAGTTTAATACTCTTTGTTTCATAAATACAAGCCTGCCATCATCAAAAAGCAAAACTATACCCACCCCAAGGGAACATGCATATACAAAATATACGGCCCAAATCAAAAGAAAGATACATCGGGCCCCCAAAAACAAAAACACCGGCACCATCGGTAGCCACCAATGATCATCGACCCCTCAAATAGAAAGGGACCGATTCGGGATCATCGGGAGGACCCTCATCGGGATCTTCCTCATCCGAGGGACTCATCCATAGGAACCACGAGGCGCGGGACGGAGCCCGAGCGGTGGAATCAAACGAATCCTCTGCGGGGTGTAGTAACGGGGACCCCACATCTCCCGATAGGCGGTAAAACTCCAAGCGTAAGGCGATGTAGCAAGTGAGGACCGGTGCCTCATGGCGTCTCCAGCAAGTGATACGGACACGTCTCCCACATACACACAACGGTCGGAGTTTAGGTTGATGTGCCAACACTCCGCCCTCCGAGGAAGGTCGACGCACATCTCCCAAAAATCCGCGCGTGCGTGCGGACATCGTCGCGGTCAAAGTCAATCTGTGCGGGCCGAGGAAAGCGGGAAGGCGGGCTCTTCTGTCTCTTCACCGTCGTCTTCAATCAAAGCACAAGGTGCACACAAACAACAAGTAATAGAAGCACGGGGAAAGAGGTAAGATATCCTACACTCAATACCAATACAAAGAACCAAGAACCGAACGGCGCATAACGCCCACGTAGCATGTAAGGGCAATAAACAAGCTTTTAAACCGATAACCAGTCAAGCAATCATTAATAGAGGCAATGAATAATTCATAATATCCAGGCAGTTAAATATCATGTGAACAATAATTTTCGATGTCAGAATATTCCATGATGCATGGACACAACATTCAATTTCCTACTCCATGGAGCTAGACTCAAACAAATCGGAGAGAAAGATCGGGAGACATGTACGTGACTCGGCTACCGCCGAGGCCAGTGCTATCAATAATTTTCCACGTGCACAATCATGGCATTGCACAGACATTCTACACTAGATCACGATATAGGACAGTGTCAAGTCCGGATCGTCGGTGCGTTTGCATCGGTTTGCCCCACGGGCAAAGGAGCTACCAACTACCCATTGTGGAGGACCCGCACCCCGACGCCCCAAGGTCATAACAAGACCCACACTTGTCTACTCGCACCCGCACTAAGGTGTGTTCAATCTCCTAGGCAACTTGGCCTTACAACAGTCCACACGGACATCACAATGCATAAGACACTATGCATGCTCATGTATGATCCACAATCTCATACGAATTCATAATATACCATAATTGATCAAGAGAGTGCAATAAGCAAATTTGCATCCAAGAAGAACCCAATATCCACATAATATCAATTTATAATTCAAGGAACACATTATGGGTCCATTATGGATTTCTAAAATCTCCAAGTCTTATGAAATTCATCTCATTGGTTCATTTACTCGTCATTTGATTCAAGTTACTTGATTCTTATAATTACCTTCCAAGCTTAGCTCATTTCCTAAGTCTCCACCACAATCCATCATGAATTTATTGTTACAAGTTTCCTATTATCAATCTACATTTTTAATCGCTTGATTAACTCAAGTCTTGACATCTCAAATTTGTTAATCTTTTCCCTCATTCAAGCCCTCAAAACCGTGGCACTCAAGAGAGTCTTAGATCACAATTTTCTTCTCACTAATTTAGTCTTCCTTTACTTAACCTACCTAGCATTATTCTTGACACCATGACAACCAAAATTCTGCTCCTAAAACAACCCAAAACCGTGGCACTCACCAAGGTTTAACAACCAGAATTTTGTCCATTTAAACCAACCTTAACTACTTGATTTTATTAGCCATGCATTGATCAAAAATTAAGCATTACTTCCACTCATTTTCCAGCACAAAAACAGCCCCAAAAACAAGCCAAAAACCGTGACTCACTCAAGGTTCCAACAACCAGAATTTTATCCATTCAAATCAACCTTAACTACTTGATTTTATTAGCCATGCATTGATCACAAATTAAGCACCACTTCCATTGAATTTCCAGCACAAAGACAGCCCCAAAAACAAGCCAAAAACCGTGGCACTCCAAGGGTCCAGCAAACCAGAATTTTTCAGCATTCATACATGGTTTCCAATCACAAAATTACACAATCAATCAACCACTCAAAGCTAAATCAAAATCACATTCAAGAAACCAATTTCAAGCAAGTTCAAGAACAACCACCATGTGGTTCTTCTTCCAAAAATTAAATACAAGATTCCTAGTTGCTAAAGAGGTTGAGGAGGATTAATCTTCCTCTTACCAAGTTGATGAACCAAGAAACTCCAAGAATCACCCTTGATTTTCGGATTTGGAGCACCAAAAACCCTAGAAAATTTGGTCCAAGTTAGAACAATGAAATGGTGTGTAAAAGAAGAAGAAAATGGTCATTAAACCAAGGAAAAACAGAAACGAAAATGGAAGGAGAAGGCTGGAATTTTTCAGCCATGGGAGCTCACCTTCAAGGCTTGAGAAGTGGTTGAAGATGGAAGCTTTCTTGAAAACTCCAAGCACAAAAGATGAAGAGGAGGAGTAGGAGATCAAGAAAATGTGAATGGTTTAAATTTTTATGAAGGTTTGGGATTTAATGGGGTGGCTGGACGTATGGTGTAGGAAGAGGAGAAAAGAAATATTAGAAGAAGAAAGGAAGAAGAAGGATACGTAAATGAAGAAGAAAATGTGTTTTGGGTGAAAATGAGTTAATGATTTATTTGGATAATTAGAACCAATTCTTTCTTCTTTTGTGGGCTGCAGATACGTAAAGAGAGAGGGAGAAATGTGAGTGAAAAGTGGCTTCCTTTGGAAGCTAAACATGTGGTCAAAGTTTGGGGTCAAAGCTTCTTAAGGAAGCTTTGATTAAAATACTCTTAAATTTGAATTAAAGTGGATAGATTTGACATAAAGTAGATTACATTAGGATAATGTGATAGTATTTTTATTACACACTATTATCCAATAGATAATAGTTACTGATTAAATCGGTATTTAATTAATCTGACAGATGAATTTTTCGCTGTCCTGATTTAATTGTATCAGTAAAGATTTCCTAAAAATTGCGAAACCTCGTAAACGTGTCAAGCCTCGGGTTTAGTAAGATCCCCGTCGACTTATCCATAGTCCAAGGTTCTCGAGAGAATACATCGCGTTTCCCGATTCTTTTACAAGACGCATAAACGAGGAATATATTAAAATATTCGACGGTTAGGAAAATTCCCAGAAAATTCCCAAAAATTGCAAATATTATAAAACGACTATTCATCATATAATTTTCCAATTTTTGAAGCACTACAGTCGTTTTCACGACTCTGCTCGAGTTTCACGCAAAACGAGAAATATATTAAAATATTCGTCGTTTCCGAAAAATTCCAGAAAAATTCACATAAATCACAAATATTGGAAAATGACTATTCATGGTGAAATAATCAATTTCCGGGGTGTTACACTGGTCTCAGCAATTCCCAGCCTAGTGTGCACGCAAAACGAGGAATATATTAAAATATTCGTCGTTTCCGAAAAATTCCGGAAAAATTCCTAAAAATCAAGAATATTATAAAACGATGATTCATGATCAAATATGTATTTTTCGGAATGTTACAGGAGGCACGCATGTGCGGATTTCTGGGTGACGTGTGTCTGACCTTCCTCGGAGGGCCGGAGTGCTGGCACATCAACTTGAGTTCTGATCGTTGCGTCTACCTCGGCGACGTATCGATTGTCCTAGCCTGGAGACGTCATGAGGCGCCTGTCCTCACCTACCATGTAAACTTGCGACTGGAGTTCTACCTACCCATCAGAGAGATGTGGGGTGACTGTTACTACACCCCTTGGGAGGACTCTTTTGATTCCACCGCTCGGGCTCCGTCCCGTGCTTCTGTGGTTCCAATGGAGGTTTCCTCGGAAGAGGAGGATCCTGCTGAGGACCCGGATACGGTCCCTCCTCATTTGAGAGACTGAGTTTATTGGTAGCTACTGATGGCTACCAGTGTTTTATTTTGGGGCCTGATGTATTTTTGTGTGGGCTGTATATTTTGGTATCACTGGGGCGTATTTGTATAATCTTTTGGGCAGGTATAGTTTTGTTTTTGGGAAATGCAGGCTTGTATCAAAGTATAAATGATGTCAGTACATTATATATATATCTACATGCATATTATTCAGACGAGAATTTCGTCTACTATTTTATCCTTCACTGTCATATATATTCCGCATGGCTAAAATGATTATCGAAACCAAAAAAAAATATTTCTGCTATTTTGCTCGCATATTTAAGAATTAAACGAGTTAACCTTGACTAAATGGACCGGGTCTTAATTGCTTGATTATTTAATTTCCGCATTTTATTTTATTTGACAATGTGACGTTCCCTCCCAAAAAGGGGCGTTACATTAAGTTGGTATCAGAGCCCCGATTTATGTTTTCTTTGGGTCTTGTGTGTGAGTCTGTCTTGTTTGTGCTGTGTGAAATCTCTGTGGTTTGTGCTTTGAAATGAATTTCCCCTAACTTACCTTGTGGTTTTCAGTTCACCTGATTTGAGAAAAAGTAAGATGGCAAGAAGTGGAGAAATTGCAGCTGCTTTGAGGCAATGCAGCGGATGACGGAAGTCATCGCCTAATAGAATGAGCGTGCGGCTCAACAACAAGAGAGAGCTGCTCAACAACTCAAGGCGACTGCTGATGCCCAGAACTTGGCGGAGTTTCATCGTCACAACCCCCCTCAGTTCAAGGGAGAATTTGATCCCGACAAGGCTAGTTTGTGGATCTAAGAGCTGGAGAAGGTCTTCTGTGGCATGAATTGTGCCGAAGACAAGAAGGTGAATTTTGCTACCTTTATGCTTGTGGGCAACGTCGAAGATTGGTGGAACGGAGCTCAGAGAGCATTGGAAGCCGAAAGGACTGACATCACATGGGATGTGTTCAAGAACAAGTTCTTGGACAAATATTTTCCTGCTAATGCGAAACATGCGAAAGAGCTTGAGTTCCTCAACTTGAGACAGGGGAACATGACGTCAGTGAGTATGCAGCTAAATTTGAGAACCTGGAGAAGTTCTCAACACATTACCAACACCAAACCGATGAAGCCTGGAAGTGTTGGAAGTTCACTGAGGGATTGAGGTACGAGGTGAAGAAAGCTGTGATCACCCTGAAGATGAAGGTATTCTCAGAACTGTTAGACACATGCTGTGAAGTTGAAGCCTTGGAACAGGCTAGAGACTCGAGAAACAGGAGCTTTGGGCCTGTACGGTCCCAAAGAGGTGGAGGCAGTGGTTCAAACCGCTTCCAAAAGAAACCTTATTCCCGACCAGCGGGAAGTCAGCAACAAACGGGTGGAAGTTCTGGTGGAGGTTCTTCTGGGAACCGAACTGGCCAAAATGCGACATACCCTTCTAGATGCCTGAAATATGGGAAGGATCATCTCACGAGGGATTGCACGATCAAGGGAATCATCTGCTTCAGGTGTGGCAAACTGGGCCACATGTCCAGAGACTGCAATCAAGCAAAGGCTGAACCTTCAGTCAACGTGACTCGAGCTAAGAAACCGCAAGCCGGAGGTCGAGTTTACACTATGAGCGGAGCTGAAGCCTCCGAATCCGAAGACTTGATTCAAGGAGAAGGCACCATAGAGGGTAATCTTTTAAAAGTACTGTATGACTCTGGGGCAACCCATTCTTTCATATCATATGACTGTGTGCTACGACTTGGCTTACCTGTGTCTGAACTACCTTTTGAATTGACTATTTAAACCCCTACTGACAAACCGGTAGTTACTACCAAAGTCTGTTTGAAGTGTCCCTTAATTGTTGAAGGTCGAATCTTTTCTGTCGATTTGATTTGTCTACCTCTTTTACAACTAGATATAATCTTAGGGATGGACTGGTTATCTTCCAACCATGTTTTGTTAGATTGCTCTAGAAAAACCATAATCTTTCCTGTGGATGACAATTCTAGATACTTGACTGCCAACCAAGCACGAGCTTTCTTGAAAGAAGGAGCTCAGGGATACATGCTACTATCTTCTTTGAAAATCGAGAGCGAGACTGATTTGAACACTATTCCGGTAGTGAAGGAGTTCTCTGAAGTCTTTCCAAAAGAAGTACCTGGTTTACCCCCGACGAGCGAGATAGAGTTTGCCATTGATCTGGTACCGGGAGCTGGTCCCGTGTCTATAGCACCTTATCGTATGTCACCAACGGAATTGGCAGAGCTCAAGAAACAGCTAGAGGAGCTTTTGGAGAAACAGTTTGTTAGACCGAGTGTGTCACCGTGGGGAGCACCAGTGTTGTTAGTTCGAAAAAAAGACGGTACCTCAAGATTGTGTGTGGACTATAGGCAGTTGAACAAATTGACAATCAAGAACAAGTATTCACTCCCAAGAATTGATGATTTGATGGACCAACTAAAGGGAGTAGCAGTGTTTTCAAAGATTGATTTGAGATCTGGATACCATCAGATAAGAGTGAAAACGGAGGATGTGCCCAAGACTGCTTTTCGTACCCGATACGGTCATTACGAGTACCTTGTAATGCCGTTTGGTGTCACGAATGCACCTGCTATCTTCATGGACTACATGAACAGGATCTTTCGTCCGTACTTGGATAAGTTTGTTGTCGTCTTCATTGACGATATCCTGATATATTCTCAGAATCAGGAGGATCATGCTGAGCACCTCAGCATAGTTCTTCAGACTCTAAAGGAGAAGGAATTGTATGCCAAGCTGTCGAAATGTGAGTTTTGGCTTGATGAGGTGAAGTTTTTAGGCCATGTGATCTCGAAGGAAGGGATTGCAGTGGATCCGTCGAAAGTAGAAGCAGTATTACAGTGGGAACAACCAAAGTCAGTGACGGAAGTTCGTAGCTTCGTGGGTTTAGCCGGATATTACTGGAGGTTCATAGAAGGGTTTTCCAAGATTGCCGGACCGCTCACTCAGCTGACAAGGAAGAATCAAGCTTTTGAATGGACTGATAGCTGTGAGCAAAGTTTTCAAGAGTTGAAGAAACGGCTAACTACCTCACCCGTATTAGTGTTACCTGATCCGAATAAGCCATTCGAGGTATACTGTGATGCTTCGTATCAAGGATTGGGATGTGTTCTTATGCAACACCGAAGAGTGGTAGCTTATGCTTCGCGACAGTTGTGAGTACACGAAAAGAACTACCCTACACATGATTTGGAACTTGCAGCCGTGGTCTTTGCTCTAAAGATATGGAGACATTTTCTCTATGGAGCAACATTCAACATTTTCAGTGATCACAAGAGCTTGAAATACTTGTATGATCAGAAGGAGCTGAACATGAGACAGCGAAGATGGTTAGAATTCCTGAAGGACTACAACTTTCAACTGTTGTATCACCCTGGCAAAGCGAACGTCGTGGCTGATGCCTTGAGCAGAAAGACTATCAGTGCTTCTGTCTTGATGATCAAGGAAAGAGACCTCATAGAACAGTTTAGGGATGTATGGTCGTTTGTTAAGTTGGAGCCCGGAAGGATTTGTATGAATATGGTCACCATCTCAAGTGAGCTAATGGATGACATACGGGAAAAGCAGAAAGCCTATACATTCTTGCAAGAAGCGAGAGGATTGATAAGGCAAGGCAAAGAGACAGAATTTGAAGAAGGAACGGATGGAATTCTGAGATTCCGAGGTAGAGTCTGTATTCCCCGTGACCAAGAGCTTAGGCGATATATTGTGGAACATGCTCACACCAGCAAGTTGAGTATGCACCTAGGCATAACTAAGATGTATCAAGATCTGAAGAAATTGTTCTGGTGGCATGGAATGAAGAGCGACATCACTAGATGTGTGTCGACTTGTTTAGTTTGTCAAAAAGCTAAAGTGAAACATCAAAGACCAGCGGGATTGCTACAACCATTATCTATTCCTGAATGGAAGTGGGACAGCATTGCGATGGACTTTGTTGTGGGTTTGCCGAGGACGAAGAAAGGACACGATTCGATTTGGGTAATTGTGGATCGACTCACGAAGTCAACCCATTTTCTCCCGTTCAACATGAGGTACAGTTTGGAGAAGTTGACCCAATTGTATATCGGTGAGATCGTTAGGCTATATGGTGTGCCTACGAGTATTGTTTCAGATAGAGATCCGAGATTTACTTCAAAATTTTGGCATAGTTTACAAGCATCGTTGGGAACGAAGTTACGTCTGAGTTCAGCGTACCATCCACAAACCGATGGTCAATCGGAAAAGACAATCCAATCTTTAGAAGATTTGCTTAGAGCTTGTGCTATGGAACAAACTGGATGTTGGGATGAAGTTCTACCACTGATAGAGTTCACCTACAACAACAGTTATCATTCGAGTATAGGGATGACACCCTATGAAGCTCTGTATAGACGACGGTGTCGAACACCATTGTGTTGATACCAAGACGGAGAGCGTCTTACGATTGGACCAGATATTATTCAGCAGACAACTGAGAAGGTTAAAATGATTCAAGAGAAGATGAGAACCGCTCAGAGCCGGCAGAAGAGTTATGCAGACAAGAGAAAAAAGCCTCTTGAGTTTGAGGAAGGTGAGCATGTATTCCTGAAAGTCACACCCACGACTGGGGTCGGCCGGGCCTTGAAATCTAGAAAACTCACTCCAAAATTTCTTGGACCTTACCAAATTCTTCGCCGGATAGGTCCAGTAGCCTACCAGATAGCCTTACCCCCTTTTCTTTCAAACATACATAATGTCTTCCATGTGTCACAACTTCGCAAATATTTGCCTGATCCAAGTCATGTCATAGCACCGGACACAGTACAGTTAAAAGAGAACTTGACCTATGAGGCGCCTCCTGCAAGAATCGAGGACCGACGGATAAAACAACTTAGAGGAAAGGAGATTCCATTGGTAAAGGTGATCTGGAATGAGACGACTGGTGATGCAACTTGGGAATTGGAGGACAAGATGAAGGAGCAACATCCAGAACTATTCTGAGGTATGTAAATTTTGAGGACGAAATTCCTTTTAGTAGGGGAGTGTTGTAACATCCCGAAAAATACCTGTTTAATTATATATCGTCATTTTATAATATTTGTAATTTTTGAGAATTTTTTTGGGAATTTTCTCGAAACATCGAATATTTTAATATATTCCTCATTTTACGTGTGCGCTGTGCAGACCCGGGAAGATGCGATATCTTCCCTGTGGCTGGTAAACTCTAAATTGTAGACTTGTCGACGGGGGATCTTACTAAACCGAGGCCGGGCACAGTTTACGAAGTTTATGCTTTACGAGGTTTTACCCGATGAATGAAATCGCGGTATTATAAAATCATCTGATGAATAGTGAAATATTATTTTCGTCATCAGTAACTCTTCTACACTGGAGGAAAAATAATACTGACAGTGTAAATATTCATTTGTGTTAGTGTGCCCGATTAGGAAACAACTCTACTTCTACTTTATCGAGAAACGTGCGAAGCTTCTCATGGAAGCTTAGAGGAAGCTTCTTAGAAATTTCCTCTTCCTCCTTTCCCCATGCAATGCAGCCATTCCTTCTTCTCTCTCCTTTATTCACGGCTGGACAGCACTTTCGGGGAAAAGAATTGATTTTTCCCATATCACCTCTTCTACTTCTTCTTCCGTCTGCTTCTTTCTTCTTCTTCCTATTATTATTTTTCTCCTTCCTTTCTCCTGGAACCCCACGACACCAAAGAGCCTTTTCCCCACTCATCCATCACAAAAATCCAAACCAACCACATTTTCTTAACCCTCATCCTCTCCTAGACATCTTTCTTTCTTGGAGCATCTTGAGGTTTCACCATTTTCACCACCTTCTTCAAGCTTCAAAGTTAGGGTTTTTGGGTAAGTTTCAAGACCTCTCTTCCCTTCTCTTCATTTTCGTTTTCAAGGGTCCTCTAATGGCCATTTACACTCCATTTTTCATGTCCATATGTCATTCTAATCAAGTCACCATTTCTAGGGCTTTTGGAGAGTGAAATTCGAAATTTACAAGGAGTTTTCTTGGAGCTCTCTTGATTTCTACACATAGGTAAGAGGAAGATAATCCTCCTCAACCAATCTTGGTTAAGGGAATGTCTTGTGTGTGTTGTTGTGAATGGGTGAAACCCATGTTGGGTCACTCCCTTTATCACATTGTGTTGTTTCCATGGATTTGTAGTTGTTTAATTTGTGTGATTATATGGGTTTATAATGTGTTTTGTTGACATAAACCATGCTTTGTATTTTTGTTAGAATAACTGGAATACCTTGGGATTGGTTGGGCCACGGTTTTGCAGAACTGAAATCTGCAGAAGCCTTGAAAATGCACCAGCGCCTAGGCGCTGTGCATAGAGCGCTTAGGCGCTCATTGCCCAGAGAAATTTCCTTGTGACGCGACTTGGTTAGCGCCCAGACGCTTCAAGCTCAGCGCTTAGGCGCTAATACGGCGCTCAGGCGCTACAGATAGGGCGACTAGGCGCCCGTAGCAGAATCAATTGTATGTTTGTGAAATGATACTGAACTTACCTAGTGATAGATTTCTTGTATGAATGGCAAATCATGAATAAGAATGTATGATGGACCCTAAAGTGTATTACCTTAATCGATTTCATTATTATGATATTGTAGATCTATATGAGTGACCAAAGTTGTGTTAATACTTGATTGAGCCAAGTGTGGCATATTATGGAATAGTATGGGATGTTGATCATACATGCTCATGCATAGAGTCATATGCATTGTGAATGTCCTGTGGACTGTTGTAAGGCCAAGTTGCCTAGGAGATTGAACACACCTTAGTGCGGGTGCGAGTAGACAAGTGTGGGTCTTGTTATGACCTTGGGGGCGTCGGGGTGCGGGTCCTCCACAATGGGTAGTTGGTAGCTCCTTTGCCTGTGGGGCAAACCGATGCAACACACCGACGATCCGGACTTGACACCGTCCCTATATCGTGATCTAGTGTAGAATGTCTGTACAATGCCATGATTGTGCACGAGAACATTTATTGATAGCACTGGCCTCGGCAGCCGAGTTACAGACATGTCTCCTGATCTTTCTCTCCGACTGTTTGAGTCTAGCTCCATGGAGTAGGGAATTTGAATACCGTATACATGTGCATCATGAGATGTTTTACTATTAATGATTTCTACCCTATGTGAGTTTGAACATGTTTGTATTATTATTATTATTATGATTGCCTGCCTAGAACTGTTTATCTGCTTACAGATGTGCTGTCTGATTATTACTTTTGTTGTTATTTTTTGGATTGTTATGTGGGCGCGATGCGCCGTATTATTCCTGGATGCCATAATTGGTAATGATGGTAGGGTGTCTTACCTCTTTCTTGTGTCTCTATTACTTGTTGTACGTGCGCTTACTGTATTGATCGAAGACGACGGCAAGGAGGCGGAAGATCCTGACTTTCCCAGCTTCTGGCCCGAGCAAGATTAACATCTATTGAAGACGATGGAGGCACGTATGCGCGGATTTCTGGGTGACGTGCGTCTGACCTTCCTCGGAGGGCCGGAGTGCTGGCACATCAACCTGAGTTCTGATCGTTGCGTCTACCTCGGCGATGTATCGATTGTCCTAGCCTGGAGACGTCATGAGGCGCCTGTCCTCACCTGCCATGTAAGCTTGCGACTGGAGTTCTACCTACCCATCAGAGAGATGTGGGGTGACCGTTACTACACCCCTTAGGAGGACTCTTTTGATTCCACCGCTCGGGCTCCGTCCCGTGCTTCTGTGGTTCCAATGGAGGTTTCCTCGGAAGAGGAGGATCCTGCTGAGGACCCGGATACGGTCCCTCCTCATTTGAGAGACTGAGTTTATTGGTAGCTACTGATGGCTACCAGTGTTTTATTTTGGGGCCTGATGTATTTTTGTGTGGGCTGTATATTTTGGTATCACTGGGGCGTATTTGTATAATCTTTTGGGGCAGGTATAGTTTTGTTTTTGGGAAATTCAGGCTTGTATCAAAGTATAAATGATGTCAGTACATTATATATATATATATATATATATATATATATATATATATCTACATGCATATTATTCAGATGAGAATTTCGTCTACTATTTTATCCTTCACTGTCATATATATTCCGCATGGCTAAAATGATTATCGAAACAAAAAAAAATATTTCTGCTATTTTGCTCGCATATTTAAGAATTAAACGAGTTAACCTTGACAAAATGGACTGGGTCTTAATTGCTTGATTATTTAATTTCCGCATTTTATTTTATTTGACAATGTGACGTTCCCTCCCAAAAAAGGGGGCGTTACACATGGCCTATAGGATTTTGTTGTCATCCAAACATTTTATGTTGGGTTGACTTTCTCTACAGAGGCAGCTCTTGATGCTACAACTGGCAGTACTTTGATGGCCAACACTCCAATCGAGGCAAGGGATTTGATTAATGAAGTGGCTTCGAATATTTATTTGTGGCCGAGTGAGAGATTGACTTCAAAGAAGCAATCCGGGATGCTAGAGCTTGATGTTATAACTATGTTGAATGCCAAGTTTGATGCCTTGACTAAGTCACTTGAGAAGTTGAATGTCAATGCTATCACTACTCCTAATATAGCTTGTGAAACATGTGGGTGAGGGCATTTGCCTTCAAAATGCAATGCAGTAGACACCTATTCTTAAGACCCGTCTTTGGAGCAAATGAATTTTATGCAGAATAGAAATTTCAAGGCTCAAGGTAACCCCTTCTCACACTCATATAACCCTGGCTAGAGAAATCACCCGAATTTCTCATATGGTACCCAACAACACAATAGGGCTTCACCCGAATTCCAACCTCAACAATCTTTTCAAGGAGCGAGTCTAATTTAGAAGCCCTCATGGAGAACTTTATAGCTACCCAAAAGAAGCATAATCATGCCATTCAAGCATAAGTGCAACAACATAGGGAGTCCATCAAGCAAATCAATACTCGCCAAGATTAAATTGCTACTCACTCTAAGAAGCTTGAAACTCAAATAGCCCAACAAGCAAGCTTGTTCAACATGATTCAGGGGCAAATACCAAGTCAACTAGAAATTAATCCAAGGGAGCAAGTTCTAGCAATCTTAATGAGGAGTGGTAAGCAAGCCCCACAAGGGAAGAAAAGCTTGAAAAAAAGGAAACCCATGAAGAGGAGGAGAAGCATGAGAAGAGCAATGATAAAGAAGGAGATGCAGAAAGCATTAAAAAGTACGTTCCTCTAGAAGCATATGTTCCACCTTTGCCCTTCCCTTAAAAGTATCAAAGGGAAAAGCTTGATCATCAATTTGGAAAAATTTTGGAAGTACTTAAGAAGCTTTACATTAATATTCCTTTTACGCAAGTTCTATCCCAAATGCCCTCTTATGCTAAGTTCTTGAAAGAGATTCTTTCTAATAAAAGAAAGCTTGAGGACTATGAAACTGTTGCTTTGACGGAAGAATGTAGTGTTATCATTTAGAATAAGCTTCCTCTTAAGCTTAAGGATCCGAGTAGCTTTTCAATTCCATGCTCAATTAGGAACATGCATATTAACAAGGCTTTATGTGATCTTGGGGGAAGTGTGAGTTTGATGCCATTTTCTTTTTATGAGAAGCTTGATACTGGGGAGCTCAAATCGACCACCATCTCTCTCCAATTAGCGAATAAGTCAATCAAGCATCCTATTGGCATACCAGAGAATGTTCGTTTAAAGGTTGGAAAGTTTTTTGTGTTAGCTGATTTTGTTGTGCTTGACATAGAAATGGATGTTCAAATCCCAATCATACTTGGGCGCCCATTCCTCTCCACTGGAAGGGCAATTATTGATGTCCACGAAGGGAAATTGACTTTACGATTGCATAATGAGGAAATAGTGTTTAAAGTTTTTAATTCTAAAAAAAATCCTAGTTCCTTTAATTCATTTAATCACATAGATGCTACTAAAATTATGGACAGTGTTGTGCTTTTAGATATGCAGGAATCTGTGACTAATGATATGTTAGAAAAGACCTTGCCAAAGGTTGCTACCAACTTTGAGAAGACCAAGCCCTACAAGAAAAGACCAAAGAAGCGAAATGACAAGTGTATCAAGAAGCGTGTGTTTAAGCTTGGGGATAAAGTTCTTATCGATAATTCACTTCTACGTTTTTGTCCTAGTAAGTTGTAGTCAAAATGGTCTGGACCATATGAGATTGTTTGGGTCTTATTGTAGGGTGTGCTTAAGGTGAAGAAAAAAGGCCATAAGACATTCATGATAAATGGCTAGAGAGTGAAACACTATGAAGAAGGAGTAGGGACTGAACCCCACTCCATTGACATCACCTGAGCATAGAACCAGCCCATAGTCAAGCTAATGACTATAACTTAGTGCTTCTTGGGAGACAACATAAAATTTTCTCTCTTTTTCTTTATTCTCTTATTTTTTATTTTGTTCTTATCTTATTATTACCTATTTTATTGATTAACATTTTTTTCTGTTTTTGTTTCGTAGTTAGCTATTGATTGTTTAGGTGTCTCCCTAAGTTTAGAGCCTTTGTAGGGGGATGTATATAGTTGTCGACCACCAAAAAGATTTTTTTTCTTCTCTTTCCTTTAGTCTCTTTATTTTCGCATTTAATTCATGCATTTTGTTTTTTTAGTTTTTGCTTTGTTTTGTTGTGCAGTTTTAGACCACATGTCGCCACTCATGTAGACCAGATGTTCGAGTTCATGACTACATGCCTCCCTCTCCCAACACCTTCGTGATCTTGCATTTCCATTTTCAGGGAAGTTTGGTTGTCCTTTATTCTATTATCTTTCTTGTTTAAACATTGAGGACAATGTTTATTTTCAGTGTGGGGGGGGGAAATCGATGAATACTTGAGTATTGCATCGAATCAAGCTAGAATTGTATATTAATTTCTTGATTAATTCTAAGCTGATAGAGATATGTTTGAGAAGGGAATCCACTACTCATGAACTGATTTTGTTTGTGCAAGGTAATTTTTTTCAATTGAGTATTGAAACATTTAGCATCTTATTTGGAAATTAGTCATGTCTGCTTACATTTGATTTCTTTATTAACATTAGCTAGAAAGTGAGTTTTGAGCCTTAATCCTATTTTTCCTTATGGAGTGAGATTTCTCTTGATTTATGTGGGCTAGAACTTGCTTTGATATCTTGTTGAGACTTTAATGATTCACATACATACTTGAACATGATTAAGGTAATTAGGCTAAATTCATTCTTGTCTTCCAAAGTTGCATTGTTAAAATAATCCTTTAGTTACCCCATTTGAGCTTGAAATTAATTTCTTTAGATACCTATTTGAATAATCAAGTTGGATTCTTTGAAGCTATTAATGTGTTAATTGCGTAGTCATAAAGGGTTGCTTTTGTCGTCAAGGGTTTTAAAAAAAAAGAAAAAAAAAAAGAAAAAAAGGACTAGAAAAAGAAGGGAAAAAAATTGTGGTGAAGAATAATGAGAATATTTGGTTGAAAGTGAGAACTGGTTATACTCTTGTGCATTATATTCTACTGTTCATCTTTTCAACCTGATTCTATTTTGTATCGATTTATCCATGAACATTCTTTATCCTTTTTTATATTTTTCCTACCTTTCATTATACCCTTGGCCCCGTTACAACCAAAGAAAGTCCTTTTGATTCTAATGTTGTATGTGAACTTAGAAGTGGAGATGAGATTGATAACCAAGCTTATGCTAATGCATTTTTCAAGAGAAATTTGAGTGATCTCTTTGTCCTTAAATAATTGAGCAATGTAAAGATAAGTGATCTCAAATTTTTGGTAAAGAGAAAAGGTGCAAGCTAGACTCATGCCTCTAATTGTAGAATTTCCCTTGATTCGTGTTTCTTGATGTTGAGTTTAATCCTGTTTTTTATTCATATTCTTTGCTTGAGGACAAGCAAAGTTCAAGTGCAGGAAAATTTGATAAGCCTATATTTTATAGTCTTAAACTAAAAGAATTATGGTGATTTGCTTGCATTTTAGACCTTTCTTGTGCTTAATCGAGTGATTTTGGCTACCATTTATAAGTTTGGGTTCAAATTGGGCTTAGTTGTATTTTTCAGCATTATGGCAATTTTATATTGTTTCTATATTTCGAGTATAACTTGAGTTATAGACATCTAATAATTATGAACTTTATTTTGTAGGAAAGTTAAGAGGAATATGTAGAACTTTGATGAAGAGCTCCAAAGCTGAATCAGATGTCTAGTGGGTCATATTAGGCTTGGAATTCAGAACAAAAGTGTTGTCACTGGAACCTGAGTAGTTTGCAAAGATTTAGCTATATCTTGAGCTACGGAGGTCGAAACGAGGTGATTCTGGTGGCATTGGAAAGCTGAGACAAAATGCTTCAAGTTTGATGAAGAGACATGGTCGTGTCTAACTTGAAAAATGCTTCTGTCAAGCTCACACGACCCTGTCTAACATCAATGAAGCTTCTATGTGGGAGACACGGTTGTGTCTCCTCCGAACGTGTAAATTACACTATTTTTCAAGCTCACACTGCCGTGTCGAGCATAGACACGGTCATGTGAGCTTTCCTAAGCCTAAAAATAGCAAATTTTCACCCCCAAACTATTATAAATTGGGCAAAAATGTAACACCCCAAAAATTTTATTTATTGTATTATGAATGTTCATTTTATAATATTTGTGATTTTCTGGATTTTTTCTAAATTTTTCTGAGAACGCGGAATATTTTAACATTATTTCTCATTTTACGTGCAAACTGAACGAAACTGGGAAAATAAGATATTTTTTCCAGAGAACCTTGATCTGTGGAAACGTCGACGGGGGATCTTACTAAACCCGAGGCTGGACACAATTCACGAGGTTTCATGTTTTTCAAGAGAAATTCAACAGACGAATGACAGAACGCTGTGTAAATTTCATCCATCAGATTAAATTAATACTGACTTCTGTCGACTATAACTATTATCTATTGGATAATAGCATGTAATAAAAATCTTACCACATTATCTAAAATTTACTCTGTGTCACATTCTTTAACTTTATTTACAAAATAAAGATAAAGTTAATTCAAAACCCATTATAGAAAGCTTCCAAGAAGTTTCCCTATTAACACATTTTCTCTCTCTTCCCTCTCCACTCTTCTTCACGACAAAGGCCATTTGGGAGCCTAAATATTCACATTCCCACTTTATTACCTTATTCTCACATTTCTAAACACCAAATACACTTATCATCTCTTCTCTCCTTCATTTCTTTCTTCTTCTTCCTCCTCTACCGTACACCCATTTCCTGGGCAATCTCCCTAGTTTGCTTCACCATCACATTTCTAGCTTTATTACACCATTCCAAGACCATCCTCCTTGGTGGTCATCCCTTGGTTCTTCTTCTTCCCTCATCCACCATTGAAGCTAAAGCTTTGAGCTTTGAGGTAAAGTCTTCAACTTTCTTCTATTTTCTTCTCATTTTTGTTTTCCTTGGTTGCCTATGTAACCAAGAACTTACCTTTCCATAGTTTGAGTGTACAATGTGGAAGTCACTCACTTTGGTATTCTCTTGAAGGGGGGAGAACGAAAATCAAAGAGCAAAAAGGAGTAGCACCATTGTGTTGTCTTTATTTAGGTAAGAGGAAGATGATCCTCTTCAACCAATCTTGGTAGTAAGGAAATGTCTTGTGTGGGTTATTGTTGATTGTTGAATCCATGTATGGAATTTCTCTCTTTGTTATGTTGTTTTTCATGGTAGTGTATTTTGTTGGATTTGTATGAGTTATTGATTTTCTTTATATGATTTTGGATGCATGTTTGAGCTAATATGATGTTGAAAATGTCATGGATTGATTTGGTTTGAGTTTAGATAACTTAAAGATCAATTTTCTGCAAGTTTATGCATGGTAATTGATTACACAAAGGTTGTAATCGATTACCAAGCCCTTGGAGTTACAAAACCGTGATTCTGGGAATCACGTAATCGATTACATCCTGTCTGTAATCGATTACGGGGATTCTGTCTAGCTTGTAATCGATTACCAAGCCTCTGGAATTACAAAATCGTGATTCTGGGAATCACATAATCGATTACACACTGTCTGTAATCGATTACGGAGGTTCTGTCCAATTGGTAATCGATTATCAGAGTTATGTAATCGATTACCAAGTCCCTGGAGTTACGAATCTTGTTCTGGGAAGCTATGTAATCAATTACATTCAATCTATAATCGATTATAAAGGTTCTGTTGAGCTGGTAATCGATTACCAGAGTTATGTAATCAATTAGTAGGGTCTTAAAATGAGATTTTGAATTGAAAATGATGGAAATATGGTTCCTTATCCCTTGTAACTCAAACATAAATCTTAAACCCTAGATTTGGGGATTTTATTTCACTTAAATATGATAGGATTGTATATCCAAACCTATAATGGAGAAATGATCTTGAAAGTGAAATTTTTGGAATCCATAACATGGAAATTTTGGTATGCATGAAATGATGAACATGCATATGTGTTGATACTGAGAATGGTTAATTTTCATTGTGAGTTCCTATATGGGACCAAGTTCTTGATGAAAGTATGACATGTTAATATTGAAAATGAATATATATGTCATTGTGATATGCTATGATGAATGCATCATTGATGAACATACATGATTAGACATTGTGTCATCATACATATGTGTTGTCCATTGGACATTATTGAAAAGGCTATATGTGCCTAAGAGTTTGAATAACACTTTTGTGCGGGTGCGAGTAGACTAAGCGTAGGTGTCATATGTTGTTGACCCTAGGGGCGTCGGGGTGTGGGTGTCTCACAATAGACAGTGGTAGCTCCATTGGGGCCATGGGATAGACCAATGCGACACACCGACGATCTTGACTAGGACGCTGTCCTATATCGCAATCAATTGTTGAGGTGCCATGTGTGAGCCATTTTGCGCAAATGTTTTTATGTGATGAGCACACTATTTTTAAGGCTAACAATACACTGGCATGACTCCTTGATCATTCACTCCAAAAATGTATTATCTAGCTCCATGGAGTAGGAATTTTTGGTACCCTTTGCATTGTGGGTTGTTTGTCACAAGGTTCATTGGGCATGAGCATTTATAATTATAAAATATATTTACTATTATAGTTGTAATAATTATTTGATTCTTGGGAATGTTGATGTTGTTTACCTGTTACGGATAATGCTTACGGTGATTCATTGTTGTTTTACTCTTATTGCTACTTTCCAATTATTATTGTACTTGGATTTATGAACTGTGCTTTATGTGGGCGTCCAGCGCCGTTTAATTTTCTTGTTGCCATTTTGGTACTGAAAGCTGGGTGTCTCACCTCTTTCTATACTCTCTCTATTTGTGTATTCTGTTGGATTGCGTACCTCTGAGAAGACGTTCATGAAGAAGATAATGAAGCTCTTGAGTTTCTAGGCTTCTGGCCAGACTACGACTGAAGCTGTTTGAGGATGTCGTCGCACTCCCGTGGGTTCTTTGGCTACGTGCGGATCAACTTTCACAGAGGTCCTGATTGCTAACACATTAACATGCAGATGGATTGCTGTGTATATCATGGGGAGCTGACGATGTCCCTTGCATGGGGTCGTTATGACGCCTCCATTTTTTATTTACATGCTTTTGTCTGGTTAGAGTTTTACATGCCCGTTTGGGACATGTGGGCTGATATGTACTACACCCTACGTGATGACTCCTTTTTGTCCACTGCTCGGGCTCCTACCCATTGCTCTGTCACTCCGATGGATGTTTCCTCGGATGAAGAGGACCCTGAGGAGGACCTAGCTACGGTCCCTTCTCGTCAGTCATAGGACTTGATACTAGTGGTGGCTACTGATGGCTAACAGTTTATCTTTTTGGGAAGCTTGACGTTTTGCTGTACATGCTAGGGTAAATCTGTATATCTTTGGGTGGGTACATATTTTGCTTTTTGTACATTCTGGAAATGTAATTAAACAGGCTCTTAAACATATATATGTTGTGTATGTTTCATTTTATGTTGTCAAATTTTATTTATTATAATTGCATTATTTAAGATCTCTACACGTGATGGATTTTAACTTGACTCTCTTAAAGCCACTTGGCAATGATCTATAATCTTAACAAAAAATATATATATACATAGTGATATTTATAAAGGAACCTAAATAACCATAAAATGAATCGGGACTACGAGTTTTAAAAACAATTACTATTTTTCACAATTTAATTTATTTCGCTTATGTTACAAATTATTATTATAGTTATAGTGCGATGTCCTTTCTTCGCTGCTACTTATTGAAAAAGGGGCGTTACACTGTCTTGGTCTCAGAGCTCCCGGTTTATGTTTTCTTTTGGGTCATGTGGTTTTGGACTGTCATGTTTGTGTTGTGTGATTCTCTGTGATTCCTTGTGTTTGGTATTCCGCAAGGATATATCTAACTTTTCTCTGTATTGTGTGTAGTTTGATTTGAAAGAAGCTATGGCTCGCAGAGGTGATATGGCTGCTGCGATAAAAGCGATACAGAAGATGGTTAAAGCAATGTTGCAGTAGAATCAACAAACGGCTCAACAACAAGCGAGAGCTGCACAACAGCTAGAAGCTATGGGTGATACTCAGAACTTAGAGGGATTTCGTCGCGCTAACCCTCCGCAGTTCAAAGGAGAGTTTGATCCTGAGAAAGCTACGCTTTGGATCCAAGAGCTAGAGAAGATATTTACTGGCATGAACTATGCCAATGATCGAAAGGTGACCTATACTACATTTATGCTGATAGGAGATGCTGAATACTGGTAGACTGGAGAGCAAAGATTGCTGCAAGCTGAAAATAGGGTGATAACTTGGGAAGTATTCAAGGAAAGGTTCTTGAACAAGTATTTCCCTAAGAGTGCTAGATACGCCAGGGAAATGGAATTTCTGAGTTTGCGGCAGGGGGATATGACTATGAGCGAATATGCTGCTAACTTTGAGAGCTTGTCGAGGTTCTCAACTTACTTCCAACATCAACCTAATGAAGCTTGGAAATGTCAAAAATTTGAAGAAGGCCTGAGACATGACGTGAGGAGAGCCGTCATAACTTTGAAGATTATCCAATTTTCTGAGTTGCTTGATACATGTTGTCAGGTGGAAAGTGTGGACCAGGCACATGAGGCGAGAAATAGAAACTCTGGGCCAATTCGATCCCAAAGAGGAGGAAGCAGTGGTGCTGGTCGTTATCAGAAGAAACCCTATTCTAGACCATCTAGAAATCATCAGCAAAGATCGCCAGGTGGAAGTCCAACTGGAAGTCCAGGAAGGACAAGACAGAATGCGGCATCTACGCCGAGGTGCATGAAGTGCGGAAAGGAGCACTACACCAGAGACAGTACTATCAAGGGGTTTATCTGCTTTAGGTGCGGGAAGCTGGGACACGTTTCCCGTGACTGTAATCAAACCAAGGCAGAGCCTTCCATCAACGCTGCTAGGACCTCTAAACCACAGACTGGAGGTCGGGTTTACACCCTGAGTGGTGCTGAGGCCTCCGAATCCAAAGATCTTATACAAGGGGAAGGTCTCATCGAAGGTAATCTTTTAATTGTATTGTATGATTCAGGTGCAACTCATTCTTTCATCTCATATGACTGTGTGAAAAGACTTGGTTTACCTGTGTCTTCTTTGCCATTTGATTTGACTGTTTCAACTCTAACTACCAAAACCTGTTGTCACTACCAAAGTCTATTTAAATTGCCCATTGATTGTTGAAGGTCAAATATTTTCTATCGATTTGATCTGTTTGCCCTTATCTCAGTTAGATGTGATCATAGGGATGGATTGGTTATCTGCTAACCATGTCCTATTAGATTGTTCTAGAAAAATAATAGTTTTTCCTTTGGATGGGAATTCTGGATTTGTGACTACCAACCAAGCGAAAGCTTTCTGGAAAGAAGAAGCTCGGGGATACATGTTGTTATCTTCTTTGATGGTCAAGAATGAAGTTGATGTGGATGCGATCTCTGTAGTCCGAGAGTTTCCTGAAATTTTTCTCGAAGATATACCTGGTTTGCCACCGGAAAGGGAGATCGAATTTGCTATTGACTTGGTGTCAGGAGTTGGCCCTATTTCTATAGTACCTTACCGTATGGCGCCAGCTGAGCTAACTAAGCTCAAGAAGCAATGCGTGAGACCCAGTGTATCACCTTGGGGAGCACTAGTGTTGCTAGTCAAGAAGAAGGACGGTACTTCAAGATTATGTGTGGATTATCGTCAACTAAATAAGGTCACAATTAAGAACAAGTATCCATTGCCGAGGATAGATGACTTAATGGACCAACAGAAGGGAGCAGCGGTGTTTTCCAAAATTGATTTGCGATCAGGTTACCACCAGATTAGAGTGAAAGTGGAAGATATTCCCAAAACGGCTTTTTGTACTCGTTATGGACACTACGAGTATCTGGTAATGCCTTTTGGTGTGACTAATGCACCTGCTGTCTTTATGGATTATATGAATAGGATCTTTCATCCTTATTTAGACAGATTCGTCGTTGTTTTTATCAACGACATCTTGATCTATTCACAAAATCATGAGGATCATACTGAACATCTCGGTATAGTTCTTCAGATTTTGAAGGAGAAAGAGTTGTATGCTAAATTGTCCAAGTGTGAGTTTTGGTTGGATGAAGTAAAATTCTTGGGCCATGTGATTTCGAAGAAAGGAATTGTTGTTAATCCTTCGAAGGTAGAAGCTGTGCTATAATGGGAAAGGCCAAAGACGGTAACGGAAATCCGAAGCTTTGTCGGATTAGCAAGATATTACCGGAGGTTCATTGAAGGATTTTCTAAAATTACCGGACCACTCACTCAACTCACCAGAAAGAATCAGGCTTTTGAATGGACAGACGCTTGCGAAGGAAGTTTCCAAGAACTGAAAAGGAGACTAACTACTTCATCCATGTTAGTTTTACCTAATCCAAATGAACCATTTGAGGTGTACTGTGATGCTTTGTATCAAGGTTTGGGATGCGTTCTTATGCAAGGTGGAAAAGTAGTGGCTTATGCCTCAAGACAATTACGAGTGCATGAGAAGAACTACCCAACGCATGATTTGGAGTTAGATGTCGTGGTGTTTGCTTTGAAGATATAGAGACATTATCTGTATGGAGCAACTTTCAACGTCTTCAGTGACCACAAAAGCTTGAAGTATCTGTACGATCAGAAAGAGTTGAACATGTGACAACACAGATGGTTAGAATTCTTGAAAGACTATGACTTCCAACTTCAGTACCACCCTGGCAAGGCGAATGTGGTGGTCGATGCTTTGAGTAGGAAAATAGTTTGTGTTTCTACCATGATGATCAGAGAGAAAGACTTGATAAAACAATTCAGAGATGTATGGTCTTTTGTGGAGTTGATGCCAGGAAAAATCTGCATGAACATGGTCACGATCTCGAATGACTTATTGGATGATATCCGAGAGAAACAGAAGGTCGATAAGTTCCTGCAAGAGGAAAAAGAGCTAATAAAGCAGGGCGGTGTTTCAACATTAGAAGAAGGAAGTGATGGAATTTTAAGATTACAAGGTAGAGTATGTGTGCCTAAAGATGAGGAACTTAGGAAGTATATACTTGAACATGCTCTTATGAGTCAGTTAAGTATGCACCCTGAAATGACCAAGATGTATCAAGATTTAAAGAAGTTATTTTGGTGGCATGAAATGAAAAGAGATATCGCTAGATGCGTATCATCTTGTTTGGTTTGTTAGAAGACGAAGATTGAACATCAAAGACCGTCAGGATTTTTACAACCCCTGACTATTCTCGAATGGAAATAGGATAGCATTGTCATGGACTTTGTTGTTGGATTGCCAAGAACAAAAAGAGGTCACGACTTAATATGGGTAATCGTAGATAGACTTACGAAGTCAGTTCATTTTTTTCCGATCAATATCAAATATCCATTGGAGAAGTTGACTCAGTTATACATCGGTGAGATTGTCAGACTTCACGGTGTACCTACAAGCATCATTTCTGACAGAGACCCTCGATTTACATCGAAGTTTTGACAGAGTCTTCAAGAAACAATAGGGACAAAGCTACGATTGAGTTCTGCATACCATCCCTAGACTGATGGTCAATCGGAAAGAACAATTCGGTCATTGGAGGATTTGCTGAGAGCTTGTGCTATAGAGCAAACTAGTTGTTGGGATGAAATCTTACCGTTAGTAGAATTCACCTACAACAATAGTTATCATTCAAGCATAGGGATGGCACCTTATGAGGCTCTGTATGGACGAAGGTGTCGAACACTTCTATGCTAGTATCAAGATGGAGAGCAACTTACAGTCGGACCTGATCTCATTCAACAGTCAACCGAGAAAGTCAAAATGATTCAGGAGAAAATGAGGACAGCCCAAAGTCGACAAAAGAGCTACGCGGACAAAAGAAGAAAACCTATTGAGTTCGAAGAAGGTGAGTATATATTTCTGAAGGTCACGCCTACGACTGAGGTCGGTCGGGTTCTCAAATCTAGAAAGCACACTTCAAAATTCCTCAGACCATATCAAATTCTTCATCGGATAGGTCCTGTTGCTTACCAAATAGCTTTACCCCCTTTCTTTACAAATCTCCACAATGTTTTCATGTGTCACAACTCCGAAAATACATTCTAAGTCGTGATCATGTCATTGCGCCTGATTCGATACAATTAAAGGAAAACTTGACTTATGAATTAACTCCTGTAAGGGTTGAGAATAGGAGAGTGAAGCAACTCAGGGGAAAAGACATTTCATTAGTGAAAGTAATCTGGAATGATGCAACTGGAGATGCGACATGGGAATTAGAGGACAAAATAAAGGAGCAATACCCAGAATTATTTTAAGGTATAAAAATTTCGAGGACGAAATTCTTATTTGTTGGGGAGAGTTGTAACACCCCCAAAAATTTATTTATTGTATTATGAATGTTCATTTTATAATATTTGTGATTTTCTGTATTTTTTCTGAATTTTTCTGAGAACACAGAATATTTTAATATTATTCCTCATTTTATGTGTAAACTGAACGAAGCTGGGAAAATAAGATATTTTTCCCAGAGAACCTTGATCTGTGGAAACGTCAACGGGGAATCTTACTAAACCCGAGGCTAGACACAATTTACGAGGTTTCTTGTTTTTCGAGAGAAATTCAACAGACGAATGACAGAACGCTGTGTAAATTTTATCCATCAGATTAAATTAATACTGACTTCTGTCGACTGTAACTATTATCCATTGGATAATAACATTTAATAAAAATCTTACCACATTATCCAAAATTTACTCTGTGTCACATTCTTTAACTTTATTTACAAAATAAAGATAAAGTTAATTCAAAATCCATTATAGGAAGCTTCCAAGAAGTTTCCCTATTAACACATTTTCTCTCTCTTCCCTCTCCACTCTTCTTCACGGCAGAGGCCATTTGGGAGCCTAAATATTCACATTCCCACTTTATTACCTTCTTCTCACATTTCTAAACACCAAATACACTTATCATCTCTTCTCTTTTTCATTTCTCTCTTCTTCTTCCTCCTCCACCGTACACCCATTTCCTGGAGGCAATCTCCCTAGTTTGCTTCACCATCACATTTCTAGCTTTATTACACCATTCCAAGACCATCCTCCTTGGTGGTCATCCCTTGGTTCTTCTTCTTCCCTCATCCACCATTGAAGCTAAAGCTTTGAGCTTTGAGGTAAAGTCTTCAACTTTCTTCTATTTTATTCTCATTTTCATTTTCCTTGATCACCTATGTAACCAAGAACTTACCTTTCCATAGTTTCAGTGTACAATGTGAAAGTCACTCACATTGGTGTTCTCTTGAAGGGGGGAGAACAAAAATCAAAGAGCAAAAAGGAGTAGCACCATTGTGTTGTCTTCATTTAGGTAAGAGAGAGATGATCCTCTTCAACCAATCTTGGTAGTAAGGAAATGTCTTGTGTGGGTTGTTGTTGATTGTTGAATCCATGTGTGGATTTCTCTCTTTGTTATGTTGTTTTTCATGATAGTGTATTTTGTTGGATTTGTATGAGTTATTGATTTTCTTTATATAATTTTGGATGCATGTTTGAGCTAATATGATGTTGAAAATGTCATAGATTGATTTGGTTTGAGTTTAGATGACTTAAAGATCATTTTTCTGCAAGTTTATGCATGGTAATTGATTACACAAAGGCTGTAATCGATTACCAAGCCCTTGGAGTTACAAAACCGTGATTCTGGGAATCACATAATCGATTACATCCTTTCTGTAATCGATTACAGAGATTCTGTCTAGCTTGTAATCGATTACTAGGGATATGTAATCGATTACCAAGCCTCTAGAATTACAAAATCGTGATTCTGGGAATCACGTAATCAATTACACACTATCTGTAATTGATTACGGAGGTTCTGTCCAGTTGGTAATCGATTACTAGAGTTATGTAATCGATTACCAAGTCCCTGGAGTTATGAATCTTGTTCTGGGAAGCTATGTAATCGATTACATTCAGTCTGTAATCGATTACAGAGGTTCTGTTGAGCTAGTAATCGATTACTAGAGATATGTAATCGATTACCAGGGTCTTAAAATGAGATTTTGAGCTGAAAATGATGGAAATATGGTTCCTTATCCCTTGTAACTCAAACATAAATCTTAAACCCTAGATTTGGGGATTTTATTTCACTTAAATATGATAGGATTGTATATCCAAACCTATAATGGAGAAATGATCTTGAAAGTGAAATTTTTGGAATCCATAACATGGAAATTTTGGTATGTATGAAATGATGAACATGCATATGTGTTGATACTGAGAATGGTTAATTTTCATTGTGAGTTCCTATATGGGACCAAGTTCTTGATGAAAGTATGACATGTTAATATTGAAAATGAATATATATGTCATTGTGATATGCTATGATGAATGCATCATTGATGAACATACATGATTAGACATTGTGTCATCATACATATGTGTTGTCCATTGGACATTATTGAAAAGGCTATATGTGCCTAAGAGTTTGAATAACACTTTTGTGCGGGTGCGAGTAGACTAAGCGTAGGTGTCATATGTTGTTGACCCTGGGGGCGTCGGGGTGTGGGTGTCTCACAATAGACAGTGGTAGCTCCACTGGGGCCATGGGATAGACCAATGCGACACACCGACGATCTTGACTAGGACGCTGTCCTATATCGCAATAGGAAACAAGCTATTAAATCAATTTAGGCTTCTTGAATTTGCAATGGTTCTACGGTGAAGGAATTGGCTCTAATAGCCAAATTCACAAAGTAAGTTACGTAGAAGGCTTTGTGAAATGCATGTAGGATGCCAAATTGAATAAAAGGAAGACTAGTCAAATTTAGTGGCTTTTCTTGGTTGCTTTCTACGGTGAAGTAAGCCTTTGGTGAAACAAATATTACAATCAATTCTTACTATCTTTCAACTAATTAACCAAGTCAACATTGGTGGCTTTTCTTTGTTGCTTCCACGGCAAAGCCAAATCCATGCAAGGCAAAATATTACAATTGATTTCTTTCTATCTTTTATTAATTAACCAAGTATGAAAAAGTCAATATTGATGGCTTCTTGCCATAATGCATTTACTGGCAATTGAATGCCTTTAGGAAGGCAATTCCAACACTTTAATATATCCTTGCTCTCCAAGTTTGTCACAAAGGAAATAAAGCTAATTTCCATTTCCTAAAATTAGATAATTTTAGTGGCTCTTGTTGTTGGCTTCTACGGCAATTCACCTTGGGTGAATTCTTCAATTTGCTATTATTCAAAGAAGCAAAACAACACATGTTCTCATTTTCTCTCAAAGTGTCCTACGGCCAAAGCTTAGAAAAGCCAAAGGAGACTTGTTTTTATTTCTCAAAGTCTTCATCTTTCTCCAAACACATCAAATAAGCCAAAAGCTCTCAACTTTTCTTCTCTTTTTCTTCTCCAACTCTACGGCCAAAGCTTCCTAAATGGAGACAATCTTCATCAATTTATTTCATTTGTTCTCTTCTATATCTTTTTCTTCAAAGAACCAAGATCAAGCAACCAAATTTCTTTCCTTTTTCTCTTCCTCTTGAATTCGGCCAACTACCAAAAATCCTCTTCCAAGCTTCTAAAAATTTAAATGACCATAGATCTTGAATCTCCATGCATTTCTAAAGAACTTTCATGTTGGAAGTTTTTCCTAAATCTTCCATTTTCTACCTTGTTCTTCAAAGCTCAAGTTTGAAACCATGAAGGTGAAATTCTTTCATCTTCATGTTTCTATCCATTCTAAAGTTTTAATCATGATTTTAATCCATGATTATTCTAGTTTAGAGCCTTAGGTATTAATATTGTATGTTTTCTTTGTTTTCAAGGAGCTCTTGGAGGAGGAAGCTTGCTTGAAGGAGACATACAAAGGACTTGGAGGTTCTTCAAGAGGTAAGAGGGAGATTACCCTCATCAACCAAGTGTTGGTGGTGAGGAATATATGTGGTTGTGCTTGTAGAATCCATAAGGATTCGGTGGTGTGCTTGTTTTGATGTGTTAATTATTTGTGTGTTTGTTATTTGTGTGTTTGATAATTTGGTGCTTACTAGTAGGTTGTTGTGTATTTGTTAGTAGTCTTCTTATGTGATATTTGTAATAAATTGCATGTCTATAAGCTTTAATTTGCATGTCTACAAGCTTTGATAATATGGCATGTGTTAGAAATGCATGATAATATATAGGATGCAAATAATATGTCAAGGATTGCATGAGTGTTCCAAAGAACACACTAACAAGGCTCACGGCCATGATTTAAATGGGGAACCAAAATGTTCTCTTAATTTTCTTAAAAGGTAACCTAATTAACCTAAGAGCATTGGTAAGATATCCATTTGTTTAGATTAAGAAAAATGAATTTGGAAATTAAATGACATAACCTTACATTTTCATTCAACATGTCTAACTTCAACACTTTGATTTCTAAAACTATTTTCTAGGGTAAGGATTAAATCAATGTAGACAATACAAGAGATTAAACATGTATTTAAAAGGTGAAAAATAATTCGAAATCAAATGCAAAGTTTTTATCAAATTCGCCAACATGCCAAATTATACATTCATGATTTCTAAAAATTAATTCCAAGCTATTTTCAATCAAGAAGAAGCAATACAAGTTAAAGTAAATTTTCTACAATGAGTTTTAAAGAAATAAAATAATTAGAATTAAGTTTAAGAGGTTAATACTAATGTAACACCCTCCGTAGGGCGTCACATTTTAAAATAATAAATAAATCTTAAAACTAATTAAAATCATTTTATAAAAGCTTTGAGTTTTAAAATATGGATTTTAAAATTTCTTATTGACGGAAATACAAACTTATCGGAAATTTTAAGTAAAATGGAAATTAAATTTAACAGATTAACATACACATCACCAATCATTTCATATAAGTTAAAACGTAATATTTACTGACTCGAGAAACAAAGTAGTAAACCCAAAGACGGGTACTACTAATAGCACGGTAACAACACTAACGAGAAAAATTCAACCTACATAGTCTGTTTCTTCACCAACTGCATCTTGTTGAAACTTGTAAGACCACTCAATGACGTCGCCACCATCTTCAGAATATTGTCTCCCCTAGGGTTAAGAATGTGCTCCGCCTACTATACGAATTCGAAGAATACAAACCAAACAAAAACAACACAGGAAAGAGGTGAGATCCCCTTTCACCAGTACCAGTACGGTAGTAAAGAATAATACGAATGACAAAGTCATTCCATACACACAGATAATCACAATTATAGTCATGTTATCAAATATTTCTAATATGCATACAACCTAATAAAATAAACAGTAATAACATTATCAGGATAGATATAACAATTCATACCATATAAAATATCATAACAAGTACAATAAAAATAAAGATTAAATTCAATAACAACATTTCATGTAGCGAGAACAAAAATACAATAATGCACGAGACAAAATACAACATATAAACAATTAATATCGGATATGAAAGATCACAAATAAAAATATCACAAATATAACACAAATAAAGAAAACCACATAGATAAATCAATCTCACGGATAAAATAAGATAAGAAATGGACAACTAACATAAAAATTATCGATATAAATATACATAGAGAAAATGTAAAAACATCCAAGATATTACCGGATAAAGATAAATAGAGAAAATAGAATATTATCCAAGATATAATCAAATACACCGAAACACAACCCTACTCCATGGAGCTAAACCCAAACAGATATCAGAGAGAATGACTTGCAAAATCTATTAGTACCACGGCTGCCCAACCAACTATTACGCGATCACACGTTGCGTCCATAGCCTACGACACTTTGGAATCCACCATCCGGGCGTAGTATAGTTCACGATCTCCGTTGTGGCACTATAGGCAATGTACTACTAGACTTTACAAACCTCGATTAAATATAGTGAATGTCGAGTACATTAGTGTGCTATCGGTTTACCACGGCCCAGCGGAGCTACCAACTATCCACATGTGGGATCCCGTACACTAAAGTCTCCAAGTTTATTAGAACAATAAACTACACTACACTTATCGCATCGACAACACGATGTGATTCGTCTCGTCAACCCAAAACACCAAAAATTGGTATAAAGACAAAACATAATTCCAAATATATGAAATTACGAAAATGCCCTCAAGATAAAATATACCCTCAATGGCAGAAAGCCTGTACGGGTTCACATTTTCCCGACAATGAAAATAACCTCAAAAGCACATGCGGGTTCACATTTTCCCGACAAATGAAAATTAAATATAGTAACGGTCAATCGCGTAGAAATTTTATCGCGTTTTTGAAATCTCGTCGTTTTTACAAACGTTTAAAAATCGCGTAAAGATATTTTTCTGTTTTTAAAATCGCGTAGCATTTTTAATACGTTTTCTCAATCGCGTAGGATTTTTAAATCGTTTTCTTGTCCAACTTCCTTAAATAACTATTTAAAACAGACAGAAATAATATTTAGTACTTTCAAATTACGTAGAATATTTTTCATAGCGTATACTGTCTTTTGGACATCTTTTCTATCTTATTTATCCATTTTTACTAAAAATTGACAGTATTTTGTTTAATAAATTATAATAATGGTTTCCTAAATTTACCATTTAAAAGTTCTTTTCATTTTTATTAATACCAAATAATTATACTTTTGAAAATTCCTAACGTGCTTCAAAACACACGATGAGCTATACGTTAGAAATTTTATAAAGCTACTGTATTTCTTCTTACAGTAAAAACCATTAGTATTAACCTCTTAAACTTAATTCTAATTATTTTATTTCTTTAAAACTCATTGTAGAAAATTTACTTTAACTTGTATTGCTTCTTCTTGATTGAAAATAGCTTGGAATTAATTTTTAGAAATCATGAATGTATAATTTGGCATGTTGGCGAATTTGATAAAAACTTTGCATTTGATTTCGAATTATTTTTCACCTTTTAAATACATGTTTAATCTCTTGTATTGTCTACATTGATTTAATCCTTACCCTAGAAAATAGTTTTAGAAATCAAAGTGTTGAAGTTAGACATGTTGAATGAAAATGTAAGGTTATGTCATTTAATTTCCAAATTCATTTTTCTTAATCTAAACAAATGGATATCTTACCAATGCTCTTAGGTTAATTAGGTTACCTTTTAAGAAAATTAAGAGAACATTTTGGTTCCCCATTTAAATCATGGCCGTGAGCCTTGTTAGTGTGTTCTTTGGAACACTCATGCAATCCTTGACATATTATTTGCATCCTATATATTATCATGCATTTCTAACACATGCCATATTATCAAAGCTTGTAGACATGCAAATTAAAGCTTGTAGACATGCAATTTATTACAAATATCACATAAGAAGACTACTAACAAATACACAACAACCTACTAGTAAGCACCAAATTATCAAACACACAAATAACAAACACACAAATAATTAACACATCAAAACAAGCACACCACCGAATCCTTATGGATTCTACAAGCACAACCACATATATTCCTCACCACCAACACTTGGTTGATGAGGGTAATCTCCCTCTTACCTCTTGAAGAACCTCCAAGTCCTTTGTATGTCTCCTTCAAGCAAGCTTCCTCCTCCAAGAGCTCCTTGAAAACAAAGAAAACATACAATATTAATACCTAAGGCTCTAAACTAGAATAATCATGGATTAAAATCATGATTAAAACTTTAGAATGGATAGAAATATGAAGATGAAAGAATTTCACCTTCATGGTTTCAAACTTGAGCTTTGAAGAACAAGGTAGAAAATGGAAGATTTAGGAAAAACTTCCAACATGAAAGTTCTTTAGAAATGCATGGAGATTCAAGATCTATGGTCATTTAAATTTTTAGAAGCTTGGAAGAGGATTTTTGGTAGTTGGCCGAATTCAAGAGGAAGAGAAAAAGGAAAGAAATTTGGTTGCTTGATCTTGGTTCTTTGAAGAAAAAGATATAGAAGAGAACAAATGAAATAAATTGATGAAGATTGTCTCCATTTGGGAAGCTTTGGCCGTAGAGTTGGAGAAGAAAAAGAGAAGAAAAGTTGAGAGCTTTTGGCTTATTTGATGTGTTTGGAGAAAGATGAAGACTTTGAGAAATAAAAACAAGTCTCCTTTGGCTTTTCTAAGCTTTGGCCGTAGGACACTTTGAGAGAAAATGAGAACATGTGTTGTTTTGCTTCTTTGAATAATAGCAAATTGAAGAATTCACCCAAGGTGAATTGCCGTAGAAAGCCAACAACAAGAGCCACTAAAATTATCTAATTTTAGGAAATGGAAATTAGCTTTATTTCCTTTGTGACAAACTTGGAGAGCAAGGATATATTAAAGTGTTGGAATTGCCTTCCTAAAGGCATTCAATTGCCGTAAATGTATTATGGCAAGAAGCCATCAATATTGACTTTTTCATACTTGGTTAATTAATAAAAGATAGAAAGAAATCAATTGTAATATTTTGCCTTGCATGGATTTGGCTTTGCCGTGGAAGCAACAAAGAAAAGCCACCAATGTTGACTTGGTTAATTAGTTGAAAGATAGTAAGAATTGATTGTAATATTTGTTTCACCAAAGGCTTACTTCACCGTAGAAAGCAACCAAGAAAAGCCACTAAATTTGACTAGTCTTCCTTTTATTCAATTTGGCATCCTACATGCATTTCACAAAGCCTTCTACGTAACTTACTTTGTGAATTTGGCTATTAGAGCCAATTCCTTCACCGTAGAACCATTGCAAATTCAAGAAGCCTAAATTGATTTAATAGCTTGTTTCCTATTGGTTCTAAAAAAATTCAAGCCATTAATTTTGACCACTTTCTATTGGTTAAATATTTACTAACTTAATTCTTATTGGTTGCTATTTTTGTTGACCAATTTCCTATTGGTGCACATTATATTTTATAGTATACTTTAACCAATGAACAATATTTATTATTTATAAAGTCAAGATCTATTATCCAATGGATAATAAAATACACATAGGTTTTTATTTTATACTAACAGAGTAGAAATTATTATTGATTATTTTTCTTCTATCGATTACCCTTGATGAGTCATAAACGAGTCATCAAAGAGAAATTTTTTAGAACATGTGACTCACTACGATGAGTCAGTATGATGAGTCATCGTGGAATTTTCTAGAACGGGTGAGTCGGCATGGCGAGTCAAATAGTAGATATTTTCTAGAGCGGATGAGTCGGCATAGATATTTTCCAAAACAGTGAGTCGGCATGGCGAGTCGAAGATCTTTGAGTCATCGACTGCATCACAAGGCTGCATCATTGGCTGCGTCATCAATGGTGAGTCACGGCCCGAATCATCGAGAGAAACTTCGACGGGCGGCGAGTCAACTGCGGTGAGTCGCAGGCGAAATCGACACTTACGAACCTTCTAGAAGCTGCGAGTCATGATCTTTGAGTGTCACGCCATGTGTCATCGTCCTATTGGCCCGTTGCGATGAGTCATAGCCACCAATTTTGACCAGCTCCTCATTGGTCCACGTGTACAAACACTTAAGGACTAAACGTGGGTCATAAAAAATATTTCCGGTCCCGTCACTTATTTATCTTGACTAACAAAATAATATTATAATAATATAAAATTATTTTATTTGTGATTAAATCCTAAAAATTAAAAGATTATTTTTAGTCTCATTCGAGAATCGGGTTAAGTAAGATTCCCCGATTCTAAATAATAAAATAAGATTTTCCCGGCCGAAAAATATTATTTTCCTACCCCGAGCAAATCACACAAAAGTCCATATAAAATCACAGACAGGTATTATCGGACATTAAATCAAGAAGAAAATAATTAAAAACAACAAAAACAAGACAAAAACGATGCGTTCGGGACGTAACGGTCATTTTTCCATTTTTTCCCACAACGTAGGTAATCGTCCAAAACGTTCAAATAAAATATCCAAGAGATTATATAGCTGTATATCTTTCGAGAAAAATTAAAACAAGATAGCTTCGAGAAAAATTTTTATTTCAGCATGCGGAAGAAAAATACGTAAAACGATTATATAAAATACTAGGCAAGATATTATACATCTGTTTTTGATACAGAAAAATTTAAAACAGTAATTTGATAAAATTTTTATTTTACTGTATCGAAACAAATCATGTAAAACTATCAAATAAAATAACAAACAGTATTGTTTTTCTGTATTTCATACAGAAAAACAAGAAACAGTAAAATAGGGACACAACGGTCTTTTACCCAAAAGTTGGGATGTTACAACACTCCCCACCAGAAAGGAATTTCGTCCTCGAAATTCGCAGCAGTCTCTGAACAGTCCCTTCGTCTTGTCTTTTATATTTTCACGTTGCACCTCCGTTTACACCACTCCAGATTACCTCGATTAACGAAAACTCCTTGCATCGCGTAAAACATGGAGAATAGTATTTTAGTGGGATTCTTCATGATTTCGAGAATAGATCAGAATGTCGTTAATAAAGATAATGACAATTCTGTCTAAATAAGGACGAAAGATACTATCCACTACGCTTCCGCGTCACTCTGATCAAGTACCATTTGAAATTATCACGACTTTGTACTTTCACTCTTACGCCTTTACTTTTAATCGGAAGTGCCTCATAATCCAAGTTCTCTTTTTCAACAATACGTATTTGATACTTATGACATAATTTTGACTAAAAACATCCTTTCTTTACAATTGCAACACACAAAGGACATTATAAAAATTTAGAAGAAAAGGTAGAGAAATTATTTGAATTGTTATCGACTTGTCTAACAAAGAATTTGACATTGCCTGATTTTAAGAATAAGATTTACGGGACACCAAAGTTTCTTGAAACAATCTATAGGATATGATTAAAGATAACCAATCCATATATAAGATCACATCTATCTCGCGAAAGAGATAGACAGTTTAGATTAACGAAAAGATTGTTTAAAGGATTGGATAATAACAATAGGTTTGGTAACAAAAGCGAGAAATAGATAAATCAAAAGGTAACAAAGATATTGATAGCTTTAATCAACTCAAATAGTTAATTAGTCATAAAAGAATGAGTTAGACCAAAAGTACATTTTTCGCAATTGCGGTATATGAAAGATGTCATGAAGACATAGAAATAAAAGATAATAGAATCATCCATACCACAGAACATATCCACTAGAGAAATTGATATGGTACGATGAATTTAAAAATAAGCTTTTTAACTTGGACAATTCAATGATAAGTCTAACAGTATGGATGGTTGGAAAAATACCCAATCCATATTTTTAAATTGCATCTGTTTTGAGAACGAAGCATACAAATTGAATCAACGAAAAGATTCAATTATTTAATAGACTTAGGATGGTTTAAGCAACTCAAGTTCTCAACTACATGTTCTAATAACAGAAGTAGAAACAATCAGGCCAAAAGAATAATGAAGACACAAATAATTCTAATTGACTCACACAATATATGCCATAGAGAAATAGGCTACTCTCGAATTATACAATATAGTTAAAGAATCACCTTTTTGTGACACAATCTCCTTTGTTTAGGTCCGCAACCTAAGATGCTTTTGCTCCACTTGAAGAATCGATGTTCCACTCTACTTAAGATGTCGAAGCACGTACGTTACTAACAGATGACTTCGTTTTTAGCAAGATACACTGTTCAGCAAAACGTCCGGGCATCCTACACTTGAAAACAGATGATTTTCCTTTGATTGCACAACTCCTCGTTAGATGATCTTCCTCACACTTTCAACACGTTGGTGCAGATGTCACAGTCTAACCAAACTTGCTACCGCTAGCTTTTCCTCCACAAGATTGTTGTTGTTGACTTCCCGATGATCACGAATACGTTTTTCCATTGGACTTGCTTGGCCTTACGATTTCGCCTCCTTCAGAACTAATACGGTCTAACGTTACGAAATTGCGTATTCTAAGATTTATTTCGACTTGGTCTGCTTCTAATCCTCGGCTATCGTTCCTCGCTGCTGAGTAATCCTCAAGTCATATTGTACGGTTTCTTCAATTATTCTTTACCTTGCTTTCAAAGTTGCGGACCTAAACAAAGGAGATTGTGTCACAAAAAGGTGATTCTTTAACTATACTGTATAATTCCGAGAGTAGCCTATTTCTCTATGGCATATATTGTGTGAGTCAATTAGAATTATTTGTGTCTTCATTATTCTTTTGGCTCGATTGTTTCTACTTCATTATTAGAACATGTAGTTGAGAACTTGAGTTGCTTAAACCATCCTAAGTCTATTAAATAATTGAATCTTTTCTGTTGATTCAATTTGTATGCTTCGTTCTCAAAACAGATGCAATTTAAAAATATGGATTGGGTATTTTTCCAACCATCCATACTCTGTTAGACTTATCAGTTGAATTGTCCAAGTTAAAAAGCTTATTTTTAAATTCATCGTACCATATCAATTTCTCTAGTGGATATGTTCGGTGGTATGGATGATTCTATTATCTTTTATTTCTATGTCTTCATGACATCTTTCATATACCGCAATTGCGAAAAATGTACTTTTGGTCTAACTCATTCTTTTATGACTAATTAACTATTTGAGTTGATTAAAGCTATCAATATCTTTGTTACCTTTTGATTTATCTATTTCTGCTTTTGTTACCAAACCTATTGTTATTATCCAGTCCTTAAACAATCTTTTCTCGTTAATCTAAACTGCCTCATCTCTTTCGCGAGATAGATGTGATCTTATATATGGATTGGTTATCTTTAATCATATCCTATAGATTGTTTCAAGAAAAACTTTGGTGTCCCGTAAATCTTATTCTTAAAATCGGCAATGTCAAATTCTTTGTTAGACAAGTCTGATAACAATTCAAATAATTTCTCTACCTTTTCTTCTAAATTTTTATAATGTCCTTTTGTGTGTTGCAATTGTAAAGAAAGGATGTTTTTAGTCAAAATTATGTCATAAATATCAAATACAGTATTGTTGAAAAAGAGAACTTGGATTATGAGGCACTTCCGGTTAAAAGTAAAGGCAGAAGAGTGAAGCGGTACAAAGTCGTGGATAATTTCAAATGGTACTGATCGAGTGACGCAATGCGAAGCGTAGTGGATAGTATCTTTCGTCCTTATTTAGACAAATTGTCATTATCTTTATTAACGACATTCTGATCTATTCTCGAAATCATGAAGAATCCCACTAAAATACTATTCTCCATGTTTTACGTGATGCAAGGAGTTTTCGTTAATCGAGGTAATCTGGAGTGGTGTGAACGGAGGTGCAACGTGAAAATATAAAAGACAAGACGAAGGGACTGTTCAGAGACTGCTGCGAATTTCGGGGACGAAATTCCTTTTAAGTGGGGAGTGTTGTAACATCCCAACTTTTGGGTAAAAGACCGTTGTGTCCCTATTTTACTGTTTCTTGTTTTTCTGTATAAAATACAGAAAAACAATACAGTTTGTTATTTTATTTGATAGTTTTACATGATTTGTTTCGATACAGTAAAATAAAAATTTTATCAAATTACTATTTTAAATTTTTATGTATCAAAAACAGATGTATAATACTGTCTAGTATTTTATATAATCGTTTTACGTATTTTTCTTCCGATGTGAAAAATAAAAATTTTTCTCGAACTCTTGTTTTAATTTTTCTCGAAAGATATACAGCTATATAATACTTCTTGGATATTTTATTTGAACGTTTTGGACGATTACCTACGTTGTGGGAAAAAACGGAAAAATGACCGTTACGTCCCGAACGTCTTGTTTTTCTTTGTTTTTCTTTGTTTTTAATTATTTTCTTCTTGATTTAATGTCCGATAATACTGTCTGTGATTTTATATGGACTTTTTGTGTGATTTGCTCGGGGTAGGAAAATAATATTTTTCGGGCCGGGAAAATCTTATTTTATTATTTAGAATTGGGGAATCTTACTTAACCCGATTCTCGAATGAGACTAAAAATAATCTTTTAATTTTTAGGATTTAATCACAAATAAAATAATTTTATATTATTATAATATTATTTTGTTAGTCGATATAAATAAGTGACGGCGGACCGGAAATATTTTGCGGGACCCACGTTTAGTCCTTAAGTCTTTGTACACGTGGACCAATGAGGAGGTGGTCAAAATTGGTGGCTATGACTCATCGCAACGGGCCAATAGGACGATGACACATGGCGTGACACCTCGGCATCATGACTCGGCCAGCTTCTAGAAGGTTCCGAAGTGTCTTGACTCGGCTGCGACTCACCGCATGTGACTCGCCAGTTCCAGAAGTTTCTCTGATGATTCAGCGCTGTGACTCACCATTGATGACGCAGCCAATGATGCAGTTGTGATGCGATCGGTGACTCGACATCTTTGACTCGCCATGACTCGACTCACCTGTTTTGGAAAATATCTATGCTGACTCATCTGCTCTAGAAAATATCTACGCTGACTCGCCATGCTGACTCATCCGTTCTAGAAAATTCCACGATGACTCATCATACTGACTCATCGTAGTGAGTCACATGTTCTAAAAAAAATTTCTCTTTGATGACTCGTTTTATGACTCATCAAGGGTAATCAGTAGAAGAAAAATAATCAATAATAATTTCTACTCTGTTAGTATAAAATAAAAACCTATGTGTATTTTATTATCCATTGGATAATAGATACTGACTTTATAAATAATAAATATTGTTCATTGGTTAAAGTATACTATAAAATATAATGTGCACCAATAGGAAATTGGTCAACAAAAATAGCAACCAATAAGAATTAAGTTAGTAAATATTTAACCAATAGAAAGTGGTCAAAATTAATGGCTTGAATTTTTTTAGAACCAATAGGAAACAAGCTATTAAATCAATTTAGGCTTCATGAATTTGCAATGGTTCTACGGTGAAGGAATTGGCTCTAATAGCCAAATTCACAAAGTAAGTTACGTAGAAGGCTTTGTGAAATGCATGTAGGATGCCAAATTGAATAAAAGGAAGACTAGTCAAATTTAGTGGCTTTTCTTGGTTGCTTTCTACGGTGAAGTAAGCCTTTGGTGAAACAAATATTACAATCAATACTTACTATCTTTCAACTAATTAACCAAGTCAACATTGGTGGCTTTTCTTGGTTGCTTCCACGGCAAAGCCAAATCCATGCAAGGCAAAATATTACAATTGATTTCTTTCTATCTTTTATTAATTAACCAAGTATGAAAAAGTCAATATTGATGGCTTCTTGCCATAATGCATTTACGACAATTGAATGCCTTTAGGAAGGCAATTCCAACACTTTAATATATCCTTGCTCTCCAAGTTTGTCACAAAGGAAATAAAGCTAATTTCCATTTCCTAAAATTAGATAATTTTAGTGGCTCTTGTTGTTGGCTTCTACGGCAATTCACCTTGGGTGAATTCTTCAATTTGCTATTATTCAAAGAAGCAAAACAACACATGTTCTCATTTTCTCTCAAAGTGTCCTACGGCCAAAGCTTAGAAAAGCCAAAGGAGACTTGTTTTTATTTCTCAAAGTCTTCATCTTTCTCCAAACACATCAAATAAGCCAAAAGCTCTCAACTTTTCTTCTCTTTTTCTTCTCCAACTCTACGGCCAAAGCTTCCCAAATGGAGACAATCTTCATCAATTTATTTCATTTGTTCTCTTCTATATCTTTTTCTTCAAAGAACCAAGATCAAGCAACCAAATTTCTTTCCTTTTTCTCTTCCTCTTGAATTCGGCCAACTACCAAAAATCCTCTTCCAAGCTTCTAAAAATTTAAATGACCATAGATCTTGAATCTCCATGCATTTCTAAAGAACTTTCATGTTGGAAGTTTTTCCTAAATCTTCCATTTTCTACCTTGTTCTTCAAAGCTCAAGTTTGAAACCATGAAGGTGAAATTCTTTAATCTTCATGTTTCTATCCATTCTAAAGTTTTAATCATGATTTTAATCCATGATTATTCTAGTTTAGAGCCTTAGGTATTAATATTGTATGTTTTCTTTGTTTTCAAGGAGCTCTTGGAGGAGGAAGCTTGCTTGAAGGAGACATACAAAGGACTTGGAGGTTCTTCAAGAGGTAAGAGGGAGATTACCCTCATCAACCAAGTGTTGGTGGTGAGGAATATATGTGGTTGTGCTTGTAGAATCCATAAGGATTCGGTGGTGTGCTTGTTTTGATGTGTTAATTATTTGTGTGTTTGTTATTTGTGTGTTTGATAATTTGGTGCTTACTAGTAGGTTGTTGTGTATTTGTTAGTAGTTTTCTTATGTGATATTTGTAATAAATTGCATGTCTACAAGCTTTAATTTGCATGTCTACAAGCTTTGATAATATGGCATGTGTTAGAAATGCATGATAATATATAGGATGCAAATAATATGTCAAGGAATGCATGAGTGTTCCAAAGAACACATTAACAAGGCTCACGGCCATGATTTAAATGGGGAACCAAAATGTTCTCTTAATTTTCTTAAAAGGTGACCTAAATAACCTAAGAGAATTGGTAAGATATCCATTTGTTTAGATTAAGAAAAATGAATTTGGAAATTAAATGGCATAGCCTTACATTTTCATCCAACATGTCTAACTTCAACACTTTGATTTCTAAAACTATTTTCTAGGGTAAGGATTAAATCAATGTAGACAATACAAGAGATTAAACATGTATTTAAAAGGTGAAAAATAATTCGGAAATCAAATGCAAAGTTTTTATCAAATTCGGCCAACATGCCAAATTATACATTCATGATTTCTAAAAATTAATTCCAAGCTATTTTCAATCAAGAAGAAGCAATACAAGTTAAAGTAAATTTTCTACAATGAGTTTTAAAGAAATAAAATAGTTAGAATTAAGTTTAAGAGGTTAATACTAATGGTTTTTACTGTAAGAAGAAATACAGTAGCTTTATAAAAATTTCTAACGTATAGCTCATCGTGTGTTTTGAAGCACGTTAGGAATTTTCAAAAGTATAATTATTTGGTATTAATAAAAATGAAAAGAACTTTTAAATGGTAAATTTAGGAAACCATTATTATAATTTATTAAACAAAATATCTTGTCAATTTTTAGTAAAAATGGATAAATAAGATAGAAAAGATGTCCAAAAGACAAGATATACGCTATGAAAAATATTCTACGTAATTTGAAAGTACTAAATATTATTTACTGTCTGTTTTAAACAGTTATTTAAGGAAGTTGGACAAGAAAACGATTTAAAAATCCTACGCGATTGAGAAAACGTATTAAAAATGCTACGCGATTTTAAAAACGAGAAAAATATCTTTACGCGATTTTTAAACGTTTGTAAAAACGACGAGATTTCAAAAACGCGATAAAATTTCTACGCGATTGACCGTTACTATATTTAATTTTCGCTTTGTCGGGAAAATGTGAACCCGTCTGAGCTTTTGAGGTTATTTCATTTGTCGGGAAAAAGTGAACCCGTCTGAGGCTTTTTGCCATTGAGGGCATATTTTTATCTTGAAGGCATTTTCGTAATTTCATATATTTGGAATTATGTTTTGTCTTTATACCAATTTTTGGTGTTTTGGTTGACGAGACGAATCACATCGTGTTGTCGATGCGATAAATGTAGTGTGGTTCATTGTTCTAATAAACTTGGAGACTTTAGTGTACGGGATCCCACATGTGGACGGTTGGTAGCTCCGTTTGGGCCGTGGTAAACCGATAGCACACTAATGTACTCGACATTCACTATATTTAATCGAGGTTTGTAAAGTCTAGTAGTACATTGCCTATAGTGCCACAACGGAGACCGTGAACTATACTACGCTGGATGGTGGATTCCCGTGTCGTAGGCTATTGACGCAACGTGTGATCGCGTAATAGTTGGTTGGGCAGCCGTGGTACTAATAGATTTTGCAAGTCATTCTCTCGATATCTGTTTGGGTTTAGCTCCATGGAGTAGGGTTGTGTTTTGGTGTATTTGATTATATCTTGGATAATATTCCATTTTATCTATTTATCTTTATCGATAATATCTTGGATGTTTTTACATTTTCTCTATTTATATTTATCTATAATTTTTATGTTAGTTGTCCATTTCTTATCTTATTTTATCTGTGAGATTGATTTATCTATGTGGTTTTCTTTATTTGTGTTATATCTGTGATATTTTTATTTGTGATCTTTCATATCGATATTAATTGTTTATATGTTGTATTTTGTCTGTGCATTATTGTATTTTTGTTCTACTATGAGCTTTGTTGTTATTGAATTTAATCTTTATTTTTATTGTACTGTTATGATATTTTATATGGTATGAATTATTATATCTATCCTGATAATGTTATTACTGTTTATTTTATTAGGTTGTATGCATATTAGAAATATTTGATAACATGACTATAATTGTGATTATCTGTGTGTATGGAATGACTTTGTCATTCGTATTATTCTTTACTACCGTACTGGTACTGGTGAAAGGGGATCTCACCTCTTTCCTGTGTTGTTTTTGTTTGGTTTGTATTCTTCGAATTCGTATAGTAGGCGGAGCACATTCTTAACCCTAGGGGAGACAATATTCTGAAGATGGTGGCGACGTCATTGAGTGGTCTTACAAGTTTCAACAAGATGCAGTTGGTGAAGAAACAGACTATGTAGGTTGAATTTTTCTCGTTAGTGTTGTTACCGTGCTATTAGTAGTACCCGTCTTTGGGTTTACTACTGTTTCTCTGAGTCTGTAAATATTACGTTTTAACTTATATGAAATGATTGGTGATGTGTATGTTAATGTTAAATTTAATTTCCATTTTACTTAAAATTTCCGATAAGTTTGTATTTCCGCAATAAGAAATTTTAAAATCCATATTTTAAAACTCAAAGCTTTTATAAAATGATTTTAATTAGTTTTAAGATTTATTTATTATTTTAAAATGTGACGCCCTACGGAGGTGTTACATTAGTTGGTATCGAGCACGGTTAGAGTCTTTTTGGGGTTTGTGGTTGGGTTTGTCTTGTTTTTGTTGTGTGACTCTCTGTGCTTAGACTCCGAAAGGAGACAATGTTTCTTTGGAATGGTTACTTTGGTATCCATTGTACTATGATTAGTCTGTCTTTGAAAAAAGACGATGATTCGTGGTAAACGTGCACGTGAGGAAGCAAGATGCGATAGCGGTGATATGACTGCAACTTTGAAAGCAAGGTAAAGAATAATTGAAGAAACCGTACAATATGACTTGAGGATTACTCAGCAGCGAGGAACGATAGCCTAGGATTAGAAGCAGACCAAGTCGAAATAAATCTTAGAATACGCAATTTCGTAACGTTAGACCGTATTAGTTCTGAAGGAGGCGAAATTGTAAGGCCAAGCAAGTCCAGTGGAAAAACGTATTCGTGATCATCGGGAAGTCAACAACAACAATCTTATGGAGGAAAAGCTAGCGGTAGCAAGTTTGGTTAGACTGTGACATCTGCACCAACGTGTTGAAAGTGTGAGGAAGATCATCTAACGAGGAGTTGTGCAATCAAAGGAAAATCATATGTTTTCAAGTGTAGGATGCCCGGACGTTTTGTTGAACAGTGTATCTTGCTAAAAAACGAAGTCATCTGTTAGTAACGTACGTGCTTCGACATCTTAAGTAGAGTGGAACATCGATTCTTCAAGTGGAGCAAAAGCATCTTAGGTTGCGGACCTAAACAAAGGAGATTGTGTCACAAAAAGGTGATTCTTTAACTATACTGTATAATTCCGAGAGTAGCCTATTTCTCTATGGCATATATTGTGTGAGTCAATTAGAATTATTTGTGTCTTCATTATTCTTTTGGCCGATTGTTTCTACTACATTATTAGAACATGTAGTTGAGAACTTGAGTTGCTTAAACCATCCTAAGTCTATTAAATAATTGAATCTTTTCATTGATTCAATTTGTATGCTTCGTTCTCAAAACAGATGCAATTTAAAAATATGGATTGGGTATTTTTCCAACCATCCATACTCTATTAGACTTATCAGTTGAATTGTCCAAGTTAAAAAGCTTATTTTTAAATTCATCGTACCATATCAATTTCTCTAGTGGATATGTTCGGTGGTATGGATGATTCTATTATCTTTTATTTCTATGTCTTCATGACATCTTTCATATACCGCAATTGCGAAAAATGTACTTTTGGTCTAACTCATTCTTTTATGACTAATTAACTATTTGAGTTGATTAAAGCTATCAATATCTTTGTTACCTTTTGATTTATCTATTTCTGCTTTTGTTACCAAACCTATTGTTATTATCCAGTCCTTTAAACAATCTTTTCTGTTAATCTAAACTGTCTATCTCTTTCGCGAGATAGATGTGATCTTATATATGGATTGGTTATCTTTAATCATATCCTATAGATTGTTTCATAAAACTTTGGTGTCCCAAAATCTTATTCTTAAAATCGAGGCAATGTCAAATTCTTTGTTAGACAAGTCGATAACAATTCAAATAATTTCTCTACCTTTTCTTCTAAATTTTTATAATGTCCTTTTGTGTGTTGCAATTGTAAAGAAAGGATGTTTTTAGTCAAAATTATGTCATAAGTATCAAATACAGTATTGTTGAAAAAGAGAACTTGGATTATGAGGCACTTCCGGTTAAAAGTAAAGGCGAGGAAGAGTGAAGCGGTACAAAGTCGGGATAATTTCAAATGGTGCTTGATCGAGTGACGCTTGTGGAGCGTAGTGGATAGTATCTTTCGTCCTTATTTAGACGCAATTGTCATTATCTTTATTAACGACATTCGATCTATTCTCGAAATCATGAAGAATCCCACTAAAATACTATTCTCCATGTTTTACGCGATGCAAGGAGTTTTCGTTAATCGAGGTAATGCAGTGGTGTAAACGGAGGTGCAACGTGAAAATATAAAAGACAAGACGAAGGGACTGCTCGAGAGATCTACTGAATTTCGAGGACGAAATTCCTTTTGGTGGGGAGTGTTGTAACATCCCAACTTTTGGGTAAAAGACCATTGTGTCCCTATATTTCTTGTTTCTTGTTTTTCTGTATGAAATACAGAAAAACAATACTTGTTTGTTATTTTATTTGATAGTTTTACATGATTTGTTTCGATACAGTAAAATAAAAATTTTATCAAATTACTGTTTTAAATTTTTCTGTATCAAAAACAGATGTATAATACTGTCTAGTATTTTATATAATCGTTTTACGTATTTTTCTTCCAGACAGTGAAATAAAAATTTTTCTGAGCTACTGTTTTAATTTTTCTGAAAGATATACAGCTATATAATACTGCTGGATATTTTATTTGAACGTTTTGGACGATTACCTACGTTGTGGGAAAAAACGGAAAAATGACCGTTACGTCCCGAACGTACTGTTTTTGCTGTTTTTGCTGTTTTTAATTGTTTTCTTCTTGATTTAATGTCCGATAATACTGTCTGTGATTTTATATGGACTTTTTGTGTGATTTGCTCCGGGGTAGGAAAATAATATTTTTCGGGCCGGGGAAAATCTTATTTTATTATTTAGAATTGGGGAATCTTACTTAACCCGATTCTGAATGAGACTAAAAATAATCTTTTAATTTTTAGGATTTAACTGTCAAATAAAATAATTTTATATTATTATAATATTATTTTGTTAGTCAGTATAAATAAGTGACGGCGGACCGGAAATATTTTGCGGGACCCACGTTTAGTCCTTAAGTCTTTGTACACGTGGACCAATGAGGAGCGGTCAAAATTGGTGGCTATGACTCATCGCAACGGGCCAATAGGACGATGACACGTGGCGTGACACCTCGGCATCATGACTCGGCCAGACTTCTAGAAGGTTCCGAAGTGCTTGACTCGACTTTCGCGACTCACCGCGGTGACTCGTCGATTCGAGTTTCTCGATGACTCGGTATGTGTGACTCACCATTGATGACGCAGCCAATGATGCAGTTGTGATGCAGTCAGTGACTCAGCATGCTGACTCGCCATGCTGACTCACCTGTTTTGGAAAATATCTATGCTGACTCATCTGCTCTAGAAAATATCTACGCTGACTCGCCATGCTGACTCACCCGTTCTAGAAAATTCCACGATGACTCATCATACTGACTCATCGTAGTGAGTCACATGTTCTAAAAAAATTTCTCTTTGATGACTCGTTTTATGACTCATCAAGGGTAATCAGTAGAAGAAAAATAATCAATAATAATTTCTACTCTGTTAGTATAAAATAAAAACCTATGTGTATTTTATTATCCATTGGATAATAGATACTGACTTTATAAATAATAAATATTGTTCATTGGTTAAAGTATACTATAAAATATAATGTGCACCAATAGGAAATTGGTCAACAAAAATAGCAACCAATAAGAATTAAGTTAGTAAATATTTAACCAATAGAAAGTGGTCAAAATTAATGGCTTGAATTTTTTTAGAACCAATAGGAAACAAGCTATTAAATCAATTTAGGCTTCTTGAATTTGCAATGGTTCTACGGTGAAGGAATTGGCTCTAATAGCCAAATTCACAAAGTAAGTTACGTAGAAGGCTTTGTGAAATGCATGTAGGATGCCAAATTGAATAAAAGGAAGACTAGTCAAATTTAGTGGCTTTTCTTGGTTGCTTTCTACGGTGAAGTAAGCCTTTGGTGAAACAAATATACAATCAATTCTTACTATCTTTCAACTAATTAACCAAGTCAACATTGGTGGCTTTTCTTTGTTGCTTCCACGGCAAAGCCAAACCCATGCAAGGCAAAATATTACAATTGATTTCTTTCTATCTTTTATTAATTAACCAAGTATGAAAAAGTCAATATTGATGGCTTCTTGCCATAATGCATTTACGGCAATTGAATGCCTTTAGGAAGGCAATTCCAACACTTTAATATATCCTTGCTCTCCAAGTTTGTCACAAAGGAAATAAAGCTAATTTCCATTTCCTAAAATTAGATAATTTTAGTGGCTCTTGTTGTTGGCTTCTACGGCAATTCACCTTGGGTGAATTCTTCAATTTGCTATTATTCAAAGAAGCAAAACAACACATGTTCTCATTTTCTCTCAAAGTGTCCTACGGCCAAAGCTTAGAAAAGCCAAAGGAGACTTGTTTTTATTTCTCAAAGTCTTCATCTTTCTCCAAACACATCAAATAAGCCAAAAGCTCTCAACTTTTCTTCTCTTTTTCTTCTCCAACTCTACGGCCAAAGCTTCCCAAATGGAGACAATCTTCATCAATTTATTTCATTTGTTCTCTTCTATATCTTTTTCTTCAAAGAACCAAGATCAAGCAACCAAATTTCTTTCCTTTTTCTCTTCCTCTTGAATTCGGCCAACTACCAAAAATCCTCTTCCAAGCTTCTAAAAATTTAAATGACCATAGATCTTGAATCTCCATGCATTTCTAAAGAACTTTCATGTTGGAAGTTTTTCCTAAATCTTCCATTTTCTACCTTGTTCTTCAAAGCTCAAGTTTGAAACCATGAAGGTGAAATTCTTTAATCTTCATGTTTCTATCCATTCTAAAGTTTTAATCATGATTTTAATCCATGATTATTCTAGTTTAGAGCCTTAGGTATTAATATTGCATGTTTTCTTTGTTTTCAAGGAGCTCTTGGAGGAGGAAGCTTGCTTGAAGGAGACATACAAAGGACTTGGAGGTTCTTCAAGAGGTAAGAGGGAGATTACCCTCATCAACCAAGTGTTGGTGGTGAGGAATATATGTGGTTGTGCTTGTAGAATCCATAAGGATTCGGTGGTGTGCTTGTTTTGATGTGTTAATTATTTGTGTGTTTGTTATTTGTGTGTTTGATAATTTGGTGCTTACTAGTAGGTTGTTGTGTATTTGTTAGTAGTCTTCTTATGTGATATTTGTAATAAATTGCATGTCTACAAGCTTTAATTTGCATGTCTACAAGCTTTGATAATATGGCATGTGTTAGAAATGCATGATAATATATAGGATGCAAATAATATGTCAAGGATTGCATGAGTGTTCCAAAGAACACACTAACAAGGCTCACGGCCATGATTTAAATGGGGAACCAAAATGTTCTCTTAATTTTCTTAAAAGGTAACCTAATTAACCTAAGAGCATTGGTAAGATATCCATTTGTTTAGATTAAGAAAAATGAATTTGGAAATTAAATGACATAACCTTACATTTTCATTCAACATGTCTAACTTCAACACTTTGATTTCTAAAACTATTTTCTAGGGTAAGGATTAAATCAATGTAGACAATACAAGAGATTAAACATGTATTTAAAAGGTGAAAAATAATTCGGAAATCAAATGCAAAGTTTTTATCAAATTCGGCCAACATGCCAAATTATACATTCATGATTTCTAAAAATTAATTCCAAGCTATTTTCAATCAAGAAGAAGCAATACAAGTTAAAGTAAATTTTCTACAATGAGTTTTAAAGAAATAAAATAATTAGAATTAAGTTTAAGAGGTTAATACTAATGGTTTTTACTGTAAGAAGAAATACGGTAGCTTTATAAAATTTCTAACGTATAGCTCAGCTCATCGTGTGTTTTGAAGCACGTTAGGAATTTTCAAAAGTATAATTATTTGGTATTAATAAAAATGAAAAGAACTTTTAAATGGTAAATTTAGGAAACCATTATTATAATTTATTAAACAAAATCTTGTCATTTTTTAGTAAAAATGGATAAATAAGATAGAAAAGATGTCCAAAAGACAAGATATCGCTATGAAAAATATTCTACGTAATTTGAAAGTACTAAATATTATTTCTGTCTGTTTTAAACAGTTATTTAAGGAAGTTGGACAAGAAAATGATTTAAAAATCCTACGCGATTGAGAAAACGTATTAAAAATGCTACGCGATTTTAAAAACAGAAAAATATCTTTACGCGATTTTTAAACGTTTGTAAAAACGACGAGATTTCAAAAACGCGATAAAATTTCTACGCGATTGACCGTTACTATATTTAATTTTCATTTGTCGGGAAAATGTGAACCCGTCTGACAGCTTTTGAGGTTATTTCATTGTCGGGAAAATGTGAACCGTCGAGTGCTTTACGCCATTGAGGGTATATTTTATCTTGAGGGCATTTTCGTAATTTCATATATTTGGAATTATGTTTTGTCTTTATACCAATTTTTGGTGTTTTGGGTTGTTGAGGCGAATCACATCGTGTTGTCGATGCGATAAGTGTAGTGTAGTTTATTGTTCTAATAAACTTGGAGACTTTAGTGTACGGGATCCCACGTGTGTGAGGTTGGTAGCTCATTGGGCATTGTAAACCGATAGCACACTAATGTACTCGACATTCACTATATTTAATCGAGGTTTGTAAAGTCTAGTAGTACATTGCCTATAGTGCCACAACGGGAGATTGTGAACTATACTACGCTGGATGGTGGATTCCCAGTGTCGTAGGCTATTGACGCAACGTGTGATCGCGTAATAGTTGGTTGGGCAGCCGTGGTACTAATAGATTTTGCAAGTCATTCTCTCGATATCTGTTTTGGGTTTAGCTCCATGGAGTAGGGTTGTGTTTGGTGTATTTGATTATATCTTGGATAATATTCCATTTTCTCTATTTATCTTTATCGGTAATATCTTGGATGTTTTTACATTTTCTCTATGTATATTTATCGATAATTTTTATGTTAGTTGTCCATTTCTTATCTTATTTTATCTGTGAGATTGATTTATCTATGTGGTTTTCTTTATTTGTGTTATATTTGTGATATTTTTATTTGTGATCTTTCATATCGATATTAATTGTTTATATGTTGTATTTTGTCTGTGCATTATTGTATTTTTGTTCTGCTATGAAATTTGTTGTTATTGAATTTAATCTTTATTTTTATTGTCTTGTTATGATATTTTATATGGTATGAATTGTTATATCTATCTACGATAATGTTATTACTGTTTATTTTATTAGGTTGTATGCATATTAGAAATATTTGATAACATGACTATAATTGTGATTATCTGTGTGTATGGAATGACTTTGTCATTCGTTATTCTTTCTTTACTACTCTCTGAGTTGGTGAAAGGGGATCTCACCTCTTTCTGTGTTGTTTTTGTTTGGTTTGTATTCTTCGAATTCGTATAGTAGGCGGAGCACATTCTTAACCCTAGGGGAGACAATATTACGAAGATGGTGGCGACGTCATTGAGTGGTCTTACAAGTTTCAACAAGATGCGGTTGGTGAAGAAACGGACTATGTAGGTTGAATTTTTCTCGTTAGTGTTGTTCTGCGTGCTATTAGTAGTACCGTCTTTGGGTTTACTACTGTTTCTCTCGAGTCTGTAAATATTACGTTTTAACTTATATGAAATGATTGGTGATGTGTATGTTAATGTTAAATTTAATTTCCATTTTACTTAAAATTTCCGATAAGTTTGTATTTCCGCAATAAGAAATTTTAAAATCCATATTTTAAAACTCAAAGCTTTTATAAAATGATTTTAATTAGTTTTAAGATTTATTTATTATTTTAAAATGTGACGCCCTACGGATTAACATACACATCACCAATCATTTCATATAAGTTAAAATGTAATATTTACAGACTCAGAGAAACAGTAGTAAACCCAAAGACGGGTACTACCAACAGCACGGTAACAACACTAACGAGAAAATTCAACCTACATAGTCTGTTTCTTCACCAACTGCATCTTGTTGAAACTTGAAAAACCACTCAATGACGCCGCCACCATCTTCAGAATATTGTCTCCCCTAGGGTTAAGAATGTGCTCCGCCTACTATATCAATTCGAAGAATACAAACCAAACAAAAACAACATAGGAAAGAGGTGAGATCCCTTTCACCATTTTTATCAAGATTTAGTAAAGAATAATACGAATGACAATGTCATTCCATACACACAGATAATCACAATTATAGTCATGTTATCAATTTACAAATATTTCTACCATACATATAACCTAATAAAATAAACATAATAACATCATCGGGATAGACATAACAATTCATACCATATAAAATATCATAACAAGACAATAAAAATAAAGATTAAATCAATAACAACAATTTCATAGCGAACAAAAATACAATAATGCACAGACAAAATACAACATATAAACAATTAATATCGATATGAAAGATCACAAATAAAAATATCACGGATATAACACAAATAAAGAAAACCACATAGATAAATCAATCTCACGATAAAATAAGATAAGAAATGGACAACCAACATAAAAATTATCGGATAAATATAAATAGAGAAAATGTAAAAACATCCAAGATATTACAAGGATAAAGATAAATAGAGAAAATGGAATATTATCCAAGATATAATCATATACACCAAAACACAACCCTACTCCATGGAGCTAAACCCAAACAGATATCGAGAGAATGACTTGCAAAATCTATTAGTACCACCAACCGCCCAACCAACTATTACGCGTCACACGTTAAGCGTCAATAGCCTACGACACACGGAAATCCACCATCCGGCGTAGTATAGTTCACGGTCTCCGTTGTGGCACTATAGGCAATGTACTACTACTAGACTTTACAAACCTCGATTAAATATAGTGAATGTCGAGTACATTAGTGTGCTATCGGTTTACTACGCCGAATGAGCTACCAACTGTCCACATGTGGATCCCGTACACTAAAGTCTCCAAGTTCATTAGAACAATGAACCACACTACGTTTATCGCATCGACAACACGATGTGATTCGTCTCGTCAACCAAAACACCAAAAATTGGTATAAAGACAAAACATAATTCCAAATATATGAAATTACGAAAATGCCCTCAAGATAAAAATATGCCCTCAATGGCAAAAAGCACATGCGGGTTCACTTTTTCCCGACAAAAATAACCTCAAAAGCTTGTACGGGTTCACATTTTCCCAACAGCGAAAAATAAAAAAATAAATATAGTAACGGTCAATCGCGTAGAAATTTTATCGCATTTTCATAATTCCGTCGTTTTTACAAACGTTTAAAAATCGCGTAAAGATATTTTTCTGTTTTTAAAATCGCGTAGCATTTTTAATACGTTTTCTCAATCGCGTAGGATTTTTAAATCGTTTTCTGGTCCAACTTCCTTAAATAACTGTTTAAAACAGACAGAAATAATATTTAGTACTTTCAAATTACGTAGAATATTTTTCATAGCGTATACTGTCTTTTGGACATCTTTTCTATCTTATTTATCCGTTTTTACTAAAAATTGATTCAAATATTTTGTTTAATAAATTATAATAATGGTTTCCTAAATTTACCATTTAAAAGTCCTTTTCATTTTTATTAATACCAAATAATTATACTTTTGAAAATTCCTAACGTGCTTCAAAACACACGATGAGCTATACGTTAGAAATTTTATAAAGCTACTTGTATTTCTTCTTACAAGAAAAACCATTAGTATTAACCTCTTAAACTTAATTCTAACTATTTTATTTCTTTAAAACTCATTGTAGAAAATTTACTTTAACTTGTATTGCTTCTTCTTGATTGAAAATAGCTTGGAATTAATTTTTAGAAATCACGAATTATAATTTGGCATGTTGGCGAATTTGATAAAAACTTTGCATTTGATTTCCAAATTATTTTTCACCTTTTAAATACATGTTTAATCTCTTGTATTGTCTACATTGATTTAATCCTTACCCTAGAAAATAGTTTTAGAAATCAAAGTGTTGAAGTTAGACATGTTGGATGAAAATGTAAGGTTATGCCATTTAATTTCCAAATTCATTTTTCTTAATCTAAACAAATGGATATCTTACCAATTCTCTTAGGTTAATTAGGTCACCTTTTAAGAAAATTAAGAGAACATTTTGGTTCCCCATTTGGATCATGGCCGTGAGCCTTGTTAGTGTGTTCTTTGGAACACTCATACAATCCTTGACATATTATTTGCATCCTATATATTATCATGCATTTCTAACACATGTCATATTATCAAAGCTTGTAGACATGCAAATTAAAGCTTATAGACATGCAATTATTACAAATATCACATGAGAAGACTACTAACAAATACACAACAACCTACTAGCAAGCACCAAATTATCAAACACACAAATAACAAACACACAAATAATTAACACATCAAAACAAGCACACCACCGAATCCTTATGGATTCTACAAGCACAACCACATATATTCCTCACCACCAACACTTGGTTGATGAGGGTAATCTCCTCTTACCTCTTGTAGAAACCTCCAAGCCATTGTATGTCTCCTTCAAGCAATTCCTCTCCACCAAGAGCTACTTGAAAAATCAAAGAAAACATACAATATTAATATCTAAGGCTTGAGTAAGGAAAACCATGAATCAAAATATGGTTTAAAAGGAAAGAATAAAATTAATAGTGAAGATTTCATAACTTCACCTTAAAACCCTACACCTTGAGCTTGAAGAACAAGGGTGAAAATGGATGATTTAGGAAAAACTTCCAACATGAAAGTTCCTTAGAATGGTATGGAGATTCAAGATCTATGGTCTTTTAAATTTTTAGAAGCTTGGAAGAGGATTTTTGGTGATTGGCGAATTCAAGAGGAAGAGAAAAAGGAAAGAAATTTGGTTGCTTGATCTTGGTTCTTGGAAGAAAAAGATATAGAAGAGAACAAATGAAATAAATTGATGAAGATTGTCTCCATTTTGGGAGCTTTGGCCGTGAACACAAAGAGAGAAAAGAAGGAAGAATATTTGAGAGGTTGGCTTGATAGCTTTTGAGAAAGATGAAGACTTTAGGTTAAACAAAAGCAAAGTCTCCTATATTAGGATGCATGGCCGTAAATGACCTTGAGAGAAAGTGAGAGATATTTGTTTTGCTTCCTCCAAATGCATGGTCACAATTGCATAGGAAATAAGCATGAAATGAATTATTGAATATTGCCTTTCACCAAATGTGAATAGCCTTGGAAACCAAGTGAATTGCCGTAGAAGCTAACAAGGAGAGCCACCAAAATTGACTAATTTGAAAGGCTTGGAGAGCAAGAATGATTTGAAACATTTAATATTGTTTCCTTCACTTATGCATTGCCGTAGAAGCACATGCATAAAGCCACAAAACTTGACTTGGTCTCACTTGGTTAATTAGATGAAAGATAGTAAGAATTGATTGTAATAATTGCCTCACCAAATGCTTGGCTTTGCTGTAGAGTGAAACCAAAGAAAAGCCACCAATGTTGACTTGGTTAACTAGTTGAAAGATAGGAAAGATAGAAATGTGATATTGGCTTTGCAAAAATTTGCAATTGCCGTAGAATGAGATCAAAGAGAAGAAACCAATGTTGACTAGTCTTTATTTGGTTAATTTGGCTTTCCAAATGAATTGTCTAAAGCTTTCTACGTAAACTTCACTTTGGGAATTTGGCTATTAGAGCAAATTGCTCATTCCTCCTTTACGTAGAACCATTGCATTTCAAGAAGCCTAAATTGGTTTGATAGCTTATTTTCTATTGGTTCTTAAGAATTCAAGCCATTAATCTTGACCAATTTCTATTGGTTAAATATTTACTAACTTAATTCCTATTGCTATTGGTTGCTATTTTTGTTGACCAATTTCCTATTGGTGCACATTATATTTTATAGTATATTTTAACCAATGAATAATATTTATTATTTATAAAGTCAGTATCTATTATCCAATGGATAATAAAATACACATAGATTTTTATTTTAGATTAACAGAGTAGTAATTATTATTGATCATTTTTTTTCTACTGATTACCCTTGATGAGTCATAAAGCGAGTCATCAAAGAGAAATTTCTAGAACATGTGACTCACTACGATGAGTCAGTATGATGAGTCATCGTGGAATTTTCTAGAACGGGTGAGTCAGCATGGCGAGTCAGCGTAGATATTTTCTAGAACAGATGAGTCAGCATAGATATTTTCCAAAACAGGTGAGTCATAACGCTGAGTCATCAGAGAAGCTTCTGGAACTGGCGAGTCACTGCGGTGAGTCACAGGTCCGAGTCGGCTTGTAGGAACCTTCTAGAAGGCTGCGAGTCATGATCTTGAGGTGTCACGCCACGTGTCATCGTCCTATTGGCCCGTTGCGATGAGTCATAGCCACCAATTTTGACCGACTCCTCATTGGTCCACGTGTACGACACTTTCGATGACTAAACGTGGGTCCCACAAAAATATTTAAAATCGGTCTGCCGTCACTTATTTATCTTGACTAATAAAATAATATTATAATAATATAAAATTATTTTATTTGTGATTAAATCTAAAAATTAAAAGATTAATTTTAGGCTCATTCGAAATGGGTTTAGTAAGATCCCTATCTACTGAATAATTAAAAACAGATTTTCGGTCCGAGGAAAAATATTATTTTCTGTACCCTGGAGCAAATCACACAAAAAGTCCATATAAAATTACAGACGGTATTATGGACATTAAATCAAGAAGAAAACAATTAAAAATAGCAAAAACAAAAAAACGATGCGTTCGGGACGTAACGGTCATTTTCCATTTTTCCCTAACGTAGGTAATCGTCCAAAACGTTCAAATAAAATATCAGATATTATATAGGCATATCTTTCGAGAAAAATTAAAAGCATGTTCTCAGAAAAATTTTTATTTCATTCTTGAAGAAAAATACGTAAAAGCGATTATATAAAATACTAGGCAATTATTATATATCATTTTTAGATCTGAAAAAATTTAAAGCATTGATAATTTGATAAAATTTTTATTTTCTTTCATATCGAAACAAATTATGTAAAACTACCAAATAAAATAACAAACAGTATTATTTTTCTGTATTTCATACAGAAAAATAAGAATCAGTAAAATAGGGACACAACGGTCTTTTACCCAAAAGTTGGGACGTTACACGTGTTTTTGGGTAAAAGACCGTTGTGTCCCTATTTTACTGTTTCTTGTTTTTCTGTATGAAATACAGAAAAACAATACTGTTTGTTATTTTATTTGATAGTTTTACATGATTTGTTTCGATCTGATAAAATAAAAATTTTATCAAATTCTTGTTTTAAATTTTTCAGATCAAAAACAGATGTATAATCTTGTTTAGTATTTTATATAATCGTTTTTTCGTATTTTTTCTTCCGTGATGAAATAAAAATTTTTCTCTTGAAATTTTTAATTTTTTTTGAAGAAGATATACAGCTATATAATATCTTAACTGATATTTTATTTGAACGTTTTGGACGACACTACGTTGTGGGAAAAACAAAAATGACCGTTACGTCCAACGCATCTTGTTTTTGCTTGTTTTTGGTGTTTTAATTGTTTTCTTCTTGATTTAATGTCCGATAATACTGTCTGTGATTTTATATGGACTTTTTGTGTGATTTGCTTCGGTAGGAAAATAATATTTTTCGGGCGGGAAAATCTTATTTTATTATTTAGAATGGGGAATCTTACTTAACCCGATTCTCGAATGAGACTAAAAATAATCTTTTAATTTTTAGGTTTAATGTCAAATAAAATAATTTTATATTATTATAATATTATTGTATTAGTCAAGTATGTTTTAGTGACAAGTGGACCCTAAAATATTTTGTGGGACCCACAATTAGCATGAACAGTTAGATCGGTAGCTTAAATAATCACCGTAGTAAGTCATAGAACTTTCAGTAGCAGTGACTGACTCAGCCGACTGAGCATTTATTACGCATGTGACTAAGCCATGTGAGTCACCGGGAACCAACCAATGAGAATTAGGCTTGCTCACCAAGGCTTGATCTTAGCCTTTGATTCATCCAATGGCTTGGATGAAGCCAAGCAAGGTGCCCACCTTGCACCCCACATCATGTTCACGGCCAAGAGGCCTTAGGAGACAAGAATCACTTTCATCTTCATCACTTTTCTCTCTTCTCTCTCATCAAGAACCCTAGCCACCATTCTTGTCCATTTTCTTCACCATATTCGGCCAAGCTCATTTCCTAACCATCCAACCATCCAAAAATTTTTCTAACCAAGTTTCCTTAATCTAAACACCATTCTAAGAACCTTTGTAGTTGGAAGTTTCTTCAAATTCTTCCATCTAAGGCTTGGAAACCAACCTTGAAAGTTTTACCTAGAAGGTGAAATTTCATGCTTTTCTTTTCTCTCTTCTTTTTCAAAGTTCTAAGCCATGATTTTTCCATGGTTTAGCTTCTTTTTCATGGTTAGTAACATGTAGGTTTTGTTTGAAATTTTTAGGTGTTTGGTGGAGTGAAAACCGTGACCTAGGAGGTGAGAAAGCAAGCTTTTTGTCTTCATTTAAGGTAAGAGGAAGACAATTCTTATCATCCCTTGATGGTGGTAAGAAGATGGGTTGTTTGTAGAATCCATAAGGATTTGGTTGTGGTGTGTTTATTGATGTGTATTTGTTAATTTTTGTGGTTGCTAGTAGCTTAAGTGTTATGTGTTAGTAGCTTTCTTATTTGGTAATTGTAATAATTTTGCATGTCTAATGGCTTTTGATTGTATGTCTATAAGCTTTAAATTAGGTTTATGTGTTAGAAATATTTTGCATGTGTTAGAAATATTTTGCATGTGTTAGAGATATAAATGCATGTGTTAGAATTGTATGATAAGGTTTAGGATGTGAATAACATGTGTAAATTTGCATGAGTGTTCCAAAGAACACATCCAATAGCTCACGGCAATGCCAAAATGTGAGGACCAAAATGTTCTCTTCATTTTTCCTAAAGTGCAACTTAATTGATTAGGAGAAATAAGAAGGTTTTAAATGGTTTTGATCAAAGAAAAGGAATTTATAAATCAAATGGTAAAAATTTAGTACATTTTGGGCCAACATGCCTAAAAGATTTATTTGATTCATAATCATTAATTTATAACATGATTTAATGAATTTAGATAAGATAATACCTTTGACATGATTTAGAAATCAAATGAAAAAGTTTTAACAAAATTCGGCCAACATGCCACTATAGGTAATTATGATTTCTAAAAACTTGATTCCAAACCTTTTTCAATCAAAAAGAAACAATACAAGTTAAGAAGAAATTTTCTATAATGATTTTTGAAAGAACCAATTGATTAGAAGTAAGTTTAAAGGGTTAAAATTCATAAGTTTATCATTAGGAAGGAAATACAGTAATGTTAAGAAATTTTCTAACATATAGCTCACTTTAGGTTTTGAAGCATGTTAGAGATTTCAAAAAGAATTTAATGAAATGGTTAAATAATTAGATAAATAGAAATTTTATGGAAAATTTAGAAAACCATTATTATAAGTTTATAAACAAAATATCTTGTCAATTTTTAGTAAAAATGAACCTATAAGATAGTAACAATATCCTAATGACAAGATATGCGGTATGAAAAATTATTCAACGTAGTTTAAATGTACTAAGTACTATTTCTATCTGTTTAAACAATAATTTTAAAGGCATTCGAATAAGAAAACGATTTAAAAATCCTACGCGATTGAAAAAACGTATTAAAAATGCTACGCGATTTTAAAAACAGAAAAATATCTTTACCCGATTTTTAAACGTTTGTAAAAACGACGAGATTTCAAAAATGCGATAAAATTTCTACGCGATTGACCGTTACTATATTTAATTTTCATTTGTCGGGAAAATGTGAACCCGTCTGAGGCTTTTGAGGTTATTTATTTGTCGGGAAAATGTGAACCGTACAGGCTTTATGCCATTGAGGTATATTTTATCTTGAGGGCATTTTCGTAATTTCATATATTTGGAATTATGTTTTGTCTTTATACCAATTTTTGGTGTTTTGGGTTGACGAGACGAATCACATCGTGTTGTCGATGCGATAAGTGTAGTGTAGTTTATTGTTCTAATAAACTTGGAGACTTTAGTGTACGGGATCCCACATGTGACGAGTTGGTAGCTCCGTTTGGTAGTGGTAAACCGATAGCACACTAATGTACTCGACATTCACTATATTTAATCGAGGTTTGTAAAGTCTAGTAGTACATTGCCTATAGTGCCACAACGGGAGGCAGTGAACTATACTACGCCCGGGATGGTGGATTCCCGGTGTCGTAGGCTATTGACGCAACGTGTGATCGCGTAATAGTTGGTTGGGCACCGTGGTACTAATAGATTTTGCAAGTCATTCTCTCGATATCTGTTTGGGTTTAGCTCCATGGAGTAGGGTTGTGTTTCGGTGTATTTGATTATATCTTGGATAATATTCCATTTTCTCTATTTATCTTTATCTGGTAATATCTTGGATGTTTTTACATTTTCTCTATGTATATTTATCTGATAATTTTTATGTTAGTTGTCCATTTCTTATCTTATTTTATCTGTGAGATTGATTTATCTATGTGGTTTTCTTTATTTGTGTTATATTTGTGATATTTTTATTTGTGATCTTTCATATCGATATTAATTGTTTATATGTTGTATTTTGTCTGTGCATTATTGTATTTTTGTTACTGCTATGAAATTTGTTGTTATTGAATTTAATCTTTATTTTTATTGTCTTGTTATGATATTTTATATGGTATGAATTGTTATATCTATCCCGATAATGTTATTACTTGTTTATTTTATTAGGTTGTATGCATATTAGAAATATTTGATAACATGACTATAATTGTGATTATCTGTGTGTATGGAATGACTTTGTCATTCGTATTATTCTTTACTACCGTCTTGGTACTTGGTGAAAGGGGATCTCACCTCTTTCTGTGTTGTTTTTTGTTTGGTTTGTATTCTTCGAATTCGTATAGTAGGCGGAGCACATTCTTAACCCTAGGGAGACAATATTCTCAAGATGGTGGCGACGTCATTGAGTGGTCTTACAAGTTTCAACAAGATGCGGTTGGTGAAGAAACAGACTATGTAGGTTGAATTTTTCTCGTTAGTGTTGTTACCGTGCTATTAGTAGTACCGTCTTTGGGTTTACTACTTGTTTCTCTGAGTCAGTAAATATTACGTTTTAACTTATATGAAATGATTGGTGATGTGTATGTTAATCAATTAAATTTAATTTCCATTTTACTTAAAATTTCCGATAAGTTTGTATTTCCACGATAAGAAATTTTAAAATCCATATTTTAAAACTCAAAGCTTTTATAAAATGATTTTAATTAGTTTTAAGATTTATTTATTATTTTAAAATGTGACGCCCTACGGAGGGTGTTACATTAGTTGGTATCAGAGCACGGTTAGAGTCTTTTTGGGGTTTGTGGTTGGGTTTGTCTTGTTTTTGTTGTGTGACTCTATGTGCTTAGACTCCGAAAGGAGACAATGTTTCTTTGGAATGGTTACTTTGGTATCCATTGTACTATGATTAGTCTGTCTTTGAAGAAAGACGATGATTCGTGGTAAACGTGCACGTGAGGAAGCAAGATGCGATAGCGGTGATATGACTGCAACTTTGAAAGCAAGGTAAAGAATAATTGAAGAAACCGTACAATATGACTTGAGGATTACTCAGCAGCGAGGAACGATAGCCGAGGATTAGAAGCAGACCAAGTCGAAATAAATCTTAGAATACGCAATTTCGTAACGTTAGACCGTATTAGTTCTGAAGGAGGCGAAATCGTAAGGCCAAGCAAGTCCAGTGGAAAAACGTATTCGTGATCATCGGGAAGTCAACAACAACAATCTTGTGGAGGAAAAGCTAGCGGTAGCAAGTTTGGTTAGACTGTGACATCTGCACCAACGTGTTGAAAGTGTGAGGAAGATCATCTAACGAGGAGTTGTGCAATCAAAGGAAAATCATCTGTTTTCAAGTGTAGGATGCCCGGACGTTTTGCTGAACAGTGTATCTTGCTAAAAAACGAAGTCATCTGTTAGTAACGTACGTGCTTCGACATCTTAAGTAGAGTGGAACATCGATTCTTCAAGTGGAGCAAAAGCATCTTAGGTTGCGGACCTAAACAAAGGAGATTGTGTCACAAAAAGGTGATTCTTTAACTATCTTTGTATAATTCGAGAGTAGCCTATTTCTCTATGGCATATATTGTGTGAGTCAATTAGAATTATTTGTGTCTTCATTATTCTTTTGGCACGATTGTTTCTACTTCATTATTAGAACATGTAGTTGAGAACTTGAGTTGCTTAAACCATCCTAAGTCTATTAAATAATTGAATCTTTTCTGTTGATTCAATTTGTATGCTTCGTTCTCAAAACGGATGCAATTTAAAAATATGGATTGGGTATTTTTCCAACCATCCATACTCTGTTAGACTTATCAGTTGAATTGTCCAAGTTAAAAAGCTTATTTTTAAATTCATCGTACCATATCAATTTCTCTAGTGGATATGTTCGGTGGTATGGATGATTCTATTATCTTTTATTTCTATGTCTTCATGACATCTTTCATATACCGCAATTGCGAAAAATGTACTTTTGGTCTAACTCATTCTTTTATGACTAATTAACTATTTGAGTTGATTAAAGCTATCAATATCTTTGTTACCTTTTGATTTATCTATTTCTGCTTTTGTTACCAAACCTATTGTTATTATCCAGTCCTTTAAACAATCTTTTCTCGTTAATCTAAACTGTCTATCTCTTTCGCGAGATAGATGTGATCTTATATATGGATTGGTTATCTTTAATCATATCCTATAGATTGTTTCAGTAAAACTTTGGTGTCCCAGAAATCTTATTCTTAAAATCAGGCAATGTCAAATTCTTTGTTAGACAAGTCGATAACAATTCAAATAATTTCTCTACCTTTTCTTCTAAATTTTTATAATGTCCTTTTGTGTGTTGCAATTGTAAAGAAAGGATGTTTTTAGTCAAAATTATGTCATAAGTATCAAATACAGTATTGTTGAAAAAGAGAACTTGGATTATGAGGCACTTCCGGTTAAAAGTAAAGGCAGAAGAGTGAAGCGGTACAAAGTCAGGAATAATTTCAAATGGTACGATCAGAGTGACGCAATGGAAGCGTAGTGGATAGTATCTTTCGTCCTTATTTAGACAGAATTGTCATTATCTTTATTAACGACATTCTGATCTATTCTCGAAATCATGAAGAATCCCACTAAAATACTATTCTCCATGTTTTACGCGATGCAAGGAGTTTTCGTTAATCGAGGTAATCTGGAGTGGTGTAAACGGAGGTGCAAAGTGAAAATATAAAAGACAAGACGAAGGGACTGTTCGAGAGGCTAGCTGCTGCGAATTTCGAGGACGAAATTCCTTTACAGTGGGGAGTGTTGAAACATCCCAACTTTTGGGTAAAAGACCGTTGTGTCCCTATTTTCTTGTTTCTTGTTTTTCGTATGAAATACGAGAAAAACAATCTTGTTTGTTATTTTATTTGATAGTTTTACATGATTTGTTTCGATACATAAAATAAAAATTTTATCAAATTACTTGTTTTAAATTTTTACGTATCAAAAACGGATGTATAATCTTGTCCTAGTATTTTATATAATCGTTTTACGTATTTTTCTTCCGCATGACGGTGAAATAAAAATTTTTCGAAGCTCTTGTTTTAATTTTTCTGAAAGATATACAGCTATATAATACTTCTTTGGATATTTTATTTGAACGTTTTGGACGATTACCTACGTTGTGGGAAAAAACGGAAAAATGACCGTTACGTCCCGAACGTCTTGTTTTTTCTTTGTTTTTCTTTGTTTTTAATTGTTTTCTTCTTGATTTAATGTCCGATAATACGTCGTGATTTTATATGGACTTTTTGTGTGATTTGCTCGGGGTAGGAAAATAATATTTTTCGGGCCGGGAAAATCTTATTTTATTATTTAGAATTGGGGAATCTTACTTAACCCGATCTGAATGAGACTAAAAATAATCTTTTAATTTTTAGGATTTAATCTTGTCAAATAAAATAATTTTATATTATTATAATATTATTTTGTTAGTCGATATAAATAAGTGACGGCGGACCGGAAATATTTTGCGGGACCCACGTTTAGTCCTTAAGTCTTTGTACACGTGGACCAATGAGGAGGCTGGTCAAAATTGGTGGCTATGACTCATCGCAACGGGCCAATAGGACGATGACACGTGGCGTGACACCTCGGCATCATGACTCGGCGGCTTCTAGAAGGTTCCGAAGTGCGACTCGGCCGCGACTCACCGCAGTGACTCGCCGATTCCGGAAGTTTCTCGATGACTCAGTAGCCGTGACTCACCATTGATGACGCAGACCAATGATGCGGTTGTGATGCGATCGGTGACTCGACATCTTTGACTCGCCATCTTCGACTCACCTGTTTTGGAAAATATCTATCTTTGACTCATCTGCTCTAGAAAATATCTCTGTTGACTCGCCATGCTTGACTCACCCGTTCTAGAAAATTCCACGATGACTCATCATACTGACTCATCGTAGTGAGTCACATGTTCTAAAAAAATTTCTCTTTGATGACTCGTTTATGACTCATCAAGGGTAATCGATAGAAGAAAAATAATCAATAATAATTTCTACTCTGTTAGTATAAAATAAAAACCTATGTGTATTTTATTATCCATTGGATAATAGATCTTGACTTTATAAATAATAAATATTGTTCATTGGTTAAAGTATACTATAAAATATAATGTGCACCAATAGGAAATTGGTCAACAAAAATAGCAACCAATAAGAATTAAGTTAGTAAATATTTAACCAATAGAAAGTGGTCAAAATTAATGGCTTGAATTTTTTTAGAACCAATAGGAAACAAGCTATTAAATCAATTTAGGCTTCTTGAATTTGCAATGGTTCTACGGTGAAGGAATTGGCTCTAATAGCCAAATTCACAAAGTAAGTTACGTAGAAGGCTTTGTGAAATGCATGTAGGATGCCAAATTGAATAAAAGGAAGACTAGTCAAATTTAGTGGCTTTTCTTGGTTGCTTTCTACGGTGAAGTAAGCCTTTGGTGAAACAAATATTACAATCAATTCTTACTATCTTTCAACTAATTAACCAAGTCAACATTGGTGGCTTTTCTTTGTTGCTTCCACGGCAAAGCCAAATCCATGCAAGGCAAAATATTACAATTGATTTCTTTCTATCTTTTATTAATTAACCAAGTATGAAAAAGTCAATATTGATGGCTTCTTGCCATAATGCATTTACTGACAATTGAATGCCTTTAGGAAGGCAATTCCAACACTTTAATATATCCTTGCTCTCCAAGTTTGTCACAAAGGAAATAAAGCTAATTTCCATTTCCTAAAATTAGATAATTTTAGTGGCTCTTGTTGTTGGCTTCTACGGCAATTCACCTTGGGTGAATTCTTCAATTTGCTATTATTCAAAGAAGCAAAACAACACATGTTCTCATTTTCTCTCAAAGTGTCCTACGGCCAAAGCTTAGAAAAGCCAAAGGAGACTTGTTTTTATTTCTCAAAGTCTTCATCTTTCTCCAAACACATCAAATAAGCCAAAAGCTCTCAACTTTTCTTCTCTTTTTCTTCTCCAACTCTACGGCCAAAGCTTCCCAAATGGAGACAATCTTCATCAATTTATTTCATTTGTTCTCTTCTATATCTTTTTCTTCAAAGAACCAAGATCAAGCAACCAAATTTCTTTCCTTTTTCTCTTCCTCTTGAATTCGGCCAACTACCAAAAATCCTCTTCCAAGCTTCTAAAAATTTAAATGACCATAGATCTTGAATCTCCATGCATTTCTAAAGAACTTTCATGTTGGAAGTTTTTCCTAAATCTTCCATTTTCTACCTTGTTCTTCAAAGCTCAAGTTTGAAACCATGAAGGTGAAATTCTTTAATCTTCATGTTTCTATCCATTCTAAAGTTTTAATCATGATTTTAATCCATGATTATTCTAGTTTAGAGCCTTAGGTATTAATATTGTATGTTTTCTTTGTTTTCAAGGAGCTCTTGGAGGAGGAAGCTTGCTTGAAGGAGACATACAAAGGACTTGGAGGTTCTTCAAGAGGTAAGAGGAGATTACCCTCATCAACCAAGTGTTGGTGGTGAGGAATATATGTGGTTGTGCTTGTAGAATCCATAAGGATTCGGTGGTGTGCTTGTTTTGATGTGTTAATTATTTGTGTGTTTGTTATTTGTGTGTTTGATAATTTGGTGCTTACTAGTAGGTTGTTGTGTATTTGTTAGTAGTCTTCTTATGTGATATTTGTAATAAATTGCATGTCTACAAGCTTTAATTTGCATGTCTACAAGCTTTGATAATATGGCATGTGTTAGAAATGCATGATAATATATAGGATGCAAATAATATGTCAAGGATTGCATGAGTGTTCCAAAGAACACACTAACAAGGCTCACGGCCATGATTTAAATGGGGAACCAAAATGTTCTCTTAATTTTCTTAAAAGGTAACCTAATTAACCTAAGAGCATTGGTAAGATATCCATTTGTTTAGATTAAGAAAAATGAATTTGGAAATTAAATGACATAACCTTACATTTTCATTCAACATGTCTAACTTCAACACTTTGATTTCTAAAACTATTTTCTAGGGTAAGGATTAAATCAATGTAGACAATACAAGAGATTAAACATGTATTTAAAAGGTGAAAAATAATTCGGAAATCAAATGCAAAGTTTTTATCAAATTCGGCCAACATGCCAAATTATACATTCATGATTTCTAAAAATTAATTCCAAGCTATTTTCAATCAAGAAGAAGCAATACAAGTTAAAGTAAATTTTCTACAATGAGTTTTAAAGAAATAAAATAATTAGAATTAAGTTTAAGAGGTTAATACTAATGTAACACCCTCCGTAGAGCGTCACATTTTAAAATAATAAATAAATCTTAAAACTAATTAAAATCATTTTATAAAAGCTTTGAGTTTTAAAATATGGATTTTAAAATTTCTTATTGCGGAAATACAAACTTATCGGAAATTTTAAGTAAAATGGAAATTAAATTTAACAGATTAACATACACATCACCAATCATTTCATATAAGTTAAAACGTAATATTTACTGACTCGAGAGAAACAAGAGTAAACCCAAAGACGGGTACTACTAATAGCACTAAACAACACTAACGAGAAAAATTCAACCTACATAGTCTGTTTCTTCACCAATCGCATCTTGTTGAAACTTGTAAGACCACTCAATGACGTCGCCACCATCTTCAGAATATTGTCTCCCCTAGGGTTAAGAATGTGCTCCGCCTACTATACGAATTCGAAGAATACAAACCAAACAAAAACAACACAGGAAAGAGGTGAGATCCCCTTTCACCGGTACCAAGATCGGTAGTAAAGAATAATACGAATGACAAAGTCATTCCATACACACGATAATCACAATTATAGTCATGTTATCAAATATTTCTAATATGCATACAACCTAATAAAATAAACAAGAATAACATTATCGGGATAGATATAACAATTCATACCATATAAAATATCATAACAAGACAATAAAAATAAAGATTAAATTCAATAACAACATTTCATGCAGAACAAAAATACAATAATGCACAGACAAAATACAACATATAAACAATTAATATCGATATGAAAGATCACAAATAAAAATATCACAAATATAACACAAATAAAGAAAACCACATAGATAAATCAATCTCACGGATAAAATAAGATAAGAAATGGACAACTAACATAAAAATTATCGATAAATATACATAGAGAAAATGTAAAAACATCCAAGATATTACCAGATAAAGATAAATAGAGAAAATAGAATATTATCCAAGATATAATCAAATACACCGAAACACAACCCTACTCCATGGAGCTAAACCCAAACAGATATCAGAGAGAATGACTTGCAAAATCTATTAGTACCACGGCTGCCCAACCAACTATTACGCGATCACACGTTGCGTCGATAGCCTACGACACTTTGGGAATCCACCATCCAGGCGTAGTATAGTTCACGATCTCCCGTTGTGGCACTATAGGCAATGTACTACTAGACTTTACAAACCTCGATTAAATATAGTGAATGTCGAGTACATTAGTGTGCTATCGGTTTACCACGGCCCAAATGGAGCTACCAACCGTCCACATGTGGGATCCCGTACACTAAAGTCTCCAAGTTTATTAGAACAATAAACTACACTACACTTATCGCATCGACAACACGATGTGATTCGTCTCAATCAACCCAAAACACCAAAAATTGGTATAAAGACAAAACATAATTCCAAATATATAAAATTACGAAAATGCCCTCAAGATAAAATATACCCTCAATGGCGAGAAAGCACATACGGGTTCACATTTTCCCGACAAATGAGAAATAACCTCAAAAGCACATGCGAGTTCACATTTTCCCGACAAAAAATTAAATATAGTAACGGTCAATCGCGTAGAAATTTTATCGCGTTTTTGAAATCTCGTCGTTTTACAAACGTTTAAAAATCGCGTAAAGATATTTTTCTGTTTTTAAAATCGCGTAGCATTTTTAATACGTTTTCTCAATCGCGTAGGATTTTTAAATCGTTTTCTTGTCCAACTTCCTTAAATAACTGTTTAAAACAGAACGAGAAATAATATTTAGTACTTTCAAATTACGTAGAATATTTTTCATAGCGTATACTTGTCTTTTGGACATCTTTTCTATCTTATTTATCCATTTTTACTAAAAATTGACAAGATTTTTTGTTTAATAAATTATAATAATGGTTTCCTAAATTTACCATTTAAAAGTTCTTTTCATTTTTATTAATACCAAATAATTATACTTTTGAAAATTCCTAACGTGCTTCAAAACACACGATGAGCTATACGTTAGAAATTTTATAAAGCTACTGTATTTCTTCTTACAGTAAAAACCATTAGTATTATCCTCTTAAACTTAATTCTAATTATTTTATTTCTTTAAAACTCATTGTAGAAAATTTACTTTAACTTGTATTCTTGATTGAAAATAGCTTGGAATTAATTTTTAGAAATCATGAATGTATAATTTGGCATGTTGGCCGAATTTGATAAAAACTTTGCATTTGATTTCCGAATTATTTTTCACCTTTTAAATACATGTTTAATCTCTTGTATTGTCTACATTGATTTAATCCTTACCCTAGAAAATAGTTTTAGAAATCAAAGTGTTGAAGTTAGACATGTTGAATGAAAATGTAAGGTTATGTCATTTAATTTCCAAATTCATTTTTCTTAATCTAAACAAATGGATATCTTACCAATGCTCTTAGGTTAATTAGGTTACCTTTTAAGAAAATTAAGAGAACATTTTGGTTCCCCATTTAAATCATGGCCGTGAGCCTTGTTAGTGTGTTCTTTGGAACACTCATGCAATCCTTGACATATTATTTGCATCCTATATATTATCATGCATTTCTAACACATGCCATATTATCAAAGCTTGTAGACATGCAAATTAAAGCTTGTAGACATGCAATTTATTACAAATATCACATAAGAAGACTACTAACAAATACACAACAACCTACTCGTAAGCACCAAATTATCAAACACACAAATAACAAACACACAAATAATTAACACATCAAAACAAGCACACCACCGAATCCTTATGGATTCTACAAGCACAACCACATATATTCCTCACCACCAACACTTGGTTGATGAGGGTAATCTCCCTCTTACCTCTTGAAGAACCTCCAAGTCCTTTGTATGTCTCCTTCAAGCAAGCTTCCTCCTCCAAGAGCTCCTTGAAAACAAAGAAAACATACAATATTAATACCTAAGGCTCTAAACTAGAATAATCATGGATTAAAATCATGATTAAAACTTTAGAATGGATAGAAACATGAAGATTAAAGAATTTCACCTTCATGGTTTCAAACTTGAGCTTTGAAGAACAAGGTAGAAAATAGAAGATTTAGGAAAAACTTCCAACATGAAAGTTCTTTAGAAATGCATGGAGATTCAAGATCTATGGTCATTTAAATTTTTAGAAGCTTGGAAGAGGATTTTTGGTAGTTGGCGAATTCAAGAGGAAGAGAAAAAGGAAAGAAATTTGGTTGCTTGATCTTGGTTCTTTGAAGAAAAAGATATAGAAGAGAACAAATGAAATAAATTGATGAAGATTGTCTCCATTTGGGAAGCTTTGGCCGTAGAGTTGGAGAAGAAAAAGAGAAGAAAAGTTGAGAGCTTTTGGCTTATTTGATGTGTTTGGAGAAAGATGAAGACTTTGAGAAATAAAAACAAGTCTCCTTTGGCTTTTCTAAGCTTTGGCCGTAGGACACTTTGAGAGAAAATGAGAACATGTGTTGTTTTGCTTCTTTGAATAATAGCAAATTGAAGAATTCACCCAAGGTGAATTGCCGTAGAAGCCAACAACAAGAGCCACTAAAATTATCTAATTTTAGGAAATGGAAATTAGCTTTATTTCCTTTGTGACAAACTTGGAGAGCAAGGATATATTAAAGTGTTGGAATTGCCTTCCTAAAGGCATTCAATTGCCGTAAATGCATTATGGCAAGAAGCCATCAATATTGACTTTTTCATACTTGGTTAATTAATAAAAGATAGAAAGAAATCAATTGTAATATTTTGCCTTGCATGGATTTGGCTTTGCCGTGGAAGCAACAAAGAAAAGCCACCAATGTTGACTTGGTTAATTAGTTGAAAGATAGTAAGAATTGATTGTAATATTTGTTTCACCAAAGGCTTACTTCACCGTAGAAAGCAACCAAGAAAAGCCACTAAATTTGACTAGTCTTCCTTTTATTCAATTTGGCATCCTACATGCATTTCACAAAGCCTTCTACGTAACTTACTTTGTGAATTTGGCTATTAGAGCCAATTCCTTCACCGTAGAACCATTGCAAATTCAAGAAGCCTAAATTGATTTAATAGCTTGTTTCCTATTGGTTCTAAAAAAATTCAAGCCATTAATTTTGACCACTTTCTATTGGTTAAATATTTACTAACTTAATTCTTATTGGTTGCTATTTTTGTTGACCAATTTCCTATTGGTGCACATTATATTTTATAGTATACTTTAACCAATGAACAATATTTATTATTTATAAAGTCAGTATCTATTATCCAATGGATAATAAAATACACATAGGTTTTTATTTTATACTAACAGAGTAGAAATTATTATTGATTATTTTTCTTCTACTGATTACCCTTGATGAGTCATAAAACGAGTCATCAAAGAGAAATTTTTTAGAACATGTGACTCACTACGATGAGTCAGTATGATGAGTCATCGTGGAATTTTCTAGAACGGGTGAGTCAGCATGGCGAGTCAGCGTAGATATTTTCTAGAGCAGATGAGTCAGCATAGATATTTTCCAAAACAGGTGAGTCAGCATGGCGAGTCGAAGATGCTTTGATCACTTGATCCCCGCATCACAATCGCATCATTGGGCTGCGTCATCAATGGTGAGTCACAAATGCGAGTCATCGAGAAACTTCGGCCGGCGAGTCATCTGCGGTGAGTCGCGGTCGAGTCGACACTTCGGAACCTTCTAGAAGCTGGCGAGTCATGATGTCTTTGAGGTGTCACGCCACGTGTCATCGTCCTATTGGCCCGTTGCGATGAGTCATAGCCACCAATTTTGACCAGGCTCCTCATTGGTCCACGTGTACGAAAGACTTAAGGACTAAACGTGGGTCCCGCAAAAAATATTTCCGGGTCCGTAGTCACTTATTTATACTTGACTAACAAAATAATATTATAATAATATAAAATTATTTTATTTGTGATTAAATCTAAAAATTAAAAGATTATTTTTAGTCTCATTCGAGAATCGGGTTAAGTAAGATTCCCCAATTCTAAATAATAAAATAAGATTTTCCCGGCCGAAAAATATTATTTTCCTACCCTAGGAGCAAATCACACAAAAAGTCCATATAAAATCACGAGACGGTATTATCGGACATTAAATCAAGAAGAAAACAATTAAAAACAAGAAAAAAAGAAAAACGATGCGTTCGGGACGTAACGGTCATTTTTCCGTTTTTTCCCACAACGTAGGTAATCGTCCAAAAACGTTCAAATAAAATATCCAGCAGTATTATATAGCTGTATATCTTTCAGAAAAATTAAAACAAAGAGGCTCGAGAAAATTTTTATTTCACTTTCTGGAAGAAAAATACGTAAAACGATTATATAAAATACTAGACAAGATATACATCCATACATTTTTGATACGTAAAAAATTTAAAACAAGAATTTGATAAAATTTTTATTTTACTGTATCGAAACAAATCATGTAAAACTATCAAATAAAATAACAAACAGTATTGTTTTTCTGTATTTCATACAGAAAAACAAGAAACAGTAAAATAGGGACACAACGGTCTTTTACCCAAAAGTTGGGATGTTACAACACTCCCCACCAGAAAGGAATTTCGTCCTCGAAATTCGCAGCAGTCTCTGAACAGTCCCTTTGTCTTGTCTTTTATATTTTCACTTTGCACCTCCGTTTACACCACTCCAGATTACCTCGATTAACGAAAACTCCTTGCATCGCGTAAAACATGGAGAATAGTATTTTAGTGGGATTCTTCATGATTTCGAGAATAGATCAGAATGTCGTTAATAAAGATAATGACAATTGTCTAAATAAGGACGAAAGATACTATCCACTACGCTTCATTGCGTCACTCGATCAGTACCATTTGAAATTATCCTCGACTTTGTACCGCTTCACTCTTCGCCTTTACTTTTAACCGCTGAAGTGCCTCATAATCCAAGTTCTCTTTTTCAACAATACTTGTATTTGATACTTATGACATAATTTTGACTAAAAACATCCTTTCTTTACAATTGCAACACACAAAAGGACATTATAAAAATTTAGAAGAAAAGGTAGAGAAATTATTTGAATTGTTATCGACTTGTCTAACAAAGAATTTGACATTGCTCGATTTTAAGAATAAGATTTACGGGACACCAAAGTTTTACTTGAAACAATCTATAGGATATGATTAAAGATAACCAATCCATATATAAGATCACATCTATCTCGCGAAAGAGATAGACAGTTTAGATTAACGAAAAGATTGTTTAAAGGATGGATAATAACAATAGGTTTGGTAACAAAAGCAGAAATAGATAAATCAAAAGGTAACAAAGATATTGATAGCTTTAATCAACTCAAATAGTTAATTAGTCATAAAAGAATGAGTTAGACCAAAAGTACATTTTTCGCAATTGTGGTATATGAAAGATGTCATGAAGACATAGAAATAAAAGATAATAGAATCATCCATACCACCGAACATATCCACTAGAGAAATTGATATGGTACGATGAATTTAAAAATAAGCTTTTTAACTTGGACAATTCAACTGATAAGTCTAATAGAGTATGGATGGTTGGAAAAATACCCAATCCATATTTTTAAATTGCATCCGTTTTGAGAACGAAGCATACAAATTGAATCAACAGAAAAGATTCAATTATTTAATAGACTTAGGATGGTTTAAGCAACTCAAGTTCTCAACTACATGTTCTAATAACAGAAGTAGAAACAATCAGGCCAAAAGAATAATGAAGACACAAATAATTCTAATTGACTCACACAATATATGCCATAGAGAAATAGGCTACTCTCGGAATTATACAGTATAGTTAAAGAATCACCTTTTTGTGACACAATCTCCTTTGTTTAGGTCCGCAACCTAAGATGCTTTTGCTCCACTTGAAGAATCGATGTTCCACTCTACTTAAGATGTCGAAGCACGTACGTTACTAACGAGATGACTTGTTTTTAGCAAGATACACTGTCAAAAAAAAAACGTCTGGGGCATCCTACACTTGAAAACAGATGATTTTCCTTTGATTGCACAACTCCTCGTTAGATGATCTTCCTCACACTTTCAACACGTTGGTGCGATGTCACAGTCTAACCAAACTTGCTACCGCTAGCTTTTCCTCCACAAGATTGTTGTTGTTGACTTCCCGATGATCACGAATACGTTTTTCCACTGGACTTGCTTGGCCTTACGATTTCGCCTCCTTCAGAACTAATACGGTCTAACGTTACGAAATTACGTATTCTAAGATTTATTTCGACTTGGTCTGCTTCTAATCCTCGGCTATCGTTCCTCGCTGCTGAGTAATCCTCAAGTCATATTGTACGGTTTCTTCAATTATTCTTTACCTTGCTTTCAAAGTTGCAGTCATATCACCGCTATCGCATCTTGCTTCCTCACGTGCACGTTTACCACGAATCATCGTCTTTTTTCAAAGACAGACTAATCATAGTACAATGGATACCAAAGTAACCATTCCAAAGAAACATTGTCTCCTTTCGGAGTCTAAGCACAGAGAGTCACACAACAAAAACAAGACAAACCCAACCACAAACCCCAAAAAGACTCTAACCGTGCTCTGATACCAACTAATGTAACACCCTCCGTAGGGCGTCACATTTTAAAATAATAAATAAATCTTAAAACTAATTAAAATCATTTTATAAAAGCTTTGAGTTTTAAAATATGGATTTTAAAATTTCTTATTGCGAAATACAAACTTATCGGAAATTTTAAGTAAAATGGAAATTAAATTTAACATTAACATACACATCACCAATCATTTCATATAAGTTAAAACGTAATATTTACTGACTCAGAGAAACAAGATAGTAAACCCAAAGACGGGTACTACTAATAGCACGGTAACAACACTAACGAGAAAAATTCAACCTACATAGTCTGTTTCTTCACCAACTGCATCTTGTTGAAACTTGTAAGACCACTCAATGACGTCGCCACCATCTTCGAATATTGTCTCCCTAGGGTTAAGAATGTGCTCCGCCTACTATACGGTCGAAGAATACAAACCAAACAAAAACAACACAGGAAAGAGGTGAGATCCCCTTTCACCAATCATCATCGGTAGTAAAGAATAATACGAATGACAAAGTCATTCCATACACATGAGATAATCACAATTATAGTCATGTTATCAAATATTTCTAATATGCATACAACCTAATAAAATAAACAAGTAATAACATTATCGGGATAGATATAACAATTCATACCATATAAAATATCATAACAAGATACAATAAAAATAAAGATTAAATTCAATAACAACAATTTCATAGCAGAACAAAAATACAATAATGCACAGACAAAATACAACATATAAACAATTAATATCGAGATATGAAAGATCACAAATAAAAATATCACAAATATAACACAAATAAAGAAAACCACATAGATAAATCAATCTCACAGATAAAATAAGATAAGAAATGGACAACTAACATAAAAATTATCAGATAAATATACATAGAGAAAATGTAAAAACATCCAAGATATTACCAGATAAAGATAAATAGAGAAAATGGAATATTATCCAAGATATAATCAAATACACCGAAACACAACCCTACTCCATGGAGCTAAACCCAAACAGATATCAGAGAGAATGACTTGCAAAATCTATTAGTACCACGGCTGCCCAACCAACTATTACGCGATCACACGTTGCGTCAATAGCCTACGACACTGAAATCCACCATCCAGGGCGTAGTATAGTTCACAATCTCCGTTGTGGCACTATAGGCAATGTACTACTAGACTTTACAAACCTCGATTAAATATAGTGAATGTCGAGTACATTAGTGTGCTATCGGTTTACCACGGCCCAAATGAGCTACCAATTATCCACATGTGGGATCCCGTACACTAAAGTCTCCAAGTTTATTAGAACAATAAACTACACTACACTTATCGCATCGACAACACGATGTGATTCGTCTCGTCAACCCAAAACACCAAAAATTGGTATAAAGACAAAACATAATTCCAAATATATGAAATTACGAAAATGCCCTCAAGATAAAATATACCCTCAATGGCAGAAAGCCTGTACGGGTTCACATTTTCCCGACAGCGAAAATTAAATATAGTAACGGTCAATCGCGTAGAAATTTTATCGCGTTTTTGAAATCTCGTCGTTTTTACAAACGTTTAAAAATCGCGTAAAGATATTTTTTTCTGTTTTTAAAATCGCGTAGCATTTTTAATACGTTTTCTCAATCGCGTAGGATTTTTAAATCGTTTTCTTGTCCAACTTCCTTAAATAACTGTTTAAAACAGACAGAAATAATATTTAGTACTTTCAAATTACGTAGAATATTTTTCATAGCGTATACTGTCTTTTGGACATCTTTTCTATCTTATTTATCCATTTTTACTAAAAATTGACAGTATTTTTGTTTAATAAATTATAATAATGGTTTCCTAAATTTACCATTTAAAAGTTCTTTTCATTTTTATTAATACCAAATAATTATACTTTTGAAAATTCCTAACGTGCTTCAAAACACACGATGAGCTATACGTTAGAAATTTTATAAAGCTACTGTATTTCTTCTTACAAAGAAAAACCATTAGTATTAACCTCTTAAACTTAATTCTAATTATTTTATTTCTTTAAAACTCATTGTAGAAAATTTACTTTAACTTGTATTGCTTCTTCTTGATTGAAAATAGCTTGGAATTAATTTTTAGAAATCATGAATGTATAATTTGGCATGTTGGCGAATTTGATAAAAACTTTGCATTTGATTTCCGAATTATTTTTCACCTTTTAAATACATGTTTAATCTCTTGTATTGTCTACATTGATTTAATCCTTACCCTAGAAAATAGTTTTAGAAATCAAAGTGTTGAAGTTAGACATGTTGAATGAAAATGTAAGGTTATGTCATTTAATTTCCAAATTCATTTTTCTTAATCTAAACAAATGGATATCTTACCAATGCTCTTAGGTTAATTAGGTTACCTTTTAAGAAAATTAAGAGAACATTTTGGTTCCCCATTTAAATCATGGCCGTGAGCCTTGTTAGTGTGTTCTTTGGAACACTCATGCAATCCTTGACATATTATTTGCATCCTATATATTATCATGCATTTCTAACACATGCCATATTATCAAAGCTTGTAGACATGCAAATTAAAGCTTGTAGACATGCAATTTATTACAAATATCACATAAGAAGACTACTAACAAATACACAACAACCTACTAGTAAGCACCAAATTATCAAACACACAAATAACAAACACACAAATAATTAACACATCAAAACAAGCACACCACCGAATCCTTATGGATTCTACAAGCACAACCACATATATTCCTCACCACCAACACTTGGTTGATGAGGGTAATCTCCCTCTTACCTCTTGAAGAACCTCCAAGTCCTTTGTATGTCTCCTTCAAGCAAGCTTCCTCCTCCAAGAGCTCCTTGAAAACAAAGAAAACATACAATATTAATACCTAAGGCTCTAAACTAGAATAATCATGGATTAAAATCATGATTAAAACTTTAGAATGGATAGAAACATGAAGATTAAAGAATTTCACCTTCATGGTTTCAAACTTGAGCTTTGAAGAACAAGGTAGAAAATGGAAGATTTAGGAAAAACTTCCAACATGAAAGTTCTTTAGAAATGCATGGAGATTCAAGATCTATGGTCATTTAAATTTTTAGAAGCTTGGAAGAGGATTTTTGGTAGTTGGCCGAATTCAAGAGGAAGAGAAAAAGGAAAGAAATTTGGTTGCTTGATCTTGGTTCTTTGAAGAAAAAGATATAGAAGAGAACAAATGAAATAAATTGATGAAGATTGTCTCCATTTGGGAAGCTTTGGCCGTAGAGTTGGAGAAGAAAAAGAGAAGAAAAGTTGAGAGCTTTTGGCTTATTTGATGTGTTTGGAGAAAGATGAAGACTTTGAGAAATAAAAACAAGTCTCCTTTGGCTTTTCTAAGCTTTGGCCGTAGGACACTTTGAGAGAAAATGAGAACATGTGTTGTTTTGCTTCTTTGAATAATAGCAAATTGAAGAATTCACCCAAGGTGAATTGCCGTAGAAAGCCAACAACAAGAGCCACTAAAATTATCTAATTTTAGGAAATGGAAATTAGCTTTATTTCCTTTGTGACAAACTTGGAGAGCAAGGATATATTAAAGTGTTGGAATTGCCTTCCTAAAGGCATTCAATTGCCGTAAATGCATTATGGCAAGAAGCCATCAATATTGACTTTTTCATACTTGGTTAATTAATAAAAGATAGAAAGAAATCAATTGTAATATTTTGCCTTGCATGGATTTGGCTTTGCCGTGGAAGCAACAAAGAAAAGCCACCAATGTTGACTTGGTTAATTAGTTGAAAGATAGTAAGAATTGATTGTAATATTTGTTTCACCAAAGGCTTACTTCACCGTAGAAAGCAACCAAGAAAAGCCACTAAATTTGACTAGTCTTCCTTTTATTCAATTTGGCATCCTACATGCATTTCACAAAGCCTTCTACGTAACTTACTTTGTGAATTTGGCTATTAGAGCCAATTCCTTCACCGTAGAACCATTGCAAATTCAAGAAGCCTAAATTGATTTAATAGCTTGTTTCCTATTGGTTCTAAAAAAATTCAAGCCATTAATTTTGACCACTTTCTATTGGTTAAATATTTACTAACTTAATTCTTATTGGTTGCTATTTTTGTTGACCAATTTCCTATTGGTGCACATTATATTTTATAGTATACTTTAACCAATGAACAATATTTATTATTTATAAAGTCAGTATCTATTATCCAATGGATAATAAAATACACATAGGTTTTTATTTTATACTAACAGAGTAGAAATTATTATTGATTATTTTTCTTCTACTGATTACCCTTGATGAGTCATAAAACGAGTCATCAAAGAGAAATTTTTTAGAACATGTGACTCACTACGATGAGTCAGTATGATGAGTCATCGTGGAATTTTCTAGAACGGGTGAGTCAGCATGGCGAGTCAGCGTAGATATTTTCTAGAGCAGATGAGTCGAAGATAGATATTTTCCAAAACAGTGAGTCGGCATGGCGAGTCAAGATATCTTTGAGTCACTTGATCGCATCACAATCGCATCATTGGTGCGTCATCATCATGGTGAGTCACGGCCACAGTCATCGAGAAAACTTCGGAATCAAGAGTCATCGCGGTGAGTCGCAGTCGAAATCGACACTTCGGAACCTTCTAGAAGCCTGCCGAGTCATGATGCTTGAGGTGTCACGCCACGTGTCATCGTCCTATTGGCCCGTTGCGATGAGTCATAGCCACCAATTTTGACCAGCTCCTCATTGGTCCACGTGTACAAAGACTTAAGGACTAAACGTGGGTCCCGCAAAATATTTCCGGTCCGCCGTCACTTATTTATACTTGACTAACAAAATAATATTATAATAATATATAAATTATTTTATTTGTGATTAAATCCTAAAAATTAAAAGATTATTTTTAGTCTCATTCAGAATCGGGTTAAGTAAGATTCCCCAATTCTAAATAATAAAATAAGATTTTCCCGACCCGAAAAATATTATTTTCCTACCCCGAGCAAATCACACAAAAAGTCCATATAAAATCATAGACAGATATCTGGACATTAAATCAAGAAGAAAACAATTAAAAACAAAAAAATAGCAAAAACAAGACGTTCGGGACGTAACGGTCATTTTTCTGTTTTTTCCCACAACGTAGGTAATCGTCCAAAACGTTCAAATAAAATATCCAAAGTATTATATATACTGTATATCTTTCGAGAAAAATTAAAACAAGAGTTCGAGAAAAATTTTTATTTCACCATGCGGAAGAAAAATACGTAAAACGATTATATAAAATACTAGACAGTATTATACATCTGTTTTTGATACGAAAAAATTTAAAACAGTAATTTGATAAAATTTTTATTTTACTGTATCGAAACAAATCATGTAAAACTATCAAATAAAATAACAAACAGTATTGTTTTTCTGTATTTCATACAGAAAAACAAGAAACAGTAAAATAGGGACACAACGGTCTTTTACCCAAAAGTTGGGATGTTACAGTATTCGAGTACCTCAGTTAAAAATAGTTTGAAAAACCATTCTAAATTACTTTTGAAAAACTATTTCCAGTTTCTAAAATCTTTGATCTTTCAAAAACTATTTGAAACCTCAGTTTAATTTAAGGAGCAGATTATTTTAGATCTTTTAAGTTTAACCAATGAGATATCTATTTATCAGCTCCGTACATGATAGATCCTAAGTCCTAAAGCTAATTTTGAAAAACTTGGACTTAGTCTTCTCATCATCTTCATGTTTGTTATCATCAAAACTATAATTAATGACAGCTAGCCAATTACACTAGGCCTTTAAATCTTTTTTAAATCTCATATTTTCTAGTCTCAATTGTTTACTTTATTGCTTTGCTTTTCATCTTAATTTTAATATAGCTTTCACTATTGCTTTTATTTGCTTAAACAATAAAAAATTATCATAAGAGTTAGTAATCAACCGATCCTCGTGGGAACGATCTTATTTTACTACTTGTACGATCCATGCGTTTGCGAAAAATTCACAATAGGGAGTAGGGACAGTGAAGAAGTAAAATAAAAAAGGAAAAATAAAATTCCAACTAATAAATTTTTTATTTGCTAAAGACACTTTAATTTCTCAGAAGTGGATTTTCCAACCTCTATAGGCATTATGGAAAATTCTAGGATTTCACGCACTTCTCAGTTTTATTTTTCCATAATAATTTGTATACGCATTTATCAAACACTAAGCTTCACTATTCATCCATGGGTTAAATTAAACCTTATGGATATGAATTTAGAAGCTTCCAATTGTCCATTTCAATATGTTTCTATTCTCAAATTAATCTTCATTCCTCTATTTTACACTTACTCATACCCCTACGGGTTTCTAATCCATTTTTCTGATTAGTTTGGTTTTTAAACACTATTGCAATGTCATTAAAAATGTCAACCTAACTTATCTGTCCTTCTAAAATTTCCTATAGCTCATTCTAATACTTAATGACCTCGAAATAATCTTACTATATTTATTCTCATCCTTTTATCTATTTAAGCTAAAAACTATTTTGAGTTATTTCTCGTATTCAGTGTTATAGATTTACGCTCAATTCAGCCCAAACAATTACCAAAATCATCATGTAACTTACACCAGACTTATGAAGCTACTATAACCCTGATTAATCTCATTAACTCAGAGAGGATGTTACAAATTCATTATAATGGAGTTGAGCTCTGAATTTATTTGGCCAAGATTCACAGAGTTTTTGACCTTTGTGCAATAAAATAAGCATAACTTGAGCTACGGAGGTCGAAACGAGGTGATTCCGGTGGCATTGGAAAGCTAAGAAAAAGAGCTACAATAAGATAGCTTTTGACTAGGAGACCTTCCGTGTCTCTTGGTCACACAGTTGTGTCTATTGGTCACACGATTGTATCTCCTCCAATGTTGAAGTTACATTGTTTTTCCAATAGACACGACCCGGACTAACTTAATTGAAGCTTCTGACTTAGAGACATGGTCGTGTCTCTTGGACACATAGTCGTTTCTCCCTTGAACGTGCAAACTACACTATTTTTCAAGCTCACATGGCTGTGTGAGATCTCCTGAGCCTAAAAACAGCAATTTTCACCCCAAACGATTATGAATAGGGAAATCCCTAAACCAAAAAGGGGCTTCTTGGTAGAAAGTTGTATGACGGCTGGTTTTGAGAGGCAAAGGCAAAGAATTAGAGGTGAGGGCTTAGAAAGTAAGAACAAAAGTCATTGAAGTTCAACCATTGAAGACATCTTCTCCATCTTCATCTTCTCTATCTTCCCTTTTTATTTTGGAATCGCGATTGTTTCTTTAACCTTTGTTCCTGATTATGCTATGTAACATCCCAAAAATCAATAATTTTGTGATAAATAATTATTTTATAATATTTGTGATTTTTGAGAATTTTTCTGAAAATGCAGAATATTTTAATATTATTCTTCGTTTTCGTGCACACTGATCGAAGTCAGGAAAATGAGATATTTTTCCTGAGAACCTTGAACTGTGGAAACATCGATGGGGGATCTTACTAAACCCGAGGCCAGACACGATTTACGAGGTTTATATTTTTCGAGAAATTCTGTCTGACAGAATAATAAATCGTAGTGTAATTTTATCCGCTGGACAATTAATACTGACTTTTGTCAACTGTAACAATTGTCCATTGGATAATAGCATGTATTAAAAACCCTATCACCTTATCCTAATGCAATCCATTTTATGTCAATTTAAATCCACTTTAATTCAAATTGGTGTACTTTCTTCAAAGCTTCTTCGAGAAGCTTTGACCACCAAAAGACAAGTATGCCCTTAGCTTGTTGGAGAAGCCTCTCCACCCCTTCTTCACTCTCTCATTGCCGCGACACTCTTGCCCTTGGGAGGCAAAAATTTTGCCTCCCCACTTAACCTAACACACTCAAAAATATCTCCACCTTTCCAAATATTTTCTCTCTCTAACTTCTTCTTCTTCATTTTCTCCTCCTTCTCTCTTCACTTTTCTCTTTATAAACACCATTACTACACTTCCCTCAACCTCTTCTACAACTTCTATTTGGAGGGTTTTCTTTAAAAATCAACTTTTCTTCCATTGTCATCCAAGACAAAGCTTCAAGCTTTAAGGTAAAGTTCTCATTTTTCTTCCTTCTTCTCTTCATTTTCGTGTTCTATGGTCTCATTGGAGACCAAAGATCCATCCTTTACTAAGCTTGATGTTGATTCTTTGTGTTGGAGATTTTAGGGTTCTTGGAGACCCCAAAACCAAAATCACCAAGGAGAAAGTAGAAGTCCATTTTTGTGTTCTTCCTTAAGGTAAGAGGGAGATTACTCACTTCAACCATTATTGGTGGTGAGGAGACCTTGGTGTGTTTGTTGATGGAGAAATCCATCTTTGTATGCTTACTTTGTTTGGTGATTTTGCATGTTTGTGTATCCTTGATTGAAATCAATGCTTAAATAATGATTATGAATGTATTGGATGTGTTAAAAATGCTTGATCATGTTAGGGTTGTTAAATGGAAAATTTGGAGTTTCCTACCCTAATATGGTGCCACGGTTTTGAGTGGAATTTTGGGATAAAAATTGGTTTTTGTACACAAATAAAATGAAGCTTATGTGATAAATGTTGAATGACCATATTAAGACTAATGAATGGAAAACTTTAAGGGTTTAATACCCTAAAGGGAGACCACAATTTTGGCTTGGAACCATGAGGGATTGAATTAATTTTGGTGAACTAAAAATCTAAGTGAATTGATATCAAGAAATTAATACATAAAATGGAAAGAAATTGGGACTTTGAAAACCTAGAGAGGCTACGGTTTTAGAGAGAAAATTTGAGGTTTAAATGATGTCTTGGTGCATCTTGGTTAATTAAGGACTTAGAAAAGTACATGATCCATAATGAGATGAAATTTGGAGAGTCTTTTACTCTCTTAAGGGGCCACAGTTTTGGCTCAAAATAGTGAGGGTTTGGATTGATTTAGTGAGTAATAAAACTTATGTAATTGGACATTAAAGAATTGATGATCATAACTGAATTGATTATGAAAAATCTAATTTTTCTGACACCTATGGAGATCATGACTTTGGTAAGAACTTTGAGATGTAAATTTGATTTGGTATAAGGATCAAGGGAAGCTTAAATAGTTAAGTATTGAATGTTAATGATATATGTAATGAAAGGAAAAATTTGGGATTTCACCACACTAATGAGGAGCCACGGTTTTGGCTTTAGGTTTCAAGAGTTTGGATTAATTTTGTGGGAAATATGATTTATGTGTGAATTGGTATTAAATGACTAATGCATAAAATGGAAGGAAAATTTTGAACCTTGGAGGCTTGTGAGGCCACGGTTTTGAGGGCTATTGAACCTAGAAAATTGTCTTAATTGATCAAAACATAAAATATTGTAAAGGTTGAAATCCATAATATGAAATGGTGACAATTGATGAACCATGAACATATATTGATGTTGGAAATTGGTTCTATGTTGTTGTGGGTCCCTTATATAGGGCTAAGTACTTGTTGATTTAGTACTTGATGAGATATGATATATTGATATTGAGGAATGCTCATGTGCCATTGAGGCAATGCTTTTGATAAATGTATTATTGATATGATATATTGATATTGAGGAATGCTCATGTGCCATTGAGGCAATGCTTTTGATAAATGTATTATTGATATGATATGTTGATATTGAGGAATGCTCATATACCATTGAGGCAATGCTTTTGATGAATGCATCATTGATAAACATACATGATTGGACACTGCGTCATCATGCATGTGTTTTCTGTTGGACATATTTGAGAAAGGCGATGTATGCCTAGGAGTTTGAATAACACCTATGTGCAGGTGCGAATAGACTAAGCGTAGGGTCATAGTGGTTGGCCTTGGGAGCGTCGGGGTCCGGGTCCCTCATATAGACAATTAAGAGCTCCTCTGTGCCGTGGGGTAGACCGATGCAAACACACTGACGATCCAGACTAAGATGTTATCCTATATCACGATCAACTGTTGAGGTGCCATATATAAGCCATTGTTGTGCAAATATTTTTATGAGATGAAGCACACTATTTTTAAAGGCTAACGATATACTGGCATTACTCCTTGATCATTCACTCCAAAAATATTGATGTCTAGCTCCATGGAGTAGGATTTTGGTACCATAATGCATTGTGCACTGTTCATTATCGATCTCATAAATTATTGAGCATGAACACTTGTGATTGTGAAAACAACTGTTTTACTTCTGGAAATAATTATTTGATTGTTGTGCTGATTACTATAAATATTGTTGTGATCTGCCTGTTATTGTCGATTCTTGCTATTGCTTACTGCTATTCTACCTTTACTATAAATGTTATTATTACCGTTAATAAATATATGAACTGTATTGCTTTGTAGGCGCTCTGCGCCGTGTTGTTTTCTTACTGCCGTAATGGTAATGAAAGATGGGTGTCTCACCTCTTTCCTGTATTTCTGTTTTATATTTATATTTGATAAAAGATCGTGAGGAAAATGAAGAGGGACCACACTTTTGCCGATTGGATTGGGCACTTGGACAAGATTTCTTTGGATACGTACGAGTGCAGCTACGTGGGGGCATTGATGCCTGACTTGTCGACTGGGACACCGAGCGTCATATGTATATGGGGTTGCGACTTTATCTGCTAGTAGTGCCTATCCCAAGGATTACTACTCTTCCCAAATTTAGTGTTTTGTTCCCGCTGTATTTTTATTTGAATATGTAAGTACTATGTTCAGTGTTATCTTATTAGTACCTTGTGTTAAAGACAAATGTACTATATATGAAATATGTTTTTTTTTTCCTTCAGAGGTTGTATTAAATGGTTGGATAATCAATATGTTTCATTCGAGACTCCTATTTTTTACTTATGCACAATGGAAATAAATTATTTTGAAATTACTGTTGTTAAGACTGTGACATGCCTGAATTTAGGAATTGTGGTACAATGACGATTATGCTGCGGTTGTTAGATGTAGGTGCATTATATGCTACATTAGTCATGAGTGGCTAAACCCTTTTTTTCTAGGATTGGGATGAAACTCTCTATTTCTCTTTGATGAATTGTTAATTAGATTCTTTGTTAATGGAAATTATTGTTCTTGATTCATTCTTGGTATGCTTAATACTTGTAGTATGTTGCACGCCATATTTATATAATCTTCGGCTTTAGGTGAAGGATCGAAAAATGAAATCTAATTACTTGATAATCCAAGAATTGAACTTAGGAATTGAGACCTAGACATATGCTTAAATCCTTCAAAGGGCAAATGATTATCATGAATCTTAATGGGTTGGAACTTGGATTAATTGCCATGAGAATGAGATTGATGAAGTTTTAGCACATTTTTAGTGCTATGAAATTGGACTTTAAATAATTTAGGACAAATCACCTTCAAGAACATAATTAAACATTAATAATGATAGGATTACAATTGATCATAGGGGATAGTATAGTGGATTTCTAGTCCTAGGCCTTTAAATCTTTGTTGAATCTCATCTTTTATAGTCTTAATTGTTTACTTTATTTCTTTGTTATTCATTTTATTTTAATTGAGCTTTTACTATCAACTTTACTTACTTAAATAATCAAAGTTACTGTAAGAGTTAGTAATCAATCGATCCTCGTGGGAATGATCTTTATTTTACTACTTGTACGATTCGTGCGCTTGCAAAAAATCCACAACACTGTGCTGGGTCAAAAGAAGGATAGAATTTTTCATTCTATTTACTATGCTAGTTGTAACATCCCGAATTTAATAATCATAGTACGCTACCACAGTCACTAGATTCGGACTTGCTACTTAATAACTATGCGATTTTCAATATAACATAATGACATTATATAGAAAATATAAGTCATGAATGAATATATAAATATTATACCACAACGGTATTCCTTATAAATACCATACATTCATCATTTCCCACAAAGCTTCCTCCCTGGAATCATCATGGAAGCACACACAGGGGGTGAAAATCACGCATTCTCAGTAGTTCCATGCAGTTAAAACATGCCATCACAATCATTCCAGCTATTTTGGGGAAAAACATCAAGTGAAAACATAATATTACTATAAAGGTGACAAAAGCCAAAATCATGTCCTTTCTCTTCCCGAAATAGAATCCCATTTTATAAGTTCTATAGAAAACTCATTTTCACATGCAACTAATAAAATCACACTTCACATCACATAAGTAAACTACACTTCATTCACAGAAGCCAACAACAATAATATACAACCGCCCATACAATCATATACTATTGTCATGCATGTATGAGTCGTAATGAGGATAAATCCACCCCAATTACTCATCATACGTAGTGAGGACATCGCCCTACCTCGACTGCTCTGGATCGCCAAGAATAACGAAGGAATGCCTATCTTCAACTACTCTTTTACAATTAGGCATCTCACCCCATCAAACAACTAGGAGAAGCATTACACCTCAACTAGTCAAACTATACCATACAATCCCTATTTACCTACAATAATTACGATAACAATTGATTTACATGAATCACGAATACACTTCATTCACAGAAGCATAATAACACTCCCATCTCAGAAGTATGCAACAACAACATCTACATCTCAGAGACACACAATAACAACATCTCCATCTCAGAGACACTCAATCGCCCATACAATTGCAATGTTTATGAGTTTATGTCATGATAGTAACCGCCATACAATTGCCATGTTATGCCAAGGTATGTCTAATATATATGCCTATGCAATAACTTAAGTATGAAGGGAATAATGCATGATACTAAGTCCATGGTAATGTCATGAATGCATAAGTCCTGAACAAAGTAATGGAAGTCACATCCATAACCTTGGACAAGCACTGGAAGTCCATCCAGAAAATAACACTCTAGGTAGTGAAATCCATCAACTACATGGTCTTCAAAATGGAGAAGAAGTCCATCCTTGGAATCATAAGGAAATCCATCCTTATCAACACACAAACATAAAGAGTATACCATTCACCCCAACTATGTTTCACAATCATACCATGCAAAACAATTTCTAATTACATCACATAATTAGTTCCACAATTGATTTATATGCACACCAAGTTCATTTTATAACCATTTTATCCAAATACTCTTAAAAGTAACTTAACACTCTCAAAAGAGTAAACATGAGTGATTCCAACACTTAGGAAAGACTCACTTTCTCAAATCACATTTCACAATATACATGTGTATATCCATGCCTAATTACCTCACATAATTAGCAATTACAAATCACTTTGATTTATCATATTCTCACTTCATTAAATACCCTTATTAAGGTCTCATCACACTTGTAAAGACATACATGAAAGGTCCCAACACTTAGGAACTTCCAAGAATATCAAAAACACATTTTTGAAGATTCTGGAGCTCACGCCGTGGCACCCGCTGTGCCACGCCGTGGCACCCAGCTCTCGGATTACAATACTGAAAGTGCATCAATCTCATGCCGCGGCGTGAAATGCTTGCGTCGCGGCGCCAGCATCAGAACATGAATTCTGCAAAATTCTGCAGTTGTAGGTTACTATTCCATTAGAACAAAACCTCCTCCAATCACTCAAACTTCACATCCAAGTGATTTACAACCTTCCACAAGGTTCAACTACACATAGCAACTCTTATTCCACTTTAATTTCACTCAATCATACCACTTTGTGACTCAAAATCCACACTTAACATAAACCCCTAAATATGACCTAAAATGGGAACCAAGGTATTCTAAGGCTGAAAATCCAACTTCTTGCTTCCATTAAACCAAAAACATGCTATTCTCTAGCTTTCTAACAAGATTCATGCATTTACTAACATAAATACAATTCTCACACTTCAAAACCCTCATTTCCTCCATTAGGTCCCCACAAACCAAATGAAGAAGATGGATTCAAGAAGTAAAAATAAGTTTTCCCCCTACCTCTTGTAGACAAGATGAAGATGAAGCCAAGGATGGTCATGGAAGATCCAAGCTCTCTCCACTTGAGTCCTCTTTCTTCCTCTTCCTTCTCCTTCCTTCTTCTTTTCTTTTTCTCTTTTCTTTCTTTTCGTTTTCTGCTTCTCCTTCTCCTCTCAACCGAGAGTTAATAGGGAAAAATAGGAAGAAAAGTCCATTTTGCCCCTAAAACCATACTGAAACTTATATTTGCTAAGAACATTCAGATTTCACGAAATCCAGTTCTCTAACCTCCAACAGACTTAAAATAAATTCTATGATTCATTAAAAATCTGTTTTTACCATTTTCATATTTTCTTCATATCTGCTGGCTGTCAATTCGGTATTAAAACACACAACCAGTATGCTTAAAAATACCAAACTAACCCTAATAAATTTCAAATTTTAATTGTAGCATAGTTCATATATTTGTGACCTAGAAATAAACTATCCACATTTATTTCCATAAACTAAGCAATTTAAGCCACTTCTGGAGCTAAAAACAACTATTTTTCACATATAGCATTGCAGCAAAGTGCCTAAACGTGCTCAGACAGTCATGAAACTTAACAGACATGTTAAGTAAGTGTCAAGCTACTTCCGTATCCATATACAAGCTCAATTGAATTATACAACTACCAAGAACAAATTACTAGCGGTGGTTTTTGCGTTCAATAAGTTTCGATCATATCTTGTTGGCACCAAGGTTGTTGTATATACTGACCATTCTTCCATCAAGTATCTAATCAGCAAGGATGCAAAACCAAGATTGATTTAGTGGATATTATTGTTTCAAGAATTTGATTTAGAAATCCACGATAGGAAGGGGGCTGAAAATCAAGTGGTTAATCACTTGTTAAGACTGGAAGGTGAGTCAAGTCAAGGTAATTCAACCTTGATTAATGAGTCATTCCCCAACAAGCAACTTTTTTTGGTGAAACACCATGAGTTTCCTTAGTATGCAAATTACGCCAACTATCTGGTGAGCAGTGTTTTACCACCTGATCTTACTCATCATCAAAGGAAAAAGTTCTTACATGATGTCAAGGTTTACTTATGGGATGAGCCATATCTCTTTAGGAAATGTGCTGATCATCTAATCAGAAGATGTGTGCCTTTAGAGGAAACTAAGGCCATCCTCGAGCAATGCCATACATCCCCTTATGGTGGCCATTTTGGAGGAGATAGAACCGTCGCTAAGGTAATGCAAGTAGGATTTTATTGGCCATCTCTGTTTAAAGATGTTGTTTCCTTTGTGGCCAAATGTGATAAGTGCCAAAGAACAGGAAACATATTAAGAAGAAATGAAATGCCATTAAACATCATGATAGAGGTTGAATTGTTTGATGTTTGGGGAATTGACTTCATTGGGTCATTCATACCATCCTTTGGTCAAGTGTATATATTGGTGGCGGTGGATTATGTCTCCAAGTGGGTTGAAGCAATTGCCTTGCCCACAAATGATTAAAAGTGGTGGTGCAATTCCTAAAGAAGCATATTTTCACCTACTTTGGAACCCCAAGAGCGATCATAAGTGATGAAGGTTCTCACTTTTGTAACAAACACTTTCAAGAACTATAAGGGAAGTACAGAGTCTCGCATAGGGTCGCCACAGCATACCACCCACAAACAAGTGGGCAGGCAGAAATCTCAAACTGTGAGATTAAGAGAATCCTTGAGAAAACAGTAAGTCCTTCAAGAAAGGACTGGTCAAGAAGGTTGGAGGATGCATTATAGGCTTATCACACTGCTTATAAGACTTTGATTAGCATGTCTCCTTACAACCTTGTATTTGGAAAGGCCTATCACCTACCGATTGAATTAGAACATTATGCATATTGAGCTTTTTGATCTTCAAGCGGTAGGTGAGAAACGACTGCTCCAGTTAAATGAATTGGATGAATTTCGCTTATGAGCTTATGAAAATGTCAAGCTTTATAAAGAGAAAGTCAAGAGATGGCATGATACGCTCATTATTGATAAAAAGTTTAAGCCAGGGCAACTAGTGTTATTATACAACTCAAGACTTAGATTGTTTCTTAGAAAGCTCAAATCAAGGTGGTCGGGGCTATTTGTGGTGATGAAAGTGTTCCCCTGTGGAGCCATAGAGATTGATCCACTAAATAGCTCGTCAAGCTTTAAAGTTAATGGCCAGCTCCTAAAGCCTTATCATGGAGGAGAGGTTAATAGGAGGAAGTTTTTCCTCACATTAGATGATCCATGATGCAAAGAAAACCAAGTCTTATCAGGACTATAAATAAAACCCTTTCTGGGAGGGAACTCAAATGTTTAATCTTTTGTTTTAAAGTCTTTAAATATTTCAATACTTTGATTTTGTGGTTTTATTATGTTTTTTGTTGTACAAACTATAATTTAACCCTTTAAACAAATTTTATAGGTGAAGGAGGCCAGAATAATGCAGAAACAGCAGTAAAATGGAGTTTGCTACAAAATTATGCAAATAGACTCCTCATGTTGCGACGTTGACCTTGTCATGCTGCGGCGCAAGTGCATTTTGGTGCATCTCAGGCCAAAAACCTAAGAGTAAGGCACCGCAACGCACCATGTTTCTGTTATGACCTTTTGTGTACCGCAAGTGCATGGGTCGCGAAAGTAATACAATGATGAGAAAGATTGTTTCCACCACAGGGATAACGAATAATATCTAACGCCAAATATTAACTAATAGCTTAATGAATTCTATTAAAGCACATATAAATTAGGAAAAGTGAATGTGGTTAAAATTAGGGCTAAAAGGCAATAAACCAAGAGTAAAAGACAGTAACGGGAGCATAGGGACCCTTTCTTCACTAACTACTTTACTTGGCAACTTGCAACCATTTTAAGCAACAATGATGACTAGTTTTGTTAGCTTAAGAAACTATACAAGCTAAAAGCCTATGTCTAGGTCATTTAACCTTATGTCACCTACCTAGCCCACTATGTGTCCATGAGAACTAGAGCAAAAAATATGCATTACGGTTGATTCTTAACAATGGCTATACATGGCTAATAGGTATATGTCTATCCTATTAACAAATTAATTCACTCCACCATTAGAATGAGATTAAACATGCATCACCCATATCCATGATCTAAAACCTAGATTCATATGTCTAGTTCAAGAGGTTTTATCAAATCACAATAAATGTTAGCTAAACATCTATAGGCATTAAGAGAAACATAAGTGAACAAAACCAAATATCATTTATAAACTTAAAAGGTTACAAAATCACCAATGTACATAGAAGGATCCAAAGGAATCCCTATAAACAACTTAGCTACCCATGGAATCCAAAAATCTCAAAAGAGATTTCCTACCCATGGCCTAGAAAAAGAAAGAATAAAGAGAAAAGAGGGAAAACTCTATAATGAGATCTTGGGAGGCTTAATCCTCCTTAAATGATGATGGTTTCCCTTCTAAATCTCTTCGAAGCTCTCAAAAATGAAGAAAAACTCGTGTTTCTTGCGCTCTATCTCGTCTCCCACCTGACTCTCCTAAAATATCTGATGAAATAGTATTAATAGACAAAGCCCACGAACTCACGTCACGGTGTGACCATTGTTGCGCCACAGCGTGAATGCCTATGTGGTTAAATGGAACCAGTGCAGACAAACGCACGGCGTGAATGCCTATATGGTTAAATGGAACCAGTGTGACATCCCTTGCGATGCGGCGCTCTAGCCTCTGTCTTCAGTATGCGCAGCAGGCAGAGAGTGAGATCCCGCGGCGTGACATCCTTTGCGCCGCGATGTAACGCCCCTTTTTCTATAAGTAGCCGCGAAGAAGGGACGTCGTACTATAACTATAATAATAATTTGTAACATAAAACGAAATAAATTAAATTGCGAAAATAGTAATTGTTCTTAAAACTTGTAGTCCCGATTCATTTTATGGTTATTTAAGTTCCTTCACAATTGTCACCATTTTTTTTGTTAAAATTGTAAATTATTACCAAGTGGCATTAAGAGAGTTAAGTTAAAATCCATTACGCATAGAAGTCATAAATAAAAAAATTGCAACAAATAAAACTTAACAACATAAAATGAAACATGCACAACATATATATATATATATATATATATATATATATATATATATATATATATATATATATATATATTTATGAGCCTGTTTAATTACATTCCAAAATATACTAAAAAGCAAAATATGTACCCACCCAAAGATACATAAATATAGCCCAGCATGTACGGCAAAACGTCAGACTTCCCAAAAAGATAGACGGTTAGCCATCAGTAGCTACCAACAGTATTAGCTCCTATGACTAACGAGAAAGGACTGTAGCCGGGTCCTCCTCGGGGTCCTCTTCATCTGAGGAAACTTCCATCGGAACAACAGAGTGTAACATCCTGAAAATTGATAATTTTAGGATAAACAATCATTTAACAATATTTGGGATTTTTGGGAATTTTTCCAGATTTTTATGAAAACATCAAATATTTTAATATATTCATCGTTTTGCATGCACATTGGGCAGAGTCGGGAAAACAGCTGTAACATTTCAAAAGTTGGAAAATTTTGTGACGAATAGTCGTTTTATAATATTTGTGATTTTTAGGAATTTTCTGGAATTTTTCCAGAAATGTTGAATATTTTAATATATTCCTCGTTTTGCATGCACGCTAAGCGGAGCCGGGAAAATGAAATATTTTTTCCGAGAACCTTGAACTATGGAAATGTCGACCGGGGATCTTACTAAACCCGAGGCTGGACACAGTTTACGAGGTTTCACATTTTTCAAGAAATTTAACAGAAAATAATAAAACGTGTAAATTTCATCTGTTAAATAAATTAATACTGACTTCTGTCGACTACAACTATTATCCACTGGATAATAGCATGCATTAGAAATCCTATCACATTATCCTAATGCAATCCACTTTATGTCAAATCAAATCTACTTTAATTCAAATTTGTGTACTTTTTCAAAGCTTCTTTGAGAAGCTTTGACCACCAAATGACCCAATTGCCCTTGGCTTGCATAAGAAGCCAAATCCTCTCCCTCACACTCTCTCAATGCCGCGGCCCACACATGCCAAGGAGGGCAAAATTGTGACTTGCACACTTAACCTAAACACATCAAACGCTAATTCACTTTACCTATTCATTTCTCTCTCTAAACTTCTTCTTCTTCTTCATTTTCTCCTTCTTCTCTCTACCTCCACCCTAGCAACGAAATTGCAGCACCTTCTCCACCATTTTTGTTCCTCTTTTCTCCTCTCCAAGCTCATTTCTATACTCACTTTCACTTCCTCTACCTTCTGTGTTTAGAAAGTTTCTTCATTTTCCATCTCTACCTCCATTTTTCTCTACCTCTTCTCTTCTTCCTCCTCTTGAATCCGAAATTTCCAGCCACCACCACCATTGTTTCTCTTCACTTTTCTCTCCATAAACACTATTTCTAGACTTCTCTCAACCTCCTCTACACTTTCTCTTTAGAAAGTTTCTTCAAAAATCCAACCTTTCTACCTCACCTTCTTCAAATCCGAAAATCACTCTTCCATGGATGACTAAGCTTTTTGATTTTTCTCTTCACTAAACACTTTTATATACTCACCTTCATCTTCCCTACAAGTTTCATTTAGAAGGTTTGCTCAAAATCCAACCTTGTCTCCATTGTCTTCCAAGGTAAAGATTCTTGATTTCTCTCCTATTTCTTCTCATTTTCGTTTTCCTTGGTTACTATGTGACCAAGGGCTTCTCTTTTTGAGCATTGATGTGTGATTTGAGTGATTTTGAACACTCTAGGGTTCTTGGGTGAGTGGAATCCGAAAATCACCAAAAAGAAATCTCAAGGAGTTCAAGCTTGAGGCTTTAGGTAAAGTTCTTCACTTTCTTCACATTCACTTCTCAATTTCGTTTTCCTTGGTCACCTATGTGACCAAGGATCATTCTATTCAATCCTTAGTTTGTAAATATGAGAATTTGACCACTTTATGGTTCTCTTGAAGGTGGAATACGAAATTGCAAAATCAAGGAACCAAGGAGTTTGCTTTCTTGAATTGTCTCCTCTAGGTAAGAGGGAGACTACTCACTTCAACCACTTATAGTGGTGTGGGAACTTTGTATGTATATTGATGGAGAATTCCATCCTTGTGTGCTTACTTGAATTGCAAAAATTTGTATGATGTGGTGTTCTTGAATTTGATTAAAGCTTGAATTGTGTTCTTGAATATGTTTGATGTGTTAAATATGCTTGATCAAGTTAAGGTTGTTAAATGGAAAATGTGGAGTTTCCTACCTTGACTTGATGCCACGGTTTTAAGATGATTCTTGATTAATAAATTTGTTTTGTACATAATAAAAGGAAGCTATGAAATTGAATGTTAAAGGATGATAAATAAAACTTATGAATATGAAATTTCAAGGTTTTACTACCCCACATGAAGCCACGATTTTAGTCTTGATAAAGAGGCAATGGGATTAAGTTTGATGAACTAAATATAAGTGAACTAGTATTAAGAAAACTTATGCATAAAAGTGGAAAGAAAAAAATTGGACATTGGATACCTATGAAGCCACGGTTTTAGCATTGAACCTTAGGCAATTGGATCGATCTTAATGAACTAAAATTTAAGTGAATTGATAATGATGACCTAGTACATAAAAAGGAAAGAAAAAGTGAAACTTAGAGGACTTATGAAACCACAGTTTGGACCTTGGAAATTTGGGAATTGAATTGATCTTGTGAGGAATAGAATTTGAGTGATTAAGTATCAAGTAACTAATGCATATTATGGTGAAGAATTGAAACTTTGATGACAAAGGATGGCCACGGTTTTGGCTTAAAATCATAAGGAATTGAAATGACTTTGATAAATCAAAAATTAAGTAAATTGAAATTAAGAAGTTAATACATAAAATGGAAAAAAATTGGATCTTTGAGGACTTGAAGGGTCACGGTCTTGACCCATGATAATGAGAGTTTGGATTGAGTTAGTAAGCAATAAAGCTTGTGTAATTGAATACTAAAGGATTTATAATCATAGTGGAGTTGATTATGAAAAACTTAAAGTTTAAATGATGCCTTTGTGCATCTTTGGAGATTAGGAGTTTAAAGACATGAAAAATCCCTAATGTGGATATTGTAACACACTAAACTTTTGGGGTATTACCGTTGAGTCCCGAATGTACTGTTTGATGTTTTTCAACTTTAGGATAAATGACGGTTATGTCCTTTTTGTACTGTTTGTTGTTTTTCTGTATGAATTACTACTTTATAATACTGTCTGTTATTTTATTTAGACTTTTTGTGTGATTTGCTTTGGGATAGGAAAATAATATTTTTTCGGGCCGAGGAAATCTTATCTTAATTATTCGGAGCTGGGGGATCTTACTAAACCCAATTCTGAATGATACGGTTAGTAATCTTTTAATTTTTATGATTTTACTGTGAAATAAAATAATTTTATATTATTATAATATTATTTTATTAGTCAAGACAAATCAGCGGTAATGGACCCGAAAATGTTTTGCGGGACCCACGTTTAGTAAAAGCTTAATAGGATTAGTAGCTTAATTCAGCATCATTAGTGGTGGAACATTCAAGAGCATGTGACTAAGCTTAATGACTAGGCTTAATTAGTGACTAAGCTTGGTGACAAGGCTTAATGACAAGGCTAGGATTAACCAATGAGAGCAAAGCTTGGAGATCAAGTCTTAATCCTCACCATTCATCAATCCTAAGGCTTGGATGGAGCCAACCAAGTGGACACCTCCCTTGCCCTTGAAGTCCATGGCCATGCATCATTTGGAGGAGTAATTATCACTTAATTTCCTAACATTTTCTCTCTTCTCTCTCTTCCAAAAACACAAAACTCCATTGTTGTTTCCTTTGTGAAGCTTTCGGCCAAGCACTCTTATACACCATCCATCCACCCAAAATTTCTTCTAACCAACTTTTCTAAACCTAAAGACAATTCTAAGAACATCTCTAGTTGAGAGTTCTTGCAAAATCCTTCATCTTGGGCTTGAAAATCTACTTGGGAGATTTTACCTAGAAGGTGAAATTTCTTGTTTTTCATTTCTAAATTCTTTTTCAAAGTTCTAAGTCATGATTGATCCATCGTTTAAGCTTTCTTTCATGGTTATAACTTGTAGAATTTTGTTTAAGCTTGTTAGGTTTTGGAGGAGTGAAAATCGAAACCCTAGAAAGGAGTGAAAGAGTATTTGTCTTCATTTAAGGTAAGAGGAAGACTTAATCTTATCATCCTTGGGTGGTGGTAAGAAAATGGAAATTGTTTGTGATTGTAGAATCCATAAGGATTCATTTGTGTGTTTGTTAATAGTTTTCCTATTTGTGATTTGTATTAATATGCATGTCTACAAGCTTTAAAAATATTGTATGTGTTAGAAATGCATGTGTAAATAGTAGGATGTGAACAACATGTCAAGGATTGCATGAGTGTTCCAAAGAACACACCTCTAAGGCTCACGGCCTCAACTAAAAAGGAGAACCAAAATGTTCTCAACAATTTTCTAAAAGAGTGATTTAAGTGACTTAGGTAAAATAACAAGATACAACATGATTTAGAAGAAGAAAAATGATCCAAAGATCAAATATTAAATTTTTGACCAATTCGGCCAATATGCCTAAATTGAATAATTTGATTTCTAAAATTGTTTTTCAACAAAGGTTAGGTAATGATGCTAAAAGGAATTTTATTACAATGAGTTGTAAGGAATAAAAATGATTAGAACAAGTTTAAGAAGTTAAAACTAGTGATTTCAATGGTTAAAAAGAAATACAGTAGCTTTTGTAAAATTTCTAACATATAGCTCATATTGTATTTTGAAGCATGTTAGTGATTTTCATAAAGTTAAATTATACGGTTAAAAATTAAGTAAAAGAAATTTTTACAGAAAAATTAGGAAACCATTATTATAAGTTTCTAAACAAAATACTGTCAATTTTTAGTAAAAACAGACAAATAAGATAGAAAAGATGTCTAAAAGACAGTGTATGGTATGAAAAATATTCTACATAATTTAAACGTACTAAATATTATTTCTGTTTATTTAAACAGTGAATTTTAAGGAAATCAGACAAGAAAATAATTTAAAAACCTTACGCAATTGAGAAAACGTATTAAAAACTCTACGCGATTTTAAAAACAGTAAAATATATTTACGCAATTTAAAAACGTTTGTAAAAATGACGAGATTTTGAAAACGCGATAAAATTTCTACGCGATTGATGAAAACAGTAAATTTTTTTACTGTCGGGCCAAAGTGGTGGACCCGGACAGATTGTGAAACAGTACTGTCAGGTGGGACGCACTGTATATAAATAGTATTGTCAGGTGGGACGTACTATAATATATAAATAGTATTGTCAGGTGGGACGTACTATCTATATATTTGGAATTTTTGCCAGTGAGGGCATATTTGGAATTTTTGCCAGTGAGGGCATATTTGAAAATTTTATCATGCATTGAGTCATGCCAGTTTTGGTGGATTGATTGACGAGGTGAATAACATCGTGTTGTCGGTGTGATAAGATTAGTGTTGTTCAAATTTGAATGGACTTGGAGACATTAGTGTGCATAATCCCATATGTGGACAGTTAGTCGTTCCTCTGGGCCGTGGTAACTGGTAACACACTAATGGACTCGACACGCACTATACTTAATCAAGATCTTGTGAAATCTATTAGTGCAAGCCTGTAGTGACATGGCGTATGACAGTGTGCTACACCACTAAGCTATTTTAGTGGGCTATAGACGCAACATGAGACAGCGGAATAGTTATTGGGCGGTCGACGGTACTAATAGATTTTGTGGGTCATTCACTCTGATGTCTGTATTTTTAGCTCCATGGAGTAGGGTTGAGTCACATTTCATATAACTATATTCTATACATTTTAATGTTATTTATCTGCACTATTTTATCCATCTGTATCATTTTATTTATCTGTACCATTTAATTTATCTGTATCATTGTATGTTGTTAGGGTATTGAGTTTCTGTGTTATTTAATATTATGATTCATGTTATTATGGTATATTATATTGTATGAACTGTTATACCTATTGTATTGTTGTTTTCTTATTTTACCATGTTTGTGGTGATATAGATTGTCTTACCTCTTTCTTGTATGTATTATTTGTATGTTTTGAATTATGTGTTAAAGAGTTTGAGGAAGAGGAACAGCCTCTTGAGTGTGAGTATCCTGAGGAGGAGGAAGATCAGCAAGCCAAAGATCAGTTCTACGATCAAGAACCATCCGATCATCCATATCCTTTGGATTGATTGTGTGGATATGACGCTACTAGGATTCTTTGGATTCGTGCAACTGGAGTTTCACGAAGGCTCTGAAGCCTGGCGTCTGCGAGAGGATCGAGATTCGGTGACGTATGTAGGATTTCTGACGGTGACCATACGTACTGAGTTTGATGGAGTGCCGATCTTTTCTACCTTGCTGTATCTACATGTGGAGTTACCGCTATCTCTTAGGCGTCATTGGGGCGGTATGTTTGATGCGCCTAGCGAGATCAGCAGCGTATCGACTGCACGGACCCGTGTCCGTAGAGGGTCGAGGCATCCTGGATATCTATCACCTGAAGTTTCATCTGAGAGTGATCCTTCAGAGGGCTAGATATTTATAATGTGTACTTGGGCACGTCTGCGTTTGTATATGTAAACCTTTTACTGCTTTGTTTACTGTTCTGTTTTAGTTTTAAATATAGGTAGTTGTACATTACTTGTATAATCTAAGATGAAACCATATGTATATTATGTGTGATGATAGTGTGCTTATTTTATGTTCTGTGTTATTTTATCTCGTAATATTCTGTTTAATCGAAAAAATTTTACAACCCGTATTATTATACAACAAATGTTTTACAACTTGGGTAGATTTTATTTATCTTTCTTTTATTTTATTTATATATGTGACATCCCTATAAGGGTGTTACATTAGTTGGTATCAGAGCCCAAGTTAGAGTCTTTTGGGATTGTGGTTGGGTCTATTTTTGTTTGTGTTGTGTGATTCTCTGTGATTTACTTCCGAAAAGATGTATCTAACTCTGCTTGTTATGTTTGAAGAAAGAGGATGTCTGCTAAAGGACGAGGACGTGCGAACGTAAATCGGGAAGTGGATCCTATGATTGCGACTGCTGAAGCTATGCAAATAATGGTCGAGGTGATTATTCGGCGAGAATCCGAGAGCGGCTCAACAAAGAAGATGCTACTGCTGATGCCCTAAATTTATCTGAATTTAGGCGTAGCAATCCGTCGTAGTTTAGAGGCGAGGTTGATCCTGAGAAGGCGAGTCAATGGATACAAGACTTGGAGAGAATCTTTGAAGGAATGAGATGCTCTGATGAAAAGAAGGTAATGTATGCAGCCTTTATGTTAAGGGGAGACGGAGAACATTGGTGGAGAGGAACCCGCCGATTATTGCAGGCTGAAGGAACAGAAATTACATGGGAAGTATTTTCTGATGCTTTTCTGGAGAAGTATTTTCCTGCGAGTGCTAGACATGCCAAGGAGATGGAATTTCTTGGTTTACGTCAGGGTAATATGACGGTGACTGAGTATGCTACTAAATTTGAGAGTTTGTCTCAATTCTCAGATTATGCTCAAACTCGACCAGATGATGGGTGGAGATGTCGAAAGTTTAAGGCAGGGTTAAGAGTGGAACTGAAGCGAGAAGTGATATCCTTGAGGATGAATCAGTTTCATGCTTTAGTTGATACGTGTGCACGACTCGAGGAGTTGGAGCCGTCACGAGATCAGAGGAATCGTAGCTTTGGACCAACAAGGTTTTAGAGAGGTGGTGGCAGTAATACTAATCGGTTTCAGCGTAAGCCGTATTCTAGACCACCAGGGAGTCAACCTCAACGACCACCGGTTGGGGGAAGTGCAAGTGGTAGTGGAGCTGGACAGAGAATGGCATTTACACCAACATGTTTTAAGTGTGGAAAGAAGGGTCATCTTTCTAGTGAATGCCCTTTCAGAGGAACAGTTTGTTTTAATTGCAAACAGCCTGGACATATATCTAGAGATTGTACTCAGCCAGAGAGAAAGCCAGCTGTGAGAAATGTTCGTGCTACTCAGCCAAGGTCAGGAAGTGTTCAACCGAGATCTGGAGGACGAGTGTATACTATGACTGGAACGGAAATTTCTCAATCTGATGATCTTATTCAGGGAGAAGGTGTCATTGGAGGTAATCTTCTGACTGTGTTATATGATTCTGGTGCAACACATTCATTTATTGCATATGATTGTGTGGAAAGATTGAAGTTGCCTGTGTCTTCTCTGAATGTTAAATTGAGTGTTTCTACGCCAACTGCTAAACCTGTAATTACGTCTAAGATATGTTTGGATTGTCCTGTGGTTATCAAGGACCGTACGTTTTCGGTCAACTTGATTTGTTTGCCTCTTGTTGAGATAGATGTGATATTAGGGATGGACTGGTTATCTTCTAACCATATCCTTATAGACTGTGCAAGCAAAACCATAGTTTTTCCTAAGGAAGAAAAGTGTGGATTCTTGATTGCTGTTAAAGTCAAGTCATTGTTAAGAGAGGGAGCACAGGGATATATGGTATTGTCTTCTCTAGAAGTCAAAAATGAGAAAGATGTGAATACTATTCCTGTTGTCAATGAGTTTCCAGAGATTTTTTCGGATGACATACCTGGATTGCCACTTAAGAGGGAGATCGAGTTTTCAATTGATTTAGTACCGGGAACAGGTCCTATCTCAATTGCACCGTACCGAATGTCGCCAGCAGAATTGGTGGAGCTAAAATAACAATTGGTGGATTTGTTGGAGAAACAGTTTGTGCGACCTAGTGTTTCACCATGGGGAGCACCAGTGCTTTTGGTCAAGAAGAAAGACGGAACATCTCGACTTTGCGTGGATTTTCGTCAGCTGAACAAGGTGACTATCAAGAATAAATATCCGCTTCCAAGGATTGACGATTTGATGGATCAGTTGAAGGGAGCAGTGGTATTCTCTAAGATAGATCTGAGATTGGGTTATCACCAGATTCGTGTTAAAGGGGAAGATATACCCAAAACAGCTTTTCGAACTCGTTATGGACATTATGAGTATCAGGTAATGCCATTTGGGGTGACAAATGCTCCTGCCATATTTATGGACTATATGAACAGGATTTTTTGTTCGTATCTAGACAGATTTGTCATTGTTTTTATCGATGACATTCTGATCTATTCTCAATCTAAGGAAGAGCATGCTGAACATCTCGGTATTGTTCTTCAGATTTTGAAGGAAAAGCAGCTGTATGCGAAATTGGCGAAGTGTAAGTTCTGGTTGGAGGAAGTCCAATTTCTAGGTCATGTGATTTCGAAAGAAGGTATTGCGGTAGACCCATCGAAAGTAGAGACTGTTTTACAATGGGAGAGGCCTAAGACGGTGACGGAAGTTCGAAGTTTTGTTGGACTTGCTGGATATTATCGGAGGTTTATCGAAGGTTTTTCTAAAATTGCTGGACCGCTTACGCAGCTCACGAGGAAAAGTTAAGCTTTTGAGTGGACGGAAGAACGTGAAGCCAGTTTCCAAGAATTGAAGAGGAGGTTAACAACTGCACTAGTGTTGATTTTACTAGATTCTAAGGGAACTTTTGATGTGTATTGTGACGTTTCTTACCAAGGGTTAGGATGCGTGTTGATGCAAGATCGAAATGTTATGGCGTATGCTTCTCGATAGTTGAAGGTTCATGAGAGGAATTATCCAACACACGATTTGGAATTGGCCGCGGTGGTTTTTGCTCTGAAAGTGTGGAGGCATTTTCTGTATGGAGCGATGTTCAATGTCTTTAGTGATCACAAAAGTCTAAAGTACTTGTTTGATCAGAAAGAATTGAATATGAGACAGAGGCGATGGTTAGAATTCTTAAAGGATTATGATTTTCAACTCCAATACCATCCAGGAAAAGCTAATGTGGTAGCTGATGCCTTAAGTAGAAAGGTACTTAGTGTTTCGACAATGATGATAAAGGAGGAGGAATTGATTAACAAATTCCGAGATTTATGGTTGTCAGTGGAGTTTCTGCCTGAAAGAGTTCGTCTATGTAAGGTCGTGATTATAAATGAATTTCTCGATGTAGTCCGAGATAAACAAAAGAAAGACGTGTTTTTACAAAATGAGAGGGAATTGTTAAAGCAAGGTCATAAGGCGACGGTAGAGGAAGGAGCAGATGGAATCTTAAGGTTTAAGGAAAGAATCTGTATGCCTGATGATTCTGAATTGAAGAAGGGGATACTAGATGAAGCTCATACTAGTGACTTGAGTTTACATCCGGGTATGACCAAGATGTACCAAGACTTGAAAAGGTTGTTTTGGTGGCCAAGGATGAAAAGAGACGTAGCGGAATATGTGGAGTCTTGTCTGGTTTGTCAGAAGGCGAAAGTTGAACATCAGAGACCCGCTGGTATGTTGCAACCGTTAGCTATTCCAGAGTGGAAGTGGGATAGTATCTCTATGGATTTTGTTACTGGATTACCGAAGACGAGGAAAGGTCATGATTCGATATGGGTTATAGTCGATAGGCTTACAAAGTCGGCTCATTTCTTACCAATTAATATTAAATATTTGTTGGAAAGATTAACCTAGCTGTACATCAGTGAGATTGTGAGGTTACATGGTGTGCCTACATGTATAGTTTCTGACAGAGATCCGAGGTTTACGTCGAGATTCTGGCGGAGTTTACAAGAAGCATTGGGAACTAAGTTGCGGTTGAGTTTAGCTTATCATCCGCAAACTGATGGTCAAACAGAGAGAACTATACAGTCTTTGGAAGATCTGTTGCGAGCTTGTGTTTTAGAGCAACGAGGAAGTTGGGATGAATTTTTATCTCTCATAGAATTCACCTACAACAATAGTTTTCACTCGAGTATAGGGATGGCACCCTATGAGGCGTTGTATAGAAGGCGTTGTCGAACACCTTTATGCTGGTATCAAGATGGAGAGAGTATGGCTATTGGACCAGATCTTGTACAACAGACTACGGAGAAGGTAAAGATGATACAAGAGAAGATGAAAACGACGCAAAGCTGACAGAAGAGTTATATGGATAAACGAAGAAGACCTCTTGAATTTGAGGAGGGTGAGCATGTATTTCTAAGAGTGACTCCTACGACCGGTGTCGGAAGAGTTATCAAATCTAAGAAGCTTACTCCTAAGTTCATTGGACCGTATCAGATTATCCGACGTATAGGTCCTGTAGTGTATCAGATTGCTTTGCCGCCTTTTCTATCCAATCTGCATGATGTATTTCATGTATCCCAGTTAAGGAAGTATATTCTGGATCCGATGCATGTTATACAACCAGACGAGGTACAACTGAAAGAGAATCTAACTTATGAGACTTTACCTGTCAGAATAGAGGACAGAAAGGTAAAGCAGCTTCGAGGGAAGATAATCGAATTGGTGAAGGTCATATGGAAGGATGTGACGGGTGATGCTACCTGGGAACTGGAAGGCAAAATGAAGGAGCAATATCCTTATTTGTTCTGAGATATAACAAATTTCGAGGATGAAATTTTTGTTTGTTGGGGAGAGTTGTAACACCCTAAACTTTTGGGGTATTACCGTTGAGTCCCGAATGTAATGTTTGATGTTTTTTAACTTTAGGATAAATGACGGTTATGTCCTTTTTGTACTGTTTGTTATTTTTCTGTATGAATTACTGCTTTATAATACCGTCTGTTATTTTATTTGGACTTTTTGTGTGATTTACTCCGGGACAAGAAAATAATATTTTTCTAGGCCGAGGAAATCTTATCTTAATTATTCGGAGCTGGGGGATCTTACTAAACCCAATTCTGAATGATACGGTTAGTAATCTTTTAATTTTTATGATTTTACTGTGAAATAAAATAATTTTATATTATTATAATATTATTTTATTAGTCAGTACAAATAAGCGGTAATGGACCCGAAAATGTTTTGCGGGACCCACGTTTAGTAAAAGCTTAATAGGATTAGTAGCTTAATTCAGCATCATTAGTGGTGGAACATTCAAGAGCATGTGACTAAGCTTAATGACTAGGCTTAATTAGTGACTAAGCTTGGTGACAAGGCTTAATGACAAGGCTAGGATTAACCAATGAGAGCAAAGCTTGGAGATCAAGTCTTAATCCTCACCATTCATCAATCCTAAGGCTTGGATGGAGCCAACCAAGTGGACACCTCCCTTGCCCTTGAAGTCCACGGCCATGCATCATTTGGAGGAGTAATTATCACTTAATTTCCTAACATTTTCTCTTTTCTCTCTCTCTCTTCCAAAACACAAAACTCCATTGTTGTTTCCTTTGTGAAGCTTTCGGCCAAGCACTCTTATACACCATCCATCCACCCAAAATTTCTTCTAACCAACTTTTCTAAACCTAAAGACAATTCTAAGAACATCTCTAGTTGAGAGTTCTTGCAAAATCCTTCATCTTGGGCTTGAAAATCTACTTGGGAGATTTTACCTAGAAGGTGAAATTTCTTGTTTTTCATTTCTAAATTCTTTTTCAAAGTTCTAAGCCATGATTGATCCATGGTTTAAGCTTTCTTTCATGGTTATAACTTGTAGAATTTTGTTTAAGCTTGTTAGGTTTTGGAGGAGTGAAAACCGAAACCCTAGAAAGGAGTGAAAGAGTATTTGTCTTCATTTAAGGTAAGAGGAAGACTTAATCTTATCATCCTTGGGTGGTGGTAAGAAAATGGAAATTGTTTGTGATTGTAGAATCCATAAGGATTCATTTGTGTGTTTGTTAATAGCTTTCCTATTTGTGATTTGTATTAATATGCATGTCTACAAGCTTTAAAAATATTGTATGTGTTAGAAATGCATGTGTAAATAGTAGGATGTGAACAACATGTCAAGGATTGCATGAGTGTTCCAAAGAACACACCTCTAAGGCTCACGGCCTCAACTAAAAAGGAGAACCAAAATGTTCTCAACAATTTTCTAAAAGAGTGATTTAAGTGACTTAGGTAAAATAACAAGATACAACATGATTTAGAAGAAGAAAAATGATCCAAAGATCAAATATTAAATTTTTGACCAATTCAGCCAATATGCCTAAATTGAATAATTTGATTTCTAAAATTGTTTTTCAACAAAGGTTAGGTAATGATGCTAAAAGGAATTTTATTACAATGAGTTGTAAGGAATAAAAATAATTAGAACAAGTTTAAGAAGTTAAAACTAGTGATTTCAATGGTTAAAAAGAAATACAGTAGCTTTTGTAAAATTTCTAACATATAGCTCATATTGTATTTTGAAGCATGTTAGTGATTTTCATAAAGTTAAATTATACGGTTAAAAATTAAGTAAAAGAAATTTTTACGAAAAATTAGGAAACCATTATTATAAGTTTCTAAACAAAATCTTGTCAATTTTTAGTAAAAATGGACAAATAAGATAGAAAAGATGTCCAAAAGACAAGTGTATGGTATGAAAAAATTCTACATAATTTAAACGTACTAAATATTATTTCTTTTTATTTAAACAGTGAATTTTAAGGAAATCGACAAGAAAATAATTTAAAAACCTTACGCAATTGAGAAAACGTATTAAAAACTCTACGCGATTTTAAAAACAAGAAATATATTTACGCAATTTAAAAACGTTTGTAAAAATGACGAGATTTTGAAAACGCGATAAAATTTCTACGTGATTGATGAAAACAGTAAATTTTTTTACTTCGGGCCAAAGTGGTGGACCCGGACAGATTGTGAAACAGTACTATCAGGTGGGACGCACTGTATATAAATAGTATTGTCATGTGGGACGTACTATCTATATATTTGGAATTTTTGCCAGTGAAGGCATATTTGGAATTTTTGCCAGTGAGGGCATATTTGAAAATTTTATCATGCATTGAGTCATGCCAGTTTTGGTGGATTGATTGACGAGGTGAATAACATCGTGTTGTCGGTGTGATAAGATTAGTGTTGTTCGAATTTGAATGGACTTGGAGATATTAGTGTGCATAATCCCATATGTGACACTTAGTCGCTCCTCCTCGGGCCGTGGTAACTGGTAACACACTAATGGACTCGACACGCACTATACTTAATCAAGATCTTGTGAAATCTATTAGTGCAAGCCTGTAGTGACACGGCGTATGACAGTGTGCTACACCACTATGCTATTTCAGTAGGCTATATATGCAACGTGAGACAGCGGAATAGTTATTGGGCGGTCGACGGTACTAATAGATTTTGCGGGTCATTCACTCTGATGTTTGTATTTTTAGCTCCATGGAGTAGGGTTGAGTCACATTTCATATATCTATATTCTATAAATTTTAATGTTATTTATCTGCACTATTTTATCCATCTGTGTCATTTTATTTATCTGTACTATTTAATTTATCTGTATCATTGTATGTTGTTAGGGTATTGAGTTTCTGTGTTATTTAATATTATGATTCATGTTATTATGGTATATTATATTGTATGAACTGTTATACCTGTTGTATTGTCATTTTCTTATTTTACCATGTTTGTGGTGATATAGATTGTCTTACCTCTTTCTTGTATGTATTATTTGTATGTTTTGAATTATGTGTTAAAGAATTTGAGGAAGAGGAACAACCTCTTGAGTGTGAGTATCCTGAGGAGGAGGAAGATCAGCAAGCCGAAGATCAGTTCTACGATCAAGAACCATCCGATCATCCATATCCTTTGGATTGATTGTGTGGATATGACGCTACCAGGATTCTTTGGATTCGTGCAACTAGAGTTTCACGGAGGCTTTGAAGCCTGGCGTCTGCGAGAAGATCGAGATTTGGTGACGTATGTAGGACGTCTGATGGTGACCATACGTACTGAGTTTGATGGAGTGTCGATCTTTTCTACCTTGCTGTATCTATATGTGGAGCTGCCGCTATCTCTTAGGCGTCATTGGGGCGGTATGTTTGATGTGCCTAGCGAGATCAGCAGCATATCGACTGCACGGACCCGTGTCCGTAGAGGGTCGAGGCATCCTAGATATCTATCACCTGAAGTTTCATTTGAGAGTGAGCCTTCAGAGGGCTAGATATTTATGATGTGTACTTGGGCGCGTCTGCGTTTGTATATGTAAACCTTTTACTGCTTTGTTTACTATTCTGTTTTAGTTTTAAATATAGGTAGTTGTACATTACTTGTATAATCTAAGATGAAACCATATGTATATTATGTGTGATGATAATGTGCTTATCTTATGTTCTATGTTATTTTATCTCGTAATATTCTGTTTAATCGGAAAAATTTTACAACCCGTATTATTATATAACAAATGTTTTACAACTTGGGTAGATTTTATTTATCTTTCTTTTATTTTATTTATATATGTGACATCCCCATAAGGGTGTTACAGATATGATGATAATTGATAAACCATGAATACCTAATAATGTTAAGGAATTGGATTGATCCCATGTAAAAAAAAAAACTAAGTGATTGCTATCAAGAGACTAGAGCATAATACGAGAAGGAATTTAGAACCTTGAGGGCTTGTGTGGTTACGATTTTAAGGGTTAGTTAACCTAAGTATTTTCATAATTGATCAAGACTTAAGTTCTTGAAAATGTTAAACCATTAATGGGGAATGGTGATAATGATAAACCATAATATATATTGATATTGAGATTTGACTCTATGTGTTGTGAGTCCCTAAGAAGGGTTATGTACTTGTTGATTTAATTCTTGATGAGATATGACATATTGATACTGAGAATGACTACATACCGTTGTGGCAGTGTATATGATGAATGCATCATTGATGAACATACATGATTGGACATTGTGTCGTCATGCATATGTTTTGTCCGTTGGACATTGTTGTAAGGCGATGTATGCCTAGGAGTTGAATAACACCTATGTGCGGGTGCGAATAGACTAGCGTAGGTGCCATATATTGTTGGCCCTGGGGGCGTCGGGGTGCGGGTTCCTCACATGGACAATTATGAGCTCCTCTGTGCCGTGGGGTAAACCGATGCAAACACACCGACGATCTGGACTGGGACGTTGTCCTATATCGTGATCAATTATTGAGGTGCCATGTATAAGCCATTGCGCAAATGTTTTATGAGATAAAGCACACTGTATTTTAAGGCTAACGACATACTGGCATTACTCCTTGATCATTCACTCTGAAAATGTTTATGTCTAGCTCCATGGAGTAGGAATTGTGGTATCATAATGCAATGTGCATCGTTCATTGTCGGTCTTATAAATTGTTGAGCATGAACACTTGTGAATGTGAAGATAACTGTTTTACTTCTGTAAATGATTATCAGATTGTTGTGCTGATTCCTGAAAATACTATTGTGATTTGCCTGCTATTGCTTACTGTTGTTCTGCCTTTACTATAAATACCACTGTTATTATTGATTCTTATTATTGCTTATAATTGAATTGCTTTTATTATAAATTCCGTTGTTGCTGTTAATAAATATATGAACTGTATTGCTTTGTGGGCGCTTTGAGCCGTGTCGTTTTCTTATTGCCGTAATGGTAATGAAAGATGGGTGTCTCACCTTTTTCCTATATTTTTATATTTCTGTTTTATATTTATATTTGATAAAAGATCGTGAGGAAGATAAAGAGGGACTACACCTTGGTTGATTGGATTGGGCGTCTGGACAAGATTTCTTCGGCTACGTACGAGTGCAGTTGCGTGGAGGCATTGATGCCTAACTTGTTGATTGGGACTCCAAGCGTCGTATGCGTATATGGAGTTGCGGCCTTGTCTGCTAGTAGTACCTACCCCAGGGTTACTACTTTTCCCCTTTAGTGTTTTTATTCCCGTTGTATTTTATTTGACTCTATAATTATTATATTTTATGTTATCGGTGATTTGTGTTAATTGACTATAAAATATATATATAAGGAATGTGATTTCATTTCAGTGGTTGTATTAAGGGTTGAATATATTTATATTTCATTCATGGCTCGTATTTTCTACTTGTGCATAAAAATGAAAAAAAAAATAAACTTGCGTAAATTTTGAAATTACTGTTATCATGACTGTGACACGCTTGGATCTAGTAACTGTGGTGTAATGATGATTGCGTTGTGGTTGTTATATTTAGGTGTGTTACATTAGGTGGTATCAGAGCAGTTCCTCCTGTTGAGTCGGGGTATGAACTTGCTATGTTTAGGCATATTATAATTTGGTTTGTTGTGCACTTCCTTGTCTCTTGATTGAGATGATGGGAAAGGAATGCATGACTTGCTGTAGGTTGAATGTTGATGGCTATTGTTATGTAGTTGCATGATATTGAGGACTAGCCTACTCAATATGTAATATTCTGTGTGTACAGGAAACTATGACTTCTCCTAGGCATACTGTGTTAGGAAAATAGGAATTCTTTTGTGAGGGGATCCAGAAGTTTTGGAAAATCGATCTTCTGGAGAAAGAAATAGCTGGTGTAAATTAGGTTCGAGAAGCAGTTTGGAAGTTGACAACTTACGAGGGGTTATGCTATGGAGGCAAAATGAAGAAGTTCGAGCTGGAGGCTGTTAGGATTCGTAAATTGGCTTATCTTACTTGAATTATATGCATTGTGTGACTCTTTGTGTTTGACTTCTGAAGAGAGGTAATATTGTTTGAAATAATTATGTTTGTTTTATCATGTTATGTTTGGTCCGTCTTCGAAGAAAGTCAATGACTCATGACAGACGTACGCGTGTGAGCGCAGGACAAGACAATGGGAGTCTAGTTGTGACTGCAGAAGAAATACAAAGAATAGCTGATGTGACAATTCACCAAGATCAGAGGACCACACAGCAACGAGAATTGGAAGTTAAGGTTCAGAATCTGTTGAAGGAAAGTCAGACTTGGGATAACCATGGACTACCTAGATTCCAAAGGAGGAATAATGGGAAGGTTAAAAAGTTTAAACGGGTATCAGGAAAGCAACCATAACACCCAACCCATGGAGAAAGTGCTGGTGGTAGTAGATCCACTCAGACCTCAACATTTGGAGATCTAAACAAGGGAAGTTATGCCTTAAATGATGACCCTGTAATCGTGCTGTATAATTCCGGGGGTAACCCTTCCTTTTTCAATTCGTAACTGCATGGCTCATTTGGATTTATCTGTATCTTTCTTATCTTTGACTTAGTTGTTTCCATTTCTGTCGTTAAGACTTGTCTTGACACCTAAGTCTGCTTAATCTATCCTACTTCTAATAAAGATTGGACCTTTTGTTGGTCTATCTTGCTCACCTAAAATCATGTCTATTAGGGTTCATAATTGTAACACCCTCCCTAGGGTATCACATTTTTGACTCCCGACTCATAATCTGAAAAGAAGTTCGCACAAAGTTTGAGTTATAAAATATGGGTTTTAAAATTTCTTTCTTACTGAAACATAAACTTTCTGAAATTCATAAGTAATACGGAAAAACATATTGAAACAGACTCATATACAATATTAACACCAATTAATATTTAATAACTTAAAGAGAAATATAAAACTTACAGACTCTTTTTTTTTTAACAGTAGTAACCCTATGACAGGTTCTACTTAATAGCACGTATAACACTAACGTTAAAACTTAACATACTTATTCTTTCTTGTATCCATTTGGATGCATCAGACATCTGTTCTATGTCAACACTGCATACCTTCGAGTCCTGAATGTCCACTCCTTATTGTTGTCACCAACCTCAGAGTATCCATCGCCCGTTATGTCTAAGACAACTCGATCATTCTATTATTTGATTTTAACAAAGATCTGAGACACAACAAAAAACAAGATAACAAAGAGGTGAGATCACCTACACCAAGACTCAACACATGGCAGCACAGAGATAACACAAACAACATATCATATAGATATATCATACCAGAATTCCTATAATGCACTCAACATTAATCAACTATCATCATCATACTATTAACATTATTATCATCACACAATAATCACAATAATGTCATCAACATGATTATCATCATCATCATCCAAGTATTCAAAACAATTGTCATAACCAATATTCCTCAATTAATATATCACACAGATATAAATGTTCAGATTATGTATGTACACAAGACTCAATTTCCTACTCCATGGAGCTAAAACTCAGGTCGGAGAAATGATCGAAAAGACTGCACGGCACTACCACGTGCCTCAGACCACGTGCTTTAATTCTCATTTCAATTTTTTGCACATCTAGCACATACACGACAGTCTTTATCAGATCTTGATTAAGAATAGGGTCTCGGTCAGGATCATCGGTGTGTTGCATCGGTCTAACCTACGGGAAGAAGCGCGACTAACCACCCGTGTAGGCAACCCGCACGCCGATGCCCCCAAGGTCAACAAGTGACTTTTCAATGCATGTATAATGCACCAAATACCAACCACAGGTATATCTCATAATTTCTCAGATATAGTTTATACAATGCACGAATATATCATTGCAAGTCCAACCACAAGGGCCATTCTTTTCAAATTCATTTGTTCAATTAAATCATATATATATATATATATATTTCCAATGCATCTAAAATGCACCACATGCCAATAACAGGCAAAACTCGTTGTTTTCACAAACAGTGTATGGACACTGGTTCAACAGTAATCATACTGTATTTTTCAATAACAAAATCATCTTATCATGTTTTCATAGTTATAAAACACTGTTGTCGTGTTTTCACAAAATTGCGCAATATTCTCGTTACGTTTTCACAATTTCACAACACTTCTGTTACGTTTTTCAAAATACAGTAACACTTTTGTTACGTTTTTAAAATTCCAAAACATTTTTATTACGTTTTCACAATACCGTAACATTATTGTTACGTTTACAAAATTTCGTAACATTTCTGTTATGTTTTCAAAATACCGCAACTCTTTTGTTGCACTTTTAAATCATGTACAAATTTTTTAACATTTTTCTCAATCGCGTAAAAATATATGTTTCTCAAATCGCGTAAAAATATACGTTTCTCAAATCGCATAGTATTTTTTTTCACTGTTTCAAAATTGCGTAACTTAAAAATCATTCTTTTACGTCACGTAAATCATTTTCTATCATTATCAAAATATTTAAAATACTTTCCAAATCTCATAACAATTTTCCCTTATTTTCACAATAGCATAAAAATATTCTATCGCTATTCAATCACGTAGTGATTTATCAACAGTAGTTCAAATCACGTAAAATATTTAAACGTAATTCAAATTGCATATAAATATTTAAACATATTTAAAATCACATAGAAATATTTTTCCATATCATGTAACTTAAAAATCACATTTTTAAGATACGTAAATAATTTTTTTCACCACAATTTCATTACAGAAAATATTTCTTGACCTTTAAAAATTCCTTTTTAACTTTTTCCAAAATAATATAACTTTATACTTTATTTAATATATTTTCTTACTCACAAAAATTTTTCCACAATTCTTTACTCAAGAAATTATTTTCGGAATATAATTCACAAAATCACTTTTCCATTGATGTAAATCAATATTTCAAAATCTTAAATTTTCCTAACGTACTCCAAAACTTGAAAATAAGTTATACGTTAGTAAATTCTCAAATCACCATTATATTCTCCATTTTTCTCAAATCAATTTTAAAATCAATTCTCTTCAAAATAAATTGAAGTTAAAACATTTTCAACCTCTCTTTGTCTTTCGTTTACAAAATTTTCTCAAGTGATAAAATACTTTGATTCCCTTTCCAAAATCCTTGTATTAAATCCAGTTACATTCCACTTTGAAATTCACATTGTTCATAAAAATCAAGGCATTACAAGCTTACAAAAACGTAGACCTGACTATTGAAATCATCAAAACATTTTTTTCTTCTAAATCAATATGGTTTTACACAAACAAAACCATTTAAAGCCATCAAATACTTTTCCTTTTAAATTGATATGGTTTTACACAAACAAACTATTAAAATTTTGTTTTCAAAACTGAAATACTAATGGTTATAAAACCAAACCCATTTGTTCAAATTCATTTTTACTTTCTTTACAAATTCTTTTTCACTTTCTTTGCAAATCTTTAAAATCAACGTTTGCCCATTTCATTTAGAACTCATGTTTAGAAAAACACTTAGGATCTTTTTACACAAAATAAATCAATAAAAATCCTTCCAAAAACTATGTTCATGTACTCTTTGAAAACAAATCCTTTATTTATTTTCCATACTCTTCAAATCATCCATTTTCATCTTTCATGAAAATATTAATTTGTGAACACCTATTTTGAGGTGTCTTGACCGAAATTCACCATGTTTCTAGGGATCAAAATTAATTCCCTTGTTCTTGAAAATTCTCAACATGAACCCTAATCAAGGGCATCAAAACCGTAGCTCTTCCTTGGCCATTGGGACCAAAATTAATTTTCTTTCCATCATCAAATCATGGCATACACATACATACACATCATATATATATATATATATAAAAACATGCCATATTATCATCATGCATAGTATAAGCATACCATCAAAATCATAAACTCATGCAAAGCATATTAAGCATAGGCAATTAATCAAAGCTCATAAACATATAAATTATTATATGACCATGGATATGAATCCTCACATGGATTCAACACCCATCAAATATAAGACCATCTCTCACCACCATGCTTGGTTGGTGAGATGGATCTCCCTCTTACCTCTTGAAGATCCTCAAAAGCTCTTTGTTTTGCTTCTTTTTCCAAGTCCTTCACCACCAAGAACTTCTCAAATACAAAACAAAATACATAAAAATTAGTATACTAAGCTTGATTAAGAGGAACCATAGATCAAACATGGTTTAGATCATGAAAAAGAAGAGAAGAAATGAAGTTTCCTTATACTTCACCTCAAAAACCTTAGAACTTGCTCTTAGAAAAACTCCTTGAAAATGAATGATTTAGAGAAAGTCTCCAACATGAAAGTTGCTTAGAATATCATGTAGATTCAAGATCTATGGTTGGATGAAATTAAAAGAGATTGGATGGTGGTTTTGGGTGTCTTGACCGAATGGTTTCTCTTGAAGCATAAAGATGGAATTTTTCATTTTTGATAGAAACTTGAAGCTTGGATTTGAAGCCCAAGATGAATGATTTTGAAAAAACTCATAACTAGAGATGTTCTTAGAATGGTGTTTAGGTATAGGAAATAAGGTTAGATGAAATTTTAGAATCTTGGATGGTTGTCTTGGAAGGCTTGGCCGAATGGTGCCTTTGGAGGAGAAGAATGGAGAGAATTGGGTAAGTGTAGAAAAATGAAGACATGAAGATAATATCTTAGGAGACAAAGTGATATAATTGAGAAAGATAGCCTATTCTAATGGAGAAATTATTTGCATGGCCACCAAGTGCAAAATCAACACATGGCACCAAGTCTTGCTTTTGGTCAATACATGATGAATTATTAGCTTTTTGAATGTCCTAAAAGACTTCTTCATGGCCGTAGAAGTCCATGAAATTTGCCATCCAATTATTGTTTCAATTTTGTGACCATTTAAGCTTAGGTTAGTTTACTAATTCATCTAACTTAATAATTAATCAAGTAAACCATTTTTTTTGTTGACTTATTACCATAGATTAATTATTAAGACTAGCCACTTTGAAACAAAAGAGATAGAATTGAATTGATAGCATGTTTCTCTTTTACCAAGCAAGCATAGCCATAGGAATTAGAAAGAATAGACACCAAACATTGACTAATTTTGTATAGCTTTTTTTTCAATTATTGTTATTAGAAGAATGACCAAGTAAAATGAGTAAAGGAATTGGCCCCCTTTAGAGTGCATGGACGTAGCTTGCATATGGAGAGAAAGAAGAGAATATATTTTGATAAGTCTTGCTTTTGGAAAATCAATGAATGGTGAAGATTGATCAAGATAGGTAATTAATGGTCTTCAAACTTTTTCTTTGGCCTAAAAAGGCTACTCAAAATTGTCTCCTCCTTCCTATGCATTCTCCAAAACCGTCCCCCCCTCCATGCTTCTTCAAAATGTGACTAATTTCACAAGTCACCATCTTAAGCATTCTAGCCATTGATTAATTCAATGGTTAGGATTTTAGGTAGACTTTTGATTTTAGAAGACTTAATCTAGGCCATTGGATCTTTCTCCTTTAAATTCTAGCCATTAGATGTGTCTCCAAAATTAAGGGTTAAGATTACTCCTTCTTACTTTTAATCCAAGAGTCATAATTAGTCTTAGCTACTTTTTAAGACTAAATCTTCACCATTAATTAAATCTTCATCCAATGGTCATAAATGGTCCTTGTTACTTTACAAGACCAAATCTCCACCCTTGATCACTTTTAAACCCAATGGTTGTAAATGGTTTTTGTCACTTTTTGAGACCAAATCTCTACCCTTGATTTAATCTCCATCTAACGGTTATAAATGATCTTATTCACTTTTAAGATCAAAGCTCCACCGCTGATTAAATCAAGATCAAGTCTCTATCGTTAATTAAATCAATGGTGGATCCAAACCACCAAGGTTGACTTAAGCAATATAATATTTATTTTTATCCGCTAAAATCCCATGAAAGATTATATTTACTGTATTTTTATCATTCGATAAATTAAATACAGTACAAAACACAGTACAAATTTTTTTCTAAAACTGTCTCTGGATTCAGGTTTAGTAAGATCTCCTGTCTCCGTCTAAACAGTACAAATTTTTGCTTTGCGGGACCCACCTGAGCCCACGTATGGCCACCTGGGCCCACATACACCCCCTGGGCCCACATACACCCCCTGGGCCCACAAACAGTAAAAATTTCATAATCATCCACAAAAATTACAAATATTAAAAAACGATCAAATACACTAACGGAATAAACAAAATAATTTTACAGTGCACAAAAATTACTAAACAGTAAAATTCTGTTAACTGTCAAAATTATTATTTAAGAGATAGGAAATTTGGGGTGTTACAATAATTTTAGAAATTGGTCGGTCGTTTTATGGTTATTATCTGCAGGAGCGTTCTAATAAAAACCCCAGCAATTTTTGAAAATTAAGACTTTTGGGTTCGTAACGGCCAACAAAAATGAAACTTCGTGAGGACAGAAGCCTAAGGATACATGTTAGTGTCTTCCGTAGAGGACCAAAAGTAAGGAGAATATAAATGCCACTCTAATAGCTAAAGAGTTCCGCATGTTGAGCTACAATACTGTCAGTAAGGAAAAGAATGGAACTTCTCAGTGAGACGAGGACTGTCACAAAAGGAGCAATACTTCTATCAAGGATGAATGTCCTTAGAGAAAGATGAGCGATTCAATGGATTGGCGAGAAGAGAGTTGTTGTTCTCTCTAAGGTAGACGTACACTTTTATCATCATTAAATTCGTGGGAAATTTAGAATATTCCCAAAACAATTTTTCATACGCGCTTTGGACATTAAGGGTATCTTGTGGTGCCATTTAGAGCAACCAATATTCTTGTCGTATTCATGAACTGTCTAAATTAGGTCTTTCGTCCTTACTTAGATAGATTTGTTGTTGTCCTTATCAATGACATTCTGATCTATTCTCAAACATGTGGAGAACCATATCGGACATTTTGATCCAGTTTTCCAAACTTTAAAGGAGAAGAAGTTAATGGAGTAGTATGAGGACTTGTGGTTGTCCTTGGAAGTGATACCGGATGAAGTATATCTAGATATGGTTATTGTTTCAAACAGTCTATTGGAAAAAAAATTTTAAGAGAAGTGAAAAAGTGACCAAGATATATCAAACGTTAAAGCAGAAATATCAGTAGTATGGGATGGAGAAAGAGAATATAATTTGTGAAACAATTTGTTATGAAAGTTGAGGATAAGAGAGCAAGGCAAAAGTGGACAAAGGGATCACATTGGTAAGGGTGTTCTAAATGGACGCGATTGGAAGTGCGACATGAAAGTTAGAACTTGGGGTGAAGAAAAACGTTAAGGTTTAGTCTAAGGAATGAAAATTTCGAAGGCGAAATTTTTATTTGAAGGGGAGAGTTGTAACATCCCGAAAATTGATAATTTTAGGATAAATAATCATTTAACAATATTTGCGATTTTTCGGAATTTTTCCAGATTTTTATGAAAACGTCGAATATTTTAATATATTCATCGTTTGCGTGCACATTGGGCAGAGTCCGAAAAACGACTGTAACATTTCGAAAGTTAAAAAATTTTGTGACGAATAGTCGTTTTATAATATTTGTGATTTTTGGGAATTTCTGAAATTTTTCTGGAAATGTTGAATATTTTAATATATTCTTCGTTTTGCGTGCGCACTGAACGGAGCCGAAAGAATGAAATATTTTTCCCGAGAACCTTGAACTATGGAAATGTCGACCGGGGATCTTACTAAACTCGAGGCTGGACACAGTTTACAAGGTTTCACGTTTTTCAAGAAATTTAATAGACGAAATAATAAAACGTTGTGTAAATTTTATCTGTCAGATAAATTAATACTGACTTCTGTCGACTGCAACTATTATCCACTGGATAATAGCATGCATTAGAAATCCTATCACATTATCCTAATGCAATTCACTTTATGTCAAATCAAATCTACTTTAATTCAAATTTGTGTGCTTTTTCAAAGTTTCTTTGAGAAGCTTTGACCACCAAATGACCCAATTGCCCTTAGCTTGCATGAGAAGCCAAATCCTCTCCCTCACACTCTCTCAATGCCGCGGCCCACACATGCCAAGGAGGGCAAAATTGTGACTTGCACACTTAACCTAAATACATCAAACGCTAATTCACTTTACCTATTCATTTCTCTCTCTAAACTTCATCTTCTTCTTCATTTTCTCCTTCTTTTCTCTACCTCCACCCTAGCCATGAAATTGCAGCACCTTCTCCACCATTTTTGTTCCTTTTTTCTCCTCTCCAAGCTCATTTCTATACTCACCTTCACTTCCTCTACCTTCTTTGTTTAGAAAGTTTCTTCATTTTCCATCTCTACCTCCATCTTCTCTCTACCTCTTCTCTTCTTCCTCCTCTTGAATCTGAAATTTCCAGCCACCACCACCATTGTTTCTCTTCACTTTTCTCTCCATAAACACCATTTCTAGACTTCTCTCAACCTCCTCTACACTTTCTTTTTAGAAAGTTTCTTAAAAAAATCCAACCTTTCTACCTCCCCTTCTCCAAATCCGAAAATCACTCTTCCATGGATGACCAAGCTTTTTGATTTTTCTCTTCACTAAACACTTTTATATACTCACCCTTATCTTCCCTACAAGTTTCATTTAGAAGGTTTGCTCAAAATCCAACCTTGTCTCCATTGTCTTCCAAGGTAAAGATTCTTGATTTCTCTCCTATTTCTTCTCATTTTTGTTTTCCTTGATTACTATGTGACCAAGGGCTTCTCTTTTTGAGCATTGATGTGTGATTTGAGTGATTTTGAACACTCTAGGGTTCTTGGGTGAGTGGAATCCGAAAATCACCAAAAAGAAATCTCAAGGAGTTCAAGCTTGAGGCTTTAGGTAAAGTTCTTCACTTTCTTCACATTCACTTCTCAATTTCATTTTCCTTGGTCACCTACCAAGGATCATTCTTTTCAATCCTTAGTTTGTAAATATGAGAATTTGACCACTTTATGGTTCTCTTGAAGGTAGAATCCGAAATTGCAAAATCAAGGAACCAAGGAGTTTGTTTTCTTAAATTGTATCCTCTAAGTAAGAGGGAGACTACTCACTTCAACCACTTATAGTGGTGAGGGAACTTTGTATGTATATTGATGGAGAATTCCATCCTTGTGTGCTTACTTGAATTGTAAAAATTTGTATGATGTGGTGTTCTTGAATTTGATTAATGCTTGAATTGTGTTCTTGAATTTGTTTGATATGTTAAATATGCTTGATCAAGTTAAGGTTGTTAAATGGAAAATGTGGAGTTTCCTACCTCGACTTGATGCCACGATTTTGAGATGATTCTTGATTGATAAATTTCTTTTGTACATAATAAAAGGAAGCTATGAAATTGAATGTTAATGGATGATAAATAAAACTTATGAATATGAAATTTCAAGGGTTTACTACCCCATATGAAGCCATGGTTTTAGTCTTGATAAAGAGGCAATGGGATTAAGTTTGATGAACTAAATGTATGTGAACTAGTATTAAGAAAACTTATGCATAAAAGTGGAAAGAAAAAAATTGGACATTGGATACCTATGGAGCCACGGTTTTGGCATTGAACCTTAGGCAATTGGATTGATCTTAATGAACTAAAATTTAAGTGTATTGATAATGATGACCTAGTACATAAAAAGGAAAGAAAAAGTGGAACTTAGAGGACTTATGAAACCACGGTTTGGACCTTGGAAATTTAGGAATTGAATTGATCTTGTGAGGAATAGAATTTGAGTGAGTAAGTATCAAGTAACTAATGGATATTGTGGTGAAGAATTGAAACTTTGATGACAAAGGATGGCCACGGTTTTGGCTTAAAATCACAAGGAATTGAAATGACTTTGATAAATCAAAAATTAAGTAAATTGAAATTAAGAAGTTAATACATAAAATGGAAAAAAATTGGATCTTTGAGGACTTGAAGGGTCACGGTCTTGACTCATGATAATGAGAGTTTGGATTGAGTTAGTAAGAAATAAAGCTTGTGTAATTGAACACTAAAGGATTTATAATCATAGAGGAGTTGATTATGAAAAACTTAAAGTTTAAATGATGCCTTTGTGCATCTTTGGAGATTAGAAGTTTAAAGACATGAAAAATCCCTAATGTGGATATGATGATAATTGATAAACCATGAATACCTAATAATGTTGAGGAATTGGATTGATCCCACGTAAAAAAAAAAACTAAGTGATTAGTATAAAGAGACTAGAGCATAATGCGAGAAGAAATTTAGAACCTTGAGGGCTTGTGAGGCTACGATTTTAAGGATTAGTTAACCTAAGTATTTTCATACTTGATCAAGACTTAAGTTCTTGAAAATGTTAAACCGCTAATGGGGAATGGTGATAATGATAAACCATAATATATATTGATATTGAGATTTGACTCTATGTGTTGTGAGTCCCTATGAAGGATTATGTACTTGTTGATTTAATTCTCGATGAGATATGACATGTTGATATTGAGAATGACTATATATCGTTGTGGTAGTGTATATGATGAATGCATCATTGATGAACATACATGATTGGACATTGTGTCATCATGCATATGTTTTGTCCGTTGGACATTGTTGTAAGGCGATGTATGCCTAGGAGTTGAATAACACCTATGTGCGGATGCGAATAGACTAGCGTAGGTGCCATATGTTGTTGGCCCTGGGGGCGTCGGGGTGCGGGTTCCTCACATGGACAGTTATGAGCTCCTCTGTGCCGTGGGGTAAACTGATGCAAACACACCAACGATCCAGACTGGGACGCTGTCCTATATCGCGATCAACTGTTGAGGTGACATGTATAAGCCATTGCGCAAACATTTTATGAGATAAAGTACACTGTATTTTAAGACTAACGATATACTGGCATTACTCCTTGATCATTCACTCTGAAAATGTTTATGTCTAGCTCCATGGAGTAGGAATTATGGTATCATAATGCATTGTGCATCGTTCATTGTCGATCTTATAAATTATTGAGCATGAACACTTGTGAATGTGAAGATAACTATTTTACCTCTGTAAATGATTATCTGATTGTTGTGCTTATTCCTAGAAATACTATTGTGATCTGCCTGCTATTGCTTACTGTTGTTCTGCCTTTACTATAAATATCACTGTTATTATTGATTCTTATTATTGCTTATAATTGAATTGCTTTTATTATAAATTCCGCTGTTGCTGTTAATAAATATATGAACTGTATTGCTTTGTGGGCGCTCTGCGCCGTGTCGTTTTCTTACTGCCGTAATGGTAATGAAAGATGGGTGTCTCACCTCTTTCCTATATTTTTATATTTCTATTTTATATTTATATTTGATAAAAGATCGTGAGGAAGATAAAGAGGGACCACGCCTTGGTTGATTGGATTGGGCGTCTGGACATGATTTATTCGGCTATGTACGAGTGCAGTTGCATGGAGGCATTGATGCCTGACTTGTTGACTGGGACTCCAAGTGCCATATGTGTATATGGGGTTGCGGCCTTGTCTGCTAGTAGTACCTACCCCAGGGTTACTACTTTTCCCCTTTAGTGTTTTTATTCCCGCTATATTTTATTTGACTCTGTAATTATTATATTCTATGTTATCAGTGATTTGTGTTAGTTGACTATAAAATATATATAAGGAATGTGATTTCATTTCAGTGGTTGTATTAAGGGTTGAATATATTTATATTTCATTCATGGCTCGTATTTTCTACTTGTGCATAAAAATGAAAAAAAAATAAACTTGCGTAAATTTTGAAATTACTGTTATCATGACTGTGACACGCCTGGATCTAATAACTGTGGTGTAATAATGATTGCGCTGTAGTTGTTATATTTAGGTGCATTACATAGAGCAACGGGCGGGAGCCCGAGCAGTGGACAAAAAGGAGTCATCCCGTGGGGTGTAGTATATATCAGCCCACATGTCCCTAACGGGCATGTAAAACTCCAACCAGAAAAAAGCATGAAAATCAAAAATGGAGGCATCAAAACAACCCCATGCAAGTGACACCGTTAGTTCCCCATGATATACACAGTGATCCGTCTGCACGTTAATGTGCCAGCAATCAGGACTTCCGTGAAAGTTGATCAGCACGTATCCAAAGAAACCACGGGGGTGCGACGACATCCTCAACCAGCTTCAGTTGTAGTCTGGCCAGAAGCCTGGAAACTCGGGAGCTTCCTTATCTTCTTCATGAACATCTTCTCAAAAGCACACGATCCAACCAGAATACAAAAATAAAAGAATTACAGAAAGAGGTGAGGCACCCAGCTTTTAGTACCAAAATGGCAGCAAGAAAACAGAATGGCGCTAGACGCCCACATATACCACAGTTCATACATTTAATTACAGTAACAATAGAAATCAACAGTAAACACAGAATAGAAATTAGTTACAGCAAGTATTATGAACAACAGACGGAAAAGCATCAGTAGTTCAGGAATTGAATAATTATTGCAATTATAATAGTAATCATATTTTACAGTTATGGATGCTCATGCTCAATGAATCATGTGACTAACAATTGACAATGCAAAAAGGGTACTAAAAATTCCTACTCCATGGAGCTAGACATAAATATTTTCGGAGTGAATGATCAAGGAGTAATGCCAGTATATCGTTAGCCTTAAAATATAGTGTGCTTTAAAAAAAATGTTTGCGCAATAGCTTATACATGGCACCTTGATAGTTGATCGTGATATAGAACAGTGTCCCAGTCAGGATCGTCGGTGTGTCGCATTGGTCTATCCCACAGTCCTAGTGGAGCTACCACTGTCAATTGTGAGACACCCACACCTCGACGCCCCCAGGGTCAACAACATATGACACCTACGCTTAGTCTATTCGCACCCGCACAAAGGTGTTATTCAAACTCCTAGGCACACATAGCCTTTACAACAATGTCCAGCAGACAACACATATGCATGACGACGCAATGTCAAATCATGTATGCTCATCATAATCATATCACTATGGTACATAAACATACATGTACACATACATATTCATTTCTCAATATCACCATATCATGGTATTCTCATTATCCATATATAATCATGCATTGCTCATTAATTCTCACAAGTACATATCAACAAGTGTTTTGCCCACATAGGGGTCCTCGATAGCATAGAATTAATTTCCATGCCAACATATATTTCAAGTGTTTATCCACTATCCTAAATCCACATTATGAATTTACTTTCTCAAAGTCTTATGCTTGATTAAGTGTGACAAATTTTAGGCAATTTGCCCTTTCAAAACCATGGCCCTTTAAGGGTTATTATCAAATTTAATTCTTGCACTTAATTAAGAGTTATGCATGTCTCTAAATTCTTAAGTCTCCAAGGATTGATCAAGGCTTCAATTTCTCCTAATTTTGTCTCTAAAAACCGTAGCCTTCATGGTCTTCAAGTCCAACATTTCTTTCCATTTATATACATTAGTTATATTAGTATTAATCCACTTAAATTTGTGTTCATCAAGATCAATCCATTTCCTTATTTATTAAGTTTAAAACCATGGCTTTTAATTGGGTTAACAATCCCTTAAAATTTCTTATCTCAAAATTCCAACATTAACATTAAATCTTTAATTTCATAGTTTCAATTAATTATGTACAAGAAACTAATTTCCAAGCCAAAATCTTCTCAAAACCGTGGCCTTCATGTTAGGGTAAGGAACTCCACATTTCTCATTTAGCAACCCTAACATGATCAAGCTCATCTAACACTTACAATCCATTCAAAATCACAAATGAAACATTGGTCAAGTTCAAGAACACATAAATAACCAAAAATCACAAAATACACGAACACACAATGGTTCCCTCACCACCAAAATTAGTTGAAGTGAGTAGTCTCCCTTTTACCTAGAAGAGAAAAATGAAAATGACCTCCCTTTAGCTCTTGGTGAATTCGATTTCAAGGCTCCAAAAATCCTAGGGTTTTCAAGAAAGTGAACCAACATCAAAGGTTGAAGAAAAATAGATTCATGGTCATCAAAGAGACCCTTGATCACGAAAATGAGGAGAAACAAGGAGAAAAACCAAAACTTCACCTTAAAGCTTGAATCTTTACCTTGGAAGACAATGGAGAAAAGGTTGGATGTTGAAGAAATTTTCTAAAGAGAAGTGGTAGAGAAGATGAAGAGGAGTAAGGAAATGTGTTTAGTGAAGAGAAAGGATGAAGAAAAATAGTGGAGATAGGGCTGCAAATTTCATAGCCCTAGTGGAGTGTAGAGAGAAGGAGGAGAAAGGAAGAAGATGGTGTTTTTAGAGAGATAAGTGAATAGGTAAAATGAGGTATAATTTGATAGTGCTTAGGTTAAGTGAGTGAAACTCATTTGCCCCCCTTTTTCTTGGTCATTGCCGCGGCATAGAGGAGAGAAGAGAGGGAGATTTTGTCGCTTCTCATGTAAGCCAAGGGCATTGTAGTCTTTAGTTAGTCAAAGCTGCTCAAAGAAGCTTCAATTATAATACTATAAATTTGAATTAAAGTAAGTTTGATTAGACTTAAAGTAGATTACATTAGGATAATGTGATAGGATTTTTAATACATGCTATTATCCAATGGATAATAGTTACAGTCGACAGAAGTCAGTATTAATTAATTCGACAGATAAATTTTTTGCAGTGTTTTATTATTTTATCTGTTGAAATTTTCTCAAAAAATATGAAACCTCGTAAACTGTGTCCGACCTTGGGTTTAGTAAGATCTCCCGCCGACGTTTCCACAGATCAAGGTTCTTAGGAAAAATATTTTGTTTTTCCAGTTCCATTCAGTTTACACGCAAAACGAGGAATATATCAAAATATTCGATGTTTCCAGAATAATTCCAGAAAATTCCCAAAAATCACAAATATTATAAAATGATTATTCGTCAAAAAAATTTTCAACTTTCGGAACGTTACAGTCGTTTTCCTAACTCTGCCCAATGTGCTTGCAAAACGAAGAATATATTAAAATATTCCGCGTTCTCAGAAAAATCCAGAAAATTCCATAAAATCACAAATATTATAAAATAGATATTTATAATAAAATAAGTAAATTTTTGGGGGTGTTACAACACTCCCCAACAAATAGGAATTTCCTCCTTGAAATTTTCACGCCTTAAAATAATTCTGGGTATTTCTCCTTCATTTTGTCCTCTAGCTCCCAAGTCGCATCTTCTGTAACATCCCGGAAAAACATATTAGACTTTTATATGTGTACAAAGGTAGCATATAAGTTGTTTGATATGTCAGTGAAGATTTGTGACAAACAGAGTTAGTTTAGGTACTTTGCTGCAACACAGAGTGTGGAAAGTGGCCTATAATGACTCAGTAAATAGCATAAATTGCTATTTGAAGGGAAACAAGTTTAGATAATTTGTTTCTAGGTCACAAATAAGTTAAATAAGGTGTGGTTAAAGTTTCAAGAGAATCAGAGTCAGTTTGGTATTTTTAGGCATACTGGTTGTGCATTTTAATACCGAATGACTAGCAGCAGATATAGAAAATGATGAGAATTGTGAAACAATAATTTAGATGAATCGTATGATTTATTCTAAAGTTGTTGGAAGCTGAAAAACTTGAATTAGCATAATTTGGGTGTCCTTAGCAGATAAAAGTTTCAGTGTAAAAACTTAAGTTAATCTTTTCTCTTAATTTCCTTCATGTCCCACCCTCTATATCTCTCTTCTCTCCTGGCAGAATGAAGAAAAATAGAGAAAGAAATAAAAGAAAGAAAAGGGAAAAAGGAGAAAGAGGAAGAAGGGAAGAAGGAGAGGAAGAAGATCAATGATTAAACTTCAAGATCAAGAGTCTTCAAGAGGTAAGGGGTTTTCTACTCATCTTTTCCCTTTAATTCTCATTTGATGGGGTTAGGGATTTTGAGTAGAAATAAGGGTTTGGATGGCCAAATCCTAATTTTTAGCTTGGTTCTTGATTCCAAGAACTAGGTTAGGATAGTTTAAGCTTAGAGAATGCTAGATAGCTATTTATGGCTCAAGGACAACCATTAGAATCCATAGGAAATGGAGTTGGAAAATGGTTGGGGTTAGGTGATTTTGGACCTAGATCTATACCCTAAGAGAATTTATAGGTTGTAAAAGAGTCACAACAAGTTTAAGGGCCTAGATTAATGTTAAAAATCACTTAGAATCCATGAGGAAAGGTTTGGAAATTGGTTTTTCAACCAATTATGCAGAATTCGCATTCTGCAGAATTTTCTGCAGAATGATCACGCCTAGGCATGATATTTCCAAGCCTAGGCGTGGGTTGATCAGTTTTCAGCCCTGCGAGACAGAGAGATCCACACCTAGGCGTGGTAAAACCAAGCCTAGGCGTGGACAGGGCATCATTCAGACAACTTACATTGTTTGTTGCATAACATGAGTTGTAGATATCAGAATGACCTGATTCCGAAGCCATTTGAAAACTAAGACATAAGACTTCAAGTGGTATAAATTTTAGAATCATTGAAGTTAGGATGTACCACGGGTGCATTTATGGAAATTAGCCTTTTAAAGGGTCCAGAGCAAATTTCATCAAAGATGTTATTTTGATGATTTGAAATCCCTAGTTGTTAAGATCCTTTGTTTATGCTTAGTAAAGATTGTTGAGACACTTGAGAGGTTATTTCTTTGAGAGAAAGACCTAGTGGCATACAAAGGGAGATACAAGAAAAGTGAGTGCATCCATTAGACATAGATTGCCAGAGATCAAGAGTTTAGCTTCTTAAGCAACTTAAAGTTGCAGAGATGTCACAAGAGAGGTGATAAGAGATTTAAGAAGCGAGATGGCATTAGTAGAGTGCCATAGTGCCTAAGTGGCAAAAGTTAAGGGCCAAGGTGCCATGATGGCAATAGTGGAGTGCCATAGTGCCTAAGTGGCAAGAGTTAAGAGCCAAGGTACCGAGTTGACAAAAGTTAAGTACCATAGACCCTAGCTGGCAAGGGTGAAGGCCATAGTGCATGAAGAGCTCTCAAAGAGTGAAAGAGAGTTAGTAATGCAAGGACAGCAGTGTACTAAGTCTAGTTGGCATTGGTTTAATGTCGTAGTGCATGAAATACTCCCACAGAGAAGAGGTGGAGTTAGTAATGCAAGATGGCGTTAGTATGAGATCATGTGGTGGTTATGTTAGAGTTAGGACATAACTCCGCATTACACACACTTCACATTTCACATATGCTTGCTATTCCTAGAGAGCAGATGGTGGAGGCATCCACTCAGTTTATGTTAGGTTATAGGAGGTTATATGATATGATTGCAGACTCCCTCCCTACTTGGTAGGTTATATGAGGTTACTAGTTATCATATCAGATTCCCTCCCTACCTTGGGGTGTAGGAGATCATGTGTTATGATGACAGACTTCATTCCTAAAGTAGGCTATAAGAGGTCACACGTTATCATGGCAGAATTCCTCTGCGCCTAGGGAAATAGTTAAGTATTCATGACATTGCACCAACACTATCATACACTTTTCTTTGAGCATAAACATACATCATTCCATCATTGCATTATGTAATATTTTGTTTGGTGAATATATTTGTGTATGTGTTACTCTGTATTATTGGTGACAGCTGTATAGGCGGTTGTCTGGCTGATGATTTCAAATAATTGTATGGGCGGTTGTTTGATGTAACATCTCGAAAATTTATAATTTTAGGATAAATGGTCATTTTACAATATTTAGGATTTTTAGGAATTTTCTAGATTTTTCTGGGAACGCAGAATATTTTAATATTATTTCTCATTTTGCGCGCACATTGGACAGAATTGGCAGAACGACCGTAACGCTTCCAAAGTTGAAAAAATTATATGACGAATAGTCGTTTTATAATATTTGTAATTTTTGAGAATTTTCTGGGAATTTTCTGGAAATGACGAATATTTTAATATATTTCTCGTTTTGTGTGCACACTGAGTCGAACTGGGAAAATGGAATATTTTTCCGAGAACCTTGAACTATGGAAATGTCGACGGGGGATCTTACTAAACCCGAGGCCGGACACAGTTTACAAGGTTTCACATTTTTCGAGAAATTTTAACAGATGAAATAATAAAACACTGTGAAGGATTAATCTGTCAGATAAATTAATACCGACTTTAGTCGATCTGTAGCTGTTGTCTAATAAATAATAATATGTAATAAAAATCTTATCACACTGTTCAAAATTTACCTTGTATCAAGTCCCTTTAGCTTTATTTTCAAAACAAAAGTTAAATTAATTAAAAAAAAAAAAAACTCATTTGGGAAGCTTCTAGGAAATTTCCCTTCATTCCACATTTTCTCTCTCTTCCCTCCTCACCCTTCTCTACGGCAGAGGCCTTAGGAGCCCAATACTCACATTTCATTATATCTCTTTTCTCCCCTTCTTTCTTCTTCTTCTCTTCTACGTTTCTTTTCTTCTTCTCCTCTTCTTCTTCTTTTTTCTTTTTCTTTCTCTTCTCCACCGTCCACCCTCTCCACTCACCATGTTCATTTTCTTGCTTCACCATTCCACATCTAGCTTCCTTCCATCATTCCAAGAGCATTTCCTTGTGGCCATCCTTGGTTCTTCTTCTTCTTCTTCTTCTTCTTCTTCTTCTTCTTCTCTATTCTCCACCATTAAAGCCAAAGCTTGGAGCTTTTGAGGTAAAGTCTTCAACTCTCTTCCATCTCCTTCTCATTTTCGTTTTATTGGTCACCTATGTGGCCAAGGAGTCATTTTCTATGATTGGAGTGAACACATTGGGGATTTCTCACCCTAGGGTTTTTTTTTTTCTTGAAAGGGGAAAACGAAAATCAAGAGCAAAAAGGGGAAAGCATTCTTGTGATTGCCTTCATTTAGGTAAGAGGGAGATAATCCTCTTCAACCAATCTTGGTAGTAAGGAAATGTCTTGTGTGTTGTTGTTGATGAGAGAATCCATGTTGGATTTCCTCTTTGTTATGTTAGGTTATTTTCATGATGATGTTGTTTGATTTGTATGAATGTATGAATGTATATTGTGTGACTTGATGATTATGAACTCATATGTTGCTATTTTGTAATTATATGCCATGTATCATCTTTTGGAATGGTTGAAAATTGATGAGGGATTTTGGATAGTGAATGGGCCAGGGCTCTGCAGAAAAGAATTCTGCAGAACCCCGTTAATGCACTAGCGCCCGTGCGTTGTGCATGAGCGCCTAGGCGCTCCGTGCCCAGAAGTTTTCCCGTGACGCGGCTGGTTAGCGCCGGCGCTTCGTGGTCAGCGTCTAGGCGCTACACCAGCGCCCAGGCGCTACAGATATGGCGCCTAGGCGCCCATGACAGAACCGGTAGGAAACTGTGAGATGAAGCCTATGTAATTGAAAATATAAATGTTAGTGTTGGGATGTGAGATGGAGAGCTTTAAGGGTTATTTAACTCAATTTGAAGCTAGGATATTAGATTAAAACTATAAGGGATTAGAATGAACTTGGTGAACAAAAACTTAAGTAAAGGATATCAAGAAATCAATGCATAAAATGGGAGAAATTGATGTCAAGCTAGTGGACCTTAGGGAAGCCACGATTTTGATCATTGATTTTAGGAATGAGATTGACCCCATGAAGAATAAAAACTAAATGATCGGTATCGAGAGACTTGAGCATAACGCGAGATGGAAACTTACTTAGTGATGAATTCTTGTAAGAATGGAAAATATTGAATAAGAACGCATAATGGACCCTAAAAATATATTACCTTATTTGATTTCAATATTATGATATTGTGGATTCATATGAGTGACCAATGTTGTAATAATGCTTATTTGAGCCAATTGTGGCATATTATGGAATGGTATGTGATGTTGATCATACATATTCATGCATAGAGTCTTATGCATTGTGAATGTCCTTGTGACCGTTGTAAGGCCAAGTTGCCTAGGAGATTGAACACACCCCGGGTGCGGGTGCGAATAGACAAGTGTGGGTCGTGTTATGACCTCGGGGCGTCGGGGTGCGGGTCCCTCACATGGACAGCTTTAGAGCTCCTCCGTACCGTGGGGCAAACCGATGCAAACACACCGACGATCCGGACTTGACACCGTCCTATGTCGTGATCGAGCGTGGGCCGTCTCCGTACAATGCCCGATGTGCACGTTGAAAACCGTGAGTTTTAGCACTGGCCGCGGCAATGAGCCGAGCCGAGTTGCAGACACGTCTCCTGATCTTTCTCTCTGCTTGATTTAGTCTAGCTCCATGGAGTAGGAATTGGGAAAGCATGCATTGTGCATCGTTCATTGCTGGTCTTATAAACTGTTGAGCATGAATATCTGTAAATGATTACCTGATTATTGTACTGGTTCTTAGAATAACCATTGTGATCTGCCTGCTATTGCTTACTGTAGTTCTACCTTTACCATAAATATTACTGTTGTTATTGAATCTGATTATCGCCTAGAATTGAATTGCTTCTTTTATAATTTTCGCTGTTGTTACTGATAAATGCATGATCTGTATTGCTCGGTGGGCGCTTTGCGCCGTGCTATTTTCTTGCTGCTAATAGTGGTAATGAATGACGGGTGTCTCACCTCTTTCCTATATTTCTGTATTGTTGTTTTATATTCATATTTGGTAAAAGATCGTGAAGAAGATGATGAGGAACCACACCTTGCCGATGGGGTTGAGAACCTGGCAAGATTTCTTTGATTTCATGGGAGTGCAGCTGCGAGGGGGCATTGATGCCTGTTGTGTCAACTGGGACGCCGAGTGTCACATGCATATGGGGTTGCGGCTTTGTCTGGCTGGTAGTACCCATCCCTGGGTTATTACCTCCCTCTTTTTCATGTTTTATTCCCGCTGTATTTTACTTGATTCAGTAATTATTATATTCTATGTTATCAGTGATTCGTGTAAGTTGGCTATAAAATATATATGTATAAAGAATGTGATTTCATTTCAATGGTTGTATTAAGGGTTGTATGCATCTATAATTCATTCATGGCTCGTATTTTCTACTCATGTATAAATGCGAAGAAATAAACTCGTTAATTTTTTTTTTAAACTACTGTTATCATGACTGTGACACGCCTGGATTTAGTAACTGTGGTGTAATGACGATTGCGCCGCAGTTGGTACATCAAGGGGTGTTACATTAGGTGGTATCAGAGCAGTTCATCCTATTGAGCCGGGTTATGGACTTGCTATGTTTAGGCATATTAGAATTTGGTCTGTTGTGCACTTCCTTGTCTCTTGATTGAGATAATGGGAAAGGAATGCATGGCTTGCCGTAGGTTGAATGTTGATGGCTACTTGTTATACGATTGCATGATATTGAGGACTGGCCTACTCAATATGTAATGTTCTGTGTGTACAGGAAACTATGACTACACCTAGGCGTATTGTGTTAGGAAAATAGGAATTCTTTTGTGAGGAGATCAAAAGGTCTTGGAAAACCGATCTTCTGGAGAAAGAAATAGTTGATGTAAACTAGGTTCGAGAAGCAGTTTGGAAGTTGACGGCTTATGAGGGATTACGCTGTGGAAGTATAACGAAGAAGTTCGAGCTAGAGATCGTTAGGGTTCGTGAATTGAAATTGTCTTGTTTGAATTGTGTGAATTGTATGACTCTCTGTATTTGGTTTTCATAGGGAGATAACGCTGTTTGAAATAATGATGTTTGTTTTGTTGTGTTATGTTTGTTTGTCCTCAAAGAGAGTCAATGGCTCGTGGCAGACGTACGCATGTGAGCGCAGGACAAGACAATAGGAGTATGGCTGCAACTGCAGAAGAAAGGCAAATGATAGCTGAGATGACGACTCGTCAGGATCAGAGGACCACGCAACAACGAGAATTGGAAGTGGAGGTCCAGAATCTGTTGAAGGAAGGTCGGCGTTGGGGCAAACGTGGACTACCTAGATTCCAAAGGAGGAATAATAGAAAAGTTAACCAGTTTATGCGGAAACCATCCGCACGGGTATCAGGGAAACAACAACAACAACCAACTCCTAGACAAAGTACTAGTGGTGGTGTATCCGATCGACCTCGACATCTTCACCAAGATGTAGGAAATGCGGAAAGAACCACTTCACGAGGGAGTGTAAAATCGAAGGGATGATCTGTTTTAAATGCGGAAAGCCTGGACATGTCTCCCGCAACTGCGACCAAGTAAAGGCAAATTCTTCAATCAATGCTGTAAGGGCTGTGGAACCACAAGCAGAAGCCAGAACTTATACCTTGGGTGGTGCTGAAACCTCGACATTTGGAGATCTAAACAAGAGAAGTTACGCCTCAAGTGATGACCCTGTAATCGTACTGTATAATTCTGGGGGTAACCCCTCCTTTTACCATTTGTAACCGTATGGATCGTTTGGATTCATTTATATCTTTCTTATCTTTAACTTAAGTTACTTCTATTTCTGTTACTAAGACTTGTCGTTGACACCTAAGTTGTGTAATCTATCCCACTTCTACTAAAGATCGAGTCTTTTGTTAACCTATCTTGCTTACCTTAAATCATATCTGTTCGAGTTCATGATTTTAGAAAGTGATCGGTCGTTTTCTGGTTATTGTCTGCTAGGTCATTCCGATAAAAATCTTAGTGATTTTTGAAACTAAGACTTTTGAATTCGTGACAACCAACAAAGTCTAAGCTTCATAAGGGAAAGGAGCTTGAGGGTATATGTTAATGTTTTCCGTAGAGAACCAAGAGTAAAGGGAATATAGATGCCGCTCTTATAGTCAAAGAGTGTCATATGTCAAACCACGATAATGTTGATTAAGGAGAAGAATGAAATTTCTCGGTGAGACGGGGACCGTCACAAAATAAACAAGGCTTCAATCAAGGAGGAGTGTCCTCGGGGAAGGATGAGCAATTCAATGGGCTGGTGAGGAAAGAGTCGTTGTTCCTTCCAAGATAAATGTATGTCCTAGTCATCGAGGGATTTGTGGAAATAGAGAATGTTCCCAAAATGATTTTACGAGTGTGCTTTCGACATTATGGGTATTCCGTGATGTCAATCGGAGTGACAAGCGCTCCTATTGTATTCATGGACAATGTGAATTATATTTTCTATCCTTACCTAGAACAGAATTGTCGTTGTCATTAATGATGACATTCTGATCTATTCTCGAAGATATGGGGAGATACGTCGGACATCTCGGTATAGTTTTCCTGACTTTGAAGAAGATGAAGTAAATGCTAAAGTATCAAAGTACGATTTCCCGTCTCGAAGAGATTCAGTTTTGGGTGTGAAATTCCAAATGGAGGAATTGTTATGAATTCACCAAAGGTTGGAGCAGTTCTTCAAAGGGAAAGACCGGAAACCGTAAAGGAGACTTGTAGCTAATGGAATTAGATGATTTTATCGAAGAAGCACCGATGAATTCTCCAAGACGGCAGAATCTCTTACGTAGCTTACAAGAAGAGGATCAAATTTCTACGAGTTGGCACAGGTAAAGAAGGTTTTCCAAGAATTGAGGAGATATTCAGATGCTCACTAGTTTTGATTCTACCGAACCTCGAGAAACCGTTTGAAATACCTTGTGATACTTCGTATTAAGGTTTCGAATGTGAGCTCATGCAAAGCTGGGAAGTTGTGGCTTGCACCTCAAGGTAGTTGAGGGTGCATGAGGAGAGTTACCCGATCCGTGACTTGTAATTGACCACTGTGGTATCCGCTCTGAGAATATAGGAACACTTTCTATATGGAGCAAAATTCAATGTCCTTAGTGTCACAAGAACCTGAAGTACTTAATCGACGAGAAGGAACCAAACATGAGGCAGAGAAAGTGACTAAAGATTTTGAAGGAACATGATCTCTAACTTTAGAGTCATCTTGGAAAAGAAAACACTATGGCGGACGCTTTAGAATCAGAAACTGCCTAATGCCTTCATTATGAGGGTTGATAAGAAGGAATTAGTGGAGTGATTCGAGGACAGGTGGTTGTCATTGGAAATGACACCGGATGAGGTATGTCTAGATATAATCATTATTTCAAATGATCTGTTAGGGAGGATTCGAGAGAAGTAGAAACAGTGACCAATTTCTACAAGACAAGAAAAAGCTATTGAGATAAGGCTTGGTGTCAGAATGTGAGGAAGGAACTCGACAAAATCTTAGTGTTCATGAGTGAAGGTTGCATACCAGATGATTCAGAACTTAAGCAGTTTATTCCTAATAAAAACTCACGAGAGTAAACCGAGTTTACCCATCGGAGCGATCAAGATATATCAAAATCTAAAAACAGAAGTAATGGTAGCAAGGGATGAAGAAATGCATGGCTAAATGTGTGTAATCTTGTCTAAGTTGCCAGCAAACTCACTCTTGAATTCTACGGGCTATATCAAATTCTTTTCGGATTGGTCCAAAGGGCCATAACTAATCTTTGCCATCTCTTCTTTTCAAATCTTCATGATATCTTCGATATGTCATGATCACGAAAGTATATCCTTGGACCCACCATGTTAACGAACAGACACAGTATGATTAAAAGAGAGTTTAACCCATGGAATGCTTCCTGTGAGATCGAGAATAGAATAGCAAAGCGACATGGAGGTCAGAAGATAAGGTGAAGAAACAACGTCGATATTTATCCTAAGGAATGAAAATTTCGAGGACGAAATTTCTATTTGAAGGGGAGTGTTGTAACATCTCGAAAATTTATAATTTTAGGATAAATGGTCATTTTACAATATTTAGGATTTTTAGGAATTTTCTAGATTTTTCTGGGAACGCAGAATATTTTAATATTATTTCTCATTTTGCGCGCACATTGGACAGAATTGGCAGAACGACCGTAACGCTTCCAAAGTTGAAAAAATTATATGACGAATAGTCGTTTTATAATATTTGTAATTTTTGAGAATTTTCTAGGAATTTTCTCGGAAATGACGAATATTTTAATATATTTCTCGTTTTGTGTGCACACTGAGTCGAACTGGGAAAATGGAATATTTTTCCGAGAACCTTGAACTATGGAAATGTCGACGGGGGATCTTACTAAACCCGAGGCCGGACACAGTTTACAAGGTTTCACATTTTTCGAGAAATTTTAACAGATGAAATAATAAAACACTGTGAAGGATTAATCTGTCAGATAAATTAATACCGACTTTAGTCGACTGTAGCTGTTGTCTAATAAATAATAATATGTAATAAAAATCTTATCACACTGTTCAAAATTTACCTTGTATCAAGTCCCTTTAGCTTTATTTTCAAAACAAAAGTTAAATTAATTAAAAAAAAAAAAAAAAAAACTCATTTGGGAAGCTTCTAGGAAATTTCCCTTCATTCCACATTTTCTCTCTCTTCCCTCCTCACCCTTCTCTACGGCAGAGGCCTTAGGAGCCCAATACTCACATTTCATTATATCTCTTTTCTCCCCTTCTCTTCTTCTTCTCTTCTACGTTTCTTTTCTTCTTCTCTCTCTTCTTCTTCTTTTCTTTTTCTTTCTCTTCTCCACCGTCCACCCTCTCCACTCACCATGTTCATTTTCTTGCTTCACCATTCCACATCTAGCTTCCTTCCATCATTCCAAGAGCATTTCCTTGTGGCCATCCTTGGTTCTTCTTCTTCTTCTTCTTCTTCTTCTTCTTCTTCTTCCTCTATTCTCCACCATTAAAGCCAAAGCTTGGAGCTTTTGAGGTAAAGTCTTCAACTCTCTTCCATCTCCTTCTCATTTTCGTTTTATTGGTCACCTATGTGGCCAAGGAGTCATTTTCTATGATTGGAGTGAACACATTGGGGATTTCTCACCCTAGGGGTTTTTTTTTTCTTGAAAGGGAAAACGAAAATCAAGAGCAAAAAAGGGGAAAGCATTCTTGTGATTGCCTTCATTTAGGTAAGAGGGAGATAATCCTCTTCAACCAATCTTGGTAGTAAGAAAATGTCTTGTGTGTTGTTGTTGATGAGAGAATCCATGTTGGATTTCCTCTTTTTGTTATGTTAGGTTATTTTCATGATGATGTTGTTTGATTTGTATGAATGTATGAATGTATATTGTGTGACTTGATGATTATGAACTCATATGTTGCTATTTTGTAATTATATGCCATGTATCATCTTTTGGAATGGTTGAAAATTGATGAGGGATTTTGGATAGTGAATGGGCCGGGCTCTGCGAAAAGAATTACAGAACCCCCGTGTTAATGCACTAGCGCCCGGGCGTTGTGCATGAGCGCCTAGGCGCTCTGTGCCCGTGAAGTTTTCCCCGTGACGCGGCCCGGTTAGCGCTCGGGCGCTTCGTGGTCGGCGTCTAGGCGCTACACCGAGCCCGGGCGCTACGGATATGGCGCCTAGGCGCCCATGACAGAACCGATGAGGAAACTGTGAGATGAAGCCTATGTAATTGAAAATATAAATGTTAGTGTTGGGATGTGAGATGGAGAGCTTTAAGGGTTATTTAACTCAATTTGAAGCTAGGATATTAGATTAAAACTATAAGGGATTAGAATGAACTTGGTGAACAAAAACTTAAGTAAAGGATATCAAGAAATCAATGCATAAAATGGGAGAAATTGATGTCAGCAGTGGACCTTAGGGAAGCCACGATTTTGATCATTGATTTTAGGAATGAGATTGACCCCATGAAGAATAAAAACTAAATGATCGGTATCGAGAGACTTGAGCATAACGCGAGATGGAAACTTACTTAGTGATGAATTCTTGTAAGAATGGAAAATATTGAATAAGAACGCATAATGGACCCTAAAAATATATTACCTTATTTGATTTCAATATTATGATATTGTGGATTCATATGAGTGACCAATGTTGTAATAATGCTTATTTGAGCCAATTGTGGCATATTATGGAATGGTATGTGATGTTGATCATACATATTCATGCATAGAGTCTTATGCATTGTGAATGTCCTTGTGGACTGTTGTAAGGCCAAGTTGCCTAGGAGATTGAACACACCATAGGTGCGGGTGCGGTGCGAATAGACAAGTGTGGGTCGTGTTATGACCTCGGGGGCGTCGGGGTGCGGGTCCCTCACATGGACAGTTTAGAGCTCCTCTGTACCGTGGGGCAAACCGATGCAAACACACCGACGATCCGGACTTGACACTGTCCTATGTCGTGATCGAGCGTGGGCTGTCTGTACAATGCCTGATGTGCACGTTGAAAACTGTTGAGTTTTAGCACCTGGCCGCGGCAGCCGAGTTGCAGACACGTCTCCTGATCTTTCTCTCTGCTTGATTTAGTCTAGCTCCATGGAGTAGGAATTGGGAAAGCATGCATTGTGCATCGTTCATTGCTTGGTCTTATAAACTGTTGAGCATGAATATCTGTAAATGATTACTTGATTATTGTACTGGTTCTTAGAATAACCATTGTGATCCGCTCTGCTATTGCTTCGTAGTTCTACCTTTACCATAAATATTCTTGTTGTTATTGAATCGATTATCGCCTAGAATTGAATTGCTTTTTTATAATTTTCGCCGTTGTTATTCTTGATAAATGCATGATCTGTATTGCTCGGTGGTAGCTTTGCGCCGTGCTATTTTCTTCTTTGCTAATAGTGGTAATGAATGACGGGTGTCTCACCTCTTTCCTATATTTCTGTATTGTTGTTTTATATTCATATTTGGTAAAAGATCGTGAAGAAGATGATGAGGAACCACACCTTGCCGATGGGGTTGAGAACCTGGCAAGATTTCTTTGATTTCATGGGAGTGCAGCTGCGAGGGGGCATTGATGCCTGTTGTGTCAACTGGGACGCCGAGTGTCACATGCATATGGGGTTGCGGCTTTGTCTGCTGGTAGTACCCATCCCTGGGTTATTACCTCCCTCTTTTTCATGTTTTATTCCCGCTGTATTTTACTTGATTCAGTAATTATTATATTCTATGTTATCAGTGATTCGTGTAAGTTGGCTATAAAATATATATGTATAAAGAATGTGATTTCATTTCAATGGTTGTATTAAGGGTTGTATGCATCTATAATTCATTCATGGCTCGTATTTTCTACTCATGTATAAATGCGAAGAAATAAACTCGTTAATTTTTTTTTTAAACTACTGTTATCATGACTGTGACACGCCTGGATTTAGTAATTGTGGTGTAATGACGATTGCGCCGCAGTTGGTACATCAAGGGGTGTTACATTTGATGTCATCGTAGTTTCGGTTATCAAAACAGAATTATTGTTCGCTTAAGAACGTTACATAAAGAGATAGTTGTAATTGTTTCTTATACAAGAAATATTAGTTCAGTTGGGTTTATTCATTTTGAATGTTTAAATTGCTGGTTTTGGTATACTTATACTGAGAAATGTGATTTCTCACCCCATTGTTGCCATGTAAATCCAGGTGGAAGTTCATCCAAAGGCAAGAAGAAGAAGTATGAAGACAAAAATAGTTTTTATACTTTCTAGTTTAAAGCTTGTATTTATCTACGTGCTTTTAGTTTGTACAAGAAGTTATGTATATAATGAGCCCTTTTGTGGCAATGTTATATGTATAACTTTTAGTTTTCCGCAAGGCTCTCCATTATTATTTGTTTAAATGATATGGATTAGTACAATGTTAAGTTAGAAGTAGCATAACTAATACTACTTATCCAGGTATATTTTGATATACTAGGTTATCGGTATTAGGGTGTTACATTATTGGTATCAGAGCAGTTCATCCTGTTGAGCTGGGGTATGGACTGACTAAGCTTAAGCAAGTTTAGTGTTTTTCGCTACGAGCTATGCATTTCTTGTCTCACATGTTAGATGTGAGGATAGGATTGCATGAGTTACCTTAGTTTGGTTTGTCATTGGCCACTGTGGCATGGTTACATGATATTGAGACTGCAGCTCAATATGTGTTGTATCTGTGTGTACAGGAAACTATGGCACCAGAGAAGTGAATTAGAGAAGTAAGGAACCCAGATCCAGAGGGTCCTAGTTTGGTAGAAGTGTTAGTGGCAATGGCAACAGCTATGAGGGAGCAAGTTGTTATTGTTAGCAGGATTCTCGAGAGGATTGAAGCGGATCTATCTCAACAGTTAGTTTCTTCAGCGTTAGTTGAGGAACAGTTAAGTGAAAGGGAGAACTAAGCGAAAAGTTCTCTAAAAAGGAAAAAAGACAAGTGTTGAAGCCAATGAGTGTTTCTTGGTTTCAGTTTCTACCAGATAGAGGAAGGCAGATTCAAGTGGAGAACGTGGAACAAAAGTGCACGGGTTGTGGAAGGAAGCATGCTTTCAAACCTTGCATAGTAAGGCAAGTAGTGTGCTATAATTGTAGACAGCTAGGGCATTTTGCTAGAGAGTGTTCGAAAAAGGAAGAAGAGGTTCAACCCGATAGTAGACCCACAGCTTCGAGAAGGGTTTACATCATGCAAGGCAAGGAGACAACGCAGCCTAAGGATTCAGAGAAAGGTAAGTGTTTGGTTGTACTTGTTTTAAAGTGTGAGTTGCATGTGACTTCTTGCATGAGGTAAACCAAAGTTTGGGGACAAAATTTTAAAAAGGAGGGGAGAATGTAGCATCCCAGAAAAACATATTAGACTTTTATATGTGTACAAAGGTAGCATATAAGTTGTTTGATATGTCAGTGAAGATTTGTGACAAACAGAGTTAGTTTAGGTACTTTGCTACAACACAGAGTGTGGAAAGTGACCTATAATGACTCAGTAAATAGCATAAATTGCTATTTGAAGGGAAACAAGTTTAGATAATTTGTTTCTAGGTCACAAATAAGTTAAATAAGGTGTGGTTAAAGTTTCAAGAGAATCAGAGTCAGTTTGGTATTTTTAGGCATACTGGTTGTGCATTTTAATACCGAATGACTAGCAGCAGATATAAAAAATGATGAGAATTGTGAAACAATAATTTAGATGAATCATATGATTTATTCTAAAGTTGTTGGAAGCTGAAAAACTTGAATTAGCATAATTCGGGTGTCCTTAGCAGATAAAAGTTTCAGTGTAAAAACTTAAGTTAATCTTTTTCTTAATTCCATCCATGTCCCACCCTCTATATCTCTCTTCTCTCTCGGCAGAATGAAGAAAAATAGAGAAAGAAAGAAAAGAAAGAAAAGGGAGAAAGAAGAAAGGGGAAGAAGGGAAGAAGGAGAGGAAGAAGATCAAGGATTAAACTTCAAGATCAAGAGTCTTCAAGAGGTAAGCGATTTTTTACTTATCTTTTCCCTTTAATTCTCATTTGATGGGGTTAGGAATTTTGAGTAGAAATAAGGGTTTGGATGGCCAAATTCTAATTTTTAGCTTGGTTCCTGATTCCAAGAACTAGGTTAGGATAGTTTAAGCTTAGAGAATGCTAGATAGCTATTTATGGCTCAAGGACAACCATTAGAATCCATAGGAAATGGAGTTGGAAAATGGTTGGGGTTAGGTGATTTTGGACCTAGATCTATGCCCTAAGAGAATTTATAGGTTGTAAAAGAGTCACAACAAGTTTAAGGGCCTAGATTAATGTTAAAAATCACTTAGAATCCATGAGGAAAGGTTTGGAAAATGGTTTTTCAACCAATTATGCGAGAGTCGCATTCTGCAGAATGGTCACGCCTAGGCGTGATATTTCCAAGCCTAGGCATGGGTTGATCAGTTTTCAGCCTGCGAGACGAGAGAACCACGCCTAGGCATGGTAAAACCAAGCCTAGGCGTGGACAGGGCAACATTCAGACAACTTGCATTGTTTGTTGCATAACTTGAGTTGTAGATATCATAATGACCTGATTCTGGAGCCATTTGAAAACTAAGACATAAGACTTCAAGTGGTATAAATTTTAGAATCATTGAAGTTAGGATGTACCTCTGGTGCATTTATGGAAATTAGCCTTTTAAAGGGTCCAGAGCAGATTTCATCAAAGATGTTATTTTGATGATTTGAAATCCCTAGTTGTTAAGATCCTTTGTTTATGCTTAGTAAAGATTGTTGAGACACTTGAGAGGTTATTTCTTTGAGAGAAAGACCTAGTGGCATGCAAAAGGAGATACAAGAAAAGTCAGTGCATCCATTAGACATGGATTGCCAGAGATCAAGAATTTAGCTTCTTAAGCAACTTAAAGTTGCAGAGATGTCACAAGAGAGGTGATAAGAGATTTAAGAAGCGAGATAGCATTAGTAGAGTGCCATAGTGCCTAAGTGGCAAAAGTTAAGGGCCAAGGTGCCAAGATGGCAATAGTGGAGTGACATAGTGCCTAAGTGGCAAGAGTTAAGAGCCAAGGTACCGAGTTGAAAAAAGTTAAGTACCATAGACCCTAGCTGGCAAGGGTGAATGCCATAGTGCATGAAGAGCTCTCAAAGAGTGAAAGAGAGTTAGTAATGCAAGGACAATAGTGTACTAAGTCTAGTTGGCATTGGTTTAATGTCGTAGTGTATGAAATGCTCCTACAGAGAAGAGGTGGAGTTAGTAATGCAAGATGGACTTAGTATAAGATCATGTGGTGGTTATGTTAGAGTTAGGACATAACTCCGCATTACACACACTTTACATTTCACATATGCTTGCTATTCCTAGAGAGCAGATGGTGGAGGCATCCACTCAATTTATGGTAGGTTATAGGAGGTTACATGATATGATTGCAGACTCCCTCCCTACTTGGTAGGTTATAGGAGGTTACTTGTTATCATATCAGATTCCCTCCCTACCTTGGGGTGTAGGAGGTCATGTGTTGTGATGATAGACTTCATTCCTAAAAGTAGGTTATAAGAGGTCACACGTTATCATGGCAGAATTTCTCTGCGCCTAGGGGAATAGTTAAGTATTCATGACATTGCACCAACACTATCATACACTTTTCTTTGAGCATAAACATACATCATTCCATCATTGCATTATATAATATTTTGTTTGGTGAATATATTTGTGTATGTGCTACTCTGTATTATTGGTGACAGCTGTATGGGCAGTTGTTTGGCCAATGATTTCAAATAATTGTATGGGTGGTTGTTTGATATCATCGTGGTTTCGGTTATCAGAATAGAATTATAGTTCGCTTAAGAACATTTCATAAAGAGAGAGTTGTAATTGTTTCTTATATAGGAAATATTAGTTCAGTTGGGTTTATTCATTTTGAATGTTTAAACTGCTGGTTTTGGTATACTTATACTGAGAAATGTGATTTCTCACCCCGTTGTTGCCATGTAAATCCAGGTGGAAGTTCATCCAAAGGCAAGAAGAAGAAGTATGAAGACAAAGATAGTTTTTATACTTTCTAGTTTCAAGCTTGTATTTATCTATGTGCTTTTAGTTTGTACAAGAAGTTATGTATACAATGAGCCCTTTTGTGGCAATGTTATATGTATAACTTTTAGTTTTCCGCAAGGCTCTCCATTATTATTTATTTAAATGATATGGATTAGTACAATGTTAAGTTAGAAGTAGCATAACTAATACTGCTTATCCAGGTATATTTTGATATACTAGGTTATCAGTATTAGGGTGTTACATCTCCGGTCGTCTTGTTCCAAATTACTTTCACCAATGCAATGTCTTTTCCGCTGAGTTGCTCCATTCTCCTATCCTCAATCCTCACAGAAGTTGTTTCATAAGTCAAGTTTTCCTTTAATTGTACCGAATCAGGTGCGATGACATGATCAGGACTTGGAATGTATTTTCGGAGTTGTGAAATATGAAAGACATTATGGAGATTTGAAAGGAAATGGGGTAAGGCTATTTGATATGCAACAGGACCTACCCGATGAAGAATTTGATATAGTCCAAGGAATTTTGGAGTGAGCTTTCTAGATTTGAGAACCCGACCGACCCCAATCGTAGGCTTGACTTTTAGAAATACATGCTCACCTTCTTCGAACTCAAGAGGTTTTCTTCTTTTTTCCGCGTGGATCTTTTGTCGACTCTGAGCCATTTTCATTTCTCCTGAATCATTTTGACTTTCTTGGTTGTTTGTTGAATGAGATCAGGTCCGACTGTAAGTCGCTCCCCATCTTGATACCAGCATAGAAGTGTTCGACACCTTCGTCCATACAAAGCTTCATAGGGTGCCATCCCGATACTTGAATGATAGCTGTTGTTGTAGGCGAACTCTACCAACGGTAAGATTTCATCCCAACCTCCAGTTTGCTCTATAGCGCAAGCTCTCAGCAGATCTTCTAATGATTAGATTATTCTCTCTGATTGACCATCAGTTTGCGGATGGTATGCAGAACTCAACCGTAGCTTTGTCCCCATTGCTTCTTGAAGATTCTGCCAAAACTTCGATGTAAACCTCGGATCTCGGTCAGAAATGATGCTTGTAGGTACACCGTGAAGTCTGATAATTTCATCGATGTATAACTGAGTCAACTTCTCTAATGGATATTTGATGTTGATCAGCAAAAAGTGTGTTGACTTCGTAAGTCGATCCATAATCACCCATATTGAATCATGACCTCTTTTCGTTCTTGGCAATCCAATAACAAAGTCCATGGCAATGCTATCCCATTTCCATTCGGGAATAGTCAAGGGTTGTAAAAATCCTGACGATCGTTGATGTTAAATCTTTGTCTTTTGACAGACCAAACAAGATGATATGTATCTAGCAATATCCCTTTTCATTCCATGCCACCAAAATAACTTCTATAAATCTTGATACATTTTGGTCATTCCAGGGTGCATACTTAATTGACTCGTATGAGCATGTTCAAGTATGTACTTCCTGAGTTCCTCATCCTTAAGCATACAAACTCTACCTTGGAATCTTAAAATTCCATCACTTCCTTCCTCAAGTGTTGATACAATGCCCTGCTTTATCAATTCTCTTTCCTCTTGCAGGAACTTATCAACCTTCTGTTTCTCTCGGATATCATCCAGTAAGTCATTCGAGAAAGTGACCATATTCATGCAGATCTTTCCTGGCATTAGCTCCACAAAAGACCATATGTCTCAGAATTATTCTATCAAGTCTTTCTCTCTAATCATCATAGTAGAAACACTGGCGGTTTTCCTACTCAAAGCATCGGCCACCACATTCGCCTTCCTAGGGTGATACTGAAGTTAGAAGTCGTAGTCTTTCACGAATTCTAGCCATCTTCGTTGTCGCATGTTTAACTCTTTCTAGTCATACAAATACTTCAAACTCTTGTGGTCACTGAAGACATTGAAAGTTGCTCCATACAAATAATGTCTCCATATCTTCAAAGCAAACACCACGGTAGCTAACTCCAAATCATGCGTTGGGTAGTTCTTCTCATGCACTCGTAATTGTCTTAAGGCATAAGCCACTACTTTTTCGTTTTGCATAAGAACGCATCCCAAACCTTGATACGAAGCATCATAGTACACCTCGAACAGTTCATTCGGATTCGACAGAACTAACATGGGTGAAGTAGTTAGTCTCCTTTTCAGCTCTTGGAAACTTCCTTCGCAAGCGTCTGTCCATTCAAAAGCCTGATTCTTTTTGGTGAGTTAAGTGAGAGGTCCAGCAATCTTAGAGAATCCTTCAATGAACCTCTGGTAGTATCCAGCTAATCCGACAAAGCTTCGGATTTCTGTTACCATCGTTGGCCTTTCCTATTGTAGCATAGCTTCTACCTTCGAAGGATCTACAACAATTCCTTCCTTCGAAATGACTTGGCCCAAGAATTTCACTTCATCCAACCAAAACTCATACTTAGACAATTTAGCATACAGCTCTTTCTCTTCAGAATTTGAAGAACCATCCTGAGATGTTTAGCATGATCCTCATGATTTTGTGAATAAATTAAGATGTCATCAATGAAAACAACGACAAATCTGTCCAAATAAAGACGAAAGATCCTATTCATATAGTCCATAAAGACAGCAGGTGCATTAGTCATACCAAAAGGCATTACCAAATACTCGTAGTGTCCATAACGAGTACGAAAAGCCATTTTGGGAATATATTCCACTTTCACTCTAATTTGGTGGTAACCTGATCGCAAATCAATTTTGGAAAACACCACTGCTCTCTTTAGTTGGTCCATTAAGTCATCTATCCTTGGTAGTGGATACTTATTCTTGATTGTGACTTTGTTCAATTGATGATAATCCACACATAATCTCGAAGTACCATCCTTCTTCTTGACTAGCAACACTGGTGCTCCCCAAGGTGATACACTGGGCCTCACGAATTGCTTATCCAAAAGCTCTTCCAATTGCTTCTTGAGCTCAGCTAGCTCAGCTGGCACCATACAGTAAGGTGCTATGGAGATAGGACCAGCTCCAGGTACCAAGTCAATAGCAAATTCGATCACCCTTTCTGGTGGCACGCCAGGTACATCTTTGGGGAAAACTTCAGGGAACTCTCGGACTACAGAGATCGCATCCACATCAACTTCATTCTCGACCTTCAAAGAAGATAACAGCATGTATCTTCGAGCTCCTTCTTGCAAGAAAGCTTTTGCTTGGTTGGCAGACACAAATCTAGAATTCTTATCCAAAGGGAAAACTATTATTTTTCTAGAACAATCTAATAGGACATGGTTAGCAGATAATCAATCCATTCCTAAGATTACATTTATTTGAGATAAGGGCAAACAGATCAAATCGACAGAAAAGATTCGACCTTCAACAATCAATGGGCAATTTAAACAGACTTTGGCAGTGACAACGAGTTTAGCAGTTGGAGTTGAAACAATTAAATCAAATGGCAAGGAAGACACAGGCAAACCAAGTCTTTTCACATAGTCATATGAGATGAAAGAATGAGTTGCACTAGAATCGTACAGTACAATTAAAAGATTACCTTCAATGAGACCTTCCCCTTGTATAAGGTCTTTGGATTCAGAGACTTCAGCACCACTCAGGGTATAAACCCTACCTCCAGCCTGCGGTTTAGAGGTCCTAGCAGCATTGACAGAAGGTTCCGCCTTGGCTTGGTTACAGTCACAGGAAACATGTCCCAGTTTTCTACACCGATGATGCCCTTGATCGTGCAGTCTCTGGTGTAGTGCTCCTTTCCATACTTCATGCACCTCAGCATAGATGCCACATTCTGACCCGTCCTTCCTGGACTTCCAGTTGGACTTCCACCCGGTGATCTTTGCTATTGATTTCCAGATGGTCTGGAATAGGGTTTCTTTTGATAACGACCAGCACCACTGCTTCCTCCTCTTTGGGACCAAATTGGCCCAAAGTTTCTATTTCTCGCCTCACGCGCCTGGTCCACACTTTCCACTCAGTAGCATGTATCGAGCAGCTCAGAAAATTGAGTAATCTTTAGAGTTATGACGACTCTATTCATGTCATGTCTCAGGCTTTCTTCAAATTTTCGGCACTTCCAAGCTTCATTAGGTTGATGTTGGAAGTAAGTTGAGAACCTCGACAAGCTCTCAAACTTAGCAGCATATTTGCTTACAGTCATACCTCCTTGTCACAAACTCAAAAATTCCATTTCCCTTGCGTGTCTAGCACTTTCAGGGAAATACTTGTTCAAGAACCTTTCCTTGAATACTTCCTAAGTTATTGCCCTATTTTCAGCTTGCAGCAACTTTGCTCTCCAGTCCACCAGTACTCAGCATCCCCTATCAGCATAAATGCAGTACAGGCTACCTTTCAGTCATTGGCACAGTTCATGCCAGCAAATATCTTCTCCAGCTCCTGGATCCAAAGCGTAGCTTTCTCTGGATCAAACTCTCCTTCGAACTGCGGAAGGTTAGCACGACGAAATCCCTTTAAGTTCTGAGTATCAGCCATAGCTTCCAGCTGTTGTGCAGCTCTTACTTATTGTTGAGCCATTTGCTGATTTTGCTGTAACATTGCTTCAGCCATCTTATGTACCTCTTCTATCGCAGCAGCCATATCACCTCTGCGAGCCATAGTTTCTTTTGAATCAAACTATAAAAAAATACAGAGAAAAGTCAGATGTATCCTTGCGGAATACTAAACACAAAGAATCACAGAGAGTCACACAGCATAAACAAAACAGTCCAAAACCACATGACCCAAAAGAAAACATAAACCGGGAGCTCTGATACCAAGACAGTGTAACGCCCCTTTTTCTATAAGTAGCCGCGAAGAAGGGACGTCGCACTATAACTATAATAATAATTTGTAACATAAAGTGAAATAAATTAAATTGTGGAAAATAGTAATTGTTCTTAAAACTCGTAGTCCCGATTCATTTTATGGTTATTTAAGTTCCTTCACAATTGTCACCATTTTTTTTGTTAAAATTATAAATTATTACCAAGTGGCGTTAAGAGAGTTAAGTTAAAATCCATTACGTATAGAAATCATAAATAAAACAATTGCAACAAATAAAACTTAACAACGTAAAATGAAACATACACAACATATATATATATATATATATATATATATATATATATATATATATATATATTTATGAGCTGTTTAATTACATTCCAAAATATACTAAAAACCAAAATATGTACCCACCCAAAGATATACAAATATACCCCAGCATGTACAGCAAAACGTCAGGCTTCCCAAAAAGATAGACGGTTAGCCATCAGTAGCTACCAACAGTATCAGCTCCTATGACTGACGAGAAGAGACCGTAGTCGGGTCCTCCTCGGGGTCCTCTTCGTCCGAGGAAACTTCCATCGGAACTACAGAGCAACAGGCGCGAGCCCGAGCAGTGGACAAAAAGGAGTCATCTCGTGGGGTGTGGTACATATCAGCCCACATGTCCCTAACGGGCATGTAAAACTCCAACCAGACAAAAGCATAAAAATCAAAAATGGAGTCGCCATAACGAGCCCATGCAAGGGACACCGTTAGCTCCCCATGATATACATAGCGATCCGTCTGCACGTTAATGTGCCAGCAATCAACACCTCCATGAAAGTTGATCTGCACGTAGCCCAAGAAACCACGGGGGCGCGACGACATCCTCAAACAGCTTCAGTCATAGTTTGGCCAGAAGCCTGGAAACTCAGGAGCTTCCTTATCTTCTTCACGAACGTCTTCTCAAAAGCACACGATCCAACCAGAATACAAAAATAAAAGAATTACAGAAAGAGGTGAGACACCCAGCTTTTAGTACCAAAATGGCAGCAAGAAAACAGAACGGTGTTGGACGCCCACATATACCACAGTTCATACATTTAATTACAGTAACAATAGAAATCAACAGTAAACGCAGAATAGAAATTAGTTACAACAAGTATTATGAACAACAGACAGAAAAGCATCAGTAGTTCAGGAATTGAATAATTATTGCAATTATAATAGTAATCATAATTTACAATTATGGATGCTCATGCTCAATGAATCATGTGACTAACAATTGACAATGCAAAAAGGGTACCAAAAATTCCTACTCCATGGAGCTAGACATAAATATTTTCAGAGTGAATGATCAAGGAGTAATGCCAGTATATCGTTAGCCTTAAAATATAGTGTGCTTTAAAAAAAAATGTTTGCGCAATGGCTTATACATGGCACCTCGACAGTTGATGTCGATATAGGATAGTGTCCCAGTCAGGATCGTCGATGTGTCGCATTGGTCTATCCCACGGCCCCAGTGGAGCTACCACTGTCTATTGTGAGACACATACACCTCGACGCTCCCAGGGTCAACAATATATGACACCTACGCTTAGTCTATTCGCACCTGCACAAAGGTGTTATTCAAACTCCTAGGCATACATAGCCTTTACAACAATGTCTAGCAGACAACACATATGCATGACGACGCAATGTCAAATCATGTATGCTCATCATAATCATATCACTATGGTACATAAACATACATGTACACATACATATTTATTTCTCAATATCACTATATCATGGTATTCTCATTATCCATATATAATCATGCATTGCTCATTAATTCTCACAAGTACATGTCAACAAGTGTTTTGCCCACATAGGGGTCCTCGATAGCATAGAATTAATTTCCATGCCAACATATATTTCAAGTGTTTATCCACTATCCCAAATCCACATTATGAATTTACTTTCTCAAAGTCTAATGCTTGATTAAGTATGACAAATTTTAGGCAATTTGCCCCTTCAAAACCGTGGCCCTTGAAGGGTTATTATCAAATTTAATTCTTCCACTTAATTAAGAGTTATGCATGTCTCTAAATTCTTAAGTCTCCAAGGATTGATCAAGGCTTCAATTTCCCTTAATTTTGTCTCTAAAAACCGTGGCCTTCATGGTATTCAAGTCCAACATTTCTTTCCATTTATATACATGAGTTATATTAGTATTAATCCACTTAAATTTTTGTTCATCAAGATCAATCCATTTCCTTATTTATTAAGGTCAAAACCGTGGCTTTTTAATTGGGTTAACAATCCCTTAAAATTTCTTATCTCAAAATTCCAACATTAACATTAAATCTTTAATTTCATAGTTTCAATTAATTATGTACAAGAAACCAATTTCCAAGCCAAATTCTTCTCAAAATGGTGGCCTTCATGCTAGGGTAAGGAACTCCACATTTCCCATTTAGCAACCCTAACATGATCAAGCTCATCTAACACTTACAATCCATTCAAAATCACAAATGAAACATTGGTCAAGTTCAAGAACACTTAATAAACAAAAATCACAAAATACATGAACACACAATGGTTCCCTCACCACCAAAATTAGTTGAAGTGAGTAGTCTCCCTCTTACCTAGAGCAGAAAAACGAAAATGACCTCCCTTTAGCTCTTGGTGAATTCGGTTTCAAGGCTCCAAAAATCCTAGGGTTTTCAAGAAAGTGAACCAACATCAAAGGTTGAAGAAAAATAGATTCATGGTCATCAAAGAGACCCTTGATCACGAAAATGAGGAGAAACAAGGAGAAAAACCAAAACTTCACCTTAAAGCTTGAATCTTTACCTTGGAAGACAATGGAGAAAAAGTTAGATTTTGAAGAAATTTTCTAAAGAGAAGTGGTAGAGAAGATGAAGAGCGGTAAGGAAATGTGTTTAGTGAAGAGAAAGGATGAAGAAAAATAGTCGAGATGGGGCTGCAAATTTCGTAGCCCTAGTGGAGTGTAGAGAGAAGGAGGAGAAAGGAAGAAGATGGTGTTTTTAGAGAGATAAGTGAATAGGTAAAATGAGGTATAATTTGAGAGTGTTTAGGTTAAGTGAGTGAAACTCATTTGCCCCCCTTTTTCTTGGTCATTGCCGCGGCATAAAGGAGAGAAGAAAGGGAGATTTTGTGGCTTCTCATGTAAGCCAAGGGCATTGTAGTCTTTAGTTAGTCAAAGCTTCTCGAAAAAGCTTCAATTATAATACTATAAATTTGAATTAAAGTAGGTTTGATTAGACTTAAAGTAGATTGCGTTAAGATAATGTGATAGGATTTTTAATACATGCTATTATCCAATGGATAATAGTTACAATTGACAAAAGTCAGTATTAATTAATCCGACAGATAAATTTTTCGCTGTGTTTTATTATTTTATCTGTTGAAATTTTCTCGAAAAACATAAAACCTCGTAAACTGTGTCCGGCCTCGGGTTTAGTAAGATTCCCCGACGACATTTCCACAAATCAAGGTTCTCGGGAAAAATATTTCGTTTTCCCAACTCCGTTCAGTTTGCACGTAAAACGAAGAATATATCAAAATATTCGACGTTTCCGAAATAATTCCAGAAAATTTTCAAAAATCACAAATATTATAAAACGATTATTCGTCATAAAATTTTTCAACTTTCGGAACGTTATAGTTGTTTTCCTGACTCTGCCCAATGTGCATGCAAAACGAGGAATATATTAAAATATTCCGCATTCTCAAAAAAATCCTGAAAAATTTCAGAAAATCACAAATATTATAAAATGGATATTTATAATAAAATAAGTAAATTTTTGGTGTGTTACACGCGACGCAATAAGCTGGAATGCATGCTAAGCTCCCTCCTCCAATGCAATGCCTTGACTTGCTTCATTTCATCAGTTTAGAGCCTATCCTGTAATAGAGAAGTCGCCTAATTAATCACAAGTGTAAATCAACTTAATCCAACAAAGAATAGACAAGATTTTAGCAAGATTAGAGAGGAAGGCATTAGCATGAATTTGAATAAAAAGTGAGGGAAAAGTCTTCCAATCATGTCTAAGCACAAGGATTAAGGGATCAAAATACCACCAATATGGGGCACAAATAACTACATGTTATGGAGTTATCATACCCTTAAACCTGAATTTTTGCTAGTCCTCGAGCAAAACAGAGTATGATTACACTTGCATTGGCACAACATACATCAACATGCATCTGGCACAAAATTTGGATTCTAATTTCAATTATTTCAAAACTAGCATGCAATGATTGCATAAAGCCTCAAAGAATGCTTATGCCTCACACTCCGCTTCACACATACACAATCCTGTTCATGCTAACAATCAAATCTTCCTAACATACATAACAAACTTCCCACCATCAAGCAAACAAGACCTCATCAATTCAAATCACACTCATTCAGATAAGCTTATGGGCATACATATGGAAATGAAACAAAGAATCCAAAAGATTGTAATTCAACTCTCTTTCCACTAATATAAATCATTCATAACTGAGGATCAAAAAGAACTTAATTAGCTTGTAATGTAAGGTCATGGTTGGGAGCTAAAGAACAACGGGGAAAGGATAAACATTAAGAAACAAAAATATGCAATTTTGAGACTTGAGTCACTAAGTTATGCAACAAGTATGTGTAAAAATGAAATAACCGGACTCTCCAAAACCACTCTTTTATTTGTTTTGCATTTTAATTTTTTTTTTACTTTGGATTTTTCTTTTCTTTTCTCATTCTTTTTCTTTTTCTCTTTTCCTTAACCAATTTATTTCACAAAACATAGTTCCTTCAAATCACTTCTATACTAAAACAAGCACTCACACCCTTCAATCACAGGACTCAAGTCAAGAAATATCATATCATGCACTCAACAAGCAATGATGGTTAGATAAAGAATGTAGTGTTTTCGCATGCATTAGAATGGTTACGTGGGGTTAGGAAAATGAAGGTGATGAAAAACATATAAGGTCAAACAAGTACAAGGCTTCAAAGGGGACCTATGGATATTATCCTATAAGGGTAAGCTTGAAAGACTCAATTTGTCCAAACAAAGCCCTAATCATTTCCTCAGCCATACACAATCTAAGATTTCGTCTCAAGAGAGTTGCAAAACAATTTCAAAGATAAAAAAAAATCATTCACATGTACAGCCCATAAACATTCTCTAAACAAGCACTCAAATCATTTCCAAAGCTAAACAAGCATGCAAGTGAAAAATTCATCATGCATAAAAAGAATCTAGATTGCTCCAGGCATGCAACCAGGATCATAAATGGATTTACAGAGAACCTAAGGCAAATTTGCATCCATATTCATCATTGGGCAATCACAACAACACTATGTACCAAAACAAAGCATTAACATAAAAGTCAACTATCAAAAGATTAGTACTAGATGTGTGACATAAGAAATTATACAAAAGTAGCTAGACACCCCCCCAAACCTGAGGGAGACAGTGTCCTCACTATACAAAAGATAGAAAAAATGAGTCAAAATAACAAAAAGAAGCCCTTGGATGCATCACAACTACACATCATCCTCATCAGTGGCAGTCGCCTCCTCATCATCATCGTCTTCCTCAACAGCAGCCATTGGTACATCATCTCTGTCATCAATTGGATCCTGTTGTTGTTGTGAGGACCCAACATAATTGCAAGGAGGGAGGTGTGGGATAAGAAAGTCATCGATGAAAACCTGCAGGCACTCCACGAGCCACTTGATTGTCTCAACAGTGTAAGTTTCCATGATAGCCAGATGCGCAATCTCACTGTGCAAGTCATCATCTGGGGGAGTACGAGCTGCCCTGGGTGCACTCCTAGCCTGTTGCTGCCTAGTATGCGCCGTAGCTGGAGCTTCTTTCAACCTCTGAAGTATTCTGTCATTAAGAGGTTGTTTAACATCAACCAACTCCTCGTGAGGGCCCCACTATACATGATGCCGGCTGCAAAGCATGTGGATGAGAAAAGGGAAGAAGGGGCTCTTGGACTCCCTTATTGACTTCTTAATTTACTTATGGATGATCAAGGCAACATCAATGGATTGGTGCTCAAGAATGGAATAAATCCTGATGGCCTGATCTTTAGTCACCTCTGACATTTTGGTAGAAGGGATGATTCGGGTGCTAATGAAGTGAGACCACACGCAAGCCTCTGAAGTCAAGCAGGATCGTGGGAAGTACCTTTGTAACACCCCTTTGGAGGATGTCACACATAAAAGAAAATAAAAGAAATAGAAATAAAATCTACCCAAGTTGTGAAACATTTGTTAAATATTATTACGGGTTGTAAAATATTTCCTAATAGACAGAAATATGATATAAAAAGATAATGCGGAAAATGCGAAATAAAAAAAAACATCATCACTGATAATATACATATGGTTAAGTTATAAGTTGTACAAATAATTTACAACTAAGACTACAAATATTTAAACAAAAACAGTAAAGAAAGCAATAAAAGATTTAATATATACGTATATACGCCGACGCGCCAAAAAAAAAAAACATCATGGTTATCTAATCCTCGATGGATCACCGTCACCGAAAAATGATCATCGGGGATAAATATCCTGGATGCCTCGACACACGGCGATAACGGGATCGCGCGGTCGATACGATGCTTATCTCACTAGGCTCGGGGTTTTCAAGACACCCCAATAACGCCTAATGGATAAGGGCAACTCTAAGTGCGTAAATAACGTCGTCGTCATGACAAAGCTCATCATCAAAACGATGACGTAGGATCACGGTCACACGTCCCGCATACGTCACGAGTCACGGTCTCCTCGTAGATGCCAAGCCAGAGCACCTCCATGAAATACCAGCTCTATGAATCCCAAAAATCCTGGCGTCGCCATCCCTCACAATCAATCCAGAGGATATGGATGATCGGATGGTTCTTGATCGTCAAACTGGTCGTCTGCTTGCCGATCTTCCTCCTCTTCAGGGTACACGATCTCAAGAGGCTGTTCCTCTTCCTCGAAGTCTTTACCGCGTAAAATAAATAAACAGAAAATACATATAACAAAGAGGTAAGACAACATAAAATCATCACAACATGGCCAATAAAAAGACGGCATACAATATACATACAGTTCATGCAATATATAAAGCTTTAACAATTATAATAACAGATTTAAGAAAATTTAGATATCATTACAATGTATCACATCACAAATAAAACTTCACAGATAAAACAAGAAAGATAAAAATAACCAGATAAGATATAATAACCAAATATAATAACAATAACCAGATAAAATTGATAAATGAAATACGTATAAAAATAAATAGATAATATGGAAACAAATAGACATAGAGATAAACAATATAACAAAATCCTACTCCATGGAGCTAAAGAAAAACACAAGTATCGAGAGAGGAATGATTCGCAAAACCTAATAGTACCACGGCTGCCCCACCAACTATTGCGTACTGTCACACGTTATGCGTCTATAGCCCCACGACACAGAATCCATCAATCCAGCGTGGTGTAGTTCACGGTCTCACGTTGTGGCACTACAGGCAAATGTACTACTAGATTTCACTAATCTCGATTAAATATAGTGTATGTCGAGTACCATAGTGTGCTATCGGTTTACCACGGCCCAACGGAGCGACCAACTGTCCACATGTGGGATCCCGTACACTAAAGTCTCCAAGTTCATTAGAACAATGAACCACACTACGTTTATCGCATCGACAACACGATGTGATTCGTCTCGTCAACAAATCCACCAAATATATGGCACACATAACAGATAGATGGAAAGCCTGTACGGGTTCACATTTTCCCGACAGCAAATAGATTTTCAAAAAGCCTGTACGGGTTCACATTTTCCCGACAGCATAAAATAAATTTTCAAAAGCCTGTACGGGTTCACATTTTCCCGACAGCATAAAATAAATTTTCAAAAGCCTGTACGGGTTCACATTTTCCCGACAGCATAAAATAGACATAGTAACGGTCAATCGCGTAGAAATTTTATCGCATTTTCATAATTCCGTCGTTTTTACAAACGTTTAAAAATCGGGTAAAGATATTTTTCTGTTTTTAAAATCGCGTAGCATTTTTAATACGTTTTCTCAATCGTGTAGGATTTTTAAATCACTTTCTTATTCGAATGCCCTTAAAATTACCGTTTAAACAGATAGAAATAATATTTAGTACATTTAAACTACGTAGAATAATTTTTCATACCGCATACTGTCATTAGGATATTTTTACTATTCTATAGGTTTATTTTTACTAAAAATTGACAGTATTTTGTTTATAAACTTATAATAATGGTTTTCTAAATTTTCCATAAAATTTTCTATTTACCTAATTTTTTTTATCCATATCATTTAATTCTCTTTTGAAATCTCTAACATGCTTCAAAACCCAAAGTGAGCTATATGTTAGAAAATTTGTCAAAATTTCTGTATTTTACTTCCTAATGATAAAATCACTATTTTTAATCCTTTAAACTTAATTCTACTCAATTTGTTTCTTCAAAAATCATTATAGAAAATTTCTTGTTAACTTGTATTATCTCTTTTTGATTGAAAAAGGTTTGAAATCAAGTTTTAGAAATCATAATTACCTATAGTGGCATGTTGGCCGAATTTTGTTAAAACTTTTTCATTTGATTTCTAAATCATGTCAAAGGTATTATCTTATCTAAATTCATTAAATCATGTTATAAAGTAATGATTTTGGAATTAAATAAATCTTATAGGCATGTTGGCCCAAAATGTACTAAATCTTTACCATTTGATTTATAAATTCCTTTTCTTTGATCAAAACCATTTAAAACCTTCTTATTTCTCCTAATCAATTAAGTTGCACTTTAGGAAAAATGAAGAGAACATTTTGGTCCTCACATTTTGGCATTGCCGTGAGCTAAGGAATGTGTTCTTTGGAACACTCATGCAAATTTACACATGTTATTCACATCCTAAACCTTATCATACAATTCTAACACATGCATTTATATCTCTAACACATGCAAAATATTTCTAACACATGCAAAATATTTCTAACACATAAAACCTAATTTAAAGCTTATAGACATACAATCAAAAGCTATTAGACATGCAAAATTATTACAATTACCAAATAAGAAAGCTACTAACACATAACCCTTAAGCTACTAGCAACCACAAAAATTAACAAATACACATCAATAAACACACCACAACCGAATCCTTATGGATTCTACAAACAATCCATCTTCTTACCACCATCAAGGGATGATAAGAATTGTCTTCCTCTTACCTTAAATGAAGACAAAAAGCTTGCTTTCTCACCTCCTAGGTCACGGTTTTCACTCCACCAAACACCTAAAAATCTCAAACAAAACCTACATGTTACTAACCATGAAAAAGAAGCTAAACCATGGAAAAATCATGGCTTAGAACTTTGAAAAAGAATAGAGAAAAGAAAAGCATGAAATTTCACCTTCTAGGTAAAACTTTCAAGGTTGGTTTCCAAGCCCTAGATGGAAGAATTTGAAGAAACTTCCAACTACAAAGGTTCTTAAAATGGTGTTTAGGTTAAGGAAACTTGGTTAGAAAATTTTTGGATGGTTGGAGTGTTAGGAAACTAGCTTGGCCGAATATGGTGAAGAAAATGGACAACAATGGTGGCTAGGGTTTTGAAGAGAGAGAAGAGAGAAAAGTGATGAAGATGGAAGGTGATTTTTGGCTTTCTCTCTCCAAATGGCCGTAGCCTTCATGTGTAAGGATGTGCATGGATTTGGCTTCATCCAAGCCATTGAACACATCAAAGGTCAAGATCAAATCTTGCTTAACAAGCTTTAATTCTATTGGTTGCTCATGGTGACTCACCTTGCTTAGTCACACAAAGGTGTAATAAATTCTCTCAGTCACTAGCCGAGTCACCGTTCTGAAAGTTCTACAAACTTTACGGTGATTAATTAAGCTACCGATCTAACCATTCGGCTAATTGTGGGTCCCGCAAAATATTTCTCGGGTCCACTTGTCACTAAATTATACTTGACTAATAAAATAATATTATAATAATATAAAATTATTTTATTTGACAAGCTTAAATCCTAAAAATTAAAAGATTATTTTTAGTCTCATTCAGAATCGGGTTAAGTAAGATCCCCCAATTCTAAATAATAAAATAAGATTTTCCCCGCCCGAAAATATTATTTTCCCGCCTCGAGCAAATCACACAAAAAGTCCATATAAAATCATAGACAAGATTTTCGGGCATTAAATCAAGAAGAAAACAATTAAAAACAGACAAAACAAAAAAAACAAGACGTTCGGGACGTAACGGTCATTTTCCCATTTTTTTCCCACAACGTAGGTAATCGTCCAAAACGTTCAAATAAAATATCCAAATAGTATTATTTAGTCTGTATATCTTTCGAGAAAAATTAATACAAAGAGTTCGAAAAATTTTTATTTTATCGTCTCAAAACAAATTACGTACAACGATCAAATAAAATTTGAGCCAAGATATCGTAATTGTTTTCATACGTAAATCGAGAACAGAAAAATAGGGACACAAATGTCATTCATACAAAAGCATGAAAAACAAAAACAAGACATTCGAATATTTTCTAAAAATTGGGGCGTTACAACTCTCCCCAACAAATAAAAATTTCGTCCTCGAAATTCGATGTTCATTCAAACAAATGAGGATACTTGATCCTTCATTTTATCTTCCGAGTTCCCAAGTAGCCTCACCCGTCACATCATTCCATATGACTTTCACTAGCTCAATCATCTTTCCTCGAAGTTGCTTTACCTTTCTATCCTCTATTCTGACAGGTAAAGTTTCGTAAGTCAAATTCTCCTTCAATTGCACGTCATCTGGTTGTATCACATGTGTCGGATCTGGTATATACTTCCGTAACTGAGACACATGAAACACGTCATGCAAATTGGATAGAAAAGGCGGCAAAGCAATCTGATATGCTACAGGACCTATACGTCGGATAATCTGATATGGTCCAATGAATTTAGGAGTAAGCTTCTTCGACTTAATTACTCTTCCGACACCAGTCGTAGGAGTAACTCTTAGAAATACATGCTCACCTTCCTTAAATTCAAGAAATCGTCTTCGTTTGTCCGCATAACTCTTTTGTCTGCTTTGCATCGTCCTCATCTTCTCTTGTATCATCTTGACTTTATCCGTAGTTTGTTGTACAAGCTCCGGTCCAACAGTCATACTCTCCCCATCTTGATACCAACATAGCGGCGTTCGACATCGTCTTCCATACAATGCTTCATATGGTGCCATTCCGATGCTTGCGTGAAAACTATTGTTGTAGGTGAATTCTATCAAAGATAAAAATTCATCCCAACTTCCCCGTTGTTCCAAAACACAAGCCCGTAACAAATCCTCCAAAGACTGTATAGTTCTCTCTCGTCCGACCGTCACGGATGATGATACGCCGAACTCAGTCGTAACTTGGTTCCCATAGCTTCTTGCAAACTTCGCCAAAATCTTGACGTAAACCTCGGATCTCTGTCAGAAACTATACATGTAGGCACTCCATGTAATCTGACAATCTCATCGATATACAACTGGGTTAATCTTTCTAATGAATATTTAATATTGATTGGTAAGAAATGAGCCGATTTCGTAAGTCTATCGACTATAACCCATATCGAATCATGACCTCTCCTTGTCTTTGGCAAACCAGTAACGAAATCCATAGAAATGCTGTCCCATTTCCATTCTGGAATCGATAATGGTTGCAACATCCCAGCTGGCCTTTGGTGTTCAACTTTCGATTTTTGACAAACTAGGCAAGTTGACACGCATCTAACCACATCACCCTTCATTCCATGCCACCAGAATAACTTCTTCAAGTCTTGGTACATTTTTGTTATGCCTGGATGCATACTTAATAGACTAGTATGGGCATGTTCCACAATATATCGCCTTAGTTCTCGGTCACGAGGAATACAGATTCTACCCCGAAACCTCAGAATTCCATCAGTTCCTTCTTTGAACTCTACTGCCTCATTTTGCTTCATCTGCTCCCTTATTCCTTGTAAAAATTTATCGGCATTTTGCTTTTCCCTTATATCTTCCATTAGCTCACTTGAGATAGTAACCATATTCATACAGATCTTTCCCGTTTCCAACTCAACAAATGACCACTCATCTCTAAATTGTTCAATGAGCTCTTTCTCTTTAATCATTAGAGCAGAAACACTGATAATCTTTCTACTCAAGGCATCAGCCACGATATTCGCCTTACCAGGGTGGTACAAAAGTTGAAAATCGTAGTCGTTCAGAAATTCTAACCATCTTCGCTGCCTCATATTCAGCTCCTTCAGTCGTACAAGTACTTCAAACTCTTGTGATCACCGAAGATGTTGAACGTTGCTCCATAGAGAAAATGCCTCCATATCTTCAAAGCAAAAACTACCGCAGACCAATTCCAAATCATGCGTAGGATAATTCTTTTCATGAACCTTCAATTGTCGAGAAGCATATGCCACCACGTTCCGATCTTGCATCAACACGCATCCTAGTCCTTGATAAGAAGCGTCACAATACACATCGAAAAGATTTCGTCGAATATGGTAGGATCAACACCGGTGCAATTGTTAATCTCTTCTTCAACTCTTGAAAACTGGCTTCACGCTCTTCCGTCCATTCAAAAGCTTGACTTTTCCTCGTCAGTTGTGTAAGCGGTCCCGCAATCTTGGAAAAACCTTCGATAAATCTTCGATAATAACCAGCAAGTCCAACAAAACTTCGAACTTCATTCGTCTTAGGTCTCTCCCACCGTAAAACGCTCTCCACTTTCGATGGGTCCACCGCAATACCTTCTTTAGAAATTACGTGACCAAGAAATTGAACTTCTTCTAACCGAACTCACACTTAGCCAACTTCGCATACAACAGCCTTTCTCCTCAAAATCAAGAACAACTCTCGGATGTTCAAAGATGCTCTTCCTTCGATCAAGAATAGATCGAATGTCATCGATAAAGACAACGACAAATCTGTCTAGATATGGACGAAATATCCTGTTCATATAATCCATAAATATGGCAGAGCATTCGTCACCCCGAATGGCATTACTTGATACTCATAATGTCCATAACGAGTTTGAAAAGCGCTCTTCGCACATCTTCCCCTCTTACACGAATCCGGTGATAACCTCGATCGCAAATCAATCTTGGAAAATATCACAGCTCCTCTTAATTGATCCATCAAATCGTCGATTCTTGGAAGCGGATATTTATTCTTGATAGTCACCTTGTTCAATTGCCGATAATCCACACAAAGTCGTGAAGTTCCATCCTTCTTCTTGACCAAAAGCATCGGCGCACCCCATGGGGAAACGCTAGGTCGTACAAACTCTTTCTCCAACAGTTCCACTAATTGCTTCTTCAGCTCCTCCAACTCTACTGGCGACATACGGTATGGTGCAATTGAGATAGGACCTGTTCCCGGTACTAAATCAATTGAGAATTTGATCTCCCGCTCAAGCGGTAAACCAGGTACATCGTCGGAAAAACATCCGGAAAATCGTTGACAACAGGAATAGTATTCACATCCTTCTCATTCTTAACTTCTAGAGAAGACAATACCGTATATCCCTGCGCTCCATCTCTCAACAAAGACTTGACCTTAATGACGGCTTAAGAATCCAGACTCTTCTTCCTTAGGAAAAACTATAGTTTTCTTTGCACAATCAATAAGGATATGGTTAGAACATAACCAAATTCATCCCTAAGATTACATCTATCTCAATAAGAGGCAAACAAATCAAATTGACCAAAACAAAACGGCCCTTCACAACAATAGGACAATCCAAACAGATCTTAGAAGTAACTACAGGTTTAGCGGTTGGCGTAGATACACTCAACTTAACATTCGGTGAAGACACGGGCAACTTCGGTCTTTCCACACAATCATAGGCAATAAACGAGTGTGTAGCACCCGAGTCATACAATACGATCGAAGGTTACCTCCGATTTCACCTCTCTCCTTGAATAAGGTCATCGATTGGGAAACTTCGATCCCATCATTGTGTACACTCGCCCTCCAAATCTCTCGTTGAGTATTTCCGATTCTTGCTTGATTAGTTTTAACATGACGAACGAATGGGTTTCTTCTCCGTCGAGTACAATCCTTTGACATATGCCCGTGCCGTCCACGCTTAAAACAGACAGTTCCTTTGATTGTACAATGAGATAGATGGCCCTTCTTACCACACTTAAAACACGTCGGTGTAAACACCACTCTCTGTCCTGCTCCAGCACTAGGTACACTCCCTCCAACTGGCGGTCGCTGAGTCTGACTTCCTTGTGGTCTAGCATACGGCTTACGCAGAAACCGATTTGTATTGCTACCTCCACCTCTTTGAAACCTTGTCGGCCCAAAGTTCCGACTCCTTTGATCTCGCGACGGTTCAAGCTCCTCAAGCCGTGCACACGCGTCTACCAAAGTATGAAAATGATTCATCCTCCGAGATATAACTCCCCGCTTCAATTCTACTCTCAATCCAGACTCAAACTTCTGACATTTCCATACCTCATCTTGTCGATTTTGAGCATAATCCGAAAATTGAGACAGACTTTCAAATCTTGTAGCGTATTCATTCACTGTCATATTTCCCTGTCGCAACCCAAGAAATTCCATCTCCTTGGCATGCCTAGCACTCGCAGGAAAATACTTATCCAGAAAAGCATTAGAAAATACTTCCCAGGTGATCTCAGTCCCTTCAGCTTGCAACACTCGGCGGACTCCTCTCCACCAATGTTCTGCATCTCCTCTCAACATGAAAACAGCATAAGTTACTTTCTTTTCATCTGTACATCTCATCCCCTCAAAGATTCTTTCTAAATCTTGCATCCATTGACTCGCTTTCTCCGGATCCACCTCGCCTCTAAATTGTGGCGGATTATGGTGCCTAAATTCAGATAAATTTAGGGCATCAGCTGTAGCATCTGCATCTTCTTTGTTGGTCGCTCTCAAATTTTGCTGAGTAATCACTTCAGCCATCTGCCGCATAGCTTCAGCAGCAACCAACATCGGGTCCTCCTCACGATTTACGTTAGCACGTCCTCTACCTCTACCAGCCATCTTCTTTCTTCAAGCATAACAAAACAAAGTTAGATACATCCTTCTAGATATTTCCGAAAGGATATAAATCACAAAGATCACAGAGAGATCACACAAGACAAACAAAAACAGACCCAACCACAACCCCAAAAGACTCTAACTTGGGCTCGATACCAACTAATGTAACACCCTTTGGAGGATGTCACACATAAAAGAAAATAAAAGAAATAGAAATAAAATCTACCCAAGTTGTGAAACATTTGTTAAATATTATTACGGGTTGTAAAATATTTCCTAATAGATGAAGCAAAATATGATATAAAAAGATAATGCGGAAAATGCGAAATAAAAAAAAACATCATCACCGATAATATACATATGGTTAAGTTATAAGTTGTACAAATAATTTACAACTAAGACTACAAATATTTAAACAAAAACAAGAAAGAAAGCAATAAAAGATTTAATATATATATACATACGCCGACGCGCCCAAAAAAAAACATCATGGTTATCTAATCCTCCGATGGATCACCGTCACCGAAAATGATCATCGTGGGATAAATATCCTGATGCCTCGACACACGGCGATAACGGGATCGCGCGGTCGATACGATACTTATCTCACTAGGCTCGGGGTTTTCAAGCACCCCAATAACGCCTAATGGATAAGGGCAACTCTAAGTGCGAAATAACGTCGTCGTCATGACAGGCTCATCATCAAAACGATGACGTAGGATCACGGTCACACGTCCCGCATACGTCACAGCCACGGTCTCCTCGTAGATGCCAAGCCGAGCACCTCCATGAAATACCAGCTCTATGAATCCCAAAAATCTCGGCGTCGCCATCCTCACAATCAATCCAGAGGATATGGATGATCGGATGGTTCTTGATCGTCAACCGGTCGTCTCGCTTGCCGATCTTCCTCCTCTTCGTGGTACACGATCTCAAGAGGTTGTTCCTCTTCCTCGAAGTCTTTACCGCGTAAAATAAATAAACAGAAAAATACATATAACAAAGAGGTAAGACAACATAAAATCATCACAACATGGCCAATAAAAAGACGGCATACAATATACATACACTTCATGCAATATATAAAGCTTTAACAATTATAATAACAGATTTAAGAAAATTTAGATATCATTACAATGTATCACATCACAAATAAAACTTCACGAGATAAAACAAGAAAGATAAAAATAACCAGATAAGATATAATAACAAAATATAATAACAATAACCGGATAAAATAGATAAATGAAATACGATAAAAATAAATAGATAATATGGAAACAAATAGACATAGAGATAAACAATATAACAAAATCCTACTCCATGGAGCCAAAGAAAAACACAAGTATCAGAGAGAGGAATGATTCGCAAAACCTAATGGTACCACGGCTGCCCCACCAACTATTGCGCTGTCACACGTTGCGTCTATAGCCCCACGACACAGGAATCCATCAATCCAGGCGTGGTGTAGTTCACGGTCTCACGTTGTGGCACTACAGGCAAATGTACTACTAGATTTCACTAATCTCGATTAAATATAGTGTATGTCGAGTACCATAGTGTGCTATCGGTTTACCACGGCCCAGCGGAGCGACCAACTGTCCACATGTGGGATCCCGTACACTAAAGTCTCCAAGTTCATTAGAATAATGAACCACACTACGTTTATCGCATCGACAACACGATGTGATTCGTCTCGTCAACAAATCCACCAAATATATGGCACACATAACAGATAGATGGAAAGCCTGTACGGGTTCACATTTTCCCGACAGCAAATAGATTTTCAAAAAGCCTGTACGGGTTCACATTTTCCCGACAGCATAAAATAAATTTTCAAAAGCCTGTACGGGTTCACTTTTTCCCGACAGCATAAAATAGACATAGTAACGGTCAATCGCGTAGAAATTTTATCGCATTTTCATAATTCCGTCGTTTTTACAAACGTTTAAAAATCGGGTAAAGATATTTTTCTGTTTTTAAAATCGCGTAGCATTTTTAATACGTTTTCTCAATCGCGTAGGATTTTTAAATCACTTTCTTATTCGAATGCCCTTAAAATTACCGTTTAAACAGATAGAAATAGTATTTAGTACATTTAAACTACGTAGAATAATTTTTCATACCGCATACTGTCATTAGGATATTTTTACTATTCTATAGGTTTATTTTTACTAAAAATTGACAGTATTTTGTTTATAAACTTATAATAATGGTTTTCTAAATTTTCCATAAAATTTTCTATTTACCTAATTTTTTTATCCATATCATTTAATTCTCTTTTGAAATCTCTAACATGCTTCAAAACCCAAAGTGAGCTATATGTTAGAAAATTTGTCAAAATTTCTGTATTTTACTTCCTAATGATAAAATCACTATTTTTAATCCTTTAAACTTAATTCTACTCAATTTGTTTCTTCAAAAATCATTATAGAAAATTTCTTGTTAACTTGTATTATCTCTTTTTGATTGAAAAAGGTTTGAAATCAAGTTTTAGAAATCATAATTACCTATAGTGGCATGTTGGCCGAATTTTGTTAAAACTTTTTCATTTGATTTCTAAATCATGTCAAAGGTATTATCTTATCTAAATTCATTAAATCATGTTATAAAGTAATGATTTTGGAATTAAATAAATCTTATAGGCATGTTGGCCCAAAATGTACTAAATCTTTACCATTTGATTTATAAATTCCTTTTCTTTGATCAAAACCATTTAAAACCTTCTTATTTCTCCTAATCAATTAAGTTGCACTTTAGGAAAAATGAAGAGAACATTTTGGTCCTCACATTTTGGCATTGCCGTGAGCTAAGGAATGTGTTCTTTGGAACACTCATGCAAATTTACACATGTTATTCACATCCTAAACCTTATCATACAATTCTAACACATGCATTTATATCTCTAACACATGCAAAATATTTCTAACACATGCAAAATATTTCTAACACATAAAACCTAATTTAAAGCTTATAGACATACAATCAAAAGCTATTAGACATGCAAAATTATTACAATTACCAAATAAGAAAGCTACTAACACATAACCCTTAAGCTACTAGCAACCACAAAAATTAACAAATACACATCAATAAACACACCACAACCGAATCCTTATGGATTCTACAAACAATCCATCTTCTTACCACCATCAAGGGATGATAAGAATTGTCTTCCTCTTACCTTAAATGAAGACAAAAAGCTTGCTTTCTCACCTCCTAGGTCACGGTTTTCACTCCACCAAACACCTAAAAATCTCAAACAAAACCTACATGTTACTAACCATGAAAAAGAAGCTAAACCATGGAAAAATCATGGCTTAGAACTTTGAAAAAGAATAGAGAAAAGAAAAGCATGAAATTTCACCTTCTAGGTAAAACTTTCAAGGTTGGTTTCAAGCCCTAGATGGAAGAATTTGAAGAAACTTCCAACTACAAAGGTTCTTAAAATGGTGTTTAGGTTAAGGAAACTTGGTTAGAAAAAATTTTGGATGGTTGGAGTGTTAGGAAACTAGCTTGGCCGAATATGGTGAAGAAAATGGACAACAATGGTGGCTAGGGTTTTGAAGAGAGAGAAGAGAGAAAAGTGATGAAGATGGAAGGTGATTTTTGGCTTTCTCTCTCCAAATGGCCGTAGCCTTCATGTGTAAGGATGTGCATGGATTTGGCTTCATCCAAGCCATTGAACACATCAAAGGTCAAGATCAAATCTTGCTTAACAAGCTTTAATTCTATTGGTTGCTCATGGTGACTCACCTTGCTTAGTCACACAGTGTAATAAATGCTCTGCTGAGTCAGCTAGCTGAGTCAGCCTGTTCTGGAAAGTTCTACAGCTTACGGTGATTAATTAAGCTACCGATCTAACCGTTCGGCTAATTGTGGGTCCCGCAAAATATTTCCGGGTCCACTGTCACTAAATTATACTGACTAATAAAATAATATTATAATAATATAAAATTATTTTATTTGACAGTTAAATCCTAAAAATTAAAAGATTATTTTTAGTCTCATTCGAAATCGGGTTAAGTAAGATCCCCAATTCTAAATAATAAAATAAGATTTTCCCCGGCCCGGAAAATATTATTTTCCTGCGCCTCGAGCAAATCACACAAAAAGTCCATATAAAATCATAGACAATATTTTCGGGCATTAAATCAAGAAGAAAACAATTAAAAACAGACAAAAACAAATAAAAACAAGATGCGTTCGGGACGTAACGGTCATTTTCCCATTTTTTTCCCACAACGTAGGTAATCGTCCAAAACGTTCAAATAAAATATCCAAGCGGATTATTTAGTCAGATATCTTTCGAAAAAATTAATACAAGAGCTCGAAAAAATTTTTATTTTATCGTCTCAAAACAAATTACGTACAACGATCAAATAAAATTTGAGCCAAGTATATCGTAATTGTTTTCATACGTAAATCGAGAACAGAAAAATAGGGACACAGCGGTCATTCATACAAAAGCATGAAAAACAGAAAACAGTACATTCAGAATATTTTCTAAAAATTGGGGCGTTACAACCTTGGCCACTGATCCTGAACACCGAGGGTCCACATCATAGGTTGTGACTGCGGGGTGCAGATTCGTGCAGTGACAACATTAAGGTCAGTTCCCTCCTCCGGCCCCACTTGGAGGAAATTAGTGTATTCACACATTACCGCCGGGGCAGATAAACCCAAGGTTGCCCTAATGTTTTGAACAAAGAATGAGACCTGGCAGCCGCGCATTGTGACTTTCAAAGTCTGGGGGTCAGAAAATGCAACATTGGCATAAAACTCACGAACAATAGGGAGAATGGCAGACACTGGTTGTTTGACAAATGTCTTCCATTTGTAGTGTTGTATGGTCCACTCTAGCTCTTAGTGAATAGCCTTCTTGAAGCTGAAACCCCTCTAAAAAATTACTGGCTTGGAGACCAGTTTGAAATATCTCTCCTAGGCAGCTGCTAAAATGAATTTTTTTCTATCAAACTCCACAGGGGAAAAAGGTTCCCTGCAGTACTGGCTGCTCTTACCCTTTTGGCATTTTGGAGGCATGGTGGTAGCAGGATTAAAGTACCTGGTTCAGTCAAAAAGAGACTCATAGTGAAAACAACGAAATATGTGAACAAAAAGACAAAGTATCTAAAATAAAAACGAATCATGTGGTACAAATAAAGCATGGGAAAAAGAGCAAAAAGTGTATGGACTAAGGCAAAAAGAGGAACATGATTTAAAGCATGCAAGAATTAACAAATAAGAAGGAAACGTCGTGGTATTCAGCTTAACCGCTGCGGCATTCAAAATAACATGCGCACATGAACTTTTTGAAAAGAAATTCATGCACGCGACAATGCTAACCCCCTGAGCATGTAAAGCCTATATAATACTAACTAAAAGTAACCCAAAATGTACAAGATCTCACATAAACAAACCCAAGCAAACTTCAAAAGGAGGAAAAAAATTAGATTGAATAGAGAATAAGCTACAAAACAAAAGAGAGCATGTGAGATAAGGGGTTACTTGGAGAGAAAATGGGGGTAAGGATTTGAAGAAAATGCAGGGACCAAAAAATGAAGGAGGTAGTAAATGTGAGAGAAGAGCAGGAATAACCAGAAAGAGGGGAAAAAGGTTTGTGTTTTAACACAAACCCTATTCCTCTTTTATTCAAGCAACCAACGTCAGGCCGGGGCATAAAGCCTTATATGTCGCGGCGCTGGCTTTAGTGAAACACACGTTACACTTGCCCTTTTTTTAACAAACCACACGTCGCGATGTTGCATTTGGAACGCCACGGCATTATGCTTGCAGCCTACCTACCCTGATAACCTGAGAATAGAACGCCGCAGTGTGACATTGGTACAACGCGGCGTTAAGCTCTCAATCTTGAAACCCTAATAAGACAGAGCCTAGAACGTCGTAGCATAAGAGTGGAGCACTGTGGCACGAGGAGTCAGTCTATAGAATTCTGCAGTGTAACATCTTGGGACTGCCTACAGGATTGACGAGTGTCTCCACAAACCAACACGAGTCTTTTCAGCGTGCTTTGTCTTCACTCACACGCATTCTAGGAAACTTCCTAGGAAGTCACCCATCCCACAATTGCTCCAGGTCAAGCACGCTTAACAATAGAGTTCTTATGTTCTAGGCTCCCGAAAAGAAGTTGCAACTTGTTGATATGGCTACGCCTAATCAATTCCTTTAAGCCATCCTCAACTATGCAGTCCCATACTTGCACAGTCTTTGAATCCCTCTCATTCCGGTGCGTATTCAGTTCATTCATGGGACCCTTCGCCTAGAAGCATGCCAGGAGCCACTTCTTGTACGTGCTTCTCATGCACCGGCGTCCACTCCTCGCCCTCATCTACCCCGGGACACCACATGCAGCAAAAAGCATTTGGCAGCTACCTCTACTGCCCAAAAGTCTCCCTCATCTGCAAAAACAATCCAGCGGGTTAAATCATTAAATGTATAAACAAAATATCATGAAATATCAAAATCAAAGTTTCCAAACACTAGACACAAAATGAAAGAATTAAGAGCACATGTGGGTTAATATCAAAAGGGGCCTTTTTTATAGTCTAGGCAGAACATTGTTGGAGTATGCCCTAGAGGCCAATACATTTTGTTTGTGTTTACATACATTATATTATGCTATTTTTTGATATATGAGGCATTTCATTTATTGTGTTATTTTTGGTAGACATAATAAAGTCTTTAGAATAGTAAGTTTGATACTATAGGACATCAAGTGGATGACTTGATCGTGAGATCCTATTGGATAGAGCACTATTCTTAAAATGTCCCTAGTCAAGTATTATTGTCAAATAGGACAACGATAATGCATTGAGACTAGTATGTGCATAGACTGATGACCACATCTCACGGGTCATGGATATGAGATATCAAGTCTACACATGGATACATATTAGAGTAATGATGTATTGGACAGACCCGCCATGAGAATGCTACGTGGATCGTTACGTGAGTGTCATAAGCGATTCTCATAGTAGTAATGGTGTATGTGGTCCTTTGACCTGAAATCACTACGATTCCTACATGAGGAGTTGTGTGTTTTAATGCCATCAAACGTCATCTGTAACAAGATGATTATAAAGTTGGTTATTAGACATACCGTGATGCATGTGGAGGGATGTGAGTGACCTAGATGGGATTTGTCCCTCCTACATAACAGGAGTGATATCTTCGGGCCTCCTGATTGAGTGAGACTACGAAATGCATGGCCATGCTCAAATGAGTCAGTATGAGAAATTAATCTCATTTGTTATTACTATGTCTACTCAGGAATCAGGAAACTGAAGATTGAACTAAACAAGGGTGACACATTCCATGCCTTGTGTTCAATCTGGATATCTGGACAAAGGGACTAAACTACATGGAAACATTGGTCACAGATAGGTTATGTCAAATCACTGGCATTCTCATTACTTGGGTAACAGTGATATGTTGCTAGATACCACTCACTGTTTGTAATATTAAAATGAGATTTTAATATTACTACCAACATCATGAGAACCTGCAGGGTCGCACACTTAGAACAAACTAGATTGGAGCAATAAGGATCCAAGTTGGACTTGGATTCAATTGTGGGCCTAACTCATGACAGATGGGTTTAGGGTTGCACAGCTTACGTTGCTACTACTCACACTCAGTTAAGGCAACCATTATTATAAATAGTACTGCTAAGGGGGCTGCTACTTGGTTACAACACAACCCTAGCCGCACCTATAAAAAGTGAGTGAGAGATAGTGAGGTCTTCTTCTCCTCTCTTCGCAGCTAGCACTACGAAAACAGAGGCGTGACTCCCTTTTGCAAGTCTGTTCATGTGGATATCGCAGAGACATCGTCACTATTACGGTGTTGGTGATTCACCTCGCTTGTGATTATCACGCTTCAAGAGGTAATTTTTAAAAACTCGGATTATGGACTTTTTCGCAAGGATCCTGTGAGGGAATTCTATTATTTCGCTGCGAGACTTTTGATTCGCAATTCCCAACAGTGGTATCAGAGCCACTTGCGAAACCATGATTCGGTTTTCTACTTTTCTTGTTATATGTGATAACATGATTCGTTGCTTTCTTTTGATAAAAGATATGATCTTTATATGTTATTTCTGAAATCGAAATAATGATGTATGAAACCGTGTTCTGTTTTATTTGTTGTTTATGAAACATGTTGATGTTTCTGAAACCATGAAGATGTTCATATGTTTCTGCGAAAACTATTTTGAAAGCTTTCTGTTTCTGCGTTTTTCTGATATATATGTGTGATATGTATGAATGAAAATCGTTTTGAATGCTTTCTGTTTTTGCGTTTATCTGGTATATATATATATATATATATATATATATATATATATATATATATATGTGATATGTATGATTCTGCAAAAACTGTTTTGAATGCTTTCTGTTTCTGCATATTTTCTGTATGAATGCAATATACACAGCAGCGCGACACAAGGTTTTGGAAACCTTGTTTCCGTTTTGCGGCGGCTATGAAGCTTCCTCATGACATGAAGTGTTCATGTCTTCACGCATTCTGGAAACCTTGTTTCTGGATAGGTGATGACGGCTGTGAGGAACCCCTGCGGCACATGAAGCGTTCATGTGTTTGCGGGCCTTAGGGTTCAAGTGTTGTTGCGCTGCCCCGAACCCCGTTTCATGGTGTGTGATATTCGAAAGTGCAATATTCAAAACTGTTTTTATAATTCACAAAATCATTATTGCTTTGTGTTTATGTATTCTTAGAGATGCATGGTGCATGGTTATGGCCTTAGTCTTTATTTTATACTATTTTGGTTATTTTAAATACGACCTATGTGTCGTGCCTTTCTTTCTACATTCTGATTATACATTCTCTTCTCATCTAACTCCCCTCGAATGTAAAAGAGGTTTCTATAATGTAATCTTCATGTGGAGACAAGGAGACGACATCAAGTGAGGACGTTGGTGGGAGACGCTTGGTGAAGCTGGCATTAATTAATGCTACTCTCTTTGAGGCCATAACCATGTCACATTTATTATATGCTTTATATGTATGAGATGCATGGATGATGTTTATGGTATGTTAAACAAGTTTAATAAATGGTGAGATCTAACAATAAAATTTCCTCAAAGAAAATATTAAGTCATTATGTGATGCCTTCCAATGCGTGGCACTCATTAAGACTAATATCGATCAAGTGCAGGTCTGCCAAAGCAGGGTGCCTTTATCTATATTAGTAAGATGCGATAGGATAATAGTAATATCCAAATGTCAATCATTGGGTTTGACTTAACTAGGCCATTTCAATAGGATTGAAGGCTTAGAGGCATGAAGTTGGGCTTTAGTCCATTAGATGGATTAGAATAAGTGTTATTCACCCAACTATCCAAGAGTTGCATGAGATGTAATTGGAAAGAGTTTCCTACCTAAATAACTAAATTTTGGGCGATCAGCCAAAACTGACTCAAAACTAGGTGAAATATGGATCTTGGCCCACTAGGAAATCTTTCAATGGGATTTTCCGAGTCAATGCTGAGGGTCATTGATTTGAATAAAATAGTGGGAGGCGTATTTAATTAAAAGACCTTGTTAAATATGTTTATAGCATAATACTTATATTTTGCATATTTCTGTTGATAGATTACCATGGCAACAAACACATCAAGTAGCTTATCATTGCGATCGGTCCTTGAGAAGGACAAGTTGTCTGGGACAAATTTCCTAGACTGGTACAGGAACTTGAGGATTGTCCTCAAGCAAGAGAAAAAATTGTATGTTTTAGAACAGCCTATTCCTGAGCCACCTGCTAATGCCCCTAGAGTGAAAGAGATGCTTATAAGAAGCATTAAGATGATGCCTTGGACATTGGATGTCTAATGCTAGCCACCATGAACTCGAGCTCCAAAAGCAACACGAGAACATGGAAGCCTACGATATGATCGTACACCTTAAAAGCTTTATCAAGAGCAGGCTAGACATGAGAGATATGAGGTCTCCAAAGCACTCTTTCAGGTGCAACCGGTAGAGAGAAGCCCTATTGGTGCTCATGTACTCAAGATGATTGGGTACATTGAAAACCTTGAGAGACTCAGTTTTCCTATGGGCCAAGAGTTGGCCACTGACTTAGTCCTGCAATCGTTGCCGGAGAGTTTTAGTCAATTTGTCATGAACTACAACATGAATGAAATTGACAAATCACTACCAGAGCTGCTAAGCATGTTGAGAACTGCTGAGCAGAACATAAACAAAGGCAAAGGAAAGGCCATAATGATGGTCCATAAGAATAAGGGCAAGAAACAGCAGAAAAAGCCCCAGGACAAGTGGAAGGGTAAGGGCAAGGAAAAGTCCAAGCCTAGCACTTCTAGCTTGAAACCAGTGGGTGGAGTGGCTAAGGAAGGTACATGCTTCCATTGCGGTCAGACCGGACATTGGAAGAGGAACTGTGCCAAGTACCTAGAGGAGCTCAAGAAGAAGAAGGGAAGTGAGACTTCCACTTCAGGTATTTTTGTTATAGAAGTCAATTTATCTACTTCTGCATCATGGGTATTAGATACTGGATGTGGATCTCACATTTGTGTAAATGTGCAGGATCTAAAGAGCAGTAGACCATTGACCAAGGGCGAAGTCGACCTACGAGTGGGAAATGGAGCAAAGGTTGCTGCATTAGCCGTAGGGACTTATTTATTAGCTTTGCCCACTGGGCTTGTAATTGAATTGGATAATTGTTATTTTATGCCTGCTATTAGCAAGAATATCATTTCTGTTTCTTGTTTGGACAAGAAAGGTTTTACTTTTATAATAAAGAACAAATGTTGTTCTATTTATATTAATGATATTTTCTATGGTAGTGCACATTTGAGTAATGGACTTTATGTCCTTGATCTCGAAATGCCCATTTATAACGTAAATACAAAGAGGTTCAAGTCAAATGATATGAACCCGACTTATCTCTGGCATTGTCGTTTGGGCCACATAAATGAGAACTGCATTTCCAAACTCCATAAAGATGGATTCTTGGACTCGTTTGATTACGAATCATATGAGACATGTGAATCTTGTTTATTGGTAAAGATGACTAAGGCCCCATTCACTGGACAAGGTGAAAGGGCTAGTTATACATAGTGATGTATGTGGGCCACTCAACACACTAGCTAGAGGCGGTTTTCAGTATTTCATTATATTTACTGATGATTTCAGTAGATATGGATTTGTATATCTTATGAAGCACAAATCAGAATCCTTTGAAAAGTTCAAAGAGTTCAAGAATGAAGTACAAAACCAACTTGGCAAGAGTATTAAAATCCTTCGATCAGATCGAGGAGGTGAATACTTAAGCCAACAGTTTGATGATCATCTGAAAGAGTGTGGGATAATATCTCAACTCACACCTCCTGGAACACCACAATGGAATGGTGTTTTTGAAAGGAGGAACCGGACCTTGTTGGACATGGTCCGATCCATGATGAGTCATGCAGATCTTCCAGGCTCCTTCTGGGGACATGCTCTGTTAACAGCAGCCTTCACACTTAACTGTGTTCTATCTAAGATGGTTCAACAGACACCATATGAGATGTGGATTGGGAGAAGACCCAGTATGTCTTTTATGAAGATTTGGCATTGCGAAGCTTATGTGAAACGTCAAGTTTCTGACAAGCTTGGCCCAAAATCAGATAAATGCTTCTTTGTGGGGTATCCTAAGGAAACCAAGGGATACTATTTCTATAATCCTACCGAGGGCAAAGTGTTTGTCGCACGGACTGCTGTATTCCTAGAAAAGGAGTTTATCTCCAAAGGAATCAATGGGAGGAAAGTAGAACTTGAAGAAATTCAAAGTTCACAGAGTAGCAGTGAACCAATGGCGGAAATAGAGCAGCCTCCACAAATCGTTGTGGAATCACAATCTGCTCTAGTAGCACAAGACCCGCGTAGGTCTAACAGGATATGTCGTCAATCAGAGAGATATGGATTTCTCATGACTCAACAAGGTGGCGTATTGCTCATGGATCAAGATGAGCCTGTGACTTACCAAGAAGCCATTATTGGCCCAGAATCTGAAAAATGGCTTGAGGCCATGAGATCTAAAATGGAATCCATGTATGCTAACCAGGTATGGACCTTGGTTGACCCACCTGAAGGGGTAAAACCCATTGGGTGCAAGTGGGTTTTTAAGAAGAAAACTAACATGGATGGTAATGTGCATACCTTTAAGGCGCGATTAGTGGCTAATGGTTTCAAGCAAATTCATGGTGTAGACTATGATGAAACTTTTTCCCCAGTTGCGATGCTTAAATCCGTTCAGATCTTGCTTGCTATTGCAGCATACCATGATTATGAAATCTGGTAAATGGATGTCAAAACTGCTTTCCTTAATGGAAATCTTCTCGAGGATGTGTACATGACATAACCTGAGGGTTTGGCCACTCCACAGGATGCTAGAAAGGTATGCAAGTTGCAACGATCTATTTATGGATTGAAGCAAGCTTCCAGAAGCTGGAATCTTCGTTTTGATGATAGAATCAAACAGTTTGGTTTCATCAAGAATGAAGAAGAATCTTGTGTCTACAAGAAGGTTAGTGGGAGCACAATTGTCTTTTTAGTATTGTATGTAGATGACATACTACTAATTGGAAATGACATCCCTACCCTACAGTCTGTAAAGACTTGGTTAGGGAAGTGCTTTTCTATGAAGGACTTAGGCGAAGCCACCTATGTATTAGGTATAAGGATCTATAGAGATAGATCACAGAGATTGCTTGGCCTAAGTCAGAGTACATACATAGACAAAGTGTTAAGACGATTTAACATGCATGAATCCAAGAAAGGACTCTTGCCTATGTCGCATGGTATAAGCCTATCTAAGGCTCAATCCCCTTCCACCCAGGATGAGAGGGATCGCATGAGTAAGATTCCATATGCATCTGCAATTGGATCTATCATGTATGCCATGTTATGTACTCGACCAGATATCTCGTATGCTTTGAGCATGACGAGCAGGTACCAGTCTGATCCCGGTGAGAGTCACTGGAGTGCTGTCAAGAACATCCTTAAGTACTTGAGAAGGACTAAGGATTCGTTCTTGGTATATGGAGCTGAGGAGGAACTAGTTGTAAAGGGTTACACTGATGCTAGCTTCCAAACCGATAAGGACGACTCCAGATCGCAATCGGGTTTTGTTTATTGCCTGAATGGTGGGGCTGTGAGCTGGAAGAGTTCAAAGCAGGAGACGATCGGCGATTCTACCACATAGGCTGAGTATATTACTACCTCCAATGCAGCAAAGGAGGCCGTTTGGATTAGAAAGTTCATTATTGAGCTTGGTGTAGTTCCTAGCATTGTGGACCCAATGGACCTCTATTGTGATAATAATGGAGCCATTGCACAAGCTAAGGAGCCCAGATCTCACCAGCGATCCAAACATATACTTAGGCGCTTCCATCTCATTCGAGAAATCATCGATAGAGGAGATGTGAAAATATGCAGAGTACCGACAGATGATAACATTGCTGATCCACTGACGAAGCCTCTTGCACAGCAGAAGCATGAGGGTCACACTAGGTCTTTAGGCATTAGAAATATGCCTGATTGGCTCTAGTGCAAGTGGGAGATTATTGGTGTATGCCCTAGAGGCCAATACATTTTGTCTGTGTTTACATACATTATATTATGCTATTTTTTGATATATGAGGCATTTCATTTATTGTGTTATTTTTGGTAGACATAATAAAGTCCTTAGAATAGTAAGTTTGATACCATAGGACATCAAGTGGATGACTTGATCGTGAGATCCTATTGGATAGAGCACTATTCTTAAAATGTCCCTAGTTAAGTATTATTGTCAAATAGGACAACGATAATGCATTGAGACTAGTACGTGCGTAGACTGATGACCACATCTCACGGGTCATGGATATAAGATATCAAGTCTACACATGGATACATATTAGAGTAATGATGTATTGGACAGACCCGCCATGAGAATGCTACGTGGATCGTTACGTGAGTGTCATAAGCGATTCTCATAGTGATAATGGTGTATGTGGTCCTTTGACCTGAAATCACTACGATTCCTACATGAGGAGTTGTGTGTTTTAATGCCATCAAACGTCATCTGTAACAAGATGATTATAAAGTTGGTTATTAGACATACCGTGATACATGTGGAGGGATGTGAGTGACCTAGATGGGATTTGTCCCTCCTATATAACAAGAGTGATATCTTCGGGCCTCCTGATTGAGTGAGACTACGAAATGCATGGCCATGCTCAAATGAGTCAGTATGAGATATTGATCTCATTTGTTATTACTATGTCTACTCGGGAATCAGGAAACTGAAGATTGAACTAAACAAGGGTGACACATTCCATGCCTTGTGTTCAATCTGGATATCTGGACAAAGGGACTAAACTACACAGAAACATTGGTCACGGATAGGTTATGTCAAATCACTAACATTCTCATTACTTGGGTAGCAGTGATGTGTTGCTAGATACCGCTCACTGTTTGTAATATTAAAATGAGATTTTAATATTACTACCAACATCATGAGAACCTGCAGGGTCGCACACTTAGAACAGACTAGATTGGAGCAATAAGGATCCAAGTTGGACTCGGATTCAATTGTGGGCCTAACTCATGACAGATGGGTTTAGGGTTACACAGCTTACCTTGCTACTACTCACACTCACTTAAGGCAGCCACTATTATAAATAGTACTACTAAGGGGGCTGCTACTAGGTTACAACACAACCCTAGCCGCACTTATAGAAAGTGAGTGAGAGATAGTGAGGTCTTTTTCCCCTCTCTTCACAGCTAGCACTACGAAAATAGAGGTGTGACTCCCTTTTGTAAGTCTGTTCGTGTGGATACCGCAGAGACATCATCACTATTACGGTGTTGGTGATTCACCTCGCTTGTGATTATCACGCTTCAAGAGGTAATTTTTAAAAACTCGGATTATGGACTTTTTCGCATGGATCCTGTGAGGGAATTCTATTATTCCGCTGCGAGACTTTTGATCCGCAATTCCCAACAAACTTTCTCTAATTTTTCATGTTGGGGGAGCCAATGTGATAGAGGTTTTCCCCCTGTCAAATTCTCCTCCCAAGTAAGGCTTCAGACGCTGGCCATTAACCTTAAAGGATGATTTCCCATCAAGATCCACAACTTCAACTGCCCCATGGGGAAACACATTTACCACTTGGAACAGACCTGACCATCTAGATTTAAGCTTCCCTGGGAAGAGCTTGAGCCTGGAGTTGTAGAGTAGGACTTGTTGGCCTTACTCAAATGTCTTTTGCACAATCTTCTTGTCATGCCACCCCTTAACTTTGTCCTTGTACAACTTTGCATTCTCATAGGCTTGGAGCCTAAATTCATTAAGTTCATTAAGCTGCTGTAATCTTTTCACCAACAACTTACAAATCAAAATTTAGCTGCTTTATCGCTCAATAAGCATCATGTTCTAACTCAACAGGAAAATGACAAGCTTTTCCATACACAAGCTTATATGAGGACATACCAATAAGGTTTTTATAAGCAGTTCTATACGCCCATAGTGCATCATCAAGCTGTCTTGACCAATCCTTACGGGATGGACACATAGTCTTTTCAAGTATTCTCTTGATTTCTCTATTGGATACCTCCACTTATCCACTTGTTTAAGGGTGGTAAGCGGTGGCAATCCAGTGAGTCACCTCATATTTGGCAAGGAAAGCCTCAAAATACTTATTGCAGAAATATGACTCTCCGTCACTGATAATCACATGAGGAGTACCAAAACGGGTAAAGATTTGTTTCTTCATGAAGTTTATCACTACCTTAGGGTCATTGGTAGGAAATGCACTTGCTTCTACCCATTTGGACACATAATCCACTGCCACAAGAATATAAAGATTCCCATAGGAGGGAATGAAGAGGCCCATGAAGTTTATGCCTCAAACGTAAAAAATTTCCACTTCTAGAATAAAATTGAGGGGCATCTCATTTCTCCTTGATATGTTCCCTGATTTCTAACATCTATCACACTTGCTAACATGAAAGTATGCATCTTTGAAGAGAGATGGCTAATACAAGCTAGATTGGAGCACCTTTGCCATTGTTCTATCACCACTATAATGACCTCCATAAGGGGCAGCATGACATTGATTTAAAACTTGCTCAACTTCCTCCAAAGCTATACACCTTCTCAATATATAATCAGGGCACTATTTAAACAAGAAGGGCTCGTCCCAAAGATAGTGCCTGCTATCATAAGAACTTCTTCCTCTGGTGAGAGGTGAGATCCAGAGGCATCACACCACCTACTAGATAGTTCACAATGTCAGCATACTAAGAGTCTGGTTGAGCTATGAGAGCAATGAGCTATTCATCGGGGAATGTCTCTCTGATTGTGATTGGTTTAACTTGATATTCCTCATTTTCTAATCTAGAAAGGTGGTCAGCAACTTGATTCTCAGCCCCTTTCTTGTCACAAATTTCCAAGTCAAACTCTTGCAACAGTAGAACCCATCGAATCAATGGTGGTTTTACATCCTTCTTGGCCACTAAGTATTAAATCACGAAGTGGTCCGTATAAATTATCACCTTAGCACCCACCAAATATGACCAAAACTTATCGAATGCAAAAACAACCACTAGAAGTTCCTTTTTCTGTTATGGTGTAGTTTAGTTGTGCGTCATTAAGAGTCTTGCTTGCATAGTATATGGAGTGAAACACCTTGTCCTTTCTCTGCCCTAAATTTGCACCAATAGCATAGTCATTGGCATCACACATTAGTTCAAAGGGCAACTCCTAGTCAGGAGTGGTAATCACCGGAGCTAACACAAGTCTCTTTTTCAATTCCACAAATGCCTCAAGGCAAGATTCATCAAAGTTAAATTGGACGTCCTTCTCCAATAGGTTGCAAAGTGGCTTAGAAATCTTAGAAAAGTCCTTTATGAATCTCTCGTAGAAACCAGCATGCCCCAAGAAACTTCTGACTTCCTTCATTGAGATTGGTGGTGGAAGTTTCTCAATCACTTCTATGTTTGCTCTATCTACTTCCATTCCTTTGCATGACACTCTATGGCTAAGAACTATGCCTTCTTGGACCATGATGTGACACATTTACTAGTTAAGCACTAAGTTAGTCTCTCCACATCTTTGAAGAACCAGAGCCAAATTATTCAGGCAATCATCAAAAGAATCACCTAAAACTGAGAAGTCATCCATGAAGACCTCCAAGAACTTCTCTACCATATCTATAAAGGTTGCCATCGTGCACCTCTGGAAGGTTGCTGGTGCATTACACAAGCCAAATGGCATCCTCCTAAAAGCATATGTACCATAGGGGCAAGTGAATATTGTTTTCTCTTGATCATCAAGGGCTATAGCAATCTGATTATAACTCGAGTATCCGTCCAGAAAGCAATAGAAAGCATACCCTGCCAACCTGTCTAGCATCTAATCAATGAATGGCAGAGGGAAGTGATCTTTTTTTGGTTGTGGTATTTAGCTTCCTATAGTCTATGCAAATGCGCCACCCTATCATTGTTCTGGTAGGAATCAAGTCATTATTTTCATTAGCAACAACTGTCATACCTGGAGATGGCAAAATTACCCGTACCCGCGGGGATTACCCGCGACAGGGCAGGGGATGGGTACCCGTTTAGTAAATGGGGGCGGGGGCAGGGGCGGGGATTATAGTACTCATCCCACGGGTACCTGCAAACCCATTAAGTGTATATATTTTTATTTAATATATATCATATATTATGATTCTTTTTCTTTTTAACTTTGAGATGAGATGAAATATATATATTTTTATTATTTTAAAATAATTTTTTTATTGAATGAGCCTATAATGATAAAACTTGTTGAAAAAATATATACTATTTATGTAATAGTTATTTATGTAAATTGATTATTACAAAATATAATTGAATTTAATTTGTTATTTATAATATTCTTTTAATTTTGTAAGAATCTTAGATTGTTGAATAAAATTGTAGTATATTGTGTTAAAGTTTATTTTATTTATGTTTTTTTGTAATTTTTAAGATCTTATTTTAAATTATTAATTACTGCGGATATCTAGTCTACCCGCGGGGATCATAAATGGGTACCCGTGACGGCAGCGGGGGAAGCACTACCCGCCCCCGCTCCGCCCCATTGCCATCCCTAGTCACACCGCCCTTTTTAGGTACACACTGAATAGGGCTTACCCATGTACTATCAAAGATTTGATATATGATTCCCCCGTCCAACCACTTGATGATCTCCTTTTTTACCACTTCCTTCATAATGAGGTTCAAACACCTTTGGTACTCAATGATTAGTTTGGCATCATCTTCCAGCAAAATTTTATGCATGCAAATAGCAGGACTAATGCCTTTAATGTCTGCAGTAGTCCACCCCAATGACTTCTTGTACTACCTCAGCACTCTCAACAACTTGGCTTCTTGTTCTTCTGATAAAAGTGAGGAAATGATGACCGGCAATGTGGATAATTCTCCTAAGTAGGAATATTTCAAGTGATCAGGTAATGGTTTGAGCTCCAACTTAGGTGGAGAAATAATAGAAGGCTAAAGAATCAGCTTGTCAAAGGAGATTTGCAATCGCTCAAAACTTGGTTTCTTGTAAAACTTAGCAGAAGAGTCAAGCAGTTTAATACATTCCCTAATGTCATCCCTATCTACATGCTCATCATGATATGTCAAAGTTAAAGCTAGGGAATCATCAGGAAAATTAGCATGAAATGCATCATTTACTACTTGATCAATCATACCAACATAAGAACATTCTTCTTGATCACCAGGAAATTTTATGGCCTTATAAATATTAAAAGTTACCTTCTCATCATTTACTTGCATGGTAAGCTCACCTTTGTGCACATATATCATGGTCTTACCGGTTGCCAAGAAAGGCCTCCCTAGAATTAATGGCACATTACGGTCCTCCTCCATATCAAGGATGACGAAGTCAGTAGGGAATATGAGCTTGTCCACTTTTATCAAAACATCCACAATTATCCCCTTCGGATATGTAAGAGTCCTGATAGCTAATTGCAAGGTCACAGAGGTTGGCTTCACTTCTCATAGTTCTAATCATTGGAAGATTGAAAGAGGCATCAAATTAATGCTCGCCCCTAAATCGCACAAAGCTCTACCATTAAAGTGTCTCCCAATTGTGCATGGTATGGTAAAGCTTCCCAAATCCTTCAACTTTGGAGGCAGCTTGTTCTGGAAGATGACACTGCATTCCTCTATGAGTGCCACTATTTCATAGTCTCCTAGTCTTCTCTTCTTGGATAGGATCTCCTTCACCAACTTCACGTAACTTGGAATTTGTTCTAATGCTTCTGCAAATGGGATATTTATGTGAAGCTTCCTGAAGACTTCCAGAAACTTCTAGAATTGGGCATCCATCTTTTGTTTAGCCAATCTTTTGTGGAAAGGTAGAGGTAATGTATAATGTTTGACATCCTTCTTCTTTTCCTCATCCTTCTTCTTGTATTCATCCTTCTTTTTTTCTCCATCCTTCTTATTTTCTTCATCCTTGCTCATTTGGTCTTCCTTACATACAATCTCCTCATCTTGTGTCACCTCAACTTCATCCACAAGCAGTTTGGTCTTGGGATTCCCTTCTATGTCTTTTCCACTTCCAAGGGTAATAGCATTGCAGGATAGTGAATCCTTGGAATCACCTCTTAGATTGCTAATCGTGTCACTTGGATAAGACCCCAAGGGCCTACTATTTATAGCATTCACCAACTGACCCACTTGGGTCTCTAGAGCTCTCATTGAAGTCGTTTGGCTTTGAATCGTTATATTGTTCTTGACCAAATGAGCATCAATCTTTGACATATAAGAATCGGACTTGACCATAAATTGTATGAACATGTCTTCAAGAGATGGTTTCTTGTCTTGCGTAGGAGGTCTTAACTGTGGAGGGACACGAGGAGTATAAGGTAGTCTTTCATTACCAGCCTATGAGGATGATACATCTTGGTTGTCTCTCCATGAGGAGTTTGGATGATTTCTCCACCCAGAGCTATACTGATGCAAATAAGGATTGTTCTGTGGTGGCCAATAATTCCCAGCATATTGTGCACTCTCCAAGATGGAAGGGCACCTATTTGTGGCATGATTATCACCACATCGATCAAAAAGCACAAAAGGGCTCAAATGAGGACTCGTTCCCATACTATCCAACTTACTAGCAACTGCAGCCACTTAAGCAAAAAGTGATGTAATTGCATCAATCTCATGCACTACAGCTACCTTCTTTGGAGTATTTCTTTTGAAAGGCCACTGGTAGCTATTTGCGGCCAAATCTTCAAGTAGTTGGAATGCCTCATCAAAGGATTTACTAAGCAATGAACCACCCACAGCTGCATCCATTATTAGATGGTGGTGGGGCAACAATACTTTATAGAAGGAATAGATTTGATGCCATGGAGGAAGCTCGTGATGAGGGCACCTTCTCAAAAGATCCTTGTATCTCTCCCACGCTTCATATAAGGTTTCAAAATCAAACTGAGTGAACAAAGTAATGTCATTCACCATCTCCACAGTCTTGGCAGGTGGGAAATATTTATTTAGGAATTTGCCACAAGCATCACTCCAAGTGCTTATGGACCTAGCAGGTAGAGATTGTAACTAACTCTTGGCTCTTTCTGTGAGAAAGAAAGGAAAGAGCCTTAGTCAAATGGCATCTTCAGAGACTCTGTTATGCTTGAATGTATCACAAATCTCTAGGAAATTTGACAAGTGGGCATTTTGATCTTCACTTGGCAAACCCCCAAATTGCATCGAAGTCTGGATCATTTGAATGATGGCTAGTTTAATTTTGAAGTTGATAGCTTGGATAGGAGGCTGCCTTATATTTGATTGTAAATTATCCATCTGAGGAGTTGCAAACTCCCTCAAAGGCCTCGTATGATCATTGTTACCAGCCAAGGTATTGGTACCTAACACAATGAAAGAATGAAACTTGGATTAAAATGAACTAAAAGAAAATTGAATTAAAACTAATTAAACTCGTTGTCAATATTGGAAAAAAAATAAAAATTAGTCATTATCCCCAGCAACGGCGCCAAAAACTTGTTATGACCTTTTATGTACTGCAAGTGCACGGGTCGCGAAAGTAATACAATGATGAGAAAGATCATTTCCACAGGGATAATGAATAATATCTAATGTCAAATATTAACCAATAGCTTAATGAATTCTATTCAGGCACATATAAATTGGGAAAAGTGAGTGTGGTTAAAATTAGGGCTAAAAGGTAATAAAGCAGGAGTAAAAGACAGTAACAAGAGCATAGGGACTCCTTCTTCACTAACTACGTTACTTGGAAACTTGCAACCTTTTTAACCAATAATGATGACTAGTTTTGTTAGCCTAAGAAACTATACTAGGTAAAAAGCCTATGTCTAGGTCATTTAACCCTATGTCACCTACCTAGCCCACTATGTGTCCATGAGAACTAGAGTAAACAACATGCATTACAGTTGATTCTTAACAATGGCTATACATGGCTAATAAGTATATACCTATCCTATTAACAAATTAATTCACTCCACCATTAGAATGAGATTAAACATGAATCACCTATATCCATGATCTAAAACCTAGATTCCTATGTCTAGTTCAAGAGGTTTTATCAAATCACAATAAATGTTGGCCAAACATCTATAGGCATTGAGAGAAACATGGGTGAACAAAACCAAATATCATTTATAAACTTAAAAGGTTACAAAGTCACCAATGTACATAGAAGGATCTGAAAGAATCCCTATAAACAACTTAGCTACCCCATGGAATCCAGAAATCTCAAAAGAGATTTCCTACCCATGGCCTAGAAAAAGATAGGATAAAGAGAAAAGAGGGAAAACTCTATAATGAGATCTTGGGAGGCTTGATCCTCCTTGAATGATGATGGTTTCCTTTCTAAATCTCTTCAAATCTCTCAAAAATGATGAAAAACCTGTGTTTCCTGTGCTCTATCTCGTCTCCCACCTGACTCTCTCAAAATATCTAATGAAACAGTATTAATAGACAAAGCTCGCGAACTCATGCCGCGGCTTGACCATTGTTGCGCCGCGGCATGAATGCCTACGTGGTTAAGTGGAGCCAGTGCAGACAAACATGCGCTGTGGCGTGACATCCCTTGCACCGTGGCGCTCTAGCCTCTGTCTTCAGTATGCACAGTAGGCAGAGAGTGAGACGTTGCAGCGTGACATCCCTTGCACCGCGGTGTAATAAGTTGGAATGCATGCTAAGCTCCCTCCTCCAATGCAATGCCTTGACATGCTTCATTTCATTAGTTTAGAGCCTATCCTGCAATAGAGAAGTTGCCTAATTAATTACAAGTGTAAATCAACTTAATCCAACAAAGAATAGACAGGATTTTAGCAAGATTAGAGAGGAAGGCATCAGTATGAATTTGAATAAAAAGTGAGAGAAAAGTCTTCCAATTATGTCTAAGCACAAGGATTAAGAGATCAAAATACCACCAATATGGGGCGCAAATAACTATATGTTATGGAGTTATTAGTTTCACATTGCAAAAGCCTCTCATTAAGAATAATATATATATATATATATATATATATATATATATATATATATATATATATATATATATATATATATATAATATGAGGGAATTGAATGCACGTTGTGGTGCGCTGCGGCTTGTAGGTTTAAGTGCTATGACATTTCGTGCTCTTCTCCCATTTGCTTATCAATTTCTCTATTTCTCTTCGTAACTCCCTTGTTTCCTGCTTTCTTTTCCTCATAATCTAGATTCATTCCCTTCTTTTTCACGGTATGTATAACCTAAATAGTTTATTTTGCTATTTGATTTTTATTTTTATGATATTTTGCATTTTTGTTGTTTTTGTCTATTTTTGGTTGGTTGTTAGTTATCTCCTTCCTATAAATACATGGCATACTTGTTATTATATATTTTTGGTGTTGCCCTATATGCTGTTGGGCAAAAGCATCAATGTTTTGGTGTATATGCCATGGCATGACTCATGTCGTGTCACGGCGTCTGTTTGAATACTGATGCGTGCTTAGTTCATGTCGCGGTATAAGTCTGAATTTGGTTAAATGTTGCAACGTTACACCTTAATGTCGCAGCGTGATGTGATTTTTGGCTTGGGTATTGTGGCGTGAGTGTGAATGCCGTGGCATGTTCTTGAATATGTCTGAATGTCGCGGCGTGTGGTCCCAATATATACAAAATTGATCTATTTTATATGTTGTTTATACTTTTGAATACTCAATTCTGACATTTTGAATATTTTGATAGGTTAGGCATACTATACCTCTCATACCATACCTTCCAAATGCCAAAGAGGATCTAGCAGTCAGCGCAACAGGGAGCTTTTTCCTCCTCCTCCTGAATATGACAGGAGGAAGTTCATATCAGCTCTCGCGCTTAAAGATACACGTTACTAGTTACTAGGCCCATCATTCCAAAGCGAGGCTTCTCCTTCTCTAGGGCCATCTACTATGAGATTGAGGGAATCCTCAACCAGTTGTTCGCAAGTTCTACGCGAACGTAACTTTCTCTGGTGGGGGAGTACTATAGTAAGAGTGCAAGGAAGCATGGTCTCCTACTCTGCTGCATTTATCAGGGTGGCTTTGAGCTTGCCTCCACCCCCTGAGATTTGTGAGTACTCAGCGTTCCTACAATGGGAGCTAGAGGAGGGCATTGACCTTAACACAGTCATTGTCAGGATTCGCACCGCTGAGGCTCAGCTAGTTGTCTGGACCTTAAGTGTGCAGACGCAGAGGGCGAGGTTCTTCCTCTGATCCTGTTTGATGCCAAAGGCCAAGGTTTGGCATTATTTTTTCTCCACCTGGATTCTCTCATCAGCGAACTTATCCGAGGTGACACGCGACCTGGCTATTCTGATATATGCCATCCTCGAGCGCCGGTCCATTAATGTTGCTCAGCTCATACTGGACTAGATCTAGAGGTCGGTGAGGGAGTACAAGAGCCTCTTCTTCCCTTCCCTCATCCACACATTGTGTAGCAGGAAGCATGTACAATGGGGGCCACACGAGGAGTTTACTGATGTTAAACAACCTCTTAATGATTATGTCATTGAAAGGCTGGGAGTAGCTCCACCATTAGAACCTGTCAAACACCAACAAGCTCGTAGAGAGCCCAGAGCAGCCCCACCACCTGACGTAAACTGGCATACCCAAATTGAGGCCCAGATGGCACAATTAGCTGCCATGCAGACTTTCTAGTATCAAATACATCTTCCAGACACAACGGTGGATGGCAAATTGCTTAGGACTACATATGGATGATTTTTCGGTGCCCAAGTACCCACCCGAGGATGTAGTTGTCCCTCCCCAACCGCAGCAGGACCCATAGGATGTAGATGACGCTGATCAAGAGGAGGAGGATAACTAGCCCTACTACATATAGGGCATTTTCTTTCATGTTATTTTTGTTATATTTTATGTACAGTGGAGACACTGTTTTCCTTAGGTTTGGGGGAGCATCTTAACATGTTTTGTTTTTGGGGGGATTGTATGAAAGTGAATGAAAAGCATGTTATGATGTTAAAAAGCTTTGATGGTTATTGTATATATTATTATGATTATACATAGTTTTTTGTTTATTTTGTTTATTAATGTTAAGTGGTTATATAGTTTTTATGTTTTTATTGCATATATGCCAAATGGAATGCATGTTTGAATATTCAACACAAAGTCGAATTAGTTAAAATGCATCACAATGGGCTAACCACTAGTGTAGTTTTGGTTGTCCTATGATAATATTGCTTGTGAATTGCCCTCTTTGAAGAGAAACTATATGCGATCAAGACACATGTTTAAACAATCTAATCACTTATTAATGCATGATTTAGATCTCACTCGTATGTGCGTGTACCTTTGAAAATGATATGAGTGCATGTTTAGAGAAGGTTTATGAATAATGTATGTTGAGATTTCAAGTATCCTAGAAATTGTATTTAAACTCTCTTGAAGTAAAATCCTAGATTATGCATGATGAGGAAATGATTAAGGCATTGTTTAGACTGATTGAGCCTTTCAAGCTTACCCTGATGTGATTATATCCATAGGTCCCCTTTTGAAGCTTAAATAATGTTGGCCTTTATGTTTTTCAACAACCATTGTATTCCCTACCATATAACCATTCTAATACATGTGAAAGCCTTGCATTTTCATCCTACCACCATTGTTTATTGAGTACATAATATGTTATTTCTTGAAGTGAGTCAAGTGATTAGGGGTATTATGCATGTCAATTACAAAAATAAACTTGGAATCATTTGTAATAAAAGAAAAAGCATTGCTTTGTTTAAGCATAATTTAAAAAAAAAGTCAAATACAAAAAGCATTGAATAGTTCTAAAGAGTTTTAAACTTTTATTTTTGAATACCCTAATAGTTTCACTTGGTGACTCAAGTCTTGAAATAATATGTTTATGTTTCTCAATGTTTGTATTAAATCCCTTCCATGTTGTTCTTCTGTCCATAACCATTGGTCGTACATTACAAGCTATGTAAGTCCCTTCTGATCCTTAGTTGTGTGTGATTTACATTAATGGAAAGAGAGTTTAAAGACAATCTTGTGGATTATTTGATTTCTATGCATATATGTTCAGAAACTTATCCGGATGTGTATGACTTGAGAAGGAACTTTAGCTTGCATGCTTGTAGGAGATGTGATTGGCATGAAAAATGGCTTTGAATGTTTTCATGCCAAAGATTGTGTATGTGTGGAGTTGATTGTGAGGCATTAGCATTCTTTGAAGGCTTAAACAATTATTTTACACTAGTTGTGGTTTCAGTGAAATTAGAATTCATGTTAGAGGCTGAATGTATGTTGAAGCATAAGATTATCAAGCAAGTTTACTTATTCATACTTTGTTTTGCTCGAGGACTAGCAAAAACCTAAGTTTCGGGTGTGATAACTTCATACAATGTAGTTATTTATGCCCTATATCTGTGTTATATAGAATGCTTAGTCCTTGTTATTATGCATATATGAAAGATTTCAAGCTTATATTTATTGAATTCAATTGTGATATCTTCTTATATAATCTTGAGGAAATCTGGTATAATTCTTCATATGAATAAGTGAATTTGCAATTGTTATTAACTTGGTGATTTCCCTATTGTAGGAATATCTCCAAACAAGCAAATTTATGGAAGACTTGGACCTGTATTGGAAGAAAAAGCCCAAGGTGGATTTTAGCATCTCACGTCGTGGCACAGACATGTTCATGCCGCTGCGTGGTGCACTCAACCTACTGCATACTAAAACCTGAGGCTTGAATGTTGTGGCGCAAAGGAGTGAATGTCACGGCATGGTGACCTAAATTTAACGCGTGTCGCGGCGCAAGGTGATTCATGTCGTAGCGTGATAGTGAAAAATTAGCCTATCAATACTTATTTTAGGCAATTCAGAAAACGAGTTTTTGACATTTTAGAACACAGCTGCTACGGTTTGTTGTTGAGGTTGAAAGGAAGTTAAAGGGACCAAAGTTGAAGGCCATCTTCTTCAAGGAAGAAGATTCAAGTATCAAAGATCACTATATTGAGCTTCCATCTCTTACTGCTTTTACTTTCTCTCATCTATTGCCATGACATTGATTATTTGTGATAGATTTTCATATGTCATAAGTAGCTAAGCTATGTTTAGGGATTTTTTTGGATCCTTCTACAAATATTGATGATTTTGTAACCTTTTGAGTTAAAATAGATGATTTGGGTTTGTTTAACCATATTTCTCCTAATGCTCTTGAGTGTTTGGCCAATGTTTAATGTAAATGGATTAAATCTACTGAACTAGAAATAGGGATTTAAGTTTGAGATAATGGATATGGTTAATGCATGTTTGATTTCATTCTAATGGTGGAATAAATTAATTAACTAATGGGCTAGACATATACCTATTGGTCATGCATAGTTATTGATGAGAATCGTTCTTAATGAGTAGAGTTTGCACTAGTTGTAACACCCCAAATTTTGTTTTTTTTGAATAAATATGAGTTTTATAATTTTTGTGATTTTTGAGAACTTTTGTAGATTTTTCTGAAGTTGTGATTATTTTAATATTATTTCGGGCTATATGTGGGCCCGAGGAGGGCCTAAAAAAATAAAAATTTTCTAGGACCAGAAAATTTTGGATTATTGATTTAGGGCTAGGGAAGCATACTAAACCCAAAACCGGAAACAGTTTTTGAGATTTTATTTTACAGCAATTTTGTGTTTTTCTATTATCCATTGGATAATGCTATTATCCATTAGGTAAAACTATTATCTATTGGACAATAGATACTGACTTTATAAGCACTAGGTATTATCCATTGGTTGATATATACTGAAAAATATCTTGTTTGCACCAATAGGAAGAAAGCTTCAAGGCTAAGCATGGTGGTGGTCAAACTTGAGGGTTATGACATCTTTATGATGAACCAATAAGAAGCTAGTCTCCATAAAATGAACCAATGAGAGCTAGTCTCACATAATGGCTTTGACTCCTCCTTAGCAACCAATAGGAAGCAAGATGTTAGCCACCCAACCTATAGAAAACAAGCTTGTTTAGCAAGCTTGGTGAAAGTCTACAAAGATGGCTTTGACTACATGTAAAGAACCAATGGAAAGCTAGCTTCATAGTTAAGTTTGGAGGCTTGAACTTGGACACCCTTAAGGCTAAGGGGACTCATGGCTAAGGCTTCAAGGAGAGGCAAAGGATGACTCTTGATCATTCATTACAATTCTATCATCTTCCTAAAGCAAAGCAAAGCCAAAAACACTCTCATTTTCTCTCCACCATAGCCCACGGCCAAGAGGCCAAAAACACACTTCCAAACCTCAATAATTCCAACCAACCTTACTTCTTGAATCCTTATACCATACTAAGACACTTTGTAGTTGTAACCAAGATCTAGTTCTATCTTCTTCTTTCTTTTCTTCAAGCTTAAAATTTGAAGGTTTTTGAGGTAAAGTCTTTGATCTTCATTTTTAATCTTGTTTTAAAGTTCTAACCATGATTTTGAGCCATGGTTATCTTAGTTTAAGCCTTGGATGTTAATATTGAATGTTTTCTTTGTTTTTAAGTTCAAGTTGGTGGTGAAAGCTTGGAGCAAGAAGCAAACCAATGAGCTTTGGACATCATCCAAGGTAAGAGGGAGATTTAACCTCATCAACCACTCATGGTGGTGAGGAACGAATTGTGTGTGTGTGAATAATCCATGTGTGGGTTGTTCACTTGTTTGTATAAATTTAGTACTTTGTGTTTATTTACCTTATATGCTTTTATTGCTTTGATATTATGCATGAATTTGTTAGAATAGATTATTGATGATTGATATATATGATAGGATGTGATTCATGTTAGAAATGAAACAATTTTTGGTCTCCAATGGACCATGAGGCTCATGGTCTCCATGCCCCAAAATGGGTATACCTAGTTAAAATTATTTTATAAATAATAAAGTCAAATAATTGGGAACTAAGGAAAAGAAATTAAAAGGGATTTTGGTTCCAAAGACCACTTAATTCACGGCCATGAGGCTTGTTTTGGATAACCTAGTGCAAAAATGATTTATTAATGGCAAACCTAGTTGATTAGGTGAAATGAAATAAATGAAAGTTTTATAAAATGAAAACAAGAAATAAATAAATTTTATTATTTCACAAATGTTAATTTTCAGCAATAATGTTAGAAATTAGGGTTTTAAAGTGAAGTGGTAATTTGAGGTATTTTGATAAAAACGGTTGTTAGTAAAATAAATAGGAAAGATTTTATTAAATTAAAATAATATAGATTTTGAGAAAAATGATAGAAAATATTATTTAAATGTGTTTTATTGAGAAAAATGAGAATTTGAAGTCCAAAATGTTATTTTAAACTTAGAAAGTTTCAAAATTAATTTTAGAACGTCAAGAAATATTTTATATAGTGAAAAACAGTCGAAAACCTTATGTGTTTCAAAAACGTGGATTTTTGAACTACGTAATATAGAAAACATCAAAATAATTTTACCCAATTGAGAAAACGTTAAATATTTACGCGATTTGAAAATGCAACAGAAATGTTGCGTGATTGTGAAAATGCGATAAAATGGCTACGCGATTGAAAATATAGTAGGATTGCTATTGGACCAATGTATGGGACCCAGAATTATGAGTTGTGACTTTGGCCTGTAATTGGTTTGTTTATACATTAATCATGCATTGTGAAAGTCCAGTGGACTATGTTCAAGCCAGTGACCTAGGAGTTGAATTACACCTTAATGCGGGTGCGATAAGTATAGTGTAGGTCACTTGTTGACCTTGGGGACGTCAGCATGCGGGTTTTCCACAATGAGTAGTTGGTAGCCCCTCTGTACCTTGGATCAGATCGATGCAACGTGTAACACCCCAAAATTTCCAATCTCTTAAACAGTAATTTTGACAGTTAACAGAATTTCACTGTTTAGTGATTTCTGAGCGCTGTAAAATTAATTTGATTATTCCATCAGCGTATTTGATCGTTTTGAGTGATTTACTCCGTGTCAGGAAAATAAAAATTTTCGGGCGGAGGAAAACTTTACGTAATTTAATTTTTACCGTTAGGTAATTAATTTACGTAATCTGATTTGATATTTATGCATTTTATAATTTTTGTGATTTTATGGATGATTTTGAAATTTTTTTCTTGTTTGTGGGCCCCGCAAGGGGTATGTGGCCAGTGGCCATATGTGGGCCCATGTGGGTCCCACAAAGTGAAAAAATTTTCTACGCATAGAAAAATTTGTACTTGTTTAGATGGAGACAGGGGATCTTACTAAACCTGAATCCGAAACAGTTTTAGAAAATTTCTTGTACTGTATTTTATACTGTACTTAATTATCGGATGATAAAAATACAGTAAAAATATTATTTGTAGGATACAAGACTAAATATTATACTGCGTAGTCAACAAAGAGAGCTTGACTTGATTTATACCCTTGGATGAGAATACTTAGTTTGAATATTAACCATTGATTTAATCAAAGGTTAAGAAACAAACTTAATAAAGAAGCCTTGGATAATAACCATTGATTTAATCAATGGTGTGAGAATAAGCTTAGTTAGGAAGGCTTTGATATCAATCATAGATGTAATCAAAGGTGTAGAATTGGTCTTGAAAAATGACAAAGACCATTTATAACCATTGGATTTAGATTAAATCAAGGGTGGAGATTTAATCTTAAAAAATGTAAAGACCATTTATGACCATTGGATGAAGAATCAATCAATGGTGGAGATTTGGTCTTCTAAAGTAGCAAAGACTAATTAGGACCCTTGGATTAAAAGTTAGAAGGAGCAATCTTGACCATTAATTTTGGAGACACATCTAAGGGCTAGAATTTAAAGGAGAAAGATCCAATGGCCTAGATTAAGTCTTCTAACCTACCTAAATCTACCTAAATCCTAACCATTGAATTAATCAATGGCTAGAAATGCTTCAAATGGTGGCAAATAATGAAGACAACTTTATTGAATGCATTATGAAGAGAAATTGATGGTTTTGGAGTGTTTAGAAGACAAAGAGACAAGTTTTATGTCATTTTTGCATGTCTTGGTCAAGTTAGACATCATAATGGCTTACTTTTGATTTTTTGCACTCAAGAAGAATGAAAGAAGGGGGGACTACGAATTTGGTGCTGCATGAAGGAGTTTGGAAGACCATAATTGCATGCTTTAGTCATTATTGTCTTCCTTGGTCTTCATTGATTCATTTTCAAGAAGGAAACTTAGAAAATTTTCTCTCCATCTCCTTTCTTCTCTAGATTTTGGCCAAGCCCTCCAAGAACACCTTCCATCACTCAAAAATTTTATCCAACTTGATTTTCTAAACCTAAACATCATTCTAAGAACATCTCTAGTTAAGAGTTTTTCCAAAATCATTCATCTTGATCTTCAAATTCAAGCTTCAAGTTTCTATCAAAAATCAAAAATTTCATCTTTGTGCTTCAAGAGAAACCATTCGGTCATACTACCTAAAATCACCATTCAAGCTCTTTTAATTTCATTCAACTTTAGATCTTGAATCTCCATGATATTCTAAGCAACTTTCATGTTGGAGATTTTCTCTAAATCATTCATCTTCAACCTTGTTCTTCAAGCTAAAGATTGAAGCTTTAATGGTGAAATTTGGTACTCTTCACTTTTCTTTTGATTTTCAAGGTTCTAACCATGATTCTAATCCATGGTTTTCTTATTCAAGTCTTGTATATTAATTATTTGTGTGTTTTATTTTGTATTTGAGAAGCCCTTGGTGGTGAAGGACTTGGAAAAAGAAGCAAATCAAGAACCTTTGGAGGATCTTCAAGAGGTAAGAGGGAGATCCATCTCACCAACCAAGCATGGTGGTGAGAGATGGTATTTTATTTGATGGATGTGGAATCCATGTGAGGATTCATATCCATGGTCATGTAATTAATTTGTGGGTGTTTATGAGCTTTGATTAATTTTTTTATGCTTGATATGCTTTGCATGATTTTATAGCTTTGATGATATGCTTGATATGCTATACATGCTTTTATGGCTTTAATGGTATGCTTATATTATTTATGTTGAAATATATATGTATATGCCATGACTTGATGGTGGAAAGGAAATTGATTTTTGGCTCCAATAGCCAAGGAAGAGCTACTCGGTTTTGATGCCCTTGATTAGGGTTCATGTTGAAAATTTTCAAGAACAAAAGAATTGATTTTTGAGTACTTAGAACATGGTGAATTTGAACAAGACACCTCAAAATAGGTGTTCACAAATTAATATTTTCATGAAGGATGAAAATGGATGATTTGAAGAGTATGGAAAATAAACAAAGGATTTGCTTTTCAAGAGAACAAGAATATGATTTTTGGAGGAATTTTTATTAATTTATTTTGTGTAAAAAGATCTTAAGTGTTTTTCTAAACATGAGTTTTGAATGAAAACGGGCAAACGTTGATTTTAAGGATTTGCAAAGAAAGTGAAAAAGAATTTGTAAAGAAAGTAAAAAATAAATTTGAACAAATGGGTTTGGTTTTATAACCATTGATATTTCGATTTTGAAAAACAAAATTTTAATGATTTTGTTTGTGTAAAACCATATCAATTTAAAAGGAAAAGTATTTGATGACTTTAATGGTTTTGTTTGTGTAACACCATATTGATTTAGAAGGAAAAAAAATGTTTTGATGATTTCAATAGTCATGCCCACGTTTTTGAAGGCTTGTAATGCCTTGATTTTTATGAACAAAGTGAATTTCAAAGTGGAAACGTAACTGGATTTAATACAAGGATTTTGGAAAAAGAATCAGAGCGTTTATCACTTGAGAAAATCAAGTTTTTGTAAACTAAAATGTTTTCAACTTCAATTTATTTTGAAGAAGGTTGTGTTTGGAAATTATTTGGGAAAAATGAAGAATATAATGGTGTTTTGAAAATTTACTAACGTATAACTTATTTTCAAGTTTTGAAATACGTTAGAAAATGTTAAGTTTTGAAACGTTGATTTACATCAATGGAAAAGTGATTTTTGTGAAATATATTTTTTTTAAAAAAAAAATTTCTTGAGTAAAGAACTGTGGAAAAATATTTTCTTGAGTAAGAAAATATATTAAATGAAATATAAAGTTATATTATTTTGAGAAAAGTTGAAAAGGAATTTTTGAAGGTTAAGAAGTAATTTCTATAATGAAATTGTGATGAAAACGCTTTTCACGTATCTTAAAAACGTGATTTTTAAGCTTTCTAATTTTTGAACAATGTGTTAAAAATGATATTGATTTATTTAAGTCCAAAATAATGTTTGGAATATTGAGGAATATTTTATGTGATTGAAAAATGTTGAAAAATATTTTATGTATCTTAAAAACAATTTGAAATACAATGTAAAATATTTCTACCGATTTGAAAAATGTTTAAATATTTCTACGATTTGGAAAGCGTTTAAATATTTTACGCGACTGAAATATTGTTGAAAAATCACTACGTGATTTGAATAGTGACGAGAATATTTTTATGTGATTGTGAAAATGATAGAAAATTGTTATGAGATTTGGAAAGTATTTTGAGAATGATAGAAAATGATTTACGTGACGTAAAAGAATGATTTCTAAGTTACGCAATTTTGAAACAATGGAAAAATATTATGGGATTTGATAAATGTATATTTTTACATGTTTAAGAAAAACGTTGAAAAATTAATACGTGGTTTAAAAGTGCAACAGAAGAGTTGCAGCATTTTGAAAACGTAACAGAAGTGTTACGATATTTGAAAACGTAACAAAAACATTTTTTTGGAATTGTGAAAACGTAACGGAAATGTTGCGCAATTTTGTAAAGACACGGCGAAAGTGTTTTATAACTATGAAAATGTGATAACATGATTTCACTGTTGGAAATACAGTATGATTACTGTTGAAGCTTGTGATTGGTATTATACCTGTGATTGGTAATTGGTGCATTATACATGCATTGGAATGGTCCGATGAGGATTTGGATATGGCTGATTGCCTAGGAGAAACACACCTCTTGAGTGGGTGCGATATGCGTAGTGTAGGTCACTTTGGTTGACCTTGGGGCATCGGGGTGCGGGTTGCCTACAATGGACAGTGAGTCGCTCTCTACCGTAACCGTAGGTTAGACCGACGCGACACACCGATGATCCTGACCGAGACACTATTCTTAATCAAGATCTGATAAAGACTGTCGTGTATATGCTAGATGTGCAAAAATCAAAATGAGGATTATAGCACGTGGTCTGAGGCATGTGGTACCGACAGATTCTTTTCGATCATTTCTCCGACCTGAGTTTAGCTCCATGGAGTAGGAAATCGAGTCTTGTGTACATGCATAAACTGAACATTTATATCTGTGTGATATATATTAATTGAGGAATATTGGCTATGACAATTGTTTTGAATAATTGGATGATGATAGTTGATTAATGTTGATAGCATGATTTTAATATTGTATCTGTGTGATAACCATAATGATGATGGCATGATTGTAATTATGATATTGTTGTTTGTGTTATCTCTGTGCTGCCATGTTGGTACTGGTGTAGGTGATCTCACCTCTTTGTTATGTTGTTTTTGCTATGTCTGTATTATTAAAATTATACAGTAGAAGGAACGAGTTGTCTTAGACATAGCGGGTGACAAATACTTCTACGTTTGGAGACAACATCAGAGAATGACCTTGCAGACAGTGTTGAAACGGAAAAGATGTTTGAGGACAAGGAACAGACATAGAATAAATGTCTGATGCTTCAAGATGGACATTCCGATGAACATTCTGACATTAGGGACAACAATAAGGAGTGGACATTCATGACTTGTTGGGGAGCAGTGTTGACAAGGAGTAGAGTTCGATGTATCAAGTTTGATACAGGGAGAAGGAACAAGTATGTTAAGTTTTCATCGTTAGTGTTACACCGTGCTATTAAGTAGGAACCGTAATGGGTTTGCTACTTGTGGAAAAAGAAAGAACAAAAGAGTCTCATTAATTTATATTTCTCTTTAAATTGTGTGTCAATATTGAATAATGAGTAATTGAAATATGATTACCTAATATTTTCAGTAAATTTACGTGTCAGTAAAGAAAGAAATTTTTAAAACCATATTTTTATAATTCAAACTTGTGTGAACTTCTTTTCAGATTATGAGTCGGGAGTCGGAAAATGTGATGCCCTAGAGAGGGTGTTACACAACGCACCGACGATTCAGACCGAGACATTATTCTTAATCAAGATTTGGCATAGACTGTCTTGTATAATGTCTGATGTGTACGTTGATAAAAGTTTATAACACTTGGTTTGAGGCAACCGAGATACAGACAGATCTTCTAGATCATTCTCTCTGACTTGTGTTTAGCTCCATGGAGTAGGAAACTAGTTCATTATGCATGTGCATAGTCTATCTACATATTATTATGGTAATTTATATCTGTTGAAAAATGATTGATACTTGATGCCCTGACTATATTTATTGTTTATTGTATCTGTATGACATTATTATCATTTCTATTTTTGTGCTGCCATGTTGGCAATGATATAGGTGATCTCACCTCTTTATATGTTATTTCTGTGTTGTATTTATGATTGGTAAAAAAAGTGAGGAAGGTGAGGAAGAACAACATCCATATTGTTTGTGTTGATTTCTGAGTTTGTATGGCATCGGGATGCGAACTGATTAGTTTTGTGAGGGTACAATTTCATGATGACATTAATGCATAGAACTTCAATTGGGAAGCGGAGGGTGTGACATACCGAAGAGATGCATCTGTGTTTGTTAGCAGGACCCGGCAAGAGGTCACTGTTTTTACTTTTAGTGTTAGGTTATGTTTAGAGTTTAACATGCCTATAAGAGATCTCTAGGGTGATATCCATTATAACTCAAGGGAGGATTCTGAGGTCTCATCCGCTCGAACTCCCGTTCGTCCAATCTTACCCCATCTAAGGGATTTGACTAATAAGGAATCTGAGGAAGAGAAGGATCCATCTGAGGACCCAACTCCCTAGGCATGGACTTGGGCCAATCTATAGTTATTGTAGTAGTTGTATATATTTATTTTGAGAACTTCAGTCTTATGTATTAAAGTTTGTCGCTAACTTATATTATGTTCATGATGTATATTATTTAGTGATGCTGTCTGGTATTTTGATATTTGGGTAAGTCTACATTATAAGTAAAAAGAAATTTTATAACTCGTATTATTATATTAAATAATAATAAATGATTTACAACTTGGGTATGTTTTAATTATAAATTGTTAAAAATGTTATACCCTATGATAGGTGTTACATTAGTTGGTATCAGAACCCAAGTTAGAGTCTTTGAGTTTGTGGTTAGGTCTGTCTTGTTTGTGTTGTGTGATTCTCTGTGTTTGGTTTTTAAATGGAAACAATATTGTTTGAAATGATTATACTTGACTTTTATTTTGTATTGTTTAGTTTGATTTTGGAGAAAGCAATGGCTGGCGTTCGAGATGGACGTATGAATGTGGCACGTGACAATGAAAGTATGGTTGCGGCTGCAAAAGCAATGCAAAGGATGGCAGACATCATTGTGCAACAAAATCAAAGAGCTACTCAGCAACAAGAAGCAACCGTGGAAACTCAAAATCTATTAGAGTTTCACCGAAATAATCCGCCAAAGTTCAGATAAGAGTTTGATCTGGAGAAGTCGAATCTTTGGATCAAAGAGTTGGAGAAAATATTCCGAGGTATGGGTTGTACCAATGAGAGAAAGGTAACTTATGCTACCTTTATGCTTGTCGGGGATGGCGAAGACTAGTAGACTGGAACACAAAGACTGTTGGAGGCAGAAAGAAGGGCGATCACGTGGGAAGTTTTCAAGAACAAGTTCCTGGAAAAGTATTTTCTAGCCAGTGCCAGACACGCTAAGGAAATGGAATTCCTTGGCCTGCGACAAGGTGTAATGTCTATCAGTGAATACGCTGTAAGAATTGAGAGCTTGTCAAAGTTTTCAAGCTACTTCCAGTTACAACCGGATGAGGAGTAGAAGTGCCAGAAATTTGAGGAATGTTTAAGGCACGATTTGAAGTGTGCAGTGTTACCTCTGGGAATTAGGCAATTCCCAGCTTTGTTTGACAAGTGTCGTCAAATTGAGGAGCTGGATCAGCATCGGGACACTAGAAACCGAAACTTTGGACCTACTCGATTCCAAAAGGGAAGGAGTAGCGATGGTAACCGTTATCAACAGAAGCCGTATGCAAGACCACCGGGAAATCAAACTTAGCAACAATCGTATGGGGAAGGTTCTAGTGGCAACAAGTTTGGTCAGGCCAGGACGTCTTCATCTAAATGTCTTAAGCGTGGAAAGGACAACCTGACAAAAGATTGCACAATCAAGGGGATTATATGCTTCCGATGTGGAAAGCCTGGATATGTTTCAAAGGACTACAATCAACCTAAGATGGAACGCTCTGCAGGCAACGTCCATACTGTAAGGCCCTTGGCGGGGGGAAGAGTATATACCATGAGCTGAGAGGAAGCCTCTAAGTCTGAGGATCTGATTATGGAGGAGTGTGCTATTGAAGGTAATCCTTTAACAGTGTTATATGATTCAGGAGCGACTTATTCATTCATTCTTATGATTTTATGGATTATTTGGGATTATCTGTGTCAACATTGCCTTATGATTTGAGTGTTTTACCCCTACTGATAAGCCTGTAATTACTACAAAAGTTTGCTTAAATTGCCCTGTCTGTGTTAGGGATCGAATCTTTTCTGTTGATTTGATATGCTTGCCTCTTTCAAAGATTAATATAATCTTAGGAATGGATTGGTTGTCATCTAACCATATCCTGTTAGATTGTTCCAATAAGACTTTAGTTTTTCTCGAGACTAAGAATTTTGGATTTCTGACAGCTAATCAAGTCGAAGCTTGCTTAAAGGAAGGAGCCCAAGGATACATGTTGTTGTCTTCCTTGGAGGTCAAAAGTGAAGAGAATGTGAAAGATATTCTTGTAGTCAACGAGTTTCCTGAAGTCTTTCCTGATGATATACTGGGATTACCACCGAAAAGAAAATATAGTTTTCTATTTATCTTGTGCCAGGAGCTGGACCTATATCTATGGCGCCCTATAGGATGTCGTCGTTAGAGTTGGCAGAACTCAAGAAATAGTTGGAGGAATTATTGGAGAATCAATTCGTGAGACCCAGTGTGTCACCATGGGGAGCCCCGGTATTGTTGGTCAAGAAGAAGGATGGGACTTCTCGCTTATGCGTAGACTATCAACAGTTGAACAAGATCACGATCAAGAATAAATATCCTCTTCCAAGGATAAATTATTTGATGGATCGCCTACGGGGAGCTGTTGTATTTTCCAAAATTGACTTATAATCTGGTTATCATCAGATTCGTGTGAAGGTGGAAAATATTCCTTAGACAGCATTTCAGACGCGATATGGACATTATGAGTATTAAGTGATATCGTTTAGAGTAACAAATGCTTCTGCCATATTCATGGATTTCATGAATAGGATCTTTCGTTCTTGTCTTGACAAGTTTGTCATTGTCTTTATAGATGACATCTTGATCTATTCTCAAAGCCCGAAGGAACATATGGAACATCTCAGAGTGGTTCTCCAGATTTTGAAGGAGAATAAGTTATATGCTAAGTTGTCCAAATGTGAATTCTGGTTAAGCGAAGTTCAATTTTTAGGCCATGTAATTTCAGAGGAAGGAATTCAAGTAGATGCGTCAAAAGTGGAGATAGTTCTGCAATAGGAAAGGCTGAAGACTGTATTAGAGATCTGTAGTTTCATCGGATTAGCTGGTTACTATCGAAGGTTTATTAAGGGGTTTCCAAGATAGCAGGACCTCTTATCCAACTTACACGAAAGAATCAACATGGACTGATGCATGCGATGAAAGTTTTCAAGAGTTGAAAAGATGATTGACTACTTCGCCAATGTTGATTTTACCTTATCCCAATAAACATTTTGAGGTGTATTGCGATGCTTCGTATCAGGGTTTAGGCTGTGTAATTATGCAAAACCTAAGGGTTGTGCCATATGCTTTGAGGCAATTAAAAGTGCACGAGAGGAATTATCCCACTCATGACTTAGAATTGGCAGCTGTGGTGTTTGCATTGAAAGTCTGGAGACATTTTCTTTATGAAGCAACATTCAATGTCTAAAGCGATTATTAGAGCCTGAAGTATTTGTTTGACCAGAAAGAGTTGAATATGAGGCAGAGGCGATGGTTAGAATTTTTGAAGGGCTATGATTTTCAACTTCAATATCATCTTGGAAAAGCGAATGTCCTAGCAGATGCCTCGAGTAGAAAGATGCTTAGTGTTTCTGCTATGATGGTTAAAGAGAGTGAATTGATAGAACAATTTAGGGATATGAGGTTGTTTGTGAGATTGACACCAGGAAAGATTTATTTGAATATGATTACTATCTCGAATAATTTAATGGATGAAATTTGAGAGAAGCAGAAAGATGACCAATATTTGCAAGACAAGAGGGAATTAATGAAGCAAGGCACAATGTCAGAATTCGAGGAAGGAACAGATGGGATTCTAAAGTTCAAAGAAAGGATTTGTGTACCTAGTGACTCGGAACTTAGGAGATTGATTCTTGATGAAGCTCACAAGAGCAAATTAAGTATGCATCCCGGAGCAACCAAAATGTATCAAGATTTGAAGAGGTTGTATTACTGGCAAGGGATGAAGAGAGATGTTACTACGTATGTATCATCCTGTTTAGTTTGTCAGAAAGCTAAGGTTGAACATCAACGGCCTTCTGGCATGTTGCAACCTTTGGCTATTCCCGAATGGAAATGGGATGACATCGCGATGGATTTTGTTGTGGGACTGCCAAAGACAAGAAGGGGTTATGATTCTATCTAGGTAATTGTTGATCGACTTACGAAGTCAGCGCATTTCTTGCCAATTAATATCAAGTACTCAATGGAAAGGTTGACCTAAGTGTACATCGGTGAAATCGTTAGACTTCATGGTGTACCCTCTAGTATAATTTCGGATTGAGACCCGAGATTCACATCAAGATTTTGGCAAAGTTTACAAGAAGCGATGGGAACAAAACTTGGTCTAAGTTCTACTTACCATCCACAAACAGATGGTCAGTCAGAAAAGACAATTCAGTCGTTGGAGGATTTGTTGAGGGCTTGTGTACTAGAACAGTTTGGAAGTTAGGATGAATACTTACCTCTGATAGAATTCACTTACAACAACAGTTTTCATTCAAGCATAGGGATGGCACCCTATGAGGCATTGTACGGGTGACGATGTAGAACACCATTGTGTTGGTATCAAGATAGTGAAAGTGTTGCTTTTGGACTAGAGCTTGTGCAACAAACCACAGAAAAAGTAAAGATGATTCAAGACAATATGAGGATAACTTAGACTCAGCAGAAGAGTTATTCTGATAAAAGAAGAAGACTGCTTGAGTTTGAGGAAGGTGACCATGTGTTTTTGCGAGTGACACCCACAATCGGACTCAGATGAGTGATTAAGTCTAAAAAGCTCACTCCAAAATTTATCGGGTCATATCAGATTCTTCTTCGGATAGGCCCAGTAGCTTATCAAATATCATTACCACCTTTTCTTTCAAACATTCACAATGTTTTTCATGTATCACAATTGCGGAAGTACATTCCTGATCCTACTCATGTCATCGAACCGGATATAGTACAATTGAAAGAAAATTTAACCTATGAAACACTTCCTATCAAGATCGAGGATCGGAGGATAAAGCAACTTAGAGCTAAAGAGATTTCATTAGCTAAAGTAATTTGAAATGACATTAGTGGAGATGCAACATGGGAGTTAGAAGATAAGATGAAAGAATAGTATCCGCATTTGTTTTAGATATGATACATTTCGAGGACGAAATTCTTTTTAGAGGGGGAGAGTTGTAACACCCCGAATTTCATTTATTCTGAATAAATATAAGTTTTATAATTTTTTTATTTTTGAGAATTTTTGTGAATTTTTCTGAAGTTGTAATTATTTTAATATTATTTCGGGTTATATGTGGGCCCGAGGCAGGCCCGAAAAAATAAAAATTTTTTAGGACCTGAAAATTTTGGACAATTGATTCGGGGCTAAGGGAGCATACTAAACCCAAAATCGGAAACAGTGTTTGAGATTTTATTTTATAGCAATTTTGTGTTGTTCTATTATCCATTGGACAATGCTATTATCCATTAGGTAAAACTATTATCTATTGGATAATAGATACTAACTTTATAAGCAGTAGCTATTATCCATTGATCAATATATACTGAAAAATATCTTGTTTGCATCAATAGGAAGAAAGCTTCAAGGCTAAGCATGGTGGTGGTCAAACTTGATGGTTATGACATCTTTATGATGAACCAATTAGAAGCTAGTCTCCATAAAATAAACCAATGAGAGCTAGTCTCACATAATGGCTTTGACTCCTCCTTAGCAACCAATAGGAAGCAAGATGTTAGCCACCCAACCTATAGAAAACAAGCTTGTTTAGCAAGCTTGGTGAAAGTCTACAAAGATGGCTTTGACTACATGTAAAGAACCAATGGAAAGCTAGCTTCATAGTTAAGTTTGGAGGCTTGAACTTGGACACCCTTGGAGGCTAAGGGGACTCACGGCCAAGCCTTCAAGGAGAGGCAAAGGATGACTCTTGATCATTCATTACAATTCTATCATCTTCCTAAACCAAAGCAAAGCCAAAAACTCTCTCATTTTCTCTCCACCATAGCCCACGGCCAAGAGGCCAAAAACACATTTCCAAACCTCAATAATTCCAACCAACCTCACTTCTTGAATCCTTATACCATACTAAGACACTTTGTAGTTGTAACCAAGATCTAGTTCTATCATCTTCTATCTTTTCTTCAAGCTTAAAGTTTGAAGGTTTTTGAGGTGAAGTCTTTGATCTTCATTTTTAATCTTGTTTCAAAGTTCTAACCATGATTTTGAGCCATGGTTATCTTAGTTTAAGCCTTGGATGTTAATATTGGATGTTTTCTTTGTTTTTAAGTTCAAGTTGGTGGCGAAAGCTTGGAGCAAGATGCAAACCAAGGAGCTTTGGACATCATCCAAGGTAAGAGGGAGATTTAACCTCATCAACCACTCATGGTGGTGAGGAACGAATTGTGTGTGTGTGAATAATCCATGTGTGGGTTGTTCACTTGTTTGTATAAATTTAGTACTTTGTGTTTATTTACCTTATATGCTTTTATTGCTTTGATATTATGCATGAATTTGTTAGAATAGATTATTGATGATTGATATATATGATATGATGTGATTCATGTTAGAAATGAAACAATTTTTGGTCTCCAATGGACCATGAGGCTCATGGTCTCCATGCCCCAAAATGGGTATACCTAGTTAAAATTATTTTATAAATAATAAAGTCAAATAATTGGGAACTAAGGAAAAGAAATTAAAAGGGATTTTGGTTCCAAAGACCACTTAATTCATGGCCATTAGGCTTGTTTTGGATAACCTAGTGCAAAAATGATTTATTAATGGTAAACCTAGTTGATTAGTTGAAATGAAATAAATGAAAGTTTTATAAAATGAAAACAAGAAATAAATAAATTTTATTATTTCACAAATGTTAATTTTCAGCAATAATGTTAGAAATTAGGGTTTTAAAGTGAAGTGGTAATTTGAGGTATTTTGATAAAAAGGATTGTTAGTAAAATAAATAGGAAAGATTTTATTAAATTAAAATAATACAGATTTTGAGAAAAATTACATAAAATATTATTTAAATGTGTTTTATTGAGAAAAGTGAGAATTTGAAGTGCAAAATTTTATTTTAACTTAGAAAGTTTCAAAATTAATTTTAGAACGTCAAGATATATTTTATACAGTGAAAAACAGTAGAAAACCTTATGTGTTTCAAAAACGTGGATTTTTGAACTACGTAATATAGAAAACATCAAAATAATTTTACCCAATTGAGAAAACGTTGAAAAATATTTACGCAATTTGAAAACGTGACAGGAATATTGAACAATTGTGAAAACGCAATAAAATGGCTACGTGTTTGAAAATACAGTAGGATTACTGTTGGACCAACGTATGGGACCCAAAATTATGAGTTGTGACTTTGGCCTATAATTGGTTTGTTTATGCATTAATCATGCATTGTGAAAGTCCGGAGGACTATGTTAAGGCCGGTGGCCTAGGAGTTGAATTACACCTTAGTGTGGGTGCGATAGGTATAGTATAGGTCACTCGTTGACCTTGGGGGCGTTGGGGTGCGGATTTTCCACAATGGGCAATTGGTAGTCCCTCTGTACCGTGGATCAGGCTGATGCAACGCACCGACAATCTGGACCGAGACACTATTCTTAATCAAGATCTGGCGTAACTGTCTTGTATAATGCCTGATGTGCACATTGATAAAATTTTATAGCACTTGGTCTGAGCCAACCGAGATATAGACAAATCTTCTAGATCATTCTCTCTGACTTGTGTTTAGTTTCATGGAGTAAGAAACTAGTTCATTATGCATGTACATAGTCTGTCTACATATTATTATAGTAATTTATATCTGTTGAGAAATGATTGATACTTGATGTCTTGACTATATTTATTGTTTGTTGTATCTATATGACATTACTGTCATTTCTGTTTTTGTGTTGGCATATTGGTAATGATGTAGATGATCTCACCTCTTTATATGTTATTTTTGTGTTGTATTTATGATTGGTAAAGAAGGTGAGGAAGAACAACATCCATATTGTTTGTGTTGATTTCTGAGTTTGTATGGCATCAAGACGCAAACTGATTGGTTTTGTGAGGGTACAATTTTATGATGACATTAATGCATGGAACTTCAATTGGGAAGTAGAGTGCAACATACCGAAGAGATGCATTTGTGTTTGTTAGCAGGACCCTGCAGGAGGTCGTTGTTTTTACTTTTAGTGTTAAGTTATGTTTAGAGTTTCACATGCCTATGAGAGATCTTTGGGGTGATATCCATTATACCCTAAGAGAGGACTCCGAGGTCTCATCCTCTCAGACTCCCATTCATCCAGTCTTACCCCATCTGAGGGATTTGACTAATGAGGAATCTGAGGAGGAGAAGGATCCATCTGAGGACCCAACTCCCTAGGCATAGACTTGGGCCAGTCTATAGTTGTTGTAGTAGTTGTATATATTTATTTTGAGAACTTCAGTCTTATGTATTAAAGTTTGTCACTAACTTATATTATGTACATGATGTATATTATTCAGTGATGTTGTCTAGTATTTTGATATTCGGGTAAGTCTACATTATAAGTAAAAAGAAATTTTATAACTCGTATTATTATATTAAATAAAAATAAATAATTTACAACTTGGGTATGTTTTAATTATAAATTGTTAAAAATGTAATACCCTACGGTGAGTGTTACACTAGCTCACATGGAAATATAATGAACTAAGTAAATGAAACATGGTTAAATGACCCAGACATAGGCTTTTAACTAAGTTAGTTTCTCAAGCTAATAAATTCTGTCTCATTTATGTTGCTTAAGAGGATTACATATCATTGGTTATAGTAGAGGGTAAAGAAGGATTCCATATTCTCTAATCATTATCTTTAATTCTGATTTACTGCATTTAAGTCTTTCATTTATAGTTAACTTACACAACCCCTTATAAATTTGAATTTTCTTGAATAGTATTAAGTAAGCTATTGGTTAATATTTGGCTTTTGAGATTGACGTATCCTCGTGGGAACGATATCCTACTTTTCATTATATTACTTGTGCGACCTAGGCACTTGCGGTAGCAAAGCAACACTTTGAATACCTCTTATGTAACATGGGTTATTCTTGCAACTTCAAGTAACCTTGCCTCAATCCACTAGTCTTCAGCTTCTCCCTTCATCATGAAGGAGGCAAAAAACACTTGTTGTTCATCCGTACATACCAGCACAACAAAAATATTCTCCAACTCCTTAATCCATTCTTGAGCTTTAACATGATCGTACTCTCCATGAAAAGGTGGTGGATTACACTTTCTAAACTCAGAAAGTTCATTGAAGTTCTAGTTCCGCACCGCAACTGGTTCATTTTCTTGCTGCGGATGTGGGTTATTCCTCATTCTTTCCATTTGTTGCCTCATCACCGCATACATTTCCCTTTGCTCCCTCATTGAAGCGGTTACCTCTCTAAGCAACTCCATCATATCTACCATGTCTACATTGGTAGATGTTCTACCTCCCCGTATATGCTAGAAGATGCCATAGTATCCTACATACATAGAACATTACATATTGAGTTGATCAGGCACAATATCATGTAACCGTGTAACAGTAAACTACAAACATGCATTCACAAGGCCATTATGGAATTCTACCTATACATCTCATCATTAAGATAAGAAAATGCATAACAATAACAGTGCTAGTTCATATCCCGGCTCAATAGGATGAACTGCTCTGATACTATAATGTAACATCCCAAATACTAATACTAATGACATTTCCTGTTTATGCCTTAGTAATTAGAATTTAGTACATTACTCATAAATATCCACAATTTTACAAATAAATAGTTTGAATTAATATCAAAATATGAGTCTTTCGCAATAACATAATATACATATATACTAAAATAAAGTTTAAACAAATAGTACATAATTATACATCTATACAAGATTTACCTCATGGCACAAAATCAAAATAACTAATTACAATTGTCTAATCAAAAGAACAAAACTAAGTCTTCACACCAAAACTCCATCTTGAATGGTTGTCTGGCTCTTGCCTGGGATCATCATGGAAATCATAGAAGTAAGGGATAAGAATTATGAAAATTCTCAGTAGTTTAATAAAAAGTATGGCATCAAAATAATTCCAGCTATTTCGGAGAAAAATTTGTTTTTTAAAAAAATCATTCAAGGTCATGCTAGGAAGGTGGCAGAAAACCAAAACGGGTCCTACCTCTTCTCGAAATAGACATTCCATTTTATTATTATGTAAATCATCTAAATATCATCATAAAATCTCATTTGTCAAAATACATCATACCTCAGATCATCAGAATACATATCTCATTAATGCTAGCATCATAAAATCATTCATTTGGTAGTAACCTACTTTCAGGTTAGTGCACATCTACCTATTTATGACAATTGGTATGTCACACAGGACTACTCCGGGTAACTAGGCCATATCTATCTCAGTCTAGTAAAAAGGATGCACAAAAATCCTCATTCTAGAACTAAAGGTAGATTTCGAACTACTATGATAGAGAGGACGCACAGAAATCCTCATACTATCCAGGATTTAAGATCACCCCAACTAGTGAGGTCTTCCTCTACTACTTGATGATTAGGGAAGCTCACGTAAAGAGGGAGGTCTGCCTCAACCTCAATTACTCTGGTATAGAGAGATTCTTATATCCTCTCTTACCATTATCTAAGACTTAACCTTAGTCTAAGATATATCCAAAATCCAACTTAGCCTAGTTCCAAAAAGGGATACCCATGAGAGAAAAATTTATTTTTCATCAAATTTAATCAATCAACATTCATCAATCATGCAAATACATGCATGTAAGAGTTTTTCTCATCATAGGTAATCAAAATCATCATCAAATTTCATTTGATCCAATCAAATCAATTAATCATTTCTCAAATGTATTTAGATGCATATTCTTTTCATAATCAAGTGAATTTCAATCACTCAATTCAATGTTTAAAGTTTGTATTCAAGTCCCAGGGGGTAAAGAACTTTGTTTCTAACATTTTCAAATCAAAATACTCATTTTGGGAGTCTGGTAATCGATTACATGACACTAGATTACTAGCTTAACAAAACCATGTAATCGATTACAAGTAAGATATAATCAATTACAAGCATAATGTAATCGATTACAAGCATAACGTAATTGATTACAAGGTGCCCATAAACATGATTTACAGTTCTAGAAGCTTGGTAATCGATTATAGAAGCTATATAATTGATTACCACACAAAAATATGCAGAAAACAAAGTTTTTCAAACCTCCTAACCCAAATCAAACCCATAATCAGCAACAACATCAAACCTTCATAAATATGCACCCAAACACTTTTAAAACTACAAATCACAATATGGTATGAAACCCATTTCTTAGACATTAAAGTTCATCAAGAATCACACCAAGAAATCAAATTTTTCAAAATCCAATCAATCCACAACATCTTATCTTTTCTATTCAAAATCACCAATCAAGCTTTCAAGTTTCCAAAACTTTGTAAATGAGAGATGAATAGAAAAGCTAAGCAAAAACCCCTTACCTCAAGTTGAGATTTTCCTTTTCCCTTTGTCTTTCTTTCATTGATCTTGTTGCTCCTTGCTTGTTTCTTCCTCTTTATCTCTTGTTTCCTTTTTTCTTTTCTTATTTCTTCCTTCTTCAGCTGGTCGTGCGTGAGAGAGGAGAGTGAGTGAGAAAACGAAACAAAGAAATGAGAGAGGGAGAGGTGATGGTAACTTTAAAAAGGGAAAAGCAAAGATTAAAAATTCAATTGGAAACATTATATCTCTTAAGGATATCTTAATGTTCCATTAACGAATTTTATAACCTTCATAGGTATTATCGTAAATTTTAGAATTTCATACATTTTTCAGCTTTATTTTTCCGTAAATATCATAATGCAGCTTTATCAGACACTAAGTTTTACTATTCATCTCTAGGTTATGTTAAACCTTATGGAATTGAATTTAGAAGCTTTCAAGTGTTCATTTTTCACCCTTTATATCTTAGAAATAAATGTTCTATATTTATTTCTATCTTTTCTACTACTTGAGCCCAATTTTGAGTTTATCAGAACTATTTCTCAATTTCAATGTAATAGATTTATGCTTAAATCAATCCAAATCATTACAAAAAAATTATCAAGTATCTCATACCAATTTTTTTGAGCAACTATAACTCTGATTAAGAATATTAAATTAGGAAAGATGTTACATTTCTCACTCTTTTCTCTCTTGAGGGATATATCACCCTCTTACAATAATTTTAAGATGAAGATAAAGATTAGAAACTTTACAAGAGTAAATATACAACTTGAAAAACAAAGGAATAAAAGGATTTTATAATAAAGAGCTCAAAATATGATTTTGACGATTCAAATATCAAATCAAGTGTCAAGAGTTCTAAAAGCTTCAATCTATACTTATTTATAGAGGTTAAGTGATAAAATAGTTGTTGGTAGTATTTAGAAATGATTTCTTATGAAAACTAGCTATTTATAGCCATTAGAAACGTTTTTGGGCTCGTGGTAATCAATTACCATAGCATGGTAATCGACTTGGTAATCGATTACCATGTTTCTGTTTTGTTAAAAACACGTTTGCAACATTCTGATACTTGAAAATCAACTCTAAACACTCATAACTTCTTCATTTCTTATCTGTTTTAAGCAAATGACCACTCATTAAAAAGATACTTGAGTCTATTTTCATATGAAACAAGTTCAGAACAAAACTCAATGTATTTGGAAAGTTATCATAAAAATAGTAACCAAAGGTCAGTTTTTCAAAACTCAAACTTGACTATTTTTTATAGTTTTGAACTACTACCATGACTATCTTTTCAAAACATGTTTGTTGGGCATTTTACCTTGTAAGAGCCATTTGTAAAGATTTAAAAATATATTTGAGTAATTTTCATGTAAAACCTCTATCTTTACATAGGAGAGAGCCTAAAAGGAAAATATATCAATTCTAGTCCTTAGGCTTCTTGATGTAATCTAAGCTTCTACAAATTTCTTTTCTTCAAATCTTGTAAATGCTTAGAACATCTTATCATTCTTATTCTTCTTGAGTTGAGCATAATTGTGATTTTTTACTTTCTTGTTGTAATGCTCACTCTTGGTACTTGGACTATCCTACAAAGTATTACTCACTTAAAATAAACATTGTTAGTCCAAATTCATAATTCAATACACTACTAGAAAAATCCGATTTAGAGACGGAATTTAGATATTGAAACAATTTTGTCTCTAATAGAGATGGAAACAGAGACGGATTTAATGATTTAGAGATGGAAAATAAAATTTAAAACTTAGAGACGAAATTTAGAGACGGAATTGATCCATCTCATAATTTTCCATCTCTAATTTCAGCTCTATTTGGTCAATTTAAAGTCAAATATGCTTAGAGATGGAATTTAGAGACAAAATTTACCCGTCTTCAAATTTTTTGTCTTTAATTTCATCTCTATTTAGTCAATGTGGCATTTTAAAAAATCAAATATATTTAGAAACGAAATTTAGAGACAAAATTTGTCCACCTCTAAATTTTTCATTTCTAATTTCGTCTCTATTCAGTCACATAAGTATTTTAAAAAATCAAAAATAGTTTGAGACAGATGTGTTCCGTCTCTAAATTATATATATAATTAAATTAATAAAAAAATTTAAAGATAGAGACGAAGTGTTTCTGTCTCTAATTTTTTTACCCAAATCCATAATTCCCAAATCAGAAACCCAGTTCTTCCTAAATCACAAGTCAGAAACCCAATTCTCTCGCTCCCTCTCAACCCTCGATCTCTAATCTTCATTTTTCAGCTCGTTCTCTCAACCCTCGATCTCTCGTCTACCACCCTCATCATCATTATATGCCTCCTCTAGTGTGTGCTCTCTCTCTCTCTCTCTCTCTCTTTTCTTCATTTTTTTACTGCATTTGTTATTGATGAGGTCAATAATTGTTTTTTGGTACAATATTTGTTTGGATTTTCTTAGCGTATCAATCAAATTTTTAAAAGGCTTCAATTTTAATAGTGATAGAAGATATATAGTGTTTATTTTATTGTATTCTTATCTAGGTTTGTAGATCTTTGAGAATGAGGTTTTTGTTCACTCACCAAAAAGATGCAGAACAAGGAAGGACAACTCATTGAGCTTTATATTCCTAGGAAGTGGTACACACTTTAATCTTGTTACCCCCATCCCCCTTTTTTTGGTTTAGCAGTTGTTTTTGTTTATGGTTTATTTGTTTGTTTGGTTTTGGAATTTCAACTGATTTGCAAATTTGGTGCAGCTCTGCCACAAACAGATTGATAACTTCTCAGGACCATGCCTCGGTTTAGATTAACATTGGCCATTTGGATGAGAATGGTGTTTACAATGGCCATTTCTCCATATTCACCCTATGTGGCTTCATTCGTGCACAGGTCTCTCTCTCTCTCTCTCTCTCTCTTTCTCTCTCTCTCTCTCTCTATATATATATATATATATATATATATATATATATATATTATTTTACCAATTTTCTAATCTATTTTAGAATTTCATTCTTGTTTGTTATTACTTGATTTGTGCCTTACCAGCTATCATATGAAATTTTCTTATGTAACTACATGCCCCTTTTCATGTCTTTGTTGATTTAGGCTAGTTAATTATGCTTTTTTTGCATCTTATTCCCCAATTTGTTTGATTATGTGATCGTGGTTAATGAAATCAAGATAAATTTTGTTTACTCTGAAGCTGAACTAAAATGAACATTCAATTACCACAACTATTGTTTCCTTTACAAACCAAAACCCCATTAAATGGTTAAGCCACAAACATGAGATTTTCTTGCAACTAATCTTGACATTGACAAATTCTTAACCTATCTTTGAACTTCTTTATTATTATAACATCTTTAGCTCAAAACACTCGAGGGAGTGCACTTCTCTTGATTCCTCGTGAACCCTTCTCTTGGCTTGATCACGGTTATCTTTGCCCAACATTCTTAAGACTTCCTTCTTTATTGCTTTCACATTTCCCGGCCAGGTTCACACACAAGGTAGTTTTCCATAGGGTGACCACTTTCATGACCTTAACTTGCACCTAACTCTCTTGTTTTGAGTCTAAAACTCATAAACTTTGAAAGAGTAAAATAACTGGGCTTTAAATTAGCACATAACCATAATGTAAAGTAAGTAACGAAGCCTTAAAGTCATTAACACAGAATATAAAAATTTAGCATGAAACTAGCAACTTTTCTAATTCATTTAAAGACTAGTAGTTGCACCCCAAGCTCTTCGATAGGCCAAACTAAAAATAGTTTGAAAAGTCAGTCAAGGATAGACTTTACAACATTGAAAATAGAGCATGAGATGAGTAGAATGAGAAGAAACCATGAGTATAAGGGTACAACCAGGGTTTAAGAGTTTTAAGAAGAGAATGAGAATTCTCATTTCCTACCTATACTTGCTTAACTTCACTCTTTCTCATCTAGGACCAGTTGTGTACTTCAACTCCTTAAACTTCTCACTCTCATAGAATAAAACTAGAGATTTTATGAGTGTGTGGTTCGTGGTCATGGATGGGAAGGGTTTTTATAGAGTTTCATGAGGTTTTTTAATGCTATTCTTATTAATTTATTTCTTATTCATACTCTTCATGTTATGCTTATACATAAGTCACTACAAAAAAATGGGTAAATTACGACAGTTTTTTTTTTTGCATATTACGGCAATTTTGATTGTCATTTTTCGCATCAACGACAGTTTCAAAACTAATGTAATTAACTTCATCGTTTGGTATAATACGACAATTTCTCATTAACCACCACGACAACCGCCATAATTTACCATGTATAAAATGGCAGTTTCATAGTGCATAAAATGGCAGTTTATGACTGTCGTAATTTACATAACACCAACAAAAAAAAATGTAAATTACGGTGGTTAGAATCACCATAATTTACATAAAACCAACCAAAAAAAATGACAGACAACCCAACTCAATAGCATAATCCATAATTCATATTTTATGTTCTAAAATTCTAATTTCATATCAATAGCAAACAAAACCTCTACCTCACCATTGTCAACTCCCATAATTGATCCACCTCTATTTATACATTTTATACACTATAACTCAACAATTAAAGGTCCTGTATGGTATGTGCCTATGAGTCTGAAGATCCCTATATTTTTTCGCAAGGCCATAATCAATGATGTACACCTGAAATGAGATACCCAGCATGATATGAATATAGTTAAAAGAAACTGAAATTTGCATGTTCAACTATAATACTTCTTATCAGAATCTAGTAATCATTGCACCAAAGAAAAGGATTCCATTAAATAGAAGTTAAAGATTGGAAAACAAGACATTCTGACAAGAAAAAGAGCCAATGGAAGTATATTGACTCAAAATGATGCCCAATCACTTTGCATATCTGACAATAAAGTAAACCTTCTATGGGTTTCTAGGCTAGCACCACAGATGGCCCAAGGCAATTCAAGGTGGAAGCATGGCCAGGAGGTGCCAAAACCTGAGAACAGATAGAATCTTCCAAGGAATTATTGCATTTTTTCCAAGGACTAGAGTTCAACTCTAGCATTATCATGTCATGCTTGGGGAAATGGATGATAAGAATATGGTGCCACCAGAATACCAATGAGTAGTCATAGTCCTAAACCAGTAAATCTAATGGCCCACCCAAGTGGACCAAACAAGTGAAACAACACTCAAGGATCAATCAACATGCAAAGCTAATGGAAAATAAAGCATATTTACAAACTAAATGCTCAAGCAACAATTGGAGAGTAAAACAAAGAAAAATAGGAAATTTGGAAACTTAGGGAAGTCAAACTATGCACTGTATTAAGGATTAAGGAAAGAAAGCTGCCATATGCATAAAACCAAACTTTCTTGCTTCTTAGGTAGAGAGAGTCTAACTCCACTAACACAAAAAAACAGTTAAGAAAAAAAGGAAGCAAACCCCTAAATCATCAAAGTCACAATAACAATCATGTTAACAAATAACAATGAAAAGCATATAATACTAAATACTAGTCAGAATAAAAACTTGTTGGTAATTTTTTTTAAAGTAAGAATTTGATGTCACAACTCGTTCAAGGCAGTAATCAAAATTATATAAAATTAATTTGATAGGCACACGAACAGTACCCATGATTTGTTTGTGCCAAACTTCAATGCAATATGCCATCCCTTTTTGTGACCGAGGCTCTAACTCTGCTAATTGGCTTTCACTCACTCAAAACAACAACAAAACAACATAGCTACATACATAGACTAATAAGAGATTTTCACCAGCCAGAAGTATAAACTGGTTTCTTCCATAAACAAGTCCAAACCCAATTTGCATCAGCAGAACTTTGGCAATTAGTATTAAGAAGCTCGGTTCTATTTTGGGGGTTTTCACTTTTCACTTTCCTCCAGCAGAGTTTTCCAACCCCAAAAGCATAACTCCACAAATCACACAAAATGAATCTAAAAGCCCATAATTGTGAATTTACTCTACAGTCCCAAACATCAAAATCAAAATATAATAATAATAATAAAGCAGTGCATAATAATCCAAACAGAACCAAAACAGTTCACAATTAAACATTAAAAATAAAAAACAAAAATATCTTTCATACAGAAACATAAAAAGATAGATAGATCTAAGAACTTAATGCTAGTTCCTAATTACCACCACCATCACGCCAGACAAATTAATCTAAAAAAACCCATGATTGGAATTTTCCTCAATAGTACCAAACATCAAAATTTAACCTCAATGTAGCATTATAAAATAATAGCAATAATAATAAAGTAGCACATAACATAATAATCCAAACAGAATAAAAAGATGTATCATTAGCATCATGGACTTGACATTTCATCAAACAACTGATATTCACCTATTTTTCAAACACAACAAAACCTGTTCATTAATCCAACTAGACATTTGAGAACAGCAGACAACATTGAAATTGTAGACAAACAAATTCAACATAACAAGTAATATTACTTATAAGTATAACACACATATCAAGTATAACCATAACTTAAATATGCTTAACCATCTCTTCATATGACTTGGACATGTAAACATATAAGATGATAAATACTAAAAATCAAAATATTAAAAGAATAAATAAATAGAAAACCACAATCTCTATGAGACTATGACAAACCTGGCAGGTTTTGCAATTTTGATTCCATGCCATCAATATATGCTTCACACCTAGCAACCTGAACTTCTCTTTGTCGCTTTCTTCCTCAGTTTGCCCAACCATTTGTGTTAATCTACACACTTCATCCTCAAGTGATTACCGGATTTCTTCCCGAGTCATATTCTCTGTTGCATATCTTTTCGGTTCTTCATCAAATCTCTTACGTGCAGCTTCAGCATTCTTCAATCTTTCAGCAACTAGATAGGTCTTGTGCACAATGTTCTCCTTTTGATCATGTCACAGACTCGGCCAGGAGTTCCAGACACCACATGAACTCCATACTCAAGCTTCCTTATATCTTCTCCCACACTTTTACCCCCAATGCATGCATGTGCTTGTATATTTATGAAATCTCTAATAGCCAGTATAACCTTTTCGGTCTATGATGCCAGTTCCCTCGTTGGCGACAAGATTAATGCCTGCACCCTGTTCAGAACAGAAATTATAAAATGGACATCACAAGATAATAAATTAGTAACACATATCTAAAACAAGATAATGAGCGTAGCTCGGAAGCATCTCCCTAAATTTGCTTTGGGACAAGATTATGTTCTTAGCTTCTCTTAGATGCTAGACCCTCAAATTTCTTGTTAGTGTTAGGTTGAGGCCATTCCAAGCGTTTCTTAAAGCCAAACATGCTTCTATTGTTAAAAAACACGGAAAACCCCTAATCTAGAAATTGAACCCCAAGTTACATTTTTGTTTTAATTTTTTTTGCAAATGCTTATGTTGAGACAAACACAGTAACATAGATAGATAGATAGAAAAGGAATTGGAATAGAAATTGAAAAAGGGAGGGGGTTAGGGGGCATAAGTATAAGATGATAACATACTCTCTGACAGAGGTATCGACAAGCTAGCAGATGGTGAGGGCGATCATGGAGGTCTTGCCAGTGCCGAACTGGGCCTGGGCAATGACGCCATGGCCCTGTATGATGGGTGTCACGGCGCGCTGCTAGATAGTAGAGGGTTTCTTAAAGCCATACTGGTAGATCCCTCGCAGCAGATCGTCCTTTATCCCCATCTCCTTGAAGCTCCCTATCGCCTTTACTCCCTCTGTCGTCTCGAACTCCGCATCCTCTGGCCCCAAGTTTGCCGCCCTCCGCCGGTTCGCTGACACCATCGACGTTGTCGCCATCACCTACTAGGATTTTTGGTTGGTTGGTTGGTTCAATGAAGCAGAAAGAAAGAAAGGAGAATAGAGTGTGCGTTTTGAATTTGGGGTTTCTGTGCCCTAGAAAAAGGCAAGGCTAAGCAGAGAACAGAGACTACGGCTTTGAGTGAGAGAGAATGAGAGTGAGAGAGAATGAGAGTGAGAGTGAGAGCACAGGAGAGAGAGGGTGAGAGTGAGAGGGAGAGGGAGAGTGAGAGTGAGAGTACAAGAGAGAGAGAGAGAGAGGAGAAGGCGGCTGGGAGGGAATTTTTTTGGTGTGAGAGAGAATTGAAAATTTAGTTTTTATAAAAATATTTTAATTAAATTTTAAAATAAAAATAACAGCAGTTAAAATCGTTGTTTTATATATCTAACTGTCGTTTTTACTTGTAAAATATAGCAGTATATAATTGATGTATTATACTACATATTACGGCATCGTTTTTTACTTGTAAAATATAGCAGATATATAATTGATGTATTATACTACATATTACGGCAGCTTTTGATAACTGCCATATTAAAACTGTCGTAATTTACCTTTTTTTGTAGTGAGTGTTGAAGCAATTGAGTGGCCAAATCCCTGTCTTCTCTTAAGGGTATGTTTGGATGGAGGATTTTGGAGGGAAAGAAAAAGGAGATATTATTTTTTATTTTGAGTAAACATTTTTTATATTTAAATTTTTTTTAAAATGAATGAATAATATGAAAGATAATCATATAACATTTCAATCATCCTTTATTCATGTTTATAAACATTTTATAATTATTTTAATTTATAAATAAAAAATAAGTCTTTCTTTTCCTTTCCCTCCAAAACTCTCCATCCAAACATACGGGTATACCTTACTGTTTTGTATCTGGTTTTCCTTCCCTATTAAAAGCGTTGGCATTTGTTCATGATTTGATTTTCATTTTCTTTCAATAGCTAGGTACACTATCAGATCATTCAGAATCAGGCGTAACGAAAATATTGCTTGCTATGTCACTTTCAGGGGAGACAAGGCAATGCAGCTCCTTAAGAGTGGATTGGAGGTCAAGGAGTATGAACTCTTGCGGAGAAACTTCAGTGATACCAACTGTTTCAGATTTGACATTCAGGAGCACATTGATCTCAGTATCAAGTATGTTACTTACAACCTTCCTGTTTCATACTTTCATCATTATAGAATGCAATATTAATTTATATAAAAATGTTATATGGTATAATTGGGGAACTTGCAAACAATTCACATGTTATTACATGGATGAATATGACGTCTAATTTGTTAGGGCCTCACTTGTCATTTCATTAGCTGATCTTTTAAATTCATATTACTACTCATTGAAAATAGTAATGTTGAGATTATAGCTACTTTTGTTTCTGGTATTTGCATATTTATAAGTCTATGTGTGTCTTTGATCTTTAACCTTAGAAATTATTAAAAGAATTATATTCATTTCTTTTGTTTTTTGGTTCTTCTCACTGTTTGCTTCCCAATAAAATGCAAGAAAATGGAATTTCAGTTTTTGCTTTTTTCATTTTCGGAAGTTGGCTGGGATTGTTGGACATTGGATGCTTTCAATTTGATTGCCATTCACAGTTTTAAAACTAGTGTTAAGGTTTCTTGAACTCACTATTGTCGTTTTGCACTGTATTGTTATCAAAGTGATATGTGATAGATATTGACTTAAAAAGTAAAAGTGCTCCTGGTCAATTGGTAGTTTTGGAATTTAGCATCCAGTACGCATGGGCCTTTTTAAAAATCTCTCCATGTAAAACAGTATAAAAGGTGTTGGAAGATACACCAAAAATAGATATAAGCAATTTGTTTGTGAATTTCTATTTAGCATAAGTCAGATTGGCAATTTTATTTATATTATTGTAAAATCTATTCTTTATGCTTAGTGTGTGTGTGTGTATATATGTTAAAAACCTTGTGTGAAGCTGCGTTATATTTTGTTCTTCATTTCTTGAAGCATATTTTCCTTGTTCTTTCCAGATTACTGTCCAGGAATTTATTCTAGTTTTCTAAACCTAGCTAATACTCATGAAACCCTTCTTAGTTTCAAATCTCAATTTCATAGGTACACTGGAAGAGGTATTTTTCTGGATCCTCCTGCTGTTTTTATGCACAACAATACGTGGAATATGTCCTTACCTAAAGGGTTTTAGTGCAAAAATCTGAAACTTGAAAATATCAGTAAGTTCAAAATTTTCAACTTTAATTCCTTTCTTGGTTACTGTTTAGAATATCGCCATTTTATTTGTTTGACACTTTCACAGCATTTGCTTCGCATGACGAAGTATTTCACAAGGGCAGTGATAAGTCTGAGCTTGTTATAGTTTATTCATCTTACATATCAGAACTATTATCTACATTCTGATGGAATGGCTTGCTAATTATACTAACAACTAATTTTTTATTTTCCTTTGCTTTCACTGGCTACATTCCATCATAGCTATATATCATCTGATGAAAACTACTTGGTTAATCTCTAACTTCTTGATTTCTTTTATAAACCAATATAGACTATTAAGCAGCTTGATTTTTGGTTGCTCTTATACAACAAATGTAAACTATCATGCCTGAAAATCGTACTGCATGATTTCCTGTGACAAAGATGGTGATTTTTTTTAGGGTACCAAAAGATAGTGATGTTTCTTATATCACCATGTGATGTTTTAAGCCATGGACATGAGTCTCCTCACTTTTTTTTGGTAATGTTGTCCTTTATTTTCTGCTTCAAGTGTTTCTGGTGTACTAGAAATAGGATGCAAGTGCGACAAATTATGGTTTTTTTTTTAAGTTCCAACTGTATTTGAATATTCAGTTTACCTTTTGGTCCGACTTGTATTTTGTGTTTATGCAAAGCAAAGTTCCTGGACGGTGTTTTGATGCATAATAAAGTGATGTGTCCTCTTGTTCTGGTTAGCTCAAGGCCCTTTTGCATGGACATTCTTGCTCCGCACATGCTATGGGCTGCACGGCTGCTATTAAATCATTCTAATGGTTTAAAGACCCTTGTTCAAACCCTAATATCACTTCTGAAGGACGATTATTTAGGGAGGTATGATTACAGCATTTTGTTTTCTTTGAACTTATTAGCTTCATACTCCATAATATTTAAAAATCTATAAGAGCATATATTTAATCCATAGTTTGTTATAATGTTTCTAAAGGGTACTAGATTGTCCTACTTAGCTATATCGACTATGGATGACTGCATCAGCCATTTTTTCAGTGTATTTTTTTCATTATAAATTACCAAAATGGATTTCTTGTCATGTAATGATGGAATTGTTCTCACTGTATCATGCATCTCTGTATTTGTGTGTACATGTTTTTGCACATATAAATCAGACCAATGTTTAGTGCTTTGCTTCTAGCTTCTTCACTTTACTTTTGCTTGCCCTCATAAGATGATATAGATGTTTTGTATTCAACATAAAATAGAATTCAAGGAATTAATAAAAGTAAATCTCGTACATGATGACTGTCTTTCTTGGAAATCATTTTATTGGTTATGAATATATTTTTCTGTTGATTGTTACACCAAAGATAAGATAATACATTGTCTGCTGATTACGATTAAAAATATTAGCCACCAAGTTATCTTCATGAAACAACTGATGCTTAAATAATGTGTTCTTGATTTGTCTCAAGGGATCTTGATTTTTCGTTTGCTTTATCTATATCTGCCTTTCCTTAAATGATCGTGATAGAGAACTCAATCAACAATCAATACGTCCCTTTCCTCTCAATTTTGGATTTAAATTCTTTGGGATTGGCATTGTATTTTATTGTTTTGTATTGTTTATTTGAAGGAGTTTAGTGTTCAATTGGGGATTTGAGGTTAGTTTCTTTGACTTGCTGTTGCATGAGATTTTGATGGTTTAGAACAATTATATTATAGAATTTTGGTTTTGATTATTTTTAGGGAAAAAATCACTTCTTCTTTTTTTCAAAAGCTCTCTCATAAAGATTTTGATTATAGGCTTTTTTAAACACAAAATAAGCTAATCTAAACACGCATTGTATATGACATAAGCATTTAGTCTGCCAGGTTCTGAAACTGCAGTATGGGTTTAGCATTATTTGACCAGTTAGTTTCTGATTATGCTTGTCAATATAATTTATGTTCTGCCATTTCAATTTATAGTTTACTTAGATAATTATAATGATTGATGATTTATTGTGAATTTTGGTAAATTTTGATTTTGGATAATTATATGCATAGGAAAATAGATTTAAAGACTAAATGCCTAATTTTTTTAATATTTTTTTTTTTAAATATTTTTTAAAATATTAGAGATGGATTTAAAGACAGAAAAATCCGTCTCTAATTTAGAGACAAAAATAGAGACAAAATTTGTTCATCTCTAATTAAAGAACTGAGACGAATCTTGGTAACTGAATAGCAACAAAATTTTAAAATTTAGAGACGGAATTAAATTTTCTGTCTCTAATAATTAGAGACGCCACTTTTAGCGATGGATCAATTTTCATCTTTAATTCCGTCTCTAAATATTTAGAGATAGAATTTTACCAATTTAGAGACGAATTTTGTTCGGCTCTAAATCTAATTTTTCTATTAGTGATATCTTCATATACATGATTCATAAATGTATAACTCTAGTTTGTTTAACATGCATATAAGAATTTCATAGACACATCCAAACAAGACATTTATTAATTACTAATATATATGCTCTATATAGGATGTAATAAAGAATACTTTGCATATTTTCACTTAAATAGAGTTAAATCCAATGTTGATTCATTATAACTCATATAAAGCATTATTGAATATATTATATAAAGAATGTTACACATCTCATTGCATGATTATTAAGTGAAATATAACTAGATAAAACACATAATCATGCATGATACAATATATCTCGTTAAGCATGTAACACCCTACTAGGGATGTCACATTTTCGATAAATAATAAACATTTACCCAAGTTATAAATTATTTCTTAATATATAATAATATAAATTGTAAAAATTTTGTTTTTGTACAATATATCATTAAACAGAATAAACAGAACAAGAAATACAACAACTATTAAATATACACTATAATTATACATATGATTTTTTCTTTAAAGATACAAATAATTTACACACTACAACTATTTAATAAAGCAGTAAACTGTTTAGTTTAAAGCAAACCATAAACTTGTCCAAGTACAAAACTAAAAGTTCAGATCCTCCAAAGGATCCTCCTCTGGGAGATCATCAGAAGACAGAAACCCAAGGTGTCGTGAAGCTCTACGGATAGGAGTCCGCGTTGTCGACACACTACTAAGCTCACTAGGGGCATGGAAACGTCCACCCCAATAATGCCTAATAGTCAAGGGCAATTCTAGATGCAAATAAAAAGTAGTAGAGAATATCGGGGCACCATCAAACTCCCTACGGAGGGACACGGTCAAACGCCCCACATACACAACCGACTCCCTGTCAGCTCATAGACGCCAGGCCTCGGAACCTCTATGAAACTCCAGTTTCACGAATCCCAAAAAACTCTGGTAAAGTCATACCGCGTCACAATCAATCCAAATGATATGGATGATCTAAAGGCTCGCCCATCTTGTACTGATCGCTCGAATGCTGCTCCTCCTCGTACTGACAATCTAGAGGTTGCTCTCTTCTTCTTCCTCAAAATCTTTATGGAACATAAATAATAATACAAAAAATGTATACAAAGAGGTGAGACAATCTACATCATTACCAGCATGGCAGTACAGAAAACGATAATACATACAAATATAACAATTGATACAATATTCCATATTATCACATCATATATAATATCTCAAATATAAATAATCACATTATGATACAAACCACATATACAAATATACACAGACTCGTTCCTACTCTATGGAGCTAAACACATCATCAGAGAGAATGATCAAGAAGACCTGTCCGTAGCTCCGGCTGCCATAGCTAAATATTACACAGTCAAACGCTATGTAAATAGTACACAGTCAAAACGTCATGCACAACAGGCATTGTACTGGACAGTCTCCACTAGATCTTGATTAAGAATAGTGCTTGTCAAGTCGCTGGTGCGTTGCCCGTTACCACGGCCCAGAGGAGCTACTAACTGTCCACATGTGGAATCCTCCGCACGCTAATGCCTCCAAGTTCACTCAATGAACCACACTACGCCTATCACACCCACACTACGGTGTAATTCATCTCGTTAGCCAATTGACAATTTCAACCAAATTGACATATTTCTCAACACATGTGCATGAACCAAAATACATAAGTAGCAACAATATCCTTATTTCTCATAAATAGTATGCCACCACTTGGCAGTACCATTTTCCAATATGTCCAGGTCTACCACTTTAACCCGACAGTAAACTATTGTTTCTCTCCATCGCATAAATATTTTATCACGTTTTCACAATCACGTCACCTTTTTTAAACGTTTTCAAATCGCGTAAATATTTTTTGATGTTTTTAAAATCCCATAGTATTTTTAAATCATTTTCTCAATCGTATAACATTTTAAAATTGTTTTCTTAATTGCGTAACATTTTAAAATCATTTTTCTCAACCACGTAGTTTAAAAATCGTTATTTTAAATATGTATAAGGTATTTTTAATACTTTTCAACTACGTAAAATATTTCTTTACATTCTAGATTAGATTTTTAATATTTTCTTCATTATATATTTATTTCTAAATTTATTTACAGCATTTCATCTAGAAAATTTATTAAATAGTATTTTCTACGTTTTCTCTTAAAATTACCTATCTTTATCATTATCAATATTTACATCTCGAAACCTGCTAACACGCTTCAAAACCCAAAGGGTGAGCTATACGTTAGTATTTTTCAAGTGTTCAATTTATTTCTCATCTATACTTAATTTCTCTAATTAAGTTTCTAAAATAACTTCATTCATTTTATTCTCAAAAATTCATTCAAATTGAGTTCTCTTTAATTTAATTACATAGTCCACACTTAGAAAATAATTTTAGATCAAAGGTATCACAAAAGGTATTTTGGCCGAAATTCACTATATCCTAAAAAAAAATCATCTTTAATTATTTTCTACTATCTAAGTCCATGTAAAAAATCATTGATCCAATTAAATTAATTAATCCATGCTTTAAAAAATAGTTGACAACATTTTGGTTCTCTTTGTGTTGGTGAAGCCATGAGCTTCATGTGTTCTTTGGAACACTCATACAAATCCTCAACATGTTATTCACATCCTACAATAACTATCATGCAACTATAAACACATACAAAATATATCAAAGTTATAGACATGCTTGCAAACAAAATCAATCACAAATAGGAAGAACTTTAAACAACCAAGTGAATGAATCCTTATGGAATTCTTCACCACAAATACATCCATTTTCTCACCACCATACATGGTTGATGAGATTAAATCTCCCTCTTACCTATAAGGAAGACAAACTCCTCTTGGACTTCCTCCTATGGATTTCGTATGGCTCCAAGCAAAACCCTAACAAGCTTAAACAATTTATAAAGTCACAAACTATGACTAAAAAAGAAAAACCATGGATCAATCATGGCTTAGAACTTCAAGAATAAGTTCAGAAACAAGTAACAAGGATTTTTAACTTGTAGGAAAGAAACTTTAAGGTTGTTTTCCAAGTCCCAAATGGATGATTTAGAAGAAACTCTCAAGATGAAAGATGTTTAGTGTAACGCCCCTTTTTCTCCCTTAGTCATAATGGGTAAGAAGAAGGAACGTCGCACTATAGTGAAATGACGCACAAATGATTACGTAAAGTTTGAACATTTTTTTTTAACATAAATCCGGTTAAAACTTCCATTTAATGTACATATACACCTGTTTGTAAATATATCGCGTGATTGAGTTAAAATTAAAAGTTCCTCTTTCATATAAAACTTCTTATAAAAAATGTCAAAGAGAAATCAACATGGAATGAAACATACGACCATGCACAATATGGATAGTTACATACTTTGTACCAGAAATACAAGCCTGTTTAAATTACATTTCCAAAAAGATATACAAAAAGCAAAATGTGTACCTACCCCAAGAGATACAAATATATACCCACTAATCCAGTAGTACGTCAGGCTCCCTCAAAATAAACGGATAGCCATCAGTAGCCATCAATTTAAAACCAAACCTAAGACTGCCTTGAACGAGAAGGAACCGTAGATGGATCCTCCTCAGGGTCCTCGTCGTCCGACGAGACATCCATCGGGATGACAGAACAGCGGGCAGGAGCCCGGGCAGTAGACAGAAAGGAATCCTCACGAGGGGTATAATACATTTCACCCCACATGTCCCTCACGGGCATATAGAACTCCAGCCATACAAAGGCATGAAAATCTATAACAGGAGCATCATAACGTCTCCACGCTAAGTGTAACACCCCAATTTTTAGAAAATGTACCGAATGTACTGTTTGGTGTTTTTCAAGCTTTCGTGTGAATGACCGTTGTGTCCCTATTTTACTGTTTCTCGATTTCTGCATGAAATACAAATACGTTTATACAGGCTCAAATTTTATTTGGTCTTTTTATGTAATTTGTTTCGAGACGGTAAAATAAAAGTTTTTCTGAGCTCTGTTTTAATTTTTCTGGAAGATATACAGACAATTAATACTGTCTGTAATTTTATTTGAACTTTTTGGATGATTAGCTACGTTGTGGGAAAAAATGGGAAAATGACCATTACGTCCCAAACGTGTTGTTTGTACTATTCTTATTGTTTTTAATTGTTTTCTACTTGATTTAGTGTCCAATATTACTGTCTGTGATTTTATATGGACTTTTTGTGTGATTTGCTACGGGGCAGGAAAATAATATTTTTCTGGACCGATAAAATCTGTTTTTAATTATTCAGAGGCGGGGGATCTTACTAAACCCAATTCTGAATGAGCCTAAAATTAATCTTTTAATTTTTAGGATTTAATCACAAATAAAATAATTTTGTATTATTATAATATTATTTTATTAGTCAAGATAACTTAGTGACATTGAACCCGAAAATGTTTTTGCGGGACCCACGTTTAGCTAATACAGTTAACTTAGTAGCTTAATTAGTCATCATTAGTGAAGGAACTCTCTAGAACATGGTGACTAGCTTAGTGACTAGGTTAGTGTGATGATGAAGCTTAATGACAAGGCTTAGTGACTAGGTTAGAAGGAGCCAATAGGAAACAAGCTTGCTAACCAAGTTTTAATCTTGACCTTTGAAGCATCCAAGGGCTTGGATGAAGCCAAGCAAATGCACACCTTGCATGCTCTTTGAGTGCTACGGCCAAGTGAAGGTTGGAAGACCATTCTTCACTTCATCTTTGATGCTTTTCTCTCTTCTCTCTCATCCAAGAACCCTAAACACCATTGTTGCTTTCTTTCTTCACTATTCGGCCAAGCTTCATACTCCACCATCCAACCACCTAAAATTTTATGCAACCAAGTTTTCTAAACCTAAACACAATCCTAAGAACATCTCTAGTTGAGAGTTCTTGCAAATTCTTACATTTGAAGCTTGAAAACCTACTTGGAAGTTTGTACCAAGGAGGTGAAATCTCTTGTTTTTCTTTTCTAAATCCTTTTTCAAAGTTCTAAGCCATGATTTATCCATGGTTTAGGTTCTCTTTTAATGGTTAGTAACTTGTAGTTTTGTTTGAGTTTGCTAGGTATTTTGAAGGAGAAAACCGTGACCTAGGAGGAGTGAAAGAAAATCATTTGTCTTCATTTAAGGTAAGAGGAAGACAAATCTTATCACCTATGGGTGGTGGTAAGAAGATGGAGTTTGATTTTGTGATTGTAGAATCCATAAGGATTCATGTTTGTGCTTGTTAGTAGCTTATTTGATGTGGTTGTGTATTTGTTAGTAGCTTTTCTATTTGTTGTTTGTAATAAATTGCATGTCTACAAGCTTTAAGTTGCATGTCTACAAGCTTTGATAATATTGCATGTGTTAGAATTGCATGATAAAGTATAGAATTGCATGATAATGTATAGGATGTGAATAACATGTCAAGGAAATGCATGTGTGTTCCAAAGAGCACTCCATGAGGCTCACGGCCACTAACCAAATGGAGAACCAAAATGTTCTCTTAATTTTCTTAAAAGGTAATTTAATTAACCTAGGAGAATTAAGAAGGTTTCAAGTTGATTAGATCAAAGAAAATGAATTTAGAAATCAAATGGTAAGACTTATTATTTTCGGCCAACATGCCTAAAATGAATGTGTTGATTTCAAAAACCATTTTTTTAAAACAATGGTCAAATGAATTTAGACAATACAATAAGTTTGACATATATTTAGAAGATGAGAAATAATTTAGAAATCAATTTCAAAGTATTTAGGAAATTCGGCCAACATGCCAAACCAAGTATCCATGGTTTCTAAAATTAAATCCAAACCTTTTCTAAGTATAAGGATGCAATATGTGTTAAAAAGAATTTTTATAAAATGAGTTTTAAAGAAAAGAATCAATTAGAAATAAGTTTGAGAACTTAGAACTAATGATTTTGTTATTAGAAATGAAATACAGTAACTTTCAAAAATTTCTAACATATAGCTCATGTTGTATTTTGAAGCATGTTAGTAGTTTTCAAAAGGATTAAGTATATGGTTTAAAAATTAAATAAACATAATTTTTACGGTAAAATTAGGAAACCATTAATATAATTTTCTAAACAAAATACTATCAATTTTTAGTAAAAACGGACAAATAAGATAGGAAAAATGTCCAAAAGACAGTATACGGTATAGAAAATATTATACGTAGCTTAAAAGTATTATTTATTATTTCTGTTTATTTAAACAGTAATATTTAAGGAATTCGGTCAAGAAAATAATTTAAAAATCTTACACGATTGAGAAAACGTATTAAAAATCCTACGCGATTTTGAAAACAGAAAAATATATTTACGCGATTTCAAAATGTTTATAAAAACGATAGAATTGTGAAAACGCGATAAAATTTCTACGTGATTGACCGTTACTGTATTTATTTTTCGCTGTCGGGAAAATGTGAACCCGTACAGGCTTTTGAGGATTTTTCGCTGTCGGGAAAATGTGAACCCGTACAGGCTTTCTATTGTTCTGCCATTGAGGGCATATTATTATCTTGAGGGCATTTTCGTAATTTCATATTTTTGGAATTATGTATGGAGTTTATGCCAAATTTTTGGTGGATTGGTTGATGAGACGAATCACATCGTGTTGTCGATGCGATAAACGTAGTGTGGTTCATTGTTCTAATGAACTTGGAGACGTTAGTGTACGATATCCCATATGTGGACAGTTGGTAGCTCCGCTGGGCCGTGGTAAACCGATAGCACACTAATGGACTCGACACGCACTATATTTAATCGAGATTTGTAAAGTCTAGTAGTACATTTGCCTGTAGTGCCACAATGTGAGACCGTGAACTACACCACGCCTGGATGATGGATTCTTGTGCCGTGGGGCTATAGACGCAACGTGTGACAACAAGAATAGTTGGTTGGGCAGCCGTGGTACTAATAGATTTTTACGAGTCATTCTCTCTCGATATCTTTGTATGTTTTTTTTTAGCTCCATGGAGTAGGGTGTGTCTTATGTTTATTTATTGGGATCTATTTATTTATTTTGTCTTATCTATTTATATTTGTCTTATCTGTTTATTATATTGATATTGATTTATTTGTTTACTCGTATTTGTTTTATCTATTGTTGTATTGTATCATTTGTTCTTGTTTTATTTTATCCGTGATGGTATATTGTTGGGATATTTAAATCTTTTTGAATCTTTACACTACTCGTTACTTATTAATGTTATAGCTTTTCATATTGCATGAACCGTATATCCGTTGTTTATCGTCTTCTTATTGGCCATGTTTGTGGTGATTTTAGATTATCTTACCTCTTTATCAGTATGTGTTTTCTCTCGTATATACCGTTTATATGGTAAAGAGTTCGAGGAAGAGGAACAGCCTCTTGAGGTTCTGTACCCCGAGGAGGAAGAAGATCAGCTAGCCGATGACCAGTTTGACGATCAAGAACCATCTGATCATCCATATCCATTGGATTGATTAGTTTTGGTATGGCGGTACCTGGATTTTTGGGGTTCGTGACTCTCGAGTTTCATGATGGATCGCTATCTTGGCACATGAGAGGAGATAGAGACTCTGTGACATATGCGGGACGGATGGCGGTGACCTTACGTCATCGGTTTGATGGAGAGCCGATCATGACTACGATAGTATTTCTGCATTTAGAGTTACCTTTATCCATTAGGCGTCATTGGGGTGGTGTATCCACTGAGCCTAGTGAGATGACACTCGTATCGACTGCGCAATCTCATTATCGCCGAGAGTCGAGACATCCGGGATATTTGTCTCCTGATGATCATTTTCATGTTGAGAGTGATCCTTCAGAGGAGTAAATATACATGATGTTTTTTTTGGGCGCGTCTGCGTATGGATGTATATATTGACTCTTTTACTGTTTTTATTTACTATTTCTGTTTAAATATTTGCAATTGTAGTTGTAAATTATTTGTATAACTTATAACTTGGAACATATGTATATTATGAGTAGTGTTGTTCTGTTTATTTTATGTTTTTTGCAATATTTTATTTTTAATAACTGCTTTATCGTAGAATTACTTTACGACCCATATTATTATGTAATCAATATTTTATAACTTGGGTAGATTTTATTTATTTATTTTAATTTTCTTTATATGTGTGGCATCCCCAAAGCGGGTGTTACATTAGTTGGTATCGAGCCCAAGCTAGAGTCTTTTGGGGTTGTGGTTGGGTCTGTTTTTGTTTGTCTTTGTGTGATTCTCTCAGTGATTTATATCCTTTCGTAAGTATCTAAAAGGATGTATCTAATTTTGTTTTGTTCTATTTGAAGATGTCTGGACGAGGTAGAGGACGTACGAATATGAATCGTGATGTGGACCCTATGATTGCGGCTGCTGAGGCTATGCAGCGGATGGCTGAAGTGATTACTCAGCAAAATCTGAGAGCAGCTCAATAAAGAAGATGCTACCGCTGATGCCCTAAATTTGGCTGAGTTTAGGCGTCATAATCCGCCACGCTTAGAGGCGAGGTGGATCCGGAGAAAGCAAGTCGTGGATGCAAGATTTGGAGAGGATCTTTGAAGGATGAGATGCGTAGATGATAAGAAGGTGACTTATGTTGTTTTCATGCTGAGAGGAGATGCAGAACATTGGTGGAGAGGAACCCGCCGAGTATTGCAAGCTGAAGGGACTGAAATCACATGGGAAGTGTTTTCTAATGCTTTTCTGGATAAGTATTTTCCTGCGAGTGCTAGGCATGCCAAAGAGATGGAATTTCTTGGTTTGCGATAGGGAAATATGACGGTGAATGAGTATGCCACAAAATTTGAGAATTTGTCTCAATTCTCAGATTATGCTCAGACACGACAAGACGATGTGTGGAGATGTAGGAAGTTTGAATCAGGTTTAAGGGTGGAACTGAAACGAGGAGTGGTATCCTTGAGAATGACTCAGTTTCATGCTTTGGTGGATGCTTGTGCTCGACTTGAGGAGTTGGAGCCATCTAGAGATCGAGGAATCGAACTTTGGGCCGACAAGGTTTCGTAGAGGTGGAGGTAGTAATACGAATCGGTTTCAACAGTGGCGTATTCCGCACCAACAGAACTCAATCTCAACAACCATTGGTTAGTGGAGGTGCAAGTGGTAGTGGAACAGGACAGAGGGTGGTGTTTACGCCAACATGTTTTAAGTGCGGTAAGAAGGGCCATATATCTCCGCATGTACAATCAAGGGGACACTGTTTTAACTGTGGACACTGGGCATATGTCGAAAGATTGTACTCGACCAAAGAAGAAACCTCGTCATTCGGTATATTAGAGCTAATCAAAAAAATCTGGAAGTACTCAACCAAGGTCAGGAGGACGAGTATATACAATGATGGGATCTGAGGTTTCTAAGTCTGATGATCTTATTCAGGGAGAAGGAGACATTGGAGGTAATCTTCTGACTGTATTGTATGATTCTGGTGCTACACACTCATTTATTTCCTATGATTGTGTGGAAAGATTGAAGTTGTCTGTGTCTTCTCTGAATGTTAAATTGAGTGTATCTACACCAACTGCTAAACCTGTTGTTACATCTAAGATCTGTTTGGATTGTCCTATTGTTGTGAAGGGCCGTTTGTTTATGCTCAACTTGATTTGTTTACATCTTGTTGAGATAGATGTAATTTTAGGGATGGATTGGTTATGTTCTAACCATATCCTTATAGACTGTGCAAGTAAAACCATAGTTTTTCCTAAGGAAGAAAAGTCTGGGTTCTTAACTGCTGTTAAGGTCAAGTCTTCGTTAAGAGATAGAGCGCAGGGATATATGGTATTGTCTTCTCTAGAAGTTAAGAATGAGAAGGATGTGAATACTATTCCTGTTGTCAACGAGTTTCCTGATGTTTTTCCTGATGACGTACCTGGTTTGCCACCTGAGAGGGAGATCGAGTTCTCAATTGATTTAGTACCAAGAGCGGGTCCTATCTCAATTGCACCGTATCGTATGTCGCCAGTGGAATTGGAGGAGCTGAAGAAACAATTGGTGGAGCTGTTGGAGAAAGAGTTTATGCGACCTAGTGTTTCACCATGGGGTGCGCCAGTACTTTTGGTCAAGAAGAAGGACAGAACTTCTCGGCTTTGTGTGGATTATCGTCAGCTGAACAAGGTGACTATCAAGAATAAATATCCGCTTCCAAGAATTGACGACTTGATGGATCAGTTGAAAGGAACTGTGGTATTTTCCAAGATAGATCTGAGGTCTGGTTATCACCAAATTCGTGTTAAAGGGGAAGATGTACCAAAAATCGCTTTCCGAACTCGATATAGGCATTATGAGTATCAGGTGATGCCATTCGGGGTGACGAATGCTCCTGCCATATTTATGGATTATATGAACAGGATTTTTCGTCCGTATCTAGACAGATTTGTCGTTGTCTTTATCGATGACATTCTGATCTATTCTCAATCAAAGGAAGAGCATGCTGAACATCTTGGTGTTGTCCTTCGGATTTTGAGGGAGAAGCAGCTGTATGCGAAATTGGCCAAGTGTGAGTTCTGGTTGGAAGAAGTCCAATTTCTTGGTCACGTAATTTCTAAAGAAGGTATTGCGGTGGACCCATCAAAAGTGGAGACTGTTTTACAATGGGAAAGACCTAAGACAGTAACAGAAGTTCGAAGTTTTGTTGGACTTGCTGGATATTACCGGAGGTTTATCGAGGGTTTTTCGAAGATTGTTGGACCACTTACACAGTTTACGAGGAAAAATCAAGCTTTTGAATAGACAGAAGAACGTGAAGCCAGTTTTCAAGAGTTAAAAAAGAGATTAACAACTGCACCGGTGTTGATCCTACCAGATTCGACGAAATCTTTTGATGTGTATTGCGACGCTTCTTATCAAGGGCTAGGATGCGTGTTGATGCAAGATCGGAATGTTGTGGCATATGCTTCTCGACAATTGAAGGTTCATGAGAGGAATTATCCAACGCACGATTTGGAATTAGCCGCTGTGGTTTTTGCTCTAAAGATATGGAGACATTTTCTCTATGGAGCAACGTTCAACATTTTCAATGATCACAAGAGTTTGAAGTACTTGTATGATCAGAAGGAGCTGAACATGAGGCAGCGGAGATGGTTAGAATTCCTGAAAGATTATGATTTTCAACTGTTATACCACCCTGGTAAGGTGAATGTCGTGGCTGATGCCTTAAGTAGAAAGATTATCGTTAAGCTTCGCTTCGATGATCAAGGAAAAGGAGCTCATTGAATGCTTTAGAGATGTGTGGTCATTTGTTGAGTTGAAACCAGGGAAGATCCGTATTAACATGGTTACTATCTCGAGCGAGCTGATGGAAGACATAAGGGAAAAGCAGAATGCCGATGAGTTTTTACAAGGAATAAGGGAACAAATAAAGCAAGATGAGACAATAGAGTTCAAAGAAGGAACTGATAGAATTCTGAGGTTTCGGGTAGAGTCTCGTGTTCCTCGTGACCGGGAGCCGAGGCGATATATTGTGGAACATGCCCATACTAGTCTATTGAGTATGCATCCAGGTATAACAAAGATGTACCAAGACTTGAAGAAGTTATTCGGTGGCATGGATTGAAGAGTGATGTTATTAGGTGCGTGTCAACTTGTCTAGTCCGTCAAAAGGCGAAAGTGGAACATCAAAGACCACCGAATGTTACAACCGTTATCTATTCCGAATGGAAATGGGATAGTATATCGATGGATTTCGTCCACCGGTTTGCCAAAGACGAGGAAAGGTCACGATTCGATATGGGTTATAGTCGATAGGCTTACGAAATCGGCTCATTTCTTACCAATTAATATTAAGTATTCATTGGAAAGATTAACCCAGTTGTACATCAGTGAAATTGTCAGATTACATGGTGTACCTACATGTATAGTTTCTGATCGAGATCCGAGGTTTACGTCAAGATTTTGGCGGAGTCTGCAAGAAGCTATGGGAACTAAGTTACGACTGAGTTCAGCGTATCATCCGTGCATGTATGGTCGACAGAGAGAACTATACAGTCTTTGGAAGATCTGTTGCGTGCTTGTGTTTTAGAACAACAAGGAAGTTGGGATGAATTTTTATCTTTGATAGAATTCACCTACAACAATAGCTTTCACTCAAGCATCGGAATGGCACCCTATGAGGCGTTGTATGGAAGACGATGTCGAACACCATTATGTTGGTATCAGGATGGGGAAAGCATGACTGTTGGACCAGATCTTGTACAACAGACTACGGAAAAGGTAAAGATGATACAAGAGAAGATGAAGACGACACAAAGCATACGTAAAAAAGTTATGCGGATAAACGAAGACGACCTCTTGAATTTGAGGAGGGTGAGCATGTGTTTCTAAGAGTTACTCCTACGACTGGTGTCGGAAGAGTTATTAAGTCTAAGCAACTTACTCCTAAATTCATTGGACCGTATCAGATTATCCGACGTATAGGTCCTGTAGCGTATCAGATCGCTATGCCACCGTTTCTGTCGAATCTGCATGACGTGTTTCATGTGTCTCAGTTACGAAAGTATATACCAGATCCGACATATGTTATACACCCAGATGAAGTACAGTTGAAGGAGAATTTGACTTACGAAACTTTACCCGTCGACCGAGGACGAAAGGTAAAGCAACTTTCGAGGAAAATGATCGAGCTAGTGAAGGTCATATGGAATGATGTGACGGTGAAGCTACCTGGGAGCTGGAAGATAAAATGAAGGATCAGTATCCTCATTTGTTTTGAGGAACAGCGAATTTCGAGGACGAAATTTTTATTTGTTGGGGAGAATTGTAACACCCCAATTTTTAGAAAATGTACCGAATGTACTGTTTGCTGTTTTTCAAGCTTTCGTGTGAATGACCGTTGTGTCCCTATTTTACTGTTTCTCGATTTCTGCATGAAATACAAATACGTTTATACAGGCTCAAATTTTATTTGGTCTTTTTACGTAATTTGTTTCGAGACTCGGTAAATAAAAGTTTTTCTCGAGCCACTGCTTTAATTTTTCTCGAAGATATACGTACAATTAATACCGTCTGTAATTTTATTTGAACTTTTTGATGATTAGCTACGTTGTGGGAAAAAATGGGAAAATGACCATTACGTCCCAAACGTGTCGTTTGTACTATTCTTGTTGTTTTTAATTGTTTTTTACTTGATTTAGTGTCCAATATTACTGTCTCGTGATTTTATATGGACTTTTTGTGTGATTTGCTACGGGCAAGGAAAATAATATTTTTCCGGACCGATAAAATCTGTTTTTAATTATTCGAGGCGGGAGATCTTACTAAACCCAATTCTCGAATGAGCCTAAAATTAATCTTTTAATTTTTAGATTTAACTCACAAATAAAATAATTTTGTATTATTATAATATTATTTTATTAGTCAAGATAACTTAGTGACAAGGACCCTAAATGTTTTGCGGGACCCACGTTTAGCTAATACAGTTAACTTAGTAGCTTAATTAATCATCATTAGTGAAGGAACTCTCTAGAACATGGTGACTAGCTTAGTGACTAGGTTAGTGTGATGATGAAGCTTAATGACAAGGCTTAGTGACTAGGTTAGAAGGAGCCAATAGGAAACAAGCTTGCTAACCAAGTTTTAATCATGACCTTTGAAGCATCCAAGGGCTTGGATGAAGCCAAGCAAATGCACACCTTGCATGCTCTTTGAGTGCTACGGCCAAGTGAAGGTTGGAAGACCATTCTTCACTTCATCTTTCATGCTTTTCTCTCTTCTCTCTCATCCAAGAACCCTAAACACCATTGTTGCTTTCTTTCTTCACTATTCGGCCAAGCTTCATACTCCACCATCCAACCACCTAAAATTTTATCCAACCAAGTTTTCTAAACCTAAACACAATCCTAAGAACATCTCTAGTTGAGAGTTCTTGCAAATTCTTACATTTGAAGCTTGAAAACCTACTTGGAAGTTTGTACCAAGGAGGTGAAATCTCTTGTTTTTCTTTTCTAAATCCTTTTTCAAAGTTCTAAGCCATGATTTATCCATGGTTTAGGTTCTCTTTTAATGGTTAGTAACTTGTAGTTTTGTTTAAGTTTGCTAGGTATTTTGAAGGAGAAAACCGTGACCTAGGAGGAGTGAAAGAAAACCATTTGTCTTCATTTAAGGTAAGAGGAAGACAAATCTTATCACCTATGGGTGGTGGTAAGAAGATGGAGTTTGATTTTGTGATTGTAGAATCCATAAGGATTCATGTTTGTGCTTGTTAGTAGCTTATTTGATGTGGTAGTGTATTTGTTAGTAGCTTTTCTATTTGTTGTTTGTAATAAATTGCATGTCTACAAGCTTTAAGTTGCATGTCTACAAGCTTTGATAATATTGCATGTGTTAGAATTGCATGATAAAGTATAGAATTGCATGATAATGTATAGGATGTGAATAACATGTCAAGGAAATGCATGTGTGTTCCAAAGAGTACTCCATGAGGCTCACGGCCACTAACCAAATGGAGAACCAAAATGTTCTCTTAATTTTCTTAAAAGGTAATTTAATTAACCTAGGAGAATTAAGAAGGTTTCAAGTTGATTAGATCAAAGAAAATGAATTTAGAAATCAAATGGTAAGACTTATTATTTTCGGCCAACATGCCTAAAATGAATGTGTTGATTTCAAAACCATTTTTAAAACAATGGTCAAATGAATTTAGACAATACAATAAGTTTGACATATATTTAGAAGATGAGAAATAATTTAGAAATCAATTTCAAAGTATTTAGGAAATTCGCCAACATGCCAAACCAAGTATCCATGGTTTCTAAAATTAAATCCAAACCTTTTCTAAGTATAAGGATGCAATATGTGTTAAAAAGAATTTTTCTAAAATGAGTTTTAAAGAAAAGAATCAATTAGAAATAAGTTTGAGAACTTAGAACTAATGATTTTGTTATTAGAAATGAAATACAAGAACTTTCAAAAATTTCTAACATATTGCTCATGTCAGTATTTTGAAGCATGTTAGTAGTTTTCAAAAGGATTAAGTATATGGTTTAAAAATTAAATAAACAGAAATTTTTACGGTAAAATTAGGAAACCATTAATATAATTTTCTAAACAAAATACTATCAATTTTTAGTAAAAACGGACAAATAAGGTAGGAAAAATGTCCAAAAGACAAGATACGATATATAGAAAATATTATACGTAGCTTAAAAGTATTATTTATTATTTTTGTTTATTTAAATAGTAATTTTTAAGGAATTCGGTCAAGAAAATAATCTAAAAATCTTACGCGATTGAGAAAACGTATTAAAAATCCTATGTGATTTTGAAAACAGAAAAATATATTTACGCGATTTCAAAACGTTTATAAAAACGACGGAATTGTGAAAACGCGATAAAATTTCTACGCGATTGACCGTTACCGTTATCTTGTATTTATTTTTCATTTGCGGGAAAATGTGAACACGCATGTGCTTTTTGAGGATTTTTCGCTGTTGGGAAAATGTGAACCCGTACAGGCTTTCTATTTTTCTGCCATTGAGGGCATATTATTATCTTGAGGGCATTTTCGTAATTTCATATTTTTGGAATTATGTATTGAGTTTATGCCAAATTTTTGGTGGATTGGTTGATGAGACGAATCACATCGTGTTGTCGATGCGATAAACGTAGTGTGGTTCATTGTTCTAATGAACTTGGAGACGTTAGTGTACGGTATCCCATATGTGGATGCTGGTAGCTCCGCTGGCCGTGGTAAACCGATAGCACACTAATGGACTCGACACGCACTATATTTAATCGAGATTTGTAAAGTCTAGTAGTACATTTGCCTGTAGTGCCACAACGTGAGACCGTGAACTACACCACGCCTGGATGATGGATTCCTGTGTCGTGGGGCTATAGACGCAACGTGTGACAACGCAATAGTTGGTTGGGCAGCCGTGGTACTAATAGATTTTTACGAGTCATTCTCTCTGATATCTTTGTATGTTTTTTTTAGCTCCATGGAGTAGGGTGTGTCTTATGTTTATTTATTGGGATCTATTTATTTATTTTGTCTTATCTATTTATATTTGTCTTATCTGTTTATTATATTGATATTGATTTATTTGTTTACTGTATTTGTTTTATCTATTGTTGTATTGTATCATTTGTTCTTGTTTTATTTTATCCGTGATGGTATATTGTTGGGATATTTAAATCTTTTGAATCTTTACACTACTCTGTTACTTATTAATGTTATAGCTTTTCATATTGCATGAACTCGTATATCCGTTGTTTGTCGTCTTCTTATTGGCCATGTTTGTGGTGATTTTAGATTGTCTTACCTCTTTATTGTATGTGTTTTCTGTATATACCGTTTATATGGTAAAGAGTTCGAGGAAGAGGAACAGCCTCTTGAGGTTCTCAGTACTCGAGGAGGAAGAAGATCGCCTAGCCGACGACCGCTTGACGATCAAGAACCATCCGATCATCCATATCCATTGGATTGATTAGTTTTGGTATGGCGGTACTGGATTTTTGGGGTTCGTGACTCTCGAGTTTCACGATGGATCGCTATCTTGGCACATGAGAGGAGATAGAAACTCTGTGACGTATGCGGGAAAGATGACGGTGACCTTACGTCATCGGTTTGATGGAGAGCCGATCATGACTACGACAGTATTTCTGCATTTAGAGTTACCTTTATCCATTAGGCGTCATTGGGGTGGTGTATCCACTGAGCCTAGTGAGATGACACTCGTATCGACTGCGCAATCTCATTATCGCCGAGAGTCGAGACATCCGAGATATTTGTCTCCTGATGATCATTTTCATGTTGAGAGTGATCCTTCAGAGGAGTAAATATACATGATGTTTTCTTTGGGCGCTCACGCGTATGGATGTATATATTGAATCTTTTACTTGTTTTTATTTATCAAGCTTCGTTTAAATATTTGTAATTGTAGTTGTAAATTATTTGTATAACTTATAACTTGGAACATATGTATATTATGAGTAGTGTTGTTCTGTTTATTTTATGTTTTCCACAATATTTTATTTTTAATAATCTGTGTATCAGGAATTACTTTACGACCCATATTATTATGTAATCAATATTTTATAACTTGGGTAGATTTTATTTATTTATTTTAATTTTCTTTATATGTGTGGCATCCCCAAAGGGGTGTTACATTAGTTGGTATCAGAGCCCAAGTTAGAGTCTTTTGGGGTTGTGGTTGGGTCCGTTTTTGTTTGTGCTGTGTGATTCTCTGTGATTTATATCCTTTCGGAAGTATCTAAAAGGATGTATCTAATTTTGTTTTGTTCTGTTTGAAGATGTCTGGACGAGGTAGAGGACGTACGAACATGAATCGTGATGTGGACCCTATGATTGCGGCTGCTGAGGCTATGCAGCGGATGGCTGAAGTGATTACTCAGCAAAATCTGAGAGCAGCTCAACAGCAAGATGCTACTGCTGATGCCCTAAATTTGGCTGAGTTTAGGCGTCATAATCCGCCACAGTTTAGAGGCGAGGTGGATCCGGAGAAAGCAAGTCAGTGGATGCAAGATTTGGAGAGGATCTTTGAAGGAATGAGATGCGTAGATGATAAGAAGGTGACTTATGCTGTTTTCATGCTGAGAGGAGATGCAGAACATTGGTGGAGAGGAACCCGCCGAGTATTGCAAGCTGAAGGGACTGAAATCACATGGGAAGTGTTTTCTAATGCTTTTCTGGATAAGTATTTTCCTGCGAGTGCTAGGCATGCCAAAGAGATGGAATTTCTTGGTTTGCGATAGGGAAATATGACGGTGAATGAGTATGCCACAAAATTTGAGAATTTGTCTCAATTCTCAGATTATGCTCAGACACGACAAGACGATGTGTGGAGATGTAGGAAGTTTGAATCAGGTTTAAGGGTGGAACTGAAACGAGGAGTGGTATCCTTGAGAATGACTCGCTTTCATGCTTTGGTGGATGCTTGTGCGACTTCGGGAGTTGGAGCGATCTAGAGATCGAGGAATCGAAACTTTGGGCCGACAAGGTTTCGTAGAGGTGGAGGTAGTAATACGAATCGGTTTCGGCGTAAGCGTATTCCGCACCAACAGAACTCAATCTCAACGACCATTGGTTAGTGGAGGTGCAAGTGGTAGTGGAACCGGACGAGGGTGGTGTTTACGCCAACGTGTTTTAAGTGCGGTAAGAAGGGCCATATATCTCCGTTGTACAATCAAGGGGACACTGCTTTTTAACTGTGGACACTGGGCATATGTTGAAAGATTGTACTCGACCGAGAAGAAACTCCGTTGTTCGGTATGTTAGAGCTAATCAGCAAAAAATCTGGAAGTACTCAACCAAGGTCGGGAGGACGAGTATATACAATGATGGGATCTGAGGTTTCTAAGTCTGATGATCTTATTCAGGGAGAAGGAGACATTGGAGGTAATCTTCTGACTGTATTGTATGATTCTGGTGCTACACACTCATTTATTTCCTATGATTGTGTGGAAAGATTGAAGTTGTCTGTGTCTTCTCTGAATGTTAAATTGAGTGTATCTACGCCAACTGCTAAACCTGTTGTTACATCTAAGATCTGTTTGGATTGTCCTATTGTTGTGAAGGGCCGTTTGTTTATGGTTAACTTGATTTGTTTACCTCTTGTTGAGATAGATGTAATTTTAGGGATGGACTGGTTATGTTCTAACCATATCCTTATAGACTGTGCAAGTAAAACCATAGTTTTTCCTAAGGAAGAAAAGTCTGGGTTCTTAACTGCTGTTAAGGTCAAGTCTTCATTAAGAGATAGAGCGCAGGGATATATGGTATTGTCTTCTCTAGAAGTTAAGAATGAGAAGGATGTGAATACTATTCCTGTTGTCAACGAGTTTCCTGATGTTTTTCCTGATGACGTACCTGGTTTGCCACCTGAGAGGGAGATCGAGTTCTCAATTGATTTAGTACCAAGAACGGGTCCTATCTCAATTGCACCGTATCGTATGTCGCCAGTGGAATTGGAGGAGCTGAAGAAACAATTGGTGGAGCTGTTGGAGAAAGAGTTTGTGCGACCTAGTGTTTCACCATGGGGTGCACCAGTACTTTTGGTCAAGAAGAAGGACAGAACTTCTCGGCTTTGTGTGGATTATCGTCAGCTGAACAAGGTGACTATCAAGAATAAATATCCGCTTCCAAGAATTGACGACTTGATGGATCAGTTGAAAGGAGCTGTGGTATTTTCCAAGATAGATCTGAGGTCTGGTTATCACCAAATTCGTGTTAAAGGGGAAGATGTACCAAAAACCGCTTTCCGAACTCGATATAGGCATTATGAGTATCAGGTGATGCCATTCGGGGTGACGAATGCTCCAGCCATATTTATGGATTATATGAACAAGATTTTTCGTCCGTATCTAGACAGATTTGTCGTTGTCTTTATCGATGACATTCTGATCTATTCTCAATCGAAGGAAGAGCATGCTGAACATCTTGGTGTTGTCCTTCGGATTTTGAGGGAGAAGCAGCTGTATCCGAAATTGGCCAAGTGTGAGTTCTGGTTGGAAGAAGTCCAATTTCTTGGTCACGTAATTTCTAAAGAAGGTATTGCGGTGGACCCATCAAAAGTGGAGACTGTTTTACAATGGGAAAGACCTAAGACAGTAACAGAAGTTCGAAGTTTTGTTGGACTTGCTGGATATTACCGGAGGTTTATCGAGGGTTTTTCGAAGATTGTTGGACCACTTACACAGCTTACGAGGAAAAATCAAGCTTTTGAATAGACGGAAGAACGTGAAGCCAGTTTTCAAGAGTTAAAGAAGAGATAACAACTGCACCGGTGTTGATCCTACCAGATTCGACGAAATCTTTTGATATGTATTGCAACGCTTCTTATCAAGGGCTAGGATGCATGTTGATGCAAGATCGGAACATTGTGACATATGCTTCTCGACAATTGAAGGTTCATGAGAGGAATTATCCAACACAAAGCAGACAGAAAAGTTATGCGGATAAACGAAGACGACCTCTTGAATTTGAGGAGGGTGAGCATGTGTTTCTAAGAGTTACTCCTACGACTGGTGTTGGAAGAGTTATTAAGTCTAAGAAACTTACTCCTAAATTCATTGGATCGTATCAGATTATCCGACGTATAGGTCCTGTAGCGTATCAGATCGCTATGCCACCGTTTCTGTCGAATCTGCATGACGTGTTTCATGTGTCTCAGTTACGAAAGTATATACCAGATCCGACGCATGTTATACGGCCGATGAAGTACGCTTTGAAGGAGAATTTGACTTACGGAACTTTACCCGTCGAATTGAGAGACGAGAAGGTAAAGCAGCTTCGGCTTCGAGAAAGATGATCGAGCTAGTGAAGGTCATATGGAATGATGTGACGGTGAAGCTACCGGGAGCCGGAAGATAAAATGAAGGATCAGTATCCTCATTTGTTTTGAGGAACAGCGAATTTCGAGGACGAAATTTTTATTTGTTGGGGAGAATTGTAACACCCCAATTTTTAGAAAATGTACCGAATGTACTGTTTGCTGTTTTTCAAGCTTTCGTGTGAATGACCGTTGTGTCCTTATTTTACTGTTTCTCGATTTCTGCATGAAATACAAATACGTTTATACAGGCTCAAATTTTATTTGGTCTTTTTATGTAATTTGTTTCGAGACGGTAAAATAAAAGTTTTTCTGAGCTCTGTTTTAATTTTTCTGGAAGATATACAGACAATTAATACTGTCTGTAATTTTATTTGAACTTTTTGGATGATTAGCTACGTTGTGGGAAAAAATGGGAAAATGACCATTACGTCCCAAACGTGCTGTTTGTACTATTCTTGTTGTTTTTAATTGTTTTCTACTTGATTTAGTGTCCAATATTACTGTCTGTGATTTTATATGGACTTTTTGTGTGATTTGCTACGGGGCAGGAAAATAATATTTTTCTGGACCGATAAAATCTGTTTTTAATTATTCAGAGGCGGGAGATCTTACTAAACCCAATTCTGAATGAGCCTAAAATTAATCTTTTAATTTTTAGGATTTAACTGTCAAATAAAATAATTTTGTATTATTATAATATTATTTTATTAGTCAGTATAACTTAGTGACATTGAACCCGAAAATGTTTTGCGGGACCCACGTTTAGCTAATACAGTTAACTTAGTAGCTTAATTAGTCATCATTAGTGAAGGAACTCTCTAGAACATGGTGACTAGCTTAGTGACTAGGTTAGTGTGATGATGAAGCTTAATGACAAGGCTTAGTGACTAGGTTAGAAGGAGCCAATAGGAAACAAGCTTGCTAACCAAGTTTTAATCTTGACCTTTGAAGCATCCAAGGGCTTGGATGAAGCCAAGCAAATGCACACCTTGCATGCTCTTTGAGTGCTACGGCCAAGTGAAGGTTGGAAGACCATTCTTCACTTCATCTTTGATGCTTTTCTCTCTTCTCTCTCATCCAAGAACCCTAAACACCATTGTTGCTTTCTTTCTTCACTATTCGGCCAAGCTTCATACTCCACCATCCAACCACCTAAAATTTTATGCAACCAAGTTTTCTAAACCTAAACACAATCCTAAGAACATCTCTAGTTGAGAGTTCTTGCAAATTCTTACATTTGAAGCTTGAAAACCTACTTGGAAGTTTGTACCAAGGAGGTGAAATCTCTTGTTTTTCTTTTCTAAATCCTTTTTCAAAGTTCTAAGCCATGATTTATCCATGGTTTAGGTTCTCTTTTAATGGTTAGTAACTTGTAGCTTTGTTTAAGTTTGCTAGGTATTTTGAAGGAGAAAACCGTGACCTAGGAGGAGTGAAAGAAAACCATTTATCTTCATTTAAGGTAAGAGGAAGACAAATCTTATCACCTATGGGTGGTGGTAAGAAGATGGAGTTTGATTTTGTGATTGTAGAATCCATAAGGATTCATGTTTGTGCTTGTTAGTAGCTTATTTGATGTGGTTGTGTATTTGTTAGTAGCTTTTCTATTTGTTGTTTGTAATAAATTGCATGTCTACAAGCTTTAAGTTGCATGTCTACAAGCTTTGATAATATTGCATGTGTTAGAATTGCATGATAAAGTATAGAATTGCATGATAATGTATAGGATGTGAATAACATGTCAAGAAAATGCATGTGTGTTCCAAAGAGCACTCCATGAGGCTCATGGCCACTAACCAAATGGAGAACCAAAATGTTCTCTTAATTTTCTTAAAAGGTAATTTAATTAACCTAGGAGAATTAAGAAGGTTTCAAGTTGATTAGATTAAAGAAAATGAATTTAGAAATCAAATGGTAAGACTTATTATTTTCGGCCAACATGCCTAAAATGAATGTGTTGATTTCAAAAACCATTTTTTTAAAACAATGGTCAAATGAATTTAGACAATACAATAAGTTTGACATATATTTAGAAGATGAGAAATAATTTAGAAATCAATTTCAAAGTATTTAGGAAATTCGGCCAACATGCCAAACCAAGTATCCATGGTTTCTAAAATTAAATCCAAACCTTTTCTAAGTATAAGGATGCAATATGTGTTAAAAAGAATTTTTCTAAAATGAGTTTTAAAGAAAAGAATCAATTAGAAATAAGTTTGAGAACTTAGAACTAATGATTTTGTTATTAGAAATGAAATACAGTAACTTTCGAAAATTTCTAACATATATAGCTCATGCTGTATTTTGAAGCATGTTAGTAGTTTTCAAAAGGATTAAGTATATGGTTTGAAAATTAAATAAACAGAATTTTACGATAAAATTAGGAAACCATTAATATAATTTTCTAAACAAATTACTGTCAATTTTTAGTAAAAACGGACAAATAAGATTGGAAAAATGTCCAAAAGACAGTATACGGTATAGAAAATATTATACGTAGCTTAAAAGTATTATTTATTATTTCTGTTTATTTAAACAATAATTTTTAAGGAATTCGGTCAAGAAAATAATTTAAAAATCTTACGCGATTGAGAAAACGTATTAAAAATCCTACGCGATTTTGAAAACAGAAAAATATATTTATGCTATTTCAAAACGTTTATAAAAACGACGGAATTGTGAAAACGCGATAAAATTTCTACGCGATTGACCGTTACTGTATTTATTTTTCGCTGTCGGGAAAATATGAACCCGTCATGTGCTTTTGAGGATTTTTCGTTGTCGGGAAAATGTGAACCCGTACAGGCTTTCTATTTTTCTGCCATTGAGGGCATATTATTATCTTGTGGGCATTTTTATAATTTCATATTTTTGGAATTATGTATTGAGTTTATGCCAAATTTTTGGTAGATTGGTTGATGAGACGAATCACATCGTGTTGTCGATGCGATAAACGTAGTGTGGTTCATTGTTCTGATGAACTTGGAGACGTTAGTGTACGGTATCCCATATGTGGACAGTTGGTAGCTCCGCTGGGCCGTGGTAAATCGATAGCACACTAATGGACTCGACACGTACTATATTTAATCGAGATTTGTAAAGTCTAGTAGTACATTTGCCTGTAGTGCCACAACGTGAGACCGTGACCTACACCACGCCTGGATGATGGATTCCGTGTCGTGGGGCTATAGACGCAACGTGTGACAACGCAATAGTTGGTTGGGCAGCCGTGGTACTAATAGATTTTTACGAGTCATTCTCTCTGATATCTTTGTATGTTTTTTTTAGTTCCATGGAGTAGGGTGTGTCTTATGTTTATTTATTAGGATCTATTTATTTATTTTGTCTTATCTATTTATATTTGTCTTATTTGTTTATTATATTAATATTGATTTATTTGTTTACTTGTATTTGTTTTATCTATTGTTGTATTGTATCATTTGTTCTTGTTTTATTTTATCTGTGATGGTATATTGTTGGGATATTTAAATCTTTTTGAATCTTTACACTACTCATTACTTATTAATGTTATAGCTTTTCATATTGCATGAATCGTATATCCGTTGTTTGTCGTCTTCTTATTGGCCATGTTTGTGGTGATTTTAGATTGTCTTACCTCTTTATTGTATGTGTTTTCGTATATACCGTGTTTATATGGTAAAGAGTTCGAGGAAGAGGAACACCTCTTAAGGTTCTACACCCGAGGAGGAAGAAGATCAGCTAGCCGACGACCAGTTTGACGATCAAGAACCATCTGATCATCCATATCCATTGGATTGATTAGTTTTGGTATGGCGGTACCTGGATTTTTGGGGTTCGTGACTCTCGAGTTTCACGATGGATCGTGATGTGTGCGGATGTAGTGATTAAAATTAAGATAAAAATCAGTTATCAGGCCCACCAGAAAATAAAAACCTTACAACTAGTTGTAGTTAGTAAGGGTCGATCCACAGAGAACCAATTCAATTAACACTATTAAACAATTCCCAATTTAGACTCTGATTAACAATAAACAGTAAATGGGGGGTTTTGGAGTTTTGATGAACAATGAACAGCTTCAAAGATAACAATAAACAAACTGAAATTAACAATATAAGAAAATTGGTTAAGAGATTGAATCCACCACTAGATTTATATGATAATGTAAATCCACATATCCTTTTTATTCCAACATGCTCAATTATGTTTTTATGCAATTGTGAGAGTAAATCTCTGTTTTCCTTACGTGTTGGCTAATTTAGCAACCACTCAAATCAACTCCTAATCACTGATTAGTCATAAAGCAACCGCTCTTACAACTATCCAACAATTGCATTAAGATTTAGAAAACCAATTACACTAAGGTCTAATCACACACCTCGGATTAAATTACTTAGAACATATATTTCTCTAGATCTAATACCGCAACCAGCGCATAATAAACCCAGATCTACCTCTTTTATAACTGGCCAATAGCACAAAGATAATTATACCCACATGAACATCATACATCCCACTAGATCTACTACCGCAAATCGCGCATAATAAACCTAGATCTACTACTTTGAAAGTAGAACAAGTACAAAAACCTTCATACCAACAATAGATTCAAAAATATATGAATAAAAACATAACTGTGTTGAAATAATCAAATTGCAAAGTTTACAACATTAATACTAGCGGTTTCATCACCCCTTAACCAAGGGAGGTTTAGTTACACATAGCTAGAAAGAAATCACAAGAAAAACTGAGAGAAAATGAAGGAGAGTTCCCTCCTCCCTATGATAACCAATGGTGCCCTTTTATAGAAGTCTAGGGTAACAAAATGACAAAGGTGAGTGGATGGATGAGTGGGTTAGTGGAGTGGGGTGGTTGAGTGGATTGGTTGAGTGGGTGAGTGGTTAAGTGGGTTGGTTTGAGTGGAGTGGATTAAATATTGGTTGAGTGGGTTAGTTGAGTGGATGAGTGGTTGAGTGGGTGAGTGGATGAATGAGTGGATGGATTAGTGGATGGGTGGGTGGAGTGGTTAAGTGGTTGGATTAGTGTATGAGTGGATGAGTGGGTGAGTTAGTGGATGAGTGGATGAGTGGATGAGTGGATTAGTGGATGAATGAGTGGATTAGTGGATGGATGAGTGGGTGGTTGAGGACGAAAATTTCGTGTCTGACTTGGAAGCCAAAAACGACCCACTATACTTCAGATTCACGAAAAGTGTTCTTCACAAAAGTTGTAGATCCTTGTCGTGGCTATAAAATGAATAGCTGGTTCATCAAATTTGGCTTCCTTAAGCCCAAGATATGTCCCAAATACCGTAGGTTGCTCAAACCCAACTTCAGCACCTTTGTTCCGACTTGCAAGCTCAAAATGACCTACTAGACTTCTTTTTCTCAAAATGTGTTCTTCATGAAAGTTTTTTATTTGGATCTTGACTATCCACTATCCAAATTTCAGCCCATCTCCATTATTACATCTTGAGATATGATTTTATGAGTGCACACTGTTCGGATTCTACTAACAGAACCCGTATTCTAACTTCCATGTAAACTTAGGTCCCTTAGACATCTGAATCGGACTTCGAGCTCTTCATCAAAGTTGTAGAGCTTCCTCTTAGCTTTCCTACAAGATAAAATTCATGATTGTCAGATATCAGGAACTCAAGTTATGACCAAAATACAGAAACACTGTAAAATCTCAATAATGCTGAAAATATTCAATTAGGACCAATTTGAGCTCAAACTCACAAAATCATGTCAAACTCAATCAATTAAGAATATGGAGAGTGTAAATGACTAAATATAAGGGTTTCTTAATGAATAAAATATGTGTTTATCAGATCACTATCTTGGCACCTGAGAGGAGATAGAGACTCTGTGACGTATGCGGGACGGATGACGGTGACCTTACGTCATCGGTTTGTTGGAGAGCCGATCATGACTACGACAGTATTTCTGCATTTAGAGTTACCTTTATCCATTAGGTGTCATTAGGGTGGTGTATCCACTGAGCCTAGTGAGATGACACTCGTATCGACTGCGCAATCTCATTATCGCCGAGAGTCGAGACATCCGGGATATTTGTCTCCTGATGATCATTTTCATGCTGAGAGTGATCCTTCGAGGAGTAAATATACATGATGTTTTTTTTTTGGCGCGCGTCTCGCGTATGGATGTATATATTGACTCTTTTACTTGTTTTTATTTATTCTGTTTCTGTTTAAATATTTGTAATTGTAGTTGTAAATTATTTGTATAACTTATAACTTGGAACATATGTATATTATGAGTAGTGTTGTTCATTTTATTTTATGTTTTCCACAATATTTTATTTTTAATAATCTGCTTATCGTGAATTACTTTACGACCCATATTATTATGTAATCAATATTTTATAACTTGGGTAGATTTTATTTATTTATTTTAATTTTCTTTATATGTGTGGCATCCCCAAAGGGGTGTTACATTAGTTGGTATCAGAGCCTAAGTTAGAGTCTTTTGGGGTTGTGGTTGGGTCTGTTTTTGTTTGTGCTGTGTGATTCTCTGTGATTTATATCCTTTCGGAAGTATCTAAAAGGATGTATCTAATTTTGTTTTGTTCTATTTGAAGATGTCTGGACGAGGTAGAAGACGTACGAATATGAAGATGTGGACCCTATGATTGCGGCTGCTAAGGCTATGCAGCGGATGGCTGAAGTGATTACTCAGCAAAATCGAGAAAGCAACAAACAAAGAAGATGCTACTCGCGATACCCTAAATTTGGCTGAGTTTAGGCGTCATAATCCACCACAGTTTAGAGGCGAGGTGGATCCGGAGAAAGCAAGTCAGTGGATGCAAGATTTGGAGAGGATCTTTGAAGGAATGAGATGCGTAGATGATAAGAAGGTGACTTATGTCAAGTTTTCATGCTGAGAGGAGATGCTGAGAACATTGGTGGAGAGGAACCCACCGAGTATTGCAAGTCAAGGACTTTGAAATCACATGGGAAGTGTTTTCTAATGCTTTTCTCGGATAAGTATTTTCCTGCAAGTGCTAGGCATGCCAAAGAAATGGAATTTCTTGGTTTGCGATAGGGAAATATGACGGTGAATGAGTATGCCACAAAATTTGAGAATTTGTCTCAATTCTCAGATTATGCTCAGACACGACTTGACGATGTGTGGAGATGTAGGAAGTTTGAATCAGGTTTAAGGGTGGAACTGAAACGAGGAGTGGTATCCTTGAGAATGACTCAGTTTCATGCTTTGGTGGATGCTTGTGCTCGACTTGAGGAGTTGGAGCCATCTAGAGATCAGAGGAATCGGAACTTTGGGCCGACAAGGTTTCAGAGAGGTGGAGGTAGTAATACGAATCGGTTTCAGCGTAAGCCGTATTCCAGACCAACAGGAACTCAATCTCAACGACCATTGGTTAGTGGAGGTGCAAGTGGTAGTGGAACTGGACAGAGGGTGGTGTTTACGCCAACGTGTTTTAAGTGCGGTAAGAAGGGCCATATATCTCCAGATTGTACAATCAAGGGGGACAATCTGTTTTAACTGTGGACAACCTGGGCATATGTCGAAAGATTGTACTCGACCAGAGAAGAAACCTGTTGTTCGATATGTTAGAGCTAATCAGCAAAAATCTGTAAGTACTCAACCAAGGTCAGGAGGATGAGTATATACAATGATGGGATCTGAGGTTTCTAAGTCTGATGATCTTATTCAGGGAGAAGGAGACATTGGAGGTAATCTTCTGACTGTATTGTATGATTCTGGTGCTACACACTCATTTATTTCCTATGATTGTGTGGAAAGATTGAAGTTGCCTGCGTCTTCTCTGAATGTTAAATTGAGTGTATCTACGCCAACTGCTAAACATGTTGTTACATCTAAGATCTGTTTGGATTGTCCTATTGTTGTGAAGGGCCGTTTGTTTATGGTCAACTTGATTTGTTTACCTCTTGTTGAGATAGATGTAATTTTAGGGATGGATTGGTTATGTTCTAACCATATCCTTATAGACTGTGCAAGTAAAACCATAGTTTTTCCTAAGGAAGAAAAGTCTGGGTTCTTAACTGCTGTTAAGGTCAAGTCTTTGTTAAGAGATGGAGCGCAGGGATATATGGTATTGTCTTCTCTAGAAGTTAAGAATGAGAAGGATGTGAATACTATTCCTGTTGTCAACGAGTTTCTTGATGTTTTTCCTGATGACGTACCTGGCTTGCCACCTGAGAGGGAGATCGAGTTCTCAATTGATTTAGTACCAGGAGCGGGTCCTATCTCAATTGCACCGTATCGTATGTCGCCAGTGGAATTAGAGGAGCTGAAGAAACAATTGGTGGAGCTGTTGGAGAAAAAGTTTGTGCGACCTAGTGTTTCACCATGGGGTGCGCCAGTACTTTTGGTCAAGAAGAAGGACGGAACTTCTCAGCTTTCTGTGGATTATCGTCAGCTGAACAAGGTGACTATCAAGAATAAATATCCGCTTCCAAGAATTGACGACTTGATGGATCAGTTGAAAGGAGTTGTGGTATTTTCCAAGATAGATCTGAGGTCTGGTTATCACCAAATTCGTGTTAAAGGGGAAGATGTACCGAAAATCACTTTCCGAACTCGATATGGGCATTATGAGTATCAGGTGATGCCATTCGGGGTGACGAATGCTCCTGCCATATTTATGGATTATATGAACAGGATTTTTTGTCCGTATCTAGACAGATTTGTCGTTGTCTTTATCGATGACATTCTGATCTATTCTCAATCGAAGGAAGAGCATGCTGAACATCTTGGTGTTGTCCTTCGGATTTTGAGGGAGAAGCAGCTGTATGCGAAATTGGCCAAGTGTGAGTTCTGGTTGGAAGAAGTCCAATTTCTTGGTCACGTAATTTCTAAAGAAGGTATTGCGGTGGACCCATCAAAAGTGGAGACTGTTTTACAATGGGAAAGACCTAAGACAAGAATGAAGTTTGAAGTTTTGTTGGACTTCTTGGATATTACCGGAGGTTTATCGAGGGTTTTTCGAAGATTGTTGGACCACTTACACAGCTTACGAGGAAAAATCAAGCTTTTGAATAGACGGAAGAACGTGAAGCCAGTTTTCAAGAGTTAAAGAAGAGATTAACAACTGCACCGGTGTTGATCCTACCGTTCGACGAAATCTTTTGATGTGTATTGCGACGCTTCTTATCAAGGGCTAGGATGCGTGTTGATGCAAGATCGGAATGTTGTGGCATATGCTTCTCGACAATTGAAGGTTCATGAGAGGAATTATCCAACGCACGATTTGGAATTAGCCGCTGTGGTTTTTGCTCTAAAGATATGGAGACATTTTCTCTATGGAGCAACGTTCAACATTTTCAATGATCACAAGAGTTTGAAGTACTTGTATGATCAGAAGGAGCTGAACATGAGGCAGCGGAGATGGTTAGAATTCCTGAAAGATTATGATTTTCAACTGTTGTACCACCCTGGTAAGGCGAATGTCGTGGCTGATGCCTTAAGTAGAAAGATTATCAGTGCTTCTGCTCTGATGATCAAGGAAAAGGAGCTCATTGAACAGTTTAGAGATGTGTGGTCATGTGTTGAGTTAAAACCGGGGAAGATCTGTATTAACATGGTTACTATCTCGAGCGAGCTGATGGAAGACATAAGGGAAAAGCAGAATGCCGATGAATTTTTACAAGGAATAAGGGAACAAATAAAGCAAGATGAGACAATAGAGTTCAAAGAAGGAACTGATGGAATTCTGAGGTTTCGGGGTAGAGTCTGTGTTCCTCGTGACCGGGAGCTGAGGCGATATATTGTGGAACATGCCCATACTAGTCTATTGAGTATGCATCCAGGCATAACAAAGATGTACCAAGACTTGAAGAAGTTATTCTGGTGGCATGGATTGAAGAGTGATGTTATTAGGTGCGTGTCAACTTGTCTAGTCTGTCAAAAGGCGAAAGTGGAACATCAAAGACCAGCTGGAATGTTACAACCGTTATCTATTCCAGAATGGAAATGGGATAGTATATCGATGGATTTCGTCACTGGTTTGCCAAAGACGAGGAAAGGTCACGATTCGATATGGGTTATAGTCGATAGGCTTACGAAATCGGCTCATTTCTTACCAATTAATATTAAGTATTCATTGGAAAGATTAACCCAGTTGTACATAAGTGAAATTGTCAGATTACATGGTGTACCTACATGTATAGTTTCTGATCGAGATCCGAGGTTTACGTCAAGATTTTGGCGGAGTCTGCAAGAAGCTATGGGAACTAAGTTACAACTGAGTTCAGCGTATCATCCGCAGACAGATGGTCAGACAGAGAGAACTATACAGTCTTTGGAAGATCTGTTGCGTGCTTGTGTTTTAGAACAACAAGGAAGTTGGGATGAATTTTTATCTTTGATAGAATTCACCTACAACAATAGCTTTCACTCAAGCATCGGAATGGCACCCTATGAGGCGTTGTATGGAAGACGATGTCGAACACCATTATGTTGGTATCAGGATGGGGAAAGCATGACTGTTGGACCAGATCTTGTACAACAGACTACGAAAAAGGTAAAGATGATACAAGAGAAGATGAAGATGACACAAAGTAGACAGAAAAGTTATGCGGATAAACAAAGACGACCTCTTGAATTTGAGGAGGTTGAGCATGTGTTTCTAAGAGTTACTCCTACGACTGGTGTCGGAAGAGTTATTAAGTCTAAGAAACTTACTCCTAAATTCATTGGACCGTATCAGATTATCTGACGTATAGGTCCTGTAGCGTATCAGATCGCTATGCCGCCGTTTCTGTCGAATCTGCATGACGTGTTTCATGTGTCTCAGTTACGAAAGTATATACCAGATCCGACACATGTTATACAGCCAGATGAAGTACAGTTGAAGGAGAATTTGACTTACGAAACTTTACCTGTCAGAATTGAGGACAGAAAGGTAAAGCAGCTTCGAGGAAAGATGATCGAGCTAGTGAAGGTCATATGGAATGATGTGACGGGTGAAGCTACCTGGGAGCTGGAAGATAAAATGAAGGATCAGTATCCTCATTTGTTTTGAGGAACAGCGAATTTCGAGGACGAAATTTTTATTTGTTGGGGAGAATTGTAACACCCCAATTTTTAGAAAATGTTCCGAATGTACTGTTTGCTGTTTTTCAAGCTTTCGTGTGAATGACCGTTGTGTCCCTATTTTACTGTTTCTCGATTTCTGCATGAAATACAAATACGTTTATACAGGCTCAAATTTTATTTGGTCTTTTTACGTAATTTGTTTCGAGACGGTAAAATAAAAGTTTTTCCGAGCTACTGTTTTAATTTTTCTGGAAGATATACAGACAATTAATACTTGTCTCGTAATTTTATTTGAACTTTTTGGATGATTAGCTACGTTGTGGGAAAAAATGAAAAATGACCATTACGTCCCAAACGTCTTGTTTGTACTTGTTTTTGCTTTGTTTTTAATTGTTTTCTACTTGATTTAGTATCCACTATTACTGTCTGTGATTTTATATGGACTTTTTGTGTGATTTGCTACGGGGCAGGAAAATAATATTTTTCCAGACCGGTAAAATCTATTTTTAATTATTCAGAGGCAGGGGATCTTACTAAACCCAATTCTGAATGAGCCTAAAATTAATCTTTTAATTTTTAGGATTTAATCACAAATAAATAATTTTATATTATTATAATATTATTTTATTAGTCAGTATAACTTAGTAACAGTGGACCCGGAAATGTTTTGCGAGATCCACGTTTAGCTAATACAGTTAACTTAGTAGCTTAATTAATCATCATTAGTGAAGGAACTCTCTAGAACATGGTGACTAGCTTAGTGACTAGGTTAGTGTGATGATGAAGCTTAATGACAAGGCTTAGTGACTACGTTAGAAGGAGCCAATAGGAAACAAGCTTGCTAACCAAGTTTTAATCTTGACCTTTGAAGCATCCAAGGGCTTGGATGAAGCCAAGCAAATGCACACCTTGCATGCTCTTTGAGTGCTACGGCCAAGTGAAGGTTGGAAGACCATTCTTCACTTCATCTTTGATGCTTTTCTCTCTTCTCTCTCATCCAAGAACCCTAAACACCATTGTTGCTTTCTTTCTTCACTATTCGGCCAAGCTTCATACTCCACCATCTAACCACCTAAAATTTTATGCAACCAAGTTTTCTAAACCTAAACACAATCCTAAGAACATCTCTAGTTGAGAGTTCTTGCAAATTCTTACATTTGAAGCTTGAAAACCTACTTGGAAGTTTGTACCAAGGAGGTGAAATCTCTTGTTTTTCTTTTCTAAATCCTTTTTCAAAGTTCTAAGCCATGATTTATCCATGGTTTAGGTTCTCTTTTAATGGTTAGTAACTTGTAGCTTTGTTTAAGTTTGCTAGGTATTTTGAAGGAGAAAACCGTGACCTAGGAGGAGTGAAAGAAAACCATTTGTCTTCATTTAAGGTAAGAGGAAGACAAATCTTATCACCTATGGGTGGTGGTAAGAAGATGGAGTTTGATTTTGTGATTGTAGAATCCATAAGGATTCATGTTTGTGCTTGTTAGTAGCTTATTTGATGTGGTTGTGTATTTGTTAGTAGCTTTTCTATTTGTTGTTTGTAATAAATTGCATGTCTACAAGCTTTAAGTTGCATGTCTACAAGCTTTGATAATATTGCATGTGTTAGAATTGCATGATAAAGTATAGAATTGCATGATAATGTATAGGATGTGAATAACATGTCAAGGAAATGCATGTGTGTTCCAAAGAGCACTCCATGAGGCTCACGGCCACTAACCAAATGGAGAACCAAAATGTTCTCTTAATTTTCTTAAAAGGTAATTTAATTAACCAAGGAGAATTAAGAAGGTTTCAAGTTGATTAGATCAAAGAAAATGAATTTAGAAATCAAATGGTAAGACTTATTATTTTCGGCCAACATGCCTAAAATGAATGTGTTGATTTCAAAAATCATTTTTTTAAAACAATGGTCAAATGAATTTAGACAATACAATAAGTTTGACACATATTTAGAAGATGAGAAATAATTTAGAAATCAATTTCAAAGTATTTAGGAAATTCGGCCAACATGCCAAACCAAGTATCCATGGTTTCTAAAATTAAATCCAAACCTTTTCTAAGTATAAGGATGCAATATGTGTTAAAAAGAATTTTTCTAAAATGAGTTTTAAAGAAAAGAATCAATTAGAAATAAGTTTGAGAACTTAGAACTAATGATTTTGTTATTAGAAATGAAATACAGTAACTTTCAAAAATTTCTAACATATATAGCTCATGCTGTATTTTGAAGCATGTTAGTAGTTTTCAAAAGGATTAAGTATATGGTTTAAAAATTAAATAAACAGAATTTTTATGGTAAAATTAGGAAACCATTAATATAATTTTCTAAACAAAATACTGTCAATTTTTAGTAAAAACGGACAAATAAGATAGGAAAAATGTCCAAAAGACAGTATACGGTGTAGAAAATATTATACGTAGCTTAAAAGTATTATTTATTATTTTTGTTTATTTAAATAGTAATTTTTAAGGAATTCGGTCAAGAAAATAATTTAAAAATCTTACGCGATTGAGAAAACGTATTAAAAATCCTACGCGATTTTGAAAACAGAAAAATATATTTACGCGATTTCAAAACGTTTATAAAAATGATGGAATTGTGAAAACGCGATAAAATTTCTACGCGATTGACCGTTCTTACATGTTTATTTTTCATTTGTCGGGAAAATGTCAACCCGTCTGTGCTTTTGAGGATTTTTCATTTGTCGGAAAATGTGAACCCGTCATGAGCTTTCTATTTTTCTGCCATTGAGGGCATATTATTATCTTGAGGGCATTTTCGTAATTTCATATTTTTGGAATTATGTATTGAGTTTATGCCAAATTTTTGGTGGATTGGTTGATGAGACGAATCACATCGTGTTGTCGATGCGATAAACGTAGTGTGGTTCATTGTTCTAATGAACTTGGAGACGTTAGTGTACGGTATCCCATATGTGGACAGTTGGTAGCTCCGCTGGGCCGTGGTAAACCGATAGCACACTAATGGACTCGACACGCACTATATTTAATCGAGATTTGTAAAGTCTAGTAGTACATTTGCCTGTAGTGCCACAACGTGAGACCGTGAACTACACCACGCCTGGATGATGGATTCCTGTGTCGTGGGGCTATAGACGCAACGTGTGACAGCGCAATAGTTGGTTGGGCAGCCGTGGTACTAATAGATTTTTACGAGTCATTCTCTCTAATATCTTTGTATGTTTTTTTTAGCTCCATGGAGTAGGGTGTGTCTTATGTTTATTTATTAGGATCTATTTATTTATTTTGTCTTATCTATTTATATTTGTCTTATCTGTTTATTATATTAATATTGATTTGTTTGTTTACTTATTTGTTTTATCTATTGTTGTATTGTATCATTTGTTCTTGTTTTATTTTATCTGTGATGGTATATTGTTGGGATATTTAAATCTTTTTGAATCTTTACACTACTCTGTTACTTATTAATGTTATAGCTTTTCGTATTGCATGAACTGTATACATGTTGTTTGTCGTCTTCTTATTGGCCATGTTTGTGGTGATTTTAGATTGTCTTACCTCTTTATTGTATGTGTTTTCTGTATATACCTGTTTATATGGTAAAGAGTTCGAGGAAGAGGAACAGCCTCTTGAGGTTCTGTACCCCGAGGAGGAGGAAGATCAGCTAGCCGACGACCAGTTTGACGATCAAGAACCATCTGATCATCCATATCCATTGGATTGATTAGTTTTGGTATGGCGGTACCTGGATTTTTGGGGTTCGTGACTCTCGAGTTTCACGATGGATCGCTATCTTGGCACATGAGAGGAGATAGAGACTCTGTGACGTATGCGGGACGGATGACGGTGACCTTACGTCATCGGTTTGATGGAGAGCCGATCATGACTACGACAGTATTTCTGCATTTAGAGTTACCTTTATCCATTAGGCGTCATTGGGGTGGTGTATCCACTGAGCCTAGTGAGATGACACTCGTATCGACTGCGCAATCTCATTATCGCCGAGAGTCGAGACATCCGGGATATTTGTCTCCTGATGATCATTTTCATGTTGAGAGTGATCCTTCAGAGGAGTAAATATGCATGATGTTTTTTTTGGGCGCGTCTGCGCTATGGATGTATATATTGACTCTTTTCTTGTTTTTATTTAATGTTTCGTTTAAATATTTGTAATTGTAGTTGTAAATTATTTGTATAACTTATAACTTGGAACATATGTATATTATGAGTAGTGTTGTTCTGTTTATTTTATGTGTTCCGCAATATTTTATTTTTAATAATCTGTTTATCAGGAATTACTTTACGACCCATATTATTATGTAATCAATATTTTATAACTTGGGTAGATTTTATTTATTTATTTTAATTTTCTTTATATGTGTGGCATCCCCAAAGGGGTGTTACACTAAGGACACCATCACATCGCCGTGGTATACACATCGATCAGTCTACACGTTGATATGCCAGCAGTCCGGACCTCTAAGAAAGTTGATCTGCACATAGCCAAAAAGTCCACGGAGTCGAAATGACATCCTTAACAACTTCTATCTCAGTCGAGATAAGGCCAGAAACCTTGAAACTCAGTGATTTCCTTATCCTCCTCACGAATGTCTTCTTGAGAGCATACGATCCAATCCAAAATGCAAAATAAAGAAAATTACCGAAAGAGGTGAGATTCCCAAACTTTTCAAGTACCAACATGGCAGCAAGAAAATAAACGGCGTCGAACGCCCACATAAGACACAGTTAATACATACAAGTATAGTAATACATGAAAGCAATTAATGAGAGTAAAGTAACAAAGAACAGTAGTCAACATTATCCATAGCCAGCCAGCAACATTAGCATTACCAAGAATCAAATAAATATCACAGTCATAATAGTAAACACATTATCCAATCATGAATGCTCAATGGACCATGTGACTGACAACTCACAATGCAACAAGGGTACCAAAGTTCCTACTCCATGGAGCTAGACATAAACATCTTCGGAGTGAATGATCAAGGAGTAATGTCAGTGTATCATTAGCCTTAAAAATAGTGTGCTTATCACATAAAAACATTTGTGCAAAATGGCTCACACATGGCACCTCAACAGTTGATCGCGACATAGAACAGCGTCTTAGGCAGGATCGTCGGTGTGTTGCATTGGTCTATCCCACGGCCCCAGTGGAGCTACCACTGTCTATTGTGAGACACCCACACCCCGATGCCCCTAGGGTCAATAACATATGACACCTATGCTTAGTATATTCGCACCCGTACATAGGTGTTATTCAAACTCCTAGGCATACATCACCTTACTAACCATGTCCAATGGACAGCACATGCATGACGACACAATGTCCAATCATGTATGTTCATCAATGATGCATTCAATATAAGCCTTTCCTCAATGGCACATAAGCATTATTCAATGTCCAACATGACATATCAACCATACATTTATTAAAACATTGCCTCAATGGCACATCATCATTCTTATCTCATTGAGTACTACATCAATAATTCTCATTACACACATACCACTATTTCCATGTCATGGATCCAAGAATTCCATATTCAAAATCATTTCTTCTCTATTGGTATGAATACACATTCCTATCACAATTAAGTAAAGTAAAATCCTTGAATCCAGGGTTTTTAGGTTATGTTTGAGTTACAAAGGACAAAGAACCATAATCTTAATCATTTCTAGCTCAAAAATCTCATTTTTGGTCTTGGTAATCGATTACATCACCCTTGTAATCGATTACCTGAGGAACAGAATCTCTGTAATCGATTACAATCTCATTGTAATCGATTACGTGATTCCCAGAACCACGTTTCGTAACTTCAAGGCCCTGGTAATCGATTACACAACCGTGGTAATTGATTATCAATTAGACAGAACCTCCGTAATCGATTACCTACAAGTTGTAATCGATTACGTGATTTCCAGAAGCACCATTTCGTGACATCAGAGGCTTGGTAATCGATTACACCACTCTTGTAATCGATTACAAGCTAGATAGAATCTCTGTAATCGATTACACACCAGACGTAATCAATTACCAGATTTCCAGAATCACGATTTTATATCCTTAAGAGCTCGGTAATCGATTACAAGCCTCGTGTAATCGATTACCACGCTTAAACTTACAGAAAACAGAGTTCTCCAGGTCCTCTAACTCAAACCAAACCAATCCTTATCATATCTAATCAACAAGATACTCAAATATACCTTCAAATCATGCAAGAGGCATCAATAAATCATACACACCCAACAAAATGCACTATCATCAAGAACAACATAAAAATGAGAGAACTTTATACATGGATTCAGAAATCAATAACAACACACATACAAGACATTCCCTTACTACCAAGATTGGTTGAAGAGGATCATCTCCCTCTTACCTATTTGGAAAAATAACACAATGTGTCACTCCTTCTTGCCCTAGATTTTCGTTTTCCCCCTTCAAGAAAACTCCAATGTGAGTGATCACCACAATGTCCACTCAAACCATGGAAAATAGGTTCTTGGTCACCAAGGTGGCCAAGAGAAACGAAAATAGCAAGAAAATGGAAGAAAGTTGAAGGCTTTACCTTAAAGCTCCAAGCTTTAGCTTCAATGGTGGAAGAGAAATGGAAGAAGAAGAAGAACCAAAAGATGGCAGCAAAAGAGGACTTGGAATGGTGTAAGGAAGCAAGAATCTTTGATGATGAAGCAAGCAAAGAATGGCTGCCTCCAGGAGTGGTTGCACGGTGGAGAAGAAAAGGAGAAGAGAGGAAATGGATATTTGGGGTTTAGAAAAGTGAGAGTGTGATATTAGGAAGAGAAGAGGTATTACTTAGGCTTTCCTATAGCCTCTGCCGTAGAAGAGTGGAGAAGGGAGAGAGAAAAATGTGTCAAATAGGAAGCTTCTTGGAAACTTCCTACAAGGGTTTTAATTAACTAATTTCTCTTTTTCTTCCTTCTTAAAAATAAGGCTAAAAGGGTTTGACACAAGGAAATTTTTGAATAATGCGATAAGATTTTTATTACGTGTTATTATTTATTGGACGTGATTATAGTTGGCAGAAGTCAGCATTAACAAATCTGACAGATAAATTCTTTACAGTGTTTTATTATCTCATCTGTTAAGATTTCTCGAAAAATGTGAAACCTTGTAAACCGTTTTTTTTAAGTTATGTAATCCACTACGTCTCCGGCCTCGGGTTTAGTAAGATCCCCCGTCGACGTTTCCATAGTTCAAGGTTCTCGGAGAAAATGTCTCATTTCTCCGGTTCCGCTCAGTACACACGTAAAATGAGAAATATATTAAAATATTCCAAGAAAAATTCCAAAAAATCACAAATATTTTAGAATGAATTCTGATAGTAGAAAAGTAAGTTTTGGGGTGTTACATTTAGAATGGTGTTTAGGTTTAGGAAATGGTGTTGGATGAAATTTTAGAAGAGTAGAGGTATGGTTTTGTGATGGTAGTCGTGACCTTCACCAAGAAGAAAGGAAAGAATTTTTGGTTGTCTTGCTTAGGAGAATGGATGAAGATGAAAATGAACATAGCAAGATGCTTTCCTACCTCCTCCTAAATCACTTGACCGTGGAGCTCCCTAATCTAAGGACGCCTAATGGCCTCCTTAGTTGACCTCTAAGGGCTCCTAATGGCCTTAGATGAGTTCAAGGGTGCATCTTCAATGCTTTGTCTCCAAGTTTGCTTCCTATTGGCTTAGAGAGACAAGTCACCAAGTGTCTTGAACCTTCTTGAATGTGCTTGGCCGAATTGCTCTTAGGGAGAGCTAATCAAGTCTTAATCCATTTTGTTTCCTAATTAGGTTTAGGTAAATTTAGTTAGGTTTCTTAGTTATTCAGTTAATCATCTAGTTACTTAGGATAACTAACCACCTTCTTGATTATGCTAGAGCATTCTCTAACTAAAATTTTAATGAATAACTAACTAGGTTTGTTCCATTTAGTTACTACTTAAGCACTTTGGATTAACTTAATTAAGTTTTAAGCTAATTTAGTTATGTTTTCTAATTACTAATCTAACAAGTCCAACCATTTTTGTGGACTTCCCTCCTATTAGTTTAGAAATTCAAGCCATTTTTGTTGACTAATTCTCATTGGCTTAGAAATAATTCAAGTCAAAAACGTTAACTGATTTCTATTAGTTCTCTGAATAGTAAGTCATAAAGACTTTATGACTATACTGTCCACTGGGCAGAAGTTACTGCTCTTAAGTCGAGAGGTACTTGTCCCCTTAGATAATAAAATAATATTATAATATAAAATATTTTTATTTTACAGATAAATTCTAAAAAATAAAAGATTGATACGTGTATTATTTGGAATTGGGTTTAGTAAGATCCCCCAGCTCCGAATAATCATATAAAGATTTTTTTCGGCCCGAAAATTATTATTTTCTTGACTCAGAATAAATCACACACAATAGTCAAATATAGTCTTGAAACAGTCAAATTAATTTTATAGCACATAGAAAACATAAAACAGTACAATTAGGACAAAATCATAATTTAGCCAAAAGTTGGGGTGTTACAAAGCACATCTATGTAACATGATCAATATCCTTTTGTAATGCATTTGTCATCATCAAAACTTAACACATTAAACCATTAGGGCAAAGATAATTTTGCAATCTCTTCTTTTTTTATGATGACAAATCACCATACAAAAAAATGTTGAGCAATATAGAAGTATAGATATTCATGTAAGCATATCAAACAATAAGTACAAGAACATATTTTCTTCCTAATTTTCATTCTCCCTATTTGACATCAACAAAATGGCTTAGGAAGGAAAGATAATATTTTCTCTCCCCCTATAGATAAAACTCATGTTGCAAAAAAGAGTAGGATCATCAAAACTAAAAACTTCTTCAAGTTATTCAAAACATAACTATCCCCCCCCCCATTTGATTCTACATATGATTCAAGAATAAAGAGATTAAACAAGCATGCTTTCAAGACATAAAAGAATATTCATACAATGGTTGTCATATTTTGGTACATCAATATTTAGCATATGATAGCAATCAAACACTTTATGTCAAATAAGGATGTAAGTCAAGGGATATAAACAACTTAAGAACTCAATCAAAAAAACATTTTAAAACTTTTCTCCCCACTACTAGAAATTTTCAATTTAGAGACGGAATTTAGAGACAAAAAATTTTTTGTCTCTATTAGAGATGGAAACAGAGACGAAATTGATGAATTAGAGAAGGAAAAGAAATTTAAAATTTAGAGACGAAATTTAGAGACAAAAATGATACATCTCAGAATTTTCCATCTCTATTTAGTCAATATAAAGTCAAATATACTTAGAGATGGAGTTTAGAGATGAAATTTATTCGTCTCAGATTTTTCCGTCTCTAATTCTGTCTCTATTTGGCCAATATGATATTTTAAAAAGAAAAATATATGTAGAGACAGAATTTAGAGACGAAATTTATCCGTCTCTAAATTTTTCATCTCTAATTTCGTCTCTATTTAATCAAATAAATATTTTAAAAAATTAAATTATATTAGAGATGGATGTATTCTGTCTCTAAATATATATATATATATATATATATATATATATATATATTAATAATTTAATTAATAATTTTTTAAATAAAATTAGAGACGGAGTGATGTTTCCGTCTCTAAAATTTCTACCTAAAGTCCTAATTCAACATCTAATATCTCATTATTCATCGCTACCTAAATCTCCCATCTCCATCTCTCATTTCCCTCTCCCGACAACAACAATGGCAACGATAACCTCCACGCACCGAGAGGGAGTTTCATCAACATTGTCAGAGGCTCTGGTTTCCCCGAGATCAGCCTTGATGATCTCACCATGGGGTTCTTCGAATCCACGAATTGCGGCCTCTCAGATTCCAGTCCTGCCACCAAGACTGCATCGCAGAGGAGAGGGAGGTCCGCTTTAAGGAAGACCTCCGGAGTCGATGATGACAGAAGGAGCAGTATTGGTGGCGGCGGGGGAAGACTGGTCTTGGATGCTAATCCAAGAAGAAGGAGATCAGTTTCGGTGGTTCAGTACCAAATTAGTGATTCTAAGGCAACAATTAACAAATCCTTTGCTTTTCACCTAATTCGAATTAATATGTTTAATTTATTTTATTTTAGGTTTGAATTTGATCTCAATATCTTGTTATAGATTTCAAAGGAATGCATGTCTTCTAATTATGCATAGCTATTGACAACTAACTCTAGTAACAACGTTATTGACTGCCTCTACTTTTCTTCTCCATCTCTCCCACTCTTCACCTTACTTCGATTCCTAATCCTAGGTATTGCTATCTGTCTTTCCTTATCTTTTCCTTTTATTTCAATCCAACAATTTTGCTACGACCATTGTGAATATTAAGTGATTGACTCATGGTCACCGAATTTGTGTTCATCACATCCCTAATTTCAGTGTCTGATCCATATTTTATTCCTTTTTTTAAAAAAAATAACTTATTACTTTCTTCATCTTATATTGATAATTGACTATTTCTTACTATTACATATAGGAATTTGAATTCTCAACTTTGCTGATTGTGATTCTGAAATCTCGATGAGTTTCTTTGGGTTTTGTTGTAGTTATTAATAAGTTGATTGATCCAGTTACTTAAATTGGCCTCATAAGCATAAATTTCCTTTACTTTGCATATAAGGATTTTATTTCTTTTTTCTATGAATTAATCAACTAGTCATTTTGCATACAGGATTCATTCTCTTTGTTGAATAGGCCATTGAAATTTTTTGTCTTGATTATGTGTCTGTCCTTTGCTTTGTTAAGGGTGCATATTAATTAAGCATGAGTTCTGAATCTGATTATTTTGCTAATATTGGAATGATTCCATAACAAATTAATCTTTCATATTTAGTAGCTACTGTAGTATCATTGTTCTTGTACATCTATGTTTTTACCGAATTTCATGGACGTAGTAAAATACATTATATGGTGTCTTTTATTTCATCTTTGCAACATAGATAATGTGCTCTGATTTGTTAGCACTAATCTTGTTACTTCTTGTAGTGTAGAAATCTGTGAAGAGAAATTTTTAGCATATTTCTGGTGGTGTTATGATAGACTAAAGGTATACTTCTGTGCATAATAACTTCATTAAATTTTGGGCTGAAGTTTTGGTGGGGTGTACAACCAGGTTATTGCTTTTCCCTATTTTGTTTTTGAACCAGAACCAAATCGCCTAACTATTATTGAACTACTAGTAATTTATTCCAATTTTGCTTCACAGTTCTATAAACTGCCCTGCCATATACTGTTCAGAGTGACATGATAGCTAATTTCTGCTAATTGTGTTAAAGTTTTGAATCTATTTCATTTTCCCTCATTTTAAGTTATTGCATTGATTTCAGAAGATAATTGTGATGGTAGAGTAAATAAATTAGGTTAGTGGTGTCTTTCACAGTAAACTTAATTGAAGTTTGAGCTTGTAAAGCATAATGCAAAAATAGGTTGTAAGTAAGTGTTGTTTAATTGAGAAGAGGAACAAAAGGTTGTGGGTAGTCAGTGTTAATATTTATCAATTTGAGTGTCGTATGGAACTAAAAGAAATTGTTTTAATTGTCACTATGGTGATTCTAGCATAATCATCTTCTATTTTGTGCTCCAATGAGATGTTCTGTCTTAATAATTACAACTCTAGTGTTGTATATTCATGCCTTATCATCACGGTGATCACTTAGAAATGGTGTTTACAGATTCTTATATAACTCTTGTGATTTGAGGTGCTTGCTTGCTCATAGTATTAACAACTGATTTCTCATTTTGGTACTGGTGCACAGGAAAAAATTGATGATGGAAGTTACTTTTAATATAAAGTAACTACCAATGGATAGTAGTTACTTTATTTTCAAATTTTATACAGGTAGATGTTTCTATAATGGAAGTTGGATTAGGTGGCAAATACGATGCAACAAATGTGGTATGTATTGTCATTTTAGCAGAAATGTGTTGGTCTCTACCAGACTACCACTATGATACTGGTTGAATATTGATATTTTCTACTAAGTTAACATCTCGAAACAAGGTCATGTAGATATGTTGACATTTCAGGTTCACGCACCTGTTGTGTGTGGTATAACTTCCCTTAGGTATGACCACATGGAGATTCTTGGTTAGTTTTCTTTTTTAGTATTTTAGGTAACTGCTAATTTAATGCATATCTATTGCTAATGAAAATAATGAAATAAAATGAGATAGAAATACAAATTTATATGTGGTTTGATATGTGTTGCACATACATCAAGAATAACAAAACAAAATAGCCTGTAATCTCATTTTTCAGAATAACAAAATAAGAAATACTAGGAGAAGGTTGGGAATTTTAAGTACTGGAAGATTCTCATTATTTTTTTGGTCCCCTGATTGGAGAGGGTTGGGAATTTTAAGTTGTAGGTTGCTTTGTATAATAAAAATGTTTGCATGGTTGATACTTGTGATGGATTTTTTTTGGGCCAGGCCTATTTAATGTATTCCGATGAACTATTCATTTTGAGCACTTAATTTATGCCATTTTTTTCTTATTTTTGGGATGGGTTTTTTTTTTGTAGTAATAGTAGGTTAGTGTGCAAAGAATTATAAGGCATTGAAACATTTTAGGTTGTCTTTCAGATTTAAAAAGTGGAAGTCAACAAAGAATTAGCAGAAGAATAAGAACTAATTAGCGTAGAATGTGGCCTCCATAATCCTAGTAATTAGTAACATAGTGATCCCTTGCCCTTATTTCCTTCACTTCTCTTGTATGGGATTGTGTTTATATTTGAAAGGTAACTTTGTGTTGTCATGTTTCCAGTATGTTCAGTGCTTATGAACTTTGATAATTTAATTTTTATCTTGCTAGTGGGTGAGTTACTTGGGCACGTCAGGAAGAGGTTCCCATGGGCCGATGCAAAAGTTGTTAAGGTGATGATGGCTATGAAACCTAATATGATAGATAGTTAGTTTATTCATATCAGGTTTTGTTAATACTGTTTAGTTGCTTTACCTTTTTTCATGTAACAGCAACTGGTTGATGCAAAATTATATGAGCTACTTGGTGATAGGACAACAACAGATGATAAAAAGCCTTCTAGATAGAAGAAAGAGAAGCCTGCTAAAGTAAAGGTGAGTTTGCTTAAAGTTATTTTTCCTTTTTTCCTTTACTTTTTATGACATGGCTTATAGGTTTTCTGCAATTCTACTTACATGCTTACATAGGATAAGGCAGCACCTGTTCCTACTCTTGAAAAGCCACCTGAAGAATATCTAAATCCATTCTTGATATTCCCTAACCCAGAGGAAAATTTGAAGGTAATTAATTGCATCTTCATTCTTTTATGTTCATGTTGTGAACCCAATGCTTCATTCTGTTAGTGTGCTCATGTTATATGGAGTCATTTCCAGTCTTTTGCTTGCTCATGAGTGACATTTATATAAGTGTTTTCATGTAGTGGTCTACTTAGTAAACTTAGTGAATCATTCTAGTCTGTGATTTTGTCTTGCAAGGCTTTCAAAATTATGAATTTTCCTTGATGCCAAGATTCCTGGTTCTGTTTGAAATTTTCTATTTTCATTAACTCGCATCTGTAACATGTCATGAGAATCATGTTGATTTCAAGTGCAAACTGAAGTACCTTTTAGTGATGGTAGTATTCTAAGATGTTGCAATACAAAATGGATTACCATTGTAATCTTTTGCTAGGTAACAACAACAATAAATCCTCTAATACTTAGCAGTATCCAATTTCTTGTTTTGTTTATTATGATCAGCTTTCCTAAAATACTCAACTGGATGTAAACACTATTTTTCTGCATGGAGATCTCTTTGAAGAATTGTATATGATGTTGCCATAGGGTCTTACACCTACTGCATATAGTCAATCTAAAGTAGACTATTCATTATTTAAAATAATCTTGGTGTATGTTGATGATCTTTTATTAATTGGAATTGACTTAGCTGAGATCAATTTTGTTAACCAGTTACTTGATGAGAAATTTAAAATAAAAGATGTTGGAGATTTGAAGTTTTTCTTGGGAATGGAGGTTTCCAGAACAAAACGAGGAATTGCCCTATATCAAAGGAAGTATGTATTGTTTCTGTTACAGGATTCTAGTATCTTAGCAGCCAAACCAATAGTAACTCTAACAGATTTCTCAACTAAGTTGTGCAAAGATATTGAACCTCCTTTTACTGATGTAATTGCCCATAGGAGATTGATAGGTCGACCATTGTATTTTAACAAGCGTTGAGTAATAATCTTTGCAGCATGGGTATTTATTTATTTTTATTTTATTTTTTGCATAAAAGTTTGTGGTTGAATTAGAGTCATAATCATGATCTCTATTTTTTTTCGTAGGGTCATCACATGAAAAATGGTCATGTTTATGATGTTGTTTGTGTTGTTTGTGATGTTGTGTTGCACAAAGATTCAATATTCATTATATAATCACTTGATTTAATATACCATTGCCACCATAGTTTTGAGTTATTTAATATATAGAAGTTTGGAGTTGAAGAGGGATAACTCAGGTAGATAGATATAAGACAGTATAGAGAAGACAAGTCTATTATTTTTATCAATCAAGTGGGAGAAGTGCCAATAGAAATATATAGTGTAAAGTTAAAGAAAAACTTACGCTATTAAAGTTTGTAATCTAGTCTATATTTTAAGAACTACTAAGAGAGTGTGAAAGTTTGTGTTTCTTTTAGAGATTGAAGACAAGGTTATTGTAGCTGCTATTTCCAGCAACTTGGAAAGGCTACTAATCAATAAAATATTTTCCTTTGTACTGAAAAGCTGAAACAAAGTGGAGAATCATTTTTTGTGTTTCTCATTGACTATATTTCTCTACACCTTAGTTTAATTGAGGTTGGCCCTTGGCATGTTAACTAATTTCTTTATTTAGTGTTTGTCTTGATTGTATGCTGGCTAGTTGACAAAATACCTGAACTATTTTTTGGCGGAATCATGTTCCCATGTTTTTGAATAATAGCAGCAAAACCAAGAGAAAGATGTAATTGGCTAGCTGTTATTGATAGTTGTTTTGATGATAACAAACATGATGAAGATGACGATGGTGAGATCAAGTCCAAGATCTTCAAAGATTAGCTTTAGGACTTAGAGTCTTTATGTACGAAGCTCTCTTGGTATCTCATTGATTAAATTTAAAAGATCTAAAAATCTGTTCCTTAAATCAAACTGAGGTTTCAAAATGGTTTTGAAAGATCAAAGGTTTTAGAGATTGGAAATGGTTTTCAAAGCAATTACAAATGGCTTTTTAACTGTTTTTTAACTGAGGTATTCGAATACACCTCCATGGTATTCGAATAACCTGCATCCTTTACATACGTTTTTGTTTTCTAAAACAGAGGTATTCGAATACCCTTCATGGCATTCGAATACAGTGCTTCTTAAAAACCTGTTTTAAGTGATAGGTATTCGAATAACCCTTGTGGTATTCGAATAACCTGATTTCAGAAAAGTACCTTTTAAACTGAGGTATTCGAATACCCTTAACCGGTATTCGAATAACCCACGAATTCTGAAATGGAAAGAAACAGACATATTTGCATTTAATATGTTTTTAATGGCACCCAATGGCTATTTTCTCCATAGCTCTATAAATAGAGACCTTGGGTCTCTTCTGAAGGTTACTCAACCATCTGAATTATTTTTGCTTGTGCAAAAAACGTGATTCTCTATTTTCTCATATTTTATATGCTCTTTTCGCCAAAACCTTGAGATATCCTAAGAGAGCTTCTTAGCGCTTCAAATTGTAATATTTGCTCTTTGTGAGAGTTTCTCTTCATCTATTTTCTAGCTCTTTGTAAAAGGGTGAGGTATCCCTTAGCAAAATTGTAAAAGGGTAAGGTATCCCTTAGTGAAATTGTGAGGGTGAGGTATCCCTTAGTAAAAGGGTGAGGTATCCCTTACTGTAAAGAAGGTGAGGTATCCTTCAAAGAGGATGAGGTATCCCTCTAGTAAATAGGGTGAGGTATCCTTCTAGTAAATAGGGTGAGGTATCCCTGTTGTGTAAAGGTTGCAAGCACCTGTTTTAAGCTTGTATTGAATAGTAAAAAATCTCGAACTGTGTTTCCAGGACTAGACGTAGGCCACAAGTGGTTAGTGGTCGAACCAGGATAAATATCGTGCCTGCTCTTCTTTCTGTATCTCTTTATTTATTGCAATTTATTTATTATTTTTTAATTAAACTTGCCATATTTGAATCTATGTAATTTTGAATGTTCTTGAAAAAGAAATTGAATACATCTTTATTCTTTATTTACTATTCTTAAGGCATTTCATCATCTTTATATATTCATTATATTGCTTCAAGAAATTTGTATTAAAAAGGATTTGTGAAAAAGTTTTTAATACTCAATTCACCCCCCTCTTGAGTACTGAAACCATTTGGGTAACAAGTGGTATCAGAGTTAGACTCTTGTATAAAAAGCTTAGCCGCTTCAAGAGTACATGGCTTCATCAAATGGTTTTTCAGAAGGTTCCTCCATAAACCGACCACCCTTTTTCAATGGGGATGGTTATGCATATTGGAAGGAAAGAATGAAAATTTTCATTGAAGCTATTGATCTAGATGCGTAGGATGTTGTTGAAAACAGCACATTTATACCTACGCGAGAGATCAATGGTGTAAAGATTGAAAAATAAAGAAGTGAATGGTCTAAATAAAAGAAAAGTTCAAAATAACTTGATAGTCAAAAACATCATTACCACAACTTTGGGGCATGATGAATTTTTTAGAATTTTAAATTACAAAACTGCTAAAGAAATATGGGATACTTTACAAGTTACCCATAAGGGTACTAGTGAAGTTAAGAGGTCGAGAATTAATTCTCTTAGTTGTGAATATGAATTATTTACAATGAACCAAGGAGAAAGCATTCAAGAAATGCAAAAGAGGTTCACCCACATTATAAATCATCTTGCATCATTAGAAAAAAAAATTTCTAACGAAGATTTGATTAACAAAGTATTGAGATGTTTGAGCAGGATTTGGCAGCCTAAGGTAACAGCTATATCAGAATCAAGAAACTTATTAATAATGATGTTAGCTACCTTATTTGGCAAACTTCAAGAGCACGAATTAGAACTCAATAGACTTAACCAAATGAGGAACACGATAAGAAGAAGAAAAAGATCGCACTTAAAGCCACCACCTCCACTATTAATAATGAAGATGAAGATGATGGAGATGACGTGGACAATGTTGAGCTAAATGAACAAAATATCAATCTTCTGGTAAGAAAATTTGGTAAATTTCTCAGGAAAAAGGGAACTAAAAAAAAGACCGCTTTTTCCCCCAAAGAAATTTGAAAAGAAACCCTCCAAAGAAAGAAGAGCCTACATAGCATAGGATGAAAATGACATGGACTCAACTGACAGTTCAGATAGCAAAGAAGCCCATCTATGTCTTATGACCAAAGGAGAAGAAGAAGAAAAAAGCGGCAACGAGGTAAGTTCAAATTTATTGCCTTCTTATGATGAACTACAAGATGCCTTTGAAGAATTACATGACGAATCAATAAGGCTCACAAAATTAATTTCCTCATCTAAGAAAACTATTTCTTCTTTGGAAAATCAAATTCTAATTTTGAGTAAAGAAATTAAAGAATTAAAAATTGAAAATGAGACATTAGGATTAATTGATGCATGCTCAACCTGCACTTCACATGCTTCTACATCTTCGTCTTGTTCATTTTGTCATATTCTTGAAAAAGAAATTGAAGATTTAAAGAACATTCTTTCTAAATTCACTTTTGCACGAGATAAGAAGGCAAACATTGAGTATTTTGGACGAGATAACAAACATGATGAAGATGACGATGGTGAGACCAAGTCCAAGATCTTCAAAGATTAGCTTTAGGACTTAGAGTCTTTATGTACGAAGTTCTCTTTGTATCTCATTGGTTAAATTTAAAAGATCTAAAAATATGTTCCTTAAATCAAACTGAAGTTTCAAAATGGTTTTGAAAGATCAAAGGTTTTAGAGATTGGAAATGGTTTTCAAAGAAATTACAAATGGCTTTTTAACTGTTTTTTAACTGAGGTATTCGAATACATCTCCATGGTATTCGAATAACCTGCATCCTTTACATACGTTTCTGTTTTCCAAAACAAAGGTATTCGAATACCCTTCATGGCATTCGAATACAATGCTTCTTAAAAACCTATTTTAAGTGGCAGGTATTCGAATAACCCTTGTGGTATTCGAATAACCTGATTTCAGAAAAATACCTTTTAAACTGAGGTATTCGAATACCCTTAACTGGTATTCGAATAACCGACGAATTCTGAAATGGAAAGAAATGGACATATTTACATTTAATATGTTTTTAATGGCACCCAACGGCTATTTTCTCCATAGCTCTATAAATAGAGACCTTGGGTCTCTTCTGAAGGTTACCCAATCGTTTGAATTATTTTTGCTTGTGCCAAAAACGTGATTCTCTATTTTCTCATATTTTTTGTGCTCTTTTCGCCAAAACCTTGAGATATCCTAAGAAAGCTTCTTAGCACTTCAAATTGTAATATTTGCTCTTTGTAAGAGTTTCTCTTCGTCTATTTTCTGGCTCTTTGTAAAAGGGTGAGGTATCCCTTAGTGAAATTGTAAAAGGGTGAGGTATCCCTTAGTGAAATTGTGAGGATAAGGTATCCCTCAGTAAAAAGGTGAGGTATCCTTCAAAGGGGTTGAGGTATCCCTCTAGTAAATAGGGTGAGGTATCCCTGTTGTGTAAAGGTTGCAAGCACCTATTTTAAGCTTGTATTGAATAGTAACAAATCTCGAACTATGTTTTGGGGACTGGACGTAGGCCACAAGTGGTTGGTGGTCGAACCAGGATAAATATCGTGTCTGCTCTTCTCTCCTTTATCTCTTTATTTATTGTAATTTATTTATTATTGTTTAATTATTTATTTATGGTTCTTAAGGCATTTCATCATCTTTATATATTTATTATATTACTTCAAGAAATTTGTATTAAAAGGGTTTGCAAAAAAGTTTTTAATACTTAATTCACCCCTCTCTTGAGTACTGAAGCCACTTGGGTAGCAAAAGAATCATGTGAAAATGCTCATAATTTGTTGGATTTTGGATTTGAAATATGGAATAGATTTTAAATATGCTTCAAGCCTCTTTTCAATCTTATGGCCCTAATCGATGGAACTAAGTATTCATGTTATGCATATTCTCTTCTACTGAGTTGGCTGCTATAGTAGTATAAACTGGTTAAGTTACAAACTTGCAGTTCAAGTTTTAAATTCTGGATATTGTGCATGGCTGGTCTTGCATGTAGTGGATTTGTGTTAGTTATTTGAATTTAACAATATATGCAGTGGATTTTGAATTTAAGACTTTACGCTAGCTGAGGGTGAGGTAGGTTGTTAATATGGTTAACCACATTTACATGATATATATAGCTTTGCTTGCTGCTTAGTGAGTCCTGTTTTAGCTTATTTTTATGAGTTTCTACTATTGTTTTTGTCTATTACCTGCCTCATATCTTCTGAATTAACTTTTGGTTCTTTAAAGAAAATAATAAATTTTACTTAATTTAATCCACTATGATCATTAAACATGCTGATTTATCTCTACTACCGTGATTTATCACTATGAGGCAGAAGATGGATCAATGGGAGGAAAGGTTTAGGACTCTTCTTGTGGGTAGTCAATTTAGAATGCCATCACTTGCAGTTTCACAGCCTGAGCCTTCCCATCTTGCACCTAGAGAATAGGATGACTATGATGATGAGGGTGATGATGATACAAATTATGATGACCTAAATATGTGATTAGGTTTATTTTTATATTTTCATTGATAATTTAAATATTTGTAGTTACTATTTAAATATTTGTAATGACAATTAATTATTACTTTGCATTTTGATATGAAAATTTGTGATGATGTTCTGACTTGTGATTTCTGCTGCTATATAATTTATTGTGATAGTTAATTGATCAGGTTAATTATAAAATTAAAAATAGATTAAAAACATAATTTTGGAAAATTAGAGACGGTTGTTTCTGTCTCTAATTTTTTTACTTTCTTTTGGGAATTAGAGACGGAATTAGAGACGAAAAAGTGTCATCTCTAATGTAATTATTATTATAATTTTTTTACTTAATCTTGAGAATTAGAAACGAAATTAGAGACGAAAAAGTTCTGTCTCTAATGTAATTTTTATTATATTTTTAGAAAAAAATAACAAATTTCGTCTCTAATTAGAGACGGAACAAATTTTCCATCTCTAACTATCAACGACGCTACTTTCACCGACGGATCAATTTTCATCTCTGATTTCGTCTCTAAATCGTTAGAGACGAAATTTTGGCCTTTTAGAGACAGAAAAATTCCGTCTCTAAATCTAAAATTTCTTGTAGTGCCCTTTTAAAAAGAATTTAACAAGAGCACATTACATTTTTAAAAGCATTTTAGAATGGTAGAGAGGTTTTATATTAAACCACATATTCCTTGAGAGTGAACAAACCTAAGTCAAAAGAACATCTGAAAGTACATCTCCTCTCTTTCTTATTGAAAAAGAGCCTTGAGAAAATAAAACGCTTTATAGAACAAGGCTTATCTTTTGAAGTATCAAGATGAGCTCTATAGAACATTTCAAAAAGATTTATTTGAAATTTTTTTTAAATATTCTCTCAAGATTTTATAAAACTTTTCAAAGTAAATGAAGAGAGTACTATATTTATAGCACATATCTAATTATTTCCAAATTTTCAAGACAATTAGGAGATGAAAATACTTTCAAGGTCTTAAGATATGTTCAAATGATTCTCAAGGATGTAGAACTTGAAAAGTTTTTTTTTCAAATATGATAAGCGAATTCGCTTTAAAAAAACTTTTTAATTAAACCATAAACTCTTTTCAAAATAAGAGCATAATTCTCATAGGTATTATACCACTAAGAAATTATAGATCAAGAGAATCATAGATATCAAACATTCACCTTAATGAAATATGTTATAGGGATCAAAGCTTGTATAAAACTAACACCATTCACCTTATATGTAATGACAAAACTAGCAACTTAATATCCAATTATTGTCAATACTAAGCATACTTCTCATGTAAAGAAAGCATCTAATCATTTAAGATCAATTTATTAATAAATATCATACAATCCATAACATATAGAATACCACAATAGCTAAGGGAAAGAGATACTTATTAAGTTAGATAGAGAGTGATGCTCGTGATCTATTGGTCCTTTAATTTTGAGTTTTCTTTCTTTGAATACTTCATTCCATTATGTAACATTCCAAATTTAATAATAACAGTATAATCTTTATTATACCACAATAGTTAAATTCAGGCATGCTACTATCTACTAAAAATGTTTCTAACATATATAACAATTTCTTATATACAGAAAGTATGAGCCACAAACAAATGAAATGTATATATATATATATATATATATATATATATATATATATATATATATATATATAACATCTATGTATTTCTCATAAATACAAAAATATGTACAAAGCTTATAAACTAGGCCTATCAAGGCACAAAATATACAAGTTTAAAAAAAAACTACAAAGTAATACTAAGATAAGCTTCCCAAGCTCTTGTTTGCACTTCACTATCTATAAGTCTTCTTCCCTAGAATCATTATGGAACACACAACACATGAGGTGATAATCACAAATTCTCAGTAGTTTAATAGTAAAACATGTCATCATAATTATTCTAGCTATTTCGGGGAAAAACATCAAGTATAAACACAAGTCACACAAGAAAGGTGGCAAAAGCTAAAAACTACTTCCTTTCTCTTCCCGAAATAGAATATCATTTTATAAGTTTGTATAGAAAACTCATTTCCACATACAAAACTCACAAATCTTCATCACAATCTCAAAAATAAGCAATTGCCCATACAATTGCAATATCATGAATATGTAATGATTAGCAACTGTCCATACAATTGTCATGCATATGCCTAGGAATGCCTTATGTTCATTGTAACACCGTCCGTAGGGCATTACATTTCCGATTACAAACTTATAATCTGAAAATCATTTCATAAAAGTATTTGAGTTATAAAACATGGGTTTTAAAATTTCTTTTCGCGGAAACATAAACTTACTGAAATTTATAGGTAATACTGAAAAATAGATTTAAACTGATTGGTATACATCACAGACACCACATAATATTCAATAGTACTTAGAACATAAAACTTACAGACTCAAGGAAATAGTAGCAAACCCCATGATGTGTTCTACTTAATAGCACGATAATAACACTAACGAGAAAACTCAACATACTTATTCTGTTCTGCATCCATCTCAACGCATCAGATATCTGTTCCTCTGCAAAACTACATATTGTCGAAACTAGGAAGATCACTCTTTGTTGTCGTCCCCAAACTCAAAATATTGCCTCCAGTTAAGTCTAAGAAGTTCGCTTCGTCTACTATACAAATTTTAACAATACAAATACAAACAAATTGTACAGCAAAGAGGTGAGATCCCCTTTCATCAATACCAGGATGGTAGCAAAGAATAATACGAATGACAAAGTCATTCCATACACACAGATATCACAATTATAATCATGTCATCATTTCATAAATACTTCCAATAACCATATATCACAATAAAATAAACAATAACAGTTTTATCATAACAAATATCAGCAATATGTATGAAATGATTATGTCACACTACTTGAACATTGACCATGCCACAACAATATGTGTATTGATCATGTGTATGCATACTAAACCAATTCCTACTCCATAGAGCTAATCATAATTTCAGAGATGAATGACCCAGAAGATCTTCCAGCCTCAATGACAGTCTATGCTAAGTGCGAAAAGAGATAGTGTTTGTCGGTTCCTCGTCAGTGTGTTGCAACGATTCATCATGGCCAGAGGAACATAATGTGATAACATAATCACTAGATGAATCACCTCGCCCTGATGCACCCTGAGATCCATCATGGATCACACTATTCGATTCTCATTCACTCCTAGGCCCAACCAGTCATAATAGCCACTGACAATATTCTGTTCAATGCATGATACCTCAATGCATATCTCAATATCATCTTTAGACTGTTCCCAAATGAGATTAAAACAACCGCCCATACAATTGTCTAATATCATAAGATCAATGAATATTATATAATTGCTCATACAATTACATAATAACACCAAAACATCCGGGTCCAGTACGTCAGTTCTTATAGTAATTTTACTGTATTTTTAATCGCATATCATTTTTAACGCGTTTTCATAATCGCGTAATACTTTTGTTACGTTTTCAAATTGCGTAACCATTTTCTGACATTTTCTCATTCACATAAAATATTTAAATGTTTTCTAAATTGCGTAGTAATTTTTCAACGTTTTTCAAATCGCATAGCCTAAAAATCATATTTTTAAGTTGCATAAATCATTTTTCATCATTTTTCAACTACGTGAAATATTTCTCGATATTTCAAACATCATTTTGGACTTTCCAAAAATTAATACAATTTCTAACTTCAAATCCCACACTTTCTTACTTAAAAACCCTTTACATAATATTTTTCATTATTTCCCCAAAATCAATATTTCCTTTAAATCAATTATTCTAACTTAAAATTTCCTAACGTGCCTTAAAACCCAACGGGTGAGCTATACACCAATTTATTTCTCTTTTATAAACTAAACCCACTAATTTAATTGATTCCAAAAATAAGCTTTTCTTACTTTTATATCTCAAAATCCCTTAATTTACATCCTTTGCTATTTTAATCCATTCAATATTATGTTAAAAAATTACTATTTGTTTTAATCTACTAATTCTTGGCATATTGGCCGAAAATCACAAATAACTTAATCATAAAATCTATGTTCATTTACATGTCCACTTTCTTTGCAAATCCTTAAATCATTAACTTATTACCTACTCATCTAAAACACATGATTAGTAAAATAATTTGAAATACTTTATTCCATATAAGTAAAAGTCATGAGCCTCAAGGTTCTTTAGAACCAATACATTTTTCTATTCCACATAATTCTCATCATATAACATATCACATAATAATCAATCAATAAAATCATGCATACTTATCAAAACAATAAGCATATTAATCACCAAACAATTATAAACATGGAAAGCCTTAAACAAATAAGTGAATAAATACTTATGGATTTTTCACCACACATACATCTATTCCTCACCACCAATGTAACACCCCGATGTAGGGCGTCACATTTACGACAAATTAAAATAAAAACCTTCCCAAGTTATAAATCGTTTGATAATAAGTACAATATGAGTTGTAAAATTTTAGTTATGTATTCTAAGAAGATCAATAATCATCCTATACAAATCCAATCATCTTCCATTATTGTTTCAACCTTCGTCCTATGGCTATTTCTTCTTGCGAAAAACATTACTAAATAAAATAAAAACAGAACATGAAATAAAATACATTATTACATACATACCATAATATCCATATGGTTTTGTTTTTAAAAAAAATATTAAAAATTAACTCATAAACCGTTTGACACAAAAGAGTAGATAACAGACTTGCCCAAGTCCAACAGACTAAGAAAACCCAAAAATATAGTACAGACATAACCACCACAAAACAATTAAGCCAACCAGTAAGGATAATCCAACGGCTCACCTCCTTCGTGCTGGTCCTCGGGTTGCTGCTTCTCTCACAGAAAATTAAGAGGTTGATCCTCCTCACCGTCTTTACCATACATATTAATAACATAAAAATACATACAAAGAGGTGAGACAATTTGTCATCATTACCATCAGGCAGTATAGAAAACAATAAATACAACCAGATATGTCATCAAAACATGTTATTACGACATATATAACATTTCACAAAATATATCAGAATAATATAATATGTAGACTCATAATGCACATGTGCACGACACAACCCTACTCCATGGAGCTAAACACAACCAACCAGAGGGAATGATCCCGGAAGAACCTGTCTGTCAACTCGGCTGCCGCAGGCCACGTGCTACACAGTCAAATTCGCCGTGACTCGCACAGTACACAGTCAAATTCATCGTGTACTATAGGCATTCTACAAGACCGTCCCCAACAAGATCGTGATTAAGAATAGTGCTTTGTCAAGATCACTAGTGTGTCATGCTCGGTACCACGGCCCAGAGGAGCTACCAACTGTCCACATGTGGAATCTCTGCACACCAATGCCTCCAAGTTCAATAAATGAACAACACTACGCCTATCGCACCCAAACAGGGGTGTAATTCATCCTCTTAGGTATAACTCGTCAATGACACCAAAAACAACATATTCCTCAATACATGGTGTAAGACTCAAAATTCACATATATCATAATATCATCAAATCACATGGTCAAGTGCCATAACTCGGCTGTACCATCCTTCAATATAATCGGGTCTAACCCGACAAAGATACATCTGTTGTTATTTTCAATCGCGTAAATATTTTACCACATTTTCACAATCTCATGATTATTTTCCAACGTTTTCAAATTGCGTAGGTATTTTCCCACATTTTTTTATCACGTAAATATTTTTCAATGTTTCCAAATCTCATAGTTATTTTCCTACGTTTTTAAAATCATTTTCTCATTCGTGTAATATTTTTAAATCATTTTCTCAAGCACGTAACATTTTTAAATCATTTTTCGCAGTATAAAATATTTTTTGACGTTCTAAATTAATTTTTTTTTTAATTTTTGAAAACTTTCCAAAATTAAAATCTTTTTAATAAAGTACTTAGAGCGCTAAATAAATTTTAAAACATATTCTCAATTATCATAATAAAAATTACTAAATTGAGCTCTCATTAAATAAATCTTTTAAAACTTCCTTTAAGAATATATATATATATATATATATATATATATATTTAATCTAAACACCAATTTTTTTTTTGACTTGTTAGCCCAAAATTAATTTATTTTCCATAACCAAATATATAATCATTTCCTATCTCCTTTTCCTTTGTAAAATATTTAATCCAATTATTTGTTACTTAATCCTCTAAAATCTATACTTGAAAAATAATTTTAGATTAAAAGTATATTGAATGGCATGTGACAAAATTTACTATGTCTTCAACAAATCAAGCATTTGAAAATACATACATCAAAACCAATCATACAATAAAGTAAAACCATAAACATTCAAGTAAATGAATCCTCATGGATTCTTCACCACACACAATCCATTTTCATACTACCAAAATAGTTGATGAGATTAAATCTCCTTCTTACCTCTTGAAGACTATCCTTCTTGAAAGCTTCCTTGGAGAATTTTGTGTGGCTTCTAGAAAATACCTATCAAGCTTAAACAATTTACAAAATACAAAACTAAGCTTGAGAAAGAATAACCATGGATCAAACATGGCTTAGAAATTTAAAAACAAATTTAGAAATAGGAAACAAGAATTTTACCTAATAGGGTAGAAATTTCAACCTTGATTTCCAAGCTCAAGATGGTTGATTTCGAAGAAACTCACAACATGAAAGATGTTTGGAATGGTGTTTAGCTTTAGGAAATGATGTTGGATAAAATTATTGAAGAGTGGAAGTGTGATTTGGGAGTGGTGGCCGAATGGCTCAAGAAATGGAGAAAAGATGAAGTTCTTCTTTGAGTTCTTGTGTTCTTGAAGAAAGAGGATGGAGAGAATAGATAGGAGTGATGGAAAATTAAGTGGAGAGGTCTCCTACACTATATATAGCTATGTGGTGCATTGGAGGAGTAGGTGGAATGATTTGTGATAATTGCTTGGTGGAGCACTCAAGGAGACAAGGTGGTGCATGCTAGCTCACTAAAGTATATGATTAAGTGTGATGGAATCAAAATGATAGCCTAAAAATCATGTGCATTGTCTTGGAGTTACATGAAGTGAATGGATGGAAATTCATTGAATATTTGAGTGGGAGACAAGGTAGTTGAAGGGTGACTAAACTCCAAGTGATCATAAATGATAGAATGCATTATTAGGCATTATTTGAAGAATCATTCACCTTCTTGATGGACATGGCCATGTGGCCTTGGTGGAATTCACCAACAAAAGAATCTCATTCCATGTTATAATGAAATGCATGAGTTGTACGTGGGTCAAAGTGTTTTACCTCTTTGGTTTCTACATTAAACATACTAGGTCCACTAACATGATTATAGAATCTAGGTAAATAGAAAACTTAATTACTAGGGCTAGGTAATTAGGTTTATGATTTCACTTATGGTAAGTAGATTTATAACCTTAACCTTAGGTAAATAGATTTATGACTTTAACCTAGGGTAAATAAATTTTTATAACTTTTATCGAGGGTAAATAAATTTACAACTTTAACCTAATGTAAATAGGTTTATAACTTTAACCTAAGGTGGATAGATTTATGATTTTGCCTGAGGTAAATAGATTTATAATTTTACCTACGTCTATTTCTCTACGTAGATTTTAACTTGTAGTTAATTTCAAATTGACAAAAATTACTGTGGTAAAAATTAATTTTTACTGTCTAAAATTTACTGCGGTAAAAATTAAATTTTTACTGTGGTTCAATAATAACGCGTATATAGATAAATTGTCAAACAACGAAGATTTTCGAATCTTGTTTCGGTTTCGGGTTTAGTAAGATCCCCTACCCACAAGTTCAAAATTTCATCCTACTGGGAAAATTATTATTTTCCCGACTCGAGTAATTCATACACAAAGATCCAAAACATTCACATAACAGTTAAAATAAATTTACAACACACATAATTTACAAAATAGTACAGTTTAGTCGTTATTGTAATTTATCAAAAATTGGGGTGTTACAACTCTCCCCCACTAACAGAAATTTCGTCCCCGAAATTTACTGTACCTTAGAAAAGATGTAGGTATTGCTCCTTCATTTTATCTTCAACTTCCCAAGTCGCATCACCTGTTGCTGCATTCCAGATAACCTTCACCAATATAATCTCTTTCCCTCGAAGTTGCTTCACTCTCCTGTCCTCAATCTTAACAGGAAGTGTCTCATATGTCAAATTTTCTTTTAGCTGTACTTCATCGGGCTGTATGACATGAGTTGGATCGGGAATATATTTTCTCAACTGAGACACATGGAATACACTATGAAGGTTGGAAAGAAAAGGTGGTAAAGCTATTTGGTAGGCTACTGGACCTATCCGATGAATAATTTGGTAAGGTCCAATGAATTTAGGAGTGAGTTTTCTAGATTTGATAACTCTTCCAACACCAGTCGTGGGTGTCACTCGCAAGAATACGTGTTCACCTTCCTCAAATTCAAGAGGTCTTCTTCTCTTGTCTGCATAGCTTTTCTGACGGCTCTGAGTCATCCCCATCTTTTCCAGAATCATCTTCACTTTTTCCGTTGTTCGTTGCACAAGATCAGGTCCAATGGTCATGCTTTCTCCATCTTGATACCAACACAAAGGTGTTTGGCAGCGTCGCCCATACAGTGCCTCGTAGGGTGCCATCCCTATGCTTAAGTGGAAACTATTGTTGTAGGTGAATTCTATTAGAGACAAGAATTCATCCCAACTCCCCTTCTGTTCTAACACACAGGCTCTCAGAAGATCCTCTAATGATTGGATAGTCCTTTCCGTCTGACCATCTGTCTGCGGATGGTAAGCAGAACTCAGACGTAATTTTGTTCCCATAGCTCCTTGCAAGCTTTGCCAAAACCTCGAGGTAAACCTTGGGTCTCTATCAAAAACTACACAAGAGGGTACACCGTGAAGTCTAACAATTTCACTAATGTACACTTGGGTTAATCGTTCCATTGAATACTTGATATTGATTGGCAAGAAGTGTGCAGACTTCGTAAGCCTATCAACTATAACCCATATAGCATCATGACCCTTCTTTGTTCTTGGCAAACCAGTAACAAAATCCATTGATATACTATCCCATTTCCATTCTGGAATAGTCAAAGGTTGTAACATACCGGCAGGTCTTTGATGTTCAACCTTTGCCTTTTGACAGACTAGACAAGACGTAATTCGTTCCGCAACATCTCTCTTCATCCTTGGCCACCACAACATCCGTTTTAAATCTTGATACATCTTAGTCATTCTTGGATGCATACTCAATCTACTAGTATGTGCTTCATCAAGAATCGCTTGCTTCAAGTCGGGATCATTAGGTATACAAATCCTACCCTTGAACCTTAAGATTCCGTCAGATCCTTCTTCAACAGTTGCTGGATGACCTTGCTTTAAGAATTCCTTCTCGTTCTGTAAAAATGGATCATCATCTTGTTTCTTTCGGATTTCCTCCAACAAGTCATTCAAAACAGTAACCTTACTCAGACGAATCCTTCCTGGTGCCAATTCCACAGATAGTCTCATATCCCTAAACTGTGTTATCACCTCTTCTTCCTTTATCATCATAGCAGAGACACTGATCACCTTCCTACTTAAGGCATCTGCCACAACATTTACTCTTCCTGGATGGTATTGAAGTTGAAAATCATAATCTTTTAAGAACTCTAACCATCGTCTCTGCCTCATGTTCAATTCCTTTTGATTGAACAGGTATTTTAAACTCTTGTGGTCACTGAATACATCGAATGTAGCCCCATAAAGAAAATGCCTCCATATCTTTAATGCAAAAACCACTGCGGCTAACTCCAAATCATGCGTTGGGTAGTTCCTTTCATGTACCTTCAGTTGTCTTGAAGCATAAGCTACCACATTTCTATTCTGCATCAGCACACATCCTAATCCCTGGTAAGATGTGTCACAATACACCTCAAAAGACTTGCTTGGATCTGATAAAGTCAACACTGGTGCAGTCGTCAATCTTTTCTTCAACTCTTGGAAACTCTCTTCGCATTTGTCTGTCCAAACAAAAGCTTGATTCTTCCTTGTGAGTTGTGCAAGAGGTCCTACTATCTTGGAGAAATCTGCAATAAACCTTCGATAATAACCAGCTAATCCAACAAAGCTCCGAATCTCAGTCACTGTCTTGGGCCTTTCCCATTGCAGAATTGTTTCCACCTTTGATGGATCCACCGCAATTCTATCCTTAGAAATCACGTGACCCAAAAATTGCACTTCCTCTAACCAAAATTTGCACTTTGACAACTTTGCAAACAGCTTCCTTTCTTTCAAGATCTGAAGAACTATGCTGAGATGTTCAGCATGCTCTTCAGGACTTTGAGAGTAGATCAGAATGTCATCGATAAAGACAACGACAAATCTGTCTAGGTATAGACGAAAGATCCTATTCATGTAATCCATGAATATTGCAGGAGCATTCGTCACACCGAACGACATCACTTGATATTCATAATGCCCATAGCGAGTTCGGAAAGCTGTTTTAGGTATATCCTCAACCTTGACACGAATTTGATGGTAACCTAATCGCAAATCTATTTTGGAGAAAACTGCTGCTCCCTTCAGTTGATCCATTAAATCATCAATTCTTGGAAGTGGATACTTGTTCTTTATCGTAACCTTGTTCAATTAGCAATAATCCACACAAAGACGAAAAGTCCCATCTTTCTTTTTCACTAACAGCACCGGAGCTCCCCATGGTGACACACTCGGTCGTATAAACTGTTTTTCCAACAGTTCATCTAATTGCTTCTTCAGTTCTACTAATTCTGAAGGCGACATCCGATACGGCGCAATCGAAATAGGACCTGCTCCTAGTACAAGATCGATAGAAAATTCTATCTCTCTTTCCTAAGGGTAAAAACAGGTACATCATCGGGAAAAACTTCAAGAAACTCGTTGACGACGTAAATAGCATTCATATCCTTTTCGCTCTTGACTTCTAAAGAAGACAACGACATGTATCCTTGAGCTCCATCCCTCAATAATGATTCGACTTTAGCGACAGGTAAAAATCCAGAATTCTCATTCCTAGGAAAAATTAAGGTCTTATTGGAACAGTCTAATAGGATATGGTTAGAAGATAACCAATCCATTCCTAAGATTATATCTATGTCAACAAGGGGTAAACAAATTAAATCAATAGAAAAGACTCGACCATGAATGCCAACAGGACAATTCAAACATACTTTAGAAGTAACAACGGGCTTGGCAGTTGGTGTAGAAACAATTAATTGAAAACTCAGAGAAGACACAGATAAGCCCAACCGATCCACACAGTCATATGCAATGCACCCGAATCATATAGTATAGTTAAAAGATTACCTGCTATGACACCTTCTCCCTTGATAAGATCTTCAGACTGGGAGGCTTCAACTCCGCTCATCGTATATACTCGCCCTCCAGCTTGTGGTTGAGCAAAACGAACGTTACTCAGTGATGGCTCCTTCTTTGGCTGGTCGCATTCCCTATAAGAATGCCCAGGCTTTCCACATCGGAAGCAAATAAGTCCCTTGATTGAACAATCTCTGGGCATATGACCACTCTTGTTACACTTGAAACATTTTGGGGTAAACGCCACCGCTTGCCCTGCTTTGTTGCCACTAGAACTTCCCTCAAAAGATTGATTTTTTGGGTTGGTTCCCTGGCGGTCTCGCATACGGCTTCCGCTGAAATCGCTTCTTGTTGTTGTTTCCTCCTTTTTGGAATCTAGTCGGTCCAAAGTTCCGGTTCCTCGTATCCCTTGACGGCTCTAGCTCCTCGAGTCGTCGACAAGTATCCATCAATGCTGGGAATTGATTTATTCGCATCGGCAGCACACCTCGTTTCAATTCCACTCGTAATCCTTCCTTGAATTTGCGACATTTCCAAACCTCATCAGGTTGGATCTGGAAGTACCTCGAGAACTTAGACAAGCTCTCAAATTTTGCAGCATATTCATTCACTGACATGCTACCTTGACGTAAGCCAAGAAATTCCATTTCTTTGGCATGTCGCGCACTTTCCGGAAAATATTTTTCCAGAAATACTTCACACAATACTTCCCACGTGATTGCTCTTCCCTCGACTTGCAGTAGCCTCCTAGTTCCCTTCCACCAATTCTCGCCATCACCCATCAGCATGAATGTGGCGTAAGTCACCTTTCGATCATCAGGACATCCTATCCCTTCAAATATCTTCTCCAGCTCTTGAATCCATAGACTAGCCTTCTCCGGATCAAACTTGCCCCGAAACTGCGGCGGGTTATTGCATCGAAACTCAGACAAGTTATGAGCATCAATATTTATTTCTTGGCGATTGGCTGCTTGTCGGTTCTGTTGTGCTATCACCTCGGCTATTCTTTGGATAGCTTCGACAGCTGCAGTCATTGCGTCGGTGTCACATACCGTATTCACGTATGTTCCTCTTCCACGAGACATGTCGTTCTTCAACAAGTCAAATCAGAAAAAGTTAGATGTGTCCATTCAGAACAAATCACAGAGAATCACACAACACAAGCAAAACAGACCTAACCATAAACCCCAAAAGACTCTTAACTTGGGCTCTGATACCAACTAATGTAACACCCCGATGTAGGGCGTCACATTTACGACAAATTAAAATAAAAACCTTCCCAAGTTATAAATCGTTTGATAATAAGTACAATACGAGTTGTAAAATTTTAGTTATGTATTCTAAGAAGATCAATAATCATCCTATACAAATCCAATCATCTTCCATTATTGTTTCAACCTTCGTCCTATGGCTATTTCTTCTTGCGGAAAACATTACTAAATAAAATAAAAACAGAACATGAAATAAAATACATTATTACATACATACCATAATATCCATATGGTTTTGTTTTAAAAAAAATATTAAAAATTAACTCATAAACCGTTTGACACAAAAGAGTAGATAACAGACTTGCCCAAGTCCAACAGACTAAGAAAACCCAAAAATACAAGATGACATAACCACCACAAAACAATTAAGCCAACCAGTAAGGATAATCCAACTGCTCGCCTCCTTCGTGCTGGTCCTCGGGTTGCTGCTTCTCTCACAGAAAATTAAGAGGTTGATCCACCTCACCGTCTTTACCATACATATTAATAACATAAAAATACATACAAAGAGGTGAGACAATCTGTCATCATTACCATCAGGCAGTATAGAAAACAATAAATACAACCAGATATGTCATCAAAACATGTTATTACGACATATATAACATTTCATAAAATATATCAGAATAATATAATATGTAGACTCATAATGCACATGTGCACGACACAACCCTACTCCATGGAGCTAAACACAACCAATCAGAGGGAATGATCCTGGAAGAACTTGTCTATCAACTCGGCTGCCGCAGGCCACGTGCTACACAGTCAAATTCGCCGTGACTCGCACAGTACACAGTCAAATTCATCGTGTACTACAGGCATTCTACAAGACCGTCCCTAACAAGATCGTGATTAAGAATAGTGTTTTGTCAAGATCACTAGTTTGTCATGCTCGGTACCACGGCCCAGAGGAGCTACCAACTGTCCACATGTGGAATCTCTGCACACCAATGCCTCCAAGTTCAATAAATGAACAACACTACGCCTATCGCACCCAAACAGGGGTGTAATTCATCCTCTTAGGTATAACTCGTCAATGACACCAAAAACAACATATTCCTCAATACATGGTGTAAGACTCAAAATTCACATATATCATAATATCATCAAATCACATGGTCAAGTGTCATAACTCGGCTGTACCATCCTTCAATATAATCGGGTCCAACCCGACAGCATACCGCTGTTATTTTCAATCGCGTAAATATTTTACCGCATTTTCATAATCTCATGATTATTTTCCAACGTTTTCAAATTGCGTAGGTATTTTCCCACATTTTTTTATCACGTAAATATTTTTCACTATTTCCAAATCTCATAGTTATTTTTCTACGTTTTTAAAATCATTTTCTCATTCGTGTAATATTTTTAAATCATTTTCTCAAGCACGTAACATTTTTAAATCATTTTTCACCGTATAAAATATTTCTTGACGTTCTAAATTAATTTTTTTTTTGAAAACTTTCCAAAATTAAAATCCTTTTTAATAAAGTACTTAGAGCGCTAAATAAATTTTAAAACGTATTCTCAATTATCATAATAAAAATTACTAAATTGAGCTCTCATTAAATAAATCTTTTAAAACTTCCTTTAAGAAAATATATATATATATTTTAATCTAAACACCAATTTTTTTTTTTTTGACTTGTTAGCCCAAAATTAATTTATTTTCCATAACCAAATATATAATCATTTCCTATCTCCTTTTTCTTTGTAAAATATTTAATCCAATTATTTGTTACTTAATCCTCTAAAATCTATACTTGAAAAATAATTTTAGATTAAAAGTATATTGAATGGCATGTGACCGAAATTTACTATGTCTTCAACAAATCAAGCATTTGAAAATACATACATCAAAACCAATCATACAATAAAGTAAAATCATAAACATTCAAGTAAATGAATCCTCATGGATTCTTCACCACACACAATCCATTTTCATACTACTAAAATAGTTGATGAGATTAAATCTCCTTCTTACCTCTTGAAGACTATCCTTCTTGAAAGCTTCCTTGGAGAATTTTGTGTGGCTTCTAGAAAATACCTATCAAGCTTAAACAATTTACAAAATACAAAACTAAGCTTGAGAAAGAATAACCATGGATCAAGCATGACTTAGAAATTTAAAAACAAATTTAGAAATAGGAAACAAGAATTTTACCTAATAGGGTAGAAATTTCAACCTTGATTTCCAAGCTCAAGATGGTTGATTTCGAAGAAACTCACAACATGAAAGATGTTTGGAATGGTGTTTAGCTTTAGGAAATGATGTTGGATAAAATTATTGAAGAGTGGAAGTGTGATTTGGGAGTGGTGGCCGAATGGCTCAAGAAATGGAGAAAAGATGAAGTTCTTCTTTGAGTTCTTGTGTTCTTGAAGAAAGAGGATGGAGAGAATAGATAGGAGTGATGGAAAATTAAGTGGAGAGGTCTCCTACACTATATATAGCCATGTGGTGCATTGGAGGAGTAGGTGGAATGATCTGTGATAATTGCTTGGTGGAGCACTCAAGGAGACAAGGTGGTGCATGCTAGCTCACTAAAGTATATGATTAAGTGTGATGGAATCAAAATGATAGCCTAAAAATCATGTGCATTGTCTTGGAGTTACATGAAGTGAATGGATGGAAATTCATTGAATATTTGAGTGGGAGACAAGGTAGTTGAAGGGTGACTAAACTCCAAGTGATCATAAATGATAGAATGCATTATTATGCATTATTTGAAGAATCATTCACCTTCTTGATGGACATGGCCATGTGGCCTTGATGGAATTCACCAACAAAAGAATCCCATTCCATGTTATAATGAAATGCATGAGTTGTACGTGGGTCAAAGTGTTTTACCTCTTTGGTTTCTACATTAAACATACTAGGTCCACTAACATGATTATAGAATCTAGGTAAATAGAAAACTTAATTACTAGGGCTAGGTAATTAGGTTTATGATTTCACTTACGGTAAGTAGATTTATAACCTTAACCTAAGGTAAATAGATTTATGACTTTAACCTAGGGTAAATAAATTTTTATAACTTTTACCGAGGGTAAATAAATTTATAACTTTAACCTAATGTAAATAGGTTTATAACTTTAACCTAAGGTGGATAGATTTATGATTTTGCCTGAGGTAAATAGATTTATAATTTTACCTACGTCTATTTCTCTACGTAGATTTTAACTTGTAGTTAATTTCAAATTGACAAAAATTATTGTGGTAAAAATTAATTTTTACTGTCTAAAATTTACTGCGGTAAAAATTAAATTTTTACTGTGGTTCAATAATAACGCGTATCTAGATAAATTGTCAAACAACGAAGATTTTCGAATACTGTTTCTGGTTTCGGGTTTAGTAAGATCCCCCGACCCCACTGAATGCAGTTCAAAAATTCATCCGGCCTGGGAAAATTATTATTTTCCTGACTCGAAGTAATTCATACACAAAGATCCAAAACATTTACATAACAGTTAAAATAAATTTACAACACACATAATTTACAAAATAGTATAGTTTAGTCGTTACTGTAATTTATCAAAAATTGGGGTGTTACAACTCTCCCCCACTAACAAAAATTTCGTCCCCGAAATTTACCATACCTTAGAAAAGATGTGGGTATTGCTCCTTCATTTTATCTTCAACTTCCCAAGTCGCATCACCTATTGCTGCATTCCAGATAACCTTCACCAATATAATCTCTTTTCCTCGAAGTTGCTTCACTCTCCTGTCCTCAATCTTAACAGGAAGTGTCTTATATGTCAAATTTTCTTTTAACTGTACTTCATCGGGCTGTATCACATGAGTTGGATCGGGAATATATTTTCTCAACTGAGACACATGGAATACACTATGAAGGTTGGAAAGAAAAGGTGGTAAAGCTATTTGGTAGGCTACTGGACCTATGCGATGAATAATTTGTTAAGGTCCAATGAATTTAGGAGTGAGTTTTCTGGATTTGATAACTCTTCCAACACCAGTCGTGGGTGTCACTCGCAAGAATACGTGTTCACCTTCCTCAAATTCAAGAGGTCTTCTTCTCTTGTCTGCATAGCTTTTCTGACGGCTCTGAGTCATCTTCATCTTTTCCTGAATCATCTTCACTTTTTCTGTTGTTCGTTGCACAAGATCAGGTCCAATGGTCATGCTTTCTCCATCTTGATACCAACACAAAGGTGTTTGGCAGCGTCGCCCATACAGTGCCTTGTAGGGTGCCATCCCTATGCTTGAGTGGAAACTATTGTTGTAGGTGAATTCTATTAGAGACAAGAATTCATCCCAACTCCCCTTCTGTTCTAACACACAGGCTCTCAGAAGATCTTCCAATGACTGGATAGTCCTTTCCGTCTGACCATCTGTCTGCGGATGGTAAGCAGAACTCAGACGTAATTTTGTTCCCATAGCTCCTTGCAAGCTTTGCCAAAACCTCGAGGTAAACCTTGGGTCTCTATCAGAAACTATACAAGAGGGTACACCGTGAAGTCTAACAATTTCACTAATGTACACTTGGGTTAATCGTTCCATTGAATACTTGATATTGATTGGCAAGAAGTGTGCAGACTTCGTAAGCCTATCAACTATAACCCATATAGCATCATGACCCTTCTTTGTTCTTGGCAAACCAGTAACAAAATCCATTGATATACTATCCCATTTCCATTCTGGAATAGTCAAAGGTTGTAACATACTGGCAGGTCTTTGATGTTCAACCTTTGCCTTTTGACAGACTAGACAAGACGTAATTCGTTCCGCAACATCTCTCTTCATCCTTAGCCACCACAACATCCGTTTTAAATCTTGATACATCTTAGTCATTCCTGGATGCATACTCAATCTACTAGTATGTGCTTCATCAAGAATCGCTTGCTTCAGGTCGGGATCATTAGGTATACAAATCCTACCCTTGAACCTTAAGATTCCGTCAGATCCTTCTTCAACAGTTGCTGGATGACCTTGCTTTAAGAATTCCTTCTCGTTCTGTAAAAATGGATCATCATCTTGTTTCTTTCGGATTTCCTCCAACAAGTCATTCAAAACAGTAACCTTACTCAGACGAATCCTTCCTGGTGCCAATTCCACAGATAGTCTCATATCCCTAAACTGTGTTATCAACTCTTCTTCCTTTATCATCATAGCTGAGACACTGATCACCTTCCTACTTAAGGCATCTGCCACAACATTTACTCTTCCTGGATGGTATTGAAGTTGAAAATCATAATCTTTTAAGAACTATAACCATCGTCTCTGCCTCATGTTCAATTCCTTTTGATTGAACAGGTATTTTAAACTCTTGTGGTCACTGAATACATCGAATGTAGCCCCATAAAGAAAATGCCTCCATATCTTTAATGCAAAAACCACTGCGGCTAACTCCAAATCATGCGTTGGGTAGTTCCTTTCATGTACCTTCAGTTGTCTTGAAGCATAAGCTACCACATTTCTATTCTGCATCAGCACACATCCTAATCCCTGGTAAGATGCGTCGCAATACACCTCAAAACACTTGCTTGGATCTGGTAAAGTCAACACTGGTGCAGTCGTCAATCTTTTCTTCAACTCTTAGAAACTCTCTTCACATTTGTCTGTCCAAACAAAAGCTTGATTCTTCCTCGTGAGTTGTGCAAGAGGTCCTACTATCTTGGAGAAATCTGCAATAAACCTTCGATAATAACCAGCTAATCCAACAAAACGTTGAATCTCAGTCACTGTCTTGGGCCTTTCCCATTGCAGAATTGTTTCCACCTTTGATGGATCCACTGCAATTCCATCCTTAGAAATCACGTGACCCAAAAATTGCACTTCCTCTAACCAAAATTCGCACTTTGACAACTTTGCAAACAGCTTCCTTTCTTTCAAGATCTAAAGAACTATGCTGAGATGTTCAGCGTGCTCTTCAGGACTTTGAGAGTAGATCAGAATGTCATCGATAAAGACAACGACAAATCTGTCTAGGTATAGACGAAAGATCCTATTCATGTAATCCATGAATATTGCAAGAGTATTCGTCACACCGAACGGCATCACTTGATATTCATAATGCCCATAGCGAGTTCGGAAAGCTGTTTTAGGTATATCCTCTACCTTGACACGAATTTGATGGTAACCTGATCGCAAATCTATTTTGGAGAAAACTGCTGCTCCCTTCAGTTGATCCATTAAATCATCAATTCTTGGAAGTGGATACTTGTTCTTTATCGTAACCTTGTTCAGTTGGCGATAATCCACACAAAGACGAAAAGTCCCATCTTTCTTTTTCACTAACAGCACCGGAGCTCCCCATGGTGACACACTCGGTTGTATAAACTGTTTTTCCAATAGTTCCTCTAATTGCTTCTTCAATTCTACTAATTCTGAAGGCGACATCCGATACAGCGCAATCGAAATAGGACCTGCTCCTGGTACAAGATCGATAGAAAATTCTATCTCTTTTTCTGGTGGTAAACCAGGTACATCATCAGGAAAAACTTCAAGAAACTCGTTGACGACAGAAATAGTATTCACATCCTTTTCGCTCTTGACTTCTAAAGAAGACAGCAACATGTATCCTTGAGCTTCATCCCTCAATAATGATTCGACTTTAGCAGCAGTTAAAAATCCAAAATTCTCATTCCTAGGAAAAATTAAGGTCTTATTGGAACAGTCTAATAGGATATGGTTAAAAGATAACCAATCCATTCCGAAGATTATATCTATGTCAACAAGGGGTAAACAAATTAAATCAATAGAAAAGACTCGACCATGAATGCCAACAGGACAATTCAAACATACTTTAGAAGTAACAACGGGCTTGGCAGTTGGTGTAGAAACAATTAATTGAAAACTCAGAGAAGACACAGATAAGCCCAACTGATCCACACAGTCATATGCAATAAATGAGTGAGTTGCACCCGAATCATATAGTACAGTTAAAAGATTGCCTGCTATGACACCTTCTCCCTTGATAAGATCTTCAGACTGGGAGGCTTCAACTCCGCTCTTCGTATATACTCGCCCTCCAGCTTGTGGTTGAGCAAAGACGAACGTTACTCAGTGATGGCTCCTTCTTTGGTCTGGTCGCATTCCCTATAAGAATGCCCAGGCTTTCCACATCAGAAGCAAATAAGTCCCTTGATTGAACAATCTCTAGACATATGACCACTCTTGTTACACTTGAAACATTTTGGGGTAAACGCCACCGCTTGCCCTGCTTTGTTGCCACTAGAACTTCCCTCAAAAGATTGATTTTTTGGGTTGGTTCCCTGGCGGTCTCGCATACGGCTTCCGCTGAAATCGGTTGTTGTTGTTGTTTCCTCCTTTTTGGAATCTAGTCGGTCCAAAGTTCCGGTTCCTCGTATCCCTTGATAGCTCTTGCTCCTCGAGTCGTCGACAAGTATCCATCAATGCTGGGAATTGATTTATTCGCATCGGCAGCACACCTCGTTTCAATTCTACTCGTCATCCTTCCTCGAATTTGTGACATTTCTAAACCTCATCAGGTTGGATCTGGAAGTACCTCGAGAACTTAGACAAGCTCTCAAATTTTGTAGCATATTCATTCACTGACAAGCTACCTTGACGTAAGCCAAGAAATTCCATTTCTTTGGCATGTCGCGCACTTTTCGAAAAATATTTTTCCAGAAATACTTCACAGAATACTTCCCACTTGATTGCTCTTCCCTCGACTTGCAGTAGCCTCCTAGTTCCTTTCCACCAATTCTCGCCATCACCCATCAGCATGAATGTGGCATAAGTCACCTTTCGATCATCAGGACATCCTATCCCTTCAAATGTCTTTTCCAGCTCTTGAATCCATAGACTAGCCTTCTCCGGATCAAACTCGCCCCGAAACTCCGGCGGGTTATTGCATCGAAACTCAGACAAGTTATGAGCATCAATATTTATTTCTTGGCGATTGGCTGCTTGTCGGTTCTGTTGTGCTATCACCTCGGCTATTCTTTGGATAGCTTCGACAGCTGCAGTCATTGCGTCGGTGTCACGTCCCGTATGCACGTATGTTCCTCTTCCACGAGACATGTCGTTCTTCAACAAGTCAAATCAGAAAAAGTTAGATGTGTCCATTCGGAACAAATCACAGAGAATCACACAACATAAGCAAAACAGACCTAACCATAAACCCCAAAAGACTCTTAACTTGGGCTCTGATACCAACTAATGTAACACCCCGATGTAGGGCGTCACATTTATGACAAATTAAAATAAAAACCTTCCCAAGTTATAAATCGTTTGATAATAAGTACAATACGAGTTGTAAAATTTTAGTTATGTATTCTAAGAAGATCAATAATCATCCTATACAAATCCAATCATCTTCCATTATTGTTTCAACCTTCGTCCTATGGCTATTTCTTCTTGCGGAAAACATTACTAAATAAAATAAAAACAGAACATGAAATAAAATACATTATTAGATACATACCATAATATCCATATGGTTTTGTTTTTAAAAAAAATATTAAAAATTAACTCATAAACCGTTTGACACAAAAGAGTAGATAACAGACTTGGCCAAGTCCAACAGACTAAGAAAACCCAAAAATACAGTATAGACATAACCACCACAAAACAATTAAGCCAACCAGTAAGGATAATCCAACGGCTCGCCTCCTTCGTGCTGGTCCTCGGGTTGCTGCTTCTCTCACAGAAAATTAAGAGGTTGATCCTCCTCACCGTCTTTACCATACATATTAATAATATAAAAATACATACAAAGAGATGAGACAATCTGTCATCATTACCATCAGGCAGTATAGAAAACGATAAATACAACTAGATATGTCATCAAAACATGTTATTACGACATATATAACATTTCATAGAATATATCAGAATAATATAATATGTAGACTCATAATGCACATGTACACGACACAACCCTACTCCATGGAGCTAAACACAACCAATCAGAGGGAATGATCTCGGAAGAACCTGTCTGTCAACTCGGCTGCCGTGGGCCACGTGCTACACAGTCAAATTCGTCGTGACTCGCACAGTACATAGTCAAATTCATCGTGTACTACAGGCATTCTACAAGACCGTCCCCAACAAGATCGTGATTAAGAATAGTACTTTGTCAAGATCACTAGTGTGTCATGCTCGGTACCACGGCCCAGAGGAGCTACCAACTGTCCACATGTGGAATCTCCGCACACCAATGCCTCCAAGTTCAATAAATGAACAACACTACGCCTATCGCACCCAAACAGGGGTGTAATTCATCCTCTAAGGTATAACTCGTCAATGACACCAAAAACAACATATTCCTCAATACATGGTGTAAGACTCAAAATTCACATATATCATAATATCATCAAATCACATGGTCAAGTGCCATAACTCGACTGTACCATCCTTCAATATAACCGGGTCCAACCTGACAGCATACCGCTATTATTTTCAATCGCGTAAATATTTTACCGCATTTTCACAATCTCATGATTATTTTCCAACATTTTCAAATTGCGTAGGTATTTTCCCACATCTTTTTATCACATAAATATTTTTCAATGTTTCCAAATCTCATAGTTATTTTCCTACGTTTTTAAAATCATTTTCTCATTCGTGTAATATTTTTAAATCATTTTCTCAAGCACGTAACATTTTTAAATCATTTTTCACCGTATAAAATATTTCTTGACGTTCTAAATTAATTTTTTTTTTTTTGAAAACTTTCCGAAAACTTTCCGAAATTAAATCTTTTAAAACTTCTCTTTAAGAAAATATATATATATATATATATATATTTAATCTAAACACCAATTTTTTTTTGACTTGTTAGCCCAAAATTAATTTATTTTCCATAACCAAATATATAATCATTTCCTATCTCCTTTTCCTTTGTAAAATATTTAATCCAATTATTTGTTACTTAATCCTCTAAAATCTACAATTGAAAAATAATTTTAGATTAAAAGTATATTGAATGGCATGTGACCGAAATTTACTATGTCTTCAACAAATCAAGCATTTGAAAATACATACATCAAAACTAATCATACAATAAAGTAAAACCATAAACATTCAAGTAAATGAATCCTCATGGATTCTTCACCACACATAATCCATTTTCATACTACCAAAATAGTTGATGAGATTAAATCTCCCTCTTACCTCTTGAAGACTATCCTTCTTGAAAGCTTCCTTGGAGAATTTTGTGTGGCTTCTAGAAAATACCTATCAAGCTTAAACAATTTACAAAATACAAAACTAAGCTTGAGAAAGAATAACCATGGATCAAACATGGCTTAGAAATTTAAAAACAAATTTAGAAATAGGAAACAAGAATTTTACCTAATAGGGTAGAAATTTCAACCTTGATTTCCAAGCTCAAGATGATTGATTTCGAAGAAACTCACAACATGAAAGATGTTTGGAATGGTGTTTAGCTTTAGGAAATGATGTTGGATAAAATTATTGATGAGTGGAAGTATGATTTGGGAGTGGTGGCCGAATGGCTCAAGAAATGGAGAAAAGATGAAGTTCTTCTTTGAGTTCTTGTGTTCTTGTGTTCTTGAAGAAAGAGAATGGAGAGAACAGATATGAGTGATGGAAAATTAAGTGGAGAGGTCTCCTACACTATATATAGCCATGTGGTGCATTGGAGGAGTAGGTGGAATGATTTGTGATAATTGCTTGGTGGAGCACTCAAGGAGACAAGGTGGTGCATGCTAGCTCACTAAAGTGTATGATTAAGTGTGATGGAATCAAAATGTTAGCCTAAAAATCATGTACATTGTCTTGGAGTTACATGGAGTGAATGGATGGAAATTCATTGAATATTTGAGTGGGAGACAAGGTAGTTGAAGGGTGACTAAACTCCAAGTGATCATAAATGATAGAATGCATTATTATGCATTATCTGAAGAATCATTCACCTTCTTGATGGACATGGCCATGTGGCCTTGGTGGAATTCACCAACAAAAGAATCTCATTTCATGTTATAATGAAATGCATGAGTTGTACGTGGGTCAAAGTGTTTTACCTCTTTGGTTTCTACATTAAACATACTAGGTCCACTAACATGATTATAGAATCTAGGTAAATAGAAAACTTAATTACTAGGGCTAGGTAATTAGGTTTATGATTTCACTTACGGTAAGTAGATTTATAACCTTAACCTAAGGTAAATAGATTTATGACTTTAACCTAGGGTAAATAAATTTTTATAACTTTAACCGAGGGTAAATAAATTTACAACTTTAACCTAATGTAAATAGGTTTATAACTTTAACCTAAGGTGGATAGATTTATGATTTTGCCTGAGGTAAATAGATTTATAATTTTACCTACGTCTATTTCTCTACGTAGATTTTAACTTGTAGTTAATTTCAAATTGACAAAAATTACTGCGGTAAAAACTAATTTTTACTGTCTAAAATTTATTGCAGTAAAAATTAAATTTTTACTGTGGTTCAATAATAACGCGTATCTAGATAAATTATCAAACAACGAAGATTTTCGAATATTATTTCTGGTTTCAGGTTTAGTAAGATCCTCCGGCCCCACTGAACAGTTTAAAAATTCATCCGGCCTGGGAAAATTATTATTTTCCTGACTCGGAGTAATTCATACACAAAGATCCAAAACATTCACATAACAGTTAAAATAAATTTACAACACACAGAATTTACAAAATAGTACAGTTTAGTCGTTACTGTAATTTATCAAAAATTAGGGTATTACAACCACCACATGGTTGATGAGGGTAATCTCCCTCTTACCTTGGATAATCCACCAAAGCTCCTTGTATGTCCTTCTTGAATCCACTTTTCTCCACCAAGAGCTTCTTAAAACTCAAAGTAAACACACATAATTAACATCTAAGGCTTGACTAAGAAAACCATGGATTCAAATCATGGTTTAGAAGAAGAAAATAAAATCAATGGTGAAAATCCCTTGAACTTCACCTTAGAACCTTAGAACTTAGGCTTAGAGATAACTCCTTGGAGATGAATGATTTTGATCAAGGCTTCAACTACAAAGTATCTTTGGATGATGTAAGAATACTAGATGTAAGGTTGTTTGAAATTATAGAAGAGTGGAGGGTGGTGCAAGGTGGTTTGGCCGTGAGCTTTGTGGGAGAGAAAGGTAAGAGCTTTTGTGTTCTTTGCTTGATGAGAAGATGGAGATGAATGAATCTTGAGAAATTCCTAACATGAAAGTGTCTTGGATTAATGCAAGGATTCAAGAAATGATATTGGTAGGAATTATAGAAGTTTGGAGAGTGGATCTTTGGTGCTTAGCCGAATCTATGGAGGAAGAGAATGTAAGAGAGTTTTTGTTGCTTGTTCTTGGTTCTTTAGAGAAATTGATGTGTAAGAAAGTAAGTAAATTAAATAGATGAATATTGTCTTCTATTTGAGTGTTATGGTAATGGAAGACCAAGAGAGAAAAGGTGAGATATTGATTTGCTTGTTTGAGTGAATGTTGGATGAAAGCAAGACCAAATACATTAGAGTGTAAATTCCTTGTCCTCCAAAATTGTTTGGTCGTGAGTTGCTCTTCAAGGAGGTGGCGACTTTGCTTGACCATTTTGACCACACATTGAAGCTCTTAAATCCAATTAGCTAGCCATAAAGCTTGTCATGATTAGCTTCCAAGATATTTTCTGGTATACTTTAAGCAATAAATAATAATTACTGCTTATAAAGTCAGTGTCTATTGTCCAATAGATAATAAAATATACCTAGATTTTTCTCTTGTTCCAGTTAGCTAGCAACTATTGTTGATCATTTTTCTACTGATTACCCTTGATGAGTCACAGAGCGAGTCATCAAAAAGAAGTTTCTAAAACAGATGAGTCAGCATGATGAGCCGTATCATTGAGTCACTAGCTGAGTCACCAAGAGAACCTTCTAGAACATGTGACTCATTGCGGCGAGTCACAGGGTGAGTCAGCGTTCTACATTCTTCTAGAATGTGGCGAGTCAGCATTCTAGAACATGGCGAGTCATTGTTTCTACAACCCCAAAAATAAATAAAATACGAAGGCTCATATACAACCCCAAAAATAATATTAAAATAATAAAAAATATAAAAACTCTAAAAAAAATTCTTAAAAATCACAAAAATTATAAAATTCATGAAAATCAAATTAGATTAATAAAAATAATTAAGAATCAACAAAAATAATTAAAATACAAATTTTTGGGGTGTTAACGTATAGAATCATTTACTAGATATTTTTTCGGAAGATATTATCCAATGGATAATAAAATATACCTTTATTTTATTTTGTCAAATAAAATTGTAGAAAACAAAACTTCAAAAACTGTTTCCGATTTCGAATTTAGTAAGATCCCCCGTCTTCGAATCAATAGTACAAAATTTTTTAGTTCCAAAAAATTTTATTTTTTGGGACCCGCCTCGGGCCCACATACAGCCCGAGAATACTATTAAAATAATCTAAAATATAAAAACACACAAGAATTCACAAAAATTATAATAATTATGAAATTCATAAAAATCAAATCAGATTAATAAAAAATATTAAGAATCAACAAAATAAATAAAATACGAAGGCTCATATACAACTCCAAAAATAATATTAAAATAATAAAAAATGTAAAAACTCTCAAAAATTCCTATAAATCACAAAAATTATAAAATTCATGAAAATCAAGTTAGATTAATAAAAATAATTAAGAATCAACAAAAATAATTAAAATACAAATTTTTGGGGTGTTACATTCATGCCTATGCAACAACCTAGAAATGTAATTGATAATGTCATGTTACCATATTCGGGAACCCAGTTCCATGGTGATGTCATGATATGTCATGAGCCTTGAACAAAACAGAGGAAACTAGTTCCATAAGTCTTGCACAAGCACTGGAACCCAGTTCTAGAAGTTTCTTCGGGTAGTGAGCTCATCAACTACATGGTGAAATGGAAGGAATAGAGCATCCTCAGCTGATCATTATGATAGAGAGGGCATGCTACCTCCTCACTTACAATCATATATCATTTCCAAAAATGAGGGTATCATTTTTCATTAATTACAAGTATGAAAAACAGTGATGCTAATTACCACAATAACTAACATACCAAATAGTTTACATTCATAACCACAAGTATGAAAAACAATTATGCTAATCACTATAATAATTAACATACTAATTGATTTACATTCATATCATTAAGTACAAAAAACAATGATACTAACTACTATCATAATTAGCATACCAATTGATTTACATTCATCACATTATCACATCATTAAATACCCATACTAGAGTCTCATCACTTATTAATAAGCATATAAGAAAGATTTTCCCAAGTTAGGAGCTTCATTTCAACAAAATGAAGATCATCTCAAAAACTAGTATGGGCACTTAGGCACTGGCTGGGCAGAACATGCCCTGCTTTCCCTTGCGACTGGCGCTTAGGCGCACTACAATGGGCACTCAGGTGCCCTGCACGCAGCATGATATTGCTCACTTTCTAGGCTGTGGGCGCCTAGGTGCTAATGCACCAGATTGGTTTTTGCAAAATTGTACAGAAATGAGTCACTGTTCCATTTGGAACAAACCCTCTTCCAACCTCTTAAACATCAAATCCTAAAGGATTTCAACATCAAACATAGTCCCTTAACGTGTGTTGCTCCTCAAATACTAAATTTAACTCATCAAATCATGGATTTAAGCTTAGCTCAAACAAGAAAAATACCCATTTACTAACTTGTTCAACCAAGAAACTCATGGATATCTACCAAGTTAAAACAAGCAACCATACCTCCAACAAGTTGAAAACACTCAAACTTAACTCTTAGAACAAAGATTCAAGCCAAGAATACAAATTTACTCACCAAACTCATTTCTCTCTACTCATGTAACCTAACATCACACAAGGAGAAACAAAAGAGAAAGATAAGTAGAAAACCCCCTACTTCTAGTGTCTAGAAAGGATAGAACTCAAGAGCTCCTCTTCACTTCTTCCTTCTCTTTTGCTCCTTTGTTTCTTTCTTCTCCACCTCTGTCTTCTTTTTTTTCTTGTCCCTTGTGTTTTCCTATTAGTAGCCATGAGATTGAGTGAGGAAATAAGAAAGAAAGTCAAGAAAGATGGCTCTTAAAGAGCCATGGAAGGGTTGCCAAAAATTAGATATTTTGGTTGGTACCTTGTATCTATTAAGAACACTTAGATTTCTTCAAATCAAGTTTCCTAACTTCCAACGGTATTAGAATAAATCTTAAGATTCATCTATAACCTAGTTTCACAGTTTCCCTATTTTTCCATATCTGCATTTAGTCAATATGACATTAAAACACACTCTTAGTATGATTAAAAATGCCAAACCAACTATAATTATCCTCAATTTTTAACTACATCTTCTTCTACACATTTGTGACCTAGAAACAAATTCTCCATATTTATTTCCATTAACTAAGCAGTTTAAGCCAATTTCAGAACTAACAACAACTTTTTTTCACACATAGTGTTACAACAAAGTGACTAAACTTGCTCAGAAAACCACAAAATTAAACAGGCATATTAAGTAAGTATTTGGCTACCTCTGTAACTATATACAAGTGTAACATGTTTTTCGAGGGTGTTACACATTGCACTTGAAGAAAGTCTCTTCATATCCTTCTTCATCCAACTCTTCTCTTTATCCACTTATGCTTGACATTTCAATATTTGATGGCTATATTTGAAACACATAGAAAGACTTGCAAAGCTAACTTCAAAAGTTCTCTAAATCATAAGCTATCATCAAATATCATTTATGTCTATTTACAAGTGTAATGACCTAATACTGAAATATCAATAAATATAACATTTATAACGATAAACAGCATTACAACGTCACTACATACATGATAGTCTGATAATATATTCATAATGTACACTTGAGTCATTATAGAGAGCCTTATGAAATGCGAAAAACTTAAATCATAATAAAATGCATATACATATATAAGATTAGCCTAAGAAAGGCTTAGTGTAATACATAATCTCTTTACATAACAAACTAGTATAAATAAATACAAGCCTGATCTAGAAGCAATAAAAACTAAAACTATGTTAGTCTTTCAACTCCTTTTTCTTCTTACTCTTTGAAAAGCTTCACATGTATTTACATGGCAATACAGCGGCGTGAGAAACAACATTTCTCAGTATAAGTAAACCAAAACTAGTCATACATAACATAATAAACATAATCTTAACACATATTATAATAAGATATGTTTACATTTCTTGCAAGGTTTAACTTTAGCATCTAGATAAACCAAGACAATTATATATACATTCACACTTACACACATAGTTCATTTAAGGCCCAAGCATATTCTACTAGGAACTTTGGCTTCTTGTGCTTATCTGTTATATGGAGAAAAATTTGTAACCTCAACTACATGTAACCTTAGCTCTTGGTTAGGAATATTTGTCCCCTTAAGAACTTCTGACTCTTTTCCTTTTAGCTAAATGACAGTACTTATCATATTAGGTCACATTCGTAGGAAAAACATTATCAATCCATCCTAGCTTACTTGCATCTAATACACCATCTTTTCACGTCTTATGCGATATCTAAAGCAACACTAAGTTACCATTGGTGCTAGATACCTACCCAATGTAATCTTTTACTTTTGATTACATCTAGGTTCATATAATTCTCATACTTTCTAGATGGTCATTCTTGTCTTGAATTACCCTAGGTAGTCTTTTAACATACCTTAGAAAGCATGCAAAAAGAATCCCAACAAATAGGAAACTTAATTAATCAAAAATAACATTTTTGAGAATTATGGAGCTCACGCCTTGGCGCAACCCTTATCACGCTGCATCGTACTACTCTCGGGAAAAAAGGCTGGACTATCATTTTTCATCTCACGCCCTGATGTACCTATGCCACGCCATGACATGCTACTCTCGGGTTCACTCACGACGTGGCGCGAGGTATACTTTTGCAGAATTCTGCAAAAAACCAACAACCGAGTACTGTTTCATTGGCGGATTTGATGAGATTCAGTCATTCCAAAATAGTTTCTAGGTGATTCTAAGTCCCTAATCAGTTTATTAACACCTAAGAACTATCATTCACCAACTTAAACCATTAACTTTGGATTCAAGACCAAAATCACTCACCAAACCTAATTCTTCACTTTGTGCATCAAAGGTCCAAATGAGAAGTTCTAAGCTTCTAATTCAAACTTATATCATCAACAAGTCATAAACAACTAAAGAAACACATTTAAGCAAAAAGTCATTCCAAACACCTCTAAAATCCAATTTGACCTATTATGCACCATATATGCATAAGTAGTAAACATGGAGAAAAAAAGGTATCAAGGACTCTAATCCCCTACCTTTTGTAGCTGAGATGGAGCTCCAAGCTTTGGATGATCTCAAACCTTGGTCTTCCCTTTAGCCTTTCTCTTCTCTTCTTCCTCTTTCTCTCTTTGGTTTCCTCCTTGGCTTGCTGCTGCACTTGTTGTTTCGTGAGTGAGAAAAGAGTGAAAATGAGATAGGGAAAAATGAACTTAAGTCATATATAAAGGAGGCAACCGTATATGACTTATGGCACTTTGGTTTTACACTGATACTTTCTGATCTGCTAAGAACACTTAGTTTTAGCTAAATTAAGATTTTCATCTTCCAACAACTTTAAAATAAATACTATGATTCATATAAATTGTTGTTTCACCATTTTCTTATTTTTCCATAACAACTGCTAGTCAATCAAACATTAAAAGCACAACCAATATGCCTAAAAATACCAAACTAACTCTGATTACCTTAAAACTTTAACCATATTTTACTTCGCTCATTTGTGACTTAGAAACAAATTTTCTATATTTGTTTCCTTTATCTAAGCAACTTAAGTCATTATTTAAGTCATTTAAGGCTACTTTTCACTTTTGGGTTGTAACAAAGTGCCTAAACTAACTTAGTTTGTCATAACAATGAACAGGCATGTTAAGCAAGTCATATGCTACCTTTGTATACATATAAAAGTCTAACATGTTATTAAGAGTATTACAACAAGCATAATTTAGGTTGACATATAATGTAAAGCATGTACCACATTATCAACCATGTAATGTTAGCTCTAATAAGAACAAAAGAATGACATATGCACTTGAATCCAAAAGCATAGTTTAATGATTTTCAAAGCAAGATTCAAGTTTATCAAGAAAAATTTGATCATCATCAAAACATATATAAGCATTTTAGGGCAAACAATGATCATGTAAGACATGTAATATCAAGTAAGGAATTCTAGTATACACACACGCTAATCAAGAACAAAAAGTCCCTTATTGTAATGCAAGAATTGAAAAACCATGGAAACCATCGAAGTTCAAAGAGAAGTTCAAGACACAAAATGAATCATTTATTTCTTGTTTTCAAGATATGAGCATATTAAGCAATTTCAAACAAGAAACCATATAACTTTTAACTTTCCAATCTCCAAGTAAGTATATAAGACAATTAAGCATCAAAGAGAAAAGATTAGAACTACTGATGAGCATATGAATTTTCATATTTGAACAAAGAGAATTAGTCACAAGCTCAAGAACAAATATATTACCATAAAACATGTTATTCTAAACAAAGTGTGTATATATCTAACATGTTAGCATATGTAAAGACACTTTCGAGACATAATGCTAGAAAACACAACTTAAGGCATGTTAAGGCATAACACAACTCTCTACTTCTCCAAATATCACATGATATTTAACTTAAAGTATAAATAAGGATAAGGGATTGATATCACCAAAAGTGTACTCTTTGGAATTTTGTAGGTGACTCCACCTTCCATGCCTCAAAGCTTCTTGAGAATTTTGTGGTTCGTTATACCATTCTTTTTTATGTTTTCATTACTCTTGGAGAACTTGGACTATTTCAAATTGTTCCAACCTTAAGTAGCGTAGTTGTATTTCACTTCAATGCATGTTTGAGTTAATAGTCACACTACAATACAATTCAAAGTACTTTCTTTGGTATCCACCTTTTTTGGATCCATATGTCTTTCTCATTGATTAGTAATTCATTATGCTCTCATAAAGATCAATTTTTTCGTAGTATGTAAATTGAGCACAACTAATTAAATAATCAATTACCATTAAGCACATAGTCATAGCATGCTTACTTTCATGATATATATAGACAATTCAAAACATAAAAAACATACGTAGGCACCGTAGAACCTTATGTACCAAGATATATAACAAATTAATGAGTTATGTTATAATAAGAATGAACATAATTATGTGCTAAATATAATATTCAAATTTTACTAAGTACACATGATTTTATCAATCACTTAAGGCCTATAAGGAATATACCTCAAATTCATTGATTTTACAAGTAAATATGCATAAGAGGTAAAAGCATTTGATACATTGGCCTTGGTAATCAAGGAAATACTTTTCCTTACCCATTGCTTCTCTTTTGGAGTTTTGAACTTTACAAGTTCTACATTTTGTACTTGAGAAGCTTTGATTGAAGTCATCCTCCTTCTTTGATCAAAACTTCTACCATTGGGCACTGAAAACATTCTCCTTGATGACTCGTTCTTCACTTGACCAATTTGTCTATCCTTTTGAGAAATTCTCTGCATAATTGAAACACTAGGTGGACTTTTTGGTACCTTCTTCATCTTTGGTCCTTGAGTGTTAGTACTAGAGCCTTTAAGATCTTTAGGAACTCATACCATACTATTTCTCCTATAAGGATTTCTTCTATACTTGCACAAATGAGAAATATGTCCTAGATGACCATAATAATTGCACACAATTAAATTCGATGATGGCTTGATCTTCTGAAGATCATCTTTAAAAAACTAAAGTCTTTGATTGTTAGTACATTCTAAGTTATTTTTTCCATAAGCCTTCCTTGAATTTTCATATGGAATAACATCAATTTTATTCTTATTAACAAACATAGAATATAAGCTATTAGAATCATTAGATTTGGCAAATTTGAAAGATAAGTCCCAAACTTGATTTTCTAAATCAATGCACTTTTCACAAGAAGTTGAGATTTCACATTTCAAAGACATTTCTTCATCAAGAAAAGCATATTCATTTTTCAAAATCTCAATTTCGTTTTCAATGGAGGAAATGTTTTCCAAGTAAGATAAGTTTTTCTTTTCTAAATTCAACAAATCACTATACAATTAATCATATGCACATTGTAATTCATCATAGGAAGAACCATAATCAAGATAAGCATCATTTACCTTAAAGTTATTTGGAGTCAAGTAGGAGGTTGTCTCAATTTCTTGCATCAACGCTTCAAGAGTATATACCATTTGGTTTTGCTTTGCCACCTTTTCAAATTGAACATCATTTTGAGGATATTTTTCATAACAAGATTCCTTAAATGGCTTTTGCTCTTCTTGTTCTTTATGTACAATTTTATGCAAAAAATCATTATTAGCAAGATAGATAGCATCAAGAGCATCCCATATATCTTTAGCACTATAGCAACTCTTAATTTTAGCATAAGCTTCATCATTCAAACCACTTCTCAAAATTTGAATAACTCTAATGTTCAAAGAAAAGCATTTTTTGTTATAAGCATTCCAATCTTGTTTTGGTTTAGGAGAAAATCCATCAAGCACAACATCCCACAAATCCAAATCAATAAATTGCATATAAAACTTCATTCTAGCTTTCCAATAAACAAAATGCACACCATCAAAAAATGGTGGTTTATTAATTTCAAAACCTTCTATTTTGAAAAACTTTCAATGATTGCTAACAAATAAAGATCATTAACTCTAAGCAGTTAAGCTTTCAACATACATGAAGCTCTGATACCACTTGTTAGTCATGACAAACATCACCCAAGAGGGGATGTAACATTCTCTAAAACATGTTAGACTTGTAAATGGTTACAGGGGTAACTTAATATTTGCTTAACATGTCTATTCAATTTTTGTGACAATTTGAGTTACTGTATATGTAACATCCCGAAAATTTATAATTTTAGGATAAATAATCGTTTTATAATATTTGGGATTTTTGGGAATTTTTTTATATTTTTCTGAGAACGTGGAATATTTTAATATTATTTCTCATTTTATGTGTATACTGAGCAGAGCTGGGGTAACATCCTGAAAACTAATAATTTCAAGATAAATGATCATTTTATAATATTTGGATATTTTGTGAAATTTTTTGGATTTTTCTGAGAACGCGAAATATTTTAATATTATTCTTCATTTTGCGTGCAAACTGAGCGGGCCCGGGAAAATGAGATATTTTTTCCAAGAACCTTGAACTGTGGAAACGTCGATAGGGGATCTTACTAAACCCGATACTGGATACGGTTTACGAGATTTCACGTTTTTTGAGAAATTTGGTCTGACAGAGCGATAAATTGTTGTGTAATTTTATTTGCTGGGTAATTAATACAGACTTCTGTCAACTGTAACAATTGTCTATTGGGTAATAGTATGCATTAGAAATCCTATCACCTTATCCTAATGCAATCCACTTTATGTCAAATCAAATCTACTTTAATTCAAATTTGTGTACTTTCTTCAAACCTTCTTTGAGAAGCTTTGACCACCAAATGACTACCTTGCCCTTGGCTTGTTGGAGAAGTCTCTCCCCCTCCCTCACTCTCTCATTGTCGTGGACCCATGGGCAAAATGGGAAGCAAAATTGCTTCCCACACTTAACCTAAACACTCTAAAAATATCTCATTACTTACCTATTCACTTATCTCTCTAAAACTTCATCTTCTTCAAGTTTCTCCTCCTTCTCTCTACCCTCCACCTCAAGCACGAAATTCCAGCCCCATCCTCCACCATTTTTCTTCATCTTTTCCCTTTACCAAGCTCATTTCTATACTCACATTTGCTTCCTCTACCTTCTTTGTCTAGAAAGTTTCTTCATTTTCCATCTTCACCTCCATTTTCTCTTCCTTCTCTCTTCTTCCTCCCCTCAACCACGAAATTTCTAGCCACCATTGTGATTATTTCTCTTCACTTTTCTATTCATAAACATCATTTCTACACTTTCCTCAACCTCCTCTACAACTTCTATTTGGGGGGGTTTTTCTCAAAAACCCATTTCTCCTCCATTGTCACCCAAGGCAAAGCTCCTAGCATTAAGGTAAAGCTTCCACATTTCTTCTTTTTTTCTCTTCATTATTGTGTTCTATGGTCTCATTGGAGGCCAAAGATCCATCCTTTACTAAGCTTAACATTGATTCTTTGTGTTAGAGATTTTAGGGTTTTGAAGACCCCAAAACCAAAATCCACCAAGAAGCAATAGGAGACCATTTTTGTGTTCTTCCTTTAGGTAAGAGGGAGATAATCCTTTTCAACCTATCTTGGTAGTGAGGGGACTTTTGTGTGATTGTTGATGGAGAAATTCATCTTTGTGTGCCTACTTTGTTTGATAAATTTTTACATAATTATGTATTTTAATTGAAATTGATACTTGTATAATGGTCTTGAATGTATTAGATGTGTTGAAATTGCTTGATCATGTTAGGGTTATTAAATGAAAAATTTGGAGTTTCCTACCCTAACATGAAGGCCACAATTTTGAGAAGATTTTGGGTTGACAATTGGCTTTTGTACATAATAAAATGAAGCTATGTAATTAAAGATTTGAATGTTAATGTTAGAATTTGAGATGGAAAATTTTAAAGGTTTATTAACCCAATTTGAAGCCACGGTTTTGATCTTGAAATTTAGGGAATTGGATTGACCTTTATGAACTAAAATTTAAATAAATGATATCAAGAAATCAATGCATAAAATGGGAAGAATTGATGTTAGTAATGGACTTTGGGAGGCCACGGTTTTGATCATGGATTCTAGGAAGTAGATTAACTTTGTGTAAAATGAGAGTTAAGTGATTTTGAACATAGAGGAAGAACAAGAGAGTTGTGAGACTTGTAAAACCTTCGAGTAAATTTTAAGTGAGCATAATTGAGTAGATTAAGGAACTTGATCAACCTAAAGGAATGAGGCTTGAATAAGGACTTCACGAGAAATCTCTCCAGAAAATGAATTTATAAGAGATGATAATTTAAGTGGAACTTTATAATAATCTCATAAAACTTATTAATAATTGAATTGGCCTAATTGGGGCATACTATGGAAAATTGTGTATTGTGAAGTATTTGTGAACATGATTGTGCATTGAGTCAACATGCATTAGACATTTGCTCAGTCAATGATTGTTAAAAGGCTGGATGAGCCTATGATTTTGAATTGAGTTAACGTATTGAACAATTTACTCAGTCTATGACTGTTAAAAGGCTGGATGAGCCTATGATTATGCATTGAATCAGTATGCATTGAACAAATTGCTCAGTCGATAACTGTTAAAAGGCTGTATGGGCCTATGAATACGAACCGAATAATGTGGTCAATGATGGATCTATGGGGGGCGTAAGGCACCGTGTATACCGATTACACGCATTACGGGGCCGACAAATCATTATTCTTTATACAGTAAATTAATGAGAGTTGAATGGTGAGGTCTGTGATGGATCTGTAGAGGGGCATAAGGCGCGGTGCATGCTGATTGCACGTATTACGAGCCTGACAAATCACTGTTCTTTTTATGGTAAATGAACGAGAATTGAATAGTGCGATCCCGTGGGAAGGATTTAGGGGGCATCGGGGCATGGTGATTCATTTTTATACATATATACCCCTGTGATTTCTGGCTATGAAGAACCTTTGCAATGATTTATGGGTGCCCCGACGAACACTATTCTCTTCGTAGTCCCGTAGACTATCTTTGAAGGATAGCAGATCTACCGGAACGTTCATCTTTGAAATGGAATAGAAAATCTTGGTACCAAGTACACATGCATTGTGAGTCGGCATTGTGAGTTGGCATCGAGAGTCGGCATTGTGAGTTCGCATATCATATGACACTCTTTTATATGATGATTATACTATTGTGATATTGATGTCATAATTATCTGAAATGTTCTAATTGTTCATTATCTAAGACTCTGTTGACTGCTTGGGGTATTATTGATGGTTACCTGTTATTGCTGATTCTTGCTATTATGTATTGTTGTCCTGCTCTTACTGTTCATTTTATTGTCACTGTTGATGAATATATGTGTTGAAAAGTTATGTGGGTGCTCTGCGCTGTTCTGTTTCCTTACAGCCATAGTTGGTAATGTAAGTAGGATGTCTCTCCTCTTTCTTGTATTCTTGTATTTCTGTTATATATATATATTTGATAAAAGATCGTGAGGAAGAAGATGAGGGGCCACACCTTTACTGGTTGGATTGGGACAGATCATTATTCTCGATCTGGCATTTAAACGAGATTTCTTCAGTTACGTGCAATTGTAAATTCGTGGGGGCATTGAGGCTTGTCGTGTTGACTGGGACACCGAGCGTCACGTGTATATGGGGTTGCAGCTTTATCCGCTAGTAATGCCTCTCCCAAGGATTACTACTTTTCCCTTTTGTGTTTTAATTCCCACTGTATTTTATTTGACTCTGCAAGTATTATATTTTGTGTTATCAGCGATTTGTATTAAGGATGACTATAATATATATATGTATGGAATATGGTTTTATTTCAGTGGTTGTGTATCAAATGATTAGGTACTAATTATGTTTCATTCGAGGCTCTCATTTTCTATTAATGTATGATGGAAATAACTTAGATTTTGAAATTACTGCTGTTGAGGCTATGACACGCCTGGATCCAGTAACTGTGGTGTAATGACAATTGTATCGTGGTTGCTATATCAAGGGGTGTTACACTAGGTGGTATCAAAGCAGCTCATCCTGTTGAGCCAGGGTATGGACTTGCTATGGCTAGGCATATTATAATTTTTATATGTTGTGCACTTCCTTGTCTCTTGATTGAGATGATGGGAAAGGAATGCATGGCTTGCCATAGGTTGAATGTTAGTAGCTACTGTTATACAGTTACATGATAGTGAGGACTGGCCTACTCAATATGTAATGTTCTGTGTGTACGGGAAACTATGACTTCACCTAGGCATACTATACTAGGAAAAAAAGGAATCCTTTTGTAAGGAGATCAAGAGGTTTTGGAAAACCGATCTTCTGGAGAAAGAAACAACTGGTGTAAATTTGGTTCAAGAAACTGTTGGGGGCTGATGACTTGCAAGGGGTTACGCCATAGAAGGCAGAAGGAAGAGGTTCGAGCTGGAGATTATTAGGATTCGTGAATTGAACTTGTCTTGTTTGAATTGTGTGATTTTGTGTGTTTAGTTTCCAAGAAGAGATAATGTTGTTTGAAATAATTACGTTTGTTTTGTTGTGTAATGTTTTGTTCGTCTTCGAAGAAAGTTAATGGCTCACAGTGGACATGCAAGGGCGATGGCTCATGGCAGACGTACGTTTGTGAGCGAAGGACAAGACAATGGGAGTATAGCTGCGACTGCAGAAGAAATGCAAAGGATAGCTGAAGTGACAACTCACCAAGATCAAAGGGCCACGCAGCAACGAGAATTGGAAGTTGAGGCTCAGAATCTGTTAGAGGACAATCGGATGCGGGGCAACCATGGGCTGCCTAGATTCCAGAGGAAGAATAATAGAAAGGCTAACCAGTTTAAACGGAAACCATGTTCATGGGTATCATGGAAGCAACAAAAACACCCAATTCCTGGAGAAAGTGCTAGTAGTGGTAGATCTAGTTAGACCCCGACATCTTCACCAAGATGTATGAAATGCGGAAAGAACCACTTCACGAGGGAGTGTAAGATCAAAGGGATAATCTGTTTTAAATGTGGAAAGCCTGGACATGTCTCCCGCAACTACAACCAAGCAAAGGCAAAGTCTTCAATCGATGCTGCAAGGGCTGTGAAACCACAAGCAAAAGCCAGAACTTATACCTTGGGTGGTGCTGAGACCTCTCCATTTGGAGATCTAAACAATGGAAGTTATACCTCAAATGATGATCCCGTAATCGTGCTGTATAATTCTGGGGGTAACCCCTCTTTTTACAATTTGTAACTGTATGGATCATTTGGATTCATCTGTATCTTTCTTATCTTCGACTTAGTTGTTTCCATTTTTGTTACTAAGACTTATCGTTGACACCTAAGTTTGTTTAATCTATCCTGTTCCTACTAAAGATTGAATCTTTTATTGATCTGTCTTGCATACCTAAAATCATACCTATTAGAGTTTATGATTTTAGAAATTGATCGGTCATTTTCTGGTTATTATCTGCTAGAGCGTTCTGACAAAAACCTTAGCGATTTTCGAAACTAAGGCTTTTAAATTCGTAACGGCCAACAAAGTTGAAGCCTTATGAGGAAAAGAAGTCCAAGGATATGTGTTACCTTTTGTGGAGAACAAAAGTAACGGGAATATGAATGTCATTATCATAATCAATGAATTTCCTACGATGAGCTACAGTGCTGTTAGTTAAGGAGAAGAATGGAACTTCTCGGTGAGATAAGGACTGTCACCAGTTAGACAAGGTTACGACCGAGGAGGAGTATCCTCGGAGAAAGATGAACGATTCGATGGATCAGCGAGAAGGGAGTCGTTGTTCTCTCCAAGATAGATGTACGTCCTAGTCATCATTCAGTTCATGGGAAATTGGAAATGTTCCTAAGACGATTTTTCGAACGCGCTATTAGGATGTTATAGGTATCTCGTGATACCGTTCGAAGTGACAAATATTCTTGTCATGTTCATGAATAACATGAATCAAATCTTTCATCCTTATCTAGACAGATTTGTTATTGTCTTTATCAACGACATTCTGATCTATTCTCGAACGCGTGGAGGGACATGCTGAACATCTCGATCCAATTTTCCAGACTTTAAAAGAGAAGGGACGAATGCCTAAGTATCAGAGTGCAAATTCTCGTTAAAGGAGGTTCAGTTTTGAATCATGAGAATTCAAATGAAAGGATTGTTGTGAGTCCGTTAAAAGTTGAAACAGTTTTGCAATGGGAAAGACTGGAAACCATGACACCCTAGTAACTTACAAAGTTAGTTAGTTTCTATCAAGGAAGCGTCGATGAAATCTCCAAGCTAGCGGAATCTCTTACTCAATTTACAAAAAAAAAAAAATTAACATTCATGGACCTACTCGTACGAAGAAAGTTTTCAAGGGTCGAGCGAATATTCTAGTTTTGATTCCGCCCGAATCCAATGAAATACTTAAGGTGTTTTATGGTGCTACACATTAAGACTAGGATGTGTGCTCATGCAAGGTCTGGAAGTTATAATTTATGCCTTGAGACGGTTGAGAGTACAATAAGAAGTTACCCAACCTAGGGTTTGAGATTGACCTCAGTTGTATTTTTCCTGAGGATACATAGACATTTGTTGTATGGAGTGACACCCAATACCTTTAGCAAATTCAAGAGCCCGAAGTATCCACTCGACAAAAAGGAATGGAACATGAGACGAAGAAGGTGACTAAGGTTTTGTGGGCATATGGCCTTTAACTTTGGTATTATTTTAGAAGGGCGAACATTGTAGCAGACGTTTCGAACTAGAAGTTGCCCAATATCTTCATTTAGTAGTCTAGAAGAAGAAACTAATAGAGTGATTCAAGGACGTGTGGTTGACATTGGAAATGACACCAGATGAAGTATGTTTGGGTATGATTACTATTTCAAATGGTCTGTTAGGAGAAATCTAAGAAAAGTAGAAAAAGCAACCAAGATATATCAAGATTTAAAGTAGAAGTATCAGTAGTAAGGAATGGAGAGATACATTACTAAATATATGTCGCCTTGCCGGGGTTACCAATAATCTCACCCCAAAATTCTTCGGACTATATCGGATTCCACTTCGGATTTAGTCCGATAACTTATCAACAAATTTTGTCATCTTTTCTTCCTAAACTTTCATGATGTCCTCCATATATCATAACAGCGAAAGTATATCTCCGATCCAGCTATGTCATCAAGCTAAACACAGTACAGTTTAGAGAGAGAGCCTGATCTGTGAGAAGCTCCTTGTGAAGATCGAGGATAGGAGAACAAAGCAAGACAGAGATATAGCGATCGCGTTGGTAAGAGTGATCTAAACTGACGAGACAAAAAGCACGATGTGAAAGTTGGGAGGCAAGATAAAGGAGCTACATCCATGTTTGTTCTAAGGGATGAAAATTTCGAGGACGAAATTTCAATTTGAAGGGGAGTGTTGTAACATCCTGAAAATTTATAATTTCAGGATAAATAATCGTTTCATAATATTTTGGATTTTTGAAAATTTTTCTACATTTTTCTGAGAACGTGGAATATTATAATATTATTTTTTGTTTTACATGCACACTGAGCAGAGCTGGGGTAACATCCCGAAAACTACTAATTTCAAGATAAATGATCATTTTATAATATTTGGAATTTTTGTGAAATTTTTTGGATTTTTCTGAGAACGCGGAATATTTTAATATTATTTCTCATTTTGCGTGCAAACTGAGTGGGCCCAGGAAAATAAGATATTTTTCCCGAAAATCTTGAACTGTGAAAACGTCGACGGGGGATCTTACTAAACCCGAGGCTTGACACGATTTACGAAGTTTCACGTGTTTCAAGAAATTTGGTCTGACAGAGCGATAAATCACTGTGTAATTTTATCCGCTGGGCAATTAATACTGACTTCTATTAATTGTAACAATTGTCCATTAGGTAATAGTATGCATTAGAAATCCTGTCGCCTTATCCTAATGCAATCCACTTTATGTCAAAACAAATCCACTTTAATTCAAATTTGTGTACTTTCTTCAAAGCTTCTTTGAAAAACTTTGACCACCAAATGACCACCTTGCCCTTGCTTGTTGGAGAAGTCTCTCCCCCTCCCTCACTCTCTCATTGCCGTGGACCCATGGGCAAAATGGGAAGCAAAATTGCTTCCCACACTTAACCTAAACACTCTAAAAATATCTCATTACTTACCTATTCACTTATCTCTCTAAAACTTCATCTTCTTCAAGTTTCTCCTCCTTCTCTCTACCCTCCACCTCAAGCACGAAATTGCAGCCCCATCCTCCATCATTTTTCTTCATCTTTTCTCTTCATCAAGCTTATTTCTATACTCACCTTTACTTCCTCTACCTTCTTTATTTAGAAAGTTTCTTCATTTTCCATCTTCACCTCCATTTTCTCTCTTCCTTCTCTCTTCTTCTCTCTTCTTCCTCCTCTCAACCACGAAATTTCCAGCCACCATTGTGATTATTTCTCTTCAATTTCTCTTCATAAACATCATTTCTACACTTCCTTCAACCTCCTCTACAGCTTCTATTTAGGGGATTTTTCTCAAAAACCCATTTCTCCTCCATTGTCACCCAAGGCTAAGCTCCTAACTTTAAGGTAAAGCTCCTAACTTTAAGGTAAAGCTTCCACGTTTCTTATTTTTTTCTCTTCATTATTGTGTTCTATGGTCTCATTGAAGGCTAAAGAACCATCCTTTACTGAGCTTAACATTGATTCTTTGTATTAGAGATTTTAGGGTTTTGAAGACCCCAAAACCGAAATCCACCAAGGAGCAATATGAGACCATTTTTGTGTTCTTCCTTTAGGTAAGAGGGAGATAATCCTCTTCAACCTATCTTGGTAGTGAGGGGACGTTTGTGTGATTATTGATGAAGAAATTCATCTTTGTGTGCTTACTTTGTTTGATAAATTTTTACATAATTATGTATTTTAATTAAAATTGATACTTGTATAATGGTCTTGAATGTATTGGATGTGTTGAAATTGCTTGATCATATTAGGGTTATTAAATGGAAAATTTAGAGTTTCCTACCCTAACATGAAGGCCACGGTTTTGAGAAGATTTTGGGTTGACAATTGGCTTTTGTACATAATAAAATGAAGCTATGTAATTAAAGATTTGCATGTTAATGTTGGAATTTGAGATGGAAAATTTTAAGGGTTTATTAACCCAATTTGAAGCCACGGTTTTGACCTTGAAATTGAGGGAATTGGATTGACCTTTATGAACTAAAATTTAAGTAAATGATATCAAGAAATCAATGCATAAAATGGGAGGAATTGATGTTAGTAATGGACTTTGGGAGGCCACGGTTTTGATCATGGATTCTAGGAAGTAGATTGACTTTGTGTAAAATGAGAGTTAAGTGATTTTGAACATAGAGGAAGAATAAGAGAGCTGTGAGACTTGTAAAACCTTCGAGTAAATTTTAAGTGAGCATAATTGAGTAGATTAAGGAACTTGATCAACCTAAAGGAATGAGGCTTGAATAAGGACTTCAAGAGAAATCTCTCTAGAAAATGAATTTATAAGAGATGATAATTTAAGTGGAACTTTATAATAATCTCATAAAACTTATTAATATTTGAATTGGCCTAATTGGGACATACTATGGAAAATTATGTATTGTGAAGTATTTGTGAACATGATTGTGCATGGAGTCAACATGCATTAGACATTTGCTCAGTCAATGATTGTTACAAGGCTGGATGAGCCTATGATTTTGAATTGAGTTAACGTATTAAACAATTTGCTTAGTCTATGACTGTTAAAAGGCTGGATGAGCCTATGATTATGCATTGAATCAGTATGTATTGAACAAATTGCTCGGTCAATAACTGTTAAAAGGCTGTATGGGCCTATGAATGCGAACCGAATAATGTAGTCAATGATGGATCTATGGGGGGACGTAAGGAGTAACATCCCGGGACTGCCTACCGGATTGACGAGTGTCTCCACAAACCAACACGGGTCTTTTCAGCGTGCTTTGTCCTCACTCACACGTATCCTAGGAAATTTCCCAGGAGGTCACCCATCCCACATTGTTCCAGTCAAGCACGCTTAACAATGGAGTTCTTATGTTCTAGGCTCCCGAAAAGAAGTTGCAACTTGTTGATATGGTTACGCCTAATCAATTCCTTTAAGTCATTCTCAACTATACAGTCCCATACCTGCACAGTCTCTGAATCCCTCTCATTCCGATGCGTATTCAGTTCATTCATGGGACCCTTCGCTTAGAAGCATGCCAGAGCCGCTCCTTGTACGTGCCTCTCATGCACCGGTGTCCACTCCCCGCCCTCATGTGGTGTCCCGGGGTTGATGAGGGCGGGGAGTGGACACCGGTGCATGAGAGGCACGTACAAGGAGCGGCTCCTGGCATGCTTCTAAGCGAAGGGTCCCATGAATGAACTGAATACGCATCGGAATGAGAGGGATTCAGAGACTGTGCAGGTATGGGACTGTATAGTTGAGAATGGCTTAAAGGAATTGATTAGGCGTAACCATATCAACAAGTTGCAACTTCTTTTCGGGAGCCTAGAACATAAGAACTCCATTGTTAAGCGTGCTTGACTTGGAGCAATTGTGGGATGGATGACCTCCGGGAAGTTTCCTAGATACGTGTGAGTGAGGACAAAGCACGCTGAAAAGACCCGTGTTGGCTGTGGAGACACTCGTCAATCCCGCAGCAGCGATCCCGGATGTTACAAGTGGTATCAGAGACGGGACCTCTCCCAGTACGGTGTGGTTCGGGGACGAACCAGGCGGAAGCTGGTGGGCATGTGGTGTCCCGGGGTTGATGAGGGCGGGGAGTGGACACCGGTGCATGAGAGGCACGTACAAGGAGCGGCTCCTGGCATGCTTCTAAGCAAAGGGTCCCATGAATGAACTGAATACGCATCGAAATGAGAGGGATTTAGAGACTGTGCAGTTATGGGACTGTATAGTTGAGAATGGCTTAAAGGAATTGATTAGGCGTAACCATATCAACAAGTTGCAACTTCTTTTCGGGAGCCTAGAACATAAGAACTCCATTGTTAAGCATGCTTGACTTGGAGCAATTGTGGGATGGGTGACCTCTTGGGAAGTTTCCTAGGATACGTGTGAGTGAGGACAAAGCACGCTGAAAAGACCCGTGTTGGTTTGTGGAGACACTCGTCAATCCGGTAGGCAGTCCCGGGATGTTACTTAAGGCACGGTGTATATCGATTGCACGTATTATGAGCCTGACAAATCACTGTTCTTTGTATGGTAAATGAACGAGAATTGAATAATGCGATCCCGTGGGAAGGATTTAGGGGGCATCGGGGTGTGGTGATTCATTTATATATATATACCCCTATGATTTTTGGCCATCAAGAACCTTTGCAACGCTTTGTGGGTGCCTTGATGAACATTATTCTCTTCGTGGTCCCATAGACTGTCTTTGAAGGGGGGCAGATCTACCGAAACGTTCATCTTTGAAATGGAATAGAAAATCTTAGTACCAAGTGCACATGCATTGTGAGTTGGCATTGTAAGTCAGTATCGAGAGTCGGCATTGTGAGTCCGTATATCATATGACACTCTTTTATATGATGATTATACTATTGTGATATTGATGCCATAATTATCTGAAATGTTTTAATTGTTCATTATTTGAGACTCTGTTGATTGCTTGGGGTATTATTGATGGTTACCTGTTATTGTTGATTCTTGCTACTATGTATTGTTGTCCTGCTCTTACTATTCATTTTATTGTCACTGTTGATGAATATATGTGCTGAAAAGTTATGTGGGCGCTCTGCACCATTCTGTTTCCTTACTGCCATAGTTGGTAATGTAAGTAGGATGTCTCACCTCTTTCTTGTATTCTTATATTTCTATTTTATATATATATATATATGAATGATAAAAGATCGTGAGGAAGAAGACAAGGGGCCACACCTTTGCTGGTTGGATTGGGACAGATCATTATTCTCGATCTGGTGTTTGGACGAGATTTCTTTGGTTACGTGCAATTGTAAATTCGTGGGGGCATTGAGGCCTGTCATGTTGACTGGGACACCGAGCGTCACATGCATATGGGGTTGCGGCTTTGTCCGCTAGTAGTGCCTCTCCCAAGGATTACTACTTTTCCCTTTTGTGTTTTAATTCCCACTGTATTTTATTTGACTCTGTAAGTATATATTTTGTGTTATCAGCGATTTGTATTAAGGATGACTATAATATATATATGTATGGAATATGATTTTATTTCAGTGATTGTGCATCAAATGATTAGGTACTAACTATGTTTCATTCGAGGCTCCTATTTTCTATTAATGTATAATGGAAATAACTTAGATTTTGAAATTACTGCTGTTGAGGCTGTGACACGCTTGGATCTAGTAACTATAGTGTAATGACGATTGTGTCGTGGTTTCTATATCAAGGGGTGTTACACTAGGGCATGTGGTGTCCCAGGGCCGACGAGGAGTGAACGCCGGTGTAAGAGAAGCACATACAAGGAGCGGCTCCTGGCAGGCTTCTAGGCGAAGGGTCCCATGAATGAACTGAATACGCACCGGAATGAGAGGGATTCAGAGACTGTGCAGGTATGAGATTGCATAGTTGATGATGGCTTAAAGGAATTGATTAGACGTAGCTATATAAACAAGTTGCAACTTCTTTTCGAGAGCCTAGAACATAAGAACTCCATGGTTAAGCGTGCTTGACCTGGAGTAATTGTGGGATGGGTGACCTCCTGGGAAGTTTCCTAGGATGCGTGTGAGTGAGAACAAAGCACACTGAAAAGACCCGTGTTGGTTTGTGGAGACACTCGTCAATCCTACAGGCAGTCCCGGAATATTACAGTAGACACTTTGTTGCAAATCAGAAGGTAAAAAGTAGCTTAAAATGTCCAAGACATTAGCATAAATGGCTTAACTAATGGAAATGGATGTGGATAATTTGTTTCTAGGTCACAAATGTATGTTTTGAGTTGTGGATAAATTTTGAAAATCAACGGAGTTAGTTTGGTATTTGTAAGTATACTGGTTGTGTGTTTTAATACCGGATTGACTAGCAGCAGATATGAAAATATATGATATTGGTGAAACAAGATTTTTGATGAATCTTAGGATTTATTTTAAGTTTGTTGGAATTTAGAAAACTTGATTTGGTGTAAATTGAGTGTTCTTAGTAGATATAATTTATACTGCAAAATATCTAAATTTCCTAAGTTATCTACGACTGAAAATAGCCACTTTCCTTGACCTTGAGCTTTGATATCTCTTCCAATCTCACCATTCTCTCACTCTTTTATATGTTGGCAGCAGGAAACAATAAGAAGAAAGAAGAGAAAAGGAATAGAAAGGAGAAAAAAGAGAAGGAGGAAGAAGAAAGAAAGAGGAAAATCAAAGGCAAATCCAAGGCTTAATCTTCATCTTTGTTACACAAAAGGTAGGGGTTTTTGAGTTCAAAGTATTTTTTCTTTCACATCCCCATGTTTATGCTTATTTGAGGTTTAATGGGTCAAAATGAGATTTTGAGGTGTTTTGAGTGATTTTCTTTCTTGGATAAGTTTTAAGGGTTGTTTATGACTTATTCATGGTATAAGTTTGGGTTAGAAACTTAGAGCACTTCATTTGGACCTTTAATACTCAAAGTGAGAAAATTGGTGTTTGGATGAGTGATTTGGTTCATGATTCCAAAATTAATGAAATGAGTTAGTGATTAATGTTCCCTACATGTTAGTAAACTTGTTAGAGACTTCAAATCATCTAGAAACCAATTTGAAGTGTTGAATTTCATGGCTTACACCAATGGAACAGTGTAACCATTTGCAGAATTCTACAGATTCTGTTTCTGGGCACTCAGCGCTTGAGCGCTAGGAGTTGGACGCCCAAGCGCCTATTGTCTAGAAGGTACTGCATGCTGCAATACACCCAGTGCCTGAGTGCCCATGGTGGAGCGCTTGAGCACATGGGGAGTGCCTCAGCACCAGACTTGAGCACCTGAGCGCCAGTCGCAGGGGAATGCTAGGCATTACCTTTGCTATATCGGCAACTGGGTGTTGGGAGTCGAGTGCTTGAGTGCTTGAAGACCATAAACTTGTGTAAGTTTCTTTTGGAGGAAATTAAGTTTTCAATTACTTGGGATCTCTTGTATATGTCTTTTATAGAGTGTTGAGACATTCTAAGGGGTAATTTCTTGAGGGAATGACTACCTTATATTTATAGGTTTTGGTATGAACCTTGAGCATGCATGTGAGATGGAATGCTATAAGTTAATATCTAGGGCCTTGAATAACATGTGGTTGCCTTGATATCACTTGTAAAGTGATGAGGTGGGGTTCTAAGTAAAAGTAAGCTAAGTTTACTTGGCTAAATTATACTCTATCACTGGGGTTAGGGTGAACCTTGTGAGGAGTGTAAGTGTTTGAAAAATAATCTTGCATGTTTTATTTTCAAACTTGATAATTTGTTATTTCCTATGTATTGTAGCCTTAGATGGTATGCTCAACCATGTGGCCTGAGAATGAGGTGTTGGATCTAAGTTCTCATAGCATTTTATAATGTTATGGCCAAGGTTACCAGTATGGGGTGGTAACAGTACTCTTACTAACGTGAGGGGAAGGAATCCACTTATTACCAAGCAGTGTAAGGGCTATCATGCCTATCCTACTCAGCATATATAATAGAACTTGGTTCCGGGAACTTAGTGAGTATCATATGTTTTTCCAAAATTGAAATTTGCATTAGCATTACATAATCATATTATTACTATATTGTGTGAGTATATTCATACCTTATAACATAAAGCATTGCATTTGTTGACAATTATATAGGCAGTTGTCTTGCTTATTAGATGATATCTTAATATTGTATGGGCGATTGTACGATATCATTGATTGTTATATTTCTCTGTTATAGGGAGTATGCATGTATTCAAGTAGTGTTGAGCAATGGCTCATTAAATGATTGTAAATAAAATTTGTGGTGTTTAGTTATCTATTCGATATGAATATATATAATTGCTAGTTTTGGTATACTCATACTGAGGATTTATGAATTATCACCTCGTTGTGATTCCATGTAAATCCAAGTCAAAACCCTTCAAAGAAAAAGGGCAAGAAGAAGAAGCAAAAGACTTAGTTTTAGTTATTTTGTTTCTTTATGCACCAACTTGTATTTATTTACTTAGCTCATAGGTTGTAAAAGTTTATGTATTACAATGTGGCATTTTAGCTAGTGATGTATATATATAACCTTTTTCATCTTTCGTGGCTCTCTATAATGACTACATAGGTTGTTATGGATTTATGTTGTATGTATTGTTAGAAAGTGACATACTTGATACATTTTATCTTGAAATATTCTAGTTATTTTAAGATAAATTGTATTAGGATGTTATAGGAGGTGAATTGGGTGATCACAAATTTTTAAAGCAACTTTGAGAAATTATACATTTTGATCTACTCAAATGCAACTATTCTAGATTATTCAAATACAACTTGGGTTGTAGGATAAATCAAGCAAATAAGCTAGATATCAAGTTCTCAAAATCAAAACATCAAGATGACAAGATATGCAACAAATAAATATGTTGCACTAAATATTGAAATGAAAGAGTGCAAGGAAGAGAGAATCAAACTCAAAAATTTATCCTGATTCAACCACAAACCACTTGTGGCCTACATCAAGTACCCAAGCTTAACTTTAGATTTTCTTCATTACGTCATAGACTTCATAGGTCCTAGGAAAACCTTTATACAAAAAAGAGCACTCCTCACACATTAGGATCTTCCATTTTTGTGCTAGAGCACTCTTCACTATCTCCCAAGTTTCACAGGTGCTTGAAAAACATTTACATTCAAGATCACTTACAACACCTTTGAGATACCTCACCCTTTGTGTTTGAGCCTCACTATAAGGGATACTTCACCCTTTTCTCTCTTGAGGGATACCTTACCTTCTTATAATGATTTTAAGATAAAGAGAAAGATTAGAAACTCTCATAAGAGTATATATACAACTTGAAGAACAAATGAATAGAATGATTTTGCAATAAAGAACTCAAAATATGATTTTGATTATTCAAGGATTAAATCAAGTATTTAAGAGTCGTAAAAGCTTTAATCTACACTTATTTATAGACCTTAAGTGATAAAATAGTCGTTGGTAGTGTTTAGAAATGATTTCTTATGGAAACTAGCCATTTGTAGTCGTTGGGAGCGTTTTTGGGCTTGTGGTAATCGATTACCAAGCATAGTAATCGATTACCATGCTTCTGTTTTGTTAAAAACACGTTTACAACATTTTGATGCTTGAAAAACAACTTTAAACACTTATAACTTCTTCATTTCTCATTTGTTTTAAGCAAATGACCACTCATTGGAAAGATCTTTGAGTCTATTTTCATATGAAACAAATTTAAGACAAAACTCAAAGTATTTTGAAAGTTATGATCAAAATAATAACCAAAGGCTAGCTTTTCAAAACTCAAACTTAACTATTTTTTATAGTTTTAAACTACCACCATGACTCGCTTTTCAAAACATGTTTATTAAAAATTTTAGCATGTAAGAACCATTTGTAAAGATTTAAAAATATATTTGAGCTCTTTTTTTTGTAAAACCTTTGTCTTTATATAGGAGAAAGCCTAAAAGGAAAATATACCAATTCTAGTCCTTAGGCTTCTTGATGTAATCCAAGCTTTCAAAAATTTCTTCTCTTCAAATCTTGTAAATGCTTGGAACATCTTATCATGCTCATTCTTCTTGAGTTGAGCATAATTGTGATCTTTTACTTTCTTGTTACAATGCTCACTCTTGGTACTTGGATTATCCTACAAAGTATTACTCACTTAAAACAAACATAGTTAGTCCAAATTCATAATTCAATTTCTTCATATGCATGATTCATAAATGTATAACTCTTGTTAGTCTAACATACATATAAGAACTTAATAGACACATCCAAATAAGAAATTTATCAATTACGAATAGACATGCTCTATATAAGATGCAACAAAGAACATTTTGCACATTTTCATTTAAATAGAGTCAAGTCCAATATTAATTTATTATAACTCCTATAAAGCATTATTGGAAATATTATATAAAGAATACTACACATATCTCATTGTCTGATTATTAAGTGAAATATAACTAAATAAAGTACACAATTATGCATGATACAATATATCTCGTTAAGCACATCTATGTAACATGATCAATATCCTTTTGTAATGTATTTGTCATCATCAAAACTTAACACATTAAACCATGAGAGCAAAGACAACTCTGCAGCATAGGTTTCGACTCCCTACCATCCATAAACTAATAGGCATGCTGAAGTTTTGAATAGGGAGTTGAAACAAATCTTGGAAAAAATAGACCAACCAAATAGAACAGATTGTAGCAAGAAGCTTGAGGACGCATTGTGGGCGTATATGACTGCCTTCAAGACTTCTTTAGACATGTCTCCCTATAGGATAGTCTTTGGCAAGGCATGTCACCTTTTGATGGAGATTGAGCATAAGGTTTATTGAGCAGTAAAGAAGTGCAACCTTGACCTGAACTAAGTTGGATCCTAAAGAAAACTCAAACTCTAAGAACTTAAAGTGATTCAGTTGGAAGCTTATGAAAACTTTCATATCTACAAAGAGAAAACCAAAGTCTTTCATGATAAGATGATTGCAAAAAAGAATTTGTGATTGGTAAAAAAGTTCTCCTTTACAATTATTGCCTCAAGCTCATGCCTGTGGAGATCACAAGTAAGGCAACTAACAAAGCTTTCAAAGTCAATGGACATTAGCTCAAGCAATTCTATAAGGGAGCTCAAGAAAGCATAGTGGAGGAGGTCCACTTGCAAGCGACCATATACATCACTTGATAAATATATTTCTTCATTCTCTTCTTTATTTTTACTTGTCTTAAATTTATTGATGATTTGATATTTTATAAGTTCTACATTGAAGACAATGTAAGATTTAAGTGTGAGAGAAGAATTTACATTTTGTTTTCTATTTTATATTTTTAATTTTATTGTTTCTGTTTTGTTTTTCAATTCTATTTTTTTCTATTTTGAAATATATATATATATATATATATATATATATATATATATATATATATATATATATATATATATATATATATATAGAAATTGTGTTTTTAATTGCTTTCAAATGGAATTTTGATATTTGTGAAAATTGTGAGCATGTATCAATTGAAGCTAAAGGTTTATAACATAAGTGAATAAATTATCTTTCATCTCGAGATTAACTAGTTTAGTAATTGAAATTAAATTAGTAGATTGAGTTTGATAGAAACATACCTTGTGAGACTTTGCGCCTTTTAATAAATGAATTGAGTATTTGTGTCATTCTTTTTTTTTGTGTGATTTTCACTCATGGAATTTATTACTCTAGAGCATGCTTCGATTCTTTTTGAGGCTATATTTTCACATGCATACATAAACATGATTGAGACATTTTTCTTGAATTAGCTACTTTAGCCAAATAGACAACTTTGCATATTTTCCATTGATTAGCCCCTTGAGCTTATTTGATCATTTCTTGTTTTTAGCTTATTACATGCCTTAAATGGAAAACCATATTTTTATCTAACCTTAGGGAATAGGAGAGCATTGACATTGTTATTGGAAGAGTTCTTGAACAAGTGTGGAGGTGTGCTAATTAGTGTGTAAAGTGTTTGGTGAAAAGGAAAGTGTGACCAATTGAAAACAAAACAGAAGAAAATTCAAAAAAAAAAAGGAAACAAAGGAAATGGTTGTAAAAAAAAAGAAAGGGGAAAATAATATGTAAACAAAATTTGCATTACATGGAGTTGGGATAAACTTTTATGCTTGTTATTTGAACTCATCCTCAATGTTTTTTTGTTCTCTTTGGTATTTAACTTGTCGTCTTCATATTATTCCCCTTCCTTACCTTGACCTTATTACAACCTTGCATAAAGTCCTCTTAATTTGTATGTGCATGAGTTTTGAGTAGAGGAGAAGTAGAAGATAAGCAAATTTATGGTAGTGCAAATTTTCATAGGTTCAATTGAGTGAAACGCTTACCTTCTAAACACTTGAGGGATTAATAGTGTATCTTGTGAGGTTTTATCATTCTTGATTTATGCTTTTCAATTGAAGTTTCCTTGCTTGTTGATTTGAGATGTAAAGAAATGTTATTTCATGAATGTTTTAATTCCTTGAAGCTTTGGTTGCTCTTCTTGCTTATAGACTTTTGCATTCTTGAACATCATTCGAAAGTGAGTTATTTAGATTTTTAACTTTTGAGTTTGAGTTGTTGTTCATTATTCCCTATGTTGAATTTCTAGTTTTGCTCAAGAGTGCAAAAACTAAGTGTAAGAGAATTTGATAAATACAATTTTCATATATTATTTAACCCTTATATTTAGTCTCTTAGACCTCTAATATGCTTAATTGATTCTTTTTGGCCACATTTTTATAAGTTTGGATTCAACTTAGGCTTAATTATATTTTTCAGCATTATTGAGAATTTTACATTGTTTCTATATTTTGGGCATAATTTGAGTTCTAGATATATAAAAATTATGAATTTTAACTTGAGTTCTAGACATATAAAAGTTGTAGAGCTCTTTCTCAGCGCTACAACTTCTATGAATAACTCAAAGTCTGAATCAGATTTCTAGTTGGTTAGATCAGGCCACGAAGTCAGAAAAGGGATGCGGTTGCTAGAACTTGGATGATGTGTAAATATTAGGTCATAATTTAGGCTGTAGGTGTCTTCAAGAGCTGAAACTGGTGCCATATGAAAGCTGAGACATAGATCTTCAATTCTTATGAGACTACTTATAAGAAAAGTGATGTTTTGATGGTGTTTTAACCCTTTGAAGTCGGCTGACGGGTTTAGAAAGCTATTAAAAATGTTTTGAGCATAAATCTCTCATCCTAAGCCCAAATTATACGAATTAGGTGTCCAATTAAAACTAAGAGGAAGAGGATTAACCCTAAGCTAAGAGAAAACTTAGATTTTTAATTTTAGAGATATTTAAGCAGCAACAACAACCATGAAACTCAACCCTAATTTTCTCCTAGTCGCTCTTGCTTGCACTTTCTCTCTTTATCTTTCTTCTTCTCCTTTCTCTCTAGTTTTCTTTCTTTTTTATTTTTCCCTTCCATCCATGGAGGGCTAGACCCTTTTAAATCAATCCTAGGGATTGACAATCTTAATGTTTAATTCTAAGATATTGTTTTGATTGTTTTACATTAAATTGCTAGTCAAGTTTCTCTTTTACTTATTGATCAAGTTTATCTTTTACTTGTTAATCAAGTTCCTCTTTGATTTTGTTAAATCTGAATTGAATTACTTAATTTAAATTGAATATTGATGTGATAATTGCATAATTACCATGTGTTTAATGAGGATTACAGAGACTAAACAATGCATCAAAGGCTTCATGAATGTTGTTTGTTAAGCTTGGCTGAATTCTGAGTTTTAGATTAATTTAGGATTAGATAAGTGCTTAATTCATTTAACATTAATTAATTAAATTCTAGATGCTTATCTAATAGAGAATTCATGGATCATCTTAAGGCTTCTTGATGTGATCTAAGACTAAGAATTTGATTAGCAATTGAATGGATTCGTAGTGATAATGATGAATTAAATTCAATATTAGTTGATTTCCTTGGATTGGTTGTTTACTTAATTTTGTTTATAATTTTTAATTACTATCTATTAATTAATTTTGCAACCCTTTTTTCCCCTATTAACCTTTTAATTTGATTGCTTGATTAGAGTGATCCAAGGGCTTCACCCGATTATGCTTTATACTATAAGTATTTTAGTGAATTGGTTTATAAATTGATTAATTTGATAGTCTCGATAGCTATTAACGTCCAAGACTGAGACTTGTTCATTTAAAAATATTCTAAAACCCCATGCAGGGGAAAAATGAAAAGCGAAAAATAAAAAGTATGATTAGAAGTCCTCAGGGGTTGCTTCCACAATCGTCTCCGAGGTCCTCACCTCTATTTGGTCGTCCTCTGATACCCTACCATCCTCCTCTTCACCAACGTCTACCTTAGAAGTAACTTGGCCAATAGGAGTGATGCAGGATTTAAGGATGCAAACCCAAGTGCAGGTTGTCTTAAGTAATAAATTCTCGTGAGTCCGAGGTCGATCCACAAAGAATTGATGAAAATAAATTATTTAAGGTAAGAAAAGGATTTGTCACAAAAAAATAATAAAACTTGTTCACAATTAAATTTAAGAACTTGCTTAGTTTAGGAGATCCACTCTTAGTAATAAATTAAAGGCAAGCTTATTTCTCTTTATAACTCAATTGAAATCCATATACAATGGAGGTTCCAATCGGAAAATATAACATTCAAAGTTCAATTATATATGCAATCATATTATGATTCCTTTAATTATCTACCAATATTTGTAAATGAGTTCAAGCATTCACTATGTCAATCTTATTGTTTACAATAAATCAAGATCTCTATTATACAAAGAAGGTTTTTAAATTAATTGGAAAAAAATACATCACATATAATGTCCTCTTTATAATATATCATTTAAGCATAAGAAATAGAATAATCTAACCTTATTTCATTACCATGAGCTTCACTCTTTCACCCAAGCAAGATGAAGATTTAGTTACTCATAGACAAGAAGAAAGAAAGAGAGAAGAAGAGAAAGATGAACATAGCTTCAATTTAAAGCAAGAGAAAATTACAACAAAGGAAAACAATAAACAAACATGACCATAACTTCTCAAAACTAAGCCTAACACCAAAGTCCACTAAATGATCAGCTAATGGAGCCTTTTATAGAGGATTAGATATAAAAAATGACAAGGGGGCTGATTAAGAGTAGGTGAAGAGTAGGTGGATGAGTGGAAAATGCCAAATGGTGAGTTGGTGAGTGGAAAATTATTGAGATTTTTTGTCTCCTAAATTATTCAGTGCTGATCTCATGGATGCCATCAGAATGAAGCAATGTGGTCTTCATGAAATTTGTAACATTTTGTCTCAGCTTTCCAATGCCACCAAAATCATCCAAAAATGTGTCCTACAACCCAAGATATAACCCAATTACTACCGACTATTCAGGCCCAGTTTTAACACCTCTGTTTTGAATTCCAGACCCGATATCACCTCCAAGTTGTCCTAATGAGCTCTTATGTTCTTCATGAAAGTTGTAGGTATGGGTTTTAACTTTCAAGTCTCCAAACTTCAGCTCAAGAAAGTTCTTACAGCCCGAGTTATGCTCTGATTACTGCACATTGTTTAGGTTCTAGTCACAAAACCCATGTTCTGACTTCCAAGCCCATTTACCTCCACTAGATGTCCATATTTTACCTAGAGCTCTTCATGAAAGTTATAGAGCTCTCTCTTATCTTTCCTACAAGGTAAGATACATAATTTTTACACATCTAGAACTCAAGATATGGCAAAAATACAGAAATAGTGTAAGACCAAGATAGTGCTGAAAAAATCAATTAAGTCCAATTTGAGTCCAAACTTACAAAACATAACCAGGCTTAATCAATTAAGTACATGGAGAGTGTAAATGACTAAAAATGAGGGTTTATTAATGTATAAAATATGTGATTATCAAATTCTTTCACACTTAGCTTTTTGCACTCTTGGACAAAACATATAAGACCAAAGCTAAGAAATAAAGAAAAACGATATAGACTCAAATGTTAAAAACTCTAGAAGACTCGATAAAACAAGAAGAGTAACCAGAAATTCAAGGGATCAAAGCATTAATGAGGTAACATTTCTTCACATCTGAAACCAACAAGCAAGGAAACTTCAGTTGAAAAGAATGAATCAAGAATGATAGATCCTCACAGAATTCACTCTCAATCTCTCAAGTGTTTAAAAGGTAAGTATTTCACTCTATTCAACCCATGAACAATTGCACTACCATAAACTTACTTATCTTCTACTTATCCACTACTCAAAACACATGCATACAAAAATCAAGAGGACTTTATTCAAGGTTGTAATGGGGCCATGGTAAAGGAGAGGGGATAATATGTATATGAGAAGATAAATACCAAAGAGAATAAAAGAGCACTATGGTACAATTAGAGTAGAGAAGATGTTTGAGAACATTCATCATAAAGGATAATGACCAAAATTTGACTAATGTTTTGTTGAAGATTAATCCCAAATTGATGAATTGAATTCATTGTTAGGTCTGAACCTTCTTCTTTTCTTCCTGTTGTTTCCAAGCATCCACCTTTACTCTAGGTATGGATATGTCACATGGTGTATCAGGAGACTCTGATAATCATTTGATTACAGTGGTGGTCAACTTTTTCTTTTTTTCTTTATTTCTTTCTTTTTTCATTTTGTTTCAACCTTTTGCACACACCCCCACACTTATTCAAGAACAAGGTCAATGCTCTCTTATTCACTAAGGTTGGGTAAAAACATGTTTTTTTTTAAGGCAAGTAATAAGCTAAAAATAAGGAATGGTCAAATAAGCTCAAAGGGGTTACATAAGGGAAAATATACAAGGATGACTATTTGGTCAAAGTAACTATTTCAAAATGCCTCAATCATGTTTCGGTATACATGTGAAAAATGTAGTCTAAAAAAGAATCAAAGCAAGTTCTAGAGTAACAATTCTATTAGTGAAAATCACACAAGAAAGAAGAGAATGGTACAAATGTTCAATTCATTCATCAATAGGCTCAAAATCTCACAAGGCATATTTCTATCATTCTCAATCCACCATATTAACATTCATATCTAAGCTTGTGATTTTTAAGAAAGAAGACAATTCATGCTAAGATTCAAGAATCCATTTGCTACTTCTACACAAAATAATTATTTCCTCAACTAAGATGTGTCTTAAGAGTAAACTTACCTCCAGGGCAAAATTTACTCCTTACTCTGCCATCCTTAATTGGTTTTACTACGAATAGGTTTCTGGCAGTCATATCACTAAACATACTTCCCAATTTAGATGCGTCTCAAGAGTGAAATTACTCCTTACTCTACCATCATTCATTAGTTTAGTAAGTCTATGACAATCATATCATACTTCCCAAAAAAGAAAAAAAAATTTGGTCAACTATCCTTCCCCTAACCAGATCACAACATTGTCCTCAATGTTAAAATATAGATGAGTAAAGGATAGAAGATATTACCTGTTGGAGAAATCTGACACAAATTTAAACAGAAACAAAGTACGATAAATAAAATCAAAGGTAAAGGAAAGCTATAAACGAAGTGTCAAATCTGGCTTTCTTTTTATCTTGCTTCCCTCACTGCTTCTTGCTGACCAATCTATCTGAGCTATTGTTGGGTCAGGTTTATGAACAAAAGCTTCTAATTTATCAATCAACTCATCAATAGTGGAAGCAAAGATAAGAAGTTGTCTTGCCGAAAGTGTGATAAATTTCTGTTCCACAGCATGGTAAAAAAAAAGTAACAAAATATCAAAGAAATTATTTACATTCAACAAACCTATGGGTTTATGGTGGATGTTCAGTTGGGCCCAAGAGATAATTTGAAAAACTTCTTCCAAGGTACCAAAATCACCTGGTAAGGCAATGAATGCATCAGAGTTTTCAAGCATTATCTTCATTCATTCATGCATTGATGATACCTTAAGTTTCTCCCTAATTGTCTTTCCAGTGATGTTCTGTTGAGCTAAAGGTCCAAGAATGACATCTAAAACCTGACTGTCTCCTATATATGCAGCAAGTGATACAGCTCCCATTAACCCACGGCAACCTCCCCCATATACAAGATGAAAATTTCTTGCAGCCAGTGATCAACTAAGAGTGGTAGCTGCGTTTACAAACTCTAAACCCTTCCCATACTTAGACCCACAAAATACACAGATATTTTTAAGCCGACGAACAGAAACACCTTCCATTTCTATACTTACCTTTCTCTGTGAATGATTCTGAGTTAGAGGAAAGTAGAGAAAATAGAGTGTTTAAATAGGAAAAAAAAATAGAAAGGATAATAATAGCACCTATAAGGGTAGGTTGGTTGTTGTCAGAAAAATTTGAAACTAAGAAACATAGAATTTTTTTTTTTTAATTTTTAATTTTTTTTTACTTCAAGAAAATCATCAGGGTAAAGAAGTCTAGAAACCCTTGAAGGACCCTGCTCAAAGGATCGTATGTCCAAAACCAAAATATAGCAAAATCATACAAAGATAAAAGAAATATAATAACAAATGATGACATACCTTTATGTACAGTTTTCATGGCGCATCTTTATATTGCGCGTCATGAATGCAGCAGTGACATATCTTTATACTGCGTGTCACCAATGTAGTAGATACTCACGTCCGTTTATTAAAAAAAAGAGAAAGAAGAAACCATTGTGGGTTTCCATTCTGGGTCTGGAACTTGGAGAGCTCACACTTGAGCTCGTAACATCAACAAAGATGCTAAAATCTGAAACCCGTAATGTCCAAGATCCAGAACATCCCATCCCAGGGCGCTGAGAGCCCCTTCTAATAAAAGAGAGGATCAAACTCAGATGCCTCATACGCTTTGGCAGCCGCAGGTTACTTCTCACTAATAACCAGAGTGAAAGGCTTCTGCCTATCCATCAACTTCACAGTGCCTAGATGGTAAACAATAGGTTATGAAGTGTGGCTTTCTACAGAGCATGGTACACGAACCTTTTTTAAGGACCAGCATGCAAAGGTCCACCCGAGTCAATGACAGGTCAGCTAAAGGCTAGGTTCCATAACTAATTAAAGTCATGGTACTCCTTCTGGATCGCCCTTATTCAGACATTTTTTTTCTTTTTTTTCTTCTTTTTTTTTATTTTTTTTAAGAAAACATGAAGAAGAAAAAGAAGATAATATGTACAGATTGTTGTGGATATGGCTCACATCTGCCTCTAGTTTCACGTCCAGTAACGGCTTAAACGCTTTCTATGAGTCGAGGATAAGCTTCCCATCCAATTTTCTTAAAAATTGACAAATAGGGTCTTTTATAGTCAAATTCCCAAGACTGTAGCATTTTTCTTCATCCTTGAAGAGATTCACAAATTAAGAAGTTCACTATGCACAAATCCACAAGAATCTGTCTCAAGAGTCAATAAGATATCATCTAATGACTCCTTACTCAATCCATTCTTAATGAAGAAAATTTTATCTTCTCTATTTGCGGAAACCATCCCCAAAGAACGACATCGTTGTTACAATTCCATCGTGCACATTTGTGCAGACTTGTAACCTTTTAAATTTTCTCCTTTTAGAATATGAACTTCTTTCAAGACCTGGCATGTATGAGTCAAATGAAATTGAAGACTCACCTGCTAGTCGAACCTTTGCTTCAATTATCTAGCGTACATCTTCTAGTATACCCTTGTGCATTAATAGTCCCAATCTTTCATATCTAACTTTGTAGATTTTTGTCAGAGTATTTTAAGGGAGAGAAGGAAAATGTTTTCTCAGGTTTGAAAGAATGACATCCATTTTAAAGGAGAAGGATTCAATTATTTTGGAAACTGAAAAACAAACCGACTTGAGAGCCACGGAGTACTATTATCCGCCACTTAACCGACAACACAAAGAACTACAAAAACAAGGCAACAAAATTAGAATAAATTCTATTAATAACAAAGATCAGAAAGAGAGATGAATTCTACCTCATCAACTTGGTTTTCTAGAAATGGTTTGAGTCTTTATCCATTGACTTTAAACACATTACCATTCATAGGATTCTTAATATCCAGAGCCCCATGAGGATATACATGTTTGACAACAAAAGGACCACTCCACCTAGATCTCAATTTTCTAGGGAATAGGTGCAGACGAGAATTATAAAGCAGAACTATTTGACTAATTTCAAAAGATTTTCTCAAAATTGTCTTGTCATGAAAAGCTTTTGTTCTAGCTTTATAAATCTTTGAATTTTCATATGCATCATTTCTCAATTCCTCAAGTTCATTTAATTGCAATTTACGTATCTTACAAGCATCATCAAGGTTTAGATTGAAAGCTTTAATAGTCCAAAATGCTTTATGTTCCAATTCTACAAGCAAGTGACAAGGTTTTCTATAGACTAACCGATAGGGTGACATGCCCAAGGATGTTTTCAAAGTAGTACGGTAAGCCCAAAGTGCATCATTTAGTCTTAAAGACCAATCTTTATGACTTGGATTAACCATTTTTTTTTCAAAATTTGTTTAATCTCCCTATTTGCCAATTCAACTTGTCCACTTGTCTGAGGGTGATAAGGGATGACAATTTTGTGTGTAATACCATATTTCTTCATTAAAGATTCAAATGGTTTATTGCAAAAATGTGTTCCCCCATCACTGATGATAGCTCGAGGGATTCTAAATCGACACAAGATATTTTCTTTTAAAAATTTGAGATCAATTTTATGATCATTGTGTCGGCATGGAATCACCTCAATCTATTTTGGGACATAATCAACTGCAACTAAAATATACACAAATCCAAATGAAGATAAAAATAGGCCCATGAAATCAATTCCCCAACAATAAAAAATTTCAATGACAAGGATGGGGTTTATATGCATCATGTTTCTTTTTGAAATTGAGCCTATTTTTTGACAATTTTCACAGCTTTTGCAAAAAGTATAGCAATCTTTAAATAAAGTAGGCCAATAAAATCCGTACTGCAAGATTTTTGCAGCTGTTTTCTTTGAAGAAAAGTGACCTCCACATGCTTCTGAATGACAAAATTTAATGACACTACCTATCTCACTGTCGGGCACACATCTCCGAAAGATTTGGTCAAGATAATATTTGAATAAGTATGGGTCATCCCAATAAAAATTTTTCACCTCTGTCAAAAATTTCTTCCTATCTTGGTACGTCCACTGAGGTGGCATCTTTCCTGTTTGTTCTTCAGTAAGAGTTGAGGAAATTACTTCTAGAAAGCTTTGTTCTTCTCCAAAAAATGTGTACTTCAACCCAGCAGGTAATGACTTTAATTCCAGTATAGATACTTCTTCATAGGTATTATCATTCATGGGTTTTAGCTCTTTGAATCTTAGCTTCCATCCTTTATATTCTATTTCCTCTGTACAATCAAGCAAATCAAATGAATTAATTAAACAAACTTCTAATGGGTCAGAAGAACTCCCTTTTTGAAGATGATCATCTACAATGGCTTCAATCCCTTCAACTTCCTCCTTTTCATCAAAGACTTCCTGTGGTTACTTGTACATGTTAAAAACATTGAGTTCCAGTGTCATATTTCTAAATGTTAGTTGCACCACTCCATTTTTTTAATTTATTAAAGCATTAGATGTTGCTAAAAATGGACAGCCTAAAATAACAGGAATAGACTTGCAACTATTAACCATAGGTTCAGTATCTAAGACAATAAAATCCATAGGATATATAAATTTATCAACTTGTACCAACACATCTTCCACTATTCCTCTTGGAATTTTAATTGATCTATCAACAAGTAGAAGAGTTATAGAAGCTGGTTTTAACTCACCTAAGTTGAGTTGTTAGTAAACTGAATATGGAAGCAAATTGACACTAGCACCAAGATCAAGTAAAGTTTTTTCAATTTTATGTTCTTCAATAATGCATGAAACTGTAGGACTACCAAGGTCTTTATATTTCAACGCATTATTATTCTGAAGAATGGAGCTTACCTGTTCAGCTAAAAATGCTTTCTTTTTCATAGTTAGTTTTCTTTTAACAGTGCACAAGTCCTTCAAATATTTGGCATAATAAGGAATATGTTTGATAGCATCTAATAGAGGAATATTGATCTTTACTTGTTTCAAAATTTCAAAAATTTTAGTATGATGGTCCAATTTCTTTAGATTATTCAATGCTTGAGGAAATTGGGTTGAAGGCGAGAGTTTGGTCTCCTTTTGGTCAACTTCTTCAGTTTCTTGGGGAATTGGTTCATCTTCTTTCTCACAAGGTTCAGGAATTTATTTTTCAACAACCTTTCCACTCCTAAGAGTTACCACTGACTTGACTTGGTTCATTTGTTGGTTTTTTGAACTCCCCTCACTTAGACTGTACTGACCCTTGGGATTTGTAACACCCCGATGTAGGGCGTCACATTTACGACAAATTAAAATAAAAACCTTCCCAAGTTATAAATCGTTTGATAATAAGTACAATACGAGTTGTAAAATTTTAGTTATGTATTCTAAGAAGATCAATAATCATCCTATACAAATCCAATCATCTTCCATTATTGTTTCAACCTTCGTCCTATGGTTATTTCTTCTTGCGGAAAACATTACTAAATAAAATAAAAACAGAACATGAAATAAAATACATTATTACATACATACCATAATATCCATATGGTTTTGTTTTTAAAAAAAAAATATTAAAAATTAACTCATAAACCGTTTGACACAAAAGAGTAGATAACAAACTTGCCCAAGTCCAACAGACTAAGAAAACCCAAAAATATAGTACAGACATAACCACCACAAAACAATTAAGCCAACCAGTAAGGATAATCCAACGGCTCACCTCCTTCGTGCTTGTCCTCGGGTTGCTGCTTCTCTCACAGAAAATTAAGAGGTTGATCCTCCTCACCGTCTTTACCATACATATTAATAACATAAAAATACATACAAAGAGGTGAGACAATCTGTCATCATTACCATCAGGCAGTATAGAAAACGATAAATATAACCAGATATGTCATCAAAACATGTTATTACGACATATATAACATTTCATAGAATATATCAGAATAATATAATATGTAAACTCATAATGCACATGTACACGACACAAACCTATTCCATGGAGCTAAACACAACCAATCAGATGGAATGATCCCGGAAGAACCTGTCTGTCAACTCGGCTGCCACGGGCCACGTGCTACACAGTCAAATTCGTTGTGGCTCGCACAGTACACAGTCAAATTCATCGTGTACTACAGGCATTCTACAAGACCGTCCCCAATAAGATCGTGATTAAGAATAGTGCTTTGTCAAGATCACTAGTGTGTCATGCTCAGTACCACGGCCCAGAGGAGCTACCAACTGTCCACATGTGGAATTTTCGCACACCAATGCCTCCAAGTTCAATAAATGAACAACACTACGCCTATCGCACCCAAACAGGGGTGTAATTCATCCTCTTAGGTATAACTCATCAATGACACCAAAAAACAATATATTCCTCAATACATGGTGCAAGACTCCAAAATTCACATATAACATAATATCATCAAATCACATGGTCAAGTGCCATAACTCGGCAGTACCATCCTTTAATATAACCGAGTCCAACCCGACAGCATACTGTTGTTATTTTCAATCGCGTAAATATTTTACCGCATTTTTACAATCTCATGATTATTTTCCAACGTTTTCAAATTGCGTAGGTATTTTTTCACATTTTTTTACGTAAATATTTTTCAACGTTTCCACATCTCATAATTATTTTCCTACGTTTTTAAAATCATTTTCTCATTCATGTAATATTTTTAAATCATTTTCTCAAGCACATAACATTTTTAAATCATTTTTCACCGTATAAAATATTTCTTGACGTTCTAAATTAATTTTTGAAAACTTTCTGAAATTAAAATCCTTTTTAATAAAGTACTTAGAGCGCTAAATAAATTTTAAAACGTATTCTCAATTATCATAATAAAAATTACTAAATTGAGTTCTCATTAAATAAATCTTTTAAAACTAACTTTAAGAAAATATATATATATTTTTAATCTAAACACCAATTTTTTTTTTACTTGTTACCCAAAAATTAATTTATTTTCCATAACCAAATATATAATCATTTCTTATCTCCTTTTTCCTTTGTAAAATATTTAATCCAATTATTTGTTACTTAATCCTCTAAAATCTATACTTGAAAAATAATTTTAGATTAAAAGTATATTGAATGGCATGTGACCGAAATTTACTATGTCTTCAACAAATCAAGCATTTGAAAATACATACATCAAAATCAATCATACAATAAAGTAAAATCATAAACATTCAAGTAAATGAATCCTCATGGATTCTTCACCACACACAATCCATTTTCATACTACCAAAATAGTTGATGAGATTAAATCTCCCTCTTACCTCTTGAAGACTATCCTTCTTGAAAGCTTCCTTGGAGAATTTTGTGTGGCTTCAAGAAAATACCTATCAAGCTTAAACAATTTACAAAATACAAAACTAAGCTTGAGAAAGAATAACCATGGATCAAACATGGCTTAGAAATTTAAAAACAAATTTAGAAATAGGAAACAAGAATTTTACCTAATAGGATAGAAATTTCAACCTTGATTTCCAAGCTCAAGATGGTTGATTTTGTAACACTCCAAAATTTACTTTTCTACTCTCAGAATTCATTCTAAAAATATTTGTGATTTTCTGGAATTTTCTTGGAATTTTCTGAGAACGCGGAATATTTTAATATATTTCTCGTTTTACGTATGCACTGAGCAGAACCGGAGAAATGAGATATTTTTTTTGAAAACCTTGAACTATGGAAACGTCGACGGGGGATCTTACTAAACCCGAGGCCGGACACAGTTTACAAGGTTTCACATTTTTTGAGAAATCTTAACAGATGAGATAATAAAACACTGTAAAGAATTTATCTGTCAGATTTGTTAATGTTGACTTCTGCCAACTATAATCACGTCCAATAAATAATAATACGTAATAAAAATCTTATCGCCTTATTCAAAAATTTCCTTGTGTCAAACCCTTTTAGTCTTATTTTTAAGAAGGAAGAAAAAGAGAAATTAGTTAATTAAAACCCTTGTAGGAAGTTTCCAAGAAGCTTCCTATTTGACACATTTTTCTCTCTCCCTTCTCCACTCTTCTACGGCAGAGGCTATAGGAAAGCCTAAGTAATACCTCTTCTCTTCCTAATATCACACTCTCACTTTTCTAAACCCCAAATATCCATTTCCTCTCTTCTCCTTTTCTTCTCCACCGTGCAACCACTCACTGGAGGCACCATTCTTTGCTTGCTTCACCATCAAAGATTCTTGCTTCCTTACACCATTCCAAGTCCTCTCTTGCTGCCATCTTTTGGTTCTTCTTCTTCTTCCATTTCTCTTCCACCATTGAAGCCAAAGCTTGGGGCTTTAAGGTAAAGCCTTCAACTTTCTTCCATTTTTCTTGCTATTTTCGTTTCTCTTGGCCACCTTGGTGACCAAGAACCTATTTTTCATGGTTTGAGTGAACATTGTGGTGATCACTCACATTGGAGTTTTTCTTGAAGGGGGAAAACGAAAATCTAGGGTAAGAAGAAGTGACACATTGTGTTGTTTTCCAAATAGGTAAGAGGGAGATGATCCTCTTCAACCAATCTTGGTAGTAAGGGAATGTCTTGTATGTGTGTTGTTATTGATTTCTGAATCCATGAATAAAGTTCTCTCATTTTTATGTTGTTCTTGATGATAGTGCATTTTGTTGGGTTTGTATGATTTATTGATGCCTCTTGCATGATTTGAAGGTATATTTGAGTATCTTGTTGATTAAATATGATAAGGATTGGTTTGGTTTGAGTTAGAGGACCTGGAGAACTCTGTTTTCTGCAAGTTTACGCGTGGTAATCGATTACACGAGGCTTGTAATCGATTACCGAGCTCTTAAGGATATAAAATCGTGATTCTGGAAATCTGGTAATCGATTACATCTGGTGTGTAATCGATTACAGAGATTCTGTCTAGCTTGTAATCGATTACAAGAGTGGTGTAATCGATTACCAAGCCTCTGATGTCACGAAATGGTGCTTCTGGAAATCACGTAATCGATTACAACTTGTGGATAATCGATTACGGAGGTTCTGTCCAATTGGTAATCGATTACCACGGTTGTGTAATCGATTACCAGGGCCTTGAAGTTACGAAACGTGGTTCTGGGAATCACGTAATCGATTACAATAAGATTGTAATCGATTACAGAGATTCTGTTCCTCGGGTAATCGATTACAAGGGAGATGTAATCGATTACCAAGACCAAAAATGAGATTTTTGAGTTGAAAATGATTGAGATTATGGTTCTTTGTTCTTTGTAACTCAAACATAACCTAAAAACCCTGGATTCAAGGATTTTACTTTACTTAATTGTGATAGGAATGTGCATTCATACCAATAGAGAAAAAATGATTTCGAATATGGAATTCTTGGATCCATGACATGGAAATTGTGGTACATGTGTAATGAGAATTATTGATGAAGTACTCAATGAGATAAGAATGATGATGTGCCATTGAGGCAATGTTTTAATAAATGCATGGTTGATATGTCATGTTGGACATTGAATAATGCTTATGTGCCATTGAGGAAAGGCTTATGCTGAATGCATCATTGATGAACATACATGATTGGACATTGTGTCGTCATGCATGTGTTGTCCGGTTGGACATGGTTAGTAAGGCGATGTATGCTTAGGAGTTTGAATAACACCTATGTGTGGGTGCGAATAGACTAAGCATAGGTGTCATATGTTGTTGACCCTGAGGGCGTCGGGTTGTGGGTGTCTCACAATAGACAGTGGTAGCTCCACTGGGGCCGTGGGATAGACCAATGCAACACACTGACGATCTTGACTGTGACGCTGTCCTATGTCGCGATCAACTGTTGAGGTGCCATGTGTGAGCCATTTTGTGCAAATGTTTTTATGTGATGAGCACACTATTTTTAAGGTTAACGATACACTGGCATGACTCCTTGATCATTCACTCCGAAGATGTTTATGTCTAGCTCCATGGAGTAGGAACTTTGGTACCCTTGTTGCATTGTGAGTTGTCAGTCACATGGTCCATTGAGCATTCATGATTGGATAATGTGTTTACTATTAGGACTGTGATATTTATTTGATTCTTAGTAATGCTAATGTTGCTAGTTGGCTATGGATAATGTTGACTACTGTTCTTTGTTGCTTTACTCTCATTAATTGCTTTCATGTATTATTATACTTGTATGTATTAACTGTGTCTTATGTAGGCGTTCGACGCCGTTTATTTTCTTGCCGCCATGTTGGTACTGAAAGCTGGGAATCTCACCTTGTAACATCCCGAAAAATATCTGTTTAAGTATAAATGATCATTTTATATTATTCTTGATTTTTAGGAATTTTTCTAGAATTTTTCGGAAACGACGAATATTTTAATATATTCCTCGTTTTGCGTGCACACTGGGCTGAGAATTGCTGAGGTCAGTGTAACGCTCCGGAAATTAATTATTTCACCACCAATAGTCATTTTCTAATATTTGTGATTTATGTGAATTTTTCTGGAATTTTTCGAAAATGATGAATATTTTAATATATTTTTCGTTTTGCGTGAAACTTGAGCAGAGTCGGGAAAACGACTGTAATGCTTCAAAAATTGAAAAGTTATATGACGAATAGTCGTTTTATAATATTTGCAATTTTTTGAGAATTTTCTGGGAATTTTCCGGAAATGTCGAATATTTTAGTATATTCCTCGTTTTGCGTGTGCACTGAGCAGAACCGGAGAAACGCTATGTTTCATCCGCGAGCCTTGGACTATGGACATGTCGACGGGGGATCTTACTAAACCCGAGACTGGACACAGTTTACGAGGTTTCACGATTTTTGAGAAATCTTAACAGATAAAATAAATCAATACAACGAAAATTTCATCTGTCAGATTAATTAAATACTGACTTTTGTCAACTGTAACTATTATCCACTGGATAATAGTGTGTAATAAAAATCCTATCACATTATCTAAATGAAATCTATTTTATGTCTAATCAATCCACTTTAATTCAAATTTAATGTTAAATAATCAAAGCTTCTTTGAGAAGCTTTGACCAAACATTTGACCCAAATACCCTTAGCTTCCCTTGGAAGCCAATTTCCCCCTCACTTTTCTCTCACTATGCACGGCTGCATGGCATCCCAAAGCAAGGAAATATTGCTTTTCCTTATTTCATTTTTATCACACAAATTCATTAATTATCAAAACACTTTCTCTCACTACCATTTCTTCTTCTTCCTTCTTCAACATTTTCTCTCCCTTCTCTCCACCATTGCTACGGCCAAGCTCTCTCCTTCTCCCTCAACCATCACAAAAAATTAAACTAAATACATTTTCTCAATCCTCTCACCATTCTAAGCATCTTTTCTTCTTGGAGTTTCTTGAAATTCCTTCATTTTCACCATCTTCTCCAAGCTCCAAGCTTTGAGCTTTTTGGGTAAGTTTCAAGACTTCTCTTCTTTCTCCTCCATTTTTGGGGTCATGGTCTTCATGTTGGCCATCCATGGCTTAATTTTCAAGCCTTGGTATTGATTCTAACAAAGTCACCATTTTTAGGGTTCTTGAAGCTCAAATCCGAAATTCAAAGGAGGTTCTTGGTGTTCTTCTTTTGTTTTCTTCACTTGGGTAAGAGGAAGACTCTCTTCCTCAACCTCTCTTAGCATCTAGGAACCTTGATTGTGTTGTTGGTGGAAAAACCCTAATGAGGGTTATCCTTTGATTTTGTGATTAGTATGTTTATGTGTTGATTTTAATTGATTTATGCTATTGGATTGATTTGTTGTATATAATGGAATATTGGATTGGTTTGAATGGTTTGAAATGGACAAGAAATAATGGAACACCCTTCTTGGAGTGCCACGGTTTTGGGGTGGAAAAATTGGATAAATTGTGGTTAATGTGTAACAAGCATAAGATTAGGATTAATCAAGTAACAAGATGGAATTGAGTGGAAGAAAAATTTGGAATTGAATTCTACGAGATGGCTACGGTTTTGAGGCCAAGAATTAGGGTTCTTGGTGGCCTAATTTAACAAGTGAACAACTTAAATGAATTAAGGGAATGACATGTAGTAAGATGAGTTGAAAGGATTGGAAATTGTAACCATTGGGAGGCCACGGCCTCTAGGGTATTTGTAGGTAAGTATGTAATTTTGGTAGTTTGGAAGCATAAGTAATTAGGTCATTAGAATCCTATGTAATGAAATGGACAATTAATAAATTAGAAGAATTTAATATAATCAAGACTCCATAAATTTTAAAGGACTAATAGTAAAATGATCATAAGACTTAAGGTAATTCCAAGTGAGTGAAGAACAAGAGAGTGTGAGGCCTAAGAGCTTAAATAAATTGCAAGATATATGAAATTGAATTGCCTTGGAATGTTAAATTGGTTACAAATATTTACTTTGAACTTGAACCTTGAAAAGAGAAACAAATTCTAAGTTAGGATTCATAATTAACCTAATGACGCATCAACTGACTTGATCTTTATACTATGATGTTATGGGTCCTTGTGAGTGACCATTTGTATATTGATGCTTATGTTGGCCTACTGTGGCATATTGTGGAATTGTATGAGATTATGGATCATACATGTTCATGCATAGTGTCTTATGCATTGTGAATGTCCTTGTGGACTGTGGTAAGGCCATGTTGCCTAGGAGATTAAACACACCTTATTGCAGGTGCGAGTAGACAAGTGTGGGTCTTGTTATGACCTTGGGGGCGTCGGGGTGCGAGTCCTTCACAATGGGTAGTTGGTAGCTCCTCTGCCTGTGGGGCAAACCGATGCAAACGCACCAACGATCTGGACTTCACACTGTCCTATATCGTGATCTAGTGTAGAATGTCTGTACAATGCCAAGATTGTGCACGAGAAAATTTATTGATAGCATCGGCCTCGGCAAGTAGGAGTTACGTACATGTCTCCTGATCTTTCTCTCCGACTGTTTGGGTTTAGCTTTATGGAGTAGGAATTTGGGAAAGCATGCATGTGAGTCATGATATACATTGTCATTGTTAATATTTATTATTCCATATCTATTACTGACTTGGTTATTACTGTGATGACTATCTGCTTGGAACTGTTTGTTTGCTTACCGTTGGAATTACTGCTTATTAGTTGAATATGATATTCTGAATTGCTATTTAGGCACGTGGCGCCGTGCTATTTCTAGCTGCTATAATTGGTAATAATGGTAGGATGTCTTACCTCTTTCTTGTATCTCTATTACTTGTTGTATGTGTGTATGCTGTGTTGATCGAAGATGACGGCAAGGAGGCGGAAGACCCCGATTTTCCCGGCTTCTGGCCCGAACGAGACTAGCTTCTACTAAGACGATGGTGGCACGTATGCGCGGATTTCTTGGTGATGTGCGTCTGACCTTCCTCGGAGGGCCAGAGTGTTGGCACATTAACTTGAATTCCGATCGCTGCGTCTACTTGGGAGATGTGTCGATAGCCCTAGCCTGGAGGCGTCGTGAGGCACCTATCCTCACCTGCCACATCAGCCTGCGATTGGAGTTTTACTTGCCCATCCGTGAGATATGGGGCGATCGTTACTACACCCCACGGGAGGACTCCTTTGATTCCACCGCTCGGGCTTCGTCCCGTGCTTCTGTGGTTCCAATGGAGGTTTCCTCGGAAGAGGAAGATCCCGCTGAGGATCCTGACACGGTTCCTCCTCATCTGAGGGATTGATTTTACTGGTGGCTACTGATGGCTGCCAGTGTTTTTATTTTGGGGGCCTGATGTATTACTTTTTGGTGGGCTATATATTTTGTATATGCATGATGGTTATATATGCATAATTTCCTTGGGACAGGTATAGTTTTTACTTTTTGGAGGTATTCAGGCTTGTATCTAAATTACAGTTGTGTTTAAATGTTGATATATATATAAATGCACGTTATTCAGGTGGAAAGTCTGTTGATTATTTTATTCCTTACATTTCTTCTGCTTTCTGTATTATTACAAAAAAAAATAATATACCGCTATTTTCTCATGCATTACGGCATTAAACGAGTTAACTTTGATTAAATAAACCAGGTCTTAATTGTTTGATTATTTAATTTCCGCATTTTATTTTATTTGACAATGTGACGTTCCCTCCCAAAAAGGGGCGTTACATTAAGTTGGTATCAGAGTCCCGGTTTATGTTTTCTTTGGGTCTTGTGTGTGAGTCTATCTTGTTTGTGCTGTGTGAAATCTCTGTGGTTTGTGTTTTGAAATGAATTTCCTCTAACTTACCTTGTGGTTTTCAGTTAACCTGATTTGAAAAAGAGTAAGATGGCGAGAAGTGGAGAAATTGCAGCTGTTGTAGAAGCAATGCAGCGGATGGCGGAAGTCATCGCACAGCAAAATGAGCGTGCGGCTCAACAATAGGAAAGAGCTGCCCAACAGCTCGAGGCGACTGCCGATGCCCAGAACTTGGCGGAGTTTCGTCGTCACAACCCTCCATAATTTAAGGGAGAATTTGATCCTGACAAAGCTAGTCTGTGGATCAAAGAATTAGAGAAAGTCTTTCGTGGTATGAACTGTGCTGAAGACAAGAAGGTGAATTATGCTACCTTTATGCTTGTGGGCAATGCCGAAGACTGGTGGAACGGAGCTCAGAGAACATTGGAAGCCGAAGGAATTGACATCACATGGGATGTGTTCAAGAACAAGTTCTTGGACAAATATTTTCCTGCTAATGCGAGACATGCGAAAGAGCTGGAGTTCCTCAACTTGAGACAAGGGAACATGACCTTCAGTGAGTATGCAGCTAAATTTGAGAACCTGGAGAAGTTCTCAACACACTACCAACATCAGACCGGTGAAGCCTGGAAATGTTAGAAATTCACCGAGGGATTGAGGTATGAGGTGAAGAAAGCTGTGATCACCCTAAAGATGAAGGTATTCTCAGAACTGTTAGACACTTGCTGTGAAGTTGAAGCCTTGGAACAGGCTAGAGACTCGAGAAACAGGAGCCTTGGGCCTGTACGGTCCCAAAGAGGTGGAGGCAGTGGTTCAAACCGCTTCTAAAAGGAGCCTTATTCCCGACCAACGGGAAGTCAGCAGCAAACAGGTGGGAGTTCTGGTGGAGGTTCTTCTGGGAACCGAACTGGCCAAAATGCGACATATCCTTCTAAATGCCTGAAATGTGGGAAGGATCATCTCACGAGAGATTGCACGATCAAGGGAATCATCTGCTTCAGATGTGGCAAACCGGGCCACATGTCCAGAGACTGCAATCAAGCAAAGGCTGAACCTTCAGTCAACGCGACTCGAGCCAAGAAACCGCAAGCCGGAGGTCGAGTTTATACCATGAGTGGAGCTGAAGCTTCCGAATCCGAAGACTTGATTCAAGGAGAAGGCACCATAGAAGGTAATCTTTTAAAAGTACTGTATGACTCTGGGGCAACCCATTCTTTCATATCATATGACTGTGTGCTACGACTTGGCTTACCTGTGTCTGAACTACCTTTTGAATTGGCTGTTTCAACCCCCACTGATAAACTAGTAGTTACTACCAAAGTCTGTTTGAAGTGTCCCTTAATTGTTGAAGGTCGAATCTTTTCTGTTGATTTGATTTGTTTACCCCTTTCACAGTTAGATATAATCCTAGGGATGGACTGGTTATCTTCCAACCATGTTCTATTAGATTGTTCCAGAAAAACCATAGTTTTCCCTATGGATGAGAATTCTAGATACTTGACGGCCAACCAAGCATGAGCTTTCTTGAAAGAAGGAGCTCAGGGATACATGCTACTATCTTCTTTAAAAATCGAGAGCGAGGCTGACCTGGACACTATTTCGGTTGTGAGAGAGTTCTCTGAAGTCTTTCCAGAAGAAGTACCTGATTTACCACCAACACGTGAGATCGAGTTTGCTATTGATCTGGTACCGGGAGCTGGTCCCGTGTCTATAGCACCTTATCGTATGTCACCAACGGAATTGGCAGAGCTCAAGAAACAGCTAGAGGAGCTTTTGGAGAAACAGTTTGTTAGACCGAGTGTGTCACCGTGGGGAGCACCAGTATTGTTAGTTCGGAAGAAGGACGGTACCTCAAGATTGTGTGTGGACTATAGGCAATTGAACAAGCTGACTATCAAGAACAAATATCCACTCCCAAGAATTGATGATTTGATGGACCAACTGAAGGGAGCAGGCGGTGTTTTCAAAGATTGATTTGAGATCCGGGTACCATCGGATAAGAGTGAAAACGGAGGATGTGCCCAAGGCTGCACCGTGCCGATACGGTCATTACGAATACCTTGTGATGCCGTTTGGTGTTACGAATACACCTGCTATCTTCATGGACTACATGAACAGGATCTTTCGTCCTTACTTGGACAAGTTTGTTGTCGTCTTCATTGACGATATCCTGATATATTCCCAGAATCAGGAGGATCATGCTGAACATCTCGGCATAATTCTCCAGATTTTGAAGGAGAAAGAACTGTATGCCAAACTATCGAAGTGTGAATTCTGGCTTGATGAGGTGAAGTTTTTAGGCCATGTGATCTCGAAGGAAGGGATTGCAGTGGATCCATCGAAAGTAGAAGCAGTACTACAGTGGGAGCAACCAAAGTCAGTGACGGAAGTTCGTAGCTTCGTGGGTTTAGCCGGATACTATAGAAGATTCATAGAAGGGTTTTCCAAGATTGCTGGACCGCTCACTCAGCTGACGACGAAGAATCAAGCTTTTGAATGGACTGATAGCTGTGAGCAGAGTTTCCAAGAGTTGAAGAAACGACTGACTACCTCACCCGTATTGGTGTTACCTGATCCGAATGAGCCATTTGAGGTGTACTGTGACGCTTCGTATCAAGGATTGGGATCTGTCCTTATGCAACACCGAAGAGTGGTAGCTTATGCTTCGCGACAGTTGCGAGTACACGAAAAGAACTACCCTACACATGATTTGGAACTTGCGGCTGTGGTTTTTGCTCTAAAGATATAGAGACATTTTCTCTATGGAGCAACATTTAACATTTTCAGCGACCACAAGAGCTTGAAATATTTGTATGATCAGAAAGAGCTGAACATGAGGCAGCGAAGATGGCTGGAATTCCTGAAGGACTATGATTTCCAGTTGTTGTACTACCCTGGCAAGGCGAACATCGTGGCTGATGCCTTGAGCAGAAAGACTATCAGTGCTTCTGCCTTGATGATCAAGGAAAGAGACCTCATAGAACAGTTTAGGGATGTATGGTCGTTTGTTAAGTTGGAACTCGGAAGGATCTGTATGAATATGGTCACCATCTCAAGTGAACTAATGGATGACATACGGGAAAAGCAGAAAGCCGATGAATTCTTGCAAGAAGCGAGAGAATTGATAAGGCAAGGCAAAGAGACAGAATTTGAAGAAGGAATGGATGGAATTATGAGATTCCGAGGTAGAGTTTGTATTCCCCGTGACCAAGAGCTTAGGCGATATATTGTGGAATATGCTCACACCAGCAAGTTGAGTATACACCCAGGCATAACTAAGATGTATCAAGATCTAAAGAAATTATTTTGGTGGCATGGAATGAAGAGCGACGTCACTAGATGTGTGCCGACTTGTTTAGTTTGTCAAAAAGCTAAAGTGGAACATCAAAGACCAGCGGGATTGCTACAACCATTGTCTATTCCTGAATGGAAATGGGACAGCATTGCGATGGATTTTGTTGTGGGTTTGCCGAGGACAAAGAAAGTACATGATTCGATTTGGATAATTGTGGATCGACTCACAAAGTCAACCCATTTTCTCCCGATCAACATGAGGTACAGTTTGGAGAAATTGACCCAGCTTTATATTGGAGAAATCGTTAGGCTACATGGTGTGCCTACGAGTATCGTTTCGGATAGGGACCCGAGGTTTACTTCAAAATTTTGACAGAGTTTGCAAGCATCGTTGGGGACAAAGTTACGTCTGAGTTCAGCGTACCATCCGCAAACCGATGGTCAATCTGAAAGGACGATCCAATCTTTAGAAGATTTGCTTAGAGCTTGTACTATGGAACAAACTGGATGTTGGGATGAAGTTCTACCACTGATAGAGTTCACCTACAACAACAGTTATCATTCGAGTATAGGGATGACACCCTATAAAGCTCTGTATGGACGACGGTGTTGAACACCATTGTGTTGGTACCAAGATAGAGAGCATCTTACGATTGGACCTGATATCATTCAGCAGACGACTGAGAAGGTTAAAATGATTCAAGAGAATATGAGAACCGCTCAGAGCTGGCAAAAGAGTTATGCAGATAAGAAGAGGAAACCTCTTGAGTTTGAAGAGGGTGAGCATGTATTCTTGAAAGTCACACCCACGACTGGGGTCGGCCGGGCTTTGAAATCTAGAAAACTCACTCCAAAGTTTCTTGGACCTTACCAAATCCTTCGCCGGATAGGTCCAGTAGCCTACCAGATAGCCTTACCCCCTTTTCTTTCCAACATACACAATGTCTTCCATGTGTCACAACTTCGTAAGTATTTTCCTGATCCAAGTCACGTCATAGCACTGGACACAGTACAGTTAAAAGAGAACTTAACCTATGAGGCGCCTCCTGCGAGAATCGAGGACCGACGGATAAAACAACTTAGAGGAAAGGAGATCTCATTGGTAAAAGTGATTTGGAATGAAACGACTGGTGACGCAACTTGGGAGCCAGAAGACAAGATGAGAGAGCAACATCCCGAACTATTTTGAGGTATGTAAATTTCGGGGACGAAATTCCTTTTAGTAGGGGAGTGTTGTAACATCCCGAAAAATATTTGTTTAGGTATAAATGATCATTTTATATTATTCTTGATTTTTAGGAATTTTTCTAGAATTTTTCGGAAACGACGAATATTTTAATATATTCCTCGTTTTACGTGCACACTGGGCTGAGAATTGCTGAGGTCAGTGTAACGCTCCGGAAATTAATTATTTCACCACCAATAGTCATTTTCTAATATTTGTGATTTTTGTGAATTTTTCTGGAATTTTTCGGAAATGATGAATATTTTAATATATTCCTCGTTTTGCGCAAAACTTGAGTAGAGTCGGGAAAACGACTGTAATGCTTCAAAAATTGGAAAGTTATATGACAAATAGTCGTTTTATAATATTTTCAATTTTTTGAGAATTTTCTGAGAATTTTCCGAAAACCTCGAATATTTTAGTATATTCCTTGTTTTGCGTGCACACTGAGCAGAACCGGAGAAACGCGATGTTTCCTCCGCGAGCCTTGGACTATGGACATGTCGACGGGGGATCTTACTAAATCCGAGACTGGACGCAGTTTACGAGGTTTTACGATTTTCGAGAAATCTTAACAGATAAAATAAATCAATACAGCGAAAAATTCATCTGTCAGATTAATTAAATACCGACTTCATCAATGTAACTATTATCCATTGGATAATAGTGTGTAATAAAAATCCTATCACATTATCCAAATGAAATCCACTTTATATCTAATCAATCACTTTAATTCAAATTTAATATTAAATAATCAAAGCTTCTTTGAGAAGCTTTGACCAAACATTTGACCCAAATACTTAGCTTCCCTTGGAAGCCAATTTCCCCCTCACTCTTCTCTCACTATGCACGGCTGCATGGCAGCCCAAAGCAAGGAAATATTGCTTTTCCTTATTTCATTTTTATCACACAAATTCATTAATTATCAAAACACTTTCTCTCACTACCATTTCTTCTTCTTCCTTCTTCAACATTTTCTCTCCCTTCTCTCCACCATTGCTACGGCCAAGCTCTCTCCTTCTCCCTCAACCATCACAAAAAATTAAACTAAATACATTTTCTCAATCCTCTCACCATTCTAAGCATCTTTTCTTCTTGGAGTTTCTTGAAATTCCTTCATTTTCACCATCTTCTCCAAGCTCCAAGCTTTGAGCTTTTTGGGTAAGTTTCAAGACTTCTCTTCTTTCTCCTCCATTTTTGTGGTCATAGTCTTCATGTTGGCCATCCATGGCTTAATTTTCAAGCCTTGGTATTGATTCTAACAAAGTCACCATTTTTAGGGTTCTTGAAGCTCAAATCCGAAATTCAAAGGAGGTTCTTGGTGTTCTTCTTTTGTTTTCTTCACTTGGGTAAGAGGAAGACTCTCCTCCTCAACCTCTCTTAGCATCTAGGAACCTTAATTGTGTTGTTGGTGGAAAAACCCTAATGAGGGTTATCCTTTGATTTTGTGATTAGTATGTTTATGTGTTGATTTTAATTGATTTATGCTATTGGATTGATTTGTTGTATATAATGGAATATTGGATTGGTTTGAATGGTTTGAAATGGACAAGAAATAATGGAACACCCTTCTTGGAGTGCCACGGTTTTGGGGTGGAAAAATTGGATAAATTGTGGTTAATGTGTCACAAGCATAAGATTAGGATTAATCAAGTAACAAGATGGAATTGAGTGGAAGAAAAATTTGGAATTGAATTCTATGTGATGGCTACGGTTTTGAGGCCAAGAATTAGGGTTCTTGGTGGCCTAATTTAACAAGTGAAGAACTTAAATGAATTAAGGGAATGACATGTAGTAAGATGACTTGAAAGGATTGGAAATTGTAACCATTAGGAGGCCACGGCCTCTAGGGTATTTGTAGGTAAGTATGTAATTTTGGTAGTTTGGAAGCATAAGTAATTAGGTAATTAGAATCCTATGTAATGAAATGGACAATTAATAAATTAGAAGAATTTAATATAATCAAGACTCCATAAATTTTAAAGGACTAATAGTAAAATGATCATAAGACTTAAGGTAATTCTAAGTGAGTGAAGAACAAGAGAGTGTGAGGCCTAAGAGCTTAAATAAATTGCAAGATATATGAAATTGAATTGCCTTGGAATGTTAAATTGGTTACAAATATTTACTTTGAACTTGAACCTTGAAAAGAGAAACAAATTCTAAGTTAGGATTCATAATGAACCTAATGACGCATCAACTGACTTGATCTTTATACTATGATGTTATGGGTCCTTGTGAGTGACCATTTGTATATTGATGCTTATGTTGGCCTACTGTGGCATATTATGGAATTGTATGAGATTATGGATCATACATGTTCATGCATAGTGTCTTATGCATTGTGAATGTCCTTGTGGACTGTGGTAAGGCCATGTTGCCTAGGAGATTGAACACACCTTATTGCGGGCGCGAGTAGACAAGTGTGGGTCTTGTTATGACCTTGGGGGGGTCAGGGTGCGGGTCCTTCACAATGGGTAGTTCGTAGCTCCTCTGCCTGTGGGGCAAACCGATGCAAACGCACCGACGATCCGTGTAACACCCTCCCTAGGGTATCACATGTCTGACTCCCGACTCAAAATCTGTAAAGAAGTTCACACAAGGTTTGAGTTATAAAAAGATGAGTTTTAAAATTTATTTCTTTACTGAAAACATAAACTTACTGAAATTCATAAGTATTACTGAAAATATATTTAAACTGATTAATATACAATATTGCCACCAATTAATATTTCACAATTTAAAGAGAAATATAAAACTAACAGACTCTTTTTTTTTAACAGTAGCAAACCCCATGACGGGTCCTACTAAATAGCACGGTATAACACTAACGATAAAACTTAACATACTCATTCCTTATCTTGTATCCAGCTTGTTGCATCAGAACTCTACTCCTTGTCTACTCAGAACACCTTCGAACTTGAGACAGTCACTCTTCAATGTTTTCATCAATCTCTGAGTATCCATCGCCCGTTATGTCTAAGACAACTCGATCCTTCTATTATTTGATTTTAACAGTACAGACACAGCAAAACAACATAACAAAGAGGTGAGATCACTTACGCCAATACCAACATGGCACACAGAGATAACACAAACAGCAATATCATACAGGGATATCATACCAAACTTCCAATAATATATTCAATATTAATCAACTATCATCATCCAATCATATATCAATCCAAGTATTCAAAACAGTTGTCATAGCCAATATTCCTCAATTAATATATCATACAGATATAAGTGTTCAGATTATGCATGTACACAAGACTCGATTTCCTACTCCATGGAGCTAAACTCGGTCGGAGAAATGATCGAAAAGATCTGTCGGTACCACATGCCCCAGACCACGTGCTATAATCCTCATTTTGATTTTGCACATCTAGCACATACACGACAGTCTTTATCAGATCTTGATTAAGAATAGTGTCTCGGTCAGGATCATCGGTGTGTTGCATCGGTCTAACCTACGGGAAGAAGCGCGACCAACCACCCGTGTAGGCAACCCGCACCCCGATGCCCCCAAGGTCAACAAGTGACTTACACTATGCATATCGCACCCACTCAAGATGTGTGTTTCTCCTAGGCAATCAGCCATATCTAGTCCTCATCGGACCATGCCAATGCATGTATAATGCACCAAATACCAATCACAGGTATAATACCAATCACAGTATATCTCATAATTTTATATATATATATATATATATATATATATTTTCCAATGCATCTAAATTGCACCACGTGCCAATAACGAGCAAAACTCGTTGTTTTCTAGAAACAGTGTATGGACACTGGTTCACAGTAATCATACTGTATTTTGCAATAACAAAATCATCTTATTATTTTTTCATAGTTATAAAACACAGTTGTCGTGTTTTCACAAAATTGCGCAACATTCTCGTTACGTTTTTCACAATTTCACAACACTTCTGTTGCGTTTTCAAAATACCGTAACCCTTTTGTTATGTTTTTAAAATTCCAAAATATTTTTATTACGTTTTCCAATACCGTAACATTCTTCACATTACGTTTACAAAATTTCGTAACATTTCATTACGTTTTCAAAATACTTCAACTCTTCTCATTTGCACTTTTAAACCACGCATAAATTTTTCAACGTTTTCTCAATCGCGTAAAAATATACGTTTCTCAAATCGCATAATATTTTTTTTTTCACATTGTTTCAAAATCGCGTAACTTAAAAATCATTCTTTTAAATTACGTAAATCATTTTCTATCATTCTCAAAATATTTAAAACACTTTCCAAATCTCATAACAATTTTCCCCCATTTTCACAATCGCATAAAAAATATTCTATCGCTATTCAATCACGTAGTGATTTATCAACAAGATAGTTCAAATTACGTAAAATATTTAAACGTAAATTCAAATCGCGTATAAATATTTCAACGTATTTAAAATCACATAGAAATATTTTTCCATATCACGTAACTTAAAAATCACGTTTTTAAGATCGTAAATAATTTTTCACCACAATTTCATTACGTTCTGAAAATATTTCTTGACCTTTAAAAATTCCTTTTTAACTTTTCTCAAAATAATATAACTTTATACTTCATTTAATATATTTTCTTACTCAAGAAAATATTTTTTCACATTCTTTACTCAAGAGATTCTTTTTCAAAATATAATTCACAAAATCACTTTTCCATTGATGTAAATCAACATTTCAAAACTTAACATTTTCTAACGTATTTCAAAACTTGAAAATAAGTTATATGTTAATAAATTTTCAAAAACCATTATATTCTCCATTTTTCCCAAATCAATTCTAAAATCAATTCTCTTCAAAACAAATTAAGATTCAAACCTTGCAACTTTTCTTTTTCATTTTCATATGAAAGTTCATTTCTCAGTGATAAAATACTTTGATTCCCTTTCCAAAATCCTTATACTAAAACATTTTGTTCAAACATTTTGTTTCCACTTTAAAATTACTTTGTTTCATAAAATCAAAATTATTCCAACCTCCAAAAATCGTAAAGTCTTTGGCCATTGAAGCCATCAAATACTTTTCTTCTAAATTGATATGGTTTTACACAAACAAAACCATTAAAAATTCTTTGTTTTCAAAACCGAAATACCGATGGTCATAAAAACCAAACCCATTTGTTCAAATTCATTTTTACTTTCCTTACAAATCCTTTTTCACTTTCTTTGCAAATCCTTAAAATTATCATTGCTATTTTCATTTAAATCTTATGTTTAGTAAAACACTTAGAAACTTTTTACACAAAATAAATCAATAAAAATCCTTCTAAAACCATATTCATGTACTCTTTGAAAAATAAATTCTTTGTTTATTTTCCTTACTTTTCTAAACATCCATTTTCATCATTCAAGAAAATATTAATTTTGTGAACACCTATTTTGAGGTGTCTTGTTCAAATCCACCATGTTCTAAGTACTTTCAAAAATCAATTCTTTTATTCTTGAAAATTTTCAACATGAACCCTAATCAAGGGCATCAAAACCGTAGCTCTTCCTTGGCTATTGGAGCCAAAAATCAATTTCCTTTCCACCATCAAGTCATGGCATATACATATATATTTCATCACAAATAATATAAGCATACCATCAAAGCCATAAAAGCATGTATAGCATATCAAGCATATCATCAAAGCTATAAAATCATGCAAAGCATATCAAGCATAGAAAATTAATCAAAGCTCATAAACACCCACAAATTAATTACATGGCCATGGATATGAATCCTCACATGGATTCCACATCCATCAAATAAAATATCATCTCTCACCACCATGCTTGGTTGGTGAGATGGATCTCCCTCTTACCTCTTGAAGATCCTCAAAAGCTTCTTGATTTGCTTCTTTTTCCAAGTCCTTCATCACCAAGAGCTTCTCAAATTCAAAACAAAATACATAAAAATTAGTATACTAAGCTTGATTAAGAAAACCATGGATCAAACATGGTTTAGATTATGAAAAAGAAGAGAAGAAATGAAGTTTCCTTGCACTTCACCATAATTACCCCATAACTTGGATCTTGAAGAAAGTCCATGAAGATGAATGATTTAGAAGAAATCTTCAACATAAAAGTTGCTTAGAACATCATGTAGATTCAAGATCTATGGTTGGATGAAATTAAAAGAGATTGGATGGTGGTTTTGAGTGTCTTGACCGAATGGTTTCTCTTGAAGCACAAAGATGGAATTTTTTATTTTTGATAGAAACTTGAAGCTTGCATTTGAAGCCCAAGATGAATGATTTTGGAAAAACTCATAACTAGAGATGTTCTTAGAATGGTGTTTAGGTTTAGAAAATCAAGTTGGATGAAATTAAAAAGTGATGGAAGGTGTTCTTGGAGTGCTTGGCCAAAACATGAAGAAGGAGAGAAATGGAGAGAAAACTTGGTAACTTAGCTTCTTGAAAATGTCTAATGATGACCAAGGATGGCAATAATGGTCTTCAAACTTTTTCCTATGTCCTAAAGCTTCTCAATTTCGTAGCTCCCCTCCAATGCATACTTTTTTAGTGCAAATTGATCAATAATGATCAATTATGATGAAACATTGACCAAGACCACTTAACAATGACATAAAGCAATTAATAATGGTCATAAAGCCTCTTTTTCTTTGTCTTCTAAACAATCCAAAACCATCCCCCTCCATGCATGCTTCTCCTTGTGCATTTAATAAATGACCATAATAATTAGCCACCATTTGGAGCATTTCTAGCCATTGATTAATTCAATGGTTAGGATTAATGTAGATTTTTGATTTAGAAGACTTAATCTAGGCCATTAGATTTTTCTCCTTGAAATTCTAGTCATTGGATGTGTCTCCAAAAATTAATGGTCAAGATTGCTCCTTCAAACTTTTAATCCAAGGGTCATAATTAGTCTTTGTCACTTTTTAAGACTAAATCTTCACCATTGATTAAATTAACATCCAATGATCATAAATGGTGCTTTGTTTACTTTACAAAACCAAATCTCCACCCTTGATCACTTCTAAATCCAATGTTCTACAAATGGTCTTTAACGCTTTACTTCTAACCAAATCTCTACCCTTGATTTAATCTCCATCTAATGGTTATAAATGGTCATAAGCCACTTTATATGACCAATTCTACACCGTTGATTAAATCTACAAAGATATTGAAGCCTTCCTTATTAAGCTTGTCTAGATTAAATCTCCACCATTGATTAGATCAATGGTTAACATCCAATGCTTATTCATTAAGTTTATTTCTCAACCGTTGATTAAATCAAGATCAAGTCTCCATCATTAATTAAATCAATGGTGGATATCCAAACCACCAATGTTGACTTAAGCAATATAATTTCTATTTTTATCTGCTAAAAACCCCACGAAAGAATATATTTATTGTATTTTTATCATCCGATAAATAAATACAGTACAAAACACAGTACAAAAAATTTTCTAAAATTGTCTCCGGATTCAGGTTTAGTAAGATCCTCTGTCTCCGTCTAAACAGTGCAAATTTTTCTATGCGTAGAAAATTTTTTGCTTTGCGGGACCCACTTGGGCCCACGTAAGGTCACCTTGATGCCCACATAGGACCACACAGGCCCACATACAAAAAAAATTCATAATCATCCACAAAAATCATAAATATTAGAAAACGCACAAATATCAAATCAGTTACACGTAAAATAATTACCTAACGGTAAAATTAAATTACGTAAAGTTTTCCCCGGCCCAAAAATTTTTATTTTCCTGACACGGAGTAAATCACTCAAAACGATCAAATACGCTGAAGGAATAAACAAAATAATTTTACAGCGTACAGAAATTACTAAATAGTAAAATTCTGTTAACTGTCAAAATTATTGTTTAAGAGATAGGAAATTTGGGGTGTTACAATCCGGACTTGACACTGTCCTATATCGTGATCTAGTGTAGAATGTCTGTACAATGCCATGATTGTGCACGAGAAAATTTATTGATAGCACTGGCCTCGGCAACCGAGTTACAGACATGTCTCCTGATCTTTCTCTCTGACTGTTTGGGTTTAGCTCCATGGAGTAGTAATTTGGGAAAGCATGCATGTGAGTCATGATATACATTGTCATTGTTAATATTTATTATTCTATATTTATGACTGACTTGGTTATTACTGTGATGACTATCTGCCTGGAACTGTTTGTTTGCTTACAGTTGGAATTACTGCTTATTAGTTGAATATGATATTCTGAATTGCTATTTAGGCGCGTGGCGCCGTGCTGTTACTAGCTGCTATAATTGGTAATGATGGTAGGATGTCTTACCTCTTTCTTGTATCTCTATTACTTGCTGTATGTGTGTATGCTGTGTTGATCGAAAACGACGGCAAGGAGGCGGAAGACCCCGATTTTCCCGGCTTCTGGCCCGAACGAGACTAGCTTCTACTGAGACGATGGCGGCACGTATGCGCGAATTTCTTGGTGATGTGCGTTTGACCTTCCTCGGAGGGCCAGAGTGTTGGCACATTAACTTGAATTCCGATCGCTGCGTCTACTTGGGAGATGTGTCGATAGCCCTAGCCTGGAGGCGTCATGAGGCACCTGTCCTCACCTGCCACATTAGCCTGCGATTGGAGTTTTACTTGCCTATCCGTGAGATGTGGGGCGATCGTTACTACACCCCACGGGAGGACTCCTTTGATTCCACCGCTCGGGCTTCGTCCCGTGCTTCTGTGGTTCCAATGGAGGTTTCCTCAGAAGAGGAAGATCCCGCTGAGGGTCCTGACACGGTTCCTCCTCATCTGAGGGATTGATTTTACTGGTGGCTACTGATGGCTGCCAGTGTTTTTATTTTGGGGGCCTGATATATTAATTTTTGGTGGGCTGTATATTTTGTATATGCATAATGGTTATATATGCATGATTTCCTTGGGGCGGGTATAGTTTTTTCTTTTTGGAGGTATTCAGGCTTGCATCTAAATTACAGTTGTGTTTAAATGTTGATATATATATAAATGCACGTTATTCAGGTGGAAAGTCTGTTGATTATTTTATTCCTTACCTTTCTTCTGCTTTCTGTATTATTACAAAAAAAATAATATACCGCTATTTTCTCATGCATTACGGCATTAAACGAGTTAACTTTGATTAAATAAACTGGGTCTTAATTGTTTGATTATTTAATTTTCGCATTTTATTTTATTTGACAATGTGACGTTCCCTCCCAAAAAGGGGCGTTACACACCTCTTTCGGTAATTTTCTTTATTTTGCATTTTGGATTGGATCATACGCTCTCAAGAAGACGTTCATGAGGAGGATAAGGAAACCACTGAGTTTCAAGGTTTCTGGCCTTATCTCGACTGAGATAGAAGTTGTTGAGGATGTCATTTCGACTCCGTGGACTTTTTGGCTACGTGCGGATCAACTTTCTTGGAGGTCCGATGGCGGCATATCAACGTGTAGAATCGATGTGTATACCATGGCGACGTGATGGTGTCCTTAGCGTGGAGGCGTTATGATGCTTCACAAAATAGATTTTCATGCCTTTGTATGGTGGAGTTCTATATGCCCGTGAGGGACATGTGGGGTGAAATGTATTATACCCCTCGTGAGGATTCCTTTTTTCTCTTCGCCCAGGGCTCTCCGCAATTTAAGTTCGTCGTCCCGATAGATGTCTCATCGGACGACGAGGACCCTAAGGAGGATCCATCTACGGTTCCTTCTCGTTCCAGGCAGTCTTAGGGTTGGTTTTAAAATGATGGCTACTGATGGCTATCCGTTTATTTTGAGGGAGCCTGACGTACTACTAGATTAGTGGGTATATATTTGTATCTCTTGGGGAGGTACACATTTTGCACATCTTTTGGAAATGTAATTTAAACAGGCTCGTGCTTCTGGTATAAAATATGTAATTATCCATATTGTGTATGGTCGTATGTTTCATTTCATGTTGATTTCTCTTTGACATTTTTGACAAGAAGTTTTATATGAAAGAGGAACTTTTAATTTTAACTCAATCACGCGATATAATTACAAACAGGTGTATATGTACATTAAATGAAAGTTTTAACCAGATTTATGTTAAAGAAAAAAAAAACGTTCAAACTTTACTTAATCACTTATGCGTCATTTCACTATAGTGCGACGTTCCTTCTTCTTACCCATTATGACTAAGGGAGAAAAGGGGGTGTTACATTGTCTTGGTATCAGAGCTCCCGGTTATGTTTCTTTGGGTCGTGTGGCTTTGGACTGTCATGTTTGTGCTGTGTCATTCTCTATGATTTTGTTGTTTGGTATTCAAATGAATACATCTGACTTTCTCTGTGTTTTGCGTAGTCTAATCTGAGAAGCAATAATGGCTCGTCGGGGTGATATGGTCTCCATAGAGGCAATACGAGAGATGGCCGAGGTAATGTTACAACAGAACCGTGGAAACCAACAACAGGCTAGAGCTGCACAACAACTAGAAGCTACGGTGGATGTTCAGAACTTGGAAGGATTTCGTCGCGCTAATCCTCCACAGTTTAAAAGGGAGTTTGATCCGGAGAAAGCTACATTGTGGATCCAAGAGTTGGAGAAAATATTTACGGGTATGAATTGTGCATGATAGGAAGGTGACCTATGTCGCATACATGCGATGGGAAATCTTGAACATTGGTGGACGGGAGAACAAAGGCTACTTCAAGCCGCAAATGAGCGATAACTACGGGAAGTGTTCAAAGAAAGGTTCTTGAACAAATATTTTCAACGAAAATGCCAGTGCACGCAAAAGAAATGGAATTTACGAGGTCTGTGACATGTCGAGGCATACCGTGAGCGAATCTGCCGCCAAGTTTGAGAACTTGTCCGCATTTTCAGCCTATTTTCAACTTCAACCCAATGAAACTTGGAAGTGTCGGAAGTTTGAGGAAGGCTTGAGGCATGATGTGAAGAAAATTGTGATAGCTTGAAGATTTCTCAGTTCTTCCGAGCTACTCGACACTTGCTTTGATTGGAAAGTGTGGAACAAGAACGCGAGGCGAGAAACGAAACTTTGGGCCCGTTCGATCCCAAAGAGAGGTGGTGGTAACTCGAGTCGTCATCAAAAGAAGCCTTATTCCGTACCCTGTCGGAAGCCAACAACCACAAAAATTTCAAGGAGGAAGCCCAACGGAAGCCTGGAAGGATGGGTCGAGATGCTACAACTACTCGAGATGCATGAAATGTGGGAAGGAGCATTTCATCAAGGGACTGCACAATCAAAGGATTTATTTGCTTTCGGTCGAAAACCTGGTCACATTTTTCGAGTGGACTATAACCACCAAGGCGGAACCATTCGTCAATGCTTTCTAAGACTTCTAAACCACAAGTTGGAGGCGAGTCTACACCCCGAAGGGTGGTGTTTTCAAGGCCTGATTTGAATCCGGGATCATCGATACAAGGAGAAGGTATCATTGAAGGTAATCTTTTAATTGTCTTGTATGACTCTGGTGCTACTCATTCTTTCATTTCACATGATTGTGTGAAAAGACTTGGATTGCCTATGTCTTCTTTACCTTTCGATTTGACTTTTCGACTCTTACTGCAAAACCTGTCGTCACTACTAAGGTGTGTCTAGGTTGTCCTTTAATAGTGGAAGGTCGAATCTTTTCTGTCGATTTGATCTGTTTGCCATTATCCCAACTAGACATGATATTAGGAATGGACTGGCTATCTGCCAACCATGTCTTGTTAGACTGTTCCAGAAAAACAATAGTTTTCCCTTTGGATGAGGATTCTAGATTTTTGACCGCCAACTAAGTGAAAGCTTTTCCGAAAGAAGGAGCTCGAGGATATATGCTGTTATCTTCTTTGAAAGTTGAGAGTGAAGTTGATGTGGACGCAATCTCTGTTGTTCGAGATTTTCCTGAGGTTTTCCCTGACGATGTACCTGGTTTGCCACTAGAACGAGAGGTCGAGTTTGCTATCGACTTGGTACCTGGAGCTGGCCCTATTTCTATGGCACCTTACCATATGTCACCAGCAAAACTCGTAGAACTTAAGAAGCAGTTGGAAGAGCTCCTAGAGAAGCAATTCGTGAGACCTAGTGTGTCACCTTGGGGAGCACCTGTATTGTTGGTCAAGAAGAAAGATGGGACTTCAAGATTATGCGTGGACTACCGTCAGTTAAACAAGGTTACGATCAAGAACAAGTATCCATTGCCGAGGATAGATGACTTGATGGACCAATTGAAGGGAGCAGCTGTGTTTTCCAAGATCGATCTATGATCGGGATATCACCAAATCAGAGTGAAAGTGGAAGATATTCCCAAGACAGCTTTTCGTACTCGTTATGGTCATTATGAGTACCTGGTGATGCCTTTTGGTGTGACAAATGCACCTGCAATATTTATGGACTATATGAATAGGATCTTTCGTCCTTACTTGGACAAATTCGTTGTTGTCTTCATCGACGATATTCTGGTCTATTCACAAAGTCGCGAGGACCATGCTGAGCACCTCAGCATAGTTCTCCAGATCTTAAAGGAAAAAGAGCTATATGCGAAACTATCCAAGTGCGAGTTTTGGCTAGATGAAGTGAAGTTCTTGGGTCATGTTATCACAAAGGAAGGAATTGCAGTGGATCCTTCAAAGGTAGAAGTTGTACTACAGTGGGAAAGACCAACTACAGTGACGGAAATCTGAAGCTTCATTAGATTAGTCGGATACTACCGGAGGTTTATTGAGGGATTTTCCAAAATCGCTGGACCGCTCACTCAAGTCACCAAGAAAGACCAAGCTTTTGAATGGATAGATTCCTGTGAAGGAAGTTTCCAAGAGTTAAAAAGGAAGCTGACTACGTCACCAGTGCTAGTCTTACCGAATCCTAGTGAACCATTTGAAGTGTACTGTGACGCTTCGTATCAAGGTTTGGGGTGCGTTCTCATGCAAAGCGGAGGAGAGGTAGCTTACGCCTCAAGACAACTGCGAACGCACGAGAAGAACTACCCAACACACGATCTAGAGTTAGCTGCGGTGGTGTTTGCATTGAAGATATGGAGACATTATTTGTATGGAGCCAAATTCAACGTCTTCAGTGACCACAAAAGTCTGAAATACCTGTACGATCAAAAAGATCTGAACATGAGGCAGCGAAGATGGCTAGAATTTTTGAAAGATTACGATTTCCAACTTCAGTATCATCCTGGAAAGGCGAACGTGGTGGCTGATGCTTTGAGTAGAAAGACGATTAGTGTTTCTACTATGATGATTAGAGAAAAGGACTTGATAGAGCAATTTAGAGATATATGGTCATTTGTAGAGTTAACACCAGGTAAAATCTGCATGAATAGGATCACTATCTCGAATGACCTGATGGATGATATTCAAGAGAAACAAAAGGTCGATAAATTCCTGCAAGAAGAAAGAGAATTGATAAGGCAAGGTGGTGTATCAACATTGAAGGAAGGAAGCGATGGGATTTTGAGATTCCAAGGAAGGGTCTGTGTGCCTAAAGATGAAGAACTCAGAAAGTACATACTTGAACATGCTCACTCGAGTCAGTTGAGTATGCATCCTGGAATGACCAAGATGTATCAAGACTTGAGGAAGTTATTTTGGTGGCATGGGATGAAAAGAGATATCGCTAGATGCGTGTCATCTTGTTTGGTTTGCCAGAAAATGAAGATTGAGCACCAAAGACTAGCTGGATTACTACAACCTTTAACTATTCCTGAATGGAAATGGGATAGTATCGCCATGGATTTTGTTGTCGGGTTACCAAGAACTAGGAAAGGATATGACTCAATATGGGTAATAGTGGATCGACTTACGAAGTCAGCTCACTTTCTGCCAATCAACATAAGATATCCATTGGAGAAGTTGACTCAGATATACATTGGTAAAATTGTCAGACTTCACGGGATACCCACGAGTATTATTTCCAATAGAGACCCGAGGTTTACCTCAAAGTTTTGGCAAAGTCTTCAAGAGGCTATGGGAACAAAGTTGCGGTTAAGTTCTGCCTACCATCCGCAAACTGATGGTCAATCAGAAAGAACAATTTAGTCGTTAGAAGATCTGTTGAGAGCTTGTGCGATAGAGCAAACTGGAGGTTGGGATGAAATCTTACCATTGGTGGAATTCACCTACAACAACAGTTACCATTCAAGTATAAGGATGGCGCCCTATGAGGCTTTATATGGGCGGAGGTGTCGGACGCCTCCGTGCTGGTATCAAGATGGAGAATGGCTTACTGTTGGACCTAAACTCATTCAACAGACAACTGAGAAGGTTAAAATGATTCAGGAGAAAATGAAAATGGCTCAGAGTCGGTAGAAGAGTTATGCGGACAAAAGAAGGAAACCTCTTGAGTTCGAAGAAGGAGAGCATGTCTTCTTGAAGGTCACACCTATGACTGGGGTCGGTCGTGTTCTCAAATCTAGAAAACTTACTCCAAAATTCCTTGGACCCTATCAAATTCTTCGTTGGATAGGTCCTGTTGCTTACCAAATAGCTTTACCCCATTTTCTTTCAAATCTTCATAATATCTTTCATGTGTCACAATCCCAAATCCTAATCATGTCATAGCACCTGATTCCGTATAATTAAAAGAAAACTTGACATATGAGACAACTCCTGTAAGGATTGAGGATAGGAGGACGAAGCAACTTAGAGGAAAGGACATTGCACTAGTGAAGGTAATCTTGAATGAAGCAACTGGAGATGTGACGTGGGAGCTGGAGAACAAGATGAAGGAGCAATATCCTGAATTATTCTAAGGTATGGAAAATTTCGAGGACGAAATTCTTATTTGTTGGGGAGAGTTGTAACACCCCAAAATTTACTTTTCTACTCTCAGAATTCATTCTAAAAATATTTGTGATTTTCTGGAATTTTCTTGGAATTTTCTGAGAACGCGGAATATTTTAATATATTTCTCGTTTTACATATGCACTGAGCGGAACCGGAGAAATGAGATATTTTCTCCGAAAACCTTGAACTATGGAAACGTCGACGGGGGATCTTACTAAACCCGAGGCCGGACACAGTTTACATGGTTTCATATTTTCGAGAAATCTTAACAGATGAGATAATAAAACACTGTAAAGAATTTATCTGTCAGATTTGTTAATGTTGACTTCTGCCAACTATAATCACGTCCAATAAATAATAACATGTAATAAAAATCTTATCGCATTATTCAAAAATTTTCTTGTGTCAAACCCTTTTAGCCTTATTTTTAAGAAGGAAGAAAAAGAGAAATTAGTTAATTAAAACCCTTGTAGGAAGTTTCCAAGAAGCTTCCTATTTGACACATTTTTCTCTCTCCCTTCTCCACTCTTCTACGGCAGAGGCTATAGGAAAGCCTAAGTAATACCTCTTCTCTTCCTAATATCACACTCTCACTTTTCTAAACCCCAAATATCCATTTCCTCTCTTCTCCTTTTCTTCTCCATCGTGCAACCACTCCTGGAGGCAGCCATTCTTTGCTTGCTTCACCATCAAAGATTCTTGCTTCCTTACACTATTCCAAGTCCTCTCTTGCTGCCATCTTTTGGTTCTTCTTCTTCTTCCATTTCTCTTCCACCATTGAAGCCAAAGCTTAGGGCTTTAAGGTAAAGCCTTCAACTTTCCTTCATTTTTCTTGCTATTTTCGTTTCTCTTGGCCACCTTGGTGACCAAGAACCTATTTTTCATGGTTTGAGTGAACATTGTGGTGATCACTCACATTGGAGTTTTTCTTGAAGGGGGGAAAACGAAAATCTAGGGTAAGAAGGAGTGGCACATTGTGTTGTTTTCTAAATAGGTAAGAGGGAGATGATCCTCTTCAACCAATCTTGGTAGTAAGGGAATGTCTTGTATGTGTGTTGTTATTGATTTCTGAATCCACATATAAAGTTCTCTCATTTTTATGTTGTTCTTGATGATAGTGCATTTTGTTGGGTTTGTATGATTTATTGACGCCTCTTACATGATTTGAAGGTATATTTAAGTATCTTGTTGATTAAATATGATAAGGATTGGTTTGGTTTGAGTTAGAGGACCTGGAGAACTCTGTTTTCTGCAAGTTTACGCGTGGTAATCGATTACACGAGGCTTGTAATCGATTACCGAGCTCTTCAAGATATAAAATCGTGATTTTGGAAATCTGGTAATCGATTACGTCTGGTGTGTAATCGATTACAGAGATTCTGTCTAGCTTGTAATCGATTACAAGAATGGTGTAATCGATTACCAAGCCTCTGATGTCATGAAATGGTGCTTCTGGAAATCACGTAATCAATTACAACTTGTGGGTAATCGATTACGGAGGTCCTGTCCAATTGGTAATCGATTACCAGGGTTGTCTAATCGATTACCAGGGCCTTGAAGTTACGAAACGTGGTTCTAGGAATCACGTAATCGATTACAATAAGATTGTAATCGATTACAGAGATTCTGTTCCTCGGGTAATCGATTACAAGGGAGATGTAATCGATTACCAAGACCAAAAATGAGATTTTTGAGCTGGAAATGATTGAGATTATGGTTCTTTGTCCTTTGTAACTCAAACATAACCTAAAAACCCTAGATTCAAGGATTTTACTTTACTTAATTGTGATAGGAATGTGCATTCATACCAATAGAGAAAAAAATGATTTCGAATATGGAATTCTTGGATCCATGACATGGAAATTGTGGTACATGTGTAATGAGAATTATTGATGTAGTACTCAATGAGATAAGAATGATGATGTGCCATTGAGGCTATGTTTTAATAAATGCATGGTTGATATGTCATGTTGGACATTGAATAATGCTTATGTGCCATTGAGGAAAGGCTTATGTTGAATGCATCATTGATGAATATACATGATTGGACATTGTGTCGTCATGCATGTGTTGTCCGGTTGGACATGGTTAGTAAGGCGATGTATGCCTAGGAGTTTGAATAACACCTATGTGCGAGTGCGAATAGACTAAGCGTAGGTGTCATATGTTGTTGACCCTGAGGGCGTCGGGGTGTGGGTGTCTCACAATAGACAGTGGTAGCTCCACTGGGGCCGTGGGATAGACCAATGCAACACACTGACGATCCTGACTGTGACGTTGTCCTATGTCGCGATCAACTGTTGAGGTGCCATGTGTGAGCCATTTTGCGCAAATGTTTTTATATGATGAGCACACTATTTTTAAGGCTAACGATACACTGGCATGACTCCTTGATCATTCACTCCGAAGATGTTTATGTCTAGCTCCATGGAGTAGGAACTTTGGTACCCTTGTTGCTTTGTGAGTTGTCAATCACATGGTCCATTGAGCATTCATGATTGGATAATGTGTTTACTATTAGGACTGTGATATTTATTTGATTCTTGGTAATGCTAATGTTGCTAGTTGGCTATGGATAATGTTGACTACTGTTCTTTGTTGCTTTACTCTCATTAATTGCTTTCATGTATTACTATACTTGTATGTATTAACTATGTCTTATGTGGGCGTTCGACGCCATTTATTTTCTTGCTGCCATGTTAGTCCTGAAAGCTGGGAATCTCACCTCTTTCGGTAATTTTCTTTATTTTGCATTTTGGATTGGATCATACGTTCTCAAGAAGACGTTCGTGAGGAGGATAAGGAAACCACTGAGTTTCAAGGTTTCTGGCCTTATCTCGACTGAGATAGAAGTTGTTGAGGATGTCATTTCGACTCCGTGGACTTTTTGGCTACGTGCGGATCAACTTTCTTGGAGGTCCGGACTGCTGGCATATCAACGTGCAGACTGATCGATGTGTATACCACGGCGACGTGATGGTGTCCTTAGCGTGGAGACGTTATGATGCTCCTGTTATAGATTTTCATGCCTTTGTATGGCTGGAGTTCTATATGCCCGTGAGGGACATGTGGGGTGAAATGTAATATACCCCTCGTGAGGATTCCTTTTTGTCTACTGCCCGGGCTCCTGCCCGCTGTTCCGTCGTCCCGATGGATGTCTTGTCAGATGACGAGGACCCTGAGGAGGATCCATCTATGGTTCCTTCTCGTTCCAGGCAGTCTTAGGGTTGGTTTTAAAATGATGGCTACTGATGGCTATCCGTTTATTTTGAGGGAGCTTGACGTACTACTGGATTAGTGGGTATATATTTGTATCTCTTGGGGTAGGTACACATTTTGCTTTTTGTACATCTTTTAGAAATGTAATTTAAACAGGCTCGTGCTTCTGGTATAAAATATGTAATTATCCATATTGTGTATGGTCGTATGTTTCATTTCACGTTGATTTCTCTTTGACATTTTTGACAAGAAGTTTTATATGAAAGAGGAACTTTTAATTTTAACTCAATCACGCGATATAATTACAAACAGGTGTATATGTACATTAAATAGAAGTTTTAACCGAATTTATGTTAAAGAAAAAAAAAACGTTCAAACTTTACGTAATCACTTGTGCGTCATTTCACTATAGTGCGACGTTCCTTCTTCTTACCCATTATGACAAAGGGAGAAAAAGGGGCGTTACAGATTTCGAAGAAACTCACAACATGAAAGATGTTTGGAATGGTGTTTAGCTTTAGGAAATGAGGTTGGATAAAATTATTGAAGAGTGGAAGTGTGATTTGGGAGTGGTGGCTGAATGGCTCAAGAAATGGAGAAAAGATGAAGTTCTTCTTTGAGTTCTTGTGTTCTTGAAGAAAGAGAATGGAGAGAATGGATAGGAGTGATGGAAAATTAAGTGGAGAGGTCTCCTACACTATATATAGCCATGTGGTGCATTGGAGGAGTGGGTGGAATGATTTGTGATAATTGCTTGGTGGAGCACTCAAGGAGACAAGGTGGTGCATGCTAGCTCACTAAAGTGTATGATTAAGTGTGATGGAATCAAAATGATAGCCTAAAAATCATGTGCATTGTCTTGAAGTTACATGGAGTGAATGGATGAAAATTCATTGAATATTTGAGTGGGAGACAAGGTAGTTGAAGGGTGACTAAACTCCAAGTGATCATAAATGATAGAATGCATTATTATGCATTATTTGAAGAATCATTCACCTTCTTGATGGACATGGCCATGTGGCCTTGGTGGAATTCACCAACAAAAGAATCCCATTCCATGTTATAATGAAATGCATGAGTTGTACGTGGGTCAAAGTGTTTTACCTCTTTGGTTTCTACATTAAACATACTAGGTCCACTAACATGTTTATAGAATCTAGGTAAATAGAAAACTTAATTACTAGGGCTAGGTACTTAGATTTATGATTTCACTTATGGTAAGTAGATTTATAACCTTAACCTAAGGTAAATAGATTTATGACTTTAACCTAGGGTAAATAAATTTTTATAACTTTAACCGACGGTAAATAAATTTACAACTTTAACCTAATGTAAATAGGTTTATAACTTTAACCTAAGGTGGATAGATTTATGATTTTGCCTAAGGTAAATAGATTTATAATTTTACCACGTCTATTTCTCTATGTAGATTTTAACTTGTAGTTAATTTCAAATTGACAAAAATTATTGCGGTAAAACTAATTTTTACTGTCTAAAATTTACTGCGGCAAAAATTAATTTTTTTTTTACTGTGGTTCAATAATAACACGTATCTAGATAAATTGTCAAACAACGAAGATTTTCGAATACTGTTTCTGGTTTCGGGTTTAGTAAGATCCCCCGGCCCCACTGAACAGTTCAAAAATTCATCCGGCCTGGGAAAATTATTATTTTCCTGACTCAGAGTAATTCATACACAAAGATCCAAAACATTCACATAACAGTTAAAATAAATTTACAACACAAAAAAAATACAAAACAATATCAGATTTAGTCGTTATTGTAATTTATCAAAAATTGGGGTGTTACAACTCTCCCCCACTAACAGAAATTTCGTCCCCGAAATTTACCGTACCTTAGAAAAGATGTGGGTATTGCTCCTTCATTTTATCTTCAACTTCCCAAGTTGCATCACCTGTTGCTGCATTCCAGATAACCTTCACCAATATAATCTCTTTTCCCCGAAGTTGCTTCACTCTCTTGTCCTCAATCTTAACAGGAAGTGTCTCATAAGTCAAATTTTCTTTTAGCTGTACTTCATCGGGCTGTATGACATGAGTTGGATCGGGAATATATTTTCTTAACTGAGACACATGGAATACACTATGAAGGTTGGAAAGAAAAGGTGGTAAAGCTATTTGGTAGGCTACTGGACCTATCCGACGAATAATTTGGTAAGGTCCAATGAATTTAGGAGTGAGTTTTCTGGATTTGATAACTCTTCCAACACCAGTCGTGGGTGTCACTCGCAAGAATACGTGTTCACCTTCCTCAAATTCAAGAGGTCTTCTTCTCTTATCTGCATAGCTTTTCTGACGGCTCTGAGTCATCCTCATCTTTTCCTGAATCATCTTCACTTTTTCCGTTGTTTGTTGCACAAGATCAGGTCCAATGGTCATGCTTTCTCCATCTTGATACCAACACAAAGGTGTTCGGCATCGTCGCCCATACAGTGCCTCGTAGGGTGCCATCCCTATGCTTGAGTGAAAACTGTTGTTGTAGGTGAATTCTATTAGAGACAATAATTTATCCCAACTCCCCTTCTGTTCTAACACATAGGCTCTTAGAAGATCCTCCAATGACTGGATAGTTCTTTCAGTCTGACCATCTGTCTGCGGATGGTAAGCAGAACTCAGACGTAATTTTGTTCCCATAGCTCCTTGCAAGCTTTGCCAAAACCTCGAGGTAAACCTTGGGTCTCTATCAGAAACTATACAAGAGGGTACACCGTGAAGTCTAACAATTTCACTAATGTACACTTGGGTTAATCGTTCCATTGAATACTTGATATTGATTGGCAAGAAGTGTGCAGACTTCGTAAGCCTATCAACTATAACCCATATAGCATCATGACCCTTCTTTGTTCTTGGAAAACCAGTAACAAAATCCATTGATATATTATCTCATTTCCATCCTGGAATAGTCAAAGGTTGTAACATACCGGCAGGTCTTTGATGTTCAACCTTTGCCTTTTGACAGACTAGACAAGACATAACCCGTTCCGCAACATCTCTCTTCATCCTTGGCCACCAAAACATCCATTTTAAATCTTGATACATCTTAGTCATTCCTGGATGCATACTCAATCTACTAGTATGTGCTTCATCAAGAATCGCTTGCTTCAGGTCGGGATCATTAGGTATACAAATCCTACCCTTGAACCTTAAGATTTCGTCAGATCCTTTGTCAACAGTTCCTGGATGACCTTGCTTTAAGAATTCCTTCTCGTTCTGTAAAAATGGATCATCATTTTGTTTCTTTCGGATTTCCTCCAACAAGTCATTCAAAACAGTAACCTTACTCAGACGAATCCTTCCTAGTGCCAATTCCACAGATAGTCTCATATCCCTAAACTGTGTTATCAACTCTTCTTCCTTTATCATCATAGCTGAGACACTGATCACCTTCCTACTTAAGGCATCTGCCACAATATTTGCTTTTCTTGGATGGTATTGAAGTTGAAAATCATAATCTTTTAAGAACTCTAACCATCGTCTCTGCCTCATGTTCAATTCCTTTTGATTGAACAGGTATTTTAAACTCTTGTGGTCACTGAAGACATCGAATGTAGCCCCATAAAGAAAATGCCTCCATATCTTTAATGCAAAAACCACTGCGGCTAACTCTAAATCATGCGTTGGGTAGTTCCTTTCATGTACCTTCACTTGTCTTGAAGCATAAGCTATCACATTCCTATTCTGCATCAGCACACATCCTAATCCCTGGTAAGATGCGTCGTAATACACCTCAAAAGACTTGCTTGGATCTGGTAAAGTCAACACTGGTATAGTCGTCAATCTTTTCTTCAACTCTTGGAAACTCTCTTCGCATTTGTCTGTCCAAACAAAAGCTTGATTCTTCCTCGTGAGTTGTGTAAGAGGTCCTGCTATCTTGGAGAAATCTGCAATAAACCTTCGATAATAACCAGCTAATCCAACAAAGCTCCGAATCTCAATCACTGTCTTGGGCCTTTCTGTAACACCCCAAATTTTCGTATCTCTTAAACAGTAATTTTGACAGTTAACAGAATTTTACTGTTTTAATTTCTGTGCACTGTAAAATTATTTTGTTTATTCCGTCAGCGTATTTGATTGTTTTGAGTGATTTACTCCGTGTCAGGAAAATAAAAATTTTCGGGCCAGGGAAAACTTTACGTAATTTAATTTTTACCGTTAGGTAATTATTTTACGTAATCTAATTTGATATTTGTGCGTTTTCTAATATTTGTGATTTTTGTGGATGATTATGAAATTTTTTACTGTTTGTGGACCCGGGGGTGTAGGTGGGCCCAGGTGGCCATACGTGGGCCCAGGCGGGTCCCGCAAAGTGAAAATTTTTCTACGCATAGAAAAATTTGTACTGTTTAGACGGAGACAGGGGATCTTACTAAACCTGAATCCGGAAACAGTTTTAGAAAATTTTATTGTACTGTGTTTTGTACTGTATTTATTTATCGGACGATAAAAATACAGTAAATATATTCTTTCGTGGGGTTTTAGCAGATAAAAATATAAATTATATTGCTTAAGTCAACATTGGTGGTTTGGATATCCACCATTGATTTAATTAATGATGGAGACTTGATCTTGATTTAATCAACGATGGAGATTTGATCTTAAAGGTGAATAAGATCATTTATACCCGTTAGATGGAGATTAAATCAAGGGTAGAGATTTGGTCATATAAAGTGACTATGACCATTTGTAACCATTGGATTTAGATGTGATCAAGGGTGGAGATTTGGTCTTGTAAAGTAACAAAGACCATTTATGACCATTGGATGAAGATTTAATTAATGGTGAAGATTTAGTCTTAAAAAGTAGCAAAGACTAATTATGACCCTTGGATTAAAAGTTTGAAGGAGCAATCTTGACCCTTAATTTTGAAGACACATCTAATGGCTAGAATTTAAGGGAAAAATATCCAATGGCCTAGATTAAGTCTTCTAATCAAAAGTCTACCTAAATCCTAACCATTGAATTAATCAATGGCTAGAAATGCTCTAGATGGTGGCTAATAATGATGACAAATAATTAAATGCACAAGAAGAAGCATGCATGGAAGGGGATGGTTTTGGATTGTTTAGGAGACAAAAGAAACAAAACTTTATGACCATTATTACATGTCATGATCAATATTACATCATCCTTGAATATGATTTCTTTGTTTGCATCCTTAGGAAATTTCTTGGAGGGAGGCCAAAATTTATTTCATGCATTATCACCTTCACTTTTCATCACACTCCACGGCCATACACTTGAGAAAGAAGACATTTCATTTCATTGTCTTCACTTTGTGACAAAAGGAAGCTATCATCTTTTAATGCAAAGCTTAGTCAATTTTAGTGACTTTGCACATGTACCCTATAGTCATCATCCTACTCAATATCTATTAAAACTATCAAATAATTCTCACTTTCTCTCTTCTTGATATCCCACGGTCATACACTCAAAAGTAGGAGACAATACTCATTTATTGATTTCACTTATTCAATTGCTCATCATTCTATCCAAAGAACCAAGAACCAATACAAGAAATTCTCTTATTTTCTCTTCTCCAAGCAAGTTTCGGTCAAGCACCTTAGAACCATCATCCAAATTTCTATCATTTCATCCAACTTGATTTTCTAAACCTAAACACCATTCTAAGAACATCTCTAGTTATGAGTTTTTCCAAAATCATTCATCTTGGGCTTCAAATCCAAGCTTCAAGTTTCTATCAAAAATAAAAAATTCCATCTTTGTGCTTCAAGAGGAACCATTCGGTCAAGACCCCTAAAACCACTCTCCAATCTCTTTTAATTTCATCCAACCATAGATCTTGAATCTACATGATATTAAAACAACTTTCATGTTGGAGACTTTCTCTAAATCATTCATCTTCATGGACTTTCTTCAAGATCCAAGTTATGGGATATTTATGGTGAAGTGTAAGGAAACTTCATTTCTTCTCTCTTTTTCATAATCTAAACCATGTTTGATCCATGGTTTTCTTAATCAAGCTTAATATACTAATTTCTATGTATTTTGTTTTGTATTTGAGAAGCCCTTGGTGGTAAAGAACTTGGAAAAAGAAGCAAAACAAAGAGCTTTTGAGGATCTTCAAGAGGTAAGAGGGAGATCCATCTCACCAACCAAGTATGGTGGTGAGAGATGGTTTGGTATTTGATGGATGGTGAATCCATGTGAGGATTCCAATTCATGGTCATGTAATAATTTATGTGTGTTTATGAGCTTTAATTTATTTGCCTATGCTTGATATGCTTTGCATGAGTTTATGGCTTTGATGGTATGCTTATATTATGCATGATGAGAATATGGCATGTTTGTGATATATATATGATGTGTATATATGTGTATGCTATGATGTGATGATGGAAAGAAAATTAATTTTGGTCCCAATGGCCAAGGAAGAGCTACGGATTTGATGCCCTTGATTAGGGTTCATATTAAAATTTTTCAAGAACAAGGGAATTGATTTTTGGGTCCCTAGAACTTAGTGAATTTCGGTCAAGACACCTCAACATAGGTGTTTATAACTTAAAATTTTCATGAAAGATTAAAAATTGGATTGATTTGAAGAGTATGGAAAATAAACAAATGATATGTTTTTTTTCAAGAGAACAAGAACATAGTTTTGAAGGATTTTTATTGATTTATTTTGTGTAAAAAGATCCTAAGTGTTTTTCTAAATATGAGTTTTGAATGAAACGGGCAAACATTTTTTTTTTTATGGATTTGCAAAGAAAGTGAAAAAGAATTTGCAAAGAAAGTGAAAATGAATTTGAACAAATGGGTTTGGTTTTATGACCATGAATCACACGGTTTTGAAAACAAAATTTTAATGGTTTTGTTTGTGTAAAACCATATCAATTTAGAAGAAAAAAAAATATTTAATAGTTTCAATAATCATGTCCACGTTTTTTTAAAGGCTGGTAGTGCCTTGATTTTTTTATGAACAAAGTGATTTTCAAAGTGGAAACGTAAATTGATTTGATACAAGGAATTTGGAAAGGGAATCAGAGTGTTTTATCACTTGAGAAAATTTTGTAAATGAAAGACAAAGAGAGGTTGAAAATATTTTAACTCTAATTTATTTTGAAGAGAATTGATTTTAAAATTGATTTGAGAAAAATAGAGAATATAATGGTGATTTGAGAATTTACTAACGTATAACTTATTTTCAAGTTTTGGAGTACGTTAGGAAAATTTAATGAAAAAGTGAGTTTGTGAATTATTTTCCAAAAAGAATTTCTTGAGTAAAGAATTGTGGAAAAAGATTTTCGTGAGTAAGAAAATATATTAAATGAAGTATAAAGTTATATTATTTTGAGAAAAGTTAAAAAGGAATTTTTAAAGGTCAAGAAATATTTTCCGTAATGAAATTGTGGTGAAAAATTATTTACGTATCTTAAAAACGTGATTTTTAAGGTAAGTGATATGGAAAAATATTTTTATGTGATTTTAAATACGTTGAAATATTTATACGCGATTTGAATTTACGTTTAAATATTTTACGTGATTTGAACTACTGTTGATAAATCACTACGTGATTGAATAACGGTAGAATATTTGTTATGCGATTGTGAAAATAGGGGAAAATTGTTATGAGATTTGGAAAGTGTTTTAAATATTTTGAGAATGATAGAAAATAATTTACGTGACGTAAAAGAATGATTTTTAAGTTACGTGATTTTGAAACAGTGGAAAAATACTATGCGATTTGAGAAACGTATATTTTTACACGATTGAGAAAAACGTTAAAAATTTTTTACAAGGTTTAAAAGTGCAACAGAAGAGATTGCGGTGTTTTGAAAACGTAACAGAAATGTTACAAAATTTTGTAAACGTAACAGTAATGTTATGGTATTGTGAAAACGTAATAAAAACGTTTTGGAATTTTAAAAATGTAACAAAAGTGTTACGGTATTTTGAAAACACAACAGAAGTGTTGTGGAATTGTGAAAACGCAATCTTAATATTGCGCAATGATTTTGTGAAAACACGCACAACATGTGTTTTATAACTATGAAAACATGATAAGATGATTTTGTTATTAAAAAATACAATATGATTCTTGTTGTACCAGAGTGTCCATACACTGCTTTGTGAAAACAACGAGTTTTGTCTCGTTATTGTACGTGGTGCATTTTAGATGCATTGAAAAAAATAATAATAAAATATATATATATATATATATGCGTTGAGGTATATGATTTAATTGAACAAACGAATTTGAAAAGAATGACCTTTGTGGTTGGACTTGCACTGATATATTCGTGCATTGTATAAACTATATCTGAGAAATTATAAGATATACCTGTGATTGGTATTATACCTGTGATTAATATTTGGTGCATTATACATGCATTGAAATGGTCCGATGAGGACTGGATATGGCTGATTGCATAGGAGAAACACACCTCTTGAGTGGGTGCGATATGCGCAGTGTAAGTCACTTGTTGACCTTGGGGGCATCGGGGTGCGGGTTGCTTACACGGGTGGTTGGTCGCGCTTCTTCCCGTAGGTTAGACCGATGCAACACATCGATGATCCTAACCGAGACACTATTCTTAATCAAGATCTGATAAAGACTGTCATGTATGTGCTAGATGTGCAAAAATTGAAATGAGAATTAAAGCACGTGGTCTGAGGCACGTGGTACCGGTAGGTCTTTTCGATCATTTCTTCGACCTGAGTTTTAGCTCCATGGAGTAGGAAATCGAGTCTTGTGTACATGCATAATCTGAACATTTATATCTGTGTGATATATTAATTGAGGAATATTGGCTATGACAATTGTTTTGAATACTTGGATGATGATGATGATAATCATGTTGATGACATTATTATGATTATTGTGTGATGGTAATAATGTTAATAGTATGATGATGATAGTTGATTAATGTTGAGTGCATTATTGGAATTCTGGTATGATATATCTGTATGATATGTTGTTTGCGTTATCTCTGTTCTGCCATGTTGGTATTAGTGTAAGTGATCTCACCTCTTTGTTATCTTGTTTCGCTGTGTCTGTACTGTTAAAATTAAATAATAGAAGGATCGAATTGTCTTAGACATAACGGGCGATGGATACTCTGAGGTTGATGACAACAATAAGGAGTGGACATTCAGGACTCGAAGGTGTGCAGTGTTGACAAAGGAACAGATGTCTGATGCATCAAGATGGACAGAAAAAGGAATAAGTATGTTAAAGTTTCTCGTTAGTGTTGTACTGTGCTATTAAGTAGGACCCGTCATGGGGTTTGCTACTGTTAAAAAAAAAGAGAGTTTGTAAGTTTTATATTTCTCTTTAAGTTATTAAATATTAATTGGTGTCAGTATTGTATATAAGTCTGTTTCAATATGTTTTTTCGTATTACTTATGAATTTTAGAAAGTTTATGTTTCAGCAAGAAAGAAATTTTAAAACTCATATTTTATAACTCAAACTTTGTGAGAACTTCTTCTCAGATTATGAGTCGGGAGTCGAAAATGTGATACCATAGGGAGGGTGTTACACTTTCCCATTGCAGAATTGTTTCCACCTTTGATGGATCCACCACAATTCCATCCTTAGAAATCACGTGACCCAAAAATTGCACTTCCTCTAACCAAAATTCGCACTTTGACAACTTTTGCAAACAACTTCTTTTCTTTCGGATCTCAAGAACTATCTTGAGATGTTCAGCGTGCTCTTCAGACTTTGAGAGTAGATCAGAATGTCATCGATAAAGACAATGACAAATCTGTCTAGGTATAGACGAAAGATCCTATTCATGTAATCCATGAATATTGCAGGAGCATTCGTCACACCGAACGACATCACTTGATATTCATAATGCCCATAGCGAGTTCGGAAAGCTGTTTTAGGTATATCCTCTACCTTGACACGAATTTGATGGTAACCTGATCGCAAATCTATTTTGGAGAAAACTGCTGCTCCCTTCAGTTGATCCATTAAATCATCAATTCTTGGAAGTGGATATTTGTTCTTTATCGTAACCTTGTTCAGCTGGCGATAATCCACACAAAGACGAGAAGTCCCATCTTTCTTTTTCACTAACAGCACCGGAGCTCCCCATGGCGACACACTCGGTCGTATAAACTATTTTTCCAACAGTTCCTCCAATTGCTTCTTCAACTCTACTAATTCTGAAGGCGACATCCGATACAGCGCAATCGAAATAGGACCTGCTCCTGGTACAAGATCGATAGAAAATTCTATCTCTCTTTTCAGTGGTAAACTGAAAATCACATATTTTATTCATTAAGAAACCCTTATGTTTAGTCATTTACACTCTCCATATTCTTAATTGATTGAGTTTGGTATGATTTTGTGAGTTTGAGCTCAAATTGGTCCTAATTGAATATTTTCAGCATTATTAAGATTTGACACTATTTCTGTATTTTGGCCATAACTTGAGTTCTTAATATCTGATGAACATGAATTTTACCTTGTAGGAAAGCTAAGAGGAAGCTCTACAACTTTGATGAAGAGCTCGAAGTCTGATTCAGATGTCTAAGGGACCTAAGTTGACATGGAAGTCAGAATACGGGTTCTGTCAGTAGAATCCGAACAGTGTGCACTCAAAAAAATAATATCTCAAGATGTAATAATGGAGATGGGCTGACATTTGGACATTGGATAGTCAAGATCCAAATAAACAACTTTCATGAAGAACACATTTTGAGAAAAAGAAGTCTAGTAGGTCATTTTGAGCTTGCAAGTCGGAACAGAGGTGCTTAAGTTGGGTTTGAGCAACCTACGGTATTTGGGACATATCTTGGGCTTAAGGAAGCCAAATTGGACGAACCATCTATCCATTTTATATCCAAGACAAGGATCTACAACTTTCATGAAGAACACTTTTCATGATTCTGAAGTATAGTGGGTCGTTTTTGGCTTCCAAGTCAGACACGAAATTTTCGTCCTCAACCATCCACTCATCCATCCACTAATCCACTCATCCATCCACTAATCCACTCATCCACTCATCCACTCATCCACTAACTCACCCACTCATCCACTCATACACTAATCCAACCACTTAACCACTCCACCCACTCATCCACTAATCCATCCACTCATCCATCCACTCACCCATTCATGTCCATAATTTCCCACTCACCAAAAGTCCTTTGGCATTTTTCACTAATTCAACCACTCAACCATTCCACTCACTCATCCACTAAACCAATCCACTAAACCAACCCACTAATCCATCCACTCAAACACTCCACTCACTCACCCACTCATCCACCCACTTCCCTTTGTCATTTTGTTACCTTAGACTTCTATAAAAGGCACCATTTATCATGAACAAGATGTAATTCTCCTTCATTTCTCTCTAAGTTTCTTCTTGCTTCTTCATAGTTTCTCATAGTTTTATATATTTTGATGCCCCTTCATGGTAATGGAGGGCTAAGCTACTTTGGGTCAATTTAGAACTCTTGAAGAGATTGTGGTTTGGATTCTTGAGACCTTGGTTATGTATTGTATTTGATTTGTAATTGAATTCCTCTTTCTTCTTCTTTTTCTTCTTCTTGATCTTGAATGCATGAATGGTGATTCTATTTATGTTGATCTGATTGATCTTGGTTTAAGATTGAGATTTGTGATGAAACTTAGAATTGATTGATCTAAACTAATCACATAAATGAAGATTGAGATTTGTGATGAAACTTAGAACTGATTGATCTAAATTAATCACAGAATTGAAGAGGTTAGGTTACTGATTTGTGCCTAAGTTAATTGAATTCGGTACTTGAAATTAACATAGATTTTCATGAATGGTGCGGTTGCGGATTTGTGTTTATCACTTGTTAATTGAATTCTAGGCGATCGTCTAGTATGAATTCTGGATTTGATGCAGAGATCTCGGTTAGATCCAAATTAACAATTCAATTGCGCTTCAAGTGTTTTATGAAGGGTCTATGATTGAATCCACCCAATCTTGGATAGGTTTCTAAATTGACTCGCTTTTAATTGTTATTTCTTCCTTTAATTTTGTTAAGTGTGATCTTAAACCACAAACCCCCTTTTTGCTAACTTTCACTTGATTTGATTAAATTGCATTTATGATCCTTGAGGAGACGATCCTGTTGTCAACTGTGCTACAAGCTTAGGTAATAACTTCGGTTATAATTTTGATGAGTTCGGCGCCGTCAAAATTTTGGCGCCTTGTTTCGGGGATTAGTAAGTGTAATCTTTTCATTTGAAGTGTTTTTACTAACTTTTGCTTTTTATTAATTTTTCTAACATTTTTAACCATTGTCTAGTGTATTTTGCTTATTTATTTGTTTTTGTGTGATGCATGACTAGGTCTCGAGCTCGATAACTTGGTTGACTTTGATCCCGAGATTGATAGAACTTTGCATAGGTTGATTAGAGCTCGTAGGCTAAGTGCAAGAATTGCTTCGAATTTGATCTTAATATTGAGAGTGAACTTGAGATCTTGAATAATTCAAAACTATGGTGATAACATGCAAAATAGAACTCTTAAGGAACTTGTCGCTCCCGATATAACTAACCGGTCTTTGTGTATTCAATACCCAGATCTTGATGCTTTGATTTTGAGTTAAAATCTGGATTGATACATTTGTTGCCCAAGTTTCACGATTTTGCGGTGAGGATCCCCATAAGCATCTAAAGGAGTTCCATGTGGTTTGTTCAACCATGAAGCCACATGGGATCTCGAAGAGCACATCAAGCCGAGGGCATTTCCTTTCTCACTTGCCGATACTGACCAAGGATTGGTTTTTTATCTTTCACCGGTTCAAGAAACAAGTTGGACCGACATGAAGCGGTTGTTCTTAGAGAAATTTTTCCCTGCCTCTGAGAGTTTCTTTGCCATTAGAAAAGATATATGTGGCATAAGACAAATGACAGGAGAGACCTTGTATGAATATTGGGAAAGATTCAAGAAGCTGTGCTCGAGTCTGTCCCCACCACCAAATCACCGATCAACTCTTAATTCAATATTTCTATGAAGGCTTGCTGCCAAATGACAGAAGCATGGTGGATGCTGCCTCTGGAGGAGCCTTAGTAGACAAGACCCCTGCAGCAGTGAGAGATTTGATAGCAAACATGGCAGCCAACACCCAACAATTTGGCACACGAATTATTACCTCAACCAGAGGAGTCAATGAAATTCAATCGTCTCATGTAGACCAACAGAGAATGGAACACAGACTTGATGAATTAACTTCTTTGGTGAGGCAGTTAGCAGTGGGACAACAAGCACCAATGTAGATGGCTGCAACTGTGTGTGGCATTTGCTCTTGTTCATCTCATCCTACTGATGCATGCCCTACACTTCATGATGGTGGTTCTATTTTTCCGAACAATCTGTTGCAACAACTGGTATTTTTCCCGGTAAAGCCCAATATCGCAATCACAAGCGAAATTGTTCCGTATATGATCCATTTTCTAATACCTATAACCCTGGCCGGAGGGACCATCCCAACCCGAGATATGGAAATTCGTCAACAACAACAACGGCCCTACCAACAAGAAGAACCACGGCTTTAGATACCAAGCTACAGTGCCCTAGCAACAAGTACCAACCACCCGCATTTAGGCAAGCACAACCTACTCCACCACCCATACAAAGAGCCCTCTCCAGCCTACTTTCCAAAGAACCACTCCACCGAGCCACCTTTCGAAGACTTGATGAAACAAGGTTTCAAAGGAGAATGTCAATGCCACCATCCGAATTTACAAACTCAAATCGGGGCGGATGGCAACCACTCGAGTGAGTGAAAAGTCAAGGGTCGAACCAATTGCCTTCACAAACAAATAACAACCCAAGAGGCAATGTAAGTGCCATTAGCTGAGAAGTGGCAGAGAAGTTGACGGTCCCTACTCCACCACAACCCGAACTACAAGTGCAAAGAACCGTAGAAGTGACCGAAACAAGAAGAAAGTGGATAGCTCACCAAAAATTTGTGATACGTAAGAAATGTGCGAGAGAATTCAAATCGGCTATTCCACTACCTTTTCCACACGAGTCACACACCCCAAGCATACCGCGCAAACAGAAATAGAAAAAGAAGTCATGGACATATTCGGAAGGTGGAAATCAATATTCCCTCCTTGATGCAATCAAGCATTCCCAAGTATGCCAAATTCCTCAAAGAGTTGTGTACTCACAAGAGAAGACTTAAGGGTACCGAGAAAATAAGCATGGGCGTAAATGTTTCGCAATGATTCTACCAAGCATGCCACAAAAATGCAAAGATCCCGGAACTTTCACAATTCCTTGCACGATAGGTAACTCCAAATTTGAACATGCAATGCTAGATTTGGGTGCTTCGATTAATGTCATGCCTATGTCAATTTATCGGTCCTTGAACATTGGCACTTTACAACCCACCGGTATAGTGATTCAATTGGCAAATAGGACCACCGCTATCCTGTGAAGTACTAGAAGATGTGTTAGTTCGGGTGAATGATTTAATTTTTCCAAATGGACTTCTACGTCTTGGACATGGAAGATGAGTCTTCAGCAACCCATGCTCCATTAATTCTAGGCAGACCGTTCCTCAAGACCGCCAAGACCAAGATAGATGTGCATGCTGGTACCATTTCTATGGAGTTTGGCGATGATTTGGTATAGTTTAACATTTTTGATGCCATGACACATCCCCTGGAGGAGCATTCTGTTTTTCATATTGATGTGATTGAGATGCTGGTTGATGATGTTTATGCTGATTTATATGCTGAATTCCCTGATATTGCTGACTTTCTGGATTCTGTTTCTTGTGATACATGTGTTGCTTGTGATGTTGAGCCATGTGCTGCATGTGCTGAGATTTATGCTGGTATAAGTGATGATGCAACTGCTGACTTGAATGGTACAACATGTGAAAATGAGAGTCAGAAGTATGACGAATTTAATGTTGCTGAATTAGTTGTTTCAAATAGCTTGCTGCCTTCCATTGTACAGCCTCCATCCTTAGAGTTGAAGACTTTGCCAGACCATCTTAAATATGCATATTTAGGAGATGGTGAGAAGCTGCCAATGATTGTTGCTAAGAATCTGCAACCTGAACAAGAAGAAAAATTGCTCGCAGTTTTTTGAGGCGTAATAAGCAAGCCATCGGATGGACACTTGCGATCTTCCCGGTATTAGTCCCTCCACATACATGCATAGGATTTTATTGGAAGAGGATACGAAACCAAGAAGGCAACCCCAAAGGAGACCGAACCCCTTGATTCTAGATGTGGTGAAGAAGGAAGTGACCAAGCTACTTCAAGTCGGCATTATTTATCCCATATCGACAAGAAATGGGTGAGCCCCGTGTGCAGGTTGTGCCCAAGAAATCTGGGGTCACAAAGTAGTTGAGAATGAGAATAACGAACTTCTACCCACAAGAGTTCGAATGGGTTGGCGGGTTTGCATTGATTATAGGCGGCTTAACCAGCTACCGTAAAAGATCATTTTCCGCTACCTTTCATTGATCGATGTTGGAGAGGCTAGGCCGGCAAGTCACATTATTGTTTTCTCGGATGGATATTCGGTTATTTTCAGATTCATATAGCCCCGTAAGACCAAGAGAAGACTACTTTCACTTGTCCATTTGGCACATTTGCATACGGGAGGATGCCGTTTGGTCTCGTGTAATGCTCCTGGCACCTTTCAAAGGTGTATGGTAAGTATCTTTTCGACTTTTTAGAGAAATTGCATGGATGTGTTTATGGATGATTTTACCGTTTATGGTTCTTCCTTTGATGCATGCTTGGATAGTCCGCTCGGTTTTACATAGATGCATTGAAACTAACCTTGTTCTCAATTTTGAGAAATGTCATTTCATGGTAGAACAAGGTATAGTTTTAGGACATGTAATATCTAGCAAGGGTATCGAGGTAGATCCCGCAAAAATAAATGTTATTTCATGCTTATCTTACCCCACATGCGTGCGGGAGGTTCGCTTCTTTCCTTGGTCATGCAGTTTCTATAGGCGGTTCATAAAAGATTTCAAAAAATTGCTCTTCCACTATCCAACTTGCTACAAAAAGAAGTGGAGTTCCATTTTGACCGAGAAATGCAAGGATGCCTTCAATCACTTGAAGCAAGCATTGACCAAGACACCTATCATCCACCACCGATTGGACACTTCCATTTGAGCTCATGTGTGATGCCTCTAATTATGCTTTGGGAGTCGTTCTTGCACAAAGGGTCGGTAAAATATCTCATGTCATCTCTTATGCTTCAAGAACTTTGGATCCTGCACAAGTCAACTACACCACCTCTGAAAAGGAACTTTTAGCAATTGTTTTTGCTTTAGACAAATTTCGATCATATTTGCTTGGTTCTAGAGTGGTTGTGTTTTCATATCATACAGCTCTGAAGTTTCTCCTGAAGAAGCTTGATGCAAAGCCTAGATTGATTAGGTGGATTTTGCTCCTCCAAGAGTTCGATATTGAAATCCGTGATAAAAGTGGAGCGGAGAATTTAGTGGCTGATCACCTAAGTCGTATTGAAAAGGAGGCAGATACTTTACCTATCCATGATGTCTTCCCTGATGAGCAGCTTTTCAAGCTGCAAGGTAACACTCCTTGGTTTGCTGATTTGATAAATTTCTTAGTTGCTGGTGTTTTCCCTGCACATTTTATTAAGGCTCAGATTGATAAATTGAAAAGTGAGTCAAAATATTATGTGTGGGATGACCCTTATCTGTGGAAATTTTGTAGTGACCAAGTCATTAGGAGATGTGTGCCTGATAATGAATTCCATTCTATTCTTAGCTTTTGTCATACACTTGCATGTGGCGGTCATTTTGGTCCCCAAAGGACTGCTAGGAAAGTTTTGGAATCTGGATTATATTGGCCACTCTATTTCATGATGCATATGTGTTTTGTAAATCTTGTGATCAATGCCAAAAACAGAAACACTTCTCGAAGGAATGAGATGCCCCGTAAATCCTTATTGTTCTCGTGAGATTTTTGATGTATGGGGTATTGATTTTATGGGACCCTTTCCTGTTTCTTTTGGTTTTGTTTACATTTTACTAGTCGTTGATTATGTATCCAAGTGGGTGGAGGCGAAAGCTACTCGGACTGATGATTCCAAAGTTGTTGTGGATTTTGTTAGATCACAGATTTTCTGCAGGTTTGGAGTTCCAAAGGCCATCATCAGTGATCAGGGTTCACATTTTTGTAATCGAAGCATGGAAGCTTTGATGAAAAAGTATGGGGTCTTGCATAGAGTTTCTACACCTTACCATCCCCAAACTAATGGGCAAGCCGAGATTTCCAACAGGGAGATCAAGCAGATACTCCAGAAGACAGTTCAACCTAACAGAAAGGACTGGAGCAAGAGGCTTGAGGATGCTTTATGGGCTTACCGGACTGCTTATAAGACACCAATCGGGATGTCTCCGTATCGGATTGTTTTTGAAAAGCCTCCACCTACCGGTGGAAATTGAGCATCATGCATTTTGGGCAGTGAAAAGGTGCAACTTGGACCTAGATCAAGCAGTATGGAGAGGAAGTCAACCGCAAAGAATTGGAGGAGATCCGCTTGGAGGCTTATGAAAGTTCCAAACTTTATAAGGAGAAGACCAAAGCCTTCCATGATAAGTTGATTCGAGGAAAAAATTGAGATTGGTCAAAAAGTTCTCCTCTATAACTCCCGCCTCCGATTCATGCCTGGCAAATTAAGGTCTAGATGGGATGGACCATTTATTGTTACTAAGGTTTTTCCTTCCGTGTTGTTCGATTAAAAGTGAGGTCACTGCCAAAGCTTTCATCGTAAATGGACACCGCCTCAAACAAGATCATGAACTTCCGAGAATGCGAAGTGGAGGTGATGAACCTTCTCCATCCGCATTATGAATAAAAAAAAAAAAAAAAAAAAAAAAAAAAAAAAAAAAAAAAAAAAAAACAATTTGTATGCCCGACAATGAGGAAGGTAGTGCCATTCAATTTTGTCACTCGGAAGCAAGTGGAGGTCACTTTTTCTTCAACGACGACAACAAATAAAATCTTGCAAAGATGGATTTTATTGACCCACTTTATTCAAGGTCTGTTACACCTTTTGCAAAAGTTGCGGAAATTGGTCAAAAAGGTTCTCGCTTTGAGATTATCATCCGCACCTACTCCTTGAAAATTTGAGATCTAGGTGGCGCGGTTCTTTTCTTTGTCAAACACGTGTATCCTCCGGGGCCGAAGATATTGAGGATCCTAGGAATGGTAATGCGCTTAAAGTTAATGGACAAAGACTCAACCATTCCCGGAAAACCAAGTTCTTGAGTTCTTTGTGTTGCGGTTAAGTGGCGGATACGGTGACTTCGTGACTCTCAAGTCGGTTTATTTTTCGCTTTCCCAAAATAACCGAATCCTTCTTCTCCTTCAAAATGGATGTCATTCTTTCAAACCCGAGAAAATATTTTCCTTCTCTTCCTCAAAATGCTCGAGAAAAATCTACAAAGTTCGATGTGAAAGATTGAGACCGTTAATGCACAAAGGTATGCCGAAAGATGTACGCTGGATAATTGAAGCGAAGGTCCGATTAACAGTGTGAGTCCTCAATTTCATTTGACTCATATATGCCCGGTCTTGGAAGAAGTTCATATTCTAAAAGGAGAAGAGCAAAAAGGTTACAAGTCTGTTACAAATGTGGACGATGGAATTGTAACAGATAATGTCGTTCTTTGGGGATGATTTCCGCAAATAAATCCTTCATTAAGAATGGACTGAGTAAGGAGTCATTAGATGATATCTTATTGACTCTTGAGACGCGTTCTTATGGATTGATGCGGGGTGAAATTCTTAATTTGTGGAATCTCTTCAAGGATGAAGAAAAACGCTACAATCTTGGGAATCGACTCTAAAAGACCTGTTTGCCAATTTATAAGAAAATTGGATGGGAAGCTTATCCTCGACTCATAGAAGATGTTTAAGCCGTTCTCGGACGTTTAACCAGAGGCGATGTGAGCCATATCCACAAACAATCTGTACATATCTTCTTCTTCTTCATGTCATCTCTCAAAAAAAAAAAAAAAAAAAAAAAAAAAAAAAAAAAAAAAAAAAAAAAAAAACAAACAAACAAACAAAAAAAAACAAACAAACAAAAAAATGTATACTTCTTAGGGTTGGCTTTGGTAACACACACCGTGAATGGGGAAATGCATGCATCTGATCCAAATTTTTAATTGAAAAACAAAGAAGGTAGATTGTATTCCACATGTGAGGCAAACCCGTCAGTATTATGGCCACTTGTCCCTTTTGGGAGCCCTATGTTACGCTGGTCTTGAATGGATCGAATATCTTGGTCAACAATGCTTTGGCACAAAGCCGAAAGAGCAGACTACCTCCATCCCAATCTTAAGTAAGTACACACTCATCTTTCATCAAGTTTTTCTAACAATTTCAAAAAAGAAAAAAAAAAGGACGTGATGTCTACTGCACTCATGACACGTAGTATAAAGATACGCCATGGAAACTGTACATACAGGTATGTCATCATTTTCTATTTCTTTTATCTTTGTATCATTTTGTTGTATTTTGATTTTTGTACAGACGATCCTTTGAGCAGGTGGTCCTTCGTGGGGTTTCTAGACTTCTTTACCTTGATGGTTTTCTTGAAGTCAAAAAAAAAAAAAAAAGATTCTGTGTTTCTTAATTTCAACCTTTTCTGACACTTTCTCTTTAATGGGTTTGATTTTATTAAAAAAAAAATTGTTGTTTTGTTTGGAAAGTATGTTATGATTGTCATGGACTTATTAAACCAATTAGTGATGGCAGAGTAAGGAGTAATTTTACTCTTGAGACGCATCTTAATTGGTGGCAGAGTAAGGAGTTTTTTTAGGTAGTAATTAATTAGTATTAAATTGTGGAAGTACTAACGTTTTCTTGTTTGATTTCTTTTCGTGGTCGATGCGTGTGCCGATCGACAGTGTGCTTCTTTTCTGCTTGGCGTTGATTCACTCCTCATCAGGTTGTGTTGCTCTTTTCTTTCCGTTTTATTTATCACTTTCACATTGAGGACAATGTCTATATTAAGTGTGGGGGAGAGATTTTAGCATGTTTCTTTTTTGTTAAAAAAAAAAAGAGGGTTCATTGCATGATTGAATAACTTTTCTCCCTTCTTGAACTGATATGCTTGGAGATGGATGATTGAATTGATGAATTGAGTTTGATGGATACATACCTTGTAAGATTTTGAGCCTAATGGATGGATTCAACATTTATGCCATTCTCTTCTTTCTTGTGTGATTTTCACTCATGTTAATGACCACTCTAGAACTTGCTTTGATTCTTTTTGAGGCTACATTTCACTTGCATGCATGAACATGATTGAGACCCTCTTTCTTAATTAGCTAGTTTAACCAAATAGCCAACCTTGTTTTCAATATGATATCAAGCACTCTTTTGACTTCTTGAAAATTCTCTGATTCCTGCCAACCTTGTATATTTTCCTTTGCTTAACCCCTTTGAGCTTATTTGACCATTCCTTGTTTCTAGCTCATTATGTGCCTTAAATGAGAAATCGTGTTCTTACTTTACCTTAGGGAATAAAAGAACATTAGCTTGGTTAATGGATGAGTTTTTGAACAAGTGTGGGGGTGTGTGTACAAAATGGTTGTTGAAAAAGAAAAGAGTGCCCAAAAAGATGAGTTCCTAATATGTATATAGTTATGTTCATATATAAAAAAAAAGAAAAAAAAAGAGAAAAAAAAAACCAAGTGTTTAAAAAAAGAAAAGGATTGGGAAATGAATATGTAAAGGGATATACACTAGAGTTGGGATGAACTTTTATGCTTGTTATTTGAACTCAGCTCTCATTTGCTTTTATTCTCTTTGGTATTTATCTTCTCATATCCATTTTATCCTCTCCTGTTACCTTGACCTCACTACAACCTTGAATAAAGTCCTCATGATTTGTGTGTGCATGTGTTTTGAGTAGTGGAGAAGTAGAAGATAAGCAAGCTTTATGGTAGTGGCAATTTTCATGGGTTGAATTGAGTGAAATACCTACCTTTTAAACACTTGAGAGATTGAGAGGGGATCTTGTGAAGTTCTATCATTCTCGATTCATGTTGAAGATACCTTGCTTGTTGGTTTGAGATGTGGAGAATTGTTAACTCATGAATGTTTTGATCCTCGAACCTTTGGTTGTTCTTCTTGATTGTAAATTTTGGTCTTGAGTTTTGCCCAGGAGTGCAAAAAGCTAAGTGTGGGGGAATTTGATAATCACATATTTTATTCATTAAGAAACCCTTATGTTTAGTCATTTACACTCTCCATATTCTTAATTGATTGAGTTTGGTATGATTTTGTGAGTTTGAGCTCAAATTGGTCCTAATTGAATATTTTCAGCATTATTAAGATTTGACACTGTTTCTGTATTTTGGCCATAACTTGAGTTTCTAATATCTGATGAACATTAATTTTACCTTGTAGGAAATCTAAGAGGAAGCTCTACAACTTTGATGAAGAGCTCGAAGTCTGATTCAGATGTCTAAGGGACCTAAGTTGACATGGAAGTCGAATACGGGTTCTGTCACAAGAGAATCCGAATAAGTGTGCACTCAAAAAATAATATCTCAAGATGTAATAATGGCGATGGGCTGAAATTTGGATATTGGATAGTCAAGATCCAAATAAACAACTTTCATGAAGAACACATTTTGAGAAAAAGAAGTCTAGTAGGTCATTTTGAGCTTGCAAGTCGGAACAGAGGTGCTGAAGTTGGGTTTGAGCAACCTACGGTATTTGGGACATATCTTGGGCTTAAGGAAGCCAAATTGGACGAACCAGCTATCCATTTTATAGCCAAGACAAGGATCTACAACTTTCATGAAGAACACTTTTCGTGATTCTGAAGTATAGTGGGTCGTTTTTGGCTTCCAAGTCAGACACGAAATTTTCGTCCTCAACCATCCACTCATCCATCCACTAATCCACTCATCCATCCACTAATCCACTCATCCACTCATCCACTCATCCACTAACTCACCCACTCATCCACTCATACACTAATCCAACCACTTAACCACTCCACCCACTCATCCACTAATCCATCCACTCATCCATCCACTCACCCATTCATGTCCATAATTTCCCACTCACCAAAAGTCCTTTGGCATTTTTCACTAATTCAACCACTCAACCATTCCACTCACTCATCCACTAAACCAATCCACTAAACCAACCCCCACTAATCCATCCACTCAAACACTCCACTCACTCACCCACTCATCCACCCACTTCCCTTTGTCATTTTGTTACCTTAGACTTCTATAAAAGGCACCATTTATCATGAACAAGATGTAATTCTCCTTCATTTCTCTCTAAGTTTCTTCTTGCTTCTTCATAGTTTCTCATAGTTTTATATATTTTGATGCCCCTTCATGGTAATGGAGGGCTAAGCTACTTTGGGTCAATTTAGAACTCTTGAAGAGATTGTGGTTTGGATTCTTGAGACCTTGGTTATGTATTGTATTTGATTTGTAATTGAATTCCTCTTTCTTCTTCTTTTTCTTCTTCTTGATCTTGAATGCATGAATGGTGATTCTATTTATGTTGATCTGATTGATCTTGGTTTAAGATTGAGATTTGTGATGAAACTTAGAATTGATTGATCTAAACTAATCACATAAATGAAGATTGAGATTTGTGATGAAACTTAGAACCGATTGATCTAAATTAATCACGAATTGAAGAGGTTAGGTTATCGATTTGTGCCTAAGTTAATTGAATTCAAGACTTGAAATTAACATAGATTTTCATGAATGGTGCGATTGCGGATTTGTGTTTATCACTTGTTAATTGAATTCTAGGCGATCGTCTAGTATGAATTCTGGATTTGATGCAGAGATCTCGGTTAGATCCAAATTAACAATTCAATTGCGCTTCAAGTGTTTTATGAAGGGTCTATGATTGAATCCACCCAATCTTGGATAGGTTTCTAAATTGATCTGCTTTTTTATTGTTATTTCTTCCTTTAATTTTGTTAAGTGTGATCTTAAACTGTCAAACCCCCTTTTTTGCTAACTTTCACTTGATTTGATTAAATTGCATTTACGATCCTTGAGGAGACGATCCGGTGTTGTCACTGTGCTACAAGCTTAGGTAATAACTTCGGTTATAATTTTGACTGAGTTCGGCGCTCGTCATAAACCAGGTACATCATCAGGAAAAACTTCAGGAAACTCGTTGACGACAGAAATAGCATTCACATCCTTTTCGCTCTTGACTTCTAAAGAAGACAACAACATGTATCCTTGAGCTCCATCCCTCAATAATGATTCGACTTTAGCGGCAGTTAAAAATCTAGAATTCTCATTCCTAGGAAAAATTAAGGTCTTATTGGAACAGTCTAATAGGATATGGTTAGAAGATAACCAATCCATTCCTAAGATTATATCTATGTCAACAAGGGGTAAACAAATTAAATCAATAGAAAAGACTCGACCATGAATGCCAACAGGACAATTCAAATATACTTTAGAAGTAACAACGGGCTTGGCAGTTGATGTAGAAACAATCAATTGAAAACTCAGAGAAGACACAGATAAGCTCAACCGATCCACACAGTCATATGCAATAAATGAGTGAGTTGCACCCGAATCATATAGTACAGTTAAAAGATTACCTGCTATGACACCTTCTCCCTTGATAAGATCTTCAGACTGGGAGGCTTCAGCTCCACTCATCGTATATACTCGCCCTCCAGCTTGTGGTTGAGCAGCACGAACGTTACTCAGTGATGGCTCCTTCTTTGGCTGGTCGCATTCCCTATAAGAATGCCCAGGCTTTCCACATCGAAAGCAAATAAGTCCCTTGATTGAACAATCTCTGGACATATGACCACTCTTGTTACACTTGAAACATTTTGGGGTAAACGCCACCGCTTGCCCCGCTTTGTTGCCACTAGAACTTCCCTCAAAAGATTGATTTTTGGGTTGGTTCCCTGGCGGTCTCGCATACGGCTTCCGCTGAAATCGGTTGTTGTTGTTATTTCCTCCTTTTTGGAATCTAGTCGATCCAAAGTTCCGGTTCCTTGTATCCCTTGATGGCTCTAGCTCCTCAAGTCGTCGACAAGTATCCATCAATGCTGGGAATTGATTTATTCGCATCGACAACACACCTCGTTTCAATTCCACTCGTAATCCTTCCTCGAATTTGCGACATTTCCAAACCTCATCAGGTTGGATCTGGAAGTACCTCGAGAACTTAGACAAGCTCTCAAATTTTGCAGCATATTCATTCACTGACATGCTACCTTGACGTAAGCCAAGAAATTCCATTTCTTTGGCATATCGCGCACTTTCTGGAAAATATTTTTCCAGAAATACTTCACAGAATACTTCCCACGTGATTGCTCTTCCCTCGGCTTGCAGTAGCCTCCTAGTTCCTTTCCACCAATTCTCGCCATCACCCATCAGCATGAATGTGGCGTAAGTCACCTTTCGATCATCAGGACATCCTATCCCTTCAAATATCTTCTGCAGCTCTTGAATCCATAGACTACCCTTCTCCAGATCAAACTCACCCCGAAACTGCGGTGGGTTATTGCGTCGAAACTCAGACAAGTTATGAGCATCAATATTTATTTCTTGGCGATTGGCTGCTTGTCGGTTCTGTTGTGCTATCACCTCGGCTATTCTTTGGATTGCTTCGACAGCTGCAGTCATTGCGTCGGTGTCACGTCCCGTATTCACGTGTATTCCTCTTCCACGAGACATGTCGTTCTTCAACAAGTCAAATCAGAAAAAGTTAGATGTGTCCATTCGGAACAAATCACAGAGAATCACACAACACAAGCAAAACAAACCTAACCACAAACCCCAAAAGACTCTTAACTTGGGCTCTGATACCAACTAATTGTAACACCCCGATGTAGGGCGTCACATTTACGAAAAATTAAAATAAAAACCTTCCCAAGTTATAAATTGTTTGATAATAAGTCCAATACGAGTTATAAAATTTTAGTTATGTATTCTAAGAAGATCAATAATCATCCTATACAAATCCAATCATCTTCCATTATTGTTTCAACCTTCGTCCCATGGCTATTTCTTCTTGCGGAAAACATTACTAAATAAAATAAAAACAGAACATGAAATAAAATACATTATTACATATATACCATAATATCCATATGGTTTTGTTTTTAAAAAATATATATTAAAAATTAACTCATAAACCGTTTGACACAAAAGAGTAGATAACAGATTTGCCCAAGTCCAACAGACTAAGAAAACCCAAAAATATAGTACAGACATAACCACCACAAAACAATTAAGCCAACCAGTAAGGATAATCCAACGGCTCGCCTCCTTCGTGCTGGTCCTCGGGTTGCTGCTTCTCTCCCAGAAAATTAAGAGGTTGATCCTCCTCACCGTCTTTACCATACATATTAATAACATAAAAATACATACAAAGAGGTGAGACAATCTGTCATCATTACCATCAGGCAGTATAGAAAACGATAAATACAACCAGATATGTCATCAAAACATGTTATTACGACATATATAACATTTCATAGAATATATCAGAATAATATAATATGTAGACTCATAATGCACATGTACACGACACAAACCTACTCCATGGAGCTAAACACAACCAATCAGAGGGAATGATCCCTGGAAGAACCTGTCATCAACTCGGCCGCCAATACGTGCTACACATCAAATTCGTTGTGGCTCGCACGATGCATGTGACAAATTCATCGTGTACTACGGGCATTCTACAAGACCGTCCCCAATAAGATCGTGATTAAGAATAGTGCTTTGTCAAGATCACTAGTGTGTCATGCTCGACCACGGCCCAGAGGAGCTACCAATTGTCCACATGTGGAATTTTCGCACACCAATGCCTCCAAGTTCAATAAATGAACAACACTACGCCTATCGCACCCAAACAGGGGGTGTAATTCATCCTCTTAGGTATAACTCACAATGACACCAAAAAATAATATATTCCTCAATACATGGTGCAAGACTCCAAAATTCACATATATCATAATATCATCAAATCACATGGTCAAGTGCCATAACTCGGCAGTACCATCCTTCAATATAACCGGGTCCAACCTGACAGCATACCACTGTTATTTTCAATCGCGTAAATACTTTACCGCATTTTCACAATCTCATGATTATTTTCCAACGTTTTCAAATTGCGTAGGTATTTTTCCACATTTTTTTTACGTAAATATTTTTCAACGTTTCCACATCTCATAAATATTTCCTACGTTTTTAAAATTATTTTCTCATTCGTGTAATATTTTTAAATCATTTCTCAAGTACGTAACATTTTTAAATCATTTTTCACCGTATAAAATATTTCTTGACGTTCTAAATTAATTTTTGAAAACTTTCTGAAATTAAAATCCTTTTAATAAAGTACTTAGAGCGCTAAATAAATTTTAAAACGTATTCTCAATTATCATAATAAAAATTACTAAATTGAGTTCTCATTAAATAAATCTTTTAAAACTACCTTTAAGAAAATATATATATATATATATATATTTTAATCTAAACACCAATTTTTTTTTACTTGTTACCCCAAAATTAATTTATTTTCCATAACCAAATATATAATCATTTCTTATCTCCTTTTTCCTTTGTAAAATATTTAATCCAATTATTTGTTACTTAATCCTCTAAAATCTATACTAGAAAAATAATTTTAGATTAAAAGTATATTAAATGGCATGTGACCGAAATTTACTATGTCTTCAACAAATCAAGCATTTGAAAATACATACATCAAAATCAATCATACAATAAAGTAAAACCATAAACATTCAAGTAAATGAATCCTCATGGATTCTTCACCACACACAATCCATTTTCATACTACCAAAATAGTTGATGAGATTAAATCTCCCTCTTACCTCTTGAAGACTATCCTTCTTGAAAGCTTCCTTGGAGAATTTCGTGTGGCTTCAAGAAAATACCTATCAAGCTTAAACAATTTACAAAATACAAAACTAAGCTTGAGAAAGAATAACCATGGATCAAACATGACTTAGAAATTTAAAAACAAATTTAGAAATAGGAAACAAGAATTTTACCTACTAGGATAGAAATTTCAACCTTGATTTCCAAGCTCAAGATGGTTGATTTCGAAGAAACGCACAACATGAAAGATGTTTGGAATGGTGTTTAGCTTTAGGAAATGAGGTTGGATAAAATTATTGAAGAGTGGAAGTGTGATTTGGGAGTGGTGGTCGAATGGCTCAAGAAATGGAGAAAAGATGAAGTTCTTCTTTGAGTTCTTGTGTTCTTGAAGAAAGAGAACGGAGAGAATAGATAGGAGTGATGGAAAATTAAGTGGAGAGGTCTCCTACACTATATATAGCCATGTGGTGCATTGAAGGAGTGGGTGGAATGATTTGTGATAATTGCTTGGTGGAGCACTCAAGGAGACAAGGTGGTGCGCTACTACTAAAAAGTGTATGATTAAGTGTGATGGAATCAAAATGATATCCTAAAAATCATGTGCATTGTCTTGGAGTTACATGGAGTGAATGGATGGAAATTCATTGAATATTTGAGTGGGAGACAAGGTAGTTGAAGGGTGACTAAACTCCAAGTGATCATAAATGATAGAATGCATTATTATGCATTATTTGAAGAATCATTCACTTTCTTGATGGACATGGCCATGTGGCCTTGGTGGAATTCACCAACAAAAGAATCTCATTCCATGTTATAATGAAATGCATGAGTTGTACATGGGTCAAAGTGTTTTACCTCTTTGGTTTCTACATTAAACATACTAGGTCCACTAACATGATTATAGAATCTAGGTAAATAGAAAACTTAATTACTAGGGCTAGGTAATTAGGTTTATGATTTCACTTATGGTAAGTAGATTTATAACCTTAACCTAAGGTAAATAGATTTATGACTTTAACCTAGGGTAAATAAATTTTTATAACTTTAACCGACGGTAAATAAATTTATAACTTTAACCTAATGTAAATAGGTTTATAACTTTAACCTAAGGTGGATAGATTTATGATTTTGCCTAAGGTAAATAGATTTATAATTTTACCTATGTTTATTTCTCTACGTAGATTTTAACTTGTAGTTAATTTCAAATTGACAAAAATTAGTGCAGTAAAACTAATTTTTACTGTCTAAAATTTACTGCGGTAAAAATTATTTTTTTTTACTGTGGTTCAATAATAACGCGTATCTAGATAAATTGTCAAACAATGAAGATTTTCAAATACTGTTTCTGGTTTCGGGTTTAGTAAGATCACCCGGCCCCACTGAACAGTTCAAAAATTCATTCGGCCTGGGAAAATTATTATTTTCCTGACTCGGAGTAATTCATACACAAAGATCCAAAACATTCACATAACAGTTAAAATAAATTTACAACACAAAAAAAATACAAAACAGTACAATTTAGTCGTTACTGTAATTTATCAAAAATTGGGGTGTTACAGGATTTGGTTGAGGTTGAGAAGGAAGTTTTCCTTTCTCATGAATGGTGAGTGCAGAAGAAAGTTTAGCAAGAGTTTCTTTTATATCACTTATGATTTGATTGTTTTGTTTATTGACGGCATCTTGCTTTTCTATGAATGCATGCAGTATTTCTTCAAGGTTTTTCCTATATGGTGGGACATAAAGTGCATATCCTTTAGAATTTTGAGAGTCCTGTTGTGCTTGAGGAGGTAGTGGTTACACGAATTGTGACTGATTATTATTCCTCCAACTGAAATTCGGGTGATTTCTCCATCTCGGATTGTATGTATCTGAAAAAGAAGAAGTAAATGGCTTTTTAAAATTATTCATTGCATTTACTTGCTCATGTACAACTTCTTTAAAAATAGGAATCTTAGGACATTCATGTGTTGAGTGTCCTAAGTCATCACAAATGTCACAAATTTCTTCATTTTGCACAAATTTGATTTCTTTTCCTTTTCTTAATTCCATGGCTTCAAGCTTTCTAGCCAAATTGGCAAACCTTACATTTAGATATTCCTCTTGACTAAGGTGATATTTTCTTTTATTAGCACTTGCAAGGTTAGATCTAATTGAATTTTCAGAAGGGTTAGTACTATGCCAAGATTGAGATTTTCAGCCAACTGGTTTAAATAGTCTAAAGTTTCATCAGGTTCTTTATCAAGAAACTCACTATTGCACATTGTTTTCACAAATTGTTTAGTTTCAGGTGTTAAACCTTCATAAAAGAAGCTTATAGTGCGTTATTTTTCAAAATCATGATGTGGTCAAGAATTTAACAAATCCTTAAACTGTTCCCAATATTGAAAATATGCTTCATTTGAATTTTATAAAAAAAATTTAGATTTGTCTTTTCATAGCATTGGTTTTATGTGTTAAAAAAAATTTCTTTAAGAACTCACATTGCATTTATTGCCATGTGCTAATTGATCTTGGTTTCAAAGTGTTAAGCCAAGATTTTGCTTTATCTTTTAAAGAAAAAGGAAACAATTTAAGCTTAACAATCTCTTTAGTGCAATTTTGGTCATTGAAAGTAATACATACTTCCTCAAATTCTTTTAGATGTAAATATGGGCTTTCAGACTCTAAACCATGAAAATTATAAAGTAAAAAAATCATACCTACCTTAAATCTAAAATTGTTGGCATTGTGTGGAAAGATAAAGCATGATGGACTAGAATTTCGAGGTGGTTGCAAATATTCACGCATAGTTCGCAACGGTTGATTTTCATGTTCATCATGTACACTTTCATTTTCAGCCATTGTGTCAATTGTGTGTGATTGTAATTCAAATAAATCAATATATAAAGTACCAGGATTAATTTTAACTAAACAACTAGAATTTAAATTATGATACCAATTAAGCATAAATAAATGACTTAAAATAGAAAAAATAATATACAAGTAGGCGGTTTACACTAGCCATTAAATATTAACAAGGATGTGGTATAAACCAACCACCTAATAAATATTAACAAGTAAAAAGTTAGATAATTAATAAATTAAAAAGTTAAAAATTAGAGAGTTAATAATTAGTAAGTTAGAAAGTGCAGAAAGTAAAATATAGAAAATAAAGTACAAAAAGTAAAGTGCAAAAAATAAATTGCAGAAATTAATTTAAAATATGAAAACCAGAGAGAGGTAGAGCCCCACCAGAGCCAACGAAAGAGAAGAGAAGAAGAAAGATTATTTCGTTATATTAGAAAGCAATAATAAATAACTGAAATTAAAAAGTTAGAGAGTAGAAATTAAATGATGTAAATTAAAAGTTAGAGAGCAAAAATTAAATGACATAAATTAAAAGTTAGAGAGCAAAATTAAATAACATAAATATTAAAGTTAGAAAGTTAGTATGCTAGCAAGTTAATAGATTAGTAAGTTAGATAGTTAGAAAGTTAGAGAGTTAGTAAAGAAACCGAAGGATCGGCAAGCCGATCTTTTGCTCTGGTGAGGGAGAAGAGAGAATAGATTTTATTAAAGAATGAGAACCTCAATAAATTAAAACTTCAAATCAAGTCCCCAACAACGGCTCTAAAAACTTGATGCGGGATTTAAGGATGCAAACCCAAGTGTAGGTTGTCTCAAGTAATAAATTTTAGGGAGTCCGATGTCGATCCACAAGGAATTGATGAAGAGAAATTATTTGAGGTAAAAAAAGAATTTGTCACAAAAAATAATAAAACTTGTTCACAATTAAATTTAAGAACTTGCTTGGGTTAGGAGATCCACTCTTGGTAATAAATTAAAGGCAAGATTATTTCTCTTTATAACTCAATTGAAATCCACACACAATAGAAGTCCCAATCGGAAAATATAACATTCAAAGTTTAATTATATATGCAATCATATTATGATTCCTTTAATTATCTACCAACATTTGTAAATGAGTTCAAGCATTCACTGTGTTAATTCTATTATCTACAATAAATCAAAATCTCCATTATACAAAAAAAAGTTTCTAAATTGATTGGAAACAAAATACAATACATATAATGTCCTCTTTATAATATATCATTTAAGCACAAGAAATAGAATGATCTAACCTTATTTCATTATCAAGAGCTTCACTATTTAACCCAAGCAAGATGAAGATTTAGTTACTCATAGATAAGAAGAAAGAAAGAGAGAAGAAGAGAAAGATGAACATAACTTCAATTTAGAGCAAGAGAAAATTACAACAAAGGAAAATAATAAACAAGCATGACCATAACTTCTCAAAACTAAGCCTAACACCAAAGTCCACTAAATGATAAGCTAATAGAGCCTTTTATAGAGGATTAGAGATAAAAAATGACAATGGGACTGATTAAGAGTAGGTGAGGAGTAGGTGGATGAGTGAAAAATACCAAATGGTGAGTTAGTGAGTGAAAAATTATTGAGATTCTTTATTTCCGAAATCATTCAGTGCTGATCTCATGGATGCCATCAGAATGAAGCAACGTGGTTTTCATGAAAGTTGTAGCATTTTGTCTTAGCTTTCCATTGCCACCAAAATCATCCAAAAATTCGTCCTACAACCCAAGATATGACTAATTACTGCAGAATGTTCAGGCCTAGTTTCAGTACCTCTGTTTTGACTTCCAAACCAAATATCACCTCAAAACTGTCCGAATGAGCTCTTATGTTTTTCATGAAAGTTGTAGATATGGGTCTTAACTTTTAAGTCTCCAAATTTCACCCCAAGAAAGTTTCTACAGCCCGAGTTATGCTCTGATTACTGCACACTATTTAGGTTCCAATCACAAAACCAGTGTTCTGACTTCCAAGCCCAGTTAGCTCCACTAGATATCCATATTTTACCTAGAGCTCTTCATGAAAGTTGTAGAGCTCTCTCTTATCTTTCCTACAAGGTAAGATACATAATTTTTACACATCTAGAACTTAAGATATGACGAAAATACAGAAATAGTGTAAGACCAAAATAGTGCTGAAAAAATCAATTAAGTCCAATTTGAGTCCAAACTTACAAAACATAACCAGACTTAATCAATTAAGTATATGGAGAGTGTAAATGACTAAAAGTGAGGGTTTATTAATGTATAAAATATGTTATTATCAAGGAACAGTTGTGGGAGCAGTATCTACAATATGACCATCTCGAACTAATTTCTTTAACCAATTCCCTCCTCATTAAGATTAGGGTTCAAAAGGCAGAGCTGGGCAAGCGCATTCACAAATGATTCATCCATTGACTTAGCCCATTCATCCTTAAGAACCATAATTTCATCATTTAGCTTGACTTCAGTCTGGTGAAGAAGTTCATTTTCAGCTCGGAGGACAGTTAGAGTAGTCTCGGTAGAAGATATGTGATCTTTCAGAGTGTTTTCTTGAGCCACTGCTTCGGCAACTTGAGCCTGGAACCTGGCCACCTTGGTAACCTCCTTATAGAGACAGGCAACCCTGGTCTGGAGCTGGGAGATTTTGTCCCTACGCAACTTAAGTTCTTCAGTGACTTGAGCCAATTGCCCATCCTTTTGGGCAACAACCAACTCAAGCCCTTATTTTTCACCCCAAAGGGCGTTGAGCTCCCTTTCTAACTCCTGAGCCCCACGAATGGACTCAAAAGCTCCCTCAAAAAATCGAAGGACGAAGGCATTGCGTAGGCATCGTATTTGCACATCCCGGAGAAGCTCCACCATATCATGCTCTATTAATACATATGAGTTGGCAAGAGATAGAAGAGCATTGTCAATGATCCTTGTGGGATTAACCCCTCTGCCCCAAACCGACCTAAGGGAGAAATACACTATAGTGCCCTCTGAGATTGCAGACCCCGAACCAATAGGAACCTCGACAGGAGAACCTTTGGAAGTCGGCCTCTTACCCCTCTGGTCCCTCCTATTGTCGGTATTCCTTTTTTGAGGTCGAAGAGGTTGCACAGGGGAACCAGGCTCCACCTCTTACACTGTGAGTAGAGGTAGAGGAATTGCGCGTGACCCTTGGAGCAACAATCGGGGCTTGAGATCTATAAGCTCCCACTCTCCTAGCCGCCAAACGTCAGGCAAGAAGCTCAAGTCCACTAGGGGCGCCATACTTTCTGTAAAAAGAAAACAAGAGTGTTACAACACTTAGCAAAATTTGAAAGACAAATAGGTCAGATATATACAGGACGAGATACCTTATAATGGCCTTATTGAGTCAGCGGGCTCATAGAGAACATCTTTATAGTATATGTCCCCATTCTTGTTAGCCTATTCCACTTCTTAATATGACTTGAACACCTTGCGTTTGACTGTGCTCGCAAAGTGACCCACCATTTTTTATGATTATTCCCAGAGTGTGAAAACCAGGTGAAAAGGAAGAAAAAGGATCTGACAGAGTATGGCCAGCTGAAAACCTGGCAGACGAGTTCGAAGGACTAGATGAACCCCTATGCATTTAGGTGCAACTGTGCTGGAGCCACATGCAAATAGTTGAGGACCCTAATCTCGAACTCGGTGAATGGGAGACAGACCTCGATCCTTGTAAAAAGTGACTCATACATATATATGAAGTGATCACCTTCTGCCTGAGTAGAACACACTCTCTCCTCCTTAGCTGGAGCTCAGATGGCATAATCCTTATCTTTTAACCCGTTAGTAGTTAGTTGCAAGTACTACTACTTTTTCATGAGCATCTTTTGCGCTCAACACACTCGAGGGAGTGCACTCACCATTGATATAAGTCGACATCCCTAGGGAAGGTGAGCTCTCTATGTTCTGATGGAGCCATTCTCCAAGTTCAAGCTATAACATCACCTACAGAGGCTGCACTTATGTTAGATTCAGAAGAGGATTCACTAAGATTCTTTAATTCTACCATGAGCTAAGAGAGCGGACAGGCTAACCTTTACCTTGCTTGCTCTCTGGCACGATCTGCTCTCTGGATTGCCTCTAAGATATTCATCCTAGTTAACGACCTTGGACCACAATCAGAATCCTCACTATGAGCTTGATGCCTCTGCCGCGACTGAGGCGGTGGGGATGACAGAGCACTAAGAATCTCTACAAAAACACCACTGTTTTGCATTGTCTCCTCACTACTATTCTGCGACATTTTCCTCTCTCAAAAAGGTATTTTTAGAAAGGAAAAAAAGGGGAGAAGGAGAGTACCTTGAGATTAAATAGTGAAAAAGGCTTAAAGAAAGTTGAAAACCACCAACAACCGCCATTGGAACTCACCATAAATCGCCTCTGCTCATCGGAGGAGAAGAAGCATAAATGCCAGAGAAAGAGAAAGTAGGAGGAGAAACCCCCCACTCCTATTTATAAGTGATGAAAACCTCCCAAATTGTTGTCATGAATGAAGGCAAAAGTGTCACTTTCATATTGTTTCAAAATTTGAAAACCGCTAATCATGATGTTATGAATCCCAAACAGTGGCTTCCACTATTCGTCAACCACGTGGCATACTATTTTTGAACAGAGTAGTAGAAAGGACAACACTCAAAACGCTCAAAAATGAAATGACGCATGACGTTGTAGAAGGACATTCAAGCCAGATCACAGCTTGCATCATGATATCATGGTAAATCATAACATGGATCTCGATTCGAGATCAAATTACTCAAAATTGGATGGGTCCCATAAACAAATTTGTATAGGAGTAACCTACTACATATCCCAGATAATGGTGTAATGGCTTAAGCAGAGTAGTCCATTTTGAATCCCAAGCTTACTCATTAACACTAAGGGCATTCTACAACAAATTATGAACCTCGACCCTTTGGAAAAAAATATCGCGAGATTCGACATTTTATGTTATGACTTGGATCCCTTTGTCCTATGCATGTCATGTGCTCCTGCTAAACTCAAATATCTTAACACTTAGCTGTCACATCTAAGCGCCAAGTTAGGGGCAATTGTTTGAACCAAGTTTTGGATTAGCAGTTCAAGAGCAACCCGACCCACTAGAATAATATATCAGATATTTATGCGTGCTATTAGATAAGTACATCTATCTATTTATGAGGAGCAAATCTCTTGTAGAATCCCTCGTAGATATGAACACTAATTATATTCCACATAAATAGAGAAATTGATTATAAGAGATAACAATCTCATGAATTTTGATCATAAATAATAACATTCAATTCAGATTAAATTGCGATTCTTATCACAAAAAATGCTCCTATAAATATTCTACAAGATCGCAAAGGTATGAATCCAATTCTAAACACTACCATCCTCAAAGACGATCTAATTTGAAATACGAGTGAAATCTTTTACAAGATTTCATCCCCTTCGCACCATCGTACTTGCCAGTGTCTTCTGGAGGATTCTACCATCAATCACTTATTTAAGTATTATTCTGAATTCAGTTCAGAACACCATTTATCGTGGGTGATTTTGTGTAAGGTGTGATGAGTTCTAATTTTAATGCATTAAATGTAATAAAAAATTTATCATATACGCAATTGAATCACTACGTATTTTAGAGATATTTAACACTTATCCGAATTGTTTTAAAGTTGTTCATTTTGAATTGAGATAAGCTAGTAACATATTATTTTTAACACTTGTTTTACTTTTAGTCTAAAAGTTAATATTATTAATATTTTTTTAATAATTTTTTTTAAATTTATGAAGCAAATTAATAATAAAATAAATATTAAAAAAATATCAAAAAAAGTATGTTAATATCATTTTTTCGTAAATTTAATAAATACCATAATTGACTCCATCTCTTCTTTCTTTTTCTCTCTCTCTCTCCAAAACGCCATCATCATTTAATTATTCACTTTCTCTCTCCTCAATCCCCGCCGGGTTTCTAGCCTCTCTCCGTGTGCTTCTATAATTCACCAACCAAACTCCGGTCGGTCCACTCTTCCCAGATCCCGGTAAACCAAACACCACCTTTTTCCTTCACTTTCTCAGGAAAATTCGCTCCGATTTTCTCGAGAAAGTTAGGGTTATCCCACAGCAACAATCCCGCAACATAAACAACAGAAAAAATTATGAGCTTTCAGGACATTGAAGCTGGCCGGCCTTTCGGTTCGAGGCGAGGCCTGATCAATGGGAAGCAAGACCCTACGCAAGCGGTGGCGGCCGGTATATTCCAGATCAACACCGCCGTTTCCACGTTTCAGAGGCTCGTCAACACCCTCGGAACCCCCAAAGACACCCCCGAGCTCCGCGAGAAGCTGTGAGTTCTTGGTCGTTCATATCATCGTCGAATTTTGTTGATTCCATTGTGGATTTTTCGTGATAACTTTTGATTGAGCTCAATTGCCCTTTGAATTAGGTATCTCAGGTGAAAGGTTCTAATTATGATACTTTAACGTTGCTTGATGTTTTAGTGATAATTTGCATATAAGGGCCGTTGATTTTGAACCATAAATATACACGAAATCGTAAAGCGGTTAGAGGAGGGAAGTGGTTGTGCATTTTATGTCAATGCAGTTTATTCATTTGCGTCGCTGCATTATTTTTCTTTTTGAGTAATTATTTTCTTCCTTTTTGTGTAATGTGCCTGGAGCCGTGCTATGCAGGTTTCGGAATCCTTAAAAAAAAAGAGAGACACAAAAAAAAAGAAAAGAAAAATCCCAGGAAATTGTCAAGTCTGAATTATTGAATTTACCAATGGTGTTAATGTAAATAGTGCGTGAGGATGGGTTTTCTTTTTCTAAACTACTTTCACAAGTCACCGTTACTTTTGTTTTTTGTCAATTGAAATGCATTGGACCTTGCTATTTCATGAGTGTTTTTTTTTTATTTGCGTAATGTATGAGAACAGAAGGGGACTCTGGTTAGCAATGCTTCTTCCGATTGCCTTTCTGAGACGACTTTCTTTCTTTGTCTGGTGATATGAGATGACCTTCTTTAATGAAACTTCCAAATTGCATGTTTTGATTGGATATCTCCCTGTGAAAGCTATACTGCTGCCGGATCCTCTAGATGCTTAGTAATTTGAAGCTACTGCTTCATTTTCAGTTGTCTGTCATATTGTTATTTAACATTTTGTTCTGTGTGCCACTGTGCTTCCACTACTCATAGTGATGCAGGGGAAGGAGTCTAGATAGGATCCTACCAAGGAGTAGAGAAGGACTAAGGGAAAAAAGAGTGAAACACAGCCAATGGGCTGGTTCTTGACATGAAGGAAGCACGTTGGTTACTAGGGTCAATCCTCTTGAGCTCTTCCTCCAAAATCCAAGTGCTTTCAGTTGCAGACTTCACTAACCATTTGATAAGAAATCTGCTATACTGATTTCCCCTTCGTGAACGTGCTTCCTTCATGTCAAGAACTTCCTGAACTTCTTCTCTAGGCTTTTTTGGAATCTGTTTAGCCAACCCTTTGTCTACCAACAGCCCTGTGTCATCATCAAAGCCATGAAATTTGAATAAATCAGCAACATTAAAGATTGTACTGATTTGAAGATCTTCTGGTAACTCTACCACATAAGCATTCGAGCTTATTTTCTACAAAATTCTGCATGGCCCAATTTTCCATGAAGCTAGCTTATGGTGTGCACCCTTTGGAAACCTCTCCTTTTTAAGGTGTACCAACACCTGATCAGCTTCTGCAAAGTCCTTGAAATGCTAATGCTTACTTGATTTGTTGATGCTGCTCCTAGAATCAAGTCTATTGCATACTGTTTGTCTCGCATTGGTGGCATCCCCTTTAGTAATTCTTCACTAACTATCTTAGTTAGCCAAAAGCTTATTAACTTCAGGTGATAATGGGCACTCCCCTTCCCTTTCATTTTCAGCTATTCTGCCAACTACCACAAGAGCCACTCCACACTCCTTGCTTTCTTCTTCAAATCTGTTAGCCTTGACAAAACAGCTAGCCTTGTTATTACTGTCTTTTTGACCGGCTGGTTCCTCCTTCAAAGGATGCAGTGTGAAAGTCTTTGTTGGACAGTGGCCTCTTGGTCTTGTTCCCATGTTTTCATGTTTTTAGTGTAGAGATTGTTTTTTGTGTTTTATGTTGTTTATTTTCTAGGGACTAGTTTAATGTACAACTCCCTATATATATTACCTCCATTGTAAACATTCTGATAATGCAATAATATACAGTCATTCAAATTCTAAGATGGTATCAGAGCAGTTCCGATTTGGGATTGTCTCTATTTTCCGCTGAGCCTTTTTTTTTTTCGGTCGGCCTTCATTGCCAACCAATCTCTGTTTTTTTGGCCTTCATTGCCTCCAAACACCTAGAAACCCAAACACGCAGAAACCTACTACCTAAACAAGTCCTGCCTCACAACTGACCTTCATTACCAACCAACCTTCATAGCCGATCATCCGTCAAAGTAAGGGCATGAGGTGACTCAGAGACCTCCAACCGGCCATCCACCTGAGCGCCACCGCCAGAGACCTTGTCACGTGCCACCACACGCGTTTGGAGTTCCCGGCGCATGGGAATTGCGCCACCTTCCGGTCACCGGAGAGTGACGCTGTTGGTTCCATTCAACTCGGCGGCAACCTCTGCTTTTGTTTCAGTGGTCGAAACTCCAATCCAAAGCTGTTTGGATAATGGGTTCACCTTCTCTGACGTCTTTTACGGTTCTGCCTTGACTCTGTTACTCTAGCGGTTCTATTTTGTCTCTCACGATGTCAACCGAAGGTGAGGTTTCAAATGTCTCTCTATACAACCTTGAAAAGCTCTCAGGTACTTGTTCTTTGACTTATTTGGGCAAGTTACCTTTTTCTGTTGGATTCAATGTCTTGGGTACAATTTTTACCAACTCCTGCATTATGGATTCAGGAGCCACATACCATATGACCAACAACCCCACTATATTTTCCACCTATTCTCCATGCCCAAGCAGTAAGAAAATATCTACAGCTGATGGTTCCTTGACCACTGTAGCCGGTGTAGGAGATGTCCAACTAAGCCCCCTAGTGACCTTAAAAAATGTCCTTTATGTCCCTAAACTGTTTACAAATTTGATTTCTATTCAGAAATTAATTAAAGATTTATTTTGCAAAGTGGTTTTTTACAATGATCATTGTGTTTTTCAGGATAAGGATTCAGGGAAGATGATTGGACGTGCTAGGGAGCAGGATGACCTCTACCTCCTTGAAGCACCTTGTCAGGTAAATAGGACCAAGAGCGGACTTGGACACCCATATTCTTTTACCTCAGAGCTTCTTTCAACCAAAAAAGACAAAATTTGGCTTGTTCACCGTAGTTTAGGTCATCCATCCTTTTTTATTGTTAAGAGTCTTTTTCCTTCTTTGTTTAAAGGTCTCGATGTTGAACAATTTCATTATGAAGTATGTGAACTTGCCAAACATAAGCGTGCCAATTTTCCAATTAGTAATACAAGAAGTTTTGCTCCTTTTTCTCTTATTCACAGTGATGTTTGGGGCCCCTCTTCCATTCCTAGTGTCTTTGGGGCAAGATGGTTTGTCTTTTATTGATGTTTGTACTCGTGTTACCTGAATTTTTCTGCTCAAACACAAGTATGATGTTAGTACTGTTCTCCCAAATTTTTGTTCCATGATTAAAAATCAATTTGGGGTGGGTATTAAACGATTCAGGTCCGATAATGCTAAGGACTATTTTAATCGGACTCTTATGCATTTTTTCCAAAAAGAAGGAATAATCCATGAATCATCCTGTGTTCATACCCCACAACAAAATGGGTTAGCAGAGCGAAAAACGGTCATCTTCTTAAAAAAACCTGAGCCTTATTGTTTCAGAGAAATGTCCCTAAGTCCTTTTGGGGGGAAGCTATTTTGGCAGCTACTCATCTTATAAATCACTTGCCCACTAAAGTCTTGGGGTTCGAGAGTCCTATGGATGTCCTCTCTACTTTCTATCTTGATCTACACACTTCCAATAATCTTGTCCCTCAAATTTTTGGATGTGTATCTTTTGTCTATGTTCATAGTCCAAACAGGGGGAAACTTGATCCGAGGGCTCTAAAATGTATCTTTTTGGGCTATTCTTTGACCTAGAAAGCGTACAAGTGTTATCATCCTCCATCCAGAAAAATTCTATGTCTCCAGGGATGTTACATTTAGTGAAGAAGAACCCTATTTTTCCCATCCATATCTTTAGGGGGAGAAGTCAATGAGGGAAGATAAGGAAGATTTCTTGCTTGACTTGTCCTTACTTCCTGTGTCTAATGGTTCTTCTCATGACCTTCTTGTTGTCCCTAATCCTCCTCTTGAAGTCACTGCTGAACCTGTGTCCAAAATCATTCCTGACCAAGTAGCTGAGTTTGCTCTTGAGAATGTAAGGTATGGCATAGGCAAGGTGTTCACAAGAAGGAAGATGACTATTCTTAAATCCTTCTTATGACCTTCCTGTTGTCCCTAATCTTCCTCCTGAAGTCGCTGCTAAACTTGTGTCCAAAACCATTCCTGACCAAGTAGCTGAGTCTGCTCTTGAGAATTTAAGGTATGACAAAGGCAAGGCGTTCACAAGAAGGAAGATGGTTGTTCTTGAACCTGTGCAGGCCCAAGAGTCCAACTCGGAGCCTTCGAATGAGGTAATAGTATCGAACCCTTTATTGCAAGATGAAACTAAATTTCATATGGATAGTAGTGACCAAATTCTTCCTATAGCCATTAGAAAAGGAACCAGAGAATGCACTAAACGGCCACTACACCCTCTTTCACACTTCTTGTCCTTTAAGAATTTTTCACTATCCCATAAAGCCTTCCTTATAAGCCTAAATACTATTGCCATCCCTACCACCTTACCCGAGGCCTTGTCTAATGGAAAATGGAAACAAGCCATGAATGAGGAGATGGAGGCATTGGAAAAGAATAAAACCTAGGAGCTAGTGCAGTTACCTGCAGTAAAGAAAATTATGGGCTGTGAATGGGTGTATACTGTGAAATATAGAGCATATGGATCCATAGACAGGTATAAGGCATGATTAGTTGCCAAAGGGTATATCCAAACTTATGGAATTGATTACCAGGAGACTTTTGCACCAGTCGCAAAGATGAACATAGTTCGGGTATTATTGGCATTGGCAGCTAATTATGGTTGGGATCTACAACAGTTTGATGTTAAGAACGCTTTCTTGCGCGGAGATCTCAAAGAAGAAGTCTGCATGGAGGTTCCACCATGATATAGGAAGAATTTGCATGCTAATATTGTGTGTAAGTTGAAAAAGGCCCTGTATGGCCTCAAGCAATCACTGCGAGTGTGGTTTGGAAGGTTTACTAGAATTATGTTGGCTATGGGGTACAAACAAAGCCAAGGGGATCACACACTGTTTGTTAAACACTCTTCTTCAGGGGGAATCATAGCTCTCTTGGTGTATACTGATGACATAGTAGTAACAGGAAATGATGCTAAGGAGAAATATATTCTGAGTCAGTGCTTAGCCAAGGAGCTGGAAATTAAAGCATTAGGAATGTTGAAATATTTTCTTGGAATTGAGGTTTCTCATTCTAAGCGAGGTATATTCATCTTTCAACAAAAGTATGTTATGGATCTCTTAAAAGAAACAGGTCATACAACATGCAAAACAGCAAGTACTCCTATGGATCCCAATATGAAACTTAGACATGCAGAGGAAGAGGCTGCAGTTGATAGAGAAATGTATTAGCGTTTGGTGGGAAGACTTATTTATTTATCTCACACACGACCGGATATAGCATATGTAGTAAGTGTGATTAGCCAATTCATGCACAGTCTAAAAGAATCTCATTTGCGAGTAGCATATCAAGTGTTACAATACTTTAAGGGAACACCAGGAAAAGGCATTATTTAAGAGAGGTGTAGTACTTGAGGCATACATTGATTCTGATTATGTCAGATCCCAGTGGACAAAACATCAACTCAACTACAGGATATTACACTTTTCTTGGTGGAAATCTGGTGACTTGGAGAAGTAAAAAACAGAATGTGGTAGCACGATCTAGTGCGGAGGTAGAATTCAGAGCTATGACTCAAGGTGTGTGTGAACTACTATGGTTGAAGATTATTCTTGAAGATCTGAAGATCAAGTGGGATGGTCCGATGAGACTTTATTATGATAACAAGTCTGCAATTAGCATAACTCATAATCCAGTACAGCATGATCGAATAAAGCATATTGAGGTTGACAGACATTTTATCAAAGAAAAAGTAGATAATGGTTTAGTCTGTACACCCTATGTGTCTATACAAGGTCAGCTTATTGATGTACTTACAAAAGGGTTGAATAGTCCAGTATTTCAGACGATTGTATCCAAGCTGGGAATGGAGAATGCATATTCACCAGCTTGAGGAGGAGCATTGGACGGTGGCCTCTTGGTCCTGTTCCCACGTTTTCATGTTTTTAGTGTGGACATTGTTTTTAGTGTTTTATGTTGCTTATTTTCTAGGGACTAGTTTAATGTACAGCTCCCTATATATATTACCTCCATTGTAAACATTCTGTTAATGCAATAATATACAGTAATTCAAATTTTAAGAGTCTTTCCATCCTTTTGAAAGGTATATGTATTGAGAGTAGTACGATGCTGCATATTCTGATCATACAGTCACTGCCTTCCCAATAGGATGTGGCAAATATCCATAGGCACAATATTGCACCAAACTTCATCAGCATAATCATTGCCAATTCTGAATTGCACTAAGCACCTTGAAGTAACAGGTACTTTGTTGCCTTTTTGAAACCAAGCAACCTTGTACGGATGGGGATGCTTCTCTGTAGGAAGCTTTAATTTTTCGATTGCTTTCTTGGCGCTTATGTTTTTGCTGCTGCCATTCTCAACAATGACATTGCACACTGATACGAACCTTAGGAGAACCGCACTACAAAAGCTAGCCATTGTAGTTAGAGAGTCCAAGGCCATATAAACCCCACATTAGAATCCTATACTTCTGATATGGGACTCAAGTCCCATACCTTGCAATTGGATCCTAACATTCCACCACGCCCACGCAGGCTGACTATGCACTAGCCCTCTGACTAGTCTCGGGCGAACACTGCAATGCTGGCGTCACCACCCGTGTCGCTCGTTTGTAGCTGAGAGGCATGGTGGAAGGCTCTGATACCAATTGAGCTAGATTGAAACTGGTAGTATATTAAGAAAATAGGAAGAAACCAGGAGGAAAACTCCTCTTTACAAAAGAGTAATACTGCTCAAGCCCAAAAAAACCAGAAAATCGCAACAACAATTGCAGAAAAGGAAAAAATAACAATCAGAGCTGCAAGATGCAGTCTCTGCCCTTAGGCATAGGCCTAACCAATTCCTCACCAATTGTGTTCTGCCTCTCCACTACCCTCCCCCTCTCCCTTAAACATGTTCTCCATCCTCCTTCCAGTCATGGCAACATATTTCCCTCCAATGTTCTCTTGCCATGTGGACATTCTGTTATGCTCACCAAAATCAACAACTTCTGCCCTTGCATTTCACACATTTAGCCCATTTATTTCCAGCCCATCCCCTTTCTTTTTACCCCTCCTTTTATAAACATGGGTTACAGGTCCATCAATACCCTCCCTTATCAGTTTCACCTTGTCCTCGAGGTGAAAATCAGGGAATGCACTAGCTATGACTTAAAAATCCTCCCAAGTATTCTCATGGACTGGTAAATTAACCCACTTGATCAGAACTTCAGAGGTGCCATTCAAAAGCCTTCAAATAACTAATACTTCCTCTGGAACAGGTTGCGATTCCCAATCTTCTGACAAAAAGCTGGGTAACTGTTGGCTTGGGAGATCATTATACAATGCCCTCTTAAGCTGTGACACATGAAAAATGGGATGAACTCGTGCAGTTGTAGGGAGTGCTAAACGGTAAGCCACAATGCCTACCCTCTCTACCACTTCATAAGGACCATAAAAACGAGAACTCAACTTCTCATTGACGTGTCTAGCCAAAGATCTTAACCTATAAGGTTGAGCCTTCAAATAGACCATCTCCCCAAACTGAAATTCAACTTCTAGTCGGTTCTTATCAACTTGAAATTTCATTCGCTGTTGAGCCTTGAGTAAATTTTGTTTAAACTCATCCAAAATGCTGTCCCAGACCTCCAACAGCTGGTCAACTACAGCCACTACGGTACTTTCATGGCTATATTTGATGATTGAAGGTGGTTCCTTTCCATACAAGGCCTTGAAAGGACTCATCTGTATCGAGGCATTGTAAGAAGAGTTGAACCAGAACTCAACCCAAGCTAACCACTTCACCCACTGATTTAGGTGATCATTCACAAAGCACTGCAAGTACATCTCAATAGTTTGATTAGTGACTTCCGTTTGGCCATCCGTTTGAGGGTGATATGCTAAATTGAATTTCAACTTAGGAAAGTCGAAACAGTTCCTGCCAAAATTGACTTATAAAGATGCGATCCGGATCCGAGACTATGGAACTTAGGAACCCATGTTAGCAGACTATCTCCTTAACAAACACAAGGGCTACCTCTTTTGCAGTATACAAATGGCTAAGAGGAATAAAATGAGTTGATTTACTCAAACGATCCACCACCACCAGGATAACATCCTCACCCTTAGATCTGTGTAATCCACAAATAAAATCCATCAAGATATCCTCCCATACATGAGCAGGAATAGGTAATGGTTGGAGTAACCCGATCGGATGAAGAGCTTGGTATTTATTCGGTTGACAAGTAGCACAACCAGCCACAAACTGCTCAATATCCTTCCGCATCCCATGCCAACAAAAAACACTTGCTAGTCTTTTATAAGTTCTGGTTACCTTGGAGTGCCCGCCCCATGGAGAAGAATGGAATTCGCGCAAAAGAAAAGGGATCCTTACTGATTTGGGAGCTAAAACCAAGCGGTCTTTATATCACAAGCACCCTTTAGACACCCGATAATGAGGATGAGAGGCTGGAATTCGCATTAGATCTTGCAGAATCCCTCTCAACTGATCATCTTTGAGTATTTCCTCTGATAATTCCATCAAATCATGGTTGGTGATCATTAAGACAGCCTTATATTCCATCACCCGCGAAAGTGCATCCGCCACCCTATTTTCTACTGCCGGTTTATATTGAATTTCGAAGTCATACCCAAGGAGCTTTGTTGCCCACTTCAGCTGTTCCCCAACTAGCATCCGTTGTTCCCCAACTAGCACCCGTTGTTCCCCAACTAGCACCCGTTGCTCCAACAAAAATTTTAGACTCTGCTGATTTGTATGGATGATGAAATGGTGGCCAAGTAGGTATTGGTGCCACTTTTGCACCGCAAGAACTATTGCCATTCACCTTTGCTTTCTCAGATAAAGCTTGACTAATAAATGCGAGTGGTCTACCCTATTGCATCAGAATCGCACCAATTGCATAACCAGAGGCATCCCTTCTATCACAAATGGCAAGTCAAAGTTGGGCATGGCTAATGTGGGCAGCTTTTCCATTACATCCTTGAGCTTCTGAAATGCATCTTGAGCTTCTTTTGACCACTGAAAGCTATTCTTCTTCAATAGTTTAGTCAATGGCCTAGCAATCACTCCATAATCCTTTACAAATCGCCTATAATATCTAGTAAGCCCCAAAAAATCCCTCAAGCTCCTTATATCCTTAGGAATAGGCCACTGCTGCATGGCTGCCACCTTATTAAGATCAACAGAAATTCCCTCTGCTGAAACGAGATGCCCCAAATACTCCAGTCTAGTAATACCAAAACAACATTTCTTGTAATTCACCCAAAGTGCATGGCTCTTGAGCACCTCTAACACCAAGCGCAAATGGTAAACATGAGAGGGAGGATCAATGCTATAAATGAGGATATTGTCAAAAAACACCAGCACAAACCTCCTAAGATATGGGAGGAAGATGTCATTCATGAGGGCTTGGAAGGTCAACGGGGCATTTGTGAGTCTGAAAGGCATCACCAAATATTCGTAGTGACCCTCATGTGTGTGGAAAGCTGTCTTCGGAATATCACCTTCTTTCATCCGAATTTGGTGGTATCCCGATTTAAGGTCCAAATTGGAGAAGAATGCAACTCCACCTAACTCATCCAAAAGCTCTTCTATTACTAGAATTGGAAACATATTTGGAACAATGATGCTATTCAAGGCCTGGTAATCCACACAAAACCTCCAACTTCCGTCTTTCTTTTTCACCAATATCAACAGGCTTGAGTAAGGATTGGTGCTAGGCCTTATCATTCCCGCAGCTAACATGTCACGTACAAACTTCTCAATTTCAGCCTTGTGATGATGTGGATGGCAGTAAGGCCTAATGTTGGGGATTTGGGAACCTTCCTTTAAGACTATAGCATGATCACAGGACCTCTTTAGGGGCAGATTGGTGGTCTCTTTGAATAAGTCCTGGTATTCTTCCAATAGCTCCCGAACTCCTTCCACACAAGGTTGCTACTCGGTTAACACCATGCTTATCATGCCAAACTCCACATAATATGCCTTTGCATCACCTCGCATGGCTTTCAACGAAGCCACTGTTCTGGACAGAGCTGGGTTCCCTCTAATTTCCACTGTTTCCCCATCTATTACAGCCTCATTCAAGTGTTCCCTGAAATTAGCACTAATTTTGCCTAAGCTGGCTAACCAATCATACCCCAAAATGACATCAACTCCTCCCAAATCAAACAAAAAGAAATCCTGTATCACCTTGATAGTTGGTAGCTGCAATTCTACCTCTTTGCAGACCCCTTGATTCTTTACTCGTCGGCCATTCCCAACCTGCACAGTATACCCTTTTGTAGCCTCAGGTTGCAACTTCAAGTCTCTCACCAAATCATGAGACAAAAAGTTGTGGGAAGCTCTCGAATCCACCAAGACAATCACCCTTTTATCCCTGATAGTGCCCCACAATTTCAGGGATTTCTTAGATGTCACCCCTGCCACACTGCTCATATTTAATTGTAGAGCTGCTGTCTCCTCCTGTTCTTCTACTTCTCTGTCTCCGGGCTCCTTACTCTCTTCATCCTTTTCCTCCAAAATCATATGCAGCTACTTGTTCTTGCAGACATGACCAAGAAAAAACTGCTCGTCGCAGTGGAAACACACTCCACGGTGACGCTTGTCTTGCTCCTCTGCCTCAAATAGCCGTCTAAATCCCAGCCCCCTTCTCGGGTTGTTAGCTGAACCCCCCTCCCCCATTGAGATCGAAGGTCCTCTCACAGCAGATGCTGTTGTCACACTCGGGGTAGCTGTCGCACTAGCTGTGGGATAGTGCGCCATCGTTGTGCCTTGAGGAGTAGCAGCCATGGTCTTTGTTCCCGACCCACCAACAAATTCTCCATTATAAAAGACCCCCACCGACTGATCTGGTGCACCAACCCATTTACTTGTTAAAGCGAGCTTATTAAAATTGGGCCCAACCTTGCGAAATGGGTAACCCGTAACCCGACCCAGAACTCGATTTATGTCCTCAACCTTTTGAGCCACTGTCATCGGCATATTCAAGTCTCCAGAGTTCATCAACCTCACCTCAGCCTTCACTTCGTCCTTCAACCCATTCATAAACGCTCCTCTTACGAATTCCTCCTCCGCGTACCTCAATGGAGCCGAGAGAAGCTCGAACTGCTCCCGGTATTTCGCCACAGTCCCCACTTGCCTCAACACCTCGTATGGGTTTTCAGAAGATGAAATCTGGAATCTGCTCAGAACAACTTGTTTGAAAACAGCCCAAGAAACGTGTCCCGTTCTTGCTTCCCACCACTGGTACCAATTCAACGCCCTCCCTTACAAACACACCACTGTTGTCGCCACCTTCTCCTCTGAAACTTGATTGATGTCAAAATAACGTTCAGCCCGATATATCCATCCATGGGGTCCTCACCAGTGAAGTAAGCTACCTCCAGCCTTCTCATCCTTTCCCCCTTCCTTCCTTCTTCATTTTCATAGGGCCCTTCTCCTCTTCCATTGCTTCCGTCCCCCTCCTCTCTGCGAACCATATGCTTCCTCATAGCTTCTCCAATTTGCTTCCTCACATTCACAATCATCTGCGCCATCTGGCTCCTAAACGTCTCTTGCCACTCCTGCCTAAGCCCCTCCAGCTGTCGTTCCATCGCGTCTAGTTTGTTTTCCATTCTCGTAGATACCATTCAAGCTCCCCAGGATCGAGAGCTCTAATACGAGCTAGATAGAAACTGGTAGTATATTAAGAAAATAGGAAGAAACCAGGAGGAAAACTCCTCTTTACAGAAGAGCAATACTGCTCAAGCCCAGAAAAACTAGAAAACAGCAACAACAATTGCAGAAAAGGAAAAAATAACAATCAGAGCTGCAAGATGTAGTCTCTGCCCCTAGGCATAGGCCTAACCAATTCCTCATCGATTCTGTTCTGCCTCTCCACTACCCTCCCCCTCTCCCTTAAACACGTTCTCCATCCTCCTTCCAATCATGGCAACATAATTCCCTCCAATGTCCTCTTGCCATGTAGACATTCTGTTATGCTCACCAGAATCAGCAGCTTCTGCCCTTGCATTTCCCATGTTTAGCCCATTTATTTCCAGCCCATCCCCTTTCTTTTTACCCCTCCTTTTATAAACATGGGTTAAAGGCCCATCACACACGTTTCCTTCACAAGTGACTCTAGTTCGAAATATGCTGTGCCTCCTCCAATCTTCAGTTTCTTCAATCTTTGGTGTTGTCATCACGCCTTATGTAATACCCTTAAGTACATGTTAGACTGGTAAATGGTTACCGAAGGTAGCATTTGACTTGTTTAGCATGTCGATAAAGACAACTTCATTTAGACTTAGTTGCAAAAGAAGTTGTAAAGTGGCGACTCGGATAATAAAGATAAGTTCCAAGTTAAGAGAAATAAACATATAGGTCACAAATAAGCCAAGTAAGATGTGGTAAAAGTTTTAAGAGAATCCAGTGGGGTCCTTGTGCTTTTAATGCCATTGATCCCTAGCGGATATAGAAAATGATGAGAATTGTGAAACAACAATTTAGATGAATCTTATGATTTATTCTAAAGTTGTTAGAAGCCTTCGAATTAGCACAATTCGGGTGTCCATTATAAGTTTTAGTGTAGAAACTTAAGTTAATCTTTTCCCGTAATTCCTTTCACGTCCCAGCCTATTTCTATCTTCTCTCGGCGAGAAGGAGAAACCGAAAACAGAAAGAGAGAAAGGGGAGAAGGGAGAAAGGGAAGAAGGAAGAAGGGAGAAGGAAGAGGAAGATCAAGCTTCAAGGTTCAAGGCTCAAGTCTTCAAGAGGTAGGGGTTTAGAGCTTTTATTCATCTCTTTTCTCTATGTATGCATATAGATACATAATATGCTAATTTGAGTTTTAGAGATGTTAGATGAGTTTAGCTTGCCCTTGGGTCAATTATGACTTGTCTATAGCATCGATTTAAGTAAGAAGACCCTTGAATCCAAAGAATGAAGAATTTTAGCCATGCCAAATTAAGAGATTTAAGAGAGTAATTGATGTTCCTAAATGTTAAAGAACTTTAGGGACTTAGAATTACTTAGAATTTGGATTGAAATGGCTTGGAATCGACAAAAATGACCAATAGAACAAGATAAACCCGTAGGCTGCCGAGTCGCAGAATCGGGGTTCTGGCGATGGAGCCGCGGCGTGGAGATAGTCACGCCGCGGCGTGAGAGTTTTTCGCTGGGAATGCCGCGGCGTAGAAGATGCATGCCGCGGCGTGAGGCTAAAAATTAGCCCGGCGGTAGCCCTCGAGAGCCCTTGTCCGGCGTGAGACCCTGAAGCTCCAAAATGATGTCCTATAGTTAATGTTATCATTAAGACATGTTTCTAAGTGTGTTAAGGCACAAGTTTATTTTCCATCCATCAAGTATGAGAAAGCATAGGCCATTTGCTTTAAGTAATGACTCTCTAGGCAACTTAATGTTGCAATTGATATCACTTAAGATGTGATGAGATAGTGCAATAGAGATGAATAATAGTATTCACTCTAGTAGAGAATAATGAGAAAGGTATGAACCTTAGGAAATCCAAGAATAGTGGATTACCTTAGGAAGGTACCTAGAAGCTTAGGCAACAAAGAGTTGCAGTAAGAACCACTCTTGAGTTAGATTACATGAGTGGAGACAAGATTGTGTATTAGTTCCACGCAGAGGAACGTTTAGGTACTTAGTCTCAAGTTAAGTGAGACTTAGTACGTTGCTAAATACCAATAAGAGGAATTGTGACTCTGTCATACGAGAAAGTAGAATAGAAATGTACAATAACTCAAGTATAAGCCTTCCTTAGATACGAAAAGCATGGAAGTTGAGTTTAGAATAAGCATGTTAGCAACAAGTGTAGTATACGCTACTACCGGAAAAGTGTGATAGAAAAGGAAAGTTAGATGCATGAATTACTCTATTTAGATAAAGTTGAGTTAATTATGCAAAGTTTTAGAGAAATGCCCTCGGTTCCTTAAGCAAGGTTAGATGAGGCTTAGTTAAGATAGACTCTTTCGTTAGGATGAGTTGAGTCATAGAAAAGAGTAAGATGGTGTTATGTAAGAGATAAACATACTTTTCCCACTAGAAAGTTAAGCTAGTGTGAAGATGAAGAGAAAGGACCTTAGGGCAACCAAGATTAGTGGTTTGCCAAAGGTAATACGAACACCTCAAAGAACCTAAGGTTGCATTAGAAATCACTCTGATGAGGTGGAGTTTAGGTACAAGTAAGAGACATAGTTTAGTGATGTTTACCTAAGAATGTAACGTTATATGATGTGAAGTCATTTAGCCCGAGAGAGTTCCTCAAGTATTCCTAACCAAGTTAACATGTAGTATGAGGTTCGTTCTCCTCATTACCATAAGAAGAGTAGAATATGCCTCTTAGAGGAACTAAGTATATAAGTATGTACGAAAGTCTATGAATTAGTCAAGTAGGATCGATCTAGTGAGTATCCTTTGATGTTAATCATGAAGGCAAAAGGGGATAGATGGGTGTCCGAAGGACTTTTGAGAAGGACATAACCCTGATGTCTCGATGTGCCAAGGCCAAAGGAGATAAGTGGGAAATCCGGAGACGCTCTTTGAGCAAGGATGAAGCCCTCTTCTCATGTGCCTACGTGTAAGGTGAGGATGAGGTTTTCCTCTTTACCACTTGCTTGACTAGTTCCAGAAAACAAAACTCTGCATTTGCATTTCATTCACATGCAGGATTCCTTAGGCATATTCATTACATATCCATTTTGCCATGTTTCCGAGTCATTCTTTGTTGGTATGTACGGATGTATGGTATTTGTATATATTAACGGTGTGTTGACTTATTGGTATCACAGAAAGTGTATAAGTTATGAGAAAAGAGGAGGAAACTCCTAAGTTACGAGAATAGAGGAGGAAACTCCTAAGTTATGAGAAAAGAGGGAGGAAACTCCTAAGTTAGGAGAATCTCCTTTATGAGAAAAGGGGACAAAGCTCCCTTAGAATTATAGCATTTGTTATATATTTTGTTATATATAATGTTATAGAGGGCTTGGTATTGGGTTTTTACGAGAATGTTAATTCCACCCTAGTTGCTATTCATGTAAATCCGTTGCGGTTCCTTCACGGACAAAGGCACAGTGACTCTAGTTCTTTAAGTAAATATGTAATGTTTAAGTTTATTCTGTAAGTTTTATGTTATATGTATTACCTCCTCCAATCTTCAGTTTCTTCAATCTTTGGTGTTGTCATCACGCCTTACAACCAAACTCACCCTCCACAGGCAGTAAATCAATCTTTTCACCTTCACCAAAATACTCATCATAAATAGGTTCTTTTTCCCCATCTTCTTCACCACCCTCTAGAAAGTTGTCATGGCGATCGGGGCATGAAAATGATGCATGACCCTGTTCACCACAAGAAAAACAACAAATAGAAGAGTTGCTACCACTGCCAAAGTTTCTCAATCTTGTTGGTTCTTTGCACTTTTCATTCCTTTTTAATTCCCCCACAGTTTTGGGAGCAATTTTGTTGGTAACAGTAGGTTGGTGGTTGTCTTGTGCAGCTGGCTGAACACCATTTTCTCATCTAACAGCAGCTGTAAACCTTTTATTAGTTCCAATACTCAACTGATACCTTGGTCCCAAATGAGCTACCCTCTCCTCTGCTTTAAGAGCAAATTGATATGCATCTTCTAGGTTGGATTGCGAGCTTCAAGGCTGATTTCATCCTGGAGTTTTAATCCTGATAAAGAGCAAGCTGCCTGCTGCTCATTAGTTTCGTTCAATCCAACCCTTATCGAATGGTTGTAAAACTCTGTTGTATATTCCTCCACACGACAGTCTTGCTGTTTCAACCCATGGAATCTCTTATACAGCTCTGTCAAGTAATCGGCAGGGAGAAATTGCTTTCTCAGTTTTGCCTTCATTAACTCCCAAGTCCGGATCTTTGCCTTGCATTGCCTTGCCTTTCACATTGTTCCTCTAACCTCTTCCACCATTGGCGGGCAATTCCCTTCAGCTTCATCTACACAAAATGCACCTTCCTCTCTTCAGTCATATGTTTCCACTCAAAATACGTTTATAAGGAGGATTCCCAATCAAGGAAGTCTTCAGCATGCATCTTCCCGTGAAAATCATCAACTTCAACATGAACTCTAGAATGCAGCTCAAGAGCTCTTGCAATTGTTCCTCAAGTCCACCGTGTCGGGCCTGATCACGATTCGCGGGATCATGGAAAGGGTTGATGTGCTCCTCATCTTTCTCAAATTCTGCATTTGAGACTTCATGATTACCTTCCGGTATCTCATTTTGAACTTCAGGATGCTCTCTATACAGGTTCTGCACCTCTTGCACGAGTTGCCCAATTATTCTTTGGAACTCAGCCAACTCTTGTGCTTGGGTAGGCCTAGGGACTCTTCCTTTACGTGCTGCCATGACTAGGACAGAATTTGGGATGAATTGAGTTTGAGCTTTGGTACCAAATTGATGTTGGGTAAGGAGTCTAGATAGGATCCTACCAAGGAGTAGGGAAGGACTAAGAGAAGAAAGAGTGAAACACAGCCAACGGGCTGGTTCTTCTGGTATAACAAACCAGGAACGAAGAGAAACTCTTCTTGATAGTTCTTGATTTAATATTCAAATGAAAGGATCAGTCATACAAAGGTTGAGGTCTTGATTTTATAATACAAGCTAAGACCTTTTAGACTTCATGGCCTTCTAGCTTAGGAACTCCAAACTACAATTATTGAACTACAACTTCCTAGACACAACTTACTAGAGTGCAACTTACTAGAAACAACTCCCAAGATGTAATCTACTAACCCAAGCCTATTAGACACTTAAACACTTAACATAAATATGACCCAAAATACTACCCATAAGCAAAAGCCACGAAAAGTAACTAAAATATCTTGAAATTAAAAGATAACCCCACTTTTATTTATTTTCTTTGCTACTGCACCTGCATCACATAGAGTCAATTGCCGACTAGAAAGGAAAAATAACCAAAATTTCTATGGCTAATATAAGGCTGGCAAAATAATCCATGGACTCATTATCCATATGGCCTAACCGAACACAAATTAGACCTAATCCATCCATTAGTATATTGGTTTTTAATGGGTTGGATTTACCCAATCCAACTCATGCATTGGAGATCACCCATGATCCTTCAAGAGCCAACACTCAAACAACAAAAGTTCTGTGCTGAAATCTAGGAAAATGGTGTTGAAGTCTTTGTCGAAGAGCTCCCTGAACTCGTTGAACCACAGATCCAGAAACTTCAACTCCAGCAAACGCAGCACGATCGCCGGGAACTTTCCAATGAACCTGCTGTTGTTGCTAAGATCCAATTCAAACAACAGCTTTAGGTTCTCGAACCTTTGGAGCACTGTGCCATGGAACTTGTTGTTGACGTGGAAGAGCGCGAGATCCACGAGCCTGAGATCCGGGAGGTAGCTGGCACTATTGCTGTGATTGAGGTTGACGCTGGCGACAGTGTGGATGTTGGGGTTATTGGGTGCGGGTGCACAGAAAGCGCCGGTAAAGTTGCACACATTGGATCATGCCCAATTGTTTCCAAAGACGAGAGATGCTATTGCCAAACTTGTCTTTGTAGCAGAGATGGTGTTGCATGATGTACATCAATTCAATTATTGCCATAATGCCATATTATTTTGAAAATTGCAACCATCAATTTGATATTTTGGCATGAGCGAAAGATAAATTTTAGGGAGAGAGAAAGAAAGATTTTTAGAGGAAGATTGAGAAAAATTCTAGAGAGAGATTTTAGAGAGAGAAAATTTGAGAGGTAAGCATTTAGTAAGAGAAAAAAAATTAAAATATAATTTTAAATGGATGGGTTGGATGGTTATTTGTTAAATAGGTTATGGATGGATTGGATTTTTTTAATACTATAGGTTTTTGATAAGAGAACACCTCTGAAGCATGGGTACTCTGCCCAGGGAGGAGTACCAGTACCTGGTACATATCGGGTATGGGTACGGCTTGGGTACATACCCAATTTTTTTTTTTTTGAATTTGGGTACGGCTTGGTGTGGCTCAGTGCGGCTCCATCACTGGCTGGGTACGGCTCCACCATTTTTTTGGCAAAACACGGTCATTCCCCGTTTGAAGTTCTGCCCTAAACCTTCACCTTCACCTTCGATTCTTTGAAAATTTCAGATCTTCATTTTGCTTCTCCCGAGCGGCACGACCAGAGCAATGCGACTGAAACTCCGGCACGACCTTCACCCCCCCATTCAAGTCCCGAGCGGCACGACCAGAGCAGCACAACTGCTTTTCCTCTTTGCGCTTCAACGACGCCAGGCAGCCACGATCTTCACCCCCCCAATTCGAGTCTCGACGACGACCACTCTCCTCTTTGCTTCTACCCGAGTGGCGCGACCCAGCTCCGGCGACCAGACGAGGAAGCAAGGCAGTGGTTGCTATGGATGAGTGAAAGCTTCTTCTTCTTTTTCTTTTTCTAGTAACCAGACGACCCAGCTTCATCTAGTAAGGGCAGCTGGCCTTGGCTTGGGCCATCAGAGGTTGACTTCTATTTTCACTCCTCTGAATCTTCACCTCCGAAACTTGAACTTGCTTTTCCATCATGTTTTCACAAGATTCTGCTAGTGTTGGTAGTGCTGGGTCTGGTAATGGCACAACTTCTTTTGCTTCTTTGACTAGCAAATATGCAACTGGCATAGCTGAAAATGGTTGTCCCTTTTGGGCTTATGTGACTATATTGCAAAGTAAAAAAACTGGAGGAGGGAATGCAAGTTGGAAATGCAATTTTTGTGATGGAACTTACAAGGGATCTTATTTTAGAGTGAGGTCTCATCTATCGAGGGAAAAAGGACATGGGATTAGCATATGTAATGTTGTGCTAAATGACTATCTTCAAGAAATGAAGCAAATAGAAAGAGAGGCTATTGAGAAGAATGTAAAGGCAATGCAAGTTCCTTTACCCTCTAGCTCTACAAGTTTGAATCCTCTTAGAGTTGATATGTCTTCTGATGGGAGCAAGAGAAGAAGAGGCACTGAGAGTGCAATAGGAAGGGCATTTAATAATGAGGCAAGAGATCATTTGTCATGTGAAATAGCCAGATTATTCTACTTTGCTGGTTTGCCATTCAATGTGGCTAGAAATTCCTATTTTGTTAGCTCATTCACATATGCTGCAAACACTACTCTCTCCGGTTTTCTTCCACCTAGCTACAATGCTATAAGAACTTCAATGTTGCAAAGAGAAAAAGCCCACATATTGAGATCGCTTCAACCCATCAAAGACACTTGGCCAAAAAAAGGTGTGAGTATAGTGCGTGATGGTTGGACTGATGCACAAAGAAGACCATTGATTAACTTCATGGCTGCATCAGATTTGGGACCTATGTTCTTGAAGGCGGTTGATGGCTTTGGTGAGTTTAAGGACAAACATTACATTGCTAATTTGATTTTGTCCACCATTGATGAGGTTGGACCACAAAATGTCGTGCAAATCATTACTGATAATGCACCTGTTTGCAAGGTTGCTGGAGCAATTGTTAAATCCATTCATCCTTATATCTTTTGGTCACCGTGTGTGGTGCACACCTTGAACCTTGCTTTGAAAAATATTTATGCTCCTGAAAACAATCCAAATAATGAGTGTTTATGCTGAGTGTCATTGGATTACTGCTGTTGCTAATGATGCCTTTTTCATTAAGAATTTTATCATGAATCATTCCATGAGGCTAGCCATGTATAATCAATTTGTGCATCTGAAGTTACTTTTTATTGTTGAGACTAGATTTGCCTCCGTCATTGTAATGCTTTAAAAGTTTAGAACTATTAAGCATGGTCTCCAATCTATGGTCATTAGTGAAGAATGGTCTCACTATAGAGAAGATGATGTTCAAAAGGCTGCCTCTATGAAACAAACAATTTTGAATGACCTTTGGCGGGATAAAGTTGATTATATTCTAAGCTTTACAAAGCCCGTCTATGATATGCTTCGTTCTTGTGACACCGATAAGCCAAACCTTCATTTGATTTATGAGAAATGAGATTCTATGATTGAGCAAGTGAAGCTAGCCGTCTATCAACATGAGGAAAAGGATTTGAATCAACATTCATCCTTCTATGGAGTGGTGTATGACATCCTAATTTCTAGATGGAATAAAAGTTGCACACCTCTTCATTGCTTGGCTCATTCACTTAATCCTAGGTAAATTTAATTAACTTTCAAGTTCCAAGTTCTTTTACTTTTTCTTAGATGTACTTTGGTTTTTGTATTATAGTAATTACAACTTATATTTTGTATAATAGGTATTATTGTAGACAATGGCTTGAGGAAGCTCCAAAGCGAGTCCCCCCACATAAGGACAATGAGATTTGTATGGGGAGAAACAAATGCCTAGAGGATTACTTTCCTGATCCTCAAAAAAGGCGAGCGGTCACGTCAGAGTTTGTTAAATTCTCAAGTAGTGAAGAAGAGCTTGGCCAATTTGATTGCTTGCAAGATAGGTGGAACTTGACACCAAAGGAATGGTGCGTCATGTATAGAGCTTCAATTCCCAAACTTCAAACCATTGCCTTGAAGCTCCTTTCACAACCTTCCTCTTCCTCTTGTTGTGAAAGGAATTGGAGCACATATTCCTTTATCCACTCCATGAAAAGGAATAAGCTAAATCCCAAGAGTGATGAAGATTTAGTTTTTGTCCACACAAATCTTCGTCTCCTCTCAAGGAAGAATAAGAACTATAATGAGGGTGAGACTAAAATGTGGGACATTGGTGGAGATGAATGGGATCCATTTGAAAGGGCTGAGATTCTTCAAGTTGCCAGTCTCTCTCTTGATGAACCAGATTTGGAGGTTATTCTTTTCACTGATGAGAAATTGAGACTGTTGGAATTAACATATAGTGTATGGGTAGTTGTACCAATAAATCATAGTTATTGATGTACCTAGTAAGTCACATATTCATGTATCTAGGTAATCTCATGCATGTACTTAGGAACTAGAATTTCATTAATATTCTTGTAAATTACACATTGTATTTACTCCCTAAATGTATATAAATATAGATCAGCTGAGTGGGTTATACACGTAAGCATTTCACAAACCTTTTCAATATGGTATCACGAGCCAATTTGTTTGTCCTTTGAGTGTTTCTGCCTCTGGTCAGCAGAACCCAAAATCCCTTAATGAATTGGTCCTTTTTTTTTTTTTTTCAAAATCCCAAAGTTAGAATATTACTCAAAACCAAACAGTCACCTAAAGGTCCCAAAGTCCCTGTCACCGACCAGCCATCCATCCACCACCGTCGGAAAACCATTCAGAAGCCTCCGATCGGCCAGCCACCGGAAACCCGTCGCCGGAAACCACCCTATGCGCCTCCACGAGCACTTCTCCCTAACGGCGCGTGACAGCCACTCGCCACCTTCCCGTCGCCGGAGCCGCCGTGCGCTCGCCCAGATCTGCTCGTCGGCCTCTCCTCTTCCTGTCTAGGTGATCAGTTCTTCGTTTGCTCAACATTTGACAAGTGGGTCTCCTCCACTTTGGTGCTCTGTTCTTGGTCTCATCCAGTTTCTGTACTTTTTCATTCCTGGTCCTAGCTTGCTGGTCTCTTCACTTCCTCTAGTGTTAAAATGGCTTCAAACTCTCAGAAAGCTGATGGTCTTGCCTTCTCTATCTCCGGAACACCAACAATCACTTCAGAAAAATTGAATGGTAAAAATTATTTAGCATGGTCAGCCTCTGTAGAACTTTGGTTTCTTGGTCAGGGATATCATGAACATCTGGAAAAATCCTCAAAAAAAATTTCAGAAGAAAATCGCGAGCAGTGGAAAAAATTTGACTATCAACTGTGTGCTCTCTTGTGGCAATCTGTGGAGCCAACCATTCTCACAAATTTCAGAGCCTTCAAAACTTGTCACTCTTTCTGGAAAAAAGCTCAAAGTGTCTTTCCTAATGACATTCAACAATTGTATGATGCTGCACAAAAATTGGACACTCTTAAACAAACTGATCATGGCATGGTTGCATATGTTTCGAAAGCCCAATCTGCAGTAGAGGAGTTAAAATTATCTTTGGAAGCTGATAAACTCGAAGATATGAAGAAGAAACTTGATAACCTATATATGGTGTTGATTCTACGAGGAATGCATCCAGATTTTGATCATGTTCGCGATCAAGTCTTAACTGGCCAAGAAGTTCCTTCATTAGAGAATCTAATTACTCGACTCCTTCGGGTCCCCTCATCAAAAACATAAGGAAATTCAGTTGATAGTATTGAAACTTCTGCCATGGCTTCTAATCGAGGGGGACGAGGTGGTCGTGGAAACCGTGAAGGACGAGGTGGAAGAGGAGGTCGCCCTCAATGTTCTTATTGCAAAAGAATGGGCCACACATAAGACACTTGCTCCTCTATTCACGGATTCCTTGGAAAATCTGTGAATATTTCTAAGTCTGAAACATCGGAGATAAAGTTTTCGGAAGCTAATTATCAAGAGTACCTTCAGCTAAAAGCTGCCAAGGAATCTCAAACCTCATCTGCTATAGGTGCTCATAACTCTACTGCTTGCATTTCCCAGTCTGGTAATGATCAAAGTCCATGGATAATTGATTGAAGTGCCTCTGATCACATTGCTGGTAATGGTTCTTTATTCTCATCCATCTCTTCTCCTAAAATTCCTCATTTCATTACTCTCGCTGATGGTTCTAGAGTCGCAGCAACAGGAATTGGTCATGTATCACCCACTTCTTCTTTGTCTTTAAATTCTATTTTGTTCATACCTGGATGTCCTTTCAATTTAATATCTCTTAGCAAGCTTACTCGTTCACATAACTGTTCAATAACATTTGATACTAACTCCTTTGTCATACAGGAACGTGGTACGGGTTGAATGATTGGCGTAGGGCATGAATCTCGTGGTCTTTACTACCTCAAGCCTAATCCTTCTTTGGTTTGCAGTGCTGCCGCATCACCAAAACTCCTTCATGAACGTCTGGGACACCCACATTTGTCTAAGTTAAAAATAATGGTTCCAAGTCTTGCAAAAATAAAGACCCTCACTTGTGAGTCATGTCAACTAGGAAAACATGTTCGTTCTTCTTTTAGGAATGTTGAAAGTCGTGTTGATTCCCTTTTTTCAGTTATTCATTCTGATATATGGGGTCCTAGTCGTGTTTCTTCTATGAGTTATAGATATTTTGTTACCTTCATTGATGAATTTTCTTGATGTACTTGGGTTTTCTTAATGAAAGAACGATCTGAAATTTTGTCCATTCTCACTTCTTTTTTTAATGAAATTAAAACTCAATTTGGTAGGACAATTAAGATCCTTAGAAGTGATAATGCAAAAGAATATTTCTCTTCTGCTATGTCTTCTTTTTTGTCATCACAGGGCATTCTCCATCAGTCCTCTTGTCCTCATACCCCTCAACAGAATGGCATTGCTGAAAGGAAGAATAAACATCTTGTTGAAACTGCTCGGACATTATTACTTCATGCAAATGTACCTGTTCGACATTGGGGTGATGCGGTTTTGACAGCCTGTTTTTTGATAAATAGTATGTCTTCTTCCTCTATCGACAATAAAATATCGCATTCCATTTTGTTTCCTAAAGAATCATTATTTCATGTTACTCCACGTATTTTTGGATGCACTTGTTTTGTTCATGACTTGTCTCCAGGTCTTGATAAGCTTTTTGCTCAAGCCATCAAATGTGTTTTCCTTGGATATTCCAGATTACAGAAAGATTACCAATGCTACTCTCCTGTTCACAATCGTTATTATATCTCTGCAGATGTAACATTTTTTGAAGACAAACCATATTTCTCATCCTCCATAGTTGAGTCCAATGCTCTACAGGAAGTTTTTCCTATTCCCTATCTTGGTCCATCACCTTCTTTGCAGGAATTAAAGTCAACGGTCAATGCTACTATAGATTTTCCTGACAATCCTCCACCTGAGCAGACTCAAAAATCACCCATCCTATACCGGCGTCGTCCACGAATTCCCAATACAAAACTTGAAGGTAATGAAAGACCAGCTGAATCATGTCCTGCTTCAGCAGACAACCCGACTGCGGACCTACCTGAAGAGAATCTTGACTTACCCATTGCTCTTAGGAAAGGTATTCGGTCCACACGTAATCCTTATCCTATTTATAACTTCTTAAGTTATCATCGTCTCTCTCCTTCTTATCATTCTTTTGTGTCTTCTTTATCTTCTGTTTCTCTTCCTAAAAATCTTTGTGAAGCACTTGATCATCCAGGATGGCGACAAGCTATGATTGATGAAATGCAGGCTTTAGAGCATAATGGTACCTGGGAGTTAGTTCCCTTTCCTCCGGGCAAGAAATCTGTTGGCTGTCGGTGGGTATATGCTATAAAAGTTGGGGCCAATGGACAAATTGATCTTCTCAAAGCTCGATTGGTAGCCAAAGGTTATACCCAGATTTATGGCCTTGATTATGGAGACACTTTCTCCCCTGTGGCCAAAATTACTTCTGTTCGAATATTTGTTGCCATTGCTGCCATCCGTCACTGGCCACTGTATCAGTTGGATATTAAAAATACATTCTTACATGGAGAATTAGAAGAAGAGATTTATATGGAGTAATTACCTGGGTTTGTTGCTCAAGGGGAGTCTAGCTTGGTTTGCAAATTGCGTCGATCTCTTTATGGACTCAAACAATCCCCACGAGCTTGGTTTGGAAAATTCAGCTCAGTTGTTCAGGCTTTCGGAATGAAACGAAGTGAAGCAGACCATTCAGTCTTTTATTGCCATATCTCTCCAAATAGGTGTGTTTACTTGGTGGTCTATGTAGATGATATAATCATCACGGGAAATGACCAGAAAAAAATTTCAGAAGAAAATCGCGAGCAGTGGAAGAAACTTGACTATCAATTGTGTGGGAACATTTATTTAGTCACTTTCAGACTAAGGATCTGGGAAAGCTGAAATATTTTCTTGGAATTGAAGTTGCTCAGTCAGAAGATGGGATTATCATCTCACAGAGGAAGTATGCGTTAGACATACTTAAAGAAACCAGTATGACAGATTGTAGACCAGTTGATAGTCCCATGGATCCAAATCAGAAATTGCTACCCAACCAAGGGGAGCCTTATTCTGATCCTGAAAGATATCGAAGATTTGTTGGGAAGCTCATCTACCTCACTATTACAAGGCTAGATATTTCCTTTGCAGTTGGAGTGGTGAGTCAATTCATGCAATCTCCTCATAATGATCATTGGGATGCAATAATTCAAATCCTGAGATACATTAAAAAGACCCTAGGACAAGGACTTCTCTATGAAGACAAAGGAAGCACTCAAATAGTTGGATTTTGTAATGCAGATTGGGCAGGATCTCCCATTGATAGGCGTTCCACTTCAGGGTATTGTGTCTATTGGAGGAAATCTTGTCTCCTGGAAGAGTAAGAAGCAAAATGTTGTTGCAAGGTCTAATGCAGAGGCTGAATATAGAGCTATGGCTGTAGCCACATGTGAGCTCATCTGGATTAAACAACTTCTTCAGGAATTAAAGTTTGGAGATACTCAACAAATGAAGCTATGTTGTGATAACCAAGCAGCCCTTCATATAGCTTCCAATCCAGTATTCTATGAGAGAACTAAACATATCGAGATTGATTGTCATTTTGTCTGGGAGAAAGTCCTTTCTAAAGAAGTTATCACCGAATCTGTTAGTTCTAATGATCAACTAGCAGACATCTTTACAAAATCCCTAAGGGGATCAAGGATTCAGAATATTTGTTCCAAGCTTGGAGCATTTGACTTATATGCTTCAGTTTGAGGGAGAGTGTTGGAATTAACAGATAGTGTATGGGTAGTTATACCAATAAATCATAGTTATTGATGTACCTAGTAAGTCACATATTCATGTATCTAGGTAATCTCATGCATGTACTTAGGAACTAGAATTTCATTAATATTCTTGTAAATTACACATTGTATTTACTCCCTAAATGTATATAAATATAGATCAGCTGAGTGGGTTATACACTTGAGCATTTCACAAACCTTTAGTCTTTTCAATAGAGACTTTTGGAGTTTGATTTTTGTAATCATCTTTAGAAGTTGTCATGTTGAACAACTTAAGTATTGCAATTTCTTATTGTGGATGTTGTCTTGGTTGAACAATTTAAGTTCTTTTCTATGTTTTATGTTGAAATTTGTGCTTTAATTTTTATGTTATGTTGTCATATTTTATTATGTGAGATTTTAGTTTATTTTATATATATATATATATATATATATATATATATATATATATATTATAATTTATTTTTATATATATCTATATGCCATACTCGTACTCTAGTTTTTTGAAAATTATCGTAACCCGTACCTGTACCTGTACCCGTACCCATGCAACGTAGGAGAATACTTTTATTCTCCAATAATTTTATTGAATCATAAACTGAATACTTATAGACAGATTTGGTTGAGAAAAGATAACCAAATCTGTTATACAAGGAATAAAATAAAAAACAGAAAGATATCCTATCTAAAATCTGATTAAATCAGATTTTATTCTAACTACCTATCTAAATCTGAATGATTTAGATTTATTCAAACAAAATCTCCTAATAATCAAATCTGAATCAAATCATTAAGATCTCAATAGATTTGGTAACAAACTTCGACACCCTCCTCAAGTTGGTGCATAGATATCTATCAAGCCCAACTTGTTTACAAGATGTTCAAAGTTAGTTCAGAACAACCCTTTGGTGAGGATATCTGCTAGTTGTTGTGTAGTTGGAACAAATGGCATGCAGATAGCTCCATCATCAATCTTTTCTTTGATGAAGTGTCTATCAATTTTCACATGTTTAGTACGATCATGCTGCATCGGATTTTGAGCAATACTTTATGGCAGCCTTGTTGTCATAGTATAGCTTCATTGGCAGGTTGATAGGCATTGCCAACTCTTCAAGAATCCTTTTCAACCATAGCATTTCACATACCCAATGAGCCATAGCTCTATATTCTGCTTTAGCACTACTCTTTGCAACCACATTTTGTTTTTTACTTCGCCATGTGACTAAGTTTCCCCATACAAAGTGCAATATCCTGATGTAGATCTCCTATCTGTAATTGATCCAGCCCAATCAACATCTGTGTAGGTCTCAATAGTGTGCAGTGTAGTTCTTCTGAAAAACGGCCTTTACCTGGTGCACTTTTCAAATATCTTAAGATCCGATAAACTGCCTCAAGATGTTCCTCATAAGGTGAATGCATAAATTGACTTACTAAGCTTACAGCAAAAGCAATATCTGGTCGAGTGTGTGATAAGTAGATTAACTTGCCAACAAGCCTTTGATAACGAGAAGTATCCACAGGTTCACCCTTCTTGTCATCTCCAAGCTTTCGGTTAGGATCAATTGGAGTATCTGCTGGTCTACAACCACTTATTCCATTTTCTGTAAGAAGGTCAAGGACGTACTTCCTTTGAGAGACAACAATTCCCTTTCTTGATCTTGCAATCTCCATCCCAATAAAGTATCTTAAGTATCCTAAATCCTTTATCTCAAACTTTGCAAAGAGGGGATTTTTTAATCGGTTCATTTATGACAAGTCATCTCCAGTGAGGATTATGTCATCCACATATACAATTAGTACAACAATTTTTCCCTCAACCGAGTGCCTTACATAGTATGATCTGCTTGTCCTTGTGTATAACCTTGATTCTTGACAAACTGAGTGAATTTCTCGAGTCCATAAAGAGATTTATGCAGCTTATATACTTTCTGATTGAACTTCCCTTCAACGCCAGGGGGAACATCCATATACACTTCCTACTCCAAATCACCATTTAAAAATGCATTCTTCACATCCAGTTGTTGTAGAGGCCAGTCCAGGTTTGTTGCAAGAGATAGAAGTACTCTAATAGTGTTCAACTTTGCAACAGGTGCAAATGTCTCTAAGTAATCAATACCATAGGTTTGAGTAAAACCTTTGGCAACTGATCGAGCTTTGTACCTCTCAAGTGATCCATCTGACTTATAAGGTAAACACCCATTTGCATCCTACTGTTGTCTTTCCTCTTGGTAAATCCACCAATTCCCATGTCTGATTCTTTTCAAGGGCTTTCATCTCTTCTAAGATAGCCTCCTTCCATTCGGAAACCTCTAGAGCATCCTGTACATTTTTTGGAATCTTTATACATGACAATTGTGAGGTAAAAGCACGAAAAATAGGTGACAGGTTTTCATATGACACAAAGTTAGACAGTGGATGTTTGGTGCATGACCTTACACCTTTTCGAATGGTAATGAGAAGATTAGATTCATTTGACTCAGTAGTTTTAGACTCATGACTCAAAGGATCAAAAATAGATTGAGTAATTTGTGCAGGCTCAAGAAAAAAATTACCTGGTGGGTTCAAAGACTCATGGCAGTGCATAAGATCATGGGATTCATTTCTTTGAGTAGTTTTGCATAAGATCATGGGGCTCATTTCTTTGAGTAGTTTTCCTCCTTGAGTAGACAATGTCAAAAAATCTGGAGTCTCTACCCGTGGTACCTGTCTTATTTACATCTATTTCATAGGGGTCAGAATTCGAATTTTCATGTCTCAGCATTAGAGTTAAACCACTTATGTCTTCATTATTTAAAAAACTTAACTCATTTGTATTAAGAGGTGTGGATTCTTTAAGTTGAAAATATTGTGTTGAATCTTCATTTTTCCTCCCCCCCCCCCCCCCGGTTGAAGATGAGTAGTAAAATAAGGTGTTGACTCAAAAAAGGTGACATCCTTAGTAACAAAGTTTTTTTGGAGATGGGATCAAAACACTTGTATCCTTTTTGATTGGGAGCATACCCAATAAAAACACATTTCTTTGCTCGAGGGTCAAGTTTACTGTGATTGTGGTCATGGATATGGACAAAAACCGTGCACCCAAATATTTTTAGGGGTAAAAAAGTTGAAAGCCTATTTGTTGGAAAAACATGCAAAAACACATCAAAAGGAGTTTTAAAAGTTAAAACCTTACTAAGCATTCTATTAATCAAATAGGTTGCAGTCAAGACAGCCTCTCCCCAAAAATATTTAGGTACATTGTTTTGAAAAAGTAATGCTCAAGCTACCTCTAACAAGTGTTTATTTTTCCTCTCAGCCACTCCATTTTGTTGAGGAGTATTAGTACAAGAACTTTGATGAACAATTCCTGTTTCCATGAAAAAATGGCTCAGATGTTGGTTAAAGTATTCTTTACCATTATCACTCTTGAAAATTTTAATTTTTTCCTGAAATTGTGTTTCCACCATCTTAAAAAAAATTTTGAAAATTATTTCCACTTCAAATTTTTCCTTCATCAAGTATACCCAAGTTAGCCTAGTATGATCATCAATAAATGTGACAAACCAACGTTTACCTGAAGGTGTAGGATCACGACTAGGTCCCCAAACATCACTATGGATTATGGTAAACAGATTGGATGCTTTATAAGGTAGAGAGAAATAAGAAGTGCGATGATGTTTAGACAATTGACAAATGTCGCAGGAAAAATGAGATGGATTTTTATTCTTGAAAAATTCAGGGAACAACTGTTTCAAATAAAGAAACTTGGGTGGCCTAACCTATAATGCCACAACATTGTCTCACTATCCTTAGAAACTGAAACAGAATTGAAACAGGTACGTTGTTGAGATTGTCTACTCAAATCAGGTTCATCTTCAAAGATATAGAGGAGTCCATCAATCTCCCTAGCACTGCCAATCGTCTTCCTCGAATTCAATTTCTGAAATTTACAACATGAGGAATAAAAAATAGTATGACATTTAAGATCAACTGTTATTTTACTAATAGACAATAGATTGCATGACAAGTTAGGAACATGAAGAACATCATGAAGAATTAAGGAAGGAGAAAGAGGAACAGAGCCAATTTCGGCTATTGCAAAGAAAGAACCATCTGCAATTTTGATTTTTCTATTGCCTGCACAAGGGCTATAAGATGAAAACAATTTGGAACAATCTGTCATATGATCAGTTGCTCCAGAATGAATGATCCATGGAGTTTTTGAATTCAGTTTTGTACTAAAAAGAGCAGCAGTGAGATAGATACCTTTTTGTGCCTAAGAACAAGATGGATTAACTGACATATTAGGAGAAAACAATTTGTACAGGTGTTCTAATTGTTCCTTTGTAAATGGAGATGCCTCAATTAATTTGGGGCTCCTGAATGTCCTCAGAGATGGTATGAAAAGCATGAGTTTCTCTGCTGGATTTTTTTTTCCAATTTGGTGGTTTGCCATGGAGTTTCCAACAAGTCTCCTTTGTATGCCATGGTTTTCTACAATGTTCACACCATGGTTTCTTTTTTCCCTCTGTTCCTCTCCTTTAATCACAAAAGCTGAACCTTCAATTTCTTGAATTTTGGGGATTTCAGGATTGTGCATCATAATCCTTCTCTTAGATTCTTCTCGTCTGATTTCTGAGAAAACTGCACGAATGGAGGGAAGAGGTTTTTGACCTAGAATTCGACCACGTACTTCATCCAAACTCTGATTTAGACCAACAAGGAACATATAGACCCGATCATTCTCCTCCCTTTTTTTGAACCGAGCAGAGTCATTGGGATTTTCCCAGTCATCATCATAGCACTAATCCAATTCTTGCCAAAGAGTCACCATCACATTGTAGTAACTGGTAACATCTTGATCACCTTGTTTGGATTTCCAGAGACGAGTCTTCAAGTAAAAAATTTGATAGGAATAGATGAGGTTTCCCATACATCGTTTGTCGTCGGTAGGAATAGATGAGGTTTCCCAATTGCTGGCTCCATAGAATTAATCAAGCAATTATAAGAAAGTTCTCGGACCTCCATTTTTTCAGAGAAGGATCACTTGGTCCAGGTTGTGCCGTTTCTCCAGTCAGGTGCCCTAACTTCCCCTTATATCAATTTCACGGATTGAGCCCATTCAAGGTAGTTTTTTCCGTTAAGTTTATGGATGGTAAGTTGCAGGTTGGAGTTCTGATAAAGGGCATCAACGGATGATGACGGCCCTGGTTGAACAGACAAGTTACTCCCTGATGAATCCGAGGAGGTCGTTGAAGGTGTTGTGCCGGTCATCGCCGTTTTCACCATTGCGGAAGTTGGTCCAGAGCAGGAGGCTTTGATACCATATAGGTTTTTGATAAGAGAATACTTTTATTCTCCAATAATTTTATTGAATCATAAACTGAATACTTATAGACAGATTTGGTTGAGAAAAGATAACCAAATCTGTTATACAAGGAATAAAATAAAAAACAGAAAGATTTCCTATCTAAAATCTGATTAAATCAGATTTTATTCTAACTACCTATCTAAATCTGAATGATTTAGATTTATTCTAACAGAATCTCCTAATAATCAAATCTGCATCAGATTATTAAGATCTCAACAGATTTGGTAACAAACTTCGACAAATACTCTATTAGTGGATAACAAATGGATTAATAGTTTGTTTTTGATCCATCCAATATCCATCCAATCTGTCCATTTGCCACCCCTTGCTAATACTTTGATTAAGGTACTGCTTCCCTGGTTGTTTCTTAAGTTAGGATTAAGCCATAGTGATTCCTAATTTTTCATATCAGGAACAGGACATGCTGTGCTATAGAGCAAATAATAATTTTCCCTTGTACTTGTGATCTCAAATAGTTATACTAGTATAACATGAAACTTACTGGAAACCAGGCTCATGATTTAAAAGTAGATAACAATGCCAAGGGCTGTTGGAAAATGAAATTTTTTCCGCCTTGCAAACTGCACTCCAATCCTTCTCATTTATTTAGTTTTAATCTGGTGGATAATTTCTGAACATTGTCTTCTACAAAATCCTCATGTGAGTTCTACCTCTTAGGCTCTTACCATGTCAGATTTTTTAACTTGCAGCCACAAGACAAGACTACATATTGGGCAATTGGTGAAGGATACATCAGCTAAACTTAAGCAAGCTAGTGACATTGATCACCATGTTGAAGTTAGTGTAAGTTTGGACCTTCATCTTGTTTTGTACTTCATCTTCATAAGCAAAGCAGTTTAATGGTCTCCGAGACTTGTTATGATTAACTTCTGAAATGCATGAACTTCTCTGAAAACTATGTTTTTTACTGAAATTCCTGCTGTCACTTTTGTAGTGAATGTCTCAATTGTTTTCCATTCATTTTTTATTGAATACAACAAAAATTTGTTATAATTATATATTGAGTTTAAGTGTGACATGATCTTCAATGTCTTTCACCTAAAAAAATTGTTGTATTTGCAGGCAAGCAAGAAGATAGCAGATGCTAAACTTGCAAAAGATTTTCAGGCAGTGTTGAAAGAGTTTCAGAAGGCACAACGTCTTGCAGCAGAGAGAGAAACAGCTTACACTCCTTTTGTACCACAAGCAGTTCTTCCTTCCAGGTGACTTAGCAACTATTATTGGAGTCTGTAAAAGTGGAAGGGGCAAGACTGTGCCCCTCCTTTGTTTTTGGGTGTGTGGCTTATGTTGATATGAACTGATTCTGAACAATGAAGAATAGGTTACTTTTAGAATACTACAGCTTAATTTGTCTGCACTTGGTTTTTTGGTGATCAATTGTGCTTCTCTAGTCGCTGTCAGTGCACTGTTATTAATTCTTATTACCTATACTTACAATGGTTATGACATTGGCTTTTCTTTTTGGCTTGCAGCTATACAGCTAGCGAAGTAGATGCTAGTTCTGATAAGACTCCAGAACACCGTGCCCTTCTTGTGGAATCTAGGAGGTGATCTCTCATATCTTATTGATAGTAATCAGTGATTTGCAGATTTATTTTCAGGAGATTATTGCATTGTTTCTAATAGGAGCCTCTGCTATCCTTATCAAATTTGGATATGATCTAAAATTAAAATGATATATGGTATGACAAACTACATTTTGAAATCTAATTTTAGGTCAAATATTAGTATTACTCGCTGAAAATTTACATTAGGCTGAAAAAGAATTGATACCAAAACCATTTTCTTTGTTTTATCCTTTTGGTGGTGCAAACGAGCTGGCAACGTGATCAATGGCAAGATCCTCCCATGTGTCTTTAAATTTGATGAAAACCTGAGCGTGAATTTATTTATCAGAAAAGGCTACCTCTCCAATTTTACTTGTGGCATTTATTACCTTAGCTCCTGCATATTCATCTGCAAAGTATTATTATGCTGAAAATAATTGATACCGAAGGCTGTCTTTATCTTTCGTTTTACATTTTCTGTGGTGCAATGGAGTTGGTGACATAATCAATGACAGGATCCTGCTATGTGTCACTAAATTAGATGAACAACTGAACTTACAGTTGTGTTATCAAAAAGCTACTTTTCAAATTCAACGTGTGGCATTATTTTAGTACCTCAGCTCATGCATTATTCATGCTGCAGGCAGGAGGTATTATTCTTAGATAATGAGATTGCCTTCAATGAGGCTATCATTGAGGAAAGGGAGCAAGGCATTCAAGAAATACAGCAGCAAATTGGTGAAGTTAATGAGATTTTCAAAGATCTTGCTGTGCTTGTCCATGAGCAAGGAGCCATGATAGGTAACTTATTTTTTGGACCATCTTGTTTTTGCTGATTACATGCATCCTTATATTAACTTTATGTATTTATTTTTCATTATTTGTTCATGCCATCTGATGTCACGAATTTTCTTATAGCAGATGATATTGGCTCCAACATTGAGAACTCCCATGCAGCAACTGCACAAGCAAAATCTCAACTTGCAAAAGCTTCAAAAACCCAAAGATCAAATTCGTCTTTGGTAAATATATAAGTTTTATTATTGCAATTTTATTATTTTTTCATGTCTCCGCCTGCTTCCATGGCATTAATTTAGATTTGGGACTTCCTGAATAGATGCATCTTCTATGAGGATTGACTTAAGGGCCAAAATAAAAAAGGGGATTGACTTAAATAATTTTGTATGGGCTTTCTGTATTGAAGTCTTCTTGACATACTTGACTTATGATTGAACTTATTATATGGCCAGAGTACATGCTTCATAATTTTAGGAATGGCAAAGAGCAAATCAATATAGGTGGCCTTTGGTTTCATCTAGTATGCTTATCAGTTTGCATATTGCATCCTATTTTCTGTATGTTGGTGCGATATGTTACAATTACTTTCAGTTTAATATCCTACTCATTGGAGTTATTGTAGATTGTCTACGATCTTGATCTTTGATGACACCTTTTTCATTTTTCCTGTTAAAACTTCACATGTATTTTTCTTTGTTAATCTCGTGTTCTTGTTTGTTTTTCCTTTCTAGACATGTTTGCTGTTGGTGATCTTTGGGATTGTGCTCCTCATCGTGATCATAGTTCTTGCTGCTTAGTTGAAGATACTCTCAATTCCATTATGGAGCTAATTATATACAGAGCAGCAGATAGCATCTCCCTTGCTGATGATTTCACTTGAGTGGTGTTTTACTAGGTCTCATGATTGGCCGGAGTTTGTTGCATCTGGTTTCAGTACATGATGTGGGAATCCACGTATGCATATTGTGATTTTGTTGTGGGGTGTTATGTTCTCTTCTCTATGTTGGTGTTTGGTGTTTTAAGGATGTGTCACGACTTGTGTAAGTTCTCTTCTTGTTTCTTTAATAAAATATTAATTCTTTGATTTTCCTTTACCTGTACAAGCAACACCAAAATTGGCCGTGCTGACTCTTCTTCAGCAATACCTTGATTCAGGATTATCTTTTTTGCTTTTTTTTATCCTTTTTTTCTTTTTAGTGGTGTTCTTTTCCAAAATTGTAAGCATCAGGTTTGTTTGGGTAGGTCTAAGGCTGTATATGGAGAAAAAAATGATGTATTCAATGAGTTCGGTTGGTGATTGGCATTTATTCGTAATGATACTTGCGCTGTGTGAACTTGTTCATGTGTTTTTTGAACGCTGAAAACATGATAAGGAGGCGAGGGAGGGGTTGAAAATTGCTATTGGTACTTTCTTAGATTTTGTTTTTGCTGTTAATCGACGCCTTTTTAGAGATTCGTAGGGTAAAATCGATCCTTCTAAGATTGGTCAATCTCTATAAAATCAAAACAACATTAATAAATTATGAATGGAGGAGTAATCTCGATCAACTTGGTCGAATTCCAAAGAAGTTTCACTGTCTTTACTCGAGAGTTTCCTGGCAATTTCTGCCAGGTAAATTCCGATGGCGACTTTGTAACCAACTGGTATTCAGTAGTTCATCTACATAGAGGCTTGTTTCCCTCTGCATATTTTGTCATGTCGTTCCAACCGTGGTTGCTAAGTTATTAAATTGTTTCCTTGTAGCAATGTTTTGACAACAGGCTAGAGAATTCTTGTATGGCACTTTCTTGGTGACTACTTGGTCCTCGTCGTTCGTTGTCTTTAAGTAGTTTCCAAGAGCAACTCTCGTTAAAAAAAAAAAAAAGATTAGGAGGAGGGGGAGTTGTCTTATTCAGGGCTTGCCACAAGACCAAGGGTGACAAATAGATAGATTGGATGAACTTTTTATCATAATTTATAAATAAAAAATAAATTATTAATCTATTGGAAAAAAGTTGTATAGCCCGCGTAGGGTTAGCAAAATGATCCATGAACCTATTATTCATCTAGCCTTGCCATACACAAATACAATTCAATCCATACATTGGTATACTGGTTTATAATGGATCACCCATGATTCAAAAAGATCAAGATTTTGAAAACCGAACTAGTCAAGGATCACCCATGATCCAAAAAGATCAAGATTTAATTCAAGAGACTAATTCAAGATTTAATAGTCGAACATTAACTAACATATCTCCAAATTTGAAAAGTTTCAAGCTAAGTCAAGTGTTATGTTACTAGAATCAATAGACTACATACATGTTTTAGTATATTACCATTGTTACTGAAGTCAGACATTGAAGATTCAACTAAGTATTCAAGTATGCAATAGATATAGATGTCAAAAGTCTAACCACTCAAGTCCCACATCAGTGAGAGAGCATATCACTCAACTATGCAAAGGCTATAAAAGACAAGCTTATGCACGTGGGTGGGTCGTAGGTAATATTAAGGCTTGCTAGTAAGCTTTTGAGTTTTTATTTTTTAGCTTTTGAGTTTTTTTTAAAAAAATATTTTTTGAAGTTTTAAAATGGTGTCGTTTTGTGGCATATAGCTTGGATACTAAAAAAATTGGGACCGCTTGACTCCTTGAACCGATGTTGGGTTAATCAATTCAGTCAATTTGAGATTGATTCATCGATATTTGACCTGGATGGTTTTTATATGGTAATTAGATCAGTGAAGTGATTAGTTCTCAGTTCAACCAGTTGAACCGGCCAGTTCAGTCATATCCTATAACGCCCTATTACCGATAATCTAGTGTATCTTACATACACTTGGATAAACAGTATTAACTATGCTACTACTAACGTAATCAACATACTAATCCATATCATTTAAACAAAATAATAATGGAGAGCCTTACGGAAAACTAAAAGTTATACATACATCCTTGCCTCAAAAGGGCACATTATATACATAAACTTTTCTATTTAAACTTAAAGCAACGTAAATAAATACAAGTTTTATAACTAAGCATAAAAACTATCATAATCTTCATACTTCTTTTTCTTGCCTTTGGATGAACTTCCACCTGTATTTACATGGTAACAAACGAGGTGAGAAATCACATTTCTCAGTATAAGCATACCAATACCAGCAGTTTAAACATTCGCAATGAATAAACTAAATTGTTACATAAGAATATAACTCTATGCAATATTTCAAATGTAATCTATAACTTTATCTAAAAGAAGCTATGATGTCAAATAACTGCCCATACAATCATTTGAAATCATCAAATAATACAATTGTCCATACAACTGTCACCGAAGGCAAATGCAACACAAACACAACAAACAAACAAACAATCTTCAATTAAAGCAAGTATTAAATAATGCAATGTCGAGATGATGTATGATTATGCTCAAATAAAAGTGTATGATAGTGTAAGTGCAGTGTGGTAAAACTTGGCTATTCCCCTGGGTAGGGAGGGAATTTGGTACAATAACAAGTAACCTCCTATAACCTACCAAGTAGGGAGGGTTTCTGCTATCATATCACGTAACCTCCTATAACTTACCATAAATTGGGTGGATATCACCACCAAAAACTAAGTGGATGCCTCCATTATCTGAACTCTAGGAATAGCAAGTCTGTGTGGAAAGTGATATGTGTGTGTGAAAATGCAGAGTTATGTCCTAACCCAAATATAACCACCACATAACTCTATACTAAGTCCACCTTTGCATTACTAACTCTACCTCTTCTCTATGAGAGCATTTCATGCACTACGGAATTTAACCAATGCCAACTAGACTTAGTACACTTCTACCTTTGTATATTGGCTCTACCTTAACTCTATGTGGGCACTTATACACCATGACACTCAACTTTTGCCAACTAGGCTCTATGACACTCCATTATTGCCAACTAGCCTATATACTTGTTTCTCACTTTCTCATCACTTCCGAAGTGATTTCTAAGCAACACTTTGTCACTCTAGAACTAAACTTTAAACTATGACAACCCATGCTTAATGGATGCACAAACTTCCCTTTACTTTCCTTTGTATGTAAGTCAATCCTTTCCTCTTAGAATGACTCTCTTTGGAACCTCAACAATCTTAAAAAGACTTGAACAAGGGATTGGAACCACTAGAATAGCTCAATTCTACATAAAAATCTATATGTTCAACTTTGTTCTAGGCACCTAAGTGCCCGTTCTTCAGCGCCTGAGCACTGGATGCACGCCTGAGCACTCTTCATTGAGTGCCTGAGCGCTCAATGCCCTGCATCACACATCTCTCTGGTGCTTGAGTGCTTGAGCGCTCCATGCATAGTAGCAAATCTGCAGAATTTTATAGATTGCTGCCACTATTCCATTGGATCTAGGCAGTGATCCAAACCACCAAAAATGGTTTCTAGGTAAATTTTAACACCACTAACAACTTCTAAAAATGTTGTAACACTTGTACAATCTATTGATTCACTTAATCTTGTGTTAATGATCAAAATGACATACACACTTCCTATTAACCTATACTCCATTTAAATCATCTTTCTAATCGTGTCTAATGACACAATTCACTAATCTTGATTCCAAAAAGCGGAAATAAAAAATTCCAACCATTGAATCCAAGATTCTAGCAAAGATAACAGACTTCACTCTTTAAAAACCTATTTTCCCCACATAAAAGCTTAACCTCAACCATAAAATGGTTTAAGGAAAAAGATTAAATGAAAGGTCAATAACCCTTACCTCTTGTAGACAACTTGATTCTTGAAGCCTTGATCTTGATCTTGCTTTTGAATCTTCCCTTTTGCTTTTATTTCTTCTCTTTCTGCTCTCTGCCGTGGGAAACCACAAAACATAAGAAGCAAAGTCTCATTTTGCTTCTTATAGGATATTAATTATCCTGTACTAAAACTCCCGGTCTGCTATAAACACCTAGATTCCTCCAAATCCAATTTTGTAACTTCTAACAAGTTTGAAATAAATCTTAAGATTCATTAAAAATCTTATTTCACCTTTTCTCTACTATTCCTTATTTGTTGTGGGTCAATCCGGTATTAAATGCACAACTAGTATGCTTAAAAATACCAAACTCACTCCAATTATCTTGAAACTTTAACAACACCATACTAAATTCAATTGTGACCTAGAAACAAATTATCCACACTTTTTTTCTTTCAAATAACAATTTATGTTATTTTCTAAGTCATTTTAGGATAATTTTCACACTCAGAGTTGCAACAAAGTGCCTAAACTAACTCAGTTTATCACAAAACTTAACTGATATGCTAAACAAGTAATATATTACCTTTGTACCCAATTACAAGCCTAACATAATTTTTTGGGATGTTACATATCCACCACTCAAAAAGTCCAAATCGACAGCCACTACCAATAGCTCCAATCCTTCCCGAACTCCATTAATCAAGAAAAAGAATGATCTAAGCTTTGACAGAGAACCAACCTGCCCCCTCTGGATCCTCCATGAATGACAATAGGCTTGGGTTCACCCTCATCGATGCCAACCTATTCTTCGCAAAATCAAACGCCTTATCGATCCAGTACTTGAACACGTGGATCCGGGAGGGCAGTGATTGAAGGGGTGTGCTTTGTTTTCACTATCTCTGTCTTTGTCTTTGTTAATTCTCTCTCTAAGGCAAGGAGAGAGAGGAATGAAGAAGAGGAAGAAAACCCGTGTTATGTGATTTTAAAGCATCGGGTCAATTTTGATTCAATTCGTTTCAACACCAATCCACATATTCAGTTTGGTTTCTTTGAGTTTGCTTTGATTTGAGCCTCATATTCGGGAATCAAGCCTTAGCTTTGGGTCACGTTTCTTTCCATGTTTGATTTCCATAGGCAAAAAGAATACATCAATTAATTGCTTTGGATTTTTTTTTTGGGTTGGGAGATGATAAAATTTGAGAGATTGGTAAAATGATTTTTTTTAAAAATTATAATAATACAATATTAAATGGGTGAGTTAGATATCCATCTACAAAAAAATATTAATGGATGAGTTGGATCTTCATTTATTAAATGGATCATGGATGGGTTGGATTTTTTTATCATAATTTTATGAATCTTAAATAGATTAATAGTTTATTCCTAACTCATTTGTTATCATCTGATGTAAAATCCATCCAACCTATCCAATTGACACCCTTAAGCCAAGGTGAGTTCTACTTGGAAACAACTTGGGTAGTAATAAAATATGAAACCATGTTGGTGGACCCTAACATAAAATGTGTTTTCTTCACTACATTTACACTATCCTAGCTACATTTAGGCTTTGTGTCCTCGGGATATGTAGCAAAGGCCAAATGAATTTAGGATCTATTGAAAATTTATTAAAACCATTTACCCCATCCATGACCCTTTTAATGGTTGGATGTGGAATCCTTCTATTAATTCAGTTTAATTAAAAGGATGGATGAGTATCCAACTCTTCCATTTGAAATAATAATTTGTTTAATAAAAAACTAACTCTATCATAAATTAACCAAGTTTTCTAAAATATATAGATGCATCTAGGCTCTCATTTGCCCAAATATATTTTATTATCCACCTTTGTATTTCTCTCAACTAATATACATCTATGCTCCTTTTGTATTCAAATACATTTCACTCTAGACCTTTGGATATCCAAAAATATTTTATTGGTTAATTTACCATCCATTGACTAAAACAAAACTAATCCATCCAAACAATTAAATCTATTAATATAATTGAATGGATTAGATTGATTTAGATACAGATGATTGGGATTTGGCTCCTCTATGTAAGGAGTTTACTCTAGAGGAAAAAGTAAAAGATCCTAACCAATGATAAGAAAAATTAAGGGTGTGGATTCTAACAAATCAATAGTTTATTATAGGAATTTAGCTCCTTTAAAGTAAGGAATTCACTTTAGAGGGAAAAGTGAGGGATCTCAACCATTGATAAGAAAATTCTCATAAGTGGTTAAGATCACTCACTTTTTCCTCTAAAGTGGCCTCACTTTATAGGAGTTAAATACAAACTCAGTGAGACTTTGTAGTGTTACTTACAAATAACCTACCAATGAAAGACCTCTAGCAAGAGTCAAACCTAAGACCTCTAGCAAGAGTCAAACCCAAGACCTCTTTAAGAGAAATTCTTAAATGCTTTCGGAGCAAGAGAAATCTTACTTTATGACATTGAATGTGTGCCACATCAGCTTTATAGGCCATTACTGTCTCCCACTCTAACTATATTTTTAATTGTATAATTGATGTGACACACATTTAATGGTACAAAACAAGAGATTTCTCATGCTCCAAGAGGGCATAAAAATATTTCCCTTGGTGTTGTTTTGATTTTACTAATTGTGCTAACTCAAAGCAATTCTCTCAACTTTGACTTAAAAGTATATTTTTTTCCTCCTAAAATTTGAGTTACATTGAACAATAGCCAAATAAAAGCATAGGTTAAATTTTTCTTTTTTAAATAAGAATAAGGTTCATATAGTTTCCACTAATTTGGGTTTTGGTTTTATAATTTATTGTTTTGGGTACCAATCCATTTAGTCTCTTACCATTAAAGTTTCTACTAATTTGAGTTTTGGTCCTTATAATTTATTTATTTTGGGTATTAGTCCATATAGTCTTTTACTGTTAAAGTTTTGGTTTATTAAGGACTAGTACCTTAATAAGTGGAAACTATAAGGACAACTCCTTTGTGAAAAATAGGGACTTTCACCTTAATGAGTATAAATTATAGGGATCAATACCTTAATGGTAGGGATTAAAATTTGAAAGAGTGGAAATATAGACATCAATATCCTCTCTCTCTCTCTATATATATATAAAGAGACCAAAACCGAAATGGATGAAAACTATAAAGACAAAAATCTTATTTAAACTATTGTTTTGTCTTACAAAGTTTTTCCATACTATGTGAGATTAATCATAACTCACAGTAGTAAGACTGCTCTCCCTACAAGTCAGTTATACGACCTAGCTTATTATTCTTTCGTTTTCATTAACAACGGCTAAATTTTATGGTCATGAGACTAACAAATTGAGGAATGTTCCTAAGCAGGTCAAAGTTAGCTTTCTAAAAAGAATGACTCTTGACTTAGATGGACCTTAATAACTGCGGGTTACAACATTTTGTCCTACTCCCACTTTCTTATTTAGTAGATAATATAATAATGTAATCACTAATCAGGATTTAATTTTAATTTATTCTCAATATAAAAGTTTTTATACTATTATTCAATCATATGTTAATACAAAATTAATATAATTTGATCATAATAACAACTACTTAAAAAATCATACACATGGAGATATAACATCACTTTATTGAGAAAAATATTTTGGTAGACATTACCTATCATAAGCATATCAAGTGTTATCATGTGTAAAAACATTCTTTAAAGATTGGTCTATTTCTAACTTAACACACATAACCTTGCATATGTCAAAGTGTTATTTTGAGTGTTTATGATAGACAATACCTATTTAAGAATTTCTCCATAATTAAATGATAGTGAAAATTATCACACTTACAACACATCAAAATTAAACTTTTGTAATAAACACTTTTGATTCATTAAGATTTATCAAATCAACTTAGTGCATCTTTGAATTTAACTCTCTTAGTAATATAAATTATTTAGAACACAAATTGATTGCATAGTCTAAGAATGGGTCTAAGGTAGTTAGAAAGTGAAATTTTAAAATGAAAAATATTTTACACTTGTTTAGCATAACAAAAGTATGAAGATATAAAAAAAAATATACCTTTATTTACACTGTTAATTTCACACCTGTATGAGAAATTGAGAAAGAACCATGGTTATATTGGGTTAAATAAAAAAAATCAAACAATTTTTTTTTCCTTTGACTTTTGAGAAAATACCTCAAAAACAAGGATAAGATTCTTTTAAAATAAGTTTGTTTATAAAGTAAACAAGTAATGATGTATCCACCATTGGATTATGTAATGGGTTAAGATAAATGATCCATTAAATAATCAAAAGGTGAATACACTCTTACTTACTCACTTTTAAAGAGCATTATCTCATAAACAAATATAATAAATACGAATATGTAGAAGTATTGAAGTACAAACTGCATTTAAAGAAAACTAAGATTGTTTTAAATCTTTGCCCAGTCTGCTGTTAGAATAATGTAATAAAGTGACAACAATTACAAGAGTTGATAACAAGATTGCAATAAATGTAACAACAGGCACAAGGTTAGCACATGCCTTTCTTCCACAAGGTATTCTCTGAATAATACCAGCATCATACATATTAGCATCATCATTTATCAACTTGAAGAAGCAATTGTGATTTTCCACCTTTATCTTTGTGTTGTAGCACATTGATATATTTGGTGCACCAAATTCAACCGTCGAGTAGCCACTTTTATTCAGAGGCTGCAAAAGAAAAGGGAAAGAAAGAAATTAAGGTCGCACTATAGAGTACTTTAACATTCAAGCCACAACTATTTTGTTCAAGCAAAGGGGCATTGAGCACTAATGGATAATAAAAGTAAGGGAAAATTTGTAACATCCTTCCTGGCAAAATAATTTTAAGAATTAATATAGAAGCTCAATAATAATTAAAATTATCTGTTAATTTTTGAATTATTCTGAGCTAGTTTAGGTATGATGCTATAACTCAAAAAGTGGTAAATGACTTATAATAGCTCAGAATTTAGTATAAATTACTTAGTTAATGAAAATAAACAATGAAAATTTATTTATGGACCACAAATAATTAAAATAAGTTGCGACAAATTTTGAAGAATTATCTGAGTAATTTTGACAATTTTAATAACACAAGATATGTGTTTAACAACCCGAATTAAAAAAGAAAGTAACTTAAAAGATAAAGAGATTTTAGGAAGATGTCAATAGAAGAATTGAAGTTATTTTGGAAATGGTTACAAGTTAAATTGGATACTTGTAAGCCTATTAGCTTATCCCCTTAAGTTTGATTTAACTCAAGGATGAGTAATAGAGTTTAATAACTATTAAGGTGTATAAGGATAATTGTCAAAGGATGAGTTTTGAGATTAAATGAAATCCTAAGATTTCCTATGATACTTATGGAAGTTAGAAAATTGGGTTATGAAAGATTAAAATATTCTTAAGAGATATGATTTTTCCAGTTGAATTTCATTATTATCCTTCTCCACCCTCTGTTCAGTCAAAAAGAAAGAAAAAAAAATATAAGAATAAAGAAAGAAGATATAAGAAAGAAAAAGAGAAAAGAAAAGAAAGAGGAGCAAAAATGAATATGGAGAGAAAGAGGAAGGGTAGTAGAAGCGTGAGAAGAGAGAAAGGAAACAAAAGAAGAGAAGAAAGAAAGAAAGAAAGGAAGGAAAGAAAAAGAAAGTACCAACCAAATAGAGATTGAGGTAGGGGTTGTTTTCTTGTGCTTGCTCATCTTCCTCTTGTTTCTTCAAATCTTTGAATTTGGTAACTTGGATAAAGAATATGAGTTATATGTTAGTTCAAAGAGAAAGAATGTTGTATTTGTGTTATGAATATGTGTTTGAGCTTGGATTTGGTCTTGAATTTCTATGAGCTTAGATTTGGTCTTGAATTTCTAGAGTTATATGTTTGTTTGATGAGAAAGAATGTTGTATTTGTGTTATGAATGTGTTTGAGCTTGGATTTGGTCTTAAATTTCTATGAGCTTGTGATTGAGTGAAGGAGATATAAGAATTACCCATTTTTGAATTGTCATTTTGGAGGTGATTTGAATGGATACCTATGGTGTATTTATGATGAGGTTGATATATATTTGATTGGTTTTGGGTTACTTTGGTCGAATACTCAATTTTTTTGTATAAAATCAGGTGGTAATCGATTACTACGAGTTGGATCTTGGCCGTGATATATACATGTCTTGACTACACATGTTTGCTAACAATTATTTATGATATTAAGCATTTAAATTAATCGTTAGATGTTGTTGTAATAACTTTTATACTTGAGATTATAATATTGAAAATTTAGTAATTTAAAATTGGACAATTGGCCAAGTAGGCCGAATTCTTGGAGATAGGGTAATCTCCTTGTAGTATTCAATGTTATGAGCTTTCTTATGATTACTTTGAAGTTTGAATTTTGTTAATATGATTTACTTGTTGAGAACTTGTGAATAATGATGAATTAAATAGAGTTGGGCACTTGTTGTATAACAAAGATTATGTTGCTCCTTGACAAATCAAGTTGAGCTAAGAACTTTGAATTTGTATTGCTCCTTTGAATGCAAAGTTGAGCTATTTGATGTGGATATGGGAATTTGCTCCCTTAATTCTTTAAGGTTGAGCTAGAATAAAAATGGTATTGTGTTTGAATATCGGTGTTCATGAGAATTGAATTTGAATTGTATATGAGAATTGTGGATATTTATCCTTGAATGGGAAAGAGAAATGATTCTAGAATGTTATTCCCAACATATGAGTATCCTCTTTGTATTTGAATAAATTTGACATTTTGCCACATGTGAATTTGTTTGGGCATTAGTGAATTATGGAGTTGATCCTCTGTGAGGGAAGGATATCTAGAATTCCATCAAAATTTTGGAGATGAACCTCCGTGAGGAAGGGGATCCAATATTCTCGAAACTCCTCACCAGTTTCCTCACTTGCCCTAGTTTCCCTCTTGTATGCAATGATATCTGGAATAGTTCTGCATGACAAGTGAATCGTCATAAATAGGTCAGAGTGTGCTAACCTGAAAGCAGACTATTGCCAAGCTAAATAGGATACTTGGAATAGTTCTATATTACAAGTGAATCATCATAAATAGGTTGGGATGAACCGACCTGAAAGTAGATTATTACCAAGTTAGAATTCAGGTTATGTGAGGTGACCTAGTTCTGAGGGAATTAGCACTAGATAATGAGCTCTGAGAAGAATTTGATATTGAATTTAACAATATTTGGAGTAGTTCTGTGTGACTGGCGAGTGGTCATGAATAGGTTGAAGTGCACCAACCTAAAAGCAGGCTACTACCAAGAGAATGTGAAAGGAATGGTATTGTGAGGATGGACATTCCCTCCACACCTTTTGAATAATGATAAGAATTATCAAAAGTGAGATATGAAGACTTAAGGTACTTGAAGAATGATAAAAAGGAATACAATAAATGATAAGATATAATGAGATATTTTGGAGAATGTTGAAAGATGACGAGTAAATATTTGTGATATATAACGAAATATGATATTTGATATGATTTGTTATTTTATGTTTTATTTTGCGAAATGTTTACGTATAATGATTATTATAAATGACTAGTATTGATACTTGATTTGTTTTTAGTAAAGAACATGATTTGATACTTTATGATTTATTAGATTGAGCAAATGATTTTTATAAAGAATAATAATTGAACCTCTGTTTCAGAAAGCGAAAGGACTAGGTTTGGCAGTTTGTTACCTTTCTAAAGAGTGTGTGTGTGTGTGTGCGTATGTGTGTGTGTGTAATTTGAGTTTTAAAAGAAAGGGTTTTTCCTTGAAACAACTAGAAATATTACGATGACACGTTTTTAATAAACTACTAAGAATTCTTAGAATTATCACCCTTGTTTCATTATTTTCCGTAATATTTCCAAGGAGTGCATCAGGTGCCAAAAGATAATACTTGAAGACAAAGGATTGAACAAGTTGTTTGGTTTTAGAAGTTTTGTAATTTTGGATGTATTTATAGTGACTCAGAGACATGATATGTAATTTTGTACACTGATGTATATTATTTGTATAATGTCTTGTACATTATATGTATAATCTCAACCACAATAGGTTTATATTTTGTATATCTCTCATATTTATTTTCAAATAATTTATGATAATTATAAGTGACATGTTTAATTATAGTTACTAATACGTAATTTCAGATACGTAATTAGTAATTATATTAAGGATGTTACATTATAATATCAGAGCAGTTCATCATGTTGAGTCGGGGAATGGACTAGCTATGCATTGTTATGCATTTGTCTTGTCTCGATGATGAGATGCATAGGTAGAATTGCATAACAACCTTGAATAAGAATGTTTATGGTTACTATTGCACTGTTACATGACATTGGGCTTGATCAACCCAATATGTAATGTTCTGTGCATACAGGAGACTATAGCATCTACCCGGCGTACCTCTACCAATAATGAATTGGAAAAATTCATAGGAGCCCTTTGGGTAGTGGCTAAAATCCATAGGTATGGAGGAGTAAGGGCTAAGTGCTACTACATTATGATAGTTTATAAAATTGTGATCATAGGTCATGGTAGGTTCTTGTGCCAAAGGATTGATTATTTGATTGTAATAGGTTGGATACAATCAAGAGAAGTGGAATTCTTTCGAGTATAGTGTTTGATGTAACACCCTCCTTAGGATGTCACATTTACGACTAATTACAGAAAAACCTTACCCAAGTTATAAATCATTTATTAAATAATAATAATACAAGTTGTAAAATTTTTCTTTTGTTTATAACATCATTAAATAAAATAATCAGAACATGAAATAGAACAACTAATAAATACACACCGTAATTATACATATAATTTTGTTTTTAAGGATACAATAAGTACAAACTTTTAGACAGAATTATAAACTGTTTGACTCAAAATAAACCACAAACTAGCCCAAGTACATAACTAAAAGTTCTAATCCTCCAAAGGATCCTCCTCTAATGGATCATCGGAAAATAGAAACCTTGGATGTCGTGTAGTCCTACGGACAAGAGTCAGTACGGTCGACACACTACTAAGCTCACAAGGGGCATGGAAACGACCATCTCAATAACGCCTAATAGATAAGGGTAACTCTAGGTGTACATAAACAGTCGTAGTAAACATAGGAACTCCATCGTATTCCCTACTTAGGGACACATTCAATCACCCTACAAAAACAATAGTCTCCATATCCACGTGAAGACGCCAGGCTTCGGAGCCTCCTTGGAACTCCAGTTTCATGAATCCCAGAAAACTTGGTAGAGCCATGTCACATCAAATTAATCCAAACAATAAGGATGATCTAGAGATTCACTTTCTATGCACTGATCACCAAAATGCTGTTCTTCCTCGTACTGACAACCCAAAGGTGCTCCTCTTCTCCTCCCTCAAAATCTTTACCGAACATAATGATAATATAGAAATGCATACAAAGAGGTGAGACAATCTACATCATTACTAGTATGATAGTATAGAAAATGATAGTACATGCAGATACGACATTTAATACATCCAATCATGTTATCACATCATACTTATTATCTCAGATCAATATAATTATCATATCATACTTATTATCTCAGATCAATATAATTATTATATCATGATGCAAACCAAATATGCATATGTACACAGACTCGTTCCTACTCCATGGAGCTAACCATAATTTTCAAAGAGAATGATCTAGAAGATCTGTCTATAGCTTCGGCTGCCTCAAGTCAAGTGTTATACAGTCTATCCATCGTGTACAATAGGCATTGAACTAGACAGTCTACACTAAATCGTGATTAAGAATAGCGTTTTGTCGAGATCGCTAGTGTGTTGCCCGGTACCATGACCCAGAGGAGCTACCAACTGTCCAGATGTGGAATCCTCCGCACACCAACGCCTCCAAGTTCACTCAATGAACAACACTACACCTATCGCACCCGCACTACGATGTAATTCATCTCTTAGGCAACTTGCCAATACCAACCAAACTGACACGTTTCTCTATGCATGGTGCATGATTCAAAATACGCATATAACGATACTACTACTTTTCACAACCACACGCCATCACTTGGCAGTATCATTTTTAACTGGGTCTACCACATTAACCTGACAGCAAACTAGTGTTATTTCCAATCGGGTAAATATTTTACCGCATTTTCACAATCGCGTAACCTTTTTCCAACATTTTCAAATCGTGTAAATATTTTTCAACGTTTTTGTAATTGCGAGTGTTTTTAAATCGTTTTCTCAATCGCGTAGTGATTTTAAATCATTTTCTCAATTGCGTAGCTTAAAAATCATTATTTTAAATACGTGTAAGGTTTTTCTAATATTTTTCAATTGCGTAAAATATTTCTTTGCTTTCTAAATTGAATTTCAAAACTTTCTTCATTATATATCTATTTTAGCCTTATTTACAACATTTCTTCTTGAAAATCCTTTAAGTCGTATTTTCTACTGTTTCCTTCAAAAATTACCTTTCTTGGATTTAACCAATATTTACAGCTCGAAACTTGCTAATGCACTTCAAAACCCAACGGGTGAGCTATACGTAAGTACTTTTCAAGTATTTATTTTATTTCTCATCCTTACTTAATTTCCCTAATTAAGCTCTAAAATAAATTCACTACCTTTTATTCTCTAAAATTCATTAAATTGAGTTCTCATTAATTTACATAATTCCATGCTTAGGAAATAATATTGGATAAAAAATACCATGAGTAGGCATGTTGGCCAAAAATCATTATATGTTTTATAAATCATCTTTAATTATTTTTCTATCATCTAATTCCTTGTAAAAATTATTAATCCAATTTATTATTATTAAATCACTTAATCCATGATTAAGAAAATAATTTAGAACACCTTGTCCTCTTTGTGGTGATGTAGGCCGTGAGCCTCATGGGTTCTTTGGAACCCTCATGCAATTCCTTATCATGTTATTCACATTCTACTACATACAACAACTATCATGCCTTCATAAACACATATTAAAACATATAACCAAAACTGTAAACATGCTTGCATAAAAAATCATCACAAATAAGAAAAACTTTAAACAATCAAGTGAATGAATCTTTATGGATTCTTCACCACAAACAAGTCTATTTTCTTACCACCAATACATGGTTGATGAGATTAAATCTCTCTCTTACCTTTAAGGAAGACAAACTCTTCTTGGATGCTTTCCTAGAGATTTCATGACCCTCCAAGAACAACCCTAACAAACTTAAACAAATCTTAAAGTCATAAACTAAGCTTAAAAATGAAAAACCATGGATCAATCATGGCTTAGAACTCAAGAATCAACTTAGAAACAAGAAACAAGGATTCTTACCTTGTAGAGTAGAAAATTCAACCTTGTTTTCCACTAGATGATTGATTTTGATGAAACTTATAACATGAAAGATGTTTAGAATGGTGTTTAGGTTTAAGAAGTAGTGTTGGATAAAATTATAGAAGAGTGCAGGTAGGGTTAGGTGCGGACGCCATGAGCTCCTTGGAGGGGAAGAATGGAGTTTTCTTGGTTCTTGGAAGAGAGAGAACGGAGAGAATAGCTTTTAGTCTTTGATAAGATGAAGATGAAGTGAAAATGTTCTAATTTCCCTAAGGTTGGCCGTGTAGGAGTATAGATAGAATAGGAGATATTTTGTTTGATATTTTTACCTTGTAGATATTTTTAGGGGCTAGGATATTTACCACAAAAGATAGACTTGAAAACTTAGCCATGAACCTTCCATTTTCATGCCTTTGGCCGTGGAGCTTAATGGTGAGGCAAACCAAGTTTTAGTTCAATTGGTTTCCTAGTTAAGCTTAAGCCATTCTAGTTAGATTTCTTAGTTCCTTGGCTAACCATCTAGTTACCTAAATATGACTAACAACCTTCTTGATCATGCTAGAACATTCTTGTAACTAAGGCTCTAATGAGTAGCAAACTAAGTTTGTTCCATTTAGTTACTACTTAGGCTTTTTAGATTAACTTAGATAAGTTTAGGCTACTTAGTTAGGTTATCTAGTTTTCAAGCTAACTAGTCCAACCATCATCGTTGACTACATCCTATTGGCTTAAAAAATTCAAGCCACTAATGTTGACTAATTCCTATTGGTTCACCGAATTGTAAGTCACAAAGACTTTTCTGGGTCTATTGTCCACTGGGCAGAAGGTACTGCTTTTAAATCAGTAGGTATTATCCAACAGATAATAAAATAATATTTAAATATAAAATATTTTTATTTCACAGATAAATTCTAAAAATTAAAAGATCGGTACACGTATCACTAAGAATTGAGTTTAGTAAGATCCCCCAGCTCCGAATAATCAGTCAAAGATTTTTCCCTAGCCCAAAAATTATTATTTTCCTGACTCGGAGTAAATCACACATGTAACGCACCTAAATCTAACAACCGCAACGCAATCGTCATTACACCACAGTTACTAAATCTAAGTGTGTCACAGTCATGATAAAGGTAACTTCTAATTCTCAAGAGTCCATTTTTTTTTCTTTTTGATAAATATGCGTAAGTAGGAAATACGAGCCTCGAATGAAATATAAATATACTGACTCATCATCGAATACAACATCATGTTAATACAAATACATGTCCATAATAAATGAGTAAAATAGAATTATACAAATATCAAATTTAAATCTTTCGATACATAACGAAGACTACCAAATAAAGGTTCGGCCTTCACCGAAGTCAAATACGTGAACGGAAAGATCCTGCACATGACCTTCCTCGCCATCTGTGACTGATAAGACTCGCCCTTGCCATATCTCCAAAGGAAAAGGAGTACGAACCTGTGTCATAACCGAAACCTCTCTAGGGAAGAGATTTTGGTTACTCCACATTTCCCCAATGGGTATAGGGAACTCCACACGTAAAGGAACATGGACAATGTTTGTCCCATCACCGGGTTCATTTCTGCTCTGCACAAAGGTTACATCTCCCACATAGACGACAAGTCTAGCTTCACGCTCGAAGTGCCAGGCTTCCGCGCCTTGAAGGAACCGGATCCAATCGCGAAACATGTAGGGCGTTGGGGACGTCATCACCAAGAAGCAGCAATCGATTCTCCAGTACAACTAGTCGAGTCCACTCGTACTTTTCACTGTTTCTATCCAAATTGACACAGAGCAGGGTAATACAGGAAAGAGGTGAGACACCCATCTTTCATTACCACTACGGCAGTAAGAAAACCACACTATGCAAAGCGCCCACAAGGCAATACAGTTCATGCATTTATCAACAACAGTAACGGAATTTATAATATAGGCAGTTTTATTATAAGCAATCATAAGAATCAATAATAACAGGTAAACATTAGTAAAACTTCACGCAGTCATCCAGGTCTCAGATACTGGACAGTTAAACATTTCAAATAATTATAGCAACCAGATTACAATAGTATAAATTATTATATAAAAGAGTGATGTATGACATGCGGACTCATAATACCGACTCACAATGCCGACTCACAATGCTGACTCACAATGTATGTGCACTTGGTACCAAGATTTTCCATTCCATTTCATTTTCAAAGATGAACGTTCCGGTAGATCTGCCTCCCTTAATGACAGTCTACGGGACCACGAAGAGAATAGTGTTTGTGATAACATCATCACCTAATGAACCACCGCGCCTCACGGTCCTCATAAGATCCATCCAGGATCACACTATCCAAATCTCGTTTATTTACCATAAAAAGAATAGTGATTTGTCAGGCTTGTAATGCGTGCAATCAGCATACGCCGCGTCTTACGCCCCTCTAAGATCCATCACAGACCTCACCATTCAATTCTTATTAAATCATTGCGTAAAGAATAATGACTTGTCGACCCCGTAATACGTGTTATCGGCATGCACCGCGCCTTACGCCCCCCCGTAGGTCCATTATCGACCACATTATTCGGTTTGCATTCATAGGCCCATACAGCCTTTTAACAGTCATCGACTGAGCAATTTGTTCAATGCATACTGGTTCAATGCGTAATCATAGGCTCATCCAGCCTTTTAACAGTCATAGACTGAGCAAATTGTTCAATACGTTAACTTGATTCTTAATCAGAGGCTCATCCAGCCTTTTAACAGTCAGCGACTGAGTAGTTTGTAAAAATACATGCAGACTCGTGCATGATCCTAGGCTCATTCAACCCTTTAACAGTCATCGACTGAGCAAATGTTTAATGCATGATGACTCCATGCACAATCATGTTCACCAACATTCCACAATATACAATCTTCCATAATATGCCGCAATTAGGCCGATACAATATTAATAAGTCTTATGAGATTATCGTAGAGTTCCATTCTATCGAATTGATCAAGTTCCTTGATCTAGTCAATTATGCAATCTTTAGGTCAACTAGCCCTTAGAAACTTTGGCCTCACATACCTTCAAGGTTCTAAATTTCCTTTCCGCATTATACTCTAGTCTCTTAATACCAATCTCTTAGTCTTTATTTTACATGGGATCAATCTCATTCCTCAACATTATTAAATACTCATGGTTTATCAATTATCATCATATCCATATTAGGGATTTTTCATGTCTTTGAACTCCTAATCTCCAAAGATGCACAAGGGCATCAATTAAACGTTAAGTTTTTCATAATCAGCTCCACTGTGATTATAAATCCTTTAGTGTTCAATTACACAAGCTTTATTACTTACTAACTCAATCCAAACTCTCATTATCATGGGTCAAAACCGTGGCCCTTCAAGTCCTCAAAGATCCAATTTCTTTCTATTTTATGTATTAACTTCTTAATCTCAACTTACTTAATTTTTGATTTATCAAAGTCATTTCAATTCCTTATGATTTTAAGCCAAATCCATGGCCATCATTTGTCATCAAAGTTTCAATTCTTCACCACATTATGCATTAGTCACTTGATACTTAATCACTCAAATTCTATTCCTTACAAGATCAATTCAATTCCCAAATTTCCAAGGTCCAAACCACGGTTTCATAAGTCCTCTAGTTTTCACTTTTTCTTTCCTTTTTATGTACTAGGTCATCATTATCAATTCACTTAAATTTTAGTTCATTACGACCAATCCAATTGCCTAAGGTTCAATGCCAAAACCGTGGCTTCATAGGTATCTAATGTCCAATCTTTCTCTTTCCACTTTTATGCATAAGTTTTCTTAATACTAGTTCACTTACATTTAGTTCATCAAACTTAATCCCATTGCCTCTTTATCAAGACCAAAACCGTGGCTTCATGTGGGGTATTAAACCCTTGGAATTTCATATTCATAAGTTTTATTTATCATCATTTAACATTCAATTTCATAGCTTCCTTTTATTATGTACAAAACAAATTTATCAATCAAGAATCATCTCAAAACCGTGGCATCAAGTCAAGTTAGGAAACTCCACATTTTCCATTTAACAACCTTTACTTGATCAAGCATATTCAACACATCAAACATATTCAAGAACACAATTCAAGCATTAATCAAATTCAAGAACACTATATCATACAAATTTTTACAATTCAAGTAAGCATACAAGGATAGAATTCTCCATCAATATACACACAAGGTTCCCTCACCACCATAAGTGGTTGAAGTGAGTTATCTCCCTCTTACCTAGAGGAGACAATGCAAGAAAATAACTTCTTGGTTCCTTGATTTTGCAATTTCGGATTCCACCTTCAAGAGAACCATAAAGTGATCAAATTCTCATATTTACAAACTAAAGCTTGAAAAGAATGATCCTTGGTCACATAGGTAACCAAGGAAAACGAAATTGAGAGGTGAATTGGAAGAACTTTACCTAAAGCCTTAAGCTTGAACTGCTTGAGATATATTTTTGGGTGATTTTCGGATTCCACACACCCAAGAACCCTAGAGTGTTCAAAATCACTCAAATCACACATCAATGATCAAAAGAGAAGTCGTTGGTCACATAGTAACTAAAGAAAATGAAAATGAGAAGAGAATGGAGAGAAATCAAGAATCTTTACCTTGGAAGACAATGGAGACAAGGTTAGATTTCGAACAAACCTTCCAAATGAAACTTGTAGAGAAGTTGAAGATGAATGTATAAATGTGTTTAGTGGAGAGAAAAATCAAAATGCTTGGCCATCGATGAAGGAGTGATTTTCAGATTTGGAGGGGGAGAGGTAGAAAGGTTGGATTTTTGAAGAGATTTCCTAAAGAGAAAGTGTAGAGGAGAGGTTGAGAGAAGTCTATAAATGGTGTTTATGGAGAGAAAAGTGAAGAGAAACAATGGTGGTGGTGGCTGCCATTTTCGGATTCAAGAGGAGGAAGAAGAGAAGAGGTGGAGAGAAAATGGAGGTAGAAATAGAAAATGGAGAAACTTTCTACACAAAGAAGGTAGAGGAAGTGAGTGCAAGTGTAGAAATGGGCTTAGAGAGGAGAAAAGATGAGCAAAAATGGAGGAGGAGGGGCTGCCATTTTCGTGCTCATGGTGGAGGTAGAGAGAAGGAGGAGAAAAAGATGAAGAAGATGAAGTGAAGAGAGAGAAAGTGATAGGTAAAGTGAATTAGGGTTTGGTGGGTTTAGGTTAAGTGTGGATGAGTCACATTTTTGCCCTCCTTGGCATGAGTGGGCTGCTGAATAGAGGAGAGAGTGAGGGGAAAAATTTGGCTTCTCATGCAAGCCAAGGGTGAAAAGGCAAGGAGATAGGTCATTTGATGGTCAAAGCTTCTCAAAGAAGCTTTGAAAAAACACACAAATTTGAATTAAAGTGGATTTGATTTGACATAAAGTGGATTGCATTAGGATAAGGTGATAACATTTCTAATGCATGTTATTATCCAATGGATAATAGTTACAATTGACAAAAGTCAGTATTAATTTATCTGACAGATGAAATTTACACAGCGTTTTACTATTTCGCCTGTTAAATTTCTTGAAAAACGTAAAATCTCGTAAACTGTGTCCAGCCTCGGGTTTAGTAAGATTCCCGTCGACGTTTCCACAGATTAAAGTTATCTGGAAAAATATTTCATTTTCTTGGCTCGGATCAGTGCGCACGCAAAACGAGAAATATATTAAAATATTCGACGCTTCCTGAAAAATCTCAGAAAATGCTCAAAAATTACAAATATTATAAAATGACTATTCATCTTATCATTTTCCAATTTTTTGAAGCATTACATTCGTTTTCCAGACTCTGCTCAATACACACGTAAAACGAGAAATATATTAAAATATTCATCATTTCCGAAAAATTCTGAAAGAATTCACATAAATCACAAATATTAGAAAATGACTATTCGTAATAAAATTTTCCAACTTTGGGAGTGTTACAGTCGTTTTGCCAATTCTGCCCAATGTGCACGTAAAACGAAGAATAATATTAAAATATTCTACGTTCTCAGAAAAATCCAGAAAAATTTCTAAAAATCCCAAATATTGTAAAATGATCATTTATCCTGAAATTATTAATTTTTGGGATGTTACAACACACAAAGATAAAAAACAGTCACTGAATAGTCAAAATAAATTTACAGCACACAAAAATAACAAAACAGTACAATTCAGACATTTCTATAAATTAGCAAATTTTGGGGTGTTACAACTCTCCCCCATTAAAAGAAATTTTGTCCCCAAAATTTATCGTACCTTAGAAAAGTTGTGGGTATTGCTCCTTCATTTTATCTTCCAACTCCTAAGTAGCATCTCCCATCACTTCATTCCAGATTACCTTAACTAATACAATTCCTTTCCCTCGAAGCTGTTTCATTCTCCTGTCCTCAATCTTAATAGGAAGCGTCTCATAAGTCAAATTTTCTTTCAATTGTACTTCATCGGGCTGAATGACATGAGTTGGATCGAGAATATATTTTCTTAACTGAGACACATGGAATACATTATAAAGATTGGAAAGAAAGGATGGTGAAGCTATTTGGTAGGCTACTGGACCTATCCGACAAATAATTTGATAAGGTCCAATGAATTTAGGAGTGAGTTTTCTGGATTTGATAACCCTTCCAACACCAATCGTAGGTGTCACTCGCAAGAACACATTCTCACCTTCCTCAAATTCAAGAGGTCTCATTCGCTTGTCTGCATAGCTTTTCTGCCGACTCTGAGTCGTCCTCATTTTCTCCTGAATCATATTTACCTTTTCCATTGTTTGTTGCATAAGATCAGGTCCTATGGTCATGCTTTCCCCATCCTGATACCAACACAAAGGTGTTTGGCATCGTCGCCCATACAGTGCTTCATAGGATGCCATTCCTATACTTGAGAGAAAACTATTGTTGTAGGTGAATTCTATCAGAGACAAGAATTCACCCCAACTCCCTTGTCGTTCTAATACACAAGCTCTCAACAGATCCTCCAACGACTGGATAGTCCTCTTAGTTTGACCATCGGTCTGTGGATGGTAAGCAGAACTCAGACGTAGGTTAGTTCCCATGGCTTTTTGTAAACTTTGCCAAAACCTCGATGTAAACCTTGAGTCTTTATCGGAAATGATATTGGAAGGTATACCGTGAAGTCTAACAATTTCACTAATGTACACCTGGGTTAATCGCTCCAATGAATACTTGATATTGATCGGCAAGAAGTGCGCTGACTTCGTAAGCCTATCAACTATAACCCATATAGAATCATGACCTTTCCTAGTCTTTAGCAATCCGGTAACAAAATCTATTGCGATACTGTCTTATTTCCATTCTAGAATAGTTAAGGGTTGTAACATGCCGGCAGGTCTTTGATGTTCAACTTTTGCCTTTTGACAAACAAGGCAAGACGCCACACGTTCTGTAACATTACTCTTCATCCTTGGCCACCAAAACATCCATTTTAGATCTTGATACATCTTGGTCATCCCCGGATGCATACTCAACCTGTTGGTATGAGCTTCATCAAGAATTGCTTGCCTAAGATTGGGATCATTAGGTATACAAATCCTTCCTTTGAACCTTAAGACCCCATCAGATCTTCCCTCAACCGTTGCCTTATGACCTTGCTTCAAGAATTCTTTCTCATTTTGCAAAAATGAATGATCTTCTTGTTTTTCTTAGATTTCTTCCAACAGGCCATTCAAAACAGTAACTCTATTTAGACGAATCCTTCCTGGTACTAATTCCACAGATAACCACATATCCCTAAACTGCTTGATCAACTCTTCTTCCTTTATCATAATTGTAGAGACACTGATTACCTTCCTACTTAAGGCATCTGCCACTACGTTTGCTTTTCCTGGATGGTATTGAAGTTGGAAATCATAATCCTTCAAAAACTCTAGCCACCGTCTCTGCCTCATGTTCAACTCCTTTTGATCGAATAAGTATTTCAAACTCTTATGATCACTGAAGACATTGAATGTGGCTCCATACAGAAAATGTCTCCAAATTTTTAACGCAAAAACCACTGCGGCTAGTTCCAAATCGTGCGTTGGGTAGTTCCTCTCGTGTACCTTCAGCTGTCTCGAAGCATAGGCTACCACATTTCTATTCTACATCAGCACACATCCTAATCCCTAGTAAGAAGCATCGTAATACACTTCAAAAGACTTGCTTGGATCTAGTAAAATCAATACTGGTGCAGTCGTCAATCTCTTCTTCAACTCTTGGAAACTTTCTTCGCATTCTTCTGTCCAAACAAAAGCTTGACTCTTCCTTGTGAGTTGTGTAAGAGGTCTTGCTATCTTGGAGAAACCTTCAATGAACCTTCGGTAATATCCAACTAATCTAACAAAACTTCAGATTTCTATCACTGTTTTTGGCCTTTTCCATTGCAGAATGGTCTCCGCTTTCGTTGGGTCCATCGCAATACCTTCCTTGGAAATCACGTGGCCCAAAAATTGAACTTCTTCCAACCAAAATTCACATTTCGTCAACTTCGTATACAACTTCTCTTCTTTCAAAAATTGAAGAACTATGCTGAGATGTTCAGCATGCTCTTCCGGATCTTGAAAATAAATCAGAATGTCGTCAATAAAGACAACGATAAATCTGTCTAGGTATGGATGAAAGATCCTATTCATGTAATCCATGAATATTACAGGAGAATTCGTCACTCCGAATGGCATTACTTGATACTCATAATGTCCAAAACGAGTTCGGAAAGCTGTCTTAGGTATATCCTCTACCTTGACACGAATTTGATGATAACTTGATCCCAGATCTATCTTAGAGAAAACAGTTGCTCCTTCAGTTGGTCCATCAAATCGTCAATCCTTGGAAGTGGGTACTTATTCTTTATCGTGACCTTGTTCAATTGGCGGTAGTTCACACAAAGATGTGAAGTTCCATCCTACTTTTTGACTAGCAGTATTAGAGCTCCCCATGGTGAAACACTTGGTCATACAAACTGTTATCCCAATAGTTCCTCCAATTGCTTCTTTAACTCTATTAATTCCGATGGCGACATCCGATACGGTGCAATCGAGATAGGACTAGCTCCTGGTACAAGATCGATAGAAAACTCTATCTCTCATTCCCATGGTAAACTGGGTACCTCATCGGGAAAAAACCACGGGAAACTCATTAATGACAAAAATAACGTTCACGTCTTTCTCACTCTTGACTTCTAAAGAAGACAACAACATGTATCCTTGAGCTCCATCCCTCAATAATTGTAACACCCCATGATCTAATAACTATGGCACAATCGTCATTACACCACAGTCACTAAATCCAGGCGTGTCACAGTCTCAACAATAACTTTTTCAAAATAAATATTTCATTTATACATAGATGGAAGTTATAAGCCCCGAATGCATACATATTTAGTACCCAACCATTTTAAAACACAACCACTTTAAGAACAACATACTCCATATATAACATTTTCGTCTTTAACACAAAGCACTGATAACACGATATATAGTACTTACATATTCAAATAAAAGGTAACGGGTACAAAAGTACAAAAGGGAAAAGTAGTAACCCTGGGATAGGTACTACTAGCAGACAAAGCCGCACCCCCATACATATGTGACGCTCGGAGTCCCAATCGACATGTCAGACATCAATGCCTCCATGAAGTTGCACCTGTGCGTAACCGAAGAAATCTCGTCCAGACGCTATATCAAAAATAATGAATTAGCTTAATCCAACCAGTAAGGATATGGTCCCTCATCTTCTTCCTCACGATCTTTTATCAAGTGTATATATATATATATATATATATAATGAAATACAAGAATACAGGAAAGAGGTGAGATATCCTACTTATATTACCAATTATGGCAGTAAAGAAACAGAACGGCGCAGAACGCGCACATAGCAGAGCAAGAACATTAAATAGTAATAATCACATACGATAAAAGAAACAATAACAAAGTCTCAAATAATGAACAATTAAAACATTTTAGATAATCATGACATCAATAAAACAATAGTATAGTCATCATATAAATGAGTGTTAAATGATATACCGACTCACAATGCATGTGCACTTGGTACCAAGATTTTCTATTCCATTTCAAAGATGAACGTTCTGGGAGATCTGTCCCCCTCAATGACAGTCTACACCGAACCACGAAGAGAATAGTGCTTGTCAGGCGCGTGATGCGTTGCAACGGTTTATCATGGCCAAGGGTATAATAAGGTGATAACATCATCACGAAATGAACCACCGCGCCTCACGGTCCTCAATCAGATCCTTCCACGAGATCACACTATTCAATTCTCGCTCATTTACCACAAAAAGAATAGTGATTTGTCAGGCGCGTAATGCATGTAATCGGTATACACCGCGCCTTACAGTCCTCAATCAGATCCATCACAGACCTCACCATTCAATTCTCATTCATAGGCTCATATAGCCTTTTAACAGTCATCGACTGAGCAAATGTCCAATGCATGTTGACTCCATGCACAATCATGTATATTCAACATGTTCACATATATTTCACAATACACATTTTCCATAATATGCCACAATTTGGCCAATTTAAGCATTAACAGAATTCTTAGTCCCAAGCACGGACCTACAATAGTATAGTGTTAATTTCTCAAGAGTGATAGCACACTTTTAGAAGTTCATTCTGGGGTTTCACCCTAGCTCAACAAGTCTTATGAGATCATCATAAAGTTCCACTTTAATTAACATCTATTATGGAATCATTATAAAGTTTCACTTAAATTAACATCTCTTATGGATTCATTTTCTAGAGGGATCCTCTTGAAGTCCTTATTGAATCTTCATTCCTTTAGATTGCTCAAGTTCCTTAATCTAATCAATTATGCTCACTTAAAATTACTCTAAGGGTATACAAATTCTCTTGTTCTTCCCTTATGTTCAAAATCATTCTAAGTCTCCATTTTTGCACTACATTTTGTGACATTTTGCCTTAAGAATCCATGAGCCTCATTATAACAAAGTCTAACCCTTTTTCCTTCACCACAATGTTGATCACTTATCATTTAATCACTTAAGACCCAAGGTTGCACAAAGATCACAACTTAACCCAATAAATCTCCTAGAGGCCATGAGCCTCCCAATGGTATGAATCTAACCAATCTTTTCACCACATTGTTAGTTACTTTCATTAAATTACTTAAGTTCCAAAGTTATTACAAATTTAAGTCTTGAACCCTAACAATTATTCAAGAGGCCGTGGGCCTCCCAATGGGTAGGAACCCAAAGTTTTCCATTTTATTCATTTGCCTTTTAACTCTTCATCACCTAAGTTCCAATCTTTACAAAACCACACCTTGAACACCCAAAAATTTGGCCTCTTGGCCGTGAATCCAAAAGGGCAAAGAACCCTAAAATCTCTTCACATAACAATCCAGGCAATCCAATATATTTTTACATATTCATCAAGACATATAATAATGATCAATAAATCATACAAGTCAAAATAGCACAAAATCATGAAGAACATCACAACCAAGAGAGCAATCCCACATGGATTCCTCATCAACAACATAAAGAAAATGTTTCCTCACTACCAAGATAGGTTGAAGAGGATTATCTCCCTCTTACCTAAAGGAAGAACACGAAAATGGCCTCCTACATGGCTTCTTGGTGGCTTGGTTTTGGGGCTCCAAAAACCCTAAAAATCAAGTTCAAAGAATCAACACCAATGGTTGAAAAAGAAGAGATTCATGGTCATAAATATAGCCATAGAAACGAAAAATAGGAAGAGAAAGTGAAGAATCAAAGAGTTACCTTCAAAGTCTCAAACTTTGTTCTTGAGAGAAAGTGAAGAAGATGATGGATTTTGAAGAAGATCTCTAAAGAGAAAATGTTTGGAATGAGAAGGAGTGTGTAGAAATGGTGATGGTGAAGTGAGAAAATGAAAATGGTGATGGTCACCTATTGGGGCTGCAAAAATCGTGAGGGTAAAGGAGAAGAAAAAGAAAGAAAATGGTGAAGATGTGATCTTTATGGATGGATCTAAGAAGAATGATGTCTAGGATGAGTAGTAGTAGCTTAAGAAAAATGATGACTTAAGATTTTTGCCATGGTAGAGGTGGGTGGAGATGGTAGTGCCGTACAGAGGGTGAAGGAGAAGAGAAGAGGAGAAAGTTGAGAGAAAAAGATGAAGAGAGAGAGATATAGAGAAAAAGTAGTAATTTTTGTGTGTTTGAAATTGGAATGAATATGGTAAAGTGAGAAGCACAAATTTTGGCTCTCAAAATGGGTATTAGCTTTGTGGAGTTAGAGAGAAGGAGGAGAAAAAAATGGTTGAGAGAAAAGTGTAGAGAGAAAGTGATAGTAATTGAAATGGAATGAAATGTGCAATTATGTGTATTTTGTGTAAGTATATGAATTAAAATGTGTGGCCACAAGGAGCCCTAAAATATGTGTGGTGGAGAGGAGGAGAGAAGAAATGTGGCTTCTTGAAGAAGCTAATAGGAAAGTGCAAGGAAGCTTCCTCCAAGCTTCTCCAACAAGCCAAAGGAAGGTGCTAGGAGGCTTTCTTCCTTTGAAAAGTCAAAGTGATGTCATGGTGATGATGTCACCATGGTGATATCAATAAAGTGTTCTCTAAAATATGACTAACACTGTATCAGATTCATTATTAGTGGATAGAAATCACAGTTAACAAAAACTAATATTTATTGTCCAATGGATAATAAAATTATTCTGTATTTTTTATTTATCAGATAAAAATATCGAAAAACATGAAATCTCGTAAACCGTGTCTGGCCTCAGGTTTAGTAAGATCCCTTGTTGATGTTTCCATAGTTCAAGGTTCTCGAAAAAAAATTTCATTTTTCCGACTCTGCTCAATACGTACGTAAAACGAGAAATAATATTAAAATATTCTGCATTCACAGAAAAATACAAAAAAATTCACAAAAATTAAAAATATTATAAAATGACTATTCATAATGAAATTATTAATTTTCGGGATGTTACAATCATGATTTGACTTTAGCGGCAGTTAAAAATTCAGAATCCTTATCCTTAGGAAAAACTAAGGTTTTATTAGAACAGTCCAGTAGGACATGGTTAGAAGATAACCAATCTATTCCTATGATTATATCCATTTCAACGAGAGGTAAACAAATTAAATTAACAGAAAAGACTCAATCATGAATGTTAATAGGGCAATTCAAGCATACTTTAGATGTAACAACAGGCTTGGCAGTTAGTGTAGAAATAGTTAATTGAAAACTCAATGAAGACACAGGCAATCCCAAACGATCCACACAATTGCACCCGAATCATATAGTACATTTAAAAGATTACATGCTACGACACCTTCTCCCTGAATAAGATCCTCAGATTGGGAAGCTTCAGCCTTGCTCATCGTGTATACTCGCCTTCTAGATTGCGGCTTAGTAGCATGAACGTTACTCATAGTTGACTCCCTTTTTGGTTAGTTGCAGTCCTTGGAAACATGACCTGGCCTTCCACATTTAAAGCAAATAAGTCCCTTGATTGAACAGTCTCTTGATATGTGGCTACTTTCCCACATTTAAAACACCTTGGCGTAAACGCCATGGTTTGACCAATTTTGTTGCCACTGGGACTTCCCCCAAAAGATGGACGTTGGGGCTGGTTCCCCAGTTGTCTCGAGTATGGTTTGCGCTGAAATCGGCTGTTATTATTGTTTCCTCCTCTTTGGAGCCTAGACGGTCCAAAGTTGCGATTCCTCGGGTCTCGTGACGGCTCTAGTTCCTCAAGTCTATGACATGTATCTTTTAAGGCAGGGAATTGATTCATCCTCATTGGTAGCACTCCTCTTTTCAATTAAACCCTCAGTCATTCTTCAAACTTGCAGCATTTTCTCTCCTCGTCAGGCTGGATTTGGAAATACCTTGAGAACTTTGATAAGCTCTCAAACTTCGTGGCATACTCACCAATAGTCATGTTACCTTGTTGTAAATCGAGAAATTCCATCTCTTTGGCATGTCGTGCATTAGTCGGGAAGTACTTCTCTAGAAATACTTCACAGAATACCTCCCACGTAATTTCTCTTCCCTCAACTTGTAGTAATCTCTGAGTTCCTCTCCACCAGTTTTCACCATCCCCCATTTGTAACACCCCAAAAATTTATAATTTCATGATAAATAGTCGTGTTATAATATTTGTGATTTTTGTGAATTTTTTGTGGATTTTTCTGAGAATGTGAAATATTTTAATATTATTTCTCATTTTACGTGCACACTGTGCGGAGCCAGGGAAATGATATATTTTCCCCGAGGACCTTGATTTGTGGAAACATCAATGGAAGATCTTACTAAACTCGAGATTGGATACGGTTTACGAGGTTTCACATTTTATGAGATTTTTATCTGACAAATAAAAATCGTTGTGTATTTTATTATCTATTGGATAATTAACACTAACTTCCATCAACTATAACAATTGTCCATTGGATAATAACTTGTAGTAGAAACCTTATCTTATCCAAAGAAAATACATTTTTTGTCAAATCAAATCACCTTTAATTAAAAAAAAATTATTTTAATCAAAGCTTCTCTAGGAAGCTTTGACCAAAAATGACCAAAATGCCCAAAACTTACATGAGAAGCCAATCTCTCCCTCTCCTTCTCTCTTGATGCCGCAGCTTAGGGCCTTTGGGGAGCCAAAAAAAAATTTAGTTTTTCTGCCTTATTATTCCTTACTCCAAAATTCTAAATCACAAAAAAGCTATTACCATTTTTCTCTTCATTTTTTTTCTCTTCTTCTTCCTCTCTTCCTCTCCACTCTCCACGACTGCAGCCCTCCATATGGCCATCTCCATTTGCTTGCTTCACTACTACCATTTCTACACTCCTCTTCTCATCCTACACCTTTCCTCTTTGGTGATCATCTTCCACATCCATCATTTTCTTCACTTTTCTTCAAGAACAAAGCTTGAAGCTTTTGAGGTAAATTTTTGATTTTTTATCTTTTCTTCTTCTTTTTTGTTTCTATGGTCATTTTCATGGCCATAGATCCTTTCTTTTCAAGCCATTGGTGTTGATTCCTTGAGTTTGATTTCCTAGGGTTTTGGTGAGCTCTTGGCCGAATCTCACAAGCACATCAAGGGGGGTGATTTTCGTGTTCTTCTTTTAGGTAAGAGGGAGACTTACTCACTTCAACCTTTATTGGTCGTGAGGGAACTTTTGAGTGGTTGTTGATGGAGGAATCCATAATGGATTGCTCACTTTGTATGCTTATTTTTCATGTTATGTGTCTATTTGATTTATATGAAAATGTTGATTGTTTTGAAAGCCTTGATGATGTTGGATTACTTGGATTGGATGAATGGAAAAAATGTAGGGTTTCCTACCCTTTTGGGGAGCTTACGGCCTTGGGCTATATTTTGGGGGTTTGAGTTTAATTTTTGTATGAATTGAAACTTAGGTGATTAAGTGTTAAAGGATTTGATGCATGTAATGAAATTGTGGTTTGTGTTGAACCTTATAAATGTATGTTATTATTGAGTATTGATTATATGTCATTGTGAGTCTATGTGTGGGACCAAAGACTTGTTGAGGCTTAATTTGACCAAATTTTGGTATGTTTCATGAGAAGTATATTATTGATGAATATACATGATATGCATTGAGTCATCATGCATTTGTGAAAGTCCGTTGGACTCTATTGTTAAGGCTGTGTACGCCTAGGAGATTAAATCACACCTTAGTGTGGGTGCGAATAGACTAAGTGTAGGTCATATTGTTGGCCTTGGGGACGTCGGGGTGCGGGTGTCTCACAATAGACAGTGGTAGCTCCACTAGGGCCGTGGGATAGACCGATGCAAACTCACCGACGATCCGGATTGAGACACTGTCCTATAACGCGATCTTGTTGAGAGTGTCATGTATAAGCCGTGTTGCACAAAAGATTATTTTTTTGATAAGCACTTTATTTATAGGCTGACTAGATACTAGCATGACTCTCTGATCATTCTCTCCGAATGTTTATGTCTAGCTCCATGGAGTAGGATTTTGGTACCTCATGCATTATGCATTGTCTGTCTCACATTTCTTCTGGCATTAGTGTCTATAACTATTAAATTGTCTCTTTTAATGTTGAAATGATTATCTGATTGATGAACTACTTACTGCTTGAGACATCATTGTTATTTTCCTTTTATTGCTTATTTTTATTATTACTGCTGATATATATATGCTGTGATGTTATGTGGGCATCCTGCTCCGTTCTATTTTATGTGGCCATCCTGCGCTGTTCTATTTTATCCCTGTATTTCTATTTTATTTATGTGCTTTTGAGAAGACATCTGTGAAGAAGGGGAAGCACCTGAGTTCCCTGGTTTCTGGCCTGACTATGACTAGTGCTTGTTCGAAGATGTCATCTCGTCCGCGTAGATTTCTGGGATATACGAGGATGACTTTCCACGGAGGTCCTGATTGTTGGCATATAAACCTGCGCACGGACCATTGTATTTATCATGGGGGCTTGATGGTGTCGCTAGTTTGGGGTCGCTATGACCTACTTGTGTTTAACTTCATTGCTTTTGTTCATATAGAGTTTTACCTACCTGTCCGTGATTTGTGGGATGATCTCTATTACACCCCACAAGAGGATTCATTCCTATCTACTGCACAAGCCTCTGATCATAATTCAGTCACTCCGATGATGATTTCATCTGACGAGGAAGACCCAGAGGAGGATCTTGCTATGGTTCTTTCTCGTCAGTCTTAGGGGGATGGTACTGTCGATGGCTACTGATGGCTATCAGTATATCTTTTTGGGAAGCCTGATGTTTTGCTATTTTAATGGGTTGTATATTTGTAAACATCTTGGGGGTGGGTAAAGCTTTTGCATTTTTTTTTGTATACTTGATGATGTAACTAAGCAGGCTTAATGCAGATATATATATATATATATATATATATATATATATATATATATATATATATATATATAATATGTATGTGGAAGTATGGTTTTTCTTTCATGTCAATTTATACTGTAACTGTATTCATTATTCTCTCACCAAAAAAAAAAAAAGAATTTACATTTACCCAATTACTATACATTTATTATTGAAGAGGCTTAATTATATATTAAATGAATTGGGTCTTAATTTACGATTTATTTATTTTTTCGCATTTTATAATGGTGTGACGTTCCCTCTTCTTTTAGAAAAAGGGGCGATACACCATTAGCATAAATGTAGCATATGTCACTTTTCGATCGTCCACACATCCTATTCCTTCAAAAATCTTTTCCAGCTCTTGAATCCAAAGACTTGCCTTCTCCGGATCAAACTCGCTCCTAAACTGCGGCAGGTTATTACGTCGAAACTCAGATAAGTTCTGAGCATCGGCAGTCGCCTCGTGTTGCTGGGCTACTCGTTGATTCTGTAGCATAATTACTTCCGCCATATGCTACATGGCCTCAGCAGCTACAGTCATTGCATCAGTATCACGTCCCATGTTCGCACGCGTTCCTCTACCATGAGACATTTCTTTCTTCAATCAATCAAACAAGACAAAACAAAGTCAGATGCAACCTTTCAAAAACAAATCACAGAGAATCACACAACACAAGTAAAAATAAACCTAAACACAAATCCCAAAAGACTCTAAGTTGGGTTCTGATACCAACTAATGTAACACCCTCCTTAGGATGTCACATTTACGACTAATTATAGTAAAACCTTACCCAAGTTATAAATCATTTATTAAATAATAATAATACAAGTTAGAAAATTTTTCTTTTGTTTATTACATCATTAAATAAAATAATCAGAACATGAAATAGAACAACTAATAAATACACACCAAAATTGAACATATAATTTTGTTTTTAAGGATACAATAAGTACAAACTTTTAGACCAAATAATAAACAGTTTGACTCAAAATAAACCACAAACTAGCCCAAGTACAGAACTAAAAGTTCTGATCCCCCGAAAAATCCTCCTCTGATAGATCATCAGAAGACAGAAACCCTGGATGTCGTGTAGTCCTACGGACAGGAGTCTGTGCAGTCGATGTAACACCCACCGTAGGGTGCCACATTTATGTTACTTAATTACCAAATTACCCCCAAGTTCATAAAATATGATGTTGTGATAAAAATACGAGTTGTAAAATTTTTTTCTTTCTTCTTTGATAACGATAAAATAAACTTAGCGGAAAATAAAATATTATACATCATCACACATAATTTACATCATCATACATTACAAACGTACTGTCAGGATTATTTATATACAGACCAAGTTCTCAAAGTAATTAAACATAATTTAAAACTCACATATTGCCCAAGTCTTACTAAACAACAGAACCCTCAGATGGGTCCTCCTTAGATTCCTCAGTAGGAAGGAATCCAACACGACGCAAAGCCCTACGGACAGGTGTTCGAGCGGATGATACGATACTTATCTCACTAGGCGTACGGTAGTAGGCTCCCTAGTACTGCCTAATGGATAGTGGAAACTCTAACTGTACATAAATATTAACACTAAAATAGGGATTCCCTTGATAAAGCCTACTGTAAGTAATGTTCAGGTCCCCTATATAAAATATACACTGACGATCCAAATGAACATGCCACGCCTCCGGACCTCCGCAAAACTATAACGTCACATATCCTAGAAAGCTGTGCATTTCCATCTTCTCAAAGCTCTGTTTGCTCCACAGGAGCCTGCTCTTCTTCACCCTCTGGTTCAGTGCCTTGCTTAACGTCTTTACCAAAAATAAATACAGTACAAAGTAATATACAAAGAGGTGAGATCACCTATGCCAATACCAACATGGTAGCACAAAGATAATACAAACAACATACCACACAGCTATATCATACCATAATTACAATCATGCCATCAACATTATTTATCATAACAGATACAATCAATAATAACTACCATCATGCCATTAACATTATTATCATCATCATCATCCAAGTATTTCTTAACAGAACAATTGTCATAGCCAATATCCCTCAATTAATGTGTCATACAGATATAAATGATCAGATTTATGCATGCGCACTTTGACTCAATTTCCTACTCCATGGAGCTAATACTCAGTTCGGAGAAGTTGATCAAAAAGATCTGTCTGTACCAACATGCCTCAGACCAAGTGCCACATTTCTCATATGTGTTTGCACATCTAGCATATACACGACAGTCTTTACTAGATCTTGATTAAGAATAGTGCCTCGGTCAGGATCATCGGTGTGTTGCATCGGTCAAACTTACGGGAAGAAGAGCTACCAACCACCTATGTAAGCAACCCGCACCCCAATCCCCCCAAGGTCAACAAGTGACTTACACTACGCATATTGCACCCACTCAAGAGGTGTATGTCTCTCCTAGGCAAATAGCCTCATACAATCCATCGGACTTTTCCAATGCATGTTCAATGCACCAATGCCAATTATAGGCAAAATTCATCATTTTCTCATACAGTGTCAATCCACTGGTTCAACAGTAATCCTACAGTATATTTAACCGCAAAAATCATATTATCGCGTTTTCATAGTCGCACTCCACTTTTGTCGCGTTTTTACAATTTTGTAATATTTTCTGTTACGTTTTCAAATCTCATATAGATTTTTCAACGTTTTCATCAATCACGTAAAAATATTCCATCATTTTTAAATCATGTAGTAATTTTTCAATAATATCTCAATCACGTAAAAATATTTAAACGCTTTCCAAATTGCGTAGAAATATTTCAACATTTTTCAAATCGCGTGGAAATATTTAAACGTTTTTCAAATCGCGTAGCTTAAAAATCACGTTTTTAAGTTACGTAAATCATTTTTTACCATTTTTCAACTTCGTAAAATATTTCTCAACTTTCAAAAATTCATTTTCAACCTTTTTCCAAATAATATGACCTCTCACATTATTTTCCACATTTTCTTATTCAAGAAAAATCTTTTTTGCAATATATTTTATAATTTTATTGAATTAAATCGATGTTTCAAATTTTAAAATTTACTAACGCTCTCCAAAACCCAAAGAATGAGTTATACGTTAGAAAATCCCAAGTCACCAACGTATTCTTTATAATTCCAAATCAATTCTAAAAATCAATCATCTTTAAAATAAATTGAGGTTCAAACATTTTCAACCTCTCTTTTCCATTTACATATGAAAATTCCATTTCTGAAGTGATAAAACACTCTGATTCCCTTTCCAAATTCCTTGTATTAAATCAAGTTATATTTCCACTTTGAAAATCACTTTGTTCTCACAAAACCAAGACATTTCAAGTCTTCAAAATCGTGGACATGGCCATTGAAACCATTCTTGTATTTTTCCTTCTAAATCAACTAAGTTCCATTCTTGGTTTTCTTACACAAACAAAATCATTAAAACTCCTCACCAAAATCATGAGCTCAAGTTCTTTAAAAACAAACCATTTGTTTATTTTCCTAGTTTTTCTAAACATCTAATTTTACCATTCATGAAAATATTAATTTGTGAACATCTATTTTGAGGTGATAAAGCCGAAATTCATCATGGTCTTTGAAACCCAAAAAAATAATTTCTCCACTTCATAATTTCTTTAAACAAATCAATTTCCTTGTTCTTGAAAAATTTCAACATAAAACCCTAATTTTTGGGTGTCAAAACCGTAGCCTCCCCTTGGCCATTTGGAGCCAAAATTTCTTGTTTTATCATACATCCATCATAATATATTCAACATATCTTTATCATGCATATCATAAGCATACCATATAAGCAATAAAATCATGCAAAGCATATCAAGCATAGGCAAATAATCAAAGCACATAAACACACACAAATTATTACATGACCATGGATATGAATCCTCACATGGATTCACCATCCATCAAATACACAAACCATCTCTCACCACCATGCTTGGTTGGTGAGATGGATCTCCCTCTTACCTCTTGAAGAACCACAAAAAACTTCTTGCTTTGTATTTTGAACAAGATCTCCACCAACAAAAGTCTCTTGAACATAAAACAAACACAAAGAAATTAGTATATTAAGCTTGAATAAGAGGAACCATGGATCAAACATGGTTTAGAACATGAAAAAGAAGAGAAAAAATGAAGTTTTCCATAACTTCACCTTAAGAACCCTAGAACTTGTTCTTGGAAAAACTCTTTGAAGATGGAAGATTTAGAGCTTGGTGTAAACTACAAAGGTTCTTGAATTGAAGTAAGGATTCAAGAAGTAAGGTTGTATAAAATTTTTGAGTGATGGAAGGTGGTGTGGGAGTGCTTGGCCGTGAGCTTAGAGAAGGAGAGAAATGGAGAGAAATTTTGATAACTTTGTTTCTTGAAAATGTTCTACAAAGACCAAGGTGATCAATAATGACTAAAGGTGATCAATTATGGTCTTCCAATATTACTTTAGCTCCTAATGCAACACCAAAACCATCCCCCCCTCCATGCACTCTTCAAAATGCAACAAATCTCCTAGCCACCATTTTAGGCAATCTTAACCATTGATTAGATTAATGGTTAGGATTAATATAGGTTTTAGGTTTAGACTTTAGATAGAAGACTTAATTTAGGCCATTGGATCTTTCCTCCTTGAAATCCTAGCCATTAGATGTGTCTCCAAAATGAAGGGTCAAGATTACTCCTTCAAACTTTACATCCAAGGGCTATAAATGGTCCTAGCCACTTTGTAAGACTAAATCTCAACCGTTGATTAAATCAAGATCAAGTCTCCACCGTTGATTACTTCAATGGTGGATATCCAAGCCACTGATGTTGGCTACTTAGTACAATATTTATTTTTGTATCTGCTATTACCCTTTGAATAATATTTTTACTATATTTTTATTACCTGATAATTAAATACAGTGCAAAACACAGTAAAATTTTTTTTTAAAATTGTTTCCGGATTCAAGTTTAGTAAGATCCCCCATCTCCGTCTCAACAGTACGAATTTTCCTGGCTACAAAATTTTTTTTACCTTTCTGGACCCACGTGGGGCCCACATACAACCTCCTTGGGCCTACAGACGGCCCACGAATAGACTAAAATAAACAGAGTAAGATAAAAATTTTATAATCACACACAAAATCACAAAAATTAGAAAAATATCAAATCAGATTACGTAAAATAATTAAGACTTTTCAGTAATAATTAAATTACGTAACATTTTCCCTGACCCGAAAATTATTATTTTCTTGACATGGAGTAAATCACACAAAACGATCAAATGTACTAATGGAATATTCAAAATAATTTTACATCACACAGAAATTACTAAACAGTAGAATTTTGTTAACTATCAAAATTACTATCTTATATTTAGGAAGTTTGGGGTGTTATAATACTCCCCCTCTAAAAAGAAGTTTTATCCTCGAAACTTGATAAACTTGACTTCACATCCTCAGAATAAATACAGATATTGTTCCTTTATCTTTTCTTCTAGTTCCCATGTAGCTTCACCACTTACATTATTCCAAACGATTTTAACCAATGAAATTTCCTTACCTCGAAGTTGCTTTGTTCTTCAATCCTCAATCTTGACTGGAAATGTTTCATAGGTTAAATTCTCCTTCAGTTGTACTGTATCTGGCTTGATAACATGGGTAGGATCATAAATATATTTCTGTAATTGTGATACGTGAAATACATTGTGAAGATTTGATAACAATGGTGGTAATGCAATCTGATAAGCTACCGGACCTACCCAACAGAGTATCTGATACGGCCCGATAAACTTTGGAGTGAGCTTCTTGGACTTAAGCACTCGTCCAACTCCAATTATAGGTGTCACTCGCAGAAATACATAGTCACCTTCTTCAAACTTAAGTGATTTTCTTCTTTTATCAGCATAACTCTTTTGCCGAGTTTGAGTCATTCTCATCTTGTCTTCTATCATCTTCACTTTCTCAGTTGTCTGTTGGACAATCTATGGTCCTAACACAACACTTTCACCATCCTGATACTAACACAACGGTGTTCTGCATCGTCTCCCATACAATGCCTCATAGGGTGCCATCCCTATGCTCGAATGAAAACTGTTGTTGTATGTGAACTCTATCAATGGTAAGAACTCATTCCAACCTCCACTTTCTTCTAGAACACATGCTCTCAACAAGCCCTCTAACAATTGAATTGTTCTTTCTGACTGACCATCAGTCTATGGACGTTAAGCAGAACTTAAACGTAACTTTGTTCCCATCGCTTCTTGCAAACTATTCCAAAATCTCGATGTAAACCTAGGATCTCGATCCGAAATAATACTGGATGGTACACCATGAAGTCTAACAATTTCACTGATGTACACTTAGGCCAACTTCTCCATTGAGTACTTAACATTAATCGGCAAAAGGTGCGCCGACTTAGTAAGCCGATCAACAATTACCCAAATAGAATCATGACCTTTCCGAGTCCTTGGTAGCTAAGAACAATGTATTTTATGCATTTTATAATCCTCTAACTAGGCTTCTTAAGGTTCAATTTGGCTTAATTAAGTTAATTTTGTCACATTTTATGAAATTAAGCTTAATTGGATCATTGAAGAAATTATTGCTTGAATTATCATTAATTTGGCCGATTGCATTCTTAAGTAAAGTGGCCACAACTTGAGTTGTAATTATCTGATTAATATGATTCTGGTCTTGTTGGAAAGTTAAAATAATTCTCTAATAACTATTCACTCGATAGCAAGAGCTACATTAATAGCAATATATTTCATTCATTGTATAACCTTCTCACTTAACTTTTTCAGTAAATTGGCTATAATTTGAGTTACAAATATCCAATGGATGTGATTTTGGTCTTGTTTTTAAGCTAAGATAAATTTCTACAACTTTCATGAAGGCCTCAAGACCAGAAACACATGTTTGGATAACTTAAATTGGAGTTGAAGCAAAATCTAGCGTTTTGAACCTGACAATTTGACCTTTATGCACACATTAGGTTATATCTCGGGCTATAGGAGTTCAGAAATTCTGAAATTTTGACAGTGGAAGGTTAAGACCCATATCTACAACTTTCATGAAGAACACAAAAGCTAATTCGGATTCCTTGAAGGTGATATTTGGCTTGGAAGTCAGAACAGAGGTGTTGGATTTGGGCCTGACCCATGAGCAGTAATTGGGCTATATCTCGGGCTGTGTTTATTGGATTTGGCTAAACTTGGTGTCTCTGGAAAGCTGAGACAATTTCCTAGAACTTTCATGAAGACCACTTGGCTCAATTCTGACGCATGCCATGAGCTAAGAGCAGAGACATTTCGAAGACAAGAAAGTCCATAATTTCAGCTCATTCATCATCTATTTTGATTTTACTTCTTATCATCAAACAACTCCATTGTCTTCTTACACTCCTTGAACTCTATAAAAGGAGGCAAAGGCTGAACATTTGAGGGTGTTAGTTAGCTTAGAGTTTAGTTTATGCTATTGTATTATTAGTTTTCCTTTGTGTAGTTTTCTATTGTTCTTAATTGAAGTTATGTTCACCATCTTCTTCTTCTCTCTTTCTTTCATCTTGTCTATGAGTAACTAAATCTTCATCTTGCTTGGGTAAAAGGGTGAAGCTCTTGGTAATAAGTTAAGGTTAGATTAATTTCTTTCTTGTGCTTTAAATGATATATTTTTATGTGATCTTTATATGAGTTGTATGTTGTTTCCAATTAATTTAGAAACTCTTCTTGTATAATGAATATCTTGATCCATTGTAGACAATAGGATTGGCACAATGGATGCTTTTGATGATTTACAAGTATTGGTAGATAATTATTGGAATCATTATATGATTACATGATTGAACTTTGAATGTTAAATCTTCCGATTGGAATCTTCATTATGCATGATTTCAATTGAGTTATAAAACGAAATAATCTTGTTTTTAATTTATTACCAAGAGTGGATCTTCTAACCCAAGCAAATCTTTTTCATCTGTGAACAACTTATATCATTTTTAGTATTGTGACAAATCTTCTCCGTACCTCAAATAATTTTCTCTTCATCAATTCCCTGTGGATCAACCTCGGACTCCCGATAATTTACTACTTGAAACAACCTGCACTTGGGTTTGAAACTGCATAATTATATCCCACCAAGTTTTGGTGCCGTTGCCGGGGACTTGATTTGAAGTTCTAATATATTGAGGTTCTCTTTCTGTAAATAAATTTCATTATCAGGTATATTCTTCCTCTACTCTTTTCATTTTTATTTATCTATTTACTAACTTAATAACTAACTTATTAACTAACTTTTATATTTACGTCATTTATTAACATTTTTTTATTTTCCTTTTTTATTTTCCTTTTTTTTTTTTTTATTTACGCTTTTTATTATTTTGTTGTTATTATTATTATTATTTATTATTATTATTATTATTATTATTATTATTATTATTATTATTATTATTATTATTATTATTATTATTATTTATGCTTTATGCTTACTAACTATCTAACTTTTAAATTATGTCATTTATTTTTCCGCAATCTAACTTTTAAATTCTGTCATTTATTTTCTGCATCTAACATTTAAATTCTGTCATTTATTTTCCACATCTAACTTTTAAATTCTGTGATTTACTTTTTTTTAAATCTAACTTAATGAAATAATTTTTCTTCTTCTCTTCTCTTTTCGCGGCTCTGTGGGGCTCTGCCACTCTTCTGGTTTTCATATTTTAAATTTACTTTCTGCACTTTATTTTTTGTATTTTATTTTTCGCACTTTATTTTTCGCACTTTATTTTTTGCATTTTATTTTTTGTATATTATTAACTCTCTAACTATCTAATTTTTATTTTATTTTATCAGTTATTTAACTTTTTAATTGTTAATATATATATATATATATATATATATATATATATATATATATATATATATATATATATTTGGGTGTTGGTTTATACCACATCCTTCGGAATATTTAACGACCAATTTATACTGCCTACCTGTCCATTATTTTTATTTTATGTCACTTATTTATGCTTAACTGGTATCGCGATTCAAATTCTGATCGTTTGGTTAAAATTAATTCTAGTACTTTATATATTGATTCATTTGAATCAAAATCACACACAATTAACACCATGGCTGAATTTGAAGGTGCACATGTTGAACATGATAATCAAACACAATGAGCTGAAAATGAAAGTATACATGATGAACAAGGAAATCAACCATTGCGAACTATGCGTGCATATTTGCAACCACCTCGAAATTCTAGTCCATCATGTTTTATCTTTCCACTTACTACTAATAATTTTAGATTTAAGCCGGGTATGATTTCTTTACTTCCTAATTTTCATGGTTTAGAAAATGAAAGCCCATATTTACATCTAAAAGAATTTGAGGAAGTCTGTATTGCTTTCAATGATCAAAATTGCACTGAAGAAATTGTTAAGCTTAAATTGTTTCCTTTTTCTTTGAAAGATAAAGCAAAAACTTGGCTTAACGCTTTGAAACCAAGATCAATTGGCACATGGCAAGAAATGCAAAGTGAGTTTTTAAAGAAATTTTTTCCAACACATAAAACAAATGCTTTAAAAAGACAAATCCAAAATTTTTCCCAAAATTCAAATGAAGCATATTTTCAAAGTTGGGAACGTTTTAAAGATTTGTTAAATTCTTGCCCACATCATGATTTTGAAAAATGGCGGACTATAAGCTTCTTTTATGAAGGTTTAACACTTGAAACTAAACAATTTGTGAAAACGATGTGTAATGGCGAGTTTCTTGATAAAGAACCCGAAGAAGCTTTAGATTATTTAAACCATTTAGCTGAAAATTCTCAATCTTGGCATGATACTAATCTTTCTGAAAATTCAATTAGATATAACCTTGCAAATGCAGGAAAAGGAAAATACCATCTTAGTCAAGAAGAAGATCTAAATGCAAGGTATGCTAGTTTGGCTAGAAAGGTTGAATCTATGGAATTAGGGAAAGTAAAAGAAGTCAAATCTATGCAAAATGAAGAAATTTGTAGCATTGGTGATGAATTAGGACACTTGACAAATGAATGTCCTAATATTCTTGTTTTTAAAGAAGTTGTGCATGAGCAAGTAAATGCAATGAATAATTTTAAAAAGCCATTCACCTCTTCTTTTTCAAATTCTTACAATCTAAGATGGAGAAATCACCCGAACTTTAGTTGGAGGAATAATAATCAAGCACAATTTATGCAACCACCACCTCCTCAGGAACAACAGGATTCTCAAAATTCTCAAGGATATGTACCTTATGTCCCACCATATAGGAAAAATCTTGAAGGAACATTGAGTGCATTCATAGAAAAGCAAGAGGCCATCAATAAACAAAACACTTAAACCATGATAGACATAAAAGACACTCTTTCTAAACTTACTTCTGTACTCACCATTCACGAGAAAGGAAAATTTCCTTCTCAACCTCAACCGAATCCCAAAGGTCAATATAGTCTAAATGAGGGTAGTTCAGAAAATCAACAAATAAATCAAGTCAATTCTGTGATAACTCTTAGGAGTGGAAAAGTTGTTGAAAAAGAAATTTCTGAACCTTGTGAGAAAGATGGTGAATCAATTCCCCAAGATAAGGAAGAGGTTGATAAGTCATCTGGCCAAAATGAAACCAAACTCTCGTCTCCTCCACTTCCATTTCCTCAAGCATTAAGCAAACCAAAGAAATTGGACCACCAAACTGAAATTTTTGAAATTCTTAAACAAGTGAAGGTCAATATTCCGTTGTTAGATACTATCAAACACTTTCCTTCTTATGCCAAATTTTTGAAGGACTTATGCATTGTTAAAAGAAAATTAAATGTGAAAAAGAAAGCCTTTTTGACCGAGCAGGTAAGTTCCATTATTCAAAGTAATAATATTTTGAAACATAAAGACCCTGGTTGTCCTACGGTTTCATGCATTATTGGAGAACATATGATTGAACAAGCTTTACTTGATCTTGGTGCTAGTGTTAATTTGCTTCCATATTCAATTTATCAACAACTCAATCCAGGTGAGTTAAAACCAACTTCTGTAACTCTTCTACTTGCTGATAGATTAATTAAAATTCCAAAAGGAATAGTGGAAGATGTGTTGGTACAAGTTGATAAATTCATTTATCCTGTGGATTTTATTATCTTGGAAACTGAACCTATAATTAATTGTTCTAAGTCAATTCCTATTATTTTAGGCCGTCCATTTTTAGCAACATCCAATGCTTTGATAAATTGTAGAAATGGATTGATGAAGCTAACATTTGAAAACAAGACACTTGAGCTTAATGTTTTCAACTTATGCAAGCAACCACATGAAGTCAATGATAAAAATGAGGAAGTTGACGGGATTGAGGCCATTGTAGATGATCATCTTCTAAAAAGGAGTTCTTCTGACCCATTAGAAGTTTGTTTAATTAATTCATTTGATTCAGATATGCAAGTAGATGGTGATATTTCTGAAATATGTTCTTTACTTGATTGTACACAAACAATGGAATATAAAGGATGGAAGCCAAGATTTGAAAAGCTACAGCCCATGAATGATAATATTCATGAAGAAGTACCCACATTGGAACTAAAGCCATTACCTTCTAGGTTGAAGTACACATTTTTTGGAGAAGACAAAAGCTTTCCAGTAGTAATTTCATCAATCCTTACTGAAGAACAAGAAGGTATGTTGACAAAAGTACTTAAAAGGCATAAAAGTGCAATTGGATGGACATTAACAGATATAAAAGGCATTAATCCATTAATTTGTACACATATAATACATTTAGAGGATAATGCTAAAACATCACAACAACCTCAAAGAAGATTAAATCCACACATGAAAGAGGTAGTTAGGGCTGAAGTTCTTAAATTACTTGATGTTGGAATTATTTACCCTATTTTCGATAGCCAGTGGGTAAGCCTTACACAAGTTGTGCCTAAGAAATTTAGAATAACAGTGGTTGAAAATGAAAAAGGTGAGTTAATACCTACGCGAGTTTCATCTAGTTGGCGTATGTGTATTGATTTTAGAAAATTAAATACAACCACTAGGAAAGATCATTTCCCCTTACCATTTCTTGATCAAATTCTAGAAAAAGTAGTAGGACATCCTTACTATTGTTTTCTTGATGGTTATTCGGGGTATAATCAAATACCAATTGCATTAGAAGATCAAGAAAAGACTACTTTTACGTGCCCCTTTGGCACTTTTGCATATAGAAGAATGTCTTTCGGTTTTTGTAATGCTCCCGAAACTTTTCAAAGATGCATGCTAAGTATTTTTAGTAACATGATTGAGCATTATTTAGAGGTTTTCATGGATGATCTGACAGTTTTTGGAAATTCTTTTGAAAATTATCTTGATAATTTGGATAAAGTTCTTAAAAGATGTGAAGAAAAAGGATTTGTTTTAAATTAGGAAAAATGTCATTATATGGTTACTTCAGGAATCGTGTTAGGTCATGTGATATCTTTTGAAGGAATTGAAGTTGATAAGGCCAAAGTTGAATTAATTGCTCATTTGCCTTCCCCAAAAACAGTCAGAGAAGTTCGTTCTTTTTTAGGACATGCAGGATTTTATCGAAGATTCATTAAGGACTTTAGTGTCATATCTAGACCATTATGCAATCTTCTGATAAAAGATGCACCATTTGATTGGACTCAAGAATGCCAAAAATCTTTTGAAAAATTAATTGGTCTTCTAACATCGGCTCCAATCATGCAATCTCCTGACTGGTCTTTGCCTTTTGAATTAATGTGTGATGCAAGTGATTTTGTTGTTGGCGCTATTTTAGGCCAAAGAAAGGAAGGTAAGCCTCATGTGATTTGTTACGCAAGTAAAATTTTAAATAGTGTACAAATGAATTACACCACTACTGAAAAAGAACTACTTGCTGTAATTTTTGCATTGGACAAATTTCAAGCTCATTTAATTGGTTCTTCTACTGTTGTTTTCACTGATCATGCTACTGTTAGATATTTAATGTCTAAGCAGGATGCCAAACCTAGGTTGATACGGTGGATGTTGTTGCTTCAAGAATTCAACATCACAATAAAAGATAAGAAAAGAGCTGAAAATGTTGTCGCAGATCATTTGTCCAGACTTACAACAGGCTCATCTTTTGATAGCACACCTATCAATGATTCTTTTCCTGATGAGTTTTTATTTTCTGTCAATTCCATGCCTTGGTTTGCGAACATAGTCAATTTTCTTGTAACAGGAAAGATGCCGCCTCAATGGTCACATCAAGACAGAAAAAAGTTTTTGACTGAGGTGAAAAATTTTTATTGGGATGACCCATATTTGTTCAAATATTCCCCTAATCAAATCTTTCGGAGATGTGTACCCGACAATGAGGTAGGTAGTGTCATTAAATTTAGTCACTTAGAAGCATATGGAGGTCATTTTTCTTCAAAGAAAACAACTGCAAAAATCTTGCAGTGTGAATTTTATTCGCCCACTTTATTTAAAGACAGTCATACCTTTTGCAAAAGTTACGAAAATTGTTAAAAATTAGGGTCCATTTCTAAAAGAAATATGATGCCTCTAAACCCTATCCTTGTCATTGAAATTTTTTATTGTTGAGGAATTGATTTCATGGGTCAATTTCCATCCTCATTTGGATATGTGTATATTTTGGTTGCAGTTGATTATGTTTCAAAATGGATTGAGGCGATTCCATGTCGATAAAATGATCATAAAACTGTTCTCAAATTTTTAAAAGAAAATGTCTTAAGTCGATTTGGAATCCCTCGAGTTATCATCAGTGATGGGGGAACACATTTTTGTAATAAACCATTTGAATCTTTAATGAAGAAATATGGTATTACCCATAAAGTTGCTACCCCTTATCACCCTCAGACAAGTGGACAAGTAGAATTAGCATATAGGGAAATTAAACAAATTTTAGAAAAAATTGTTAACCCAAATCGTAAAGATTGGTCTTTAAGACTAAATGATGCACTTTGGGCTTACCGTACTGCTTTTAAAACATCTTTAGGCATGTCACCCTATCGGTTAGTCTATGGAAAACCTTGTCACTTGCCTGTAGAACTGGAGCATAAAGCATTTTGGGCCATTAAAGCTTTCAATTTAAATCTTAATGATGCTTGCAAGTTACGTAAATTGCAAATAAATGAACTTGAGGAATTGAGAAATGATGCATATGAAAACTCAAAAATTTATAAAGAAAGAACAAAAGCTTTTCATGACAAATCTATTTTGAGAAAATCTTTTGAAATTGGTCAAAAAGTTCTGCTTTATAATTCTCGTCTTCACCTTTTTCTTGGAAAATTGAGATCTAGGTGGACTGGTCTTTTTATTGTCAAACATGTATATCCTTATGGGGCCATAGACATTGAGAATCCTAGGAATGGTAATGTGTCTAAGGTCAATGGACAAAGACTTAAACCATTTCTAGAAAATCAAGCTGCTGAGGTAGAATTCATTTCTCTTTCTGATCCTTGTTATGTGAAAAATTTACTCTAATTTTGTAGCTTTATTTTGTTTTGTAGCTCTTTAGCTCCCTGGTAAAATGGCGGATGACAGTACTCCGTGACTCTCAAGTCGGTTTGCTCTCTTTCAGTTTCCCAAAATAACTGATTTCTTCTTCTTCAAAATGGATATCATTCTCTCAAACCTGAGAAAATATTTTCCTTCTCTGCCTCAAAATGCTCTAACAAAATTTACAAGGCTAAACGTGAAAGATTGAGATTGTTAATGCACAAAGGTATACCAGAAAATGTACGTTGGATAATCGAAGCAAAGGTCCGATTAGCAAGTGAGTCTTCAATTTCATTTGACTCATACATGCCAGGTCTTGGTAGAAGTTCATATTCTAAAAGGAGAAGAGCAAAAAGATTACAAGTCTGTCATATATGTGGACGATGGAATTGTAACAAGCAATGTCGTTCTTTGGGGATGGTTTCCAAAAACAGAGAAGATTAAATTTTCTTCATTAAGAATGGACTGAGTAAAGAGTCATTAGATGATATCTTATTGACTCTTGATACGCATTCTTGTGGTCTTGTGCATCGTGAACTTCTTAATTTGTGGAATCTCTTCAAGGATGAACAAAAGCAATACAGTTTTGGGAATCTGATTCTAAAAGACCCTGTTTGCCAATTTATAAGAAAATTGGATAGGAAGCTTATCCTCAACTCATAGAAGGCGTTTAAGCTGTTTCTGGACGTGAAACTAGAGGTAAATGTGAGCAACATCCACAACATGTACATATTTTCTTCTTTTTCTTCTTCTTCTTCATCATAAAAAAAAACAAAAAAAAAGAGAAAAGAAAAAAATCAAAAAAAAAAGGAAAAAAAGTATGTATACATCTTGGGTTTGGCTTTGGTAATGCAAAACATGAATGGGGAAATGCATGCATCCTGATCCAGCCTTCTTAATTGAAAAACAAAGAAGGTAGATTGTATCCCACATGTGAGGCAGCCAGTCATATTATGGCCACTTGTCCCTTTTGGGAGCCCTATGTTGCGCTGGTCTTGAATGGGTCTAATACTGGTCAACAATGCTTTGGCACAAAGCCGAAAGAGCAGACTACCTCCATCCCAATCTCAAGTGAGTATACACCTATCTTTCATCAGGTTTCTAACAACTTGAAAAAAAAAAAAAATAGAGGGCGAAACTACGGTTGTACTTGGTCTTTAATTAGATTAGGAGCCCCGGGCGGATGCCCGTCCTGTCATAGACTCAGGAGGAGACCTTCACACGCCAGTATGTAAATAAAGTTCATGTGCCATGCTCTGTAAAGAGCCGTGTGCTACATTCCCAATTCTTGGAACCAAGGCTCTGTAGTGCTGATGGACAGAAAGAAGCGTCCCGTCTTTACAGTGAACGGAAACTGTTAATTGAGCTGTATACTTACTTTAATTAGTAGGTCTCTATGGCGAGTTCCGACTGGCTGCGATCAGGTACCATCTTCTTAGAATACAGGCCTTTAATTAGGTTTGCAGGAAGATAGAGGGTTGTTCTTCCGTAAGTAGGATGGAAAGGATTCAAAGGTTCTTGTTGTCAGTTCGGCAATCCTTGTGGAATTCATATATTGCACTGGTGACACGCAACTCAAATACATGCCACTACTGCATTCATGACACGCAGTATAAAGATACGCCATGAAAACTGTACATATAAGTATGTTTTCGTTTATTAATATATTTCTTTTATCTTTGTATGATTTTGTTGTATTTTGATTTTTGGACAGACGATCCTTTGAGTAGGGTCCTTCAGGGGTTTCTAGACTTCTTCACCCTGATGGTTTTTTTGAAGTTAAAAAAAAAACAAACAAAAACAAAAATAGTGAAAAATAAAAAAAAAAGAAAAAAAGATTTTTTTTTTATTTTCAAACTTTTTTGACAACAGCCAACCTACCCATATAGGTGCTATGATTACTTTTTCCCTTCTTTTTCCTATTTAAACACTCCATTCTCTTCACTTTCCTCCAACTCATAATCATTCAGAGGGAAGGTGAAATTATGGGACCTCTGTTCATAACCTTAAAAATGTCTGTGTTTTTTGTGGGTCAAGTTATGGGAAGAGTTTAGAGTTGGTAAATGTAGCAAGCACTCTTGGTCGAACACTTGCAACAAGAAATATTCATGTTGTATATGGGGGTGGTTGTCATGGGTTAATGGGGGCTATATCACTCTTGCATTTGTAGGAGGTAGTCAGGTTTTAGGTGTCATTCCTAAAACTTTAGCTCAAAATAAAATTACTGGAAAGACAGTTGGAGAAGAAATTCAGGTAACATCTATGCATGGACGAATGAAAACAATGCTTGACAACTCTGATGCATTCATTGCCTTACCAGGTGGTTTTAGTACTTTAGAAGAAATTTTTCAAATTGTCTCTTGGGCCCAACTGAACATCCACCATAAACCCATTGGTTTGTTGAATGTTAATAATTTCTTTGATCTTTTGTTATTTTTTCTTGATAAAGCTGTGGAACAGAAATTTATCACTCCTTCGGCAAGAAAGCTTCTTATCTCTGCCTCCACTATTGATGAGCTGGTTTATAAATTAGAAGCTTTTGTTTATGAACCTGATAAAGTCCTAGCTCAGATAGATTGGTCATCAGGAAGCAGTGCGGGAAGCAACATGCAAAGAAAGCCAGATCTGATACTTCAACTTTAACTTTCCTTTACCTTTGATTTTATTTATCATATTTTATTTCTGTTTAAATTTGTGTCAAATTTATCCCGCAGGTACTATCTTCTATCCTTTACTCATTTGTATTTTAACATTGCGGGCAATGTTGTGATCTAGTTGGGGGGAAGGATAGTTAAAAAAAAATAGGGAAGTATGATATGATTTTCATGAACTTGCTAAACTAATGAATATTGGCAGAGTAAGGAGTAATTTTACTCCTGAGACGTATTTTAGTTGAAGAAAGTATGTTTAGTGAGATGACTGTCAGAAACCTACAACAAAACCAATTAAGGATGGCAGAGTAAGGAGAAAATTTTGCCCTTAAGGTAATTTTACTCTTGAGACGCATCTTAGTTGAAAGAAAAAATGGCTTTAGAAGTAGCAAAAAGCATATCTTGGGTCATAGCATAAATTTCTTCTTTCTTATAAATCACATGCTTGGATATGAATGTTGAATTGTGATGGATTGAGAATGATAGAAATATGCCTTGAGAGATTTTGAGCCTATAGATGAATGGAACATTTGTACCATTCTCTTCTTTCTTATGTGATTTTCACTTGTGAAATTGTTACTTTAGAACTTGCTTTGATTCTTTTTGAGGCTACATTTTCACATGCATACATACATATGATTGAGGCACTTTAAAATAGCTACTTTGACCAAATAGCCATCCTTGTATATTTTTCCTTGTGTAACCCCTTTGAGCTTATTTGACCAGTTCTTGTTTTTAGCTTATTACGTGCCTTTAAAAAAAAAAAGAGGAACATGTTTTTACCTGACCTTAGGGAATAAGAGAACATTGACTTTGTTCTTAAACAAGTGTGGGGGTGTGTGTGTGTAAAAAAAAGGGAAAAAAAAAAAAAAGGAAAAAGAAAACGAGAAAAAAAAGAAAAAAAAAAAAAAAAGAAAAGAAAAGGAAAAAATAGCTGACCACCTAATACACTATGTGACATATCCATATCTAGAATAAAGATGGATGCTTGGAAACAACAGGAAGAGAAGGAGAAGGTTTATGCCTAACAATGAATTCAACTCATCAATTTGGGATTAATCTTCAACAAAACATTAGTCAAATATTAGTCATTGTCCTTATTGATGAATGTTCTCAAATATCTTTTCCACTCTAACTGTACCATAATGCTCTTTTATTCTCTTTGGTATTTATCTTCTTATATCCATATTATCCTTCCTTCTTTACCATGATCCCATTACAACTTTGAATAAAGTCCTCTTGATTTTTGTGTGCATGTGTTATGAGTAGTGGAGAAGTAAAAGATAAGCAAGCTTATGGTGGTGCAATTTTTCATGAGTTGAATTGAGTGAAATATCTATCATTTTAAACAGTTGAGGGATTGAGAGTGAATCTTGTGAGGATCTTTCATTCTTGAATCGTTCTTTGTAACTGAAGTTTCCTTGCTTGATGGTTTGAGATGTGAAGAAATATTACCTAAAAAAATGCTTTGTTCCCTTGAATGACTGGTTGTTCTTCTTGTTTCATTAAATCTTTTATAGTTTTTAGCTTTTGAGTCTGTGTCATTTTTTCTTTGTTCCTTAGTTTTTGTTCTTTTGTGTTTTGCCCGGGAGTGCAAAAATTTAGTGTGGGGGAATTTGATAATAATGTATTTTATGCATTTTATAATCCTCTAACTAGGCTTCTTAAGGTTCAATTTGGCTTAATTAAGTTGATTTTGTCACATTTTATGAAATTAAGCTTAATTAGATTATTGAAGAAATTATTGCTTGAATTATCATTAATTTGGGTGATTGCATTGTTAAGTAAAGTAGCCACAACTTGAGTTGTAATTATCTGATTAATGTGATTCTGGTCTTGTTGGAAAGTTAAGATAATTCTCTAATAACTATTCACTCGATAGCAGAAGCCACATTAATAGCAATATATTTCATTCATTGTATAACCTTCTCACTTGACTTTTTCAGTAAACTAGCTATAATTTGAGTTACAAATATCCAATGGATATGATTTTGGTCTTGTTTTTAAGCTAAGATAAATTTCTACAACTTTCGTGAAGGCCTCAAGACCAGAAACACATGTTTGGATAACTCAAATTGGAGTTGAAGCAAAATCTAGCATTTTGAACTTGACAATTTGACCTTTGTGCATTCATTAGGCTATATCTCGGGCTATAGGAGTTCAGAAATTCTGAAATTTTGATAGTGGAAGGTTAAGACCCATATCTACAATTTTCATGAGAACACAAAAGCTAATTCGGATTCCTTGAAGGTGATATTGGGCTTGGAAGTCAGAACAAAGGTGTTGGATTTGGGCCTGACCCATGAGCAGTAATTGGGCCATATCTCGGGCTGTGGTTATTGGATTTGGCTAACCTTGGTGTCTCTGGAAAGCTGAGACAATTTCCTTGAACTTTCATGAAGACCACTTGGCTCAATTCTGACGCATGCCATGAGCTAAGAGTAGAGACATTTCAGAGACAAGAAAGTCCATAATTTCAGCTCATTCATCATCTATTTTGATTTTACTTCTTATCATCAAACAACTCCATTGTTTTCTTAAACTCCTTGAACTCTATAAAATGAGGCAAAGGCTGAACATTTGAGGGTGTTAGTTAGCTTAGAGTTTAGTTTATGCTATTGTATTATTAGTTTTCCTTTGTGTAGTTTTCTATTGTTCTTAATTGAAGTTATGTTCACCATCTTCTTCTTCTCTCTTTCTTTCTTCTTGTCTATGAGTAACTAAATCTTCATCTTGCTTGGGTGAAAAGGTGAAGCTCTTGGTAATAAGTTAAGGTTAGATTAATTTCTTTCTTGTGCTTTAAATGATATATTTTTATGTGATCTTTATATGAGTTGTATGTTGTTTCCAATTAATTTAGAAACTCTTCTTGTATAATGAATATCTTGATCCATTGTAGACAATAGGATTGACACAGTGGATGCTTTTGACGATTTACAAGTATTGGTAGATAATTATTGGAACCATTATATAATTACATGATTGAACTTTGAATGTTAAATCTTCTGATTGGAATCTTCATTATGCATGATTTCAATTGAGTTATAAAACGAAATATTCTTGTTTTTAATTTATTACCAAGAGTGGATCTTCTAACCCAAGCAAATCTTTTCATCTGTGAACAACTTATATCATTTTTCATATTGTGACAAATCTTCTCCGTACCTCAAATAATTTTCTCTTCATCAATTCCCTGTGGATCGACCTCGGACTCCCGAGAATTTAGTACTTGAAACAACCTGCACTTGGGTTTGAAACTGTATAATTATATCCCATCAGTAGTCCTGTCACAAAATCCATTGCTATGTCATCCCATTTCCATTCAGGTATAGGCAAAGGTTGTAACATTCTCGAAGGTCTTTGATGTTCCACCTTAGCCTTCTGATAAACCAAACATGATGATACATACTCAACGATATCTTTCTTCATTCCTTGCCACCAATATAATTGTTTTAAATCCTGGTACATCTTTGTGGCTCCTGGATGCATACTCAACTTACTCCTGTGAGCTTCATCCAAAATCAATTTCCTAAGATTTGGATCATTAGGCACACAAACTCTTCCTTTAAATTTTAAAATTCTATTAGCACCTTCGCTAAATTCCAACACTGCTCCTTGGCTCTTTGCTTCTTTTGCTTCTTGCAAATACTGGTCACTGTTTTGTCCATCTCGTATTCTGTAACACCCCAACTTTTGGCTAAATTATATTTTTGTCCTAATTGTACTGTTTTCTATTTTCTGTGTGTTCTAAAATTAATTTGACTGTTTCGTAACCGCATTTGATTGTTTTGTGTGATTTGCTCCGAGTCAAGAAAATAATAATTTTCGGGCTGGGAAAAATCTTGTTTGATTATTTTGAGCTGGGGGATCTTACTAAACCCAATTCCGAATAATACGTATATCAATCTTTTAATTTTTAGGATTTTTCTATACAATAAAAATATTTATCATGCAGAAAAGTCTGTGAGACCCAGGTTTGGCTTGTGGGACCCACTTTTAGGAAAATTAGTCAACATAATTGGCTTGTAAAATTCTAAACCAAAAGGTTGAAAATCCATAAAAATGATTAGATTTAGTAAATTAGTTAGTTTAAAACCTAACTTAATGGAAAAATTAGTCTAAAACCTAATTAAGTTAATCTATAGGGTTTAAGTGATAATTAAATGGATTAAACCTAATTAGTTTTTCATCAAATTTTAGTTAGACAATGTATTAGTATAATTAAGTAGAAGATTAAGGATTATAAGTAAACTAATGATTAACTAAAATACAAAGGAACCTAGCTAATTTTTAATTAAACATAACTAGAAGGACTTAAACATAAATAGGTTTATGAAATCAATCAAAACTTGATTGAGTTTCCTATGCTCAATTTCAGCCATATGCTCTCCTATGCAACCAAGAAGATGCTAGAAGCTTGGACATCCACCATTGAATCCATCAATGGCCATTAGTAAGCTAGGTTTGTCAACAAAGGAGGCAAGCTCCATAATTGATGCTATACGACCATGCATTATGGGGGGGGTATTATTCACTTCATAATCATTCATTCAATTATTCTAAATCATTCTCTCATTTCTCTTCCTATCAAGAACTCAAAGAAAAACTCCTAAGTCTCACTTTTCCTACCATTCGGCCAACACCATTAATCCTACTTCCACTCATCCAAAATTTCATCCAACATCATTTCCTAAACCTAAACCATATTCTAAGAACATCTCTAGTTGTGAGTTTTCACAAAATCATCCATTTGGAGCTTGGAAAATCACTTTGAAGTTTCTTTCCTATAAGGTGAAAATTATTGTTTCTTGTTTCTAATTTGATTTTTGATGTTCTAAGTCATGATTGATCCATGGTTTATCTTTTTCAACCATAATTTATGACTTTATAATTTGTTTAAGCTTGTTAGGATTTTTGTTGAAGCTACACAAATTTTCTAAGGAGGAGTCCAAGGGGATCTTGTCTTCCTTATAGGTAAGAGGGAGATCTAATCTCATCAACCATGTGTGGTGGTGAGAAAATGGATGTATTTGTGGTGAAGAATCCATAAGGATTCATTCACTTGGTTGTTTTTTGTCTTTTCTATTTGTGATTAATTTTGTGTGCATGTTTATTGTCTTTTCTATTGTGATTTATTATGCATGCAAGCATGTCTATAGCTTTGATATTTTGGTATGTGTTTTATGATTGCTTTAATATATGGTATGTGTTCATAGATATATGATATCTATTATGAGATGTGAATAATATGTTGAGATTTGCATAAGTGTTCCAAAGAACACATGATGAAGAGCTCATGGTTTTTACTATGAAAAAGAGAACCAAAATGTTCTCAACCATTTTTGAATGGATGACTTAATTGATTTGATTAAGTTAATGGATTTTACAATAATTTAGAGGATGGAAAATAATTTAAAAATGATTTGTACAAAGAATGGTGGAATTCGCTCAAAAATACTTTTTAATGCATAATTAATTCAAAATTTATTTTCTATGTGTAGACTAGTTAGTTAACCTAAAAAGAATTCATTTACAATGGATTTTCAAGAACCAAATAAGCAAACAAAATTTTATTAGAAGTCTAGTATAGAAAAGAAATAAATTTTAGACACTTGAAAAATACTCACCTTTGAGTTTTTAAAGTATGTTATCAATTTTCAAAGTGTATTTTATGGTTATAATTAAATAAAGGAATTTTTAAAAGGAAAACGTAGAAAATATCACTTAGTGGATTTTCTAAATGAAATGCTGTCAAAATTGATTAAAAATGAGCAAGTATTGAAGAACGTTTCAAAATGGCATTTAGAAAGTAAAGAAATATTTTTCGTAGTTAAAGAATAAAATTAACTGTAGAAGAATTTATTAAAATTGAATTTTTGAGAAAAATGTCAGAAATTATTACTTAGAGTAATTTTTGTAATAAAAATGGAAAATAATGTTGAAATAATATTTTTAATTTTGGAAAGTTTAAAAATGTAATTTGGAACGTCAAGTAATAGTTTATACAGTGAAAAACAGTAGAAATAGCTTACGCATATTTAAAATAGTGGATTTTAAACTACACGATTGAGAAAACGTTGAAAAATATTTACGCAATTGAAAAACACAATAAAATGTTTATGCGACTAATGGGAATAGTAATTTTTACTGTCGTGCCAAAGTAGTGGACTCGGACATGTTGGGAAATAGTACTGTCGAGTGGAGACATATTGTTTTTGGAATTATTGATACTAAGGGTATTTTTGCAATTATAGTGACAATGAGGATATTTATGTAATTATGATTCATGGTGATACTGAGGATATTTTTGTAATTATGGATCATTACATACATAGAGTGGTATGTCAATTTGGTTGAAATTGACGATTGACTGATGAGATGAATTACACCATGTTGCGGGTGTGATAGGCGCAGTGTGTTCATGTGGAGAACTTGGAGGCATTAGTGTGCAGTAGATTCCACATGTGGACAGTTGGTAGCTCCTCTAGGCCGTGGTAACTGATAACCACACTAGCTATCTCGACAAATACTATTCTTAATCACGATCTATTGGGGATTGTCTGGTACTATGTTTGGACGTACACGACGTATTTGACTGTGTACCATTCACATGACGTATTTGACTGTGTAATAGTTAGTTGAGGTAGCCTGATGTGTGGACATGTCAACCAGATTATTCTCTTTGATGTTTGTGTTTAGCTCCATGGAGTAGGAACGAGTCTGAGTGCATGGCATATTTAATCTGCATCACCGTGTGAATAGTTATAAATTGATTTATGATATTTTGCATATGTGACATTTATACTTGGTTGAGATATGATGTATGTTGTGCTAATATGATTTTATTATTTTAATTGCTATATCTGTATGTTTTGTCGTTTTCTTTACTGCTATGCTGGTATTGATGTAAATTGTCTCACCTCTTTGTATATATTTTTTTTGTATTATTATTTATGTTCTGTAAAGTTGTTGAGGAAGTAGAAGAGGAGCAGTAGCTGGATTTTTAGTATGAAGAAGAGCAACAACCGAACGAGCAGTTTGAGGAGGGCGAGCCTCGAGATCATCCATATCATATGGATTGATTGCGACGTGGGATAACATTGACTGAGGTTTTTTGTATTCTAATGATCTCCCCGAGGAAGATCCTTCGGATAATCAAAACTTTTAGTGTTATGCTTGGGCTAGTTTATGGTTTGCTTTAAATGAGACAGTTTACTGTTTTTAATTGAATCGTTTGTAATATGTAAATTATTTGTACCTATTAAAAACAAAATCATATGTATAATTATGGTGTGTATGTAATAGTTATTTTATTTTATGTTTTGTTTATTTTATTTTATAATATAATGTTCAAAAAGAATATTTTTACAACCTATATTATTATATATTACGAAATAAATTATAACTTGGGTAGAGGTTTTATTATTGTTCGGAAATGTGACATCCCCAGTAGCGTGTTGGCATGTGGTGTCCCGGGGCTGACGAGGGCGGGTAGTGGACGCCGGTGTAAGAGAAACACGTACAAGGAGTGGCTCTGAATGGCGAAATGAATAAAATATGTAACACCCCTATGTAGCAACCCGTAATCGTCATTACACTATAGTTACTAAATCCAAGTGTGTCAAATGATAAATCAATTTAAATTCTCAAGAGTCTATATATTTTTTTTTGACAATTTGCATAAGTAGAAAATACGATAATGAAATATAAATATATTCAACCCATAATACAACCACCGAAATAAAATCATATTCCTTATATATATATATATATTTTATAGTCAATTTATACAAATCACTGATGACCAAAACGAAACCTCCTCAAATGAGAATTCACACTCTGATACTTTGGCATTTTCTTCCTCTTCTTTAAAGTTAGGAAAACTATACTGAGATGTCCAACGTATCTTCCCATATCTTCGAGAATAGATCAGAATGTCATCATTAATGACAACGACAATTCTGTTCTAGGTAAGGATAGAAAATACAATTCATGTTGTCCATGAATACAATAGGAGCGTTTGTCACTCCGATTAACATCACTGGATACCTATAATGTCGAAAGCACACTCGAAAAAAAATCATTTTGGGAACATTCTCAATTTCCACGAATTCATCGATGACCAGAACATACACCTATCTTGGAAAGAACAACGACTCTTTTCTCACCAGCCCATTGAATCGCTCATCTTTCTCCGAGGACACTCATCCTTGATCGAAGCCTTGTTTATTTTATGACAGTCCTTGTTTCACCAAGAAACTTCATTCTTCTCCTTAACTAACAGCATCGTAGCTTAACATGCAAAACTTTTCGACTATCAGAGTGGCATTTATATCCTCCTTACTTTTGGTCCTCTACGGAAAACATTAACATGTATTCTCAGGTTCCTTTTTGCTTCCAGAGCTTCAGCTTTGTTAGCCGTTATGAATATCAGAAGTCTTAATTCTGAAACCAATAAGGTTTTTATTGGAATGGTTTAGCAGGATATGACTAGAAGATGATTAATCAGTCCCTAAATCATGAACTCTAACCGATGCGATTTCAAGTAAGCAAAATAGATCAACAAAAGGTTCAATCTTTATGAGGAGTAGGATAGATTGAACAAACTCAAGAGTCAAGACAAGTCTCAACAACAGAAATGGGAACAACTAAGCCAAAGATAAGAACGATACAGATGAATCTAAATGATTCATGCTGTTACGAATTGTAAAAAGGAAGGGTTACACCCAGAATTATATAGCACGATTATTGGATCATCATTTGAGGCATAACTTCCCTTGTTTAGATCTCCATATTTAGAGGTCTCAGCACCACCCAAGGTATAAGTTCTGACTTCTGCTTGTGGTTTCACAGCCCTTGCAGCATCAATTGAAGACTTTGCCTTTGCTAAGTTGCATTTACGGGAGATGTGTCCCGGCTTTCCACATTTAAAACAGATTATCCCTTTGATCTTACACTCTCTCGTGAAGTGTTCTTTTCCGCATTTCATACATCTTGGCGAAGATGTCGGGGTCTGACTGGATATACCACCACTAGTACTTTGTCCAGGAGTTGGTTGTTGTTGTTGTTTCCCTAATACCCGTGCATATGGTTTCCGCTTAAACTGGTTAACTTTTCAATTATTCCTCTTTTGGAATCTAGGTAGTCCATGGTTATCCCAAGTCCAACTTTCCTTCAATAGATTTTTGAATCTTAACCTCCAATTCTTGTTATTGTGCAGTGCTCTGACTTTGGTGAATTATCACCTTAGCTATCCTTTGTGTTTCTCCGGCAGTCGCAGCCATACTTCTATAGTCTTGTCCTGCGCTTACATGCGTACGTCTGCAACGAGCCATTGACTTCATTCGAAGATGGACAAAACACAACACAACAAAACAAACTTATTATTTCAAACAACATTGTCTCCTTTCAGAAACTAAACACATAAATCATACAATTCAAATGAGATAAGTTCAATTCACGAATCCTAACAATCTCCAGCTCGAACTTCTTCCTTCTGCTTCCACAGCGTAATCCCTTGTAATCCGTCAACTTCCAAACTGCTTCTCGAACCTAGTTTACACCAACTATTTCTTTCTCCAGAAGATCGGTTTTCCAAAACCTTTTGATCTCCTTACAAAAGAATTCCTATTTTCCTAACACAATACGCCTAGGAGAAGTCATAGTTTCCTGTACACACAGAACATTACATATTGAGTAGGCCAGTCCTCAATATCATGCAACTGTATAATAGTAGCTATCAACATTCAACCTACGGCAAGCCATGCATTCCTTTCCCATCATCTCAATCAAGAGACAAGGAAGTGCACAACAGACCAAATTCTAATATGCTTAATGTAACACCCCAAAATTTACTTTTCTACTATCAGAATTCATCCTAAAAATATTTATGATTTTCTGAAATTTTCTTGGAATTTTCTAAGAACACGAAATATTTTAATATATTTCTCGTTTTACGTGTGTACTAAGCAGAACCGGAGAAATGAGACATTTTCTCTGAGAATCTTAAACTATGAAAACATCGACGGGGGATCTTACTAAACCTGAGGCCGGACACAGTTTACAAGGTTTCATATTTTTCGAGAAATCTTAACAGATGAGATAATAAAACATTGTGAGGAATTTATCTGTCAGATTTATAATGCTGACTCCTACCAACTATAACTATTGTCCAATAAAGAATAACATGTATTAAAAATATTATCACATTATTCAAAATCTAATTTTTGTATCACATCTATTAGTTTTAATTTCAAAAGAAAGATTAAATTTAATCCAAGCTTGTTATGGGAAGCTTCCTAGCAATTTCCCTTGCAACACATTTTTCTCTCTCCCTTTTTCCACTTTTCTATGGCAGAAGCTACAAGGGGGAAGCCCAAATATTACCCTCCATTGTCTTCATATTTCACTCTCATTTCTCTACACCTAAATACCCATTTCTCTTTTTCTCTATTCTCCTTCCTCTCCACCGTACACACACACACACCCCATCATATTGGAGACCAACTTCCTCATTTGCCAAACCAATCACATTTTCTTGTTCCTTCCACCATTCCAAGACTACTCTCCTTGTTGGTTATCTTTTGGTTCCTCTTCTTCTTCTTCTTCCATTTCTCTTCCACCATTAAAGCTAAAGCTTGGAGCTTTAAGGTAAAGTCTTCAACTTTCTTCCATTTCCTTGCTATTTTCGTTTTCTCTTGGCCACCTTGGTGACCAAGAACCTATTTTTCATGGTTTGAGTGAACATTGTGGTGATCACTCACATTGGAGTTTTTCTTGAAGGAAGGAAAACGAAAATCTAGGGCAAGAAGGAGTAGCATATTGTGTTGTTTTCCAAATAGGTAAGAGGGAGATGATCCTCTTCAACCAATCTTGGTAGCAAGGGAATGTCTTGTATGTGTATTGTTGTTGATTTTTAAATCCATGTATAAAGTTCTCTCATTTTTATGTTGTTCTTGATGATAATGTATTTTGTTGGGTTTGTATGATTTATTGATGTCTCTTGCATGATTCGAAGGTGTATTTGAGTATCTTGTTGATTTAATATGATGAGAAATGGTTTGATTTGAGTTAGAGGACTTGAGAACTCTATTTTTCTGCAAGTTTATGCATGGTAATCGATTACACAGGGCTTGTAATCGATTACCAAGCTCTTAAAGAGGCAAAATCGTGATTCTGGAAATCTAGTAATCGATTACATCTGGTGTGTAATCGATTACAAAGATTCTGTTTAGCTTGTAATCGATTACAAGGGGAGTGTAATCGATTACCAAGCCTCTGATGTCACGAAATGGTGCTGCTGGGAATCACGTAATCGATTACAACTTGTGGGTAATCGATTACGGAGGTTCTGTCCAATTGGTAATCGATTACCACGGTTGTGTAATCGATTACCAGAGCCTTGAAGTTATGAAACGTGATTCTGGGAATCACGTAATCGATTACAATGAGATTGTAATCGATTACGAGGTTCATTTCTCGGTAATCGATTACAAGGGTGCTGTAATCGATTACCAAGACCAAAAATGAGATTTTTGAGTTGAAAATAATTGAGATTATGGTTCTTTATCCTTTGTAACTCAAACATAACCTAAAAACCCTGAATTCAAGGATTTTACTTTACTAAATTGTGATAAAAATGTGCATTCACCCCAATAGGGAAGAAATGATTTTGAATATGGAATCCTTGGATCCATGATTATGGAAATTGTGGTATGTGTGTAATGAGGAATGCATGTTGATGTGAAGAATTATTGATGTAGTACTCAATGAGATAAGGATGATGATGTGTCATTGAGGCAATGTTTTAAATAAATGTATTGTTGATATGTCATGTTGGACATTGAATATTGCTTATGTGCCATTGAGGAAAGGCTTATGCTGAATGCATCATTGATGAACATACATAATTGGACATTGTGTCGTCATGCATGCGTATTGTCCATGGGACATTGTTGAGAAGGCTATGTTGCCTAGGAGTTTGAATAACACCTATGTGTAGGTGTGAATAGTCTAAGCATAGGTGTCATATGTTGTTGACCCTGAGGGCATCGGGGTGTGGGTGTCTCACAATGGGCAGTGGTAGCTCCACTGGGGCCGTGGGATAAACCAATGCAACACACTGACGATCCTGACTGTGACGCTGTCCTATGTCGCGATCAACTGTTGAGGTGCCATGTGTGAACCATTTTGCGCAAATGTTTTTATGTGATGAGCACACTATATTTTTAAGGCTAACGATACACTGGCATTACTCCTTGATCATTCACTCTGAAAATGTTTATGTCTAGCTCCATGGAGTAGGAACTTTGGTACCCTTGTTGCAATGTGAGTTGTCAGTCACATGGTCCATTGAGCATTCATGATTGAATAATGTGTTTACCATTATGACTGTGATATTTATTTGATTCTTGGTAATGCTAAGGTTGCTAGTTGGCTATGGATGATGTTAATTACTGCTCTTTGTTGTTTTACTCTTATTAATTACTTTCATGTGTTACTATACCTGTATGTGTCAACTGTGTCTTATGTGGGCGTATAACGCCGTTTATTCTCTTGTTGCCTTGTTGGTACTGAAAGCTGGGAATCTCACCTCTTTCGATACTTTCCTTTATTTTGCATTTTGGTTGAATCGTATGCTCTCTAGAAGACACTTGTGAGGAGAACAAGGAAGCTACTGAGTTTCAAGGTTTCTGGTCTTATCTCGATTAAGACCGAAGTTGCTGAGAATGTCTTTTCGCCCCCGTGGATTTTTTGGTTACGTGAGGATCAACTTTCATGGTGGTCCGGATTGCTGGCATATCAACGTGCAGACTGACCGATGTGTGTACCACGGCGAATTGACGATGTCTTTGGCATGGGGACGCTACACTGCTTCTATTTTTGACTTTCATGCTTTTGTGTGGTTGGAATTTTATATGCCTGTAAGAGATATGTGGGCAGATATGTACTATACCCCACGTGACGACTCTTTCTTGTCTCTTGCTCGGCTCCTCCCCGTTGTTCTATCGTCCCGATGGATGTCTCGTCGGACGACGAGGACCCTGAGGAGGATCCATCTACGGTTCCTTCTCATTCCAGGCAGTCTTAGGGTTGGTTTTTAAATTGATGGCTACTGATGGCTATCCGTTTATTTTGAGGGAGCCTGACGTACTACTAAATTAGTGGGTAGATGTTTGTATCTCTTGGGGTAGGTACACATTTTGCTTTTTGTATATCTTTTTTTGGAAATGTAATTTAAACAGGCTTGTAATTCTGGTACAATGTATGTAACTATCTATATTGTACATGGTTGTATGTTTCATTTCATGTTAATTTCTCTTTGACGTTTTTGATAAGAAGTTTTATATGAAAGAGGAACTTTTAAATTTTAAAATCAATCACGCGATATATTTACAAACAGGTGTATATGTATATTCAATAGAAGTTTTAACCGGAACTATGTTAAAAAAAAATGCTCAAATTTTTCGTAGTCATTTTTGTGTTGTTTCGCTATAGTGCGACGTTCCTTCTTCTCACCCGTTATGATACAAGGGAGAAAAAGGGGCATTACACTGTCTTGGTATCAGAGCTCCCAGTTATGTTTCTTTGGGTCATGTGGTTTTGGACTGTCTTGTTTGTGCTGTGTCATTCTCTGTGATTTTGCTGTTTGGTATTCAAATGAATACATCTGACTTTCTCTATGTTTTACGTAGTCTAATCTGAGAAGGAACAATGGCTCGTCGGGGTGATATGGCTGCTGCCATAGAGGCGATACAGAAGATGGCCGAGGCAATGTTGCAACAGAACCAGCAGACAGCTTAACAACAGGCTAGGGCTGCACAACAGCTAGAGGCTACAGCGGATGTTCAGAACTTGGAAGGATTTCGTCGCGCTAATCCTCCACAGTTTAAAAGGGAGTTTGACCCGGAAAAAGCTACATTGTGGATTCAAGAATTGGAGAAAATATTTACGGGGATGAATTGTGCTGATGATAGGAAGGTGACCTATGCCGCCTACATGCTGATGGGAGATGCTGAACATTGGTGGACGGGAGAACAAAGGCTGCTGCAAGCTGCGAACAGAGTGATAACCTGGGAAGTGTTCAAAGAAAGGTTCTTGAACAAGTATTTTCCTGAAAGTGCCAAGCACGCAAAAGAAATGGAATTTCGAGATTGCGACAGGGAGGCATGACTGTGAGTGAATACGCTACCAAGTTTGAGGACTTGTCCAGATTTTCAGCCTATTTTCAACTTCAGCCCAATGAAACGTGGAAGTGTCGGAAGTTTGAGGAAGGCCTGAGGCATGATGTGAAGAAAATCGTTATAGCTTTGAAGATCACTCAATTTTCTGAGCTACTCGACACTTGCTGCCAATTGGAAAGTGTGGAACAAGAACGCGAGGTAAGAAATAGGAACTTTGGTCCCGTTCGGTCCCAAAGAGGAGGTGGTGGTAACGCAAGTCGTTATCAAAAGAAGCCTTATTCCAGACCCTCTGGAAGCCAACAACCACAAAAATTTCAAGGAGGAAGTCCAACTGGAAGCCCTGTAAGGATGGGTCAGAATGCTACAACTACTCCGAGATGCATGAAGTGTGGGAAGGAACATTTCACAAGGGACTGCACAATCAAAGGATTTGTTTGCTTTCGGTGCGGGAAACCTGGTCACGTTTTTCGAGACTGTAACCAGACCAAGGCGGAACCATCCGTCAATGCTGCTAAGACTTCTAAACCACAAGTTGGAGGCAGAGTATACACCCTGAGTGGTGCTGAGGCCTCTGAATCCGAGGATCTGATACAGGGAGAAGGTATCATTGAAGGTAATCTTTTAATTGTACTGTATGACTCTGGTGCTACTCATTCTTTCATTTCACATGATTGTGTGAAAAGACTTGGATTGCCTGTGTCTTCTTTACCTTTCGATTTGACTGTTTCGACTCCTATTGCAAAACCTGTAGTCACTACTAAGGTGTGTCTAGGTTGTCCTTTAATAGTGGAAGGTTGAATCTTTTCTGTCGATTTGATCTGTTTACCATTATCCCAACTAGACGTGATATTAGGAATGGACTGGCTATCTACCAACCATGTTTTGTTAGACTGTTCCAAAAAAACAATAGTTTTCCCTTTGGATGAGGATTCTAGATTTTTGACCGCCAACCAAGTGAAAGCTTTTCTGAAAGAAGGAGCTCGAGGATACATGCTATTATCTTCTTTGAAAGTTGAGAGTGAAGTTGATGTGGACTCAATTTCTGTTGTTCGAGATTTTCCTGAGGTTTTCCCTGACAATGTACCTGGTTTGCCACCAGAACGTGAGGTCAAGTTTGCTATCGACTTGGTACCTGGAGCTGGCCCTATTTCTATGGCGCCTTATCGTATGGCACCAGCAGAACTCGTGGAACTTAAGAAGCAGCTGGAAGAACTCCTAGAGAAGAAATTCGTGAGACCCAGTGTGTCACCTTGGGGAGCACCTGTATTGTTGGTCAAGAAGAAAGATGGGACTTCAAGATTATGCGTGGACTACCGTTAGTTAAACAAGGTTACGATCAAGAACAAGTATCCGTTGCCGAGGATAGATGACTTGATGGACCAATTGAAGGGAGCAGCTGTGTTTTCCAAGATCGATCTACGATCGGGATATCACCAAATCAGAGTGAAAGTGGAAGATATTCCCAAAACGACTTTCCGTACTCGTTATGGTCATTACGAGTACCTGGTGATGCTTTTTGGTGTGACAAATGCACCTGCGATATTTATGGACTATATGAATAGGATCTTTCATCCTTACTTAGACAAATTCATTGTTGTCTTCATCGATGATATTCTGATCTATTCACAAAGTCGCGAGGACCATGCTGAGCACCTCAGCATAGTTCTCCAGATCTTGAAGGAGAAAAAGCTATATGCGAAACTATCCAAGTGCGAGTTTTGGCTAGATGAAGTGAAGTTCTTAGGTCATGTAATCACAAAGGAAGGAATCGCAGTGGATCCTTCAAAGGTAGAAGCTGTACTACAGTGGGAAAGACCAACTACAGTGACGGAAATCCGAAGCTTCATTGGTTTAGCCGGATACTACCGGAGGTTTATTGAGGGATTTTCCAAAATCGCTGGACCGCTCACTCAACTCACCAAGAAAGACCAAGCTTTTGAATGGACAGATTCCTATGAAGGAAGTTTCCAAGAGTTAAAAAGGAAGCTGACTATGTCACCAGTGCTAGTCTTACCGAATCCTAGTGAACCATTTGAAGTGTACTGTGACGCTCCGTATCAAGGTTTGGGGTGCGTTCTCATGCAAAACGGAGGAGTGGTGGCTTACGCCTCAAGACAATTGCGAGTGCACGAGAAGAACTACCCAACACACGATCTAGAGTTAGCTGCAGTGGTGTTTGCATTGAAGATATGGAGACATTATTTGTATGGAGCCACATTCAATGTCTTCAGTGACCACAAAAGTCTAAAGTACCTGTACGATCAGAAAGAGATGAACATGAGGCAGCGAAGATGGCTAGAATTTTTGAAAGATTACGATTTCCAACTTCAGTGTCATCCTGGAAAGGCGAACGTGGTGGCCGATGCTTTGAGTAGAAAGACGATTAGTGTTGCTACTATGATGATTAGAGAAAAGGACTTGATAGAGCAATTTAGAGATGTATGGTCATTTGTAAAGTTAACACTAGGTAAAATCTGCATGAATAGGATCACTATCTCGAATGACCTGATGGATGATATTCAAGAGAAACAAAAGGTTGATAAATTCCTGCAAGAAGAAAGAGAATTGATAAAGCAAGGTGGTGTATCAACATTGAAAGAAGGAAGTGATGGGATTTTGAGATTCCAAGGAAGGGTCTGTGTGCCTAAAGATGAAGAACTCAGAAAGTACATACTTGAACATGCTCATTCTAGTCAGTTGAGTATGCATCCTGGAATGACCAAGATGTATCAAGACTTGAGGAAGTTATTTTGGTGGCATGAGATGAAAAGAGATATCGCTAGATGCGTGTCATCTTGTTTGGTTTGCCAGAAAACGAAGATTGAGCACCAAAGACCAGCTGGATTACTACAACCCTTGGCTATTCCTGAATGGAAATGAGATAGCATCGCCATGGACTTTGTTGTCGGGTTACCAAGAACTAGGAAAGGATATGACTCAATATGGGTAGTAGTGGATCGACTTACGAAGTCAGCTCACTTTCTGCCAATCAACATAAGATATCCGTTGGAGAAGTTGACTCAGATTTACATTGGTGAAATTGTTAGACTTCACGGGATACCCACGAGTATTGTTTCCGATAGAGACCCGTGGTTTACCTCGAAGTTTTGGCAAAGTCTTCAAGAGGCTATGGGAACAAAGTTGCGGTTAAGTTGTGCCTACCATCCACAAACTGATGGTCAATCAGAAAGAACAATTCAGTCGTTAGAAGATCTGTTGAGAGCTTGTGCGATAGAGCAAACTGGAGGTTGGGATGAAATCTTGCCTTTGTCCCAATTCACCTACAACAACAGTTACCATTCAAGTATAGGGATGGCACCCTATGAGGCTTTGTATGGGCGGAGGTGTCGGACGCCTCTGTGCTGGTATCAAGATGGAGAATGGCTTACCGTTGGACTTGAACTCATTCAGCAGACAACTGAGAAGGTTAAAATGATTCAAGAGAAAATGAAAACGGCTCAGAGTCGGCAGAAGAGTTATGCGGACAAAAGAAGGAAACCTCTTGAGTTCGAAGAAGGAGAGCATGTCTTCTTGAAAGTCACGCCTATGATTGGGGTCGGTCGTGCCCTCAAATCTAGAAAACTTACTCCAAAATTCCTTGGACCTTACCAAATTCTTCGTCGGATAGGTCCTGTTGCTTACCAAATAGCTTTACCTCCTTTTCTTTCAAATCTTCATAATGTCTTTCATGTGTCACAACTCAGAAAGTATATCCCGAATCCTAATCCTGTCATAGCACCTGATTCTGTACAATTGAAGGAAAACTTGACATATGAGACAACTCCTGTAAGGATTAAGGATAGGAGGACAAAGCAACTCAGAGGAAAGGACATTGCACTAGTGAAGGTAATCTGGAATGAAGCAACTGGAGATGTGACGTGGGAGCTGGAGGACAAGATGAAGGAGCAATATCCCGAATTATTTTAAGGTATGGAAAATTTCGAGGGCGAAATTCCTATTTGTTGGGGAGAGTTGTAACACCCCAAAATTTACTTTTCTACTATCAGAATTCATCCTAAAAATATTTATGATTTTTTGGAATTTTCTTGGAATTTTCTAAGAACGCGGAATATTTTAATATATTTCTCGTTTTACGTGTGTACTGAGCGGAACTTGTAACACCCCTTTGGGGATGCCACACATATAAAGAAAAACAAAATAAATAAATAAAATCTACCCAAGTTGTAAAACATTTGTTAAATAATATTACATATTGTAAGATAATTCCTGATAAACAGAATATTGTTAAATAAAATATGCGGAAATAGCAAATAAACAAAACAACATTACTTATAATATACAGATGATTTAAGTTATAAGTTGTACAAATAATTTACAACTGAAACTACAAATATTTAAACGAAAACAGTAAATAAAGCAATAAAAGAGTCAATATATACAGACATACGCAGACGCGCCCAAAAAAAAATCATGCATATTTAATCCTCTGAAGGATCACTCTCAACATGAAAATGATCATCAGGAGACAAATATCCCGGATGTCTCGACTCTCGGCGAACATGAGACCGCGCAGTCGATACGAGTGTCATCTCACTAGGCTCAGTGGATATCCCACCCCAATGACGCCTAATGGATAACAGTAACTCTAAGTGTAGAAATACTGTCGTAGTCATGATCGGCTCTCCATCAAATCGATGACGTAGAGTCACAGTCAGCCGTCCTACATATGTCACAGAATCTCGATCTCCTCGCAGATGCCAAGCTAACGCTCCTCCATGAAACTCGAGAGTCACGAACCCCAAAAATCCTGGCACTACCATCTCCCACAATCAATCCAAAGGATATAGATGATCGAATGGTTCTTGGTCGTCGAACTGATCTTCCTCTTGCTGTTCCTCTTCTTCCTCGGTATACAGAATCTCTAGAGGCTGTTCCTCTTCCTCAAACTCTTTACCATATAAACAGGTATATACAAAAAACACATACAATAAAGAGGTAAGACAATCTAAAATCACCACAAACATGGCCAATAAGAAGACAACAAACAACAGATATACAATTCATGCAATATGAAAAGCTATAACATTAATAAGTAACAGAGTAGTGTAAAGATTCAAAAAGATTTAAATATCCCAACAATATACCATCACGGATAAAATAAAACAAGAAACAAATGATACAATACAATAATAGATAAAACAAATACAAAACAAATAAATCAATATCAATATAATAAACAGATAAGACAAAAATAAATAGATAAGACAAAATAAATAAATAGATCCCAATAAATAAATATAAGACACACCCTACTCCATGGAGCTAAAAGAAACACAAAGATATCAGAGAGAATGACTCGCAAAAATCTATTAGTACCACGGCTGCCCAACCAACTATTGCGCGGTCACACGTTGCGTCTATAGCCCCACGACACAGAATCCATCATCCAGGGCGTGGTGTAGTTCACGGTCTCACGTTGTGGCACTACAGCAAATGTACTACTAGACTTTACAAATCTCGATTAAATATAGTGCGTGTCGAGTCCATTAGTGTGCTATCGGTTTACCACGGCCCAATGGAGCTACCAACTGTCCACACATATGGGATACCGTACACTAACGTCTCCAAGTCCATTAGAACAATGAACCACACTACGTTTATCGCATCGACAACACGATGTGATTCGTCTCATCAACCAATCCACCAAAAATTTGGCATAAACTCAATACATAATTCCAAAAATATAAAATTATAAAAATGCCCTCAAAATAATAATATGCCCTCAATGGCAGAAAAATAGAAAGCTCATGCGGGTTCATATTTTCCCGACAAATGTAGAAAAATCCTCAAAAGCTCAGTACGGGTTCACATTTTCCCGACAAAGACAAAAATAAATACAGTAACGGTCAATCGCGTAGAAATTTTATCGCGTTTTCACAATTTCGTCGTTTTTACAAACGTTTATAAATCGCGTAAATATATTTTTCTGTTGTTAAAATCGCGTAGAATTTTTAATACGTTTTCTCAATCGCGTAGGATTTTTAAATCATTTTCTTGTCCAAATCCCTTAAAAATCACTGTTTAAATAAACAGAAATAATAATTAGTACGTTTAAACTATGTGTAATATTTTTCATACCGTATACTGTCTTTTGGACATCTTTTCTATCTTATTTGTCCGTTTTTACTAAAAATTGACAGTATTTTGTTTAGAAAATTAATAATAATGGTTTCCTAATTTTTTTCGTAAAAACTTTGTTTATTTAAATATACCGGATAACTTAATCTTTTAAAAACTCCTAACATGCTTCAAAATATAGTATGATCCATATGTTAGAAATTCTTAAAGATTACTGTATTTCGTTATAACAATAAAATCATTAATTTTAATTCCTTAAATTAATTCTAATCTATTGATTTCTTAAAAACTCTTTTTAGAAAAATTCTTGTTAACATATAATGCCTTCTTTATACTTGAAAATGGTTTGGAATTGATTTTAGAAATCAAGAATATCTAGTTTGGCATGTTGGCGAATTTCCTAAATCTTTTGAAATTGATTTCTAAATTATTTCTCATCTTCTAAATATATGTCAAACTTATTGTATTGTCTAAATTTATTTAACCATTGTTTTTAGAAAATGGTTTTTGAAATCAACACATTCATTTTAGGCATGTTGGCCGAAAATACTAAGTCTTACCATTTGATTTCTAAATTCATTTTCTTTGATCTAATCAACTTGAAACCTTCTTAATTCTCCTAGGTTAATTAAATTACCTTTTTAGAAAATTAAGAGAACATTTTGGTTCTCCATTTTTGTTAGTGGCCGTGAGCCTCATGGATGTGTTCTTTGGAACACACATACATTTCCTTGACATGTTGTTCACATCCTATACATTATCATGCTATTCTATAATTTATCATGCAATTCTAACACATGCAATATTATCAAAGCTTATAGACATGCAACTTAAAGCTTGTAGACATGCAATTTATTACAAACAACAAATAGGAAAGCTACTAACAAATACACAACCACATCAAATAAGCTACTAACAAGCACACACATGAATCCTTATGGATTCTACAATCACAAAATCAAACTCCATCTTCTTACCACCATCCATAGGTGATAAGATTTGTCTTCCTTTTACCTTAAATGAAGACAAAAGGATTTCTTTCACTCCTCCTAGGGTCACGGTTTTCTCCTTCAAAATACCTAGCAAACTTAAACAAAACTACAAGTTACTAACCATTAAAAGAGAACCTAAACCATGGATAAATCATGGCTTAGAACTTTGAAAAAGAATTTAGAAAAGAAAAACAAGAGATTTCACCTCCTTGGTCAAATCTTCCAAGTAGGTTTTCAAGCTTCAAATGTAAGATTTTGAAAGAACTCTCAACTAGACATGTTCTTAGGATTGTGTTTAGGTTTAGAAAACTTGGTTGGATATAATTTTAGGTGGTTGGATGGTGTAGAACTAGGTTTGGCCGAAACTAGCTCCAAAAGAACATCAATGGTGTTTAGGGTTTTTGGAAGAGAGAGAAGAGAGAAAATGCTTGAAGACAAAGTGATTTTTGGTCCTCCAACATGCATTGGCCGTAGACTTCAATGCCATGCAAGGTGTCCATGGCTTGGCTTCATCCAAGCCTTAGAATGCATCAAAGGTCAAGATTAAAACTTGGTTAGCAAGCTTGTCTCCCATTAGTTCCTTCTAACCTAGTCACTAAGCCTTGTCACTAAGCTTCATCATCACACTAACCTAGTCACTAAGCTAGTCATCATGTTCTAGAGAGTTCCTTCACTAATGATGATTAATTAAGCTACTAAGTTAACTGTATTAGCTAAACGTGGGTCCTGCAAAACATTTCTGGGTCCACTGTCACTAAGTTATTCTGACTAATAAAATAATATTATAATAATACAAATTTTTTTTATTGGACAATTAAATCCTAAAAATTAAAAGATTAATTTTAGGCTCATTCAGAATTGGGTTTAGTAAGATCCCCCGCCTCTGAATAATAAAAAAAATAGATTTTACTGGTCTGGAAAAATATTATTTTCCTGCCCCGTAGCAAATCACACAAAAAGTCCATATAAAATCACAGACAGTAATATTGGACACTAAATCAAGTAGAAAACAATTAAAAACAGCAAAAACAGTACAAACAGCACGTTCGGGACGTAACGGTCATTTTCCCATTTTTTTCTCACAACGTAGCTAATTGTCCAAAACTTTCAAATAAAATTACAGACAATATTAATTGTCTGTATATCATCCAGAAAAATTAAAACAGTAGCTCGGAAAAACTTTTATTTTACCGTCTCGGAACAAATTACGTAAAAAGACCAAATAAAATTTGAGCTTGTATAAACGTATTTGTATTTCATGCAGAAATCGAGAAACAGTAAAATAGGGACACAACGGTCATTCACACGAAAACTTGAAAAACAACAAACAGTACATTCAGAATATTTTCTAAAAATTGGGGTGTTACAACTCTCCCCAACAAATAAAAATTTCGTCCTCGAAATTCGTTGTTCCTCAAAACAAATGAGGATATTGTTCCCTCATTTTATCTTTCAGCTCCCATGTAGCTTCACCCGTCACATCATTCCATATGACTTTCACTAGCTCGATCATTTTCCCTCGAAGCTGCTTTACCTTTCTGTCCTCAATTCTGACAGGTAAAGTCTCGTAAGTCAAATTCTCCTTCAACTGTACGTCATCTGGTTGTATAACATGCGTCGGATCTGGTATATACTTTCGTAACTGAGATACATGAAACACGTCATGCAGATTCGACAGAAACGGCGGCATAGCGATCTGATACGCTACAGGACCTATACGTCGGATAATCTGATACGGTCCAATGAACTTAGGAGTAAGTTTCTTAGACTTAATAACTCTTCCGACACCAGTCGTAGGAGTAACTCTTAGAAACACATGCTCACCCTCTTCAAATTCAAGAGGTCGTCTTCGTTTATCCGCATAACTCTTCTGTCTGCTTTGCGTCATCTTCATCTTTTCTTGTATCATCTTTACCTTTTCCGTAGTCTGTTGTACAAGATCTGGTCCAACAGTCATACTTTCCCCATCTTGATACCAACACAACGGTGTCCGACATCGTCTTCCATACAACGCCTTATAAGGTGCCATTCCGATGCTTGAGTGAAAACTATTGTTGTAGGTGAATTCTATCAGAGATAAAAATTCATCCCAACTTCCTTGTTGTTCCAAAACACAAGCACGCAACAGATCCTCTAAAGACTGTATAGTTCTCTCTGTCTGACCATCTGTCTGCGGATGATACGCTGAACTCAGTCGCAACTTGGTTCCCATAGCTTCTTGCAGACTTCGCCAAAACCTTGACGTAAACCTCGGATCTCGATAAGAAACTATACATGTAGGTACACCATGTAATCTGATAATTTCACTGATGTACAACTGGGTTAATCTTTCCAATGAATACTTAATATTAATTGGTAAGAAATGAGCCGATTTTGTAAGCCTATCGACTATAACCCATATCGAATCATGACCTTTCCTTGTCCTTGGCAAACCAGTAACAAAATCCATCGATATACTATCCCATTTCCATTCTGGAATAGATAACGGTTGTAATATTCCAGCTGGTCTTTGATGTTCCACTTTCGCCTTTTGACAGACTAGACAAGTTGACACGCACCTAATAACATCACTCTTCAATCCGTGCCACCAGAATAACTTCTTCAAGTCTTGGTACATCTTTGTTATGCCTGGATGCATACTCAATAGACTAGTATGGGCATGTTCCACAATATATCGTCTCAGCTCCCGGTCACGAGGAACACAGACTCTACCCCGAAACCTCAGAATTCCATCAGTTCCTTCTTTGAACTCTATTGTCTCGTCTTGCTTTATTTGTTCTCTTATTCCTTGCAAAAATTCATCGGCATTCTGTTTTTCCCTTATGTCTTCCATCAGCTCGCTCGAGATAGTAACCATGTTAATACAGATCTTCCCCGGCTTCAACTCAACAAATGACCACACATCTCTAAACTGTTCAATGAGCTCCTTTTCCTTGATCATCAGAGCAGAAGCACTAATAATCTTTCTACTTAAGGCATCAGCTACGACATTCGCTTTACCAGGGTGGTACAACAGTTGAAAATCATAATCTTTCAGGAATTCTAACCATCTCCGCTGCCTCATGTTCAGCTCCTTCTGATCATACAAGTATTTCAAACTCTTGTGATCACTGAAGATGTTGAACGTTGCTCCATAGAGAAAATGTCTCCATATCTTTAGAGCAAAAACCACAGCGGCCAATTCCAAATCATGCGTTGGATAATTCCTCTCATGAACCTTCAATTGTCGAGAAGCATATGCCACAACGTTCCGATCTTGCATCAATGCGCATCCTAGCCCTTGATAAGAAGCGTCGCAATACACTTCAAAAGATTTCGTCGAATCTGGTAGGATCAACACCGGTGCAGTTGTTAATCTCTTCTTCAACTCTTGAAGACTGGCTTCACGTTCTTCCGTCCATTCAAAAGCTTGACTTTTCCTCGTAAGTTGTGTAAGTGGTCCAGCAATTTTGGAAAAACCCTCGATAAACCTCCGATAATAACCAGCAAGTCCAACAAAACTTCGAACTTCTGTTACTGTCTTAGGTCTTTCCCATTGTAAAACAGTCTCCACTTTAGATGGGTCTACCGCAATACCTTCTTTAGAAATTACGTGACCAAGAAATTGGACTTTTTCTAACTAGAACTCACACTTAGCCAATTTCGCATATAGTTGCTTCTCCCTCAAAATCTGAAGAACAATACCCAGATGTTCAACATGCTCTTCCTTAGATTGAGAATAGATCAGAATGTCATCTATAAATACAACGACAAATCTGTCTAAATAAGGATGAAAAATCCTGTTCATATAATCCATAAATATGGCAGGAGCATTCGTTACCCCGAATGGCATCACCTGATACTCATAATGTCCATAACGAGTTCGAAAAGCGATTTTCGGTACATCTTCCCCTTTAACACGAATCTGGTGATAGCCCGATCTCAGATCTATTTTGGAAAATACCACAGCTCCTCTTAACTGATCCATCAAATCGTCAATTCTTGGAAGCGGATATTTATTCTTGATAGTCACCTTGTTCAGCTGACGATAATCCACACAAAGCCGAGACGTTCCGTCCTTCTTCTTGACCAAAAGCACTGGCGCACCCCATGGTGAAACACTAGGTCGCACAAACTCTTTCTCCAATAGCTCCACCAATTGCTTCTTCTGCTCCTCCAATTCCACTGGCGACATACGATACGGTGCAATTGAGATAGGACCCGCTCCTGGTACTAAATCAATTGAAAACTCGATCTCCCTCTCGGGTGGCAAACCAGGTACGTCATCAGGAAAACATCAGGAAACTCGTTGACAACAGGAATAGTATTCACATCCTTCTTATTCTTAACTTCTAGAGAAGACAATACCATATATCCCTGCGCTCCATCTCTTAACAAAGACTTGACCTTAACAGTAGTTAAGAACCCAGACTTTTCTTCCTTAGGAAAAACTATGGTTTTACTTGCATAGTCTATAAGGATATGGTTAGAACATAACCAGTCCATCCCTAAAATTACATCTATCTCAACAAGAGGTAAACAAATCAAACTGACCATAAACAAACGGCCCTTCACAACAATAGGACAATCCAAACAGATCTTAGATGTAACAACAGGTTTAGCAGTTGGTGTAGATACACTCAATTTAACATTCAGAGAAGACACAGGCAACTTCAATCTTTCCACACAATCATAGGAAATAAATGAGTGTGTAGCACCAGAATCATATAATACAATCAGAAGATTACCTCCAATGTCTCCTTCTCCCTGAATAAGATCATCAGACTTAGAAATCTCAGATCCCATCATTGTATATACTCGTCCTCCTGACCTTGGTTGAGTACTTCCAGATTTTTGCTGATTAGCTCTAACATACCGAACAACAGGTTTCTTCTCTAGTCGAGTACAATCTTTCGACATATGCCCAGGCTGTCCACAATTAAAATAGACTGTCCCCTTGATTGTACAATCTGGAGATATATGGCCCTTCTTACCGCACTTAAAACACGTTGGCGTAAACACCACCTTCTGCCCTACTCCATTACCGCGTACACTTCCTCCAACTGGCGGTCGCTGAGATTGATTTCCTTGTGGTCTAGAGTACGGCTTACGCTGAAACCGATTTGTATTGCTACCTCCATCTCTTTGAAACCTTGTCGGTCCAAAGTTACGATTCCTCTGATCTCGCGACGGCTCAAGCTCCTCAAGTCGTGCACATGCATCCACCAAAGCATGAAACTGAGTTATTCCCAAGGATACCACTCCTCGTTTCAGTTCCACTCTTAACCCTGATTCAAACTTCCTACATCTCCACACATCATCTTGCTGTGTCTGAGCATAATCTGAGAATTGAGACAAATTCTCAAATTTGGTGGCATACTCATTCACCGTCATATTTCCCTGTCGCAACCCAAGAAATTCCATCTCTTTGGCATGCCTAGCACTCGCAGAAAATACTTATCCGTAAAGCATTAGAAAACACTTCCCATGTGATCTCGGTCCCTTCACTTGCAATACTCGGCGGGTTCCTCTCCCACAATGTTCTCGCATCTCCTCTCGGCATGAAAACAAGATAAGTTACCTTCTTATCATCCACGCATCTCATTCCTTCAAAGATCCTCTCTAAATTTTGCATCCACTGACTTGCTTTCTCCGGATCCACCTCGCCTCTAAACTGTGGCGGATTATGACGCCTAAACTCAGCCAAATTTAGGGCATCGAGAGCATCTTGCATTGAGTGCTCTCGATTTTGCCGAGTAATCACTTCAGCCATCTGCCGCATAGCTTCAGCAGTAGCAATCATAGGGTCAACCTCACGATTCACGTTCGCACGTCCTCTGCCTCTACCAGCCATCTTCTTTCTTCAAACAAACAAAACAAAATTAGATACATCCTTTTAGATACTTCCGAAAGGATATAAATCACAGAGAATCACACAGCACAAACAAAAACAGACCCAACCACAACCCCAAAAGACTCTAACTTGGGCTCTGATACCAACTAATGTAACACCCCTTTGGGGATGCCACATGTAACACCCTAATACAGATATCCAGATATATCCTAGATAGACAGAGATATATAAAGATAACCAGTACTAGAGACGTCACTTCTATACAACATACTAACATATATCTATAATCACAACTGAGTAATTATAGAAAGCCTGGAGAGATTGCGGAAAAATTTAAACTCATACATATACATATACAACTTAGCCACCTGAGGGCTTATTGTAATACATATAACATAAAACTTACAGAACAAACATAAACTTATTACATGAGTTCTGCCTACTTAAAGCAATAAAACTATTCTAGTCTTCATGCTTTATCTTCTCATCCTTGGCAGGGTTTGCATCTCTGTACCTGAGCCTTTGCCTCAGTATCTCGAACTCGCATCGGTACTGTGATCCGAACCTCGCATCGTCTGATTTACATGGAATAGCAATCGGGGTGAGAATTAACATTCTCGGATAAGCAATTCCAATACCAGTTCTCTATAACATTATATATAACAAAATATATAACAAATGCTATAATTCTAACTTAGGAGCTTGGTCCTCTTTTCTCATAACTTAGGAGTTTCCTCCTCTTTTCTCATAACTTAGGAGTTTCCTCCTCTATTCTCTTAACTTAGGAGTTTCCTCCTCTATTCTCTTAACTTAGGAGTTGCCTCCTCTTTTCTCATAACTTAAACACTTTCTAATAGTGTGATAACAATCAAGAGTGAACACACTTGCTAATATATACAAATACCATACATCCGTACATACCAACGTGACGGACAATGCCCATACAACCGTCCGTAAATGCAATGCTAATGATATGTAATGAATATGCCTAAGGAATCCTAAGTGCATGTGAATGAAATGCAAATGCGAGTTTTGATTTGGAGCGAAGGAATTTGCTAGGAACTAGTCGATATCATCTAGTGGTAAATAGAGGAAACCTCATCCTCACCTTACACGTATCCCGGCTCATTGAGAAATTCGGGCTTCATCCTTGCTCAAAGAGCGTCTTTGGATTTCCCACTTATCTCCTTAGGCCTTGGCACATCGAGACATCGTGGGTTATGTCCTTCTCAAAAGTCCTTCGGACACCCATCTATCTCCTTTTTGCCTTCATGATTAACATCAAAGGATACTCACTAGATCGATCCTACTTGACTAATTCATAGACTTTCGTACATACTTATATACTTAGTTCCTCTAAGAGCTAAGCATATTCTAGTCTTCTTATGTTTACCCCTTGTGATGAGGAGAATCTGTAACCTCATACTATATGTAACCTTAGCACTTGGTTAGGAATACTTGTTCCCTTAGGAACTTCTCTGATCCCTTACCTCCTGGCTGAATGACCTCACGTTATATAACGTTACATTCTCAGGTAAACATTACTAAACTATGTCTCTTACTTGTACCTAAACTTCACCTCATCACTCCTTTCTCTTAAGTGATCTCTAATGCAACCTTACGTTGCTTTGAGGTGTTAGGTACTTACCTTTGGCGAACCACTAATCTTGGTTACCCAAGGTCCTTTCTCTTCATCTTCACACTAGCTTAACTCTCTAGTGTGTGAAGAGCTTAGTGTTATGTTTATCTCTTACATAAACACCATCTCACTCTTTTCTATAGACTCAACTCATCCTAGTGAAAGAGTCTATCTTAACTAATGCCTCATCTAACCTTGCTTAAGGAACCGAGAGCATTTCTCTAAAACTTTGCATAATTAACTCAACTTTGTCTAAAGAGAGTAGTTCATGCATCTAACTTTCCTTTTCTATCACACTTCGGTAGTAGCGTATACTACACTTGTGTGCTAACATACTTATTCTAAACTCAACTTCCATGCTTTACTTGCATCTAAGGAAGTATCTTCTCTTTATCTTGTACTTCTAACTCATCTTAACTTATACTTGAGTTGTTGTACATTTCTGCTTCTACTTTCGCTATCTTTATCTTGTACTTCTAACTCATCTTAGCTTATACTTGAGTTGTTGTACATTTCTGTTCTACTTTCTCGCTTATGACATCTTCTTAGTCATAATTCCTCTTCTTGTGTATTTAACAATGTACTAAGTCTCACTTAACTTGAGACTAAGTACCTAAACGTCCCTCTGTGGAACTCATACACAATCTTATCTCCACTCATGTAATCTAACTCTAGAGTGGCTCTTACTTGCAACTCTTTGTTGCCTAAGCTTCTAGGTACCTTCCTAAGGTAATCCACTATTTTTGGATTTCCTAAGGTTCATACCTTTCTCATCATTCTCTACTAGAGTGAATACTATTATTCATCTCTATTGCACTATCTCATCACATCTTAAGTGATATCAGTTGCAACATTAAGTTGCCTAAAGTGCAATATCATTACTTAAAACAAACCTTTCCTTTAGGATGCTTAAAAGCCTATGCTTTCTCATACTTGATAGATAGATATTTTCCACTTGAAAATATCCCAACTTGTGCCTTAACACACTTAGGAAACATGTCTCAATGATTCCATTAACTATAGCACCTCAGAACATCCAAAAACATCATTTTGGAGCTTCAGGGTCTCACGCCGCGGCACAGCATTTGCACGCCGCGGCGCCCTTCTCTCGAGGGCTACTGCTGGGCTAATTTTTAACCTCACGCCGCGGCATGCTTCCTCCACGCCGCGGCATTCCCAGCGAAAACTCTCGCGCTGCGGCGTGACTATCTCCACGCCGCGGCGCCATCAGCAGAACCCTGGTTCTGCAGAATTCTGCAGCTACGGGTTTACTGTTCTATTGGTCATTTCTGCTGATTCCAAGCCATTTCAATCCAAATTCTAAGTAATTCTAAGTCCCTAATCAATTCTTTAACATTTAGGAACATCAATACTCTCTTAAATCTCTTAATTTGGATTATGGCTAGAATTCTCCATTCTTTAACTTAAGACTCACTTTGTGATTCCAGGGTCTTCTTTCTTAAGTTGATGTTATAGACAAGTCATAAATGACCCAAGGAACACTTCTATGCAAGCCAAACTCTTCTAACATCTCTAAAACTCAAATAAGCATATTATGTATCTATATGCATACATAGAGAATAGAGATGAATAAAAGCTCTAAACCCCTACCTCTTGAAGATTGAAGCCTTGAATCTTGAAGCTTGATCTTCCTCTTCCCTTCTTCTTCCCTTCTCTCCTCTCCCCTTTCTCTCTTTTCTTCTCTGGTTTTCGGTTTCTCTTCTTCTCTCGCCGAGGAGAACCAAATATAAAGGGGAAGGGACGTGCAAGGAATTACGGGAAAAGATTAATACCGAAACTTCTATCTCATATGGATACCCGAATCATGCTAATTCGAGTTTCTCGCTTCCAACAACCTTAGAATAAATCATAAGATTCATCTAAGTTGTTGTTTCTCTTTCTCATTATTTTCTATATCTGCTGCTAGTCATTTGGTATTAAAATGCACAACCAGTATGCCTCAAAATACCAAATTGACTCGGATTCTCTTGAAACTTTCGCCACATCTTACTTGGCTCATTTGTGACCTAGAAATAAACTCTCTATGTTTATTTCCTTCAACTTAGCAACTTATGCTATTATCTGAGTCATTTTAAGCCACTTTACAACTTCTGTGTTGCAACTAAGTGCCTAAATGAACTCGCTTTGTCACAAAACTTGATGACATGCTAAACAAGTTAAATGCTACCTTTCGTAACCATTTACCAGTCTAACATGTACTTAAGGGTATTACACCACACATATAAAGAAAAATAAAATAAATAAATAAAATCTACCCAAGTTGTAAAATATTTGTTAAATAATATTACATATTGTAATAAAATTCCCGATAAACGAGAATATTGTTAAATAAAATATGCGGAAATAGCAAATAAACAAAACAACATTACTTATAATATACAGATGATTTAAGTTATAAGTTGTACAAATAATTTACAACCTAAAACTACAAATATTTAAACAAAAACAAGAAAATAAAGCAATAAAAGAGTCAATATATACAGACATACGCAGACGCGCCCAAAAAAAAAATCATGCATATTTAATCCTCTGAAGGATCACTCTCAACATGAAAATGATCATCAGGAGACAAATATCCCGGATGTCTCGACTCTCGGCGGACATGAGACCGCGCAGTCGATACGAGTGTCATCTCACTAGGCTCAGTGGATATCCCACCCCAATGACGCCTAATGGATAACGGTAACTCTAAGTGTAGAAATACTGTCGTAGTCATGATCGGCTCTCCATCAAACCGATGACGTAGAGTCACAGTCAGCCGTCCTACATATGTCACAGAATCTCGATCTCCTCGCAGATGCCAAGCTAACGCTCCTCCATGAAACTCGAGAGTCACGAACCCCAAAAATCCTGGCACTGCCATCTCCCACAATCAATCCAAAGGATATAGATGATCGGATAGTTCTTGGTCGTCGAACTGATCTTCCTCTTGTTGTTCCTCTTCTTCCTCGGTATACAGAATCTCTAGAGGCTGTTCCTCTTCCTCAAACTCTTTACCATATAAACAGGTATATACAGAAAACACATACAATAAAGAGGTAAGACAATCTAAAATCACCACAAACATGGCCAATAAGAAGACGACAAACAACAGTTATACGTTCATACAATATGAAAAGCTATAACATTAATAAGTAACAGAGTAGTGTAAAGATTCAAAAAGATTTAAATATCCCAACAATATACCATCACGTATAAAATAAAACAAGAAACAAATGATACAATACAACAATAGATAAAACAAATACAAGAAACAAATAAATCAATATCAATATAATAAACAGATAAGACAAAAATAAATAGATAAGACAAAATAAATAAATAGATCCCAATAAATAAATATAAGACACACCCTACTCCATGGAGCTAAAAAAAATACAAAGATATCAGAGAGAATGACTCGCAAAAATCTATTAGTACCACGGCTGCCCAACCAACTATTGCGCGGTCACACGTTGCGTCTATAGCCCCACGACACAGGAATCCATCATCCAGGCGTGGTGTAGTTCACGGTCTCACGTTGTCGCACTACAGGCAAATGTACTACTAGACTTTACAAATCTCGATTAAATATAGTGCGTATCGAGTCCATTAGTGTGCTATCGGTTTACCACGGCCCAGCGGAGCTACCAACTATCCACATATGGGATACCGTACACTAACGTCTCCAAGTCCATTAGAACAATGAACCACACTACGTTTATCGCATCGACAACACGATGTGATTCGTCTCATCAACCAATCCACCAAAAATTTGGCATAAACTCAATACATAATTCCAAAAATATGAAATTATGAAAATGTCCTCAAAATAATAATATGCCCTCAATGGCGTAAAAATAGAAAGCTCAGACGCGGGTTCACATTTTCCCGACAAATGAAAAATCCTCAAAAGCCTGTACGGGTTCACATTTTCCCGACAAAGACAAAATAAATACATCAACGGTCAATCGCGTAGAAATTTTATCGCGTTTTCACAATTCCGTCATTTTTACAAACGTTTATAAATCGCGTAAATAAATATATTTTTCTGTTTTTAAAATCGCGTAGAATTTTTAATACGTTTTCTCAATCGCGTAGGATTTTTAAATCATTTTCTTGTCCAAATCCCTTAAAAATCACTTGTTTAAATAAACGAAATAATAATTAGTACGTTTAAACTACGTGTAATATTTTCCATACCGTATACTGTCTTTTGGACATCTTTTCTATCTTATTTGTCCGTTTTTACTAAAAATTGACAGTATTTTGTTTAGAAAATTAATAATAATGGTTTCCTAATTTTTTTTGTAAAAACTTTGTTTATTTAAATATACCGGATAACTTAATCTTTTAAAAACTCCTAACATGCTTCAAAATATAGTATGATCCATATGTTAGAAATTCTTAAAGATTACTGTATTTCCGTTATAACAATAAAATCATTAATTTTAATTCCTTAAATTAATTCTAATCTATTGATTTCTTAAAAACTCTTTTTAGAAAAATTCTTGTTAACATATAATGCCTTCTTTATACTTGAAAATGGTTTGGAATTGATTTTAGAAATCAAGAATATCTAGTTTGGCATGTTGGCCGAATTTCCTAAATCTTTTGAAATTGATTTCTAAATTATTTCTCATCTTCTAAATATATGTCAAACTTATTGTATTGTCTAAATTTATTTAACCATTGTTTTTAGAAAATGGTTTTTGAAATCAACACATTCATTTTAGGCATGTTGGCCGAAAATACTAAGTCTTACCATTTGATTTCTAAATTCATTTTCTTTGATCTAATCAACTTGAAACCTTCTTAATTCTCCTAGGTTAATTAAATTACCTTTTTAGAAAATTAATAGAACATTTTGGTTCCCCATTTGGTTAAAGGCCGTGAGCCTTGGTGTAGTGTTCTTTGGAACACACATGCATTTCCTTGACATGTTGTTCACATCCTATACATTATCATGCCATTCTATACTTTATCATGCAATTCTAACACATGCAATATTATCAAAGCTTATAGACATGCAACTTAAAGCTTGTAGACATGCAATTTATTACAAACAACAAATAGGAAAGCTACTAACAAATACACAACCACATCAAATAAGCTACTAACAAGCACACACATGAATCCTTATGGATTCTACAATCACAAAATCAAACTCCATCTTCTTACCACCATCCATAGGTGATAAGATTTGTCTTCCTCTTACCTTAAATGAAGACAAAAGGATTTCTTTCACTCCTCCTAGGGTCACGGTTTTCTCCTTCAAAATACCTAGCAAACTTAAACAAAACTACAAGTTACTAACCATTAAAAGAGAACTTAAACCATGGATAAATCATGGCTTAGAACTTTGAAAAAGAATTTAGAAAAGAAAAACAAGAGATTTCACCTCCTTGGTCAAATCTTCCAAGTAGGTTTTCAAGCTTCAAATGTAAGATTTTGAAAGAACTCTCAACTAGACATGTTCTTAGGATTGTGTTTAGGTTTAGAAAACTTGGTTGGATAGAATTTTAGGTGGTTGGATGGTGTAGAACTAGGTTTGGCCGAAACTAGCTCCAAAAGAACATCAATGGTGTTTAGGGTTTTTGGAAGAGAGAGAAGAGAGAAAATGCTTGAAGACAAAGTGATTTTTGGTCCTCCAACATGCATTGGCCGTAGACTTCAATGCCATGCAAGGTGTCCATGGCTTGGCTTCATCCAAGCCTTAGAATGCATCAAAGGTCAAGATTAAAACTTGGTTAGCAAGCTTGTCTCCCATTGGTTCCTTCTAACCTAGTCACTAAGCCTTGTCACTAAGCTTCATCATCACACTAACCTAGTCACTAAGCTAGTCATCATGTTCTAGAGAGTTCCTTCACTAATGATGATTAATTAAGCTACTAAGTTAACTGTATTAGCTAAACGTGGGTCCCGCAAAACATTTTCGGGTCCACTGTCACTAAGTTATACTGACTAATAAAATAATATTATAATAATACAAAATTATTTTATTGACGATTAAATCCTAAAAATTAAAAGATTAATTTTAGGCTCATTTAGAATTGGGTTTAGTAAGATCCCCGCCTCTCTGAATAATAAAAAAAATAGATTTTACCGGTCCAGAAAAATATTATTTTCCTGCCCCGTAGCAAATCACATAAAAAGTCCATATAAAATCACAAACAAGTAATATTGGACACTAAATCAAGTAGAAAACAATTAAAAACAAAGAAAAAAAGTACAAAACAAAGACGTTCGGGACGTAATGGTCATTTTCCCATTTTTTCCCACAACGTAGCTAATTGTCCAAAACGTTCAAATAAAATTACGAGAAAGTATTAATTGTCGTATATCATCCAGAAAAATTAAAACAAGAGTTCGGAAAAACTTTTATTTTACTGAGTCTCGGAACAAATTACGTAAAAAGACCAAATAAAATTTGAGCCTGTATAAACGTATTTGTATTTCATGCAGGAATCGAGAAACAGTAAACTAGGGACACAACGGTCATTCACACGAAAACTTGAAAAACAGCTAACAGTACATTCAAAATATTTTCTAAAAATTGGGGTGTTACAGAACTGGAGAAATGAGACATTTTCTCCGAGAACCTTGAACTATGGAAACGTCGACAGGGGATCTTACTAAACCCGAGGCCGGACACAGTTTACAAGGCTTCACATTTTTTGTGAAATCTTAACAGATGAGATAATAAAACATTGTGAGGAATTTATCTGTCAGATTTGTAATGTTGACTCCTACCAACTATAACTATTGTCTAATAAATAATAACATGTATTAAAAATATTATCACATTACTCAAAATAACAGTGATGTTTATAGTAAGGTAGAATAACAGTAAGCAATAGCAGGCAGATCACATCAGTATTTCCAGGAATCAGCACAACAATCAGATAATCATTCGTAGAAGTACAACAGTTATCTTCACATTCACAGGTGTTCATGCTCAACAGTTTATGAGATCGACAATGAATGATGCACAATGCATTATGATTCCACAATTCCTACTCCATGGAGCTAGACATAAATAGTCAGAGAGAAAGATCAGGGGACATGTCTGCAACTCCGCTGCCGCGACCAAAGTGCTATAATCAATAATTTCTGTGTGCACATCCAGGCATTGTACAGACATTCCACGCTCGATCACAATATAGGATAGCGTCTCGGTCTGACAGAGGAGCTCATAACTGTCCATGTGAGGAACCCGCACCCCGACGCACCTAGGGCTAACAACCATATGGCACCTACGCTAGTCTATTCGCACCCGCACAAATGTGTGTTCAATCTCCTAGGCATGCACCGCCTTACAACAATGTCCAACGGACAAGACATATGCATGACGACACAATGTCTAATCATGTATGTTCATCAATGATGCATTCATCATATACACTACCACAACGGTATGTAGTCATTCTCAGCATAAACATGTCATATCTCATCGAGAATTCAATCAAGAAACACATAGCTCTTTATAGGGATTCACAACACATAGAGTTAAATTTCAATATCCATATATATATATATTACGGTTTATCATTAACACCATTCTATTAAATTGATCAAGTTCCTTGATCTAGTCAATTATGCCATCTTAAGGTCAACTAACCCTTAGAAACTTTGGTCTCACATGCCTTCAAGGTTCCAAATTCTTCTCCATATTATTCACTAGTCTCTTGATACCAATCATTTAGTTTTGATTCCATACAGGATTAATTCAATTTATCATCATCATTAAGTACTCATGGTTTGTCACTTATCATCATGGGTCCAAACCGTGGCCCTTCAAGTCCTCAAAGATCCAATTTCTTTCCATTTTATGTATTAACTTCTTAATATCAATTTACTTAAATTTTGATTTATCAAAGTCATTTCAATTCCTTATGATTTTAAGCCAAAACCGTGGCCATCATTTGTCATCAAAGTTTCAATTCTTCACCACATTATGCATTAGTTACTTAATACTTAATCACTCAATTCTATTCCTCATAAGATCAATTCAATTCCCAACTTTCCAAGGTCCAAACCGTGGTTTCGCAAGTCCTCTAGTTTTCACTTTTTCATTCCTTTTTATGTACTAGGTCATCATTATTAATTCACTTAAATTTTAGTTCATTAGGACCAATCCAATTGCCTAAGGTTCAATGCCAAAATCGTGGCTTCAAATTGAATTAATAAACCCTTAAAACTTGCCATCTCAAATTCCAACATTAACATTCAAATCTTCAATTACATAGCTTCATCTCACAGTTACCTAGCTGGTTCTGTTCTGGGTGCCTAGGTGCCATATCTGTAGCGCCTGAGCGCTGGTGTAGCGCCTGGGCGCTGACCACGAAGCGTCTGAACGCTCACCAGGCCGCGTCATAGGGAAAACGTTCTGGGCATATAGCGCCTAGGCGCTCTATGCACAGCGCCTGAGCGCTAGTGCATTAACAAGGGTTCTGCAGAATTCGTTTCTGCAGAGCCCTGGCCCATCCTTCATCAAAGTTTCTCATTTATTTTCCAACGATCCAAAATATGATTCATGTCCTCTAAACACAAAATAACAATGTATAAGTTCATAATCATCAAAGCACACAATGTAAATCCATATATTCATACAAGTCAAACAACTACAAAATCATGGAAATGACACAATATAGCAATGAGAGAAATCCAACATGGATTCCCTCATCAACACAATACACAAGACATTTCCTTACTACCAAGATTGGTTGAAGAGGATCATCTCCCTCTTACCTATTTGGAAGACAACACAATGGTGCTACTCTTTTTTTTGCTCTTGATTTTCATTTTCCCCTTCAAGAAAACCCTAGGGTGAGCAATTCCCAAAGTGTTCACTCCAATCATGGAAAAATGACTCCTTGGCCACATAGGTGACCAATAAAACGAAAATGAGAAGAAGATAGAAGAAAGTTGAAGACTTTACCTCAAAAGCTCCAAGCTTTAGCTTCAATGGTGGAAAATAGAAGAAGAAGAAGACGAACCAAGGATGGCCACAACGAAAGTGGTCTTGGAATGATGGAAGAAAGGTAGATATGGAAGTGGTGAGGCAAGGAAATGAAGATGGTGAATGGTGAGGGTGTACGGTGGAGGAGGAAGGAGAAGAGAAGGAGGAGAAGAAGAAATAAAATGAAAATGTGAGTATTGGGCTCCCAAATGGCCTCTGCCGTAGGGAGAAGAGTGGAGAGGGAAGAGAGAGAAATGTGAAATGGGAGGAATTTTCCTGGAAACTTCCTATATTGGTTTTAAATTAACTTTATCTTTATTGTGAAAATAAAGCTAATGGATTTGACACAAGGTAGATTTTTAAATAATGTGATAAGGTTTTTAATGCATATTATTATTCAGTAGACAATCGTTACAGTTGACCGAAGTCAGTATTAATTTATCTAACAGATAAAATTTATACAACGATTATAATTTTATCTGTTAGAATTTCTTGAAAAACGTGAAACCTTGTAAACCGTGTCTAGCCTCGGGTTAAGTAAGATCCCCGTCGACGTTTCCACAGATCAAGGTTATCGGGAAAAATATTTCATTTTCCCGGCTCGGCTCAGTGCGCACGCAAAATGAGGAATAATATTAAAATATTTAGCGTTCTCAGAAAATCCAGAAAAATTCCTAAAAATCTCAAATATTGTAAAATGATCATTTATCTTGAAATTATTAATTTTCAGGATGTTACAATTTTTCCCTTCAAATAGAAATTTCGTCCTCGAAATTTTCATTCCCTAGGATAAATATCGACGTTGTTTCTTCATCTTATCTTCTAACCTCTATGTCGCGCTTTTAATCACGTCAATTCAGATTATCTTTACCAATGTGATCTCCCTGCCCTCGTGTTACTTTGGTCTCCTATTCTCGATTATCACAAGAAGTATTTCATAGATCAAACCCTCTCTTAATTATACTGTGTCCCATTCGATGACATGGCTGGGTCGGGGATATACCATCGCAATTATAACCTATGGAAGATATTATGAATATATTAGGATGAAAAGGTAGTAAAGCTAGTTAGTTAGCCACCGGACCAATCCGACAGAAATTTGATATAGTCCATAGAACTTTGGAGTGAGTTTGCTGGCAACTCCGACATGATGACACTGAAGCTAGACGCTATACTCCCTCAAAAATTTAAATCACCTTCTCTGCCTCATGTCCAGCCCCTTTTTATAGAATGGCTACTTTAGGCTTCTGTGATTGATAAAAGCGTTGAACATTTCTTCACACAGATGTCTCCATGTTCTTAGAGCCAATATAACCGCGGCTAACACCAAGTCGTGAGTCGGGTAATTCTCAATACACCTTCAACTACCTCAAGGCATAAGTTTTAACTTCTCAACTTTGCATGAACACACATCCTAAACCTTGATGTGAAGCATCACAAAACACTTCGAATGTTTCATTGGGATCAGGCAGTATCGAAATCGGAATATTTCCTCAATCTTTGAAAACTTTCTCCGCCTGTGTTGGTCCGTAAAAGTTTTGATTCTCTTTTTGAAAGCTGAGCAAGTTGTCCAACTATCTTCGAGAATCTGTCGATACTCCTTCGATAAAAATTAACTAATCGCACCAGCTATGGACCTCCCTCACAGTTTTCGATCTTTCCTTTTGAAGAACTGCTTCAACCTTTTTGTGAATCCACACAATTCCTCAATTTGGAATTCCATGATCCAAAACGAAACCTCCTCAAATGAGAATTCGCACTCTGATACTTTGGCATTTACTTCCTCTTCTTTAAAGTTAGGAAAACTATACCAAGATGTCGAATGTATCTTCCCATATCTTCGAGAATAGATCAAAATGTCATCATTAATGACAACGACAATTCTGTTCTAGGTAAGGATAGAAAATACAATTCATGTTGTCCATGAATACAATAGGAGTGTTTGTCACTCCGATTGACATCACAGGATACCTATAATGTCGAAAGCACACTTGAAAAAAAATCATTTTGGGAACATTCTCAATTTCCACGAATTCATCGATGACCAGAACATACACCTATCTTAGAAAGAACAACGACTCTTTTCTCACCAGCCCATTGAATCGCTCATCTTTCTCCGAGGACACTCATCCTTGATCGAAGCCTTGTTTATTTTATGATAGTCCTCGTCTCACAGAGAAATTTCATTCTTCTCCTTAACTAACAGCATCGTAGCTTGACATGCAAAACTCTTCGACTATCAGAGTGGCATTTATATCCTCTTTCCTTTTGGTTCTCTACGAAAAACATTAACATGTATTCTCAGGTTCCTTTTTCTTTCCAGAGCTTCAGCTTTGTTGGCCGTTATGAATATCAGAAGTCTTAATTCTGAAACCAATAAGGTTTTCATTGGAATGGTTTAGCAGGATATGACTAGAAGATGATCAATCAGTCCCTAAATCATGAACTCTAACCGATGCGATTTTAAGTAAGCAAAATAGATCAACAAAAGGTTCAATCTTTATGAGGAGCAGGATAGATTGAACAAACTCAGGAGTCAAGACAAGTCTCAACAACAGAAATAGGAACAACTAAGCCGAAGATAAGAACGATACAGATGAATCCAAATGATTCATGCTGTTACGAATTGTAAAAAGGAAGGGTTACCCCCAGAATTATATAGCACGATTATTGGATCATCATTTGAGGCATAACTTCCCTTGTTTAGATCTCTATATTTAGAGGTCTCAGCACCACCCAAGGTATAAGTTCGACTTAATCGCTTGTGGTTTCACAATTTTTATGCAAAGATCGATTGAAGACGTTGCCTTTGCTAAGTTGCATTTGCGGGAGATGTGTCCCGGCTTTCCACATTTAAAACAGATTATCCCTTTGATCTTACACTCCCTCGTGAAGTATTCTTTTCCATATTTCATACATCTCGGCGAAGATGTCGGGGTCTGACTGGATACACCACCACTAGTACTTTGTCCAGGAGTTGGTTGTTGTTGTTGTTTCCCTTATACCCGTGCGTATGGTTTCCGCTTAAACTAGTTAACATTTCTATTATTCCTCTTTTGGAATCTAGGTAGACCATGGTTATCCCAAGTCCGACTTTCCTTCAATAGATTTTTGAATCTTAACCTGCAATTCTTGTTATTGTGCAGTCCTCTGACTTTGGTGAATTATCACCTTAGCTATCCTTTGTATTTCTCCTACAGTCGCAGCCATACTTCTATAGTCTTGTCATGCGCTCACATGCGTACGTCTACCACGAGCCATTGACTTCATTCGAAGATGGACAAAACATAACACAATAAAACAAACTTATTATTTCAAACAACATTGTCTCCTTTCGGAAACTAAACACACAAATCACATAATTCATACGAGATAAGTTCAATTCATGAATCCTAACAATCTCCAGCTCGAACTTCTTCCTTCTACTTCCACAGCGTAATCCCTCGTAATCCGTCAACTTCCAAACTGCTTCTTGAACCTAGTTTACACCAACTATTTCTTTCTCCAGAAGATCGGTTTTCCAAAACCTTTTGATCTCCTTACAAAAGAATTCTTATTTTCCTAACACAGTATGCCTAAGAAAAGTCATAGTTTCCTGTACACACAGAACATTACATATTGAGTAGGCCAGTCCTCAATATCATGCAACTGTATAATAGTAGCTATCAACATTCAACCTACGGCAAGCCATGCATTCCTTTCCCATTATCTCAATCAAGAGACAAGGAAGTGCACAACAGACCAAATTCTAATATGCTTAAACATAGCAAGTCCATGCCCCGGCTCAACAGGATGAACTGCTCTGATACCACCTAATGTAACACCCCTTGATGTAGCTACCAGAGCGTAACCGTCATTACACTACAGTTACTAAATCTGAGTGTGTCACAGTGATAATAACAGTAATTTAAATTCTCAAGAGTCTATATTTTTTTTTTGACAATTTGCATAAGTAGAAAATACGAGCCTCGAATGAAATATAAATATATTCAACCCATAATACAACCACTGAAATAAAGTCATATTCCTCATATATATATTTTATAGTCAATTTATACAAATCACTGATGACATAGAATATAATGATTACAGAGTCTAATAAAATACAGCGGGAATAAAAACACTAAAGGGGGAAAAGTAGTAACCCAGGGATGGGTACTACCAACAGACAAAGCCGCAACCCCATATGTACATGACGCACAGCGTCCCAGTTGACATGACAGGTGTCAATGCCTCCACGCGGTTGCACTTGTACGTAGTCGAAGAAATCTTGTCCAGACGCTCAAGCCAATCAACCAAGGTGTGGTCCCTCTTTATCTTCCTTATGATCTTTTATCAAATATAAATATAAAACAGAAATGCACAAATATAGGAAAGAGGTGAGACACCCGTCTTTCGTTACCACTATTGGCAGTAAGAAAACAGTACGACGCAAAGCACCCACCAAGCAGTACAGTTATATATTCATCAATAGCAACAACGGAATTTATAATAAAAGCAATTCAATTCTAAGCAATAATCAGGGTCAATAATAACAGTGATGTTTATAGTAAAGGTAGAATAACAGTAAGTAATAGCAGGCAGATCACATTAGTATTTCTAGGAATCAGCACAACAATCAGATAATCATTCGCAAAAGTACAACAGTTTATCTTCACATTCACAGGTGTTCATGCTCAACAGTTTATGAGACCGATAATGAACGATGCACAATGCATTATGATACCACAATTCCAACTCCATGGAGCTAGACATAAACAGTCGGAGAGAAAGATCAGGGGACATGTCTGCAACTCGGTTGCCGCGGCCAAAGTGCTATAATCAATAATTTCCACGTGCACATCCAGGCATTGTACAGAAATTCCACGCTCGATCACGATATAGGACAGCGTCTCAGTCCGGATCGTCGGTGTGTTTGCATCGGTCTACCCCACGGCACAGAGGAGCTCATAACTGTCCATGTGAGGAACCTGCACCCCGACGCCCCCAGGGCCAACAACCATATGACACGTACGCTAGTCTATTCGCACCCGCACAAAGGTGTGTTCAATCTCCTAGGCATGCACCGCCTTACAACAATGTCCAACGGACAAGACATATGCATGACGACACAATGTCTAATCATGTATGTTCATCAATGATGCATTCATCATATACACTACCACAACGGTATGTAGTCATTCTCAGCATAAACATGTCATATCTCATCGAGAATTCAATCAAGAAACACATAGCTCTTTATAGGGATTCACAACACATAGAGTTCAATTTCAATATCCATATATATATTATGGTTTATCATTAACACCATTCTATTAAATTGATCAAGTTCCTTGATCTAGTCAATTATGCCATCTTAAGGTCAACTAACCCTTAGAAACTTTGGTCTCACATGCCTTCAAGGTTCCAAATTCTTCTCCATATTATTCACTAGTCTCTTGATACCAATCATTTAGTTTTGATTCCATACGGGATTAATTCAATTTATCATCATCATTAAGTACTCATGGTTTGTCACTTATCATCATGTGTCCAAACCGTGGCCCTTCAAGTCCTCAAAGATCCAATTTCTTTCCATTTTATGTATTAACTTCTTAATATCAATTTACTTAAATTTTGATTTATCAAAGTCATTTCAATTCCTTATGATTTTAAGCCAAAACCGTGGCCATCATTTGTCATCAAAGTTTCAATTCTTCACCACATTATGCATTAGTTACTTAATACTTAATCACTCAATTCTATTCCTCATAAGATCAATTCAATTCCCAACTTTCCAAGGTCCAAATCGTGGTTTCGCAAGTCCTCTAGTTTTCACTTTTTCTTTCCTTTTTATGTACTAGGTCGTCATTATTAATTCACTTAAATTTTAGTTCATTAGGACCAATCCAATTGCCTAAGGTTCAATGCCAAAATCGTGGCTTCAAATTGAATTAATAAACCCTTAAAACTTGCCATCTCAAATTCCAACATTAACATTCAAATCTTCAATTACATAGCTTCATCTCACAATTACCTAGCTGGTTCTGTTCTAGGCAGCTAGGCGCCATATCTGTAGCGCCTGAGCGCTGGTGTAGCGCCTGGGCGCTGACCACGAAGCGTCTGAGCACTCACCAGGCCGCGGCACAGGGAAAACTTTCTAGGCATATAGCGCCTAGGCGCTCTATGCACAGCGCCTGAGCGCTAGTGCATTAACAAGGGTTCTGCAGAATTCGTTTTTGTTGAGCCCCGGCCTATCCTTCATCAAAGTTTCTCATTTATTTTCCAACGATCCAAAATATGATTCATGTCCTCTAAACACAAAATAACAATGTATAAGTTCATAATCATCAAAGCAGACAATGTAAATCCATATATTCATACAAGTCAAATTACTACAAAATCATGGAAATGACACAATATAACAATGAGAGAAATCCAACATGGATTCCCTCATCAACACAATACACAAGACATTTCCTTACTACCAAGATTGGTTGAAGAGGATCATCTCTCTCTTACCTATTTGGAAGACAACACAACGGTGCTACTCTTTTTTTTGCTCTTGATTTTCATTTTCCCCCTTCAAGAAAACCCTAGGGTGAGCAATTCCTAAAGTGTTCACTCCAATCATGGAAAAATGACTCCTTGGCCGCATAGGTGACCAATAAAACGAAAATGAGAAGAAGATAGAAGAAAGTTGAAGACTTTACCTCAAAAGCTCCAAGCTTTAGCTTCAATGGTGGAAAATGGAAGAAGAAGAAGAAGAACCAAGGATGGCCACAAGGAAAGTGGTCTTGGAATGATGGAAGAAAGGTAGATATGGAAGTGGTGAGGCAAGGAAATGAAGATGGTGAATGGTGAGGGTGTACGGTGGAGGAGGAAGGAGAAGAGAAGGAGGAGAAGAAGAAATAAAATGAAAATGTGAGTATTGGGCTCCCAAATGGCCTCCGTAGGGAGAAGAGTGGAGAGGGAAGAGAGAAAATGTGAAATGGGAGGAAATTTCCTGGAAACTTCTTATATTGGTTTTAAATTAACTTTATCTTTATTTTGAAAATAAAGCTAATGGATTTGACACAAGGTAGATTTTTAAATAATGTGATAAGGTTTTTAATACATATTATTATTCAGTAGACAATCGTTACAGTTGACCAAAGTCAGTATTAATTTATTTAACAGATAAAATTTATACAGTGATTATAATTTTATCTGTTAGAATTTCTTAAAAAACGTGAAACCTTGTAAACCGTGTCTAGCCTCGGGTTAAGTAAGATCCCCCATCGACGTTTCCACAGATCAAGGTTATCGAGAAAAATATTTCATTTTCCCGGCTCGGCTCAGCACGCACGCAAAATGAGAAATAATATTAAAATATTCTGTGTTCTCAGAAAATCCAGAAAAATTCCTAAAATTCCTAAATATTATAAAATGATCATTTATCCTGAAATTATTGATTTTCGAGATGTTACAGAATACGCACCGGAATGAGATGGATTCAGAGACTGTGCAAGTATGGGACTGCATAGTTGAGGATGGCTTAAAGGAATTGATTAAGCGTAGCCATATCAACAAGTTGCAACTTCTTTTCAGGAGCCTAGAATATAAGAACTCCATGGTTAAGCGTGCTTGACCTGGAGCAATTGTGGGATGGGTGACCTCTTGGGAAGTTTCCTAGGTTGCGTGTCAGTGAGGACAAAGCACGCTGAAAAGACTCGTGTTGGTTTGTGGAGACACTCGTCAATCCTACAGGTAGTCCCAGGACGTTACATATTTTATCCATCAAATCATTTGAAATGGTGATCATGTTTACACGCATTGTTCCTAGCGTAAGTTTCACAGATAAACGCATTGTTGGTGTATGCCCTAGTGGCCAATACATTTTGTTTGTATTTACATACATTATATTATGTCATTTTATATAAGGCATTTCATTTATTGTGTTCTTTTTGGTAGACATAATAAAGTCCTTAGAATAGTAAGTTTGATACCATAGGACATCAAGTGGATGACTTGATCGTGAGATCCTATTAGATAAAACACTATTCTTAAATGTCCCTAGTCAAGTATTATTGTTAATTAGGACAACAATAATACATTGAGGCTAGTATGTGCGTTGACTGATGACCACATCTCACGGGTCATGGATATGAGATATCAAGTCATACATGGATACATATTAGAGTAATAATGTATTGAACAGACCCGTCATGAGAACGCTACGTGGATCGTTACGTGAGTGTCATAAGCGATTCTCATAGTGATAATGGTGTATGTGGTCCTTTGACCTGAAATCACTACGATTCCTACATGAGGAGTTGTGTGTTTTAATGCCATCAAATGTCATCTGTAACAAGATGATTATAACGTTGGTTATTAGACATGGCGCAATACATGTGGAGGGATGTGAGTGACCTAGATGGGATTTGTCCCTCCTACATAACAGGAGCGATATCTTCGGGCCTCCTGATTGAGTGAGACTACGAAATGCATGGCCATACTCAAATGAGTCAATATGAGATATTGATCTTATTTGTTATTACTATGTCTACTCGGGAATCAGGAAACTGAAGATTGAACTAAACAAGGGTGACACGTTCCATGCCTTGTGTTCAATCTGGATATCCGGACAAAGGGACTAAACTAGACGGAAACATTAGTCACGGATAGGTTATGTCAAATCACCGACATTCTCATTACTTGGGTAGCGTGATGTGTTGCTAGATACCGCTCACTTGTTTGTATTATTAAAATGAGATTTTAATATTACTACCAACGTCATGAGAACCTTTGCAGGGTCGCACACTTAGAAAAGACTAAATTGAGTAATCGAATCCAAGTTGGACTCGGATTCAATTGTGGGCCTAACTCATGACAGATGGGTTTAGGGTTGCACCACTTACCTTACTATTTTCACACTCACTTAAGGCAACCACTATTATAAATAGTACTTTTAAGGGGGCTGCTACTAGGTTACATCACAACCCTAGCCGCACCTACGTAAAAGTGAGTGAGAGATAGTGAGGTCTTCTTCTCCTCTCTTCGCAGCTAGCACTACGAAAACAGAGCGTGACTCCTTTTGCAAGTCTCATTCGTGTGGATACCGCAGAAATATCATCGCTATTACGGTGTTGGTGATTCACCTCGCTTGTGTCTATCACGCTTCAAGAGGTAAAAAAAAAATTTAAAAACTCGGATTATGGATTTTTCGCATGGATCCTATGAGGGAATTCTGTTATTCCGCTGCGAGACTTTGATCCGCAAATTCCCAACAATGGTATCAGAGCCACTTGCGAAACCATGATTCGGTTTTTTGCTTTTCTTGTTATATGCGATAACATGATTCGTTGCTTTCTTTTGATAAAAGATATGATCTTTATATGTTGTTTCTGAAACCTTGAAGATGTTCATATGTTTTTGCGAAAACTGTTTTGAAAGCTTTCTGTTTCTGCGTTTTTCTGGTATATATATATGTGATATGTATGAATGAAAATCGTTTTGAATGCTTTCTATTTTTGTTTTTCTGGTATATACATACGTGATATGTATGATTCTACGAAAACTGTTTTGAATGCTTTTCTATTTCTGCATATTTTTTGTATGAATGCGATATACACGAAGTGTTCACAAGGTTTTGGAAACCTTGTTTCCGTTTGCGACGGCCATGAAGCTTCCTCATGACATGAAGTGTTCATGTCTTCACGCATTCTGGAAACCTTGTTTCTGGATAGGCGATGACGGCTGTGAGGAACCCCTGTGGCACATGAAGCGTTCATGTGTTTACGGGCCTTAGGGTTCAAGTGTTGCTGCCCCGAACCCCGTTTCGTGGTGTGTGATATTCGAAAGTGCAATATTCAAAACTGTTTTTATAATTCGCAAAAATGTATTCTTAGAGATGCATGGTGCATGGTTATGGCCTTAGTCTTTATTTTATGCTTTTTTTTTAGTTATTTTAAATACGATCTGCGTGTCGTACCTTTCTCTCTACATTCTGATTGTACATTCTCTTCTCATCTAACTCCCCTCGAATGTAAAAGAGGTTTCTATAATGTAATCTTCATGTGGAGACAAGGAGATGACATCAAGTGAGGACGTTGGTGGGAGACGCTTGAAGTGGTTCCATTAATTAATGCTACTCTCTTAGAGGCCATAACCATGTCACATTTATTATATGCTTTATATGTATGAGATGCATGGATAATGTTTATGGTATGTTAAACAAGTTTAATAAATGGTGAGATCTAATAATAAAATTCCTCAAAGAAAATATTAAGTCATTATGTGATGCCTTCCAATACGTGACACTCGTCAAGACTAATATCGATCAAGTGTAGGTCTGCCAAAGCAGGGTGCCTTTATCTATATTAGTAAGATGCGATAGGATAATAGTAATATCCAATTGTCAACCATTGGGTTTGACTTAACTAGGCCATTTCAATAGGATTGAAGGCTTAGAGGCATGAAGTTGGGCTTTAGTCCATTAGATGGATTAGAATAAGTGTTATTCACCCAACTATCCAAGAGTTGCATGTGATGTAATTGGAAAGAGTTTCCTACCTAAATAATCAATTTTGGGCGATCGGCCAAAGCGACTCAAAACTAGGTGAAATATGGATCTTGGCCCACTAGAAATCTTCCAATGGGATTTTCCAAGTCAATGTTGAGGGTCATTGATTTGAATAAAATAGTGGGAGACGTATTTAATTAAAAGACCTTGTTAAATATGTTTATAGCATAATACTTATATTTTGCATATTTACGTTGATAGATTACCATGGCAACAAACACATCAAGTAACTTATCATTGCGATCGGTCCTTGAGAAGGACAAGTTGTCTGGACAAATTTCCTAGATGAGTACAGAACTTGAGATTGTCCTCAAGCAAGAGAAAAAGTTGTATGTTTTAGAACAACCTATTCCTGAACCACTTGCTGCTAATGCCCCTAGAGTTGAAAGAGATGCTTATAAGAAGCATCAAGATGATGCCTTGGACATTGGATGTCTAATGCTAGCCACCATGAACTCTGAGCTCCAAAAGCAACACAAGAACATGGAAGCCTACGATATGATCGTACACCTCAAAAAGCTCTATCAAGAGCAGGCTAGACATGAGAGATATGAGGTCTCCAAAGCACTCTTTCAGTGCAAGCTGGTAGAGGGAAGCCCTGTTGGTGCTCATGTACTTAAGATGATTGGGTACATTGAAAACCTTGAGAGACTCGGTTTTCCTATGGGCCAAGAGTTGGCCACTGACTTAGTCCTGCAATCGTTGCCTGAGAGTTTTAGTCAATTTGTCATGAACTACAACATGAATGAAATTGACAAATCACTACCGAGCTACTAAGCATGTTGAGAATCTGCCGAGCGTAACATAAACAAAGGCAAAGGAAAGGCCATAATGATGGTCCATAAGAATAAGGGCAAGAAACAAAGAAAAAGCCCCGGACAAGTGGAAGGGTAAGGGCAAGGAAAAGTCCAAGCCTAGCACTTCTAGCTTGAAACCAAGTGGGTGGAGTGGCTAAGGAAGGTACATGCTTCCACTGCGGTCGACCGGACATTGGAAGAGGAACTGTGCCAAGTACCTAGAGGAGCTCAAGAAGAAGAAGGGAAGTGAGACTTCCACTTCGGGTATTTTTGTTATAGAAGTCAATTTATCTACTTCGCATCATGGGTATTAGATACTTGGATGTGGATCTCACATTTGTGTAAATGTGCGGGATCTAAAGAATAGCGATAGACCATTGACTAAGGGCGAAGTTGACCTACGAGTGGGAAATGGAGCAAAGGTTGCTTTGCACTAGCCGTAGGGACTTATTTATTAGCTTTGCCAACTGGGCTTGTAATTGAATTGGATAATTGTTATTTTGTGCCTCGCTATTAGCAGAATATCATTTCTGTTTCTTGTTTGGACAAGAAGAATTTTACTTTTATAATTAAGAACAAAAGTTGTTCTCTTTATTTGAATGATATTTTCTATGGTAGTGCACATTTGAGTAATGGACTTTATGTCCTTGATCTCGAAACGCCCATTTATAACGTAAATACAAAGAGGTTCAAGTCAAATGATATGAACCCGACTTATCTCTCGCATTGTCGTTTGGGCCATATAAATGAGAAACGCATTTCCAAACTCCATAAAGATGGATTCTTGGACTCGTTTGATTACGAATCATATGAGACATGTGAATCTTGTTTATTGGGAAAGATGACTAAGGCCCCATTCACTGGACAAGGTGAAAGGGCTAGTGATCTTTTGGGCCTCATACATAGTGATGTATGTGGGCCACTAAACACACTAGCTAGAGGCGGTTTTCAGTACTTCATTACATTTACTGATGATTTCAGTAGATATGGATTTGTATATCTTATGAAGCACAAATCAGAATCCTTTGAAAAGTTCAAAGAGTTCAAGAATGAAGTACAAAACCAACTTGGCAAGAGTATTAAAATCCTTCGATCAGATCGAGGAGTTGAATACTTAAGTCAACAGTTTGATGATCATCTGAAAGAGTGTGGGATAATATCTCAACTCACTCCTCCTGGAACACCACAATGGAATGGTGTTTCTGAAAGGAGGAACCGGACCTTGTTGGACATGGTCCGATCCATGATGAGTCATGCAGACCTTCCAGGCTCCTTCTGGGGACATGCTCTGTTAACAGCAGCTTTCACACTTAACCGTGTTCCATCTAAGACGGTTCAACAGACACCATATGAGATGTGGACTGGGAGAAGACCCAGTATGTCTTTTATGAAGATTTGGGGTTGCGAAGCTTATGTGAAACGTCAAGTTTCTGATAAGCTTGGCCCAAAATCAGATAAATGCTTCTTTGTGGGGTATCCTAAGGAAACCAAGGGATACTATTTCTATAATCCTACCGAGGGCAAAGTGTTTGTCGCACGGACTGCTGTATTCCTAGAAAAGGAGTTTATCTCCAAAGGAATCAATGGGAGGAAAGTAGAACTTGAAGAAATTCAAAGTTCACAAAGTAGCAGCGAACCAATGGTGGAAATAGAGCAGCCTCCATAAGTCGTTGTGGAACCACAATCTGCTCTAGTAGCACAAGACCCGCGTAGGTCTAACAGATACGTCACAACCAGAGAGATATGGATTTCTCATGACTCAACAAGGTGACGTATTACTCATGGATCAAGATGAGCCCGTGACTTACCAGAAGCCATTATTGGCCCAGACTGACAAATGGCTTGAGGCCATGAGATCTGAAATGGAATCCATGTATACCAACCAGGTATGGACCTTGGTTGACCCACCTGAAGGGATAAAACCCATTGGGTGCAAGTGGGTTTTTAAGAAGAAAACCGACATGGATGGTAATGTGCATACCTTTAAGGCGCGATTGGTGGCTAAAGGTTTCAAGCAAATTCATGGTGTAGACTATGATGAGACTTTTTCCCCAGTTGCGATGCTTAAATCTGTTCGGATCTTGCTTGCTATTGCAGCATACCATGATTATGAAATCTGGCAAATGGATGTCAAAACTGCTTTCCTTAATGGAAATCTTCTCGAGGATGTGTACATGACACAACCTGAGGGTTTTGCCACTCCACAGGATGCTACAAAGGTATGCAAGTTGCAACGATCTATTTATGGATTGAAGCAAGCTTCCAGAAGCTGGAATCTTCGTTTTGATGATACAATCAAATAGTTTGGTTTTATCAAAAATGAAGAAGAATCTTGTGTCTATAAGAAGGTTAGTGGGAGCACAGTTGTCTTTTTAGTATTGTATGTAGATGACATACTACTAATTGGAAATGACATCCCTACCATACAGTCAATAAAGACTTGGTTAGGGAAGTGCTTTTCTATGAAGGACTTAGGCGAAGCCACCTATGTATTAGGTATCAGGATCTATAGAGAGAGGTCGCAGAGATTGCTTGGCCTAAGTCAGAGTACATATATAGACAAAGTGTTAAGACGATTTAACATGCATGAATCCAAGAAAGGACTCTTGCCTATGTCGCATGGTATAAGCCTATCTAAGGCTCAATCCCCTTCCACTCAGGATGAGAGGGATCGCATGAGTAAGATTCCATATGCATCTACAATTGGATCTATCATGTATGCCATGTTATGTACTCGACCAGATATCTCGTATGCTTTGAGCATGACGAGCATGTACCATCGATCCCTGAGAGTCACCGAGTCTTTGTCAAGAACATCCTTAAGTACTTGAGAAGAACTAAGGATTCGTTTTTGGTATATGGAGCCGAAGAGGAACTAGTAGTAAAGGGTTACACTGATGCTAGCTTCCAAACCGATAAGGACGACTCCAGATCGCAATCGGGTTTTGTTTATTGCCTGAATGGTGGGGTTGTGAGCTGGAAGAGTTCAAAGCAGGAGACAGTCGCTGATTCTACCACAGAGGCTGAGTATATTGCTGCCTCCAATGCAGCAAAGGAGGCCGTTTGGATTAGAAAGTTCATTATTGAGCTTGGTGTAGTTCCTAGCATTGTGGACCCAGTGGACCTCTATTGTGATAATAATGGAGCCATTGCACAAGCTAAGGAGCCCAGATCTCACTAGCGATCCAAACATATACTTAGGCGCTTCCATCTCATTCGAGAAATCATCGATAGAGGAGATGTGAAGATATGCAGAGTACCAACAGATGATAACATTGCTGATCCACTGACGAAGCCTCTTGCACAACAGAAGCATGAGGGTCACACTAGGTCTTTAGGCATTAGAAATATGCTTGATTGGCTCTAGTGCAAGTGGGAGATTGTTGGTGTATGCCCTAGTGGCCAATACATTTTGTTTGTATTTACATAAATTATATTATGTCATTTTATATGAGGCATTTCATTTATTGTGTTCTTTTTGGTAGACATAATAAAGTCCTTAGAATAGTAAGTTTGATACCATAGGACATCAAGTGGATGACTTGATCGTGAGATCCTATTAGATAAAACACTATTCTTAAATGTCCCTAGTCAAGTATTATTGTTAATTAGGACAACAATAATACATTGAGGCTAGTATGTGCGTTGACTGATGACCACATCTCACGGGTCATGGATATGAGATATCAAGTCTATACATGGATACATATTAGAGTAATAATGTATTGAACAGACCCGTCATGAGAACGCTACGTGGATCGTTACGTGAGTGTCATAAGCGATTCTCATAGTGATAATGGTGTATGTGGTCCTTTGACCTGAAATCACTACGATTCCTACATGAGAAGTTGTGTGTTTTAATGCCATCAAACGTCATCTATAACAAGATGATTATAACGTTGGTTATTAGACATGCCGCAATACATGTGGAGGGATGTGAGTGACCTAGATGGGATTTGTCCCTCCTACATAACAGAGCGATATCTTCGGGCCCCCTGATTGAGTGAGACTACGAAATGCATGGCCATGCTCAAATGAGTCAATATGAGATATTGATCTTATTTGTTATTACTATGTCTACTCGGGAATCAGGAAACTGAAGATTGAACTAAACAAGGGTGACACGTTCTATGCCTTGTGTTCAATCTGGATATCTGGACAAAGGGACTAAACTACACGGAAACATTGGTCACGATAGGTTATGTCAAATCACCGACATTCTCATTACTTGGGTAGCAGTGATGTGTTGCTAGATATTGCATCACTTGTTTGTAATATTAAAATGAGATTTTAATATTACTACCAACGTCATGAGAACCTGCAGGGTCGCACACTTAGAACAGACTAAATTGGAGTAATCAGAATCCAAGTTGGACTCGGATTCAATTGTGGGCCTAACTCATGACAGATGGGTTTAGGGTTGCACCACTTACCTTGCTACTGCTCACACTCACTTAAGGCAGCCACTATTATAAATAGTACTGCTAAGGGGGCTGCTACTAGGTTACATCACAACCCTAGCCGCACCTACAGAAAGTGAGTGAGAGATAGTGAGGTCTTCTTCTCCTCTCTTCGCAGCTAGCACTACGAAAACAGAGGCGTGACTCCTTTTGCAAGTTTGTTCGTGTGGATACCGCAGAAACATCGTCGCTATTACGGTGTTGGTGATTCACCTCGCTTGTGTCTATCACGCTTCAAGAGGTAAGAAAAAAAATTTAAAAACTCGGATTATGGATTTTTCGCATGGATCCTATGAGGGAATTCTGTTATTCCGCTGCGAGACTTTGATCCGCAAATTCCCAACACGCATATCCTGAAATTCTTCTATCAGTTCCTTCTCCTTGATCATCATAACAGAAACACTAAGCATTTTCCTACTCAACGCATCCGCTACGACATTCGCCTTTCTGGGATGATATTGTAACTGAAAGTCATAATCCTTCAAAAACTCTAACCAACACCTTTGGCTCATGTTCAACTCTTTCTGGTCAAACAAATACTTCAAACTTTTATGATCACTAAAAATAGTGAACGTTGCTCCATAGAGAAAATGTCTCCACACTTTAAACGCAAACACCACAGCTGCCAACTCCAAGTCATGAGTCGGATAATTCCTCTCATGATTTTTCAATTGTCTTGAAGCATAAGCCACCACTTTACGATTCTGCATAAGTACACAACCCAATCCTTGATACGAAGCATCACAATATACATCGAAAGGTTCGTTCGGATCAGGTAGAATCAATACCGGTGAAGTAGTCAATCGTCTTTTTAATTCTTGAAAACTTTCTTCGCATGCATCAGTCCACATGAACGGTTGATTCTTCCGTGTAAGTTGGGTAAGAGGTCCTGCTATCTTCAAAAATCCCTCAATGATCCGTCTATAGTAACCAGCTAATTAGACAAAACTATGAATTTTCGTTACAGTCTTCGGTCTTTCCCATTCTAAAACTGCCTCCACTTTTGAAGCATCAACTTCAATTCCTTCCTCCGATATAACATGTCCCAAAAATTGAACTTCGTTTAACCAAAATTCACATTTAGACAACTTGGCATACAACTTATTCTCCTTCAAAATCTGGAGAACCACTTTGAAATGTTCAGCATATTCCTCCTGACTTCGAGAATAAATCAAAATGTCATCTATAAAGACAACAACAAACTTATCCAAGTACGAACGAAAAATTCTGTTCATAAAGTCCATGAATATGGCAGGTGCATTCGTCACACCAAATGGCATCACTAGATATTCATAATGCCCATAACGAGTCCGAAATGCAGTTTTGGGAATATCTTCCACTTTCACACGAATTTGGTGATACCCAGATCGTAAATCAATCTTGGAAAATATTGCGGCTCCTCGCAATTGATCCATCAGATCATCTATCCTTGGAAGTGGATATTTATTCTTAATCGTAATATTGTTCAACTGCTGATAATCTACACAGAGACGAGATGTTCCGTCCTTCTTCTTTACTAACAATACTGGAGCTCCCCATGGTGACACACTAGGTCTCACAAATTGCTTCTCCAATAAATCCTCCAGTTGTTTCTTAAGCTCTGCCAATTCTACCAGCGACATCCGATAGGGCGCAATAGATATAGGTCCAGCTCCAGGTACTAAATCAATAGTAAACTTAATTTCTCTTTCTAGCGGTAGCCCAAGTATATCTTCAGAAAATACCTCAGGAAATTCATTGACCTCAAAAATATCATTCAAGACATCTTCACATTGAACCTCCAAAGAAGACAACAATAGATACCCATGATCTCCTTCCTTCAGACAAGCTTCTACTTGAGTTGCCGTTAGGAATCTAGGATCTTTAGCCTCAGGAAATACTAATGTCTTATTCGAACAATCAATTAGGATATGGTTAGAAGATAACTAATCCATTCCTAAGATTACATTAATCTTGGAAAGAGGCAAACAAATCAAATCCACATGAAAGATTCTATCCCTAACACATACAGGGCAATTCAAACATACTTTTGTGGTTACACAAGCTTATCAGTATGAGTAGCAACACTCAAATCATATGGCAATGTAGTCACAGTCAATCCCAAACGCTCCACACAATCACATGCAATAAAAGAATGTGTTGCTCCCGAATCATAGAGTACGGTTAAAGGATTACCTTCAATAGCACACTCCTCCATGATTAAGTCCTCAGATTTCGCGGCTTCTTCCCCGCTCATAGTATACACTCGACCACCCGCCTGTGGCCTTGCAGTACGAACATTTCCCACAGAAGGTTCCTTCTTAATCTGATCACAATCCCTGGATAAATGTCCAGGTTTCCCACATCTAAAACAAACAATTCTTTTATACTAACAATCCTTGGTCAGATGGTTCTTCCCACACTTGAAACAACTATGCGTAAGAGTTCCAGCTTGACTTGCCTTACTGCCACCAGAACTTCCCCCAACAAATTGCTGCCGATTCTGATTTCCTGCCGGTTTGGTATACGGTTTTTGTTGAAAATGGTTTCCTCCACTACTCTTTCCTCTTTGAAATCTTGCAGGTCCAAAGTTCTTCTTTCTCGCCGCCTGTTGAAGATTAATCTCCTCAACCTTACGACACTTATTCAACAATTCTGGAAACTGTTCAATTCCCAAGGTTGCTACAGCTCGCTTAATGTCAAGCTTCAATCCTTCCTCAAATTTCCTACACTTCCAGTCCTCATCTGGGTGCATCTGGAAATACCTTGAAAACTTAGATAAGCTCTCGAACTTTGCCGCATACTCACTGACAGACATCACTTCTTGCCTCAGACTAAGAAATTCCATCTCCTTAGTATGACACACACTTGCTGCAAAATACTTTGCCAAAAACTTCTGTCTAAAGAGCTGCCATGTCACAACTCTTCCTTCAGCTTCTAACAATCTTTGGGCTCCTACCCACCAGTTTTCACCATCTCCGACTAATATAAAAGTTGCAAAAGTCAACTTGCGTTCATCAGTACATCCCATACCTTCAAATATTTTCTCTAACTCCTTAATCCACAGATCCGCTTTGTTTGGATCAAATTCTCCCCGAAACTTCGGTGCATTGTTCTTACAGAATTCAGACAAACTGTGAGCATCCTCAGTTGCCCTTTGATTTTGTTGTGCAACGACATCAGCCATCCGTTGCATCGCTGCTACAGCTGCAACTATGTTCTGGTTGTCATTACCAGCATTTTCCATTCTAGTTCTAGCATTGACACGTCCTCGTCCTTGTCCTGCCATTACTTTCTCTACTCAAACTGGACAGCACAAAGAAAGCAAGGTCAATCTTCAAACAATATTGTTTCTTTTCAGCAAACAATAACAGAGAATCACACAACACAAACAAGACAGACCTAACCACAAACCCATAAGACTCTAACTTGGGCTCTGATACCAACTAATGTAACACCCACCGTAGGGTGCCACATTTATGTTACTTAATTACCAAATTACCCCCAAGTTCATAAAATATGATGTTGTGATAAAAATACGAGTTGTAAAATTTCTTTCTTTCCTCTTTGATAACGATAAAATAAACTTAGCGAAAAATAAAATAGTATACATCATCACACATAATTTACATCATCATACATTACAAACGTACTGTCAGGATTATTTATATACAGACCAAGTTCTCAACATAATTAAACATAATTTAAAACTCACATATTGCCTAAGTCTTACTAAATAGCAGAACCCTCAGATGGGTCCTCCTCAGATTCCTCAGTAGGAAGGAATCCAGCACGACGCGAAGCCCTATGGACAAGTGTCCGAGTGGATGATACGATACTTATCTCACTAGGCGTACAGTAGTAGGCTCCGCAGTACTGCCTAATGGATAGTGGAAACTCTAACTGTACATAAATATTGACACTAAAATAGGGGTTCCCTTGATAAAGCCTACTGTAAGTAATGTTCAGGTCTCCTATATAAAATATACACTGACGATCCAAATGAACATGCCACGCCCCTGGACCTCCGCAAAACTATAACATCACGTATCCTAGAAAGCTGGCCATTTCCATCTTCTCAAAACTCTATTTCCTCTATAGGAGCCTGCTCTTCTTCACCCTCTGGTTCAGTGCCTTGCTTAACGTCTTTACCAAAAATAAATACAGTACAAAGTAATATACAAAGAGGTGAGATCACCTATACCAATACCAATATGGTAGCACAGAGATAATACAAACAACATATCACACAACTATATCATACCATAATTACAATCACGCCATCAACATTATTGATCATAACATATACAATAAATAATAACTATCATCATGCCATTAACATTATTATCATCATCATCATCCAAGTATTTCTTAACAGAACAATTGTCATAGTCAATATCCCTCAATTAATATGTCATACAGATATAAATGCTCAGATTTAAGCATGCACACTTTGACTCAATTTCCTACTCCATGGAGCTAATACTCAGTTCGGAGAAGTTGATCAAAAAGATCTGTCTGTACCAACATGCCTCAGACCAAGTGCCACATTTCTCATATGTGTTTGCACATCTAGCGTATACACGACAGTCTTTACTAGATCTTGATTAAGAATAGTGTCTTGGTCAGGATCATCGGTGTGTTGTATCGATCAAACTTACGGGAAGAAGAGCTACCAACCACCCATGTAAGCAACCCGCACCCCGATGCCCCCAAGGTCAACAAGTGACTTACACTACGCATATCGTACCCACTCAAGAGGTGTATGTGTCTCCTAGGCAAATAGCCTCATACAGTCCATCGGACCTTTCCAATGCATGTTCAATGCACCAATGCCAATCATAGGAAAAATTCATCATTTTCTCATACAATGTCAATTCACAGGTTCAACAGTAATCTTACTATATATTTAATCGCAAAAATCATATTATCGCATTTTCATAGTCGCGCTCCACTTTTGTCGCATTTTTACAATTTTTTAACATTTTCTGTTACGTTTTCAAATCTCATATAGATTTTTTAACATTTTCATCAATCACGTAAAAATATTCCACCATTTTTAAATCACGTAGTGATTTTTCAACAATATCTCAATCACGTAAAAATATTTAAACGCTTTCCAAATTGCGTAGAAATATTTCAACATTTTTCAAATCACGTGAAAATATTTAAACATTTTTTAAATTATGTAACTTAAAAATCATGTTTTTTGTAACACCCTCCTCAGGGTATCACATTTCCGACTCCCAAACTCATAATCTATAAAGAAGTTCATAAAAGGTTTGAGTTATAAAAGGTGAGTTTTAAAATTTCTTATTACAGAAACATAAACTTACTGAAATCCATAAGTATTACTGAAAATATAATTAAACTGATTAATATACAATATTGACACCAATTAATATTTAACAATTTAAAGAGAAATATAAAACTAATAGACTCAATTAAAATAGTAGCAAACCCCATAACTGGTCCTACTCAATAGCACGGTAAAACACTAATGGTAAAAACTCAACATACTTATTTCTTCTTGTGTCCATCTTGATGTACCATATATCTGTTCCTCATTCACGCTGCACACTGTCGAATCCTGAATAACCACTCCTCAATGTTGTCATCAATCTCAGAAATCTGCCACCCGTTATGTCTAAGACAACTCGTTCCTTCTACTATATAATTTTTTTACAACACAAACATAGCAAAATAATATAACAAAGAGGTGAGATCACCTACACCAATACCAACATGATAGTATAGAGATAACACAAATAACATACCATATAGGTATATCATACCATAATTCCAATAATGCACTCAACATTAATCAACTATCATCATCCAATCATTTATCAGTTCAAATATCATTCAATATTCACGATGATGTCCTCAATTATTATCCAAGTATTCAACAGTTCAATTATAATAACCAAATACTCAATTATGATGCATATGTTATGTATGTAGACTCAATGTCCTACTCCATGGAGGTTTTCACAATTTCGAGAAGAATGCTCTGTTAATTATCAGCCTTAGCCCAAAGACAATCTTCCAGATTAGCCCACAGATAATGCCCAGCCTTAGCCTATAGACAATTGTCCAGCTTTCAAAAAGAATCGTGTTCTTGTCGGGTATCGTCAATGCGTTGCAATACACTGCATCGCCAAGTGGCATATGGTCCAGCCTTAGCCCACAGACAGATATCCACTGGTCGACCGCCGCGCCTTGACGCACCCCAAGATCCATCACAGACCTCACTATCAATTCACATTCTCTCTTCAACCACAAGGGTCCCAATAGCATCAGCTATCAATTTTTGTTCAATTCAAAATCATCATATGCCTCAATGCATATCTTTCTAATGCATGTTCAATGCACCAATGCCAATCACAGGCAAAATTCCTCATTTTCAATGCATGTTTAATGCACCAATACCAATCGTAGGCAAAATTCATACTTTCATATTCAGGGTCCACACATTAGCCCATTCTCAGTTTTAATTTCATTATCTCATAATTAGGGTCTACACACTGACCCAACAGTAATCATACTGTATATTTAATCGCAAAATCATGTTATCACGTTTTCATAGTCACAAAACAATTTTGTCGTGTTTTTCACAATTGCGCAACATTCTTGTTACGTTTTCACAATTCCACAACACTTCTGTTGCATTTTCAAATCACGTATTAATTTTTCAACGTTTTCTCAATTGCGTAAAAATATTTACACGTATTTCAAATCGCCTAGCGATTTTTCACCATTTTCACAATCATGTAAAAATATTTCATCACTTTTCAATCATGTAGTGATTTTTCAACAATATTTCAATCGCATAAAATATTTAAACATTTTTTTCAAATCGCGTAGAAATATTTTAACGTTTTTTAAATCGCGTAACTTAAAAATCATGTTTTTAAGATACGTAAAACATTTTTCACCATAATTCCATTACGAAAAATATTTCTCAACCTTCAAAAATTCCATTTCAACCTTTCTCAAAATAATATGACTACTCACATTATTTTCCACATTTTCTTACTCAAGAAAATCTTTTTCACAATATATTGCACAAATTCACAATTCCATTGAATTAAATCAATGTTTCTAACTTTAAAAATTACTAACACTCTCCAAAACCCAAAGAATGAGTTGCACGTTAGTAAATTTTAAATCACTATTATATTCTCCATTTTTCTCAAATCAATTCCAAAATCAATTCTCTTCAAAATAAATTGAGGTTCAAACACTTTCAACCTCTTTTTTTGTCTTTCATAAACGAAATTTCTATTTTTCAAGTGATAAGACACTTTGATTCCCTTTCCAAAATCCTTGTACTAAATCAAATTACATTTCCACTTGGAAAACCACTTTGTTTCATAAAACTAAAGCATTTACAAACCTTCAAAACCGTGGTACATGGTTATTTAAACCATCAAATATTTTTCCTTCTAAGTCAATATGATTTTAAACAAACAAAACTATTAAAAATTCCTTAACAAAACCGTGAGACTCATGGTCTTTAAAATCAAATCATTTGTTCATTTTCATTTTTCACTTTATTTACAAATCCTTAAAATCATCAACTCATTACTCTTTTCATTTAAAACTCATGATTTGTAAAATACTTAAAATATTCTTATTCAAAAATGTCCTTGAGTTCCATTAAATTCCATTCACAAAATAAATCAATAAAAATTCTTCTCAAAACTGTGAACACCACTTCTTGAAAAACAAACTCTTGTTTATTTTTCTTGTTTTTCTAATCATCCAATTTTATCATTCATCAAAATATTAATTTGTGAACACCTATTTTGAGGCGTCTTAGCCAAAATTCCTCTTGGTCTTTGGAACCAAAAAATCAATTTCCTTTCCATCATCAAATCATGGCATACAAATACATATTCAACATATATATCACAAGCATGCCATAATCAAAGCAAATAAATCATGCAAATCATACCAAGCACAGGCAAATAATCAAAGCACATAAACACCCACAAATTATTACATGACCATGGATATGAATCCTCACATGGATTCACCATCCATCAAACACACAACCATCTCTCACCACCATACTTGGTTGGTGAGATGAATCTCCCTCTTACCTCTTGAAGATCCTCAAAAGCTCCTTGTTTTGCTTCTTTTTCTAAGTCCTTCACCACCAAGGGCTTCTCAAATACAAAACAAAACACACATAATTAATATATATATATATATATAGGACTTGAATAAGAAAACCATGGATTAGAATCATGGTTAGAACCTTGAAAAGAAAAGTGAAGATTAACAAACTTCACCAATAAAGCTTCAGTCTTTAGCTTAAAGAATAAGGTTGAAGATGGATGATTTAGAGAAAGTCTCCAACATGAAAGTTGCTTAGAATATCATGTAGATTCAAGATCTATGGTTGGATGAAATTAAAAGAGATTGGATGGTGATTTTGGGTGAATGGCCGAATGGTTCCTCTTGAAGAACAAGGTTGGAGTTTTTGATTTTTGTGAAAGAAAGGCTTTTTAGACTTGGTTAAGATAAAGAATGAAGTGAAAACACTTAGTTTTCCTTCCTACCAATTTCATAGATCTCCATGGAAAAATTCCTAAAAATCATAAACAAATGTTAAAATCAATAACAAGTGTAGAAATAGGTAAACCATGGTTCAAGCATGGCTTAGAAAATTAAAACTTGAAGTTTGGGTGAAGAGATAAGAACTTTACCCTTTATGATAGAAACTTGAAGCTTGGATTTGAAACTTAAGATGAATGATTTTGTGAAAACTCATAACTAGAGATGTTCTTAGAATAAGGTAAGGATTCAAGAAACTAGGTTGGATAAAATTTTTGAGTGATGGAGGGTATATTTAGTGATCATGGCCGAACCATGCTTGAAGGAGAAGGAGAGAAAATTTTCTAAGAGCTTTAGGTTTTTGGAAATGATCAATAATGATCAAGAATGAGTAATAATGGTCATGAAACACTTTCCTATGGCCTTAAGCCTCCAAAAACCGTCCCCCCATTCATGCATTCTCCTAAGAGTGCAAAATGAATCAATAATGATTCATAATGACCAAGACCTCTAATAATGGTCTTCAAACTTTCCTTTAACTCCTAAAACAAGCACAAAACCGTCCCCTGCTCCATCCATGCATTCCATAAGGTTGTCATCTTTTCTAGCCACCATTTAGAGCCATTTAAGCCATTGATTAGACCAATGGTTAAGATTAAGGTAGACTTTTGATTAGAAGACTTAATCTAGGCCATTAGATTTTTCCTCGAAATTCTAGCCATTAGATCCATCTCCAAAATGAAGAGTCAAGATTACTCCTTCTAACTTTTAATCCAAGGGTCATAATTAGTCATACCGATTTTAGAAGACCAAATCTCCACCATTAATTAAATCCAAATCCAACGGTTATAAATAATCCATCTCCACCATTGATTAAATCCAAATCCAATGGTCACAAATGGTCCTAGCCACTTTATAAGATCATATCTCCACCCTTGATTAATTCTTCATCCAATGGTTATAAATGTTCATAGCCATTTTATTAGACCGATTCTACACCGTTGATTAAATCGACGGTTGATATCAAAGTCTTAAAAAATTAAACTTGCTTCCTATTGGTCCGTCAAAAATTGTCATAACCACTAATGTTGACTTAACAGTATAATTTCTATTTTTATCTGCTAAAACCCCATGAAAGAATATATTTACTATATTTTTATCGCCCAATAATTAAATATAGTACAAAACATAGTAGAAGAAATTTTCTAAAACTGTTTCCGAATTCAGGTTTAGTAAGATCCATTGTCTCCATCTAAACAGTATAAATTTTTCTATACGTAAAAAAATTTTCACGTTGCGGGACCCACCTAGAGCCATGTAAGGCCACCTGGGCCCACAAACAGCCCAAAAACAATTAAAGAAATATAAAAATTTATAATCATCCACAAAAATCACAATTATTAGAAAACGTATGAAAATCAAGTTAGATTGTTAAAAATAATTAACAATCAAGAGAAATAAATACATAAAAATTTTTCCTGGCCCGAAAATTATAATTTTCCTGACACGGAGTAAATCACTCAAAACGATCAAATACGCTGACGGAATACTCAAAATAATTTTACAGTACACAGAAATCACTAAATAGTAGAATTTTGTTAACTGTTAGAATTACTGTCTAATAGATAGGAAATTTTGGGGTGTTACATTTTTAAGTTACGTAAATCATTTTTTACCATTTTTCAACTTTGTAAACTATTTCTCAACTTTCAAAAATTCATTTTCAACCTTTTTCCAAATAATATGACCTCTCACATTATTTTCCACATTTTCTTATTCAGGAAAAATCCTTTTTGCAATATATTTCATAATTTTATTGAATTAAATCAATGTTTCAAATTTTAAAATTTACTAACGCTCTCATAAACCCAAAGAATGAGTTATACGTTAGAAAATCCCAAGTCACCAACGTATTCTTTATAATTCCCAATCAATTCTAAAAATCAATCCTCTTTAAAATAAATTGAGGTTCAAACACTTTCAACCTCTCTTTTCCATTTACATATGAAAATTCCATTTCTCAAGTGATAAAACACTCCGATTCCCTTTGCAAATTCCTTGTATTAAATCAAGTTATATTTTCACTTTGAAAATCACTTTGTTCTCACAAAACCAAGGCATTTCAAGTCTTCAAAATCGTGGACATGGCCATTGAAACCATTCTTGTATTTTCCTTCTAAATCAACTAAGTTCCATTCTTGGTTTTTTTACACAAACAAAACCATTAAAACTCCTCACCAAAATCGTGAGCTCAAGTTCTTTGAAAACAAATCATTTGTTTATTTTCCTAATTTTTCTAAACATCCAATTTTACCATTCATGAAAATATTAATTTGTGAACACCTATTTTGAGGTGATAAAGCCGAAATTCACCATGGTCTTTTAAACCAAAAAAAATAATTTCTCCACTTCATAATTTCTTTAAACAAATCAATTTCCTTGTTCTTGAAAATTTCAACATAAAACCCTAATTTTTAGGTGTCAAAACCGTAGCCTCCCCTTGGCCATTTGGAGCCAAAATTTCTTGTTTTATCATACATCCATCGTAATATATTCAACATATCTTCATCATGTATATCATAAGCATACCATATAAGCAATAAAATCATGCAAAGCATATCAAGCATAGGCAAATAATCAAAGCACATAAACACACACAAATTATTACATGACCATGGACATGAATCCTCACATGGATTCACCATCCATCAAATACACAAACCATCTCTCACTACCATGCTTGGTTGGTGAGATGGATCTCCCTCTTACCTCTTGAAGAACCACAAAAAGCTCCTTGCTTTGTATTTTGAACAAGATCTCCACCAACAAAAGTCTCTTGAACATAAAACAAACACAAAGAAATTAGTATATTAAGCTTGAATAAGAGGAACTATGGATCAAACATGATTTAGAACATGAAAAAGAAGAGAAGAAATGAAGTTTTCCATAACTTCACCTTAAGAGCCCTAGAACTTGTTCTTGGAAAAACTCCTTGAAGATGGAAGATTTAGAGCTTGGTGTAAACTACAAAGGTTCTTGAATTGAAGTAAGGATTCAAGAAGTATGGTTGTATAAAATTTTTGAGTGATGGAAGGTGGTGTGGGAGTGCTTGGCCGTGAGCTTAGAGAAGGATAGAAATGGAGAGAAATTTTGATAACTTTGTTTCTTGAAAATGTTCAACAAAGACCAAGGTGATCAATAATGACTAAAGGTGATCAATTATGGTCTTCCAATATTACTTTAGCTTCTAATGCAGCACCAAAACCGTCCCCCCCCTCCATGCACTCTTCAAAATGCAACAAATCTCCTAGCCACCATTTTAGGCAATCTTAACCATTGATTAGATCAATGGTTAGGATTAATATAGGTTTTAGGTTTAGGCTTTAGATAGAAGACTTAATTTAGGCCATTGGATCTTTCCTCCTTGAAATCCTAGCCATTAGATGTGTCTCCAAAATGAAGGGTCAAGATTACTCTTTCAAACTTTACATCCAAGGGCTATAAATGGTCCTAGCCACTTTGTAAGACTAAATCTCAACCGTTGATTAAATCAAGATCAAGTCTCCACCGTTGATTACATCAATGGTGGATATCCAAGCCACTAATGTTGACTACGCAGTATAATATTTATTTTTGTATCTGCTATTACCCTTTGAATAATATTTTTACTGTATTTTTATCACCCGATAATTAAATACAGTGCAAAACACAGTAAAAAAAATTTTAAAATTATTTCCAGATTCAGGTTTAGTAAGATCCCCCGTCTCCATCTCAACAGTATGAATTTTCCTGGCTACAGAAAATTTTTTACCTTTCTAGACCCACGTGGGGCCCACATACGACCTCCCTGGGCCCACAGACGGCCCACGGATAACACTAAAATAAACATAGTAAAATAAAAATTTTATAATCACACACAAAATCACAAAAATTAGAAAATGCACAAATATCAAATCAGATTACATAAAATAATTAAGAGTTTTCAGTAATAATTAAATTACGTAAGATTTTTCCCGGCCCAAAAATTATTATTTTCTTGACACGGAGTAAATCACACAAAATGATCAAATGTACTGACAGAATATTCAAAATAATTTTACAGCACACAGAAATCACTAAACAGTAAAATTCTGTTAACTGTCAAAATTATTGTCTTATATTTAGGAAGTTTGGGGTGTTACAGTCGACACACTACTAAGCTCACAAGGGGCATGGAAACGACCACCCCAATAACGCCTAATAGATAAGGGTAACTCTAGGTGTACATAAACAGTCGTAGTAAACATAGGGACTCCATCGTATTCCCTACTTAAGGACACAGTCAATCGTCCCACATAAACAACAGTCTCCCTATCCACGTGAAGATGCCAGGCTTCGGAGCCTCCTTGGAACTCCAGCTTCATGAATCCCAGAAAACTCGATAGTGTCATGTCACATCAAATCAATCCAAACAATAAGGATGATCTAGAGGTTCGCCCTCTACGCATTGATCACCAGAATGCTATTCTTCCTCGTACTGACAACCCAAAGGTGCTCCTCTTCTCCATGGAGCTAACCATAATTTTCAGAGAGAATGATCTAGAAGATCTGTTTGTAGCTTCGACTGCCTCAAGCCAAGTGCTATACAGTCTATCCATCGTGTACAATAGGCATTGAACTAGACAGTCTACGTTAAATCGTGATTAAGAATAGCATTTTGTTGAGATCGCTAGTGTGTCGCCCGGTACCACGACCCAGAAGAGCTACCAACTGTCCAGGTGTGGAATCCTCCACACACCAACGCCTCCAAGTTCACTCAATGAATAACACTACACCTATCGCACCCGCACTACGATGTAATTCATCTCTTAGGCAACTTGCCAATACCAACCAAACTGACACGTTTCTCTATGCATGGTGCATGATTCAAAATATACATATAACGATACTACTACTTTTCACAACCACACGCCATCACATAGCAGTATCATTTTTAACTGGGTCTACCACATTAACCTCACAGCAAACCAGTGTTATTTCCAATTGGGTAAATATTTTACCGCATTTTCACAATCGCGTAACCTTTTTCCAACGTTTTCAAATCGTGTAAATATTTTTCAACGTTTTTGTAATTGCGTAGCATTTTTAAATCATTTTCTCAATCGCATAGTGATTTTAAATCATTTTCTCAATTGCGTAGCTTAAAAATCATTATTTTAAATATGTGTAAGGTTTTTCTAATATTTTTCAATGGCGTAAAATATTTCTTTGCTTTCTAAATTGAATTTCAAAACTTTCTTCATTATATATCTATTTTAGTCTTATTTACAACATTTCTTCTTGAAAATCCTTTAGGTCGTATTTTCTACTGTTTCCTTCAAAAATTACCTTTCTTGGATTTAACCAATATTTACAGCTCGAAACTTGCTAACGCACTTCAAAACCCAACTAAGAGCTATACGTTAGTACTTTTCAAGTATTTATTTTATTTCTCATCCTTACTTAATTTCCCTAATTAAGCTCTAAAATAAATTCACTTTCTTTTATTCTCTAAAATTCATTAAATTGAGTTCTCATTAATTTACATAATTCCATGCTGAGGAAATAATTTTGGATAAAAAATACCATGAGTAGGCATGTTGGCCGAAAATCATTATATGTTTTATAAATCATCTTTAATTATTTTCTATCATCTAATTCCTTGTAAAAAGTATTAATCCAATTTATTATTAATTAATCACTTAATCCATGATTAGGAAAATAATTTAGAACACTTTATCCTCTTTGTGGTGATGTAGGCCGTGAGCCTCATGCGTTCTTTGAAACCCTCATGCAATTCCTTATCATGTTATTCACATCCTACTACATACAATAACTATCATGCCTTCATAAACACATATTAAAACATATAACCAAAACTATAAACATGCCTGCATAAAAAATCATCACAAATAAGAAAAGCTTTAAACAATCAAGTGAATGAATCCTTATGGATTCTTCACCATAAACAAGTCCATTTTCTCACCACCAATTCATGGTTGATGAGATTAAATCTCCCTCTTACCTTTAAGGAAGACAAACTCTTCTTGGATGTTTTCCTAGAGATTTTGTGACCCTCCAAGAAAAACTGTAACAAACTTAAACAATTCTTAAAGTCATAAACTAAGCTTAAAAAAGAAAAACTATGGATCAATCATGGCTTAGAACTCAAGAATCAACTTAGAAACAAGAAACAATGATTTTTACATTGTAGGGTAGAAAATTCAACCTTGTTTTCCAAGCACTAGATGATTGATTTTGGTGAAACTTATAACATGAAAGATGTTTAGAATGATGTTTAGGTTTAAGAAGTGGTGTTAGATAAAATTATAGAAGAGTGGAGGTTGGGTTAGGTGTAACTCCTCGAAAATTGATAATTTTGTGATAAATAGTCATTTTATAATTTTTGTGATTTTTGTGAATTTTTGTGGATTTTTCTAGAAACATTGATTATTTTAATATATTTCTCATTTTGCGTACGCACTGAGCGGAGCCGAAAAAATAGAATATTTTTCCTGGGGTTGGTAAACCTTGAACTGTGGAAACATCGATGAGGGATCTTACTAAACTCGAGACCAGGTATAATTTATGAGGTTTGCTTTTTTCAAGATTTTTATCTGATAAATAAAAATTGTTGTATAATTTATTATCCATGGACAATAAATGTTGGTGCTGTTAACTGTAACAATTGTCCATTAAGTAATAGCTTGTAATAAAAATCCTTATAACCTTATCTAGAAATCTACTTTATGTCTAATCAAGTTGACTTTTGCAAAATTAAACCAAAGCTTCTCAAGGAGGTTTCCTAATAATTTCCCAAGCAATGCATGAAGCTATTTCCCTCCTCTCTCTCTTGTTCCACGGCAAGGGCAATTTTGTGGATCTAAAATTGTGCTTCTCACTTTATCACCTTCATTTCTAATTTCAAAACACAAAAATCTATTACTTCCTCTCTCTACTATTTCCCTTCTCCCATTTTCTCTCAAGCTCTTCTCTTCCTCTTCTCTTCCTCTTCTTCCATGGCTCCCACACCATGGAAGGGCCATCTTTACTTGTTTGCTAAACAAATTCCATTTCTTGCTTCCTCTCATCATCCTAAGATATTTTCCCTTGGTGATCATCCTCTAGTTTTTCCTTTTCCATTTTCCACCATTGAAGCCCAAGCTTGAAGCTTTTGAGGTAAAGTTCTTAACTTTCTTCTCTTTTCTTCTCTTTTTCATTTTTCTTGGTCACCTATGTGACCAAGGACTCCTTTTTCATGGTGTGAGTGAACATTTTAAAAGTTATTCACCCTAGGGTTTTCTTGAAGGTGGAGGACGAAATTCCCAAAGGAAAAGGAGCTTGCTTTCCTTGTTATTTCTCTAGGTAAGAGGGAGAAATCCTCTTCAACCTATCTTGGTGGTGAGGAAACATTTGTTTGGTGTTGTTGATGAGGAAATCCATGTGGGGTTACTCTCTTTGTTGTATTGTTTTTCATGATTTGTTGCTATTTTGATTTGTATGAATATATTGATTTTCATTGTGTATGTTGATGACTATGAACCATGTATTGGATTGCTTGAGATTGATGAGAAACCTTGAAATGAGGATCAAGATTCTGCAGAAAACGAGTTCTGCAGAATTCTTACTGATGCATTAGCGCTCAGGCGATGTGTATAGAGCGGCCATGCATTAAACCGGCGCTCAAGCGCTGGAGCTTAGACTCCTAAACACTCAACGCCCAGAAATTTCTCCTATAACGTAGCTTGGTGAGCACTCAGGTGCTGCAGAAATGGTGCCTAGGTGTCCAGAGCAAAATCAAATGGCGTCTCGGGGCCAACGAGGGTGGGGAGTGGTCACCGGTGCTAAGAGAAAGCATTAATAAGCAGCTCCTAGCAGGCTTCTAAGTGAAGGGTCCCATGAATGAACTGAATACGCACAAGAATAAGAGGGATTTAGAGATAGTGCAGGAATAAGACTGCATAGTTGAGGATGACTTAAAGGAATTGATTAGACGTACCCATATAAAAAAGTTACAACTTCTTTTCAGGAGCCTAGAACATAAGAACTCCATGGTTAAGCCTGCTTGACCTGGAGCAATTGTGGGATAGGTGACCTCCTGGAAAGTTTCCTAGGATGCGTGTGAGTGAGGACAAAGTACACTGAAAAGACCCGTGTTGATTTGTGGAGACACTCATCAATCCTGCAGGCAGTCTCAGGACATTACAGATGGTATCAGAGATGGGACCTCTCCCAATACGGTGTGGTTCAGGGACGAACCAAGCGGAAGTTGGTGGGCATGTGGCGTCTTGGGGCCAACGAGGGCAGGCAGTGGTCGCTGGTGCTAAGAGAAAGCATCAATAAGTGGCTCCTGGCAGGCTTCTAGGAGAAGGGTTTAACAACCCAAACTACTACTTCTCTACTTTGTTGATAAAGTTATTTTAATTATCGCGATTTTTAACTAAACAGGATTAATAAGATAACATTTTCATAAATTTTTCAAACATGAAAGCAATAACTTAAAATTTAACGCGTGGAATTTTCTAAGCACAAACATTATAATTCAAATTGCCAAACACATGTTCAAAGGGGAGTCATAAAATTTGGCCTATGCCAGGTCATATACAGGCCAGTAGTGAAAAAAAAAAGCAGGAAATAAAATAAAACATCAACACTTTTCTCCTCTATTCAAGTAGTATGTGGAGTAGAAATAAGCAACGATCAATAGTCAGCACGACAGGCTACAACATGGTCACCAAGGAGGAAGAACCACTTGAAACGTAAAGTGGCCAGAAATTGTTATGGTTCCAAATTCTGGATGAGCTATAGATGAAACTTGAATTGTGATCTGTCCGGTAAATGTGAACAGTTTAGTCTCCAAGTCATAAGACTGATTTCCTTCACCCAACCAAACAACAAGAGTGCTAATATCTGTGGGTCTAGAATACCATGATAGAAATCACAGGGGGTGAGAAACGATTTCTCAGTAGGAAAAAGACTTTAAAAAACAGAACTAATGGCGTTCCAGGGGAATCGATTTTTAAGTAAAATGTTCATGAGAGTAATTAATATAGCTTTAGGAAAATCTTCGATTCCCAAAATGTTTTTACCTTTTAGAAATACCTTATCTACAAAATAAAATAGATGTTAGAAATTTAAGCGATAAGAAATAATATTACAGACAACAATATAAAATTGCTTTAGTGGAGGACAGAAACATTCACACATCCAAAATAATAGTTACACCTCTTGAATGCTAATAATAAGTATCATAGCAATTTAATAAATATCTATACAGATTGCAATTATAGGATACACAAGATAGAATAATCGTAAAAGTGTTTTAAGTGTCTTTTATTAAAACCAACTCCATGGAGTGCTCATTTAGGATAGCGGATAGACGAGAGTACACATACCTCCCACTATATGCTCTCCATCGTCCTGGAGAAAAAGAGCATGTCAAAGTAATGCCACCTCTGGAAGTGACCTCCACGATAAACAAAATCACAGTCCAACCAGGACTTGTTCTACCCTGAACATATATGTGGTCACAATAGCATTACTCCCAAGGGTTTCACCCCCCCTAATCTACTCCTCACATATCATTATGTAGGCTAATCCCAAGGAATCCTTGTCTTTCCACTTTTATCTTATAATTACATATTTCACAATTTGTGAGCTTGTGGTGCCATTAAAATGGAACTCATCAAAATAGATTCCAATGATACAATTCAAGGCTCACGCCCATCCACCAAGTTCCAACATCCAATTTCAAATTTCAGATTTCTCATGAGCATTGGTGTATGATCACTTTGTACAAATAAATAGATTCCAAACAACATAGTAAAATAATCAAGATTATGCCAAACCAATAATATTAATCAAGTAAAAGTATAATAACTCATGCCTTTTATGTCAAGCAATATTGCCATTCCCATAATCATTGAAGCATGACTGTCCACTTAAATAAACAACTTACCTTTACATTCTTCAAAAAAAAAATGTTAAAGACCAATTGTGGATAGCATAAAGTTTAGAATCACAAAGTACTGAATTGAATCTAAAACAACAACAAGACTTATAATAAATTGTTAGTACTACAATATGTATAATTTAGAGTCATTCTTTGTGAATTAAAGTTGAAAAATAGAAAGTGTTCTTATTAGAAAAGAATAGAAGAATGGAATTTTAGGAAGATGATATAGAGGATCTCATGAAGTAGAATTTGTAGAGAAGTGAGTTCCCCTTTATTTTTCCTACCTTGACCATTTCCCTAATAGAGAGAAAGATGGATGATGCTTCTTCAAATGTCCACAGTTGATGAGTCTTCAAATGTCCACGGTTGATGAAGACAAGAATGAAGAGTGTTTGAGGATATGGTGAATTAGAGAGTGACTTAGGGGGTTCTCAGCTAGGTAAGGAAAAAAGTAAGGGAGGTGTGTTGTCCAAGGGGAGCTTCAAAAACTTAAGGCTTCTTAAAATGCTATCCACGATTTTCTTGGGCAGAAATAAGTCTGCCATCATTACCTTCATGACTAGGCTAGGTCTTGGGATATCTTGGTGGCAATTTCCATCAATGGAAGAGTGCCTTTGTTGGGTACTTGGAGAGGACATTTTGTTGACAACTCAAGGAGTGTAGATTTGAAATGAAATGGAGAAAAGATGAAGTGAAGGATGTGAGGTTTCTGCTGCCCTCCTATTCTCATTGTGCATTAAGTAGTTTCCTAGTCTTGAGAGGTGTCATTTGCATGAAGAAGTGAATGGCATGGAAACCAATGTCTCATGGTTTGAGTTACTTAAGGTGAAATGTCATGCATTGTGTTCCTTGCAGCTGAACACGTAGCTGGTTGAATAGAAAGTTTGTCTTGGAATCTTCATGTTAGCCATGTCAATTCATGATGATAATGGTGTGCTCGATTTGCACACTTGGCTTAGGATTAATTAAAAGTTTGAGAGGTGTCAAATAAGTTTTGATTGAAGTCATGCAGCAGACCAAAAGCTTCCAACCATGTTTGTCTTAGAATGCCAAGGTGTCATATCATTTTGAAATGTCACTTTGCTAGCCATGCAGCTTGCCACTTGTTATAGCCATGTTTGTCTTGAATTCATAAATGAAATTAGACCATTTCACATGCTGCTCCTCTTTGTCTAGGCTGTGGGTGTATGTGTCATGTTTGCTTAATTATGAGAGTACATGTAAAACACTTGGCTTGGAGGTGAGCATGCAGCCCTCCATGTGTTCATTGTCATGGTTCCTTGCATGACAAAGGGGTGGGTGTGCTTGACACTTGTATAGACATTCTTAATTATTGTTTCATTTGGAATCATGCATGTGCAGCTGCCTTGTTGTCGTGGCTGTTCTAAAAATTGAGGGAATATACTTCTTTATTCTTTCTTTGACAAGTTTGTGCATGGCTACAAATGTCATCCTCTATTCACCTTTACAGCCGTGCATTAGAAGTTGGACAACAATACTAGTTTTTAGAATAATGACATGCAAGTGGTCACTTGTTAGCTTGCATGATTTCTTCTTCCATTTTCGTGGCCAATTCTTGGAATACCATGATGAGGTAGTCGTGGCACTCAAGTGTTTATGACTTGACAAATTTTAATCCATCACATACTAAGTTATGATTAATCCTTGATATTTAACTTTGAATAGATCATTTTCTTGTATTAGAATTAACACTAAGTCTAAATAGAATTTTCTAAAATCAAGTTGCCTCCTACTTAGTCTTAGCCGTGAACTTGCCTAGGATTTCTTTAAGAAATTCTAATTGAATCAAAGTCCTTAATTTAATCCATTTTGGCTTACAAGATACTAAATTTTAATCTTAACTAAAAATCTAAGATTTCGCAGAATCACAAATTAAGGTACTAGGATTCCGGGATGTTACATTCTCCCCTACTAAAAAAAAATTTTGCCCTCAAAATTTCATATACCTTGAAATAACTGAGGATATTCCTTCTTCATAGTCGTTTCTAATTCCCACGTCAAGTCCTAAACATTTGCTCATTCCCACAACACTTTGACCAACGGAACTGTTTTTCCTTGGAGTTAATTCTTATGGTGGTCCATGATTCTTATAGGGTGTACCTCATAAGATAAATTTTCTTTAAGTGTTATAACTTAAGGTGTCAACACATGAGAAGAATCGAGAATATATTTATGAAGCTTATGGACATGAAATACATTGTGAAGATTGGAAAGCTGAGGTAGTAAAGTAATACGGTAGGCTACTGGCCTGATTCGATTTAAGATCTGATATGGACCTAAAAATTGAGGACTCAACTTGTTGGCTTTTAACACTTGGTGAAGTCTGGTTGCTAGAAAGATTTAGAGAAATATATGTTCTCCTTCTTGTTCTCCTTCTTGAAATTCCAAAGGTTTTCTTCTCTTGTCAGCATAACTCTTTTGTTAACTTTGAGCAGCTTTTAGTCTTTCTTGGATTACCTTGATTTGTTTTGTGGTTTGTTGTACTAATTCTGGTCCCAACATAGTTCTTTCCCTAATCTCATACCAACAGAGGGGTGACCTACATCTTCTTCCATACAAAGCTTCATAAGGGGCCATCCCTATGCTGGAATGATGACTGTTGTTATAAGCAAATTCAACTAAGGGCAGATATCTGTCCTAGTTTCCACTTTGTTCTAAAGCACAAGCCCTTAGCATATCCTCCAAAGTCTATATAGTTCACTCAGACTGTCCATCCATCTGGGGGTGATAAGTTGTACTAAGATGAATCTTAGTCCCAAAAGATTTTTGAAGGGCACTCCAAAATCTAGAAGTGAATCAAGGGTCCCTATCAGATGTTATGCTGAGGGGAATACCAAGCAATCTTACTATATCCTGAACATACAGTTGTGCTAATTTTTCCAAAGAATAATTCGACTTACAAGGTAAAAAATAGGCACTCTTAGTTAAACGGTCTACTATCACCCATATTGAGTCATGTCCCAATGGGGTCTTAGCATTCCCATCACAAAATCCATGGTAATCTTATCCCATTTCCATTCGGGAATACTCAAAGGTTGGAGGGGTCCTGAAAGTTTTGTGGTGCTCTATCTTCACTCTTTGACAGGTTAAATAGGAAGCTACATACTGTGCTATGTCTGTTTTAAACTTAGGCCACCAAAACCTTTTCTTAAGATCTCTGTACATTTTATTTGCACCTTGGTGAATGGTGAATTTGCTCTTATGAGCTTCTTCCTGAATTTTTTGTCTTAACCTTAAGTCATTAGGTATGCACAGGTGGTCATCAAACTTAAGCACTCCTTCTGAGGTTAAGCTAAACCTTGTTGGAACATTCTCTTGAATCTGTTCTCTTATGGGTTCTAAGGAAATGTCTTGCTGTTGAGCTTCCTTAATTTATTGAAACAAAACATTCTCTATGGTTATAACATTCATTTTTAAATTGCCAACAGAGGTTTCCACAGAGTACACTAGGTCTCTAAAATCTTCAAGAAGTTTCATTTCCTGGGCAATAAGGGTAGCTATATGTATTGATTTTCTACTTAAAGCATCGGCTACTACGTTGGCCTTTCCTGGATGGTATTTTAATTCAAAATCATAATCTTTCAAGAATTCCATCCACCTACGCTACCTCATATTTCATTCCTTTTGATCAAACAAATATTTCAGGCTCTTATAGTCACTATAAACCTCAAATTTAACTCCATAGAGATAATGTCTCCACACTTTCAGAGCAAAGACTACAACTGCCAATTCCAGATCATGAGTAGGATAATTTTCCTCATGGGGTCGTAACTGTCTAGAAGCGTAGGCAACTTGTAACACCCCAAACTTTACGAAAAATGACTTTTATATCCCGAATGTACTGTTTGATGTTTTTCAACTTTAGGATAAATGACCGTTATGTCCTTTTTGTACTGTTTGTTATTTTTCTGTATGAAATACTGTTTTATTTTACTGTCTATGATTTTATTTGAACTTTTTGTGTGATTTGCTCCGGGGCAGGAAAATAATAATTTCCCTGGACCTAGGGAAATCTTATTTTAATTATTCGAGTTTGGGGATCTTACTAAACCCAATTCTGAATGATACGGTTGCTAATCTTTTAATTTTTAGGATTTAACTGTAAAATAAAATAATTTTATATTATTATAATATTATTTTATTAGTTAGTACAAATAAGCGGTAATGGACCCAGAAATGTTTTGCGAGACCCACGTTTAGCGAAACAGTTAACGTTTTGGAGTAGTAGCTTAATGACTAGGCTTAATTAGTGACAAGGCTTAATGACTAGGCTTAATGACAAGGCTTGGATTAGCCAATGAGAGCTAAGCTTGGTGATCAAGTTTTAATCCTCACCATTGATCATTTCTAAGGCTTGGATGGAGCCAACCAAGGGGACACCACCTTGTCATTGAAGTCTACGGCCATATGGCTCTTTGGAGTGTAATTATCACTTAATTCTCTAACATTTTCTCTCTTCTCTCTCTTCCAAAAATACCAAACTCCATTGACGCTATCTTGAAGGTCCATTCGGCCAAGAACCCTAGTTCAACATCAATCCACCCAAAATTTCTTCTAACCTACTTTTCTAAACCTAAACACAATTCTAAGAATATCTCTAGTTGAGATTTCTTGCAAAATCCGTCATATTGAGCTTGAAAAACTACTTGGGAGATTCTACCTTGAAGGTGAAAATCTTTGTTTTTCATTTCTAAATTCTTTTTCAAGGTTCTAAGCCATGATTGATCCATGGTTTAAGCTTTCTTTCATGTTAGTAACTTGTAGAATTTGTTTAAGCTTGATAGGTGTCTTTGGAGGGTGAAAACTGAAACCATAGAAAGGAGTGAAAGAGTGTTTGTCTTCACTTAACGTACGAGGAAGATTTGAATCTTATCATCCTTGTGTTGGGAATTTGTGGATCAAAGTCTCGCAGCTGAATAACAGAATTCCCTCACAGGATCCATGCGAAAAATCCATAATCCGATTTTTTTAAATTTTTTTACCTCTTGAAGCGTGATAGACACAAGTGAGGTGAATCACCAACACCGTAATAGCGACGATGTTTCTGCAGTATCCACACGAACAGACTTGCAAAAGGAGTCATGCCTCTGTTTTCGTGGTGCTAGCTGCGAAGAGAGGAGAAGAAGACCTCACTATCTTTCACTCACTTTCTGTAGGTGCGGCTAGGGTTGTGATGTAACCTAGTAGCAGCCCCCCTAGCAATACTATTTATAACGTGGCTGCCTTAAGTGAGTGTGAGCGGTAGCAAGGTAAGTGGTGCAACCCTAAACCCATCTCGTCATGAGTTAGGCCCACGGTTGAATCCGAGTCCAACTTGGATTCGATTACTCCAATTTAGTCTGTTCTAAGTGTGCGACCTGCGCAGTTCTCATGACGTTGGTAGTAATATTAAAATCTCATTTTAATATTACAAACAGTGAGCGGTATCTAGCAACACATCACTGCTACCTAAGTAATGAGAATGTCAGTGATTTGACATAACCTATCTGTGACCAATGTTTCCGTATAGTTTAGTCCCTTTGTCCAGATATCCAGATTGAACACAAGGCATAGAACGTGTCACCCTTGTTTAGTTCAATCTTCAGTTTCCTGATTCCCGAGTAGACATAGTAATAACAAATAAGATCAATATCTCATATTGACTCATTTGAGCATGGCCATGCATTTCGTAGTCTCACTCAATCAGGGGGCCCGAAGATATCGCTCCTGTTATGTAGGAGGGACAAATCCCATCTAGGTCACTCACATCCCTCCACATGTATTGCGGCATGTCTAATAACCAACGTTATAATCATCTTGTTACGATGACGTTTGATGGCATTAAAACACACAACTCCTCATGTAGGAATCGTAGTGATTTCGGTCAAAGGACCACATACACCATTATCACTATGAGAATCGCTTATGACACTCACGTAACGATCCACGTAGCGTTCTCATGGCGGGTCATCCAATACATCATTACTCTAATATGTATCCATGTGTAGACTTGATATCTCATATCCATGACCCGTGAGATGTGGTCATCAGTCTACGCACATACTAGCCTCAATGTATTATTGTTGTCCTAATTAACAATAATACTTGACTAGGGACATTTAAGAATAGTGTTTTATCCAATAGGATCTCACGATCAAGTCATCCACTTGATGTCCTATGGTATCAAACTTACTATTCTAAGGACTTTATTATGTCCACCAAAAAGAACACAATAAATGAAATGCCTCATATAAAATAACATAATATAATGTATGTAAATACAAACAAAATGTATTGGCCACTAGGGCATACACCAACACCTTGGGTGGTGATAAGAAAATAGAATTGGTTGTGGTTGTAGAATCCATAAGGATTCCTTTGTGTTATTTGTTATTAGCTTTCCTATTTGTGATTTGTATTAAATTGCATGTCTACAAGCTTTAAATATATTGTATGTGTTAGAAATGCATATATAATTAGTAGGATGTGAATAACATGTCAAGGATTGCATGAGTGTTCCAAAGAACACCAATGAAGGCTCACGGCCTCAACATCAAAGGAGAACCAAAATGTTCTCATCAATTTTCCAAAAGTGTGATTTAATTAACTTAGGGGAATGGATAAGATACAAATTGTTTTAGAACAAGAAAAACAAATTTAAAGATTTAATGTCAATTTTATGTATTTCGGCCAACATGCCAAAGCCAAGTATTTATGATTTCTAAAATCATTTCCAAACCATTTTTTTTAATCAAAAAGAAGCAATATATACTAGAAGGAATTTTATTACAATGAGTTTTGAGAAAATAAAAGGATTAAGATTGAGTTGAAGAAGTTAAAACTAATGATTTTACTGTTAGAAGAAAAATACAGTAGCTTTTGTAAATTTCTAACATATAGCTCATTTTATATTTTGAAGCATGTTAGTAGTTTTCAAAAGTTTAATTACATGGTTTGTCATATAAATAAAAAGGAATTTTTAACAGAAAAATTAGAAAACCATTGATATAGATTTTCTAAGCAAAATACTGTCAATTTTTATTAAAAATGGACAAATAAGATAGAAAAGATATCTAATATACAAGATATCTGATATGAAAAATACTCTACGTAGTTCAAAACGTATTAAAAATTATTTCGTTTATTTAAACAGTGATTTGTAAGGAATTTGGACAAGAAAATAATTTAAAAATCTTACGCGATTGAGAAAACGTATTAAAAACCCTACGCGATTTTGATAACAGTAAAATATATTTACGCGATTTAAAAACGTTTGTAAAAATGATGGAATTGTGAAAACGCGATAAAATTTCTACGCGATTGACAAAAATAGTAACTTTTACTGTCGGTCCAAAGTGGTGGATCCAGACAGGTTGTGAAACAATATTTGTCTGGTGGGACTTACTGTATATATATGAGTTTGTGCCATTGAGGGCATTTCCATAAAAATGGATACTAATACCATTGAGGGTATTTTGGTAATTTTCATCATGCATTGAGTTGTGCCAATTTGGTTGATAATTGGTGGATTGATTGACGAGGTGAATTACATCGTGTTGTCGGTGTGATAAGCGTAGTGTGGTTCAACTTGAATGAACTTGGAGACATTAGTGTGCGGATTATTCCATTTGTGGACAGTTGGTCGCTCCTCTGGGCCGTGGTAACTGGCAACACACTAATGGACTCGACACGCACTATACTTAATCAAGATCTTGTGAAATCTATTTAGTACAAGCCTATAGTGACACGACGTTTTGACAGTGTGCTATACCACGACGTTATGACAGTGGGCCATAGACGCAACGTGAGACGACAGAATAGTTTGGGCAGTCGATGGTACTAATAGATTTTACGGGTCATTCTCTCTGATGTTCGTGTTTTTAGCTCCATGGAGTAGGGTTGAGTCACATTTCATATACCTATGTGTTATACATTTTAATGTTTATCTATCTGTACCATTTTATCTATCTGTACCATTATATGTTGTTGTTGTATTGAATTTTTGTATTACATGATATTATTATTTATGCTATTATAGTATGTTATATTATATGAACTGTTATATTTATTGTATTGTCGTTTTCTTATTTACCATGTTTGTGGTGATATAGATTGTCTTACCTCTTTCTTGTATGTGTTATCTGTATATTTTAAATTATGTGATAAAGAGTTTGAGGAAGAGGAACGAATTACTCTTGAGTGTGAGTATCTAGAGGAGGAGGAAGAAGCGAAGAAGCCAAAGATCGGTTCGCGACCAAGAACCATCCGATCATCCATATCCATTGGATTGATTGTGTGAGTATGACACTACCAGGGATTCTTTGGATTTGTGTAACTTGAGTTTCACGAGGCTCAAGCGTGGCGTCGCGAGGATAGAGACTCGGTGACGTACGTAGGGCGTCTGACTGTGACCATACGTACGGAGTTTGATGGAGTGCTGATCTTTTCTACTTTGTTGTGTTTACATGTGGAGTTGCCATTATCTCTTAGGTGTCATTGGGGTGGTATGTTTGATGCGCCTAGCGAGATCAGCAGCGTATCGACTGCACGGACTCGTGTCCGTAGAGAGTCGAGGCATCCTGGATATCTATCACCTGAAGTTTCATCTGAGAGTGATCCTTCAGAGGGCTAGATATTTATGATGTGTACTTGGGCGCGTCTGCGTTTGTATATATTGACCTTTTACTGCTTTGTTTATTGTTTTAGTTGTTAAATATTTGTAGTTGTACATTATTTATATAACCTATGATGGAACCATATGTATATTATGTGTGATGATAGTGTGCTTATTTTATGTTCCGTGTTATTTTATCTCGTAATATTCTGTTTAACCAGAAAAATTTTACAACCCGTATTAGTATATAATAAATGTTTTGCAACTTGGGTAGATTTTATTTATCTTTATTTTATTTTCTTTATAAATATGACATCCCCATAAGGGTGTTACATTAGTTGGCATCAGAGCCCAAGTTAGAGTCTTTTGGGGTTGTGGTTGGGTCTGTTTTTGTTTGTGCTGTGCGATTCTCTATGATTTACTTCCGAACGGATGTATCTAACTTTGCTTTGTTATGATTGAAGAAAGAAGATGTCTGCCGGAAGGGGAACACGTGCGAATGTGAATCGTGCTGTGGATCCAATGATTGCAACTGCTGAGGCTATGCAACGAATGGCCGAAGTAATTACGCAGTAGAACCTGAGAGCAGCTCAATAGCAAGATGCTACTGCTGATATCCTAAATTTATCTGAATTTAGGCGTAACAATCCGCTGCAGTTTAGAGGCGAGATTGATCTTGAGAAAGCAAGTCAATGGATACAAGACTTGGAAAGAATCTTTGAAGGAATGAGATGCTCCGATGAGAAGAAGGTAACGTATGCAGCCTTTATGTTAAGGGGAGACGAAGAACATTGGTGGAGAGGAACCCACCGGTTATTGTAGGCTGGAGGAACAGAAATTATATGGGAGGTATTTTCTGATGCATTTCTGGAAAAGTATTTTCCCGCGAGTGCTAGACATGCCAAGGAGATGGAAGTTCTTGGTTTACGTCAGGGTAACATGACGGTGAATGAGTATGCTACTAAATTTGAGAGCTTGTCTCAGTTCTCAGATTATACTCAAACTCGACCAGATGATGTGTGGAGATGTCAGAAGTTTGAGGCAGGGTTGAGAGTGGAACTGAAGCGAGGAGTGCTATCCTTGAGAATGAATCAGTTTCATGCTTTAGTTAATACGTGTGCACGACTCGAGGAATTGGAGCCGTCACGAGATCAGAGGAATCATAACTTTGGACCAGCAAGGTTTCAGAGGGGTGGTAGCAGTAATAATAGTCGGTTTCAGCGCAAGCCGTATTCTAGACCACCAGGGAATCAACCTCAACGACCGCCAGTTGGGGGAAATGCTAGTGGTAATAGAGCTGGACAGGGGGTGGCGGTCACGCCAACATGTTTTAACTGTGGAAAAAAGGGCCATCTTTCTATTGAATGCTCTATCAGAGGAACAGTTTGTTTTAATTGCAAACAGCCTGGGCACATATCTAGGGATTGTACTCAGCCAGAGAGGAAGCCAGCTATGAGAAGTGTTTGTGCTACTCAGCCAAGGTCAGGAAGTACTAAACCGAGGTCTGGAGGGCGAGTATATACTATGACTGGAACGGAAATTTCTCAGTCTGATGACCTTATTCAGGGAGAAGGTGCCATTGGAGGTAATCTTCTGACTGTGTTATATGATTCTGGTGCAACACATTCATTTATTGCATATGATTGTGTGGAAAGATTGAAGTTGCCTGTGTCTTCTCTGAATGTTAAATTGAGTGTTTCTACGCCGACTGCTAAACCTGTAATTACGTCTAAGATATGTTTGGATTATCCTGTTGTTATAAAGGACCGTGTGTTTTCGGTCAACTTGATTTGTTTGCCTTTTGTAGAGATAGATGTAATATTAGGGATGGATTGGTTATCTTCTAACCATATCCTTATAGACTGTGCAAGCAAAACCATAGTTTTTCCTAAGGAAGAAAAGTCTGGATTTTTAACTGCTGTTAAAGTCAAGTCATTGTTGAGAGAGGGAGCACAGGGATATATGTTATTGTCTTCTCTATAAGTCAAGAACGAGAAAGATGTGAATACTATTCCTGTTGTCAATGAGTTTCTAGAAATTTTTCCTGATGACGTACCTGGTTTGCCACCTGAGAGAGAGATCGAGTTTTCAATTGATTTAGTACCGGGAGCAGGTCCTATATCAATTGCACCGTATCGGATGTCGCCAGCAGAGTTGGTGGAATTGAAACAACAATTAGTGGATTTGTTGGAAAAATAGTTTGTGTGACCTAGTGTTTCACCATGGCGAGCACTAGTGCTTTTGGTCCAAAAGAAGGATGGAACTTCTCGACTTTGCATGGATTATCATCAGTTAAACAAGGTGACTATCAAGAATAAATATCCGCTTCTAAGAATTGACGATTTGATGGATCAGTTGAAGGGAGCAGTGGTATTTTCTAAAATAGATCTAAGATCGGGTTATTACCAGATTCGTGTTAAGGGGGAGGATGTACCTAAAACAGCTTTTCGAACTCGTTATGGACATTATGAGTATCAGGTAATGCCATTCGGGGTGACAAACGCTCGTGCCATATTTATGGACTATATGAACGGGATTTTTCATCCGTATCTAGACAAATTTGTCGTTGTTTTTATCGATGACATTCTGATCTATTCTCAATCTAAGGAAGAGCATGCTGAACATCTCGGTATTGTTCTTCAGATTTTGAAGGAAAAGAAGTTGTATGCATCGTCAGTGTGTTTGCATCGGTCTACCCCACGGCACAGAGGAGCTCTTAACTATCCATGTGGAGCACCCGCACCCTGACGCCCCCCGGGCCAACAACATATGACCCTTCGCTTAGTCTATTCGCACCCGCACATAGGTGTTATTCAACTCTTAGGCATATATATGCATGACGACACAATGTCCAATCATGTATGTTATCAATTTAAATATGTCCAACGGACATGTAACACACTAATTTTGGATAAATTACAGTAACGACTAAACTGCACTGTTTTATAATTTCTGTGTATTGTAAATTTATTTTAACAGTTATGTGAATGTTTTTTATCTTTGTGTATGAATTACTCCGAGTCAGGAAAATAATAATTTTCCTAAGCTGGATGAATTTTTGAACTGTTCAGTGGGGCCGGGGGATCTTACTAAACCCGAAACCAGAAATAGTATTCGAAAATCCTCGTTGTTTGACAATTTATCTAGATACGTGTTATTATTGAACCACAGTAAAAATTTAATTTTTACTGCAGTAAATTTTAGACAGTAAAAATTAGTTTTTACTGTAGTAATTTTTGTCAATTTGAAATTAACTACCGGTTAAAATCTACGTAGAGAAATAGACGTAGGTAAAATCATAAATCTATTTACCTTAGACAAAATCATAAATCTATCCACCTTAGGTTAAAGTTATAAACCTATTTACATTAGCTTAAAGTTGTATATTTATTTACCGTCGGTTAAAGTTATAAAAATTTATTCACCCTAGGTTAAAGTCATAAATCTATTTACCTTAGGTTAAGGTTATAAATCTACTTACCTTAGGTGAAATCATAAACCTAATTACCTAGCCCTAGTAATTAAGTTTTCTATTTACCTAGATTCTATAATCATGTTAGTGGACCTACTATGTTTAATGTAGAAACAAAAGAGGTAAAACACTTTGACCCACGTACAACTCATGCACTTCATTATATCATGGAATGGGATTCTTTTATTGGTGAATTCCACCAAGGACACATGGCCATGTCCATCAAGAAGGTAAATGATTCTTCAAATAATGCATAATAATGCATTCTATCATTTATGATCACTTGGAGTTTAGTCATCCTTCAACTACCTTGTCTCCCACTCAAATATTCAATGAATTTCCATCCATTCACTCCATGTAACTCCAAGACAATGCACATGATTTTTGGGCTATCATTTTGATTCCATCACACTTAATCATGCACTTTAGTGAGCTAGCATGCACTACATTGTCTCCTTGAGTGCTCCACCAAGCAATTATCACAAATCATTCCACCCACTCCTCCAATGCACCACATGGCTATATATATAGTGTAGGAGACCTCTCCACTTAATTTTCCATCACTCCTATCTATTCTCTCCATTCTCTTTCTTCAAGAACACAAGAACACAAAGAAGAATTTCATCTTTTCTCCATTTCTTGAGCTATTCGGCCACCAATCTCAAATCACACTTCCACTCTTCAATAATTTTATCCAACCTCATTTCCTATAGCTAAACATCATTCCAAGCATCTTTCATGTTGTGAGTTTCTTCAAAATCAACCATCTTGAGCTTCGAAATCAAGGTTGAAATTTCTACCCTATTAGGTAAAATTCTTGTTTCCTATTTCTAAATTTGTTTTTAAATTTCTAAGCCATGTTTGATCCATGGTTATTCTTTCTCAAGCTTAGTTTTTTATTTTGTAAATTGTTTAAGCTTGATAGGTATTTTCTTGAAGCCACACGAAATTCTCTAAGGAAGCTTTCAAGAAGGATAGTCTTCAAGAGGTAAGAGGGAGATTTAATCTCATCAACTATTTTGGTAGTATGAAAATGGATTATGTGTGGTGAAGAATGCATGAGGATTCATTTACTTGAATGTTTATGGTTTTACTTTATTGTACGATTGATTTTGATGTATGTATTTTCAAATGCTTGATTGGTTGAAGACATAGTAAATTTCGGTCACATGCCATTCAATATACTTTTAATCTAAAATTATTTTTCAAGTATAGATTTTTAGAGGATTAAGTAACAAATAATTGGATTAAATATTTTTACAAAGGAAAATGAGATAGGTAATGATTATATATCTGGTTATGGAAAATAAATTAATTTTGGACTAACAAGTCAAAAATTAGTGTTTAGATTAAAATATATATATATTTTCTTAAAGGTAGTTTTAAAAGATTTATTTAATGAGAACTCAATTTAGTAATTTTTATTATGATAATTGAGAATACATTTTAAAATTTATTTAGCGCTCTAAGTATTTTATTAAAAAGGATTTTTAATTTCGGAAAGTTTTCAAAAATTAATTTAGAACGTCAAGAAATATTTTATATAGTGAAAAATAGTATAAATACTTTACGCATATTTAAAATAATGATGTTTAAATTACGCGATTGAGAAAATGATTTAAAAATGTTACGTGCTTGAGAAAATGATTTAAAAATATTACGCGAATGAGAAAATGATTTTAAAAACGTAGGAAAATAACTATGAGATTTGGAAACGTTGAAAAATATTTACGTGATAAAAAAATGTGGGAAAATACCTACGCAATTTGAAAACATTGGAAAATAATCATGAGATTGTGAAAATGCGGTAAAATATTTACACGATTGAAAATAACAGCGGTATGCTGTCGGGTTGGACCCGGTTATATTGAAGGATGGTACTGCCAAGTTATGGCACTTGACCATGTGATTTGATGATATTATGATATATGTGAATTTTTGAGTCTTGCACCATGTATTGAGGAATATGTTGTTTTTGGTGTCATTGACGAGTTATACCTAAGAGGATGAATTACACCCCTGTTTGGGTGCGATAGGCGTAGTGTTGTTCATTTATTGAACTTGGAGGCATTGGTGTGCGGAAATTCCACATGTGGACAGTTGGTAGCTCCTCTGAGCCGTGGTACCGGGCATGACACACTAGTGATCTTGACAAAGCACTATTCTTAATCACGATCTTGTTGGGGACTGTCTTGTAGAATGCCTGTAGTACACGATGAGTTTGATTGTGTACTGTGTGAGTCACGACGAATTTGACTGTGTAGCACGTGGCCGCGGCAGCTGAGTTGACAGACAGGTTCTTCCGGGATCATTCCCTCTGATTGGTTGTGTTTAGCTCCATGGAGTAGGTTTGTGTCGTGTATATGTGCATTATGAGTCTGCATATTATGCTATCCTGATATATTTTATCAAATGTTATATATGTTGTAATAACATGTTTTGATGACATATCTGTTTGTATTTATCGTTTTCTATACTGCCTGATGGTAATGATGACAGATTGTCTCACCTCTTTGTATGTATTTCTGTGTTATTATTATTATGTACGGTAAAGACGGTGAAGAGGATCAACCTCTAAATTTTCCGTGAGAGAAGCAGCAATCCGAGGACCAGCACGAAGGAGGCGAGCCGTTGGATTATCCTTACTGGTTGGCTTGATTGTTTTGTGTTGGTTATGTCTGTACTGTATTTTTTTGGGTTTTCTTAGTCTGTTGGACTTGGGCAAGTCTGTTATCTACTTTTGTGTGTCAAACGGTTATGAGTTGATTTTTAACAAAAACAAAACCATATGGATGTTATGGTATGTATGTAATAATGTATTTTATTTCATGTTCTATTTTTATTTTACTTAGTAATGTTTTCCGCAAGAAGAAATGGCCATAGGACGAAGGTTGAAACAATAATGGAAGATGATTAGATTTGTATAGGATGATTATTGATCTTCTTAGAATACATAACTAAAATTTTATAACTCGTGTTGTACTTATTATCAAATGATTTATAACTTGGGAAGGTTTTTATTTTAATTTGTCGTAAATGTGACGCCCTACATCGGGGTGTTACATTAGTTGGTATCAGAGCCCAAGTTAAGAGTCTTTTGGGGTTTGTGGTTAGGTCTGTTTTGCTTGTGTTGTGTGATTCTCTGTGATTTGTTCCAAATGGACACATCTAACTTTTTTTGATTTGACTTGTTGAAGAACGGCATGTCTCGTGGAACAGGAACACATGTGAATACGGGACGTGACACCGATGCGATGACTGCAGCTATCGAGGCTATCCAAAGAATAGCCGAGGTGATAGCACAACAGAACCGACAAGCAGCCAATCGCCAAGAAATAAATATTGATGCTCATAACTTGTCTGAGTTTCGACGCAATAACCCGCCACAGTTTCGGGGCGAGTTTGATCCGGAGAAGGCTAGTCTATGGATTCAAGAGCTGGAGAAGATATTTGAAGGGATAGGATGTCCCGATGATCGAAAGGTGACTTACGCCACATTCATGCTGATGGGTGATGGCGAGAATTGGTGGAAAGGAACTAGGAGGCTACTGCAAGCCGAGGGAAGAGCAATCACGTGGGAAGTATTCTGCGAAGTATTTCTGGAAAAATATTTTCCAGAAAGTGCGCGACATGCCAAAGAAATGGAATTTCTTGGCTTACGTCAAGGTAGCATGTCAGTGAGTGAATATGCTGCAAAATTTGAGAGCTTATCTAAGTTCTCGAGGTACTTCCAGATCCAACCTGATGAGGTTTGGAAATGTCGCAAGTTCAAGGAAGGATTACGAGTGGAATTGAAATGAGGTGTGCTGCCGATGCGAATAAATCAATTCCTAGCATTGATAGATACTTGTCAACGACTCGAGGAGCTAGATCCATAAAGGGATACGAGGAACCGGAACTTTGGACCGACTAGATTCCAAAAAGGAGGAAAGAACAACAACAACCGATTTCAGCAGAAGTCGTATGCGAGACCACCAGGGAACCAACCCCAACATCAATCTTTTGGGGGAAGTTCTAGTGGTAACAAAGCGGGGCAAGCGGTGGCATTTACTCCAAAATGTTTCAAGTGTAACAAGAGTGGTCATATGTCTAGAGATTGTTCAATCAAGGGACTTATTTGCTTCCGATGTGGAAAGCCTGGACATTCTTATAGGGAATGCGACCAACCAAAGAAGGAGCCATCACTGAGTAACGTTCGTGCTGCTCAACCACAAGCTGGAGGGCAAATATATACGATGAGCGGAGCTGAAGCCTCCCAGTCTGAAGATCTTATTAAGGGAGAAGGTGTCATAGCAGGTAATCTTTTAACTGTACTATATGATTCGGGTGTAACTCACTCATTTATTGCATATGACTGTGTGGATCGGTTGGGTTTGTCTGTGTCTTCTCTGAGTTTTCAATTGATTGTTTCTACACCAACTGCCAAGCCCGTTGTTACTTCTAAAGTATGTTTGAATTGTCCTGTTGGCATTCATGATCGAGTCTTTTCTATTGATTTAATTTGTTTACCCCTTGTTGACATAGATATAATCTTAGGAATGAATTGGTTAACTTCTAACCATATCCTATTAGACTGTTCCAATAAGACCTTAATTTTTCCTAGGAATGAGAATTCTGGATTTTTAACTGCCGCTAAAGTCGAATCATTATTGAGGGATGGAGCTCAAGGATACATGTTGTTGTCTGTAATTGGCTAGCTGACATGGAAAATAGTTTTGATGATAACAAACATGATGAAGATGATGTATAGTTCAAGTACCAAGAGTAAGCATTGCAACAAGAAAGCAAAAATCTGATTTATGCTTAACTCACAGAGAAGAAGGTTTTGATAACAACAAAATCATGTCGAAGACCAAGTCCAAAGGAAGATTAAATGGTATAGCTTATAGGACTTAAGGTCTTTTTGTAAGAAGCCCTCTAGATATGTCAAATATGTTTTTAAATATTTAAAAATGGTTTTCACATATTAAAATACCCAACAAACAAGTTTTGAAGGTTTAGTTATGATGGTAGTTCAAATTTATGAAAAATAGCAAAGTTTGAGTTTTGAAAATCTGACCTTTGGTTACTCTTTTGATCATAACTTTCAAAATAATTTGATTTTTGTTTTGAAACTTATTTCATTTGAAAATAGACTCAAATATCTTTCCAATGACTGGTCATTTGCTTTAAATGGATAAGAAATGAAGAAGTTATAACCATTTAAAGTTGGATTTCAAAATCAGAGTGGTGTATTCGAATACACCATATAGGTATTCGAATACCACACCCCAGAAATGTCTCCAGAACGTGTTTTTAAAGATCTATTCGAATACCACACAAGGTATTCGAATACCACAACATAGAAAATGTTCCAAAACACATTTTTGAAGGATCTATTCGAATACCACAAGAGGTATTCGAATACCATAACCCAGAAATCAAGTAACGGCTATTTTCTCGGAGCTTTTAATGAATGAAATTAATACCCAACGGCTCTTTTTCTTGGAACACTATAAATACATGGTTTTGGTCATCTTTTACACCAGCCCCATGATCTGAACTATTTTTGCTTGTACCAAAAACGTGATTCTCTATTTTCTCATATTTTCTGTGCTCTTTTCGCCAAAACTTTGAGATATCATAAGAGAGCTTCCTAGTGCTTCAATTTGTAACATTTGCTCTTTGTGAGAGTTTCTCTTCATCTATATTCTATTTCTTTGTAAAAGGGTGAGGTATCCCTTAGTGAAATTGTGAGGGTGAGGTATCCCTTGTTGTAAAGAAGGTGAGGTATCCTTCAAAGGGGTGAGGTATCCTCTAAAGTTTGTGTAAGGGTGAGGTATCCTCTGAGGCTTTAGCACAAGGGTAGAGTTTCTCTGTGTGTGAAAAGTGCTCTATTGTGTAAAGGTTGCAAGCACCATTGTTAAGCTTGTATTGAATAGTGAAAAATCTCGAAGCTCTGTTTCGGGGATCGGACGTAGGCCACAAGTGGTTGGTGGTCGAACCAGGATAAATATCGTGCCTGCTTTTCTACCCTTAATCTTTTATCTTTATGCACTTTATTTATTCTTGCAATTTAATTATTAATTGTTCTTCTTATCTTCATCTCATTCACGACTTTTAATAATTAAATTTAGTATAATTTATTAGTTTAAGGTTTTAGGAAAACTTCATTTTCTTTCTCTCTTTTTTCATGCAAAAGTTTTTGTTACTCAATTCACCCCCTCTTGAGATCTTGGAAGCCACTTGGTAACAAGTGGTATCAGAGCTAGACTCTTGTATAAAGAGCTTAGCCGCTTCAAGAGTACATGGCTTCATCAAATGTTTTATCAGAAGCAACTTCCATAAATCGACAACCCTTTTTCAATGGGGATGGTTATGCATATTGGAAGGAAAGAATGAAAATCTTTATAGAGGCTATTGATCTAGATGTGTGGGATGCTGTCGAAAATGGCGCATTTATACCTACACGCGTTGTCAATGGTGTAAAAACCGAGACACCTAGAAGTGATTGGTCTAAAGATGATAAAAGGAAAGTTCAAAATAACTTAGTAGCCAAAAACATCATTACCTCAGCCTTGGGGCATGATGAATTTTTTAGAATTTCAAATTGCAAAGCCTAAAAGAAATGTGGGACACTTTACAAGTTACCCATGAGGGTACTAGTGAAGTTAAGAGGTCGAGAATCAATTCTCTAACTCGTGAATATGAATTATTTACTATGAACCAAGGAGAAAGCATTCAAGAAATACAAAAGAGGTTCACCCACATTGTTAATCATCTTGCATCATTAGGAAAGAATTTTACTAACGAAGATTTGATTAACAAAGTGTTGAGATGTCTTAGCGATTTATTTGGCAACCCAAAGTAACGTTTGCGGAATCAAGAGACTTATCAACAATGTCTCTAGCCACCCTATTCGGAAAGCTTCAAGAACATGAGCTGGAACTAAATAGGCTCAATCAAAGTGAAGAGCATGATAAAAAAAGAAGAAGGAATTGCACTCAAAGCCACTTCTTCCATACTTGAAGATGATGATGAGGATGTTGAAAATTTTGAACTAAGTGAGGAGAATCTTAGTCTCCTTGCGAAAAAATTCGGAAGATTCCTAAAGAAAATAGGGGTTTCAAAGAAGACCACCCCTTCCTCAAAAGAAGGCATATCACAAAGGAGAAGGATCCTCCACTCCTCCAAAATGCTACGAATGTGGAGAATTGGGACACATAAAAATGGAGTGCCCAATCTATCAAAGGAAAGTGGAGAAGTATGAGAAAAAGGCGCTCAAGGGAAAAGAAAGAAAGAAGAGCCTACATAGCATGGGATGACAACGACATGGACTCCAATTTGATAGCTCGGATAGCGAAGAAGCTCAACTTTGTCTCATGGCCAAAGGAGAAGAAAAAGAAGAAGAAAGCGACAACGAGGTAAATTTTGACTTATCTCCTTCTTATGATGAATTACAAGATGCCTTTGAAGAATTGCATGACGAATCAATAAGGCTCACTAAATTAATTTCTTCATCTAAGAAAACTATCTCTTCTTTGGAAAATCAAATTCTAATTTTAAATAAAGAGATTGAAGAATTAAAAATTGAAAATGAAACTTTGGGAATTATTGATGCATGCTCATCTCATTCCTCACATGCTTCTACTTGTTTACCTTGTTCTTCATGTCATTTGCTTGAAAATGAAATTGAAGATTTAAATAACACCACCCTTGCCAAATTCACATGTGGAAGAGATAATTTAAATATTTTATTAGGAAAACAAAGGGTTGTTTTTCAAAAGGCTGGAATAGGATATAACCCGAATAATCAACACAAATCCTATAAAAATTATTTTGTTAATTCTAGCATCTCATGTAGCCCATTTGTTAAATGTTTCTATTGTGGGAAGAAGGGTCATAGTGCTTCAACATGCAATGTAAGGAAAAATATCAATACAAAAATTGGAACCAAAATGGTATGGGTTCCTAAGGGCACTATACCCAAAACTGACAATCAAGGACCCAAGAAAATTTGGGTACCAAAAACCAAAAATTGAATTGTGTTGCAGGTGTGCTTGATACCCAAGAGCTAACTTCGGCATTTTTGAAAGTGGTTGCTGCAAGCACAAGACTATAATAAATTCCAAGCTCTCCTTCTTGTCTCTATCAAGCTTGGACTTGCATTTATTTTATATAGGAGTATCTCCATCAAAAGGTAAGTTTTCATATCTCAAATATACATTACTGACGTAAAATATATGTTTTTATGTTTGAGTTATTCGAATACCTCCTGTGGTATTCGAATACCATTGCATCTGTACGTGAAAATCCATGTTTTTCTGATAGGTCTATTCGAATACCATCATAAGATATTCGAATACCATACATCAAGTCTGATTCTTATGGTTTATAAGTTGGTGCATTCGAATACCCAAATATGTATTCGAATAATCTGAAAATCTTTATCGATACTTGTTACATGCTATACTTGAGTATTCGAATACCTTCCAAGGCATTCGAATACTTGCTCCTTCCTGAGTTTATAAAATGTGATGGGTATTCGAATACAAAGGATCAAAAGGTATTCAAATACCACATGGTGAAAGCAAGTTTTTCATCGTCCTCTCTATTTCGTTTCTCGCTTCTATTCTTTTTCTTGCATATGCAATGCAAATAACATGCTTTTAATCTTATTTCATCAAGCCTTCATTTATGCCTTATATGAAAATCACATGATGTTCTTAAATGCATATTTCTTGGCTTGTTCTTGCCCTTTTATTTTTTTTCTAAAATATGCTCAATGTAATTGGCTATTGTTTTGATATACGAACAAGTGCAATAAGTGGTATATGAAATATTTAATATCTGTGTTTTTCTTGACATATGTCAGATTTATAAGAATTTGTTAACAAGTGGTAAATGCTTAGAACATCTTGACAAGTGATATCAAACAAGTGGTAAATGCTTTACACTTTGACAACAAGTGATATCAAAGTGGTATAAACATAATAACAAGTAATAACAAATGATAACAAATGATATCAAACAAGTGATTTCTTGGCCAAATTAATCGATAAATATATTTTTGCCCTTGAGAATCATTTGTTTGCTTTTGCCTCATTGTTTTAAATGCTTATTGGCTTATGAGTTTGACTAACCCCTATGGATCCAACATTAATGGATACCAATGAAAGCACTCTGAATTTTGTTGTAGGTAGAGAACACTACCTCAAGCACAAATTTAAATGGACAAAATTCATTCAACTTGAGGACATGCATATATTGTTTTAATATGATAAAAGGGGGAGAAAAATACTTGCCCCATCTTTTTGATCATGACAAAAGGGGGAGAAAAAGTTTGAATTATTTGTTTGAGAAAAGTCAGGGGGAGAAAAAGTAAAAGTTTGGTAAGACAAAAATGGATATTGGATTCCAAAAGTAAGGGGGAGTATTGTTGCGCATATCTCGATGTAAATCACCTCTTATGAAAAAGAGGGGGAGTAAGTATCTCTAAACAATCTTTGTGAATTCCAATTTCTATGAACTAATGCTTTTCTCAATGATAGTTTGTCATCATCAAAAAGGGGGAGAATGTAATTGGCTAGCTGACATGGAAAATAGTTTTGATGATAACAAACATGATGAAGATGATGTATAGTTCAAGTACCAAGAGTAAGCATTGCAACAAGAAAGCAAAAATCTGATTTATGCTTAACTCAAGAAGAAGGTTTTGATAACAACAAAATCATGTCGAAGACCAAGTCCAAAGGAAGATTAAATGGTATAGCTTATAGGACTTAAGGTCTTTTTGTAAGAAGCCCTCTAGATATCTCAAATATGTTTTCAAATATTTAAAAATGGTTTTCACATATTAAAATACCCAACAAACAAGTTTTGAAGGTTTAGTTATGATGGTAGTTCAAATTTATGAAAAATAGCAAAGTTTGAGTTTTGAAAATCTGACCTTTGGTTACTCTTTTGATCATAACTTTCAAAATAATTTGATTTTTGTTTTGAAACTTATTTCATTTGAAAATAGACTCAAATATCTTTCCAATGACTGGTCATTTGCTTTAAACGGATAAGAAATGAAGAAGTTATGACCATTTAAAGTTGGATTTCAAAATCAGAGTGGTGTATTCGAATACACCATATAGGTATTCGAATACCACACCCCAGAAATGTCTCCAGAACGTGTTTTTAAGGATCTATTCGAATACCACACAAGGTATTCGAATACCACAACATAGAAAACGTTCCAAAACACATTTTTGAAGGATCTATTCGAATACCACAAGAGGTATTCAATACCACAACCCGAAATCACGTAATAGATTTGCTATTTTCCATCAAGCTTTTAATGAATGAAATTAATACCCAACAACTCTTTTTCTTGGAACACTATAAATACATGGTTTTGGTCATCTTTTACACCAGCCCCATGATCTGAACTATTTTTGCTTGTGCCAAAATGTGATTCTCTATTTTCTCATATTTTCGTTGTCTTTATTTTCGCCAAAACCTTGAGATATCATAAGAGAGCTTCCTAGTGCTTCAATTTGTAACATTTGCTCTTTGTGAGAGTTTCTCTTCATCTATATTCTATTTCTTTGTAAAAGGGTGAGGTATCCCTTAGTGAAATTGTGAGGGTGAGGTATCCTTTGTTGTAAAGAAGGTGAGGTATCCTTCAAAGGGGTGAGGTATCCTCTAAAGTTTGTGTAAGGGTGAGGTATCCTCATTAGTGGTTATTATCGAGGCTTTAGCACAAGGGTAGAGTTTCCCTATGTGTGAAAAGTGCTCTATTGTGTAAAGGTTGCAAGCACTTTTGTTGTTAAGCTTGTATTGAATAGTGAAAAATCTCGAATCGTGTTTCGGGACTTTACGTAGGCCAAGCAAGTGGTTGGTGGTCGAATTAGATAAATATCGGATGTTGCTTTTCTACCCTTAATCTTTTATCTTTATGCACTTTATTTATTCTTGCAATTTAATTATTAATTGTTCTTCTTATCTTCATCTCATTCACAACTTTTAATAATTAAATTCAGTATAATTTATTAGTTTAAGGTTTTTGCAAAAGTTTTTGTTACTCAATTCACCCCCCTCTTGAGTTCTTGCAAAAGGAATTGAACATGAGGCAGAGACGATGGTTAGAGTTCTTAAAAGATTATGATTTTCAACTTCAATACCATCCAGGAAAAGCAAATGTTGTGGCAGATGCCTTAAGTAGGAAGGTGATCAGTGTCTCAGCTATGATGATAAAGGAAGAAGAGTTGATAACACAGTTTAGGGATATGAGACTATCTGTGGAATTGGCACCAGGAAGGATTCGTCTGAGTAAGGTTACTGTTTTGAATGACTTGTTGGAGGAAATTCGAAAGAAACAAGATAATGATTTGTTTTTACAGAACAAGAAGGAATTCTTAAAGCAAGGTCATCCAGCAACTGTTGAAGAAGGATCTGATGGAGTCTTAAGGTTCAAGGGTAGGATTTGTATACCTAATGATCCCGACCTAAAGAAAGCGATTCTTGATGAAGCACATACTAGTAGATTAAGTATGCATCCAGGAATGACTAAGATGTATCCAGATTTAAAGCGGATGTTTTGGTGGCCAAGGATGAAGAAAGATGTTGCGGAGTGAGTTATGTCTTGTCTAGTCAGTCAAAAGGCAAAGGTTGAACATCAAAGACCTGCTGGTATATTACAACCTTTGGCTATTTCAGAATGGAAATGGGATAGTATATCAATGGATTTTATTACCGGTTTACCAAGAACAAAGAAGGGTCATGATGCTATATGGGTTATAGTTGATAGGCTTACGAAGTCTGCACACTTCTTGCCAATCAATATCAAGTATTCAATGGAACGATTAACCCAAGTGTACATTAGTGAAATTGTTAGACTTCACGGTGTACCCTCTTGTATAGTTTCTGATAGAGACCCAAGGTTTACCTCGAGGTTTTGGCAAAGCTTGCAAGAAGCTATGGGGACAAAATTACGTCTGAGTTCTGCTTACCATCCGCAGACAGATGGTCAGACGGAAAGGACTATCCAGTCATTGGAGGATCTTCTGAGAGCCTGTGTGTTAGAACAGAAGGGGAGTTGGGATGAATTCTTGTCTCTGATAGAATTCACCTACAACAACAGTTTTCACTCAAGCATAAGGATGGCACCCTATGAGGCACTGTATGGGCGACGATGCCGAACACCTTTGTGTTAGTATCAAGATGGAGAAAGCATGGCCATTGGACCTGATCTTGTGCAACAAACAACGAAAAATGTGAAGATGATTCAGGAAAAGATGAGGATGACTCAGAGCCATCAGAAAAGTTATGCAAATAAGAGAAGAAGACCTCTTGAATTTGAGGAAGGTGAACACGTATTCTTGTGAGTGACACCCACGACTGGTGTTGGAAGATTTATCAAATCCAGAAAACTCACTCCTAAATTCATTGGACCTTACCAAATTATTCGTCGGATAGGTCCAGTAACCTACCAAATAGCTTTACCACCCTTTCTTTCCAACCTTCATAGTGTATTCCATGTGTCTCAGTTGAGAAAATATATTCCCGATCCAACTCATGTCATACAGCCCGATGAAGTACAACTAAAAGAAAATTTAACTTATGAGACACTTCCTGTTAAGATTGAGGACAGGAGAGTGAAGCAACTTCGGGGAAAAGAGATTATATCGGTAAAGGTTATCTGGAATGCAGTAACAGGTGATGCGACTTGGGAAGTTGAAGATAAAATGAAGAAGCAATACCCACATCTTTTCTAAGGTACGGTAAATTTCGGGGACGAAATTTCTGTTAGTGGGGGTGAGTTGTAACACCCTAATTTTGGATAAATTACAGTAACGACTAAACTGCACTGTTTTGTAATTTCTGTGTGTTGTGAATTTATTTTAACAGTTATGTGAATGTCTTTGATCTTTGTATATGAATTACTCCGAGTTAGGAAAATAATAATTTTCCCAGGCCGGATGAATTTTTGAACTGTTCAGTGGGGCCGGGAGATCTTACTAAACCCGAAACTAGAAACAGTATTCGAAAATCTTCGTTGTTTGACAATTTATCTAGATACGTGTTATTATTGAACCACAATAAAAATTTAATATTTACTGCAGTAAATTTTAGACAGTAAAAATTAGTTTTTACTGCAGTAATTTTTGTCAATTTGAAATTAACTACCGGTTAAAATCTACGTAGAGAAATAAACGTAGGTAAAATCATAAATCTATTTACCTTAGACAAAATCATAAATCTATCCACCTTAGGTTAAAGTTATAAACCTATTTACATTAGGTTAAAGTTGTAAATTTATTTACCGTCGGTTAAAGTTATAAAAATTTATTCACCCTAGGTTAAAGTCATAAATCTATTTACCTTAGGTTAAGGTTATAAATCTACTTACCTTAGGTGAAATCATAAACCTAATTACCTAGCCCTAGTAATTAAGTTTTCTATTTACCTAGATTCTATAATCATGTTAGTGGACCTACTATGTTTAATGTAGAAACCAAAGAGGTAAAACACTTTGACCCACGTACAACTCATGCACTTCATTATAACATGGAGTGGGATTCTTTTGTTGGTGAATTCCACCAAGGACACATGGCCATGTCCATCAAGAAGGTAAATGATTCTTCAAATAATGCATAATAATGCATTCTATCATTTATGATCACTTGGAGTTTAGTCATCCTTCAACTACCTTGTCTCCCACTCAAATATTCAATGAATTTCCATCCATTCACTCCATGTAACTCCAAGACAATGCACATGATTTTTGGGCTATCATTTTGATTCCATCACACTTAATCATGCACTTTAGTGAGCTAGCATGCACTACCTTGTCTCCTTGAGTGCTCCACCAAGCAATTATCACAAATCATTCCACCTACTCCTCCAATGCACCACATGGCTATATATATAGTGTAGGAGACCTCTCCACTTAATTTTCCATCATTCCTATCTATTCTCTCCATTCTCTTTCTTCAAGAACACAAGAACACAAAGAAGAATTTCATCTTTTCTCCATTTCTTGAGCTATTCGGCCACCAATCTCAAATCACACTTCCACTCTTCAATAATTTTATCCAACCTCATTTCCTATAGCTAAACATCATTCCAAGCATCTTTCATGTTGTGAGTTTCTTCAAAATCAACCATCTTGAGCTTCGAAATCAAGGTTGAAATTTCTACTCTATTAGGTAAAATTCTTGTTTCCTATTTCTAAATTTGTTTTTAAATTTCTAAGCCATGTTTGATCCATGGTTATTCTTTCTCAAGCTTAGTTTTGTATTTTGTAAATTGTTTAAGCTTGATAGGTATTTTCTTGAAGCCACACAAAATTCTCTAAGGAAGCTTTCAAGAAGGATAGTCTTCAAGAGGTAAGAGGGAGATTTAATCTCATCAACTATTTTGGTAGTATGAAAATGGATTATGTGTGGTGAAGAATGCATGAGGATTCATTTACTTGAATGTTTATGGTTTTACTTTATTGTACGATTGATTTTGATGTATGCATTTTCAAATGCTTGATTGGTTGAAGACATAGTAAATTTCGGTCACATGCCATTCAATATACTTTTAATCTAAAATTATTTTTCAAGTATAGATTTTTAGAGGATTAAGTAACAAATAATTGGATTAAATATTTTTACAAAGGAAAATGAGATAGGTAATGATTATATATCTGGTTATGGAAAATAAATTAATTTTGGACTAACAAGTCAAAAATTGGTGTTTAGATTAAAATATATATATATTTTCTTAAAGGTAGTTTTAAAAGATTTATTTAATGAGAACTCAATTTAGTAATTTTTATTATGATAATTGAGAATACGTTTTAAAATTTATTTAGCGCTCTAAGTATTTTATTAAAAAGGATTTTTAATTTCGGAAAGTTTTCAAAAATTAATTTAGAACGTCAAGAAATATTTTATACGGTGAAAAATAGTATAAATACTTTACGCATATTTAAAATAATGATGTTTAAATTACGCAATTGAGAAAATGATTTAAAAATGTTACGTACTTGAGAAAATGATTTAAAAATATTACGCGAATGAGAAAATGATTTTAAAAACGTAAGAAAATAACTATGAGATTTGGAAACGTTGAAAAATATTTACGTGATAAAAAAATATGGAAAAATACCTACGCAATTTGAAAACATTGGAAAATAATCATGAGATTGTGAAAATGCGGTAAAATATTTACACGATTGAAAATAACAGCGGTATGCTGTCGGGTTGGACCCGGTTATATTGAAGGATGGTACTGCCAAGTTATGGCACTTGACCATGTGATTTGATGATATTATGATATATGTGAATTTTTGAGTCTTGCACCATGTATTGAGGAATATGTTGTTTTTGGTGTCATTGACGAGTTATACCTAAGAGGATGAATTACACCCCTGTTTGGGTGCGATAGGCGTAGTGTTGTTCATTTATTGAACTTGGAGGCATTGGTGTGCGGAAATTCCACATGTGGACAGTTGGTAGCTCCTCTGGGCCGTGGTACCGGGCATGACACACTAGTGATCTTGACAAAGCACTATTCTTAATCACGATCTTGTTGGGGACTGTCTTGTAGAATGCCTGTAGTACACGATGAGTTTGACTGTGTACTGTGTGAGTCACGACGAATTTGACTGTGTAGCACGTGGCCGCAGCAGCTGAGTTGACAAACAGGTTCTTCCGGGATCATTCCCTCTGATTCGTTGTGTTTAGCTCCATGGAGTAGGTTTGTGTCGTGTATATGTGCATTATGAGTCTACATATTATGCTATCCTAATATATTCTATGAAATGTTATATATGTTGTAAAACATGTTTTGATGACATATCTGTTTGTATTTATCGTTTTCTATACTGCTTGATGGTAATGATGACAGATTGTCTCACCTCTTTGTATGTATTTCTGTGTTATTATTATTATGTACGGTAAAGACGGTGAAGAGGATCAACCTCTAAATTTTCCGTGAGAGAAGCAACAATCTGAGGACCAGCACGAAAGAGGCGAGCCTTTGGATTATCCTTATTGGTTGGCTTAATTGTTTTGTGTTGGTTATGTCTGTACTATATTTTTTTGGGTTTTCTTAGTCTGTTGGACTTGGGCAAGTCTGTTATCTACTTTTGTGTGTCAAACGGTTATGAGTTGATTTTTAATTATTTTTCTTAAACAAAACGATATGGATATTATGGTATGTATGTAATAATGTATTTTATTTTATGTTCTATTTTTATTTTATTTAGTAATGTTTTCCGCAAGAAGAAATGGCCATAGGACGAAGGTTGAGACAATAATAGAAGATGATTGGATTTGTATAGGATGATTATTGATCTTCTTAGAATACATAACTAAAATTTTACAACTCGTGTTGTACTTATTATCAAACGATTTATAGCTTGGGAAGGTTTTTATTTTAATTTGTCGTAAATGTGACGCCCTACATCGGGGTGTTACACAACACATATGCATGACGACACAATGTCCAATCATGTATGTTCATCGAAGGTACATTTATCATATTTAATACCGCGACGGTACATAATTCATTATCAATGTCAATACATCATAATCTCATCAACAATTACTTAACCCCCACATAGGGTCTTACTATAATATGGATCCACTCCTCAACCTCTTTGTATATTTATGGTCCATCCATTATCAACATTCCCCATTAAGGGTTCAATGTTTCCACAATAACTGAAGTCTTAATAAATTATGAAATTTCTTAGGTTAAACAACCCTTAAAACTGTGGCCTCACAAGCCTTTAAGATTCTAAATTTTCTTCCATTTTATGCACTAGTTTCTTGATACCTAATTACATAGCTTTCATTTTACATGGGGTCAATTCAATCCCTCAACATCAATAGAATCAAATTCTCAATATTAATATGTAGCCACATATAGCTCATCAATTTCCACAAGTTCTTATATTGGATTCATATTTTTAAAGTCTTAAACTTTTAGTCAGTTATGGAAATTTTAGGGTAAATAACCCTTCAAAATCGTAACCTTCTCAAGTCTCATTATTCTATTTAATCCTTCCACTTTATTATGGATTATGCATATCTCTAAATTCTTAATTTCCGAAGATGTATAAATCCTTCCTCTCCATTTTATGTATTAGCTTCTTGATATCAAATCACTTTAATTTTATTCCACCAAAGCCAATTCAACCCTTCATGGTTCTAAGTCAAAACCATAGCCTTCTCTAGATTTCCAAGTTCCAATTTCATTCCATTTTATGTACTAGTTTCTTAATATCGATTCACTTAAATTTTAGTTCACCAAAGTCAATACAATCTCTCATTTTTCCAAGCAAAAACCGTGGCCTCCCTCTTGGGTATTACACTCTTGAAATTTACCATTCATTAATTCTAATCTTGTCATCCAACATTAAATCACATAAGCTTTATTTCTTTGTGTACAAAAACCAATTCTTATGCCAAATTCCACTCAAAACCGTGGCACCATGTTAGGGTAAGAAACTCCAAATTTTTCATTTAACAACCCTAATATGATCAGGCATATTTAACACGTCCAATATATATAAAATCACCATTCAAGCATTTATTCAATTCAAGAACACAAAACATAAAAAACCATTAAATAAAGTGAGAATACAAAGATGGAATCCTCCATCAACAAGCACACAAAGTCTCCTTACCACCAATACATGGTTGAAGTGAGTAACCTCCCTCTTACCTAAAGGAAGAACACAAAAATGGTCTCCTATTGCTTCTTGGTGGATTTCGATTTTGGGGTCTTCAAAATCCTATAATCTCTAACACAAAGAATCAATGTTAAGCTTAGTAAAGGATAGATCTTTGGCCTCCAATGAGACCATAGAACACAAAAATGAATAGAAAGAAGAAGAAAGGTGGAAGCTTTACTTTAAAGTTAGAAGCTTTGCCTTGGATGACAATGGAGGAGAAGTTGGTTTTTGAAGAATACCCTTCAAATAGAAGTTATAGAGGAGGTTGAGAGTAGTGTAGAAATGTTGTTGGTGAAGAGAAAAGTGAAGAGAGTGAGTGGAGATGGAGGCTGGAATTTTCATAGCCAAGGTGGAGAAGAAAAGAGAAGGAAGAAAGGTTGGATTTTTGAAGAAACTTTCTAAAGGAAGGATGTTGAGATGGATGAGGTGCGCATGAAAATGGTCTTGATGAAGGAAAAAGATGAAGATTAGTGGTCAAGAAGGGGGCTGAAATTTCATAGCTTATGGAGGAGGGTAGAGAGAAGGAGGAGAAGCTTGAAGAAGATGAAGTTAGAGAGAGAAAAAAAGTGTGGGAAAGTAAAGATATTTTTGTGTGTGTATGTTAGGTTAAGTGTGGGAAGCAAAATTGCTTCCCCATTAAGCCCATGGGTCCACGACAATGAGAGAGTGAGGGAGGGGGAGAGGCTTCTCTAACAAGCCAAGGGTGTCTTAGTCATTTGGTAGTCAAAGCTTCTCAAAGAAGCTTTGAAGAAAGTACACAAATTTGAATTAAAGTGGATTTAATTTGACATAAAGTGGATTGCATTAGGATAAAGTGATAGGATTTCTAATGCATGCTATTACCTAGTGGACAATTGTTACAGTTGACAGAAGTCAGTATTAATTGCCCAGCGGATAAAAATTACACAGCGATTTATCGCTCTCTCAGATCAAATTTCTCGAAAAATGTGAAATCTCGTAAATCGTGTCCAACCTCGGGTTTATTAAGATCCCCCGTCGATGTTTCCACAGTTCAAGGCTCTCGAGAAAATATCTCCTTTTCCCGGGCCCGTTCAGTTTGCACGTAAAATGAGAAATAACATTAAAATATTCTACGTTATCAGAAAAATCCAGAAAAATTTACAAAAATTTCAAATATTATAAAATGATCATTTATCATGAAATTATTAATTTTTAGGATGTTACCCCAACGCTGCTCAGTGTGTACGTAAAATGAAGAATAATATTAAAATATTCCACGTTCTTAGAAAAATACAGAAAAATTCCTAAAAATCTCAAATATTATAAAACAATTATTTATCCTAAAATTATTAATTTTTGGGATGTTACATTATTTGGGTCTTACACTATTTCTATATTTCCGCCATATCTTGAGTTCTAGATGTGTAAAAATTATGTATCTTACGTTGTAGGAAAGATAAGAGAGAGCTCTACAACTTTGATGAGAGCTCAAAGTTTCATTCAGACATCTAGTGGAGCTAATTGGGCTCGGAATTCAGAACACGAGTTTTGTGTATGGAACTTGAATAGTGTACTGTAATCAGAGCATAACTCGAGTTGTAGGAACTTTCTTAGGCTGAAATTTTGACACTTGAAAGTTAAGACCCATATCTACAACTTTCATGAAGAACACAAAACTTAAATCGGACAGTTTGGAGGTGATATTGGGTCTGGAAGTCAAAATAGAGGTGTTGAAATTGGGCCGAAATAATCTGTAGTAATTGGGTCATATCTCGGGCTGTAGGTGATGAAATGAGCTGAAATTTGGATATCTGAAAGTTAAGACTCAGATCTACAACTTTCATGAAGATGACTTTTCCATTTGATGATGGAATCCGTGAGTTAAGCAATGAATGATTTCAGAGACAAAGAATCTCAATAATTTTCCACTCACCATTTGACATTTTTCATTCATTCACCGACTCATCCACCTAATCTTAATCAGCCTCCTTGTCATTTTCCATTAGGCTTAGTTTTTTGAAGTTATGGTTATACTTGTTTTCCTTTGTTGTAATTTTCTCTTGCTCTAAATTAAAGCTATGTTTATCTTTCTCTTCTTCTCTCTTTCTTTCTTCTTGTCTATGAGTAACTAAATCTTCATCTTGTTTGGGTGAAAGAGTGAAGCTCTTGGTAATGAAATAAAGTTAGATTATTCTATTTCTTGTGCTTAAATGATATATTATCAAATAGACATTATATGTGTTGTATTTTGCTTCCAATCAATTTAGAAACCTTCTTTGTATAATGGCGATCTTGATTTATTGTAGACAATAGGATTGGCACAATGAATGCTTGAACTCATTTATAAATGTTGGTAGATAATTAAAGGAATCATAATATGATTACATATATAATTGAACTTTAAATGTTATATTTTCCGATTGGAACCTCCATTGTGAGTGGATTTCAATTGAGTTATAAAGAGAAATAATTTTGCCTTTAATTTATTACCAATAGTGGATCTCCTAACCCCAAGCAAGTTCTTAAATTTAATTGTGAACATATTTTATTACTTTTGGTGTAGTAACAAATCCTTTTCTTTTCTCAATTAGTTTTTCTTCATCAATTCCCTGTGGATCGACCTCAGACTCCCGATAAATTTATTACTTGAGACAACCTGCATTTGGGTTTGCATCCTTTAAATCCTGCTGTCATAAACTATATGCAAAATTGTCCAAATGTGACTTATGGTTAAATTAAGTTCAGTTTTTGGGGCACGTGATATAATAGGAAGGAATTGAAGTTGATGCTTCAAAAGTGGAGTCAGTTCTTGCATGGGAAAAGCCGAAGACTGTATTGGAGATCCGTAGTTTCATCGGAGTAGCAGGTTACTATCGACAGTTTATCGAGGAGTTTTCCAAGATAGCAAGACCTCTTACCCAACTTACACTGAAGAATCAACCTTTCGTATGGACTGATGCATGCGAAGAAAGTTTTCAAGAGTTAAAACGACGATTAACTACTTCGCCGGTATTAATTCTACCTGATCCTAATGAACCTTTTGAAGTGTATTGTGATGCTTCGTACCAAGGATTGGGTTTTGTACTTATGCAAAATTGAAAGGTTGTGGCATATGTTTCAAGGCAGTTAAAGGTACGCGAAAGGAATTATCCCACTCACAATTTGGAGTTGGAAGTTGTGGTGTATGCATTGAAAATGTGGAGACATTTTCTCTATGGAGCAACGTTTAATGTTTTTAGTGATCATAAAAGCTTGAAGTATCTATTTGACCAAAAAGAGTTAAACATGAGGCAGAGGCGTTGGCTAGAATTTTTGAAAGACTACGATTTTCAGTTCCAGTATCATCCTGGGAAGGCCAATGTAGTAGCGGATGCTTTAAATAGGAAAATGCTTAGTACTTCTATTATGATGATCAATGAGAGCGAATTGATAGAAGAATTTTGGGATATGCGGTTGTCTGTGAAGTTGATGCCATGAAAGATGTGTTTAAACATGATCATTATCTCAAATAGTTTGGTAGAGGAAATCCGAGAGAGACAGAAGGATGACCAATATTTACAAGAAGCGAAGGAAGCAATGAAACAAGGCGTAATGTTGGAATTTAAAGAAAGAACTGATGGAATTTTGAAATTCAAAGGAAGGATTTGTGTGCCCAATGATCAAGGACTTAGAAGACTAATTTTGAATGAAGCTCATAGGAGTAAGCTGAGTATGCATCTCGGAGCCACAAAAATGTATCAAGACTTCAAGTAACTATATTGGTGGCAGGGAATGACGAAAGACGTCGCTAAGCTTAGTCTGTCAGAAGGCTAAGGTTGAACATCAAAGACCTTCTGGAATGTTGTAACCTTTGCCTATTCCTAAATAGAAATGGGATGATATAGCAATGGACTTTGTGAGTGGACTACCAATGACTCGAAGAGGTCATGCTTCCATTTAGGTAGTTATTGATCGGCTTACGAAGTCGGCGCACTTCTTGCCAATTAACATTAAGTACTCAATGGAGAGGTTGACCCAAGTGTACATCGGTGAAATCATTAGACTTCATGGTGTACCTTCCGGTATTATTTCGGATCGAGATTTGAGATTCACGTCAAGATTTTGGCATAGTTTGCAAGGAGCAATGAGAATGAAGTTGCGTCTAAGTTCTACTTACCATCCACAAATAGATGGTCAGTCAGAAAGAACGATTCAATCACTGGAAGATTTGTTGAAAGCTTGTGTGCTGGAACAATCGGGATGTTGGGATGAATTCTTACCTTTGATAGAATTCACCTATAACAATAGTTTTCTTTCAAGCATAGGGATGGCACCCTATGAGGCATTGTATGGGAGACGATCTAGAACACTGTTGTGTTGTTATCAGGACTGTGAAAGTGCTATTTTAGGACCGGAGCTTGTACAACAAACTACAGAAAAAGTAAAGATAATTCAAGACAAGATGAGGATAACTCAGACTCGGCAAAAGAGCTATTCAGATAAAAGGAGAAGATCACTTGAGTTTGAAGAAGGTGACCATGTATTTTTGCGAGTGACACCTACAATCGGAGTCGGACGAGTGATTAAGTCTAGAAAGCTCACTCCAAAGTTTATCGGGCCATATCAGATTCTTCATCGGATAGGTCCGGTAGCTTATCAAATTATATTACCACCTTTTTTATCAAATATTCATAATATATTTTATGTATCACAATTACAGAAGTGCAGTCCTGATCTCACTCATGTTATTGAATCGAACATAATACAACTGAAGGAGAATTTAACCTATGAAACATTTCCCGTCAAGATCGAGGATCAAAGGATAAAGCAACCCAGAGGAAAAGAGATTTCATTAGTTAAAGTAGTTTGGAATAACGTAAATGGAGAAGCAACAAGGGAGTTAGAGAATAAAATAAGATAACAATATCCATATTTGTTTTAATATATGTTTAAGTTTCGAGGACGAAACTACCTTTTAGAGGGGGAGAGTTGTAACACTCCAAAATTTGATTTTTTACAGTAATGACTAAATTGTACAGTTTTGTGATTTTCTATATGCTGTAAATTTATTTTGACTGTTCTGTGACCGTATTTGATCGTTGTGTATGATTTACTTTGGGTCAAGAAAATAATAATTTTCGGGCTAGGAAAAATCTTTACGGATTTATTTGGAGCCGGGGGATCTTACTAAACCCGATTCCGAGAGATACGTGTCACAATCTTTTAATTTTTAGAATTTATCTATGAAATAAAAATATACTGTATTTTTATTTTATAGCGAACAAATATTTACCGCCTTGTGAGCAGTATGTTCTGTCCATTGGGTAATAATTTCTATAACTATTGTCCATTTGGATAATAGTCTGTAGAGAAAGTTGTAATGACTTATTTTCTAAACCAATTAGAATATTAGAAGCTTGATAAGAACCAATAGAAAATGGTCAACGAAAATGGCTAGACTAGTTAACTATGTAACTAAATAAAACTAAATAAATTAAACTAAGTTAGCATAAAGCCTATATAGTAACTAAATGCAACAAACCTAGTTTGATTCTCATTAGGGCTTCACGGTTTTGGGAGGCTCTAGGAGCTTCTAGAAATTGTGATGTCATATTCAAGTAACTAGGTAGTTAATAAAGAAACTAACAAACCTAACTAAGTTAGCTTAATTTGGTTAGGAATCAATTGAATTAAAAACCTAGTTAGCTTTCCATTGAACTCCATAGTTAGGAAATTTCAAGTAGCATCTAGAAACTAGATGACTAAATTGTCTAAACAAATAGAAAACAAGCTTTGAGGTGAAGGCTTTGAATAACAACCCTTGATTCAATCTATGGTCCTTAGGAGTCTCACAAAGTGGCTAAATGAACTTAGACACTCCCTTGGTGTCCAAGAGGGGGAGCTCACAGCTAAAAGGCCTTGGGAAGGCTAAAGGATGGCTTTTAGTTCATTTGATTACATCTTCATCATTTCCATATAGCAAAGTTTCACAAAATGCTCTCCTTTCTTCTCTAGGGTACTTCACGGCCAAGCTAGGGAAATCCTGTAACACCCCAATTTTTAGAAAATGTACCGAATGTACTGTTTGCTGTTTTTCAAGCTTTCGTGTGAATGACCGTTGTCTCCCTATTTTACTGTTTTTCGATTTCTGCATGAAATACAAATACGTTTATACAGGCTCAAATTTTATTTGGTCTTTTTACGTAATTTGTTTCGAGACGGTAAAATAAAAGTTTTTTCGAGCTATTGTTTTAATTTTTCTGGAAGATATACAGACAATTAATATTGTCTGTAATTTTATTTGAACATTTTGGACAATTAGCTACGTTGTGGGAAAAATGGGAAAATGATCGTTACGTCCCGAACGTGCTGTTTGTGCTGTTTTTGCTGTTTTTAATTATTTTCTACTTGATTTAGTGTCCAATATTACTGTCTGTGATTTTATATGGACTTTTGTGTGTTTTGCTATGGGGCAGAAAAAATATTTTTTCCTGACCGGTAAAATCTGTTTTTAATTATTGAGAGGCGGGGATCTTACTAAACCTAATTTCTGAATTAGCCTAAAATTAATCTTTTAATTTTTAGGATTTAATCACAAATAAAATAATTTTGTATTATTATAATATTATTTTATTAGTCAAGATAATTTAGTAACAAACGAGACCCGAAAATGTTTTCATGGGACCCACGTTTAGCTAATACACTTAACTTAGTAGCTTAATTAATCATCATTAGTGAAGGAACTCTCTAAAACATGGTGACTAGCTTAGTGACTAGGTTAGTGTGATGATGAAGCTTAGTGACAAGGCTTAGTGACTAGGTTAGAAGGAACCAATGGGAGACAAGCTTGCTAACCAAGTTTTGATCTTGGCCTTTGATGCATTCTAAGGCTTGGATGAAGCCAAGCCATGGACACCTTGCAAGCCATGAAGTCTACGGCCAAGTGAGGTTTGGAAGACCAAAAATCACTTCATCTTTCATGCTTTTCTCTCTTCTCTCTCTTCCAAGAACCCTAAACACCATTGTTGCCCCCTTTCTCAACCATTCGGCCAAACCTAAAACCCTACCATCCAATCACTCTAAATTTCATCTAACCAAGTTTTCTAAACCTAAACACAATCCTAAGAACATCTCTAGTTGAGAGTTCTTGCAAATTCTTACATTTGAAGCTTGAAAACCTACTTGGAAGATTTGACCAAGGAGGTGAAATCTCTTGTTTTTCTTTTCTAAATTCTTTTTCAAAGTTCTAAGCCATGATTTATCCATGGTTTAGGTTCTTTTTCAATGATTACTAACTTGTAGTTTTGTTTAAGTTGCTAGGTATTTTGAAGGAGAAAACCGTGACCTAGGAGGAGTGAAAGAAAATCCTTTTGTCTTCATTTAAGGTAAGAGGAAGACAAATCTTATCACCTATGGATGGTGGTAAGAAGATGGAGTTTGATTTTGTGATTGTAGAATCCATAAGGATTCATGTTTGTGCTTGTTAGTAGCTTATTTGATGTGGTTGTGTATTTGTTAATAGCTTTCCTATTTGTTGTTTGTAATAATTTGCATGTCTACAAGCTTTAATTTGCATGTCTACAAGCTTTGTTAATATTGCATGTGTTAGAATTGCATGATAAAGTATAGAATTGCATGATAATGTATAGGATGTGAATAACATGTCAAGGAAATGCATGTGTGTTCCAAAGAACACTACACCAAGGCTCACGGCCTTTAACCAAATAGGGAACCAAAATGTTCTCTTAATTTTCTTAAAAGGTAATTTAATTAACCTAGGAGAATTAAGAAGGTTTCAAGTTGTTTAGATCATGAAAAATGAATTTAGAAATCAAATGGTAAAACTTAGTATTTTGGGCCAACATGCCTAAAATGAATGTGTTGATTTCAAAAACCATTTTCTAAAAATGATGACTAAATGAGTTTAGACAATACAATAAGTTTGACATATGTTTAGAAGATGAGAAATAATTTAGAAATCAATTTCAAAAGATTTAGGAAATTCGGCCAACATGCCAAACTAGGTATTCTTGATTTCCAAAATCAATCCCAAACCATTTTTACTTATAAAGATGCAATATATGTTAAAAAGAAATTTTCTAAAATGAGTTTTAAAGAAATCAATAGATTAGAATTAATTTGAGGAATTAAAATTTATGATTTTATTGTTATAAAGGAAATATAGTAATCTTTAAGAATTTCTAACATATAGCTCATACTATATTTTGAAGCATGTTAGGAGTTTTTAAAAGATTAAATTATCCGGTTTAAGTAAATAAACAGAGTTTTTACGAAAAAAATTAGGAAACCACTATTATTAAAATTATAAACAAAATATCAAGTAAAAACGGACAAATAAGGTAGAAAAGATGTCCAAAAGACAAGATACGGTATGAAAAATATTTTACGTAGTTTAAACGTAATTATTTCTTTTATTTAAACAAGTAATTTTTAAGGTATTCGAACAAGAAAATGATTTAAAAATCTTACGCGATTGAGAAATTGTGTTTAAAACTCTACGCGATTTTGAAAACAGAAAAATATATTTACGCGATTTATAAACGTTTGTAAAAACGACGAAATTGTGAAAACGCGATAAAATTTTTATGCGATTAATTGAAACAATATTTTTATGAAGTTTCTGTATTTTTCTACTGTCGGGCTAAGAGGTGAACCCGTACTGGCTTTGGAACAGTATTTGTCCGCTATGTTTATCTTTGAGGATATGTTTTCTCAAGGGTATTTTGGTAATATGCCAATTTTTGGTGTTTTGGTTGATTGAGACGAATCACATCGTGTTGTCGATGCGATAAACGTAGTGTGGTTCATTGTTCTAATGAACTTGGAGACTTTAGTGTACGGGATCCCATATATGGACAGGCTCTAGGTAGCTCCAGGGCCGTGGTAACGATAGCACACTAATGGACTCGACACACACTATATTTACTCGAGGTTTGTAAAGTCTAGTAGTACATTGCCTATAGTGCCACAACGGAGACCGTGAACTATACTACGCCCGGATGGTGAATTCCTGTCGTGGGCTATTGACGCAACGTGTGACGATGCGCGATAGCGATTGGTTGGGCAGCCGTGGTACTAATAGATTTTGCAAGTCATTCTCTCGATATCTGTTTGTGTTTAGCTCCATGGAGTAGGATCGTGTCTTAGTGTATATGATTATATCTTGGATATTATTCTATTTTCTCTATTTATCTTTATCTGGTAATTATTATGATGGTTGTCTATTTCTTATTTTATTCTATCTGTGATATTATTTTATCTGTGTTTTTATCTGTGTTATATCTATGATGTTATGTAATGTTATGATATCTAAGTTTTACTCTATTCCGTTATTATTACTGTTATAGCTTTTCGTATTGCATGAACTGTATATATGTTGTTTGTCGTCTTCTTATTGGCCATGTTTATGGTGATTTTAGATTGTCTTACCTCTTCGTTGTATGTATTTCTGTATATTTATTTTACGCGATAAAGACTTCGAGGAAGAGGACCAGCCTATTGAGATCCTGTACCCCGAGGAGGAAGAGGAGGAAGATCAGCAAATCGACAACCAGTTTTACGATCAAGAACCATCTGATCATCCATATCCATTGGATTGATTTGATTGGGTATGGCGGTACCTGGATTTTTAGGATTTGTACACCGGAGTTTCATGGAGGATCGCTAGCTTGGCATCTGCGAGGAGACCGAGACTCGTGACGTATGTAGGACAACCCTACGTCAACGGCTGGAGAGCCTATTATGACTACTACCGTATTTTTACATTTAGAGTTACCCTTATCTCTTAGGCGATATTTTGGTGGTATGACCACAGAGCCTAGTGAGATTAGTATCGTATCGACTGCGCGATCTCGTTATCGCCGAGTGTCGAGACATCCGGATATTTGTCTCCCGATGATCATTTTCATGTTGAGAGTGATCCTTCGCAGGATTAAATATGCATGATGTTTTTTTTGGGCGCCTCAAAATGTCTCGTATATATTGACTCTTTTATTGCTTTATTTACTTGTTTTCGTTTAAATATTTGTACTTTTAGTTGTAAATTATTTGTATAACTTATAACTTGGATCATATGTATATTATAAGTAATGTTGTTTTGTTTTATGTTTTTTTATTTGCTATTTTCGCATATTTTATTTAAAAATATTCTCCAGAATTATTTTACAACCCGTAATAGTATGTAACAAATGTTTTACAACTTGGGTAGATTTTATTTCTCTTTCTTTTATTTTCTTTTATGTGTGACATCCTCCAAAGGGGTGTTACAAATCCACTCTCCCATCTTCAATAATTTCTACCAACATCATTTCTTAAATCCTCTCATTATTCTAAGACTCTTCATAGTTGGAGCCTTAGCCTAAATCATCCATTTTCATCTACTTTTGTCAAGATTAAGTTCTAAGATCTTAAGGTGAAGATCATGAAAAGCTTCACTATTTGTCACATCTTCATATTCTAGGACCATGTTTTGATCCATGGTCTTCTTATTCAATCTTTAGATGCTAATAAACATGTGTTTGTTTTTATGTTCAAGAAGCTCTTGGTGGTGAAGGACTAGTACAAGAAGCAAAGCGAAGAACTTTGGAGGCTTCACCACAAGGTAAGAGGGAGATTAACCTCATCAACCACTCATGGTGGTGAGGGATGAATTCTTGATGGTGAAGAATCCATGTGAGGATTATTCACCATGTTGTATAAAGTTGTTGTTTGTGCTTGTTTGTTAATGAGTTTTTATGATTTATGCTTATTTATGGTATGTGTTTTTAAAGCTTTGATATTTTGCATGAATTTGTGATGATATGAAATGTTATGAATATGTATATGTATATTGTGATTTTTTATGAAAAGAAAAGGAAAAGTTTTGGTTCCAAAGACCATTGAGGCATTCAGCGTCCACCCTAAAATGGGTGTTTGCAAGCACAAAATTGTTATAAGTGGTGAAACTAAGGAAAGGAAATAAAATGAATAAATATTTTGGTTCCAATGACCATGCACCTCACGGCCAAGAAGGCAAAAAATGAAGTAGTTTTGTGTAAAAATGTGATTTATCAATGGTAACTTTGTTGATTAGGTGCAAGGAAATTAATATAAGGACTTAAGAAAATAAAAATAGAAGCAAAACAATTTATTATTTGAAAATGGGAGATTTCGACCATGAAGGGAAAAGTGAGGTTGAAATTGTTTAAACCTCAAAATATTTTATAAAGATGAATTTCAATAGAGGATTTATTCTATGAATGAAAAATAAATTGGTGACTTGAAGTTTACTAACGTATAGCTCACCCTTTGGGTATTTGGAGCGCGCTAGGAAATTTTAAGCTAGAAATATTGATTTAAATCAATGAAAAGGCAATTTTATGTGAGATAGTGGAAAATTTATGGAAAGGATTTCTAAAATGAGAAAATGTGAAAAATGAAGTTAGAAGTTGTATTAATTTTTGAAAAATCCAAAATGATGTTTAGAATATTGAAAAATATTTTACGAAGTTGAAAAATGATAAAAAATGCTTTACGCGACTTAAAAATATGATTTTTAAGCTACGCGATTTCAAAAATGTTAAAAAATTGCTACATGATTTGAAAAACGTTTAAATATTTTTACGCAATTAAAAAAATGTTGAAAAATAATTATGCGATTTGAAAACGCGATAGAAATGTTGCGCGATTGTGAAAATGCAGTAAAATGACTACATGATTGAAAATACAGTAGAATTACTATTGGGTCAATGTGTGGAACTCATATATGTGAAAATTATGATTTGGGCCTGTAATTGGTATATGTGCATTAAACGTGCATTGTAAAAGTCTGATGGACTATGTTAAGGCCAATGGCCTAGGAGGGGATTACACCTTGTACGGGTGCGACAGGCATAGTGTAGGTCACTTATTGAACTTGGGGGCGTCGGGGTGCGTGTTTTCCACAATGGGTACTTAGTAGCTCTACTGTATCGTGGATCAGACCGATGCAACGTACCAACGATCCAGACCGAGACACTATTCTTAATCTAGATCTAGCGTAGACTGTCGTGTATAATGCTAGATGTGCAAAAATGATGAAATTATAGCACTTGGTCTGAGGCAGTTATCATACCGACAGATCTTGTAGATCAATCTCTCCGACTTGTGTCTTAGCTCCATGGAGTAGGAATTGAATCATTATGCATGTGCATAGTCTGTCAACATTTTATTGTGACATAATCAAACTGTTATTAATTATCTATTTAATAACTATTATTTATCATCTGATGTTTGATGTCAAGACTATATTGAATATATTTTGTATCTGTATAATGTATAGTCTTTGTCATCTCTATGCTACCATGTTGGTATTGATGTAGGGGATCTCACCTCTTTGTTGTATTGTACTATTTTATTTTATGTTCTGTAAAGACGTTGAAGAAGAAGAGGAAGCGGCAGGATCACCTCCTTTCGTTTCTATTGATTGATTTGGTATGGCGGTGCCAAGTTTTCTTGGGTACATGAGGCTACAATTCCGAGGGGGTTCAGAGGCTTGGCATGTTCACTTAGATAGAGAATGTATTATCTACATAAGAGATTTGACTGTTTCCTTAGGTAGGGTTTATCATGGGAACCCTTACTTTGATGTCAATATTTATGTTCATTTGGAGTTTCCATTATCTATTAAATAGTACTGGGGTGGTTACTACTATACCCCTAGTGAGATTAGCGTTGTGTCATCTGCATGGATGTCTATCCGTAGGACTACGTGTCATATAGGGTTCCTATCTTCCGAGGATCCATCTGAGGATTTGTCGGAGGGTCAGAACTTTTAGTTATGCACTTGGGCTAGTCTGTAGTTGATTATGAGTCAAACAATTTATAGTTCTGTTTAACAGTGTGTACTTATATATATCTTTAGAAACAAAATTATTTGTATAATTATGGTGTGTTATATTCAGTAGTTGTATGTCACGTTATGTCTTATTTATTTAATTATGTTATCTGCAAAATGAAAAATTTTACAACTCGTATTATCATATTAATAAATGATTTATAACTTGGGTAAGGTTTTATTATAAGTATTAATAAATGTGACATCCTACGGAGGGTGTTACACCAAATCTAGAGGAAAATTTTGAGGTATACTGTGATGCCTCAAGAAAGGGGTTAGGATGTGTTTTAATGCAGAATGGTAGGGTAGTTGCATATGCTTTAAGGCAATTGAGACCCCATGAAGAAAACTATCCAACCCATGATTTAGAATTAATAGTAGTTGTTTTTGCCCTAAAGATTTGGAGATACTACTTGTATGGTGTAAAATTTGAGGTTTTTAGTGATCATAAAAGTTTAAATACTTGTTTGATCAAAAAGAATTAAACATGAGGCAAAGAAGGTGGATGAAATTTTTGAAAGATTGTGACTTTGAATTGAGATATCATCCAGGTAAGGCTAATGTGGTAGTTGATGCACTGAGTATAAAAACTTCTGCATGTGTCCCATATGATGATACAAGAAATGGAATTAATAGAGAGTTTTAGAAACTTGAGTTTGGCAGTGACTATGTTACGACATAGTCTTTGTTTGAATATATTAGATATCCAAAACGAATTAAGAACCCAAATTAAAGCTGCACAAGAGGAAGATGATGAATTGAAAGAATTTAGTGAACAAATTTTGTCAAAAAAGAAAAAGAAATTTAGAAAAACATAAGATGGAATAATTATGTTTAGAGATAGAATCTGTGTGCCAAGAAATGCTAAAATTAAAGAAAAGTTCTTAGAAGAAGCTCATAAAAGCAAGTACACCATTCACCATGGAACAACCAAAATGTATCAAGACCTCAAGAAAATGTTTTGGTGGCCAAGTATAAAGAAAGATATAGCAGAATATGTGTCTAGATGTTTAGTGTGCCAAAAGGTCAAGATAGAGCATCAAAAACCTTCTGGTCCTTTGCAACCCTTAGAAATCCCAGAATGGAAGTGGGAAAGTATTTCAATGGATTTTGTAATAGAATTGCCTAGAACTTAGTTAGGTCATGATGCGATTTGGGTTATAGTGGACAGGTTAACAAAGTCTGCACACTTTTTGCCAATAAGAGTTAATTATTCATTAAATAAGTTAGCTCAATTGTATTTCCAAGAGATAGTGAGACTGCATGGTATTCCTTCGAGTATAATATCTGATAGGGATCCTAGATTCACATCTAGATTTTAGGGAGCCCTACAAAAAGCATTTGGAACTAAACTAAATTTCAGTATAGCATATCATCCGCAAACAGATGGATAAACTGAGAGAATTATCCAGACCCTTGAAGACATGCTTAGAGCTTGTGTGTTAGAACAACAGGTAGCTGGGATAGGTTCCTACCTTTGGTAGAATTTGCCTACAACAATAGTTATCATTCCAGCATAGGTATGGCACCATATGAAGCCTTTTATGGTAGAAAATATAAGTTGCCTCTATGTTGGTAAGAAACAGGAGAACAAATCATCCTAGGTCCAGAAATAGTACAACAAACTACTGAGCAAATCAAAAAGATCAATGATAGGTTGTTAGTTGCCCAAAGTAGGCAAAAGAGTTATGCGGATGAGAGAAGAAAACCTTTGGAATTTGAAGAAGGAGAACATGTATTCCTTAGAGTCACTCCTATTACAGGGGTTGGTAGAGCCATTAAAGCTAAAAAGTTGAATCCTTGATTTCTTGGTCCTTTCCAAATCCTAAAAAGAATTGGACATGTTGCTTACCAGATTGCTTTACCACCCAGTTTGTCAAACATTCACAATGTTTTTCACGTTTCCCAACTTCGAAAGTATAATTCGGATCCATCACATATCATAGAAAATGAATCAGTACAGTTGAAAGATGATTTAACTTATGTAGTGAAACCTGTGAGGATCATGGATAGAGCAGTTAAAGAGCTCAAAGGGAAACAAATTCCTTTGGTGAAGCTGTTGTGGGATGGTGGTGACTCGGAGGAAGCCACATGGGAACTAGAATCCAACATGGTGCAGAATTATCCAGGACTTTTCGAATGAGGTAAGAAAAATTAACAAAATTTATAAAAAGGGGAGGAGAATTGTAACATTTATAACACCTTAAACTTTTGGGGTATTACCGTTGTGTCCTGAATGTACTGTTTGATGTTTTTCAACTTTAGGATAAATGACCGTTATGTCCTTTTTGTACTGTTTCTTGTTTTTCTGTATGAAATACTATTTTATTTTACTGTCTGTGATTTTATTTGGACTTTTTGTGTGATTTGCTTCGGGACAGGAAAATAATATTTTCTGGGCCGGGGAAATCTTATTTTAATTATTCGAGTCAGGGGATCTTACTAAACCCAATTTTGAATTATACAGCTTAGTAATCTTTTAATTTTTAGGATTTAATCGTAAAATAAAATAATTTTATATTATTATAATATTATTTTATTAGTCAATATAAATAAGTAGTAATGGACCAGGAAATGTTTTGTGGGACCCACGTTTAGTGAAAACTTAATAGGATTAGTAGCTTAATTAAACATCATTAGTGGTGGAACATTCAAGAGCATGTGACTAAGCATGTGACAAGGCTTAATTAGTGACAAGGCTTAATGACAAGGCTTAGTGACTAGGCTTAGATTAACCAATGAGAGCAAAACTTGGTGATCAAGTCTTAATCCTCACCATTGATCATTTCTAAGGCTTGGATGGAGCCGACTAAATGGACACCTCCCTTGCCCTTGAAGTCTACGGCCATGCACCTTTTGGAAGGGTAATTATCACTTAATTTCCTAACATTTTCTCTCTTCTCTCTCTCTTCCAAAAATACCAAACTCCGTTGTTGTGTTCTTGAAGCACCATTCGGCCAAACACCATTCTTCACCATCCATCCACCCAAAATTTCTTCTAACTAACTTTTCTAAACCTAAACACAATTCTAAGAACATCTCTAGTTGAGAGTTCTTGCAAAATCCATCATTTGGAGCTTGAAAATCTACTTGGGAGATTTTACCTGGAAGGTGAAACTCTTTGTTTTTCATTTCTAAATTCTTTTTCAAAGCTCTAAGCCATGATTGATCCATGGTTTAAGCTTTCTTTCATGATTATAACTTGTAGAATTTTGTTTAAGCTTGATAGGTATCTTGGAGAGTGAAAACCGAAACCCTAGAAAGGAGTGAAAGAGTATTTGTCTTCATTTAAGGTAAGAGGAAGACTTAAATCTTATCATCCTTAGGTGGTGGTAAGAAGATGGAAATTGGTTGTGATTGTAGAATCCATAAGGGTTCATTTGTGTGCTTGTTATTAGCTTTCCTATTTGTGATTTGTATTAACTTGCATGTCTACAAGCTTTGAAATATTGTATGTGTTAGTAGATGCATGTGTAAATCTTAAGATGTGAACAACATGTCAAGGATTGCATGAGTGTTCCAAAGAACACATCACCAAGGCTCATGGCCTCAACCAAAAAGGAGAACCAAAATGTTCTCATCAATTTTCTAAGAGTGTGATTTAATTAACCTAGGAAAATTAACAAGATGCAAAATTGTTTAGAGCAAGAAAAATGAATGTAGAAATCAAATGGTAATTTTAAGTATTTCAGCCAACATGCCAAAGCCAAGGATTTATGATTTCTAAAATAATTTTCAAACCATTTTCAATAAAAAAGAAGCAATATATGTTAAAAGGAATTTTTCTACAATGATTTTCGAAGAAATAAATTGATTTGATTAAGTTTAAGAAGTTAAAACTAATGATTTTAGTGGTTAAAAGGAAATACAGTAGCTTTTGTAAAATTTCTAACGTAGAGCTCATATTATATTTTGAAGCACGTTAGTAGTTTTCAAAAGTGTAATTAAATGGTTATAATATAAATAAAAGAATTTTTTATGGAAAACTTAGAAAATCATCGTTATACATTTTCTAAGCAAAATATTTCCTCAATCTTTGAAAAACTTTCTCCGCCTGTGATGGCCCGTAAGAGTTTTGATTCTCCTTTTGTAATCAGAGCAAGTTGTTCTACTATCTTCGAGAATCTGTCGATACTCCTTTGATAAAAACTAACTAATCCCACTAGCTATGAATCCCCATCACGGATTTTCAATCTTTCCTTTTGAGGAACTGCTTCAACCTTTTTGTGAATCCACACGATTCCTTCATTTGGAATTTCATGATCCAAAACGGAACCTTCTTAAACAAGAATTCGCACTCTGATACTTTGGCACTTACTTTCTCTTCTTTAAAGTTAGGAAAACTATACCGAGATGTCCAACGTGTCTCTTCATATCTTCGAGAATAGGTCAGAATGTCATCATTAATGACAACAACGATTCCGTTCTAGGTGAGGATAGAAAATACAATTCATGTTATCCATGAATACAATAGGAGCGTTTGTCACTCCGATTGACATCACGGGATACCCATAATGTTGGAAGCACTCTCGAAAGAATCATTTTGGAAACATTCTCAATTTCCACGAATCCATCGATGACCAGGTCATACATCGATCTTGGAAGGACCAACGACTCTTTCCTCACCAGCCCATTAAATCGCTCATCTTTCTCCGAGGACACTCATCCTTGATCAAAGCCTTGTTTATTTCGTGACGGTCCTCGTCTCACCAAGAATTTTCATTCTTCTCCTTAACCGACAGCATCTTAGCTCAACACGCGGAACCCTTTGGCTATTAAAGTGGCATTTATATTCCTTTACTCTTGGTCCTCTACGGAGAACATTACATATACCCTCAGGCTTCTTCCTTTTATGAGGTTTAGACCATGTTGGCCGTCACGAGTTTAAAAGTCTTAGTTCCAAAAAATCACTAAGGTGTTGATCGAACACTCTAGCAGGTAATAATCGGGAAACGACCAATCAATTTCTAGAATCATGGGCTTAGATAGACATGATTTTAGGTAAGCAAGATAGATCAACGGAAGATTCAGTCTTTAGTAGAAATAGAATAGATTACATAAACTTAGGTGTCAACGACAAGTCTTAACAACAGAAATGGAAACAACTAAGCCGAAGTTAATAAAGATACAGATGAATCCAAGTGATCCATACAGTCACAAATTGTAAAAGGAGGGGTTACCCCCAGAATTATACAGCACGATTATGGGATCATCATTTGAGGTATAACTTCCACGGTTTAGATCTCCGAATTTTGAAGTCTCAGCACCTCCCAGGGTATAAGTTCTGGCTTCTGCTTGTGGTTCTACAGCCCTTACAGCATTGACTGAAGAATTTGCCTTTGCTTGGTCGCAGTTGCGGGAGACGTGTCCAGGCTTTCCACATTTAAAACAGATTATCCCTTTGATCTTACACTCCCTCGTGAAGTTTCCCTTTCCGTATTTCATACATCTTGGCGAAGATGTCGGGATCTGACTGGATATACTCCCCCTAGTACTTTGTCCAGGAGTTGGTTGTTGTCGTTGTCCCCTTGATACCCGTGCGGATGGTTTCTGCTTAAACTGGTTAACTTTTCTATTATTCCTCTTTTGGAATCTAGGTAGTCCAAGTTTGCCCTAACGCCGACTTTCCTTCGACAGATTCTGGACCTCAACTTCTAATTCTCGTTGTTGCGTGTTCCACTGATCCTAGTAAGTTATCACCTCAGCTATCATTTGCCTTTATCCTGCAGTCGTAGCCATACTCCTATTGTCTTGTCCCGCGCTCACATGTATACGTCTATCACGAGCCACCGCCCTTGCATGTCTACTGCGAGCCATTGAATCTCTCTGACGACGGACATAGTTACAACAAACACAAAATTATTACAAACAACGTTATCTCCCTATGAAAACTAAATACAGAGAGTCACACAATTCACACATTTCAAGCAAGACAAGTTCAATTCCATACATCCTAACAATCTCTAGCTCGAACTTCCTCATTCTGCTTCCACAGCGTAATCCCTCGTAAGCCGTCAACTTCCAAACTGCTTCTCGAATCTAGCTTACACTAACTATTTCTTTCTCCAGAAGATCGGTTTTCCAAAACCTTTTGATCTCCTCACAAAAGAAATCCTATCTTCCTAACACAGTACGCCTAGGTGAAGTCATAGTTTCCTGTACACACAGAACATTACATATTGAGTAGGCCAGTCCTCAATATCATGCAACTGTATAACAGTAGCCATCAACATTCAACCTACGGCAAGCCATGCATTCCTTTCCCATCATCTCAATCAAGAGACAAGGAAGTGCACAACAGACCAAATTCTAATATGCCTAAACATAGCAAGTCCATACCCCGGCTCAATAGGATGAACTGCTCTGATACCACCTAATGTAACACCCCTTGATGTAGCAACCGCGGCACAATCGTCATTACACCACAGTTACTAAATCCAAGTGTGTCACAGTCATGATAACAGTCATTCAAATTCTCAGGAGTCTAAATATATATTTTTGACAATATGCATAAGTAGAAAATACGAGCCTCGAATGAAATATAAATGTATTCGAACCATAATACAACCACAAAATAGAATCATATTCCTTTTATATATTTTATAGTCAATTTACACCAAGCATTGATAACATAGAATGTAATAATTACAGAGTCAAATAAAATACAGCGGGAATAAAACACGAAAAAGGGGAGAGGTAATAACCCAGGGATGGGTACTACCAGCAGACAAAGCCGCAACCCCATATGCATATGACACTCGGCGTCTCAGTTGACACAACAGGCATCAATGCCTCCACGCAGCTGCACTCCTACGAAATCGAAGAAATCTTGCCAAGTTCCCAACCCCATCGGCAAGGTGTGATTCCTCATCATCTTCTTCACGATCTTTTATCAAATATGAATACAAAATAGTAATACAGAAATATAGGAAAGAGGTGAGACACCCGTCTTTCATTACCACTATTGGCAGCAAGAAAATAGCACGGCGCAAAGCGCCCACCGAGCAATACAGTTCATATATTTATCAATAACAACAGCGGAAATTATAACAAAAGCAATTCAATTCTAAGCAATAATCAGAGTCAATAACAACAGTGATATTTATAGTAAAGGTAGAACTACAGTAAGCAATAGCAGGCAGATTACAATAGTATTTCCAGAAATCAGCACAACAATCAGATAATCATTTACAGGTATCCATGCTCAACAGTTTATAAGACCAGTAATGAACGATGCACAATGCATGCTTTCCCAAATCCTACTCCATGGAGCTAGACTCAATCAAGCGGAGAGAAAGATCAGGAGACATGCCTGTAACTCGGCTGCCGAGGCCAGTGCTATCAATAATTTTTCTCGTGCACAATCATGGCATTGTACAGACATTCTACACTAGATCACGATATAGGACAGTGTCAAGTCCGGATCGTCGGTGTGTTTGCATTGGTTTGCCCCACAGCACAGAGGAGCTCCAAACTGTCCATGTGAGGGACCCGCATGTAACACCCTCCCAAGGGTATCACATGTCTGACTCCCGACTCAAAATCTGTAAAGAAATTCACACAAGGTTTGAGTTATAAAAAGATGGGTTTTAAAATTTCTTTCTTTACTGAAACATAAACTTACTGAAATTCATAAGTATTACTGAAAATATATTTAAACTGATTAATATACAATATTGACACCAATTAATATTTCACAATTTAAAGAGAAATATAAAATTAACAGACTCTTTTTTTTTAACAGTAGCAAACCCCATGACGGGTCCTACTAAATAGCACGGTATAACACTAACGATAAAACTTAACATACTCATTCCTTATCTTGTATCCAGCTTGTTGCATCAGAACTCTACTCCTTGTCTACTCAGAACACCTTCGAACTTGAGACAGCCACTCTTCAATGTTTTCATCAATCTCTGAGTATCCATCGCCCATTATGTCTAAGACAACTCGATCCTTCTATTATTTGATTTTAACAGTACAGACACAGCAAAACAACATAACAAAGAGGTGAGATCACCTACGCCAATACCAACATGGCAGCACAGAGATAACACAAACAACAATATCATACAGGGATATCATATCAAACTTCCAATAATATATTCAATATTAATCAACTATCATCATCAAATCATTTATCAATTCAATTATTATAAACAACAATTACGATAATGTCCTAATTATCATCATCATCATCCAAGTATTCAAAACAATTGTCATAGCCAATATTTCTCAATTAATATATCACACAGATATAAATGTTCAGATTATGCATGTACACAAGACTCGATTTCCTACTCCATGGAGCTAAACTCAGGTCGGAGAAATGATCAAAAAGATCTGCCGGTACCACGTGCTTTAATTCTCATTTCAATTTTTACACATCTAGCACATACACGACAGTCTTTATCAGATCTTGATTAAGAATAGTGTCTCGGTCAGGATCATCGGTGTGTTGCATCGGTCTAACCTACGGGAAGAAGCGCGACCAACCACCCGTGTAGGCAACCCGCACCCCGATGCCCCCAAGGTCAACAAGTGACTTACACTACGTATATCGCACCCACTCAAAAGGTGTGTTTCTCCTAGGCAATCAGCCATATCCAGTCCTCAACGGATCATTCCAATGCATGAATAATGCACCAAATCCAATCATAGACAAATATGTCATTTTCTCACAAACAGTGTATGGACACTGGTTCAATAGTAATCATACTGTACTTTCAATAGCGAAAATCATGTTATCATGTTTTTCATAATTGTAAAACACTTTTACCGTATTTTCACAATCGCGTAACATTTCTGTTACGTTTTCACAATCCAAAAACGTTTCTGTTATGTTTTCACAATATCATAACACTTCTTTTATATTTTCACAATACTGTAACACTTTTGTTACGTTTTTAAAATTCCAAAACGTTTTTATTACATTTTTACAATACCATAACACTACTGTTACGTTTACAAAATTTCGTACGTTCCTGTTACGTTTTCAAAATGTTGCAACTCTTTTGTTGCACTTTTAAACCACGTACTAATTTTTAACGTTTTTCTCAATCGCGTAAAAACATACGTTTCTCAAATCGCATAGTATTTTTCCACTATTTCAAAATCGCGTAACTTAAAAATCATTCTTTTACGTTACGTAAATCATTTTCCATCATTCTCAAAATATTTAAAACACTTTCCAAATCACATAATGATTTTCTATCATTTTCACAATTACGTAAAAATATTCTATCACTATTCAAATCACGTAGTGATTTTTCAACAATATTTCAAATCAAAATATTTAAACGCTTTCCAAATAGCGTAGAAATATTTAAACATTTTTCAAATTACGTAGAAATATTTTCCTGTATTTCAAATTATTTTTAAGATATGTAAAATATTTTTCAACATTTTACAATCACGTAAAATATACCTCAAAATTCCAAAACACTATTTTGGACTTAAATAAATCAATATCATTTTCAATACTTTTTTTTTTAAATTGCGTAGCTTAAAAATCACATTTTTAAGATACGTAAAACATTTTTCATCACAATTTCATTACAGAAAATATTTCTTAACCATCAAAAATTCTTTTCAACTTTTCTCAAAATAATATAACTTTGTATTTCATTTATTTTTTCACATTTTCTTACTCAAGAAAATCTTTTTCCAAAATATAATCCACAAAAATCACTTTTCCATTGCTATAAATCAACGTTTCAAAACTTAACATTTTTCTAACGTATTTCAAACTTGAAAATAAGTTATACGTTAGTAAATTTTCAAAACACCATTATATTCTCCATTTTTCCCAAATCATTTCCAAACATAACCTTCTTCAAAATAAATTGAAGTTCAAAACATTTTCGTTTACAAAAACTTAATTTTCTCAAGTGATAAACGCCTGATTCCCTTTTCAAAATTCTTGTATTAAATCCATTCGTTTCCACTTTGAAATTCACTTTGTTCATAAAAATCAAGGCATTACAAGCCTTCAAAAACGTGGACATGACTATTGAAATCATCAAAACATTTTTTTTCTTTTAAATCAATATGGTTTTACACAAACAAAACCATTAAAGCCATCAAATACTTTTCCTTTTAAATTGATATGGTTTTACACAAACAAAACCATTAAAATTTTATTTTCAAAATCGAAATACCAATGGTTATAAAACCAAACCCATTTGTTCAAATTCATTTTTACTTTCTTTACAAATTCTTTTTCACTTTCTTTGCAAATCCTTAAAATCAACGTTTGCCCGTTTCATTCAAAACTCATGTTTAGAAAAACACTTAGGATCTTTTTACACAAAATAAATCAATAAAAATTCCTCCAAAATCATATTCTTGTTCTCTTGAAAAACAAATCCTTTGTTTATTTTCCATACTCTTCAAATCATCCATTTTCATCTTTCATGAAAATATTAATTTGTAAACACCTATTTTGAGGTGTCTTGTTCAAAATCCACCATGTTCTAAGTACTCAAAAATCAATTCTTTTGTTCTTGAAAATTTTCAACATGAACCCTAATCAAGGGCATCAAAATCGTAGCTCTTCCTTGGCTATTGGAGCCAAAAATCAATTTCCTTTCCACCATCAAGTCATGGCATATACATATATATTTCATCATAAATAATATAAGGATACCATCAAAATCATAAAAGCATGTATAGCATATCAAACATATCATCAAAGCTATAAAATCATACAAAGCATATCAAGCATAGAAAATTAATCAAAGCTCATAAACACCCACAAATTAATTACATGACCATGGATATGAATCCTCACATGGATTCCACATCCATCAAATAAAATACCATCTCTCACCACCATGCTTGGTTGGTGAGATGGATCTCCCTCTTACTTCTTGAAGATCCTCAAAAGCTTCTTGATTTGCTTCTTTTTCCAAGTCCTTCATCACCAAGAGCTTCTCAAATTCAAAACAAAATACATAAAAATTAGTATACTAAGCTTGATTAAGAAAACCATGGATCAAACATGGTTTAGATCATGAAAAAGAGAGAAGAAAATGAAGTTTCCTTATACTTCACCTCAAAAACCCAATAACTTTGATCTTGAAGAAACTCCTTGAAGATGAATGATTTAGAAGAAATCTTCAACATGAAAGTTGCTTAGAATATCATTGAGATTCAAGATCCAAGGTTGGATGAAATTAAAAGAGCTTGGATGGTGATTTTAGGTAGTATGACCGAATGGTGTATTTTGAAGAACAAAGATGAAATTTTTGATTTTTGATAGAAACTTGAAGCTTGAATTTGAAGATCAAGATGAATGATTTTGGAAAAACTCATAACTAGAGATGTTCTTAGAATGATGTAAGGATTCAAGAAATAAGGTTGGATGAAATTAAAAATGATGGAAGGTGCTTCTTGGAGAGCTTGGCCGAAACTAGCTCATAGGAGGATGGAGAGAAAATGTTCAATGAAGTCTTAGGCTTTTTGGAGGAAACAAAGATGAATTATGATAGCAAATGAATGAAATGCTTTTTAGCCCCTTCCTCCTATGCATTGCCGTAGAGTGAAGAGAGAAAAGAATGATAGGAAATGAATTAATTTTAGTCCCCTTCCAAGAAATTTCCTAAGGAAGAAAACAAGGCAACCATGTAGCATAATTGACTAAAGTCTTCAATTATGGTTAGAAGATGACCAAGTATTATTTTGTGTCTTCCAAAATTGATGCATAGCCGTGGAGTGTGATGGAAAAATTGAAAGAAAGGTGATAATGCATGAAACATTGATCAAGACTTCTAACAATGACATAAAGCACCAAATTAATGCATTTGAATTTTTTTTTTCTTTGTCTTCTAACAAGCCAAAACCGTCCCCCTCCTTGCATGCATTAAATCATGTTGTCATCTTTTCTATCCATTATTTGAAGCATCTCTAACCATTGATTACTTCAATGGTTAGGATTTAGGTAGACTTTTAATTTTAGAAGACTAATTCTAGGCCATTGGATTTTTCTCCTTTAAATTCTAACCATTAGATGTGTCTCCAAAATTAATGGTTAAGATTACTCCTTCAAACTTTAAATCCAAGGGTCCTAATTAGTCTTTGCTACTTTAGAAGACCAAATTTCCACCATTGATTAATTCTTCATCCAATGGTCATAAATGGTCTTTTTGTTACTTTTTAAGATTAAATCTCCACCCTTGATTTAATCTAATCCAATGGTTATAAATGGTCTTTGTCATTTTTTTCAAGACCAATTCTACACCTTTGATTACATCTATGGTTGATATCAAAGCCTTCCTAACTAAGCTTATTCTCACACCATTGATTAAATTAATGGTTATTATCCAAGGCTTCTTTATTAAGTTTGTTTCTTAACCTTTGATTAAATCAATGGTTAATATTCAAACTAAGTATTTTAATCCAAGGGTATAAATCAAGTCAAGCTCTCTTTGTTGACTACTAGCTTTAATATTTATTCTTGTATCCTACAAATAATATTTTTACCGTATTTTTATCATCCAATAATTAAATACAATATAAAATACAAGATAATAAAATTTTAAAAATTGTTTCCGGATTCAGGTTTAGTAAGATCCCCTGTCTCCGTCTAAACAGTACAAATTTTTCTATGCGTAGAAAATTTTTTCACTTTATGGGTCCCACCTGGGCCCACATACCCCTTGCGGGGCCCACGGACAGGAAAAATTCAAAATCATCCACAAAAATCACAAAAATTAGAAAACACACAAATATCAAATCAGATTACGTAAAATAATTACCTAACGGTAAAAATTAAATTACGTAAAGTTTTCTCCAGCCCAAAAATTTTTATTTTCCTGACACGGAGTAAATCACTCAAAACGATCAAATACGCTGATGGAATAAACAAAATAATTTTACAAGGTGCACGTAAATTACTAAACAAGAAAATTACTTAATAACATCAAAATTACTTGTTTAAGAGATACGAAAATTTGGGGTGTTACAATACTCCCTCTTTACGTAAATTTCATCCTCGAAATTTCATGACCATGATTTCACACCCTCGAATAAATAATGATATTATTCCTTTATCTTTTCTTCAGTTCCCATGTAGTTTCACCTCTTACGTTATTCCAAATGATTCTAAACCATTGAAAGTTCTTTATCTCTTATTCACTTCTCCTGATCAAACAAATATCTTAATAATAATTTTTTTTCTACAGTTTTCCATTACGGTTTTAACTTTTCCCATAGACAGACTTCTTCAATTTTTGAAGAATCCACCACGCTTCCACTACGCCACTTTGATACTCTGACCTGGATATAAATAGGAATATTCTTTCTTGCAAAATATTCCTTCAATTGCAGTAGATGAAAGAAAACATCATGGAAAAGAACAAAATGAATCTAATATGTTATCGAACATATTCAGCAAAGAATTGGATGTAACTTGATCTTCAAGAATGAATTCTTTGATACCAATACAGCGGCTACCAACCTTTATTCATGCCTAGAATAGTTTTTCTCAGATAACTTCCAACTAATGTAATGTATTACTTAAAATTTTCTTATCCTCATATCACTTCACTCTCCAGCTTTAGCTTCTTTAACAGGAAATGTCTCACTAACCGAGTTCTCCTTTCAACCGCATTATATCAAATACTATGACATGGATTTTAAATAGGAATATCCTTTCTTGCAAAATATTCTTTCTTGCAAATGCAATATATGAAAGAACATTATAGAGGTTTAGGAAGAAAAGGTAGCGAAATGATCTAATATGTTACCAAACATATTCAACAAGAATTTGATTTTGCCTGATTTTCAAGAATGAGTTTTTCTGAAATACTAACACTGTATTGAGACAATCTCATAGGATATGGTTGGAAAATAACCAATCTATTTTCAAATATCGTGTCTGTTTATGAAACAAATCAAACTAACACAATGTTTTGAGTTTTGAAAGATCACATCTGTTTAGGAAATAGATCAACCTATATAAAAATTTTGAACGAAAGATCAAACTAACACAAAGATTTGATCCATAACAACAATTTGAATAACTTGAGTAGCTCGATAGGCTAAGAATAGAAACAGAAGTAAACAAATCAGAGGATAGCGAATAACTCTAACATATAATTGATCTACTCAATCATATGCCACACAGAATAAGTTGCTCACAGAAATATTCAAAATGGTTTATAGGATTAGCTCTAATGACGTAATCTCCATTGTTTAAATCTTCCGCTCCAAACACTTCCTACTACCTGAGATTTTACTAACAGAAAACTCTGTTTTTCATTGGAACTCTATTTTCAAAGATTGTGTTCCAAACTTCTCGCACTTAAAACAAATTATTTCCTTGGACGTACAATCTTTCGTTAAGTGCCCCTTTCCACACTTCTTATATTTCGGTGCAGATGTCACAGTCAAACTAAATATGTCATTACTAGTACTTTCTCCACAAGATTGTTGTTGTTATTGACTTCTTGGAGATTGCAAGTACGTTTTCTGTTGGAATCGCTTGACCTTACGATTTCTCCTTTTTCGTAACCAATATAGTCCAACGTTACAGGGTTTCTCATCCTGAGACTGATTCAACTCTAACAAAATCTTAGCTTAAGAAATCAATTCTTACTACGGAACAATCTTCTGAGTTTGCTGTATAATTGCTTCAGCCACTGTTTGTATTACTTCCAAAGTTACAGTCATATCACCACCATTATGTCTCGCTTCCACATGCGTACGTCTATCACGAGTCATTTCTTTTCTTCAAAGATGGACGAATCAAAATAAAATGGAAACCAGATGTAACCATTTCAAATAAACGTTTGTTTTCTTGATGTACATTCCTTCATTACGTACCTTCTTTCACATCAGTTACTGCCTTTGGTTTCCTCAATGGTTGTAAATACATCTTCTGTTGAAATCAATCACTTTCCAAATATACTTATAAATATCGAGTTCCAAAATTACGTAGTCTTATATTCTAAGACTGATTCTCTTCCATCAGATCCTAAACTTCAACTTCCATTTCTTCCCCATTTGAACAGCGATCCTTTGTTCCTGCAGTCATCCTTCCACATTGCTCTCGTTGCTCTCGTAACTCCCGCAGTTGCAACTGCATTACTAGTAGCATGTTCCACTTCCACACAAGAACAACTATCCTGAGCCATTTCCTTTTTTTTTTCTCGAGGCGTGCGGATCAAAATACAATGGATCTGATATCCATTATAAACAACATTGTTTCATTTCGAAAAACAATAACACATAGAACACAACACAAGCAAAATAGACCTAACCACAAACCCCAAAAGACTCAAACTGTGCTCTGATACCAACTAATGTAACACCCTCCCAAGGGTATCACATGTCTGACTCCCGACTCAAAATCTGTAAAGAAGTTCACACAAGGTTTGAGTTATAAAAAGATGGGTTTTAAAATTTCTTTCTTTTCTGAAACATAAACTTATTGAAATTCATAAGTATTACTAAAAATATATTTAAACTGATTAATATACAATATTGACACCAATTAATATTTCACAATTTAAAGAGAAATATAAAATTAACAGTACTCTTTTTTTTAACGAAGCAAACCCCATGACGGGTCCTACTAAATAGCACGGTATAACACTAACGATAAAACTTAACATACTCATTCCTTATCTTGTATCCAAATTTGTTGCATCGAACTCTACTCCTTGTCTACTCGAACACCTTTGAACTTGAGACACCACTCTTCTTCAATGTTTTCATCAATCTCTCGAGTATCCATCGCCCATTATGTCTAAGACAACTCGATCCTTCTATTATTTGATTTTAACAGTACAGACACAACAAAACAACATAACAAAGAGGTGAGATCACCTACGCCAATACCAACATGGCAGCACAGAGATAACACAAACAACAATATCATACAGGGATATCATATCAAACTTCCAATAATATATTCAATATTAATCAACTATCATCATCAAATCATTTATCAATTCAATTATTATAAACAACAATTACGATAATGTCCTAATTATCATCATCATCATCCAAGTATTCAAAACAATTGTCATAGCCAATATTCCTCAATTAATATATCACACGATATAAATGTTCGATTATGCATGTACACAAGACTCGATTTCCTACTCCATGGAGCTAAACTCAGGTCAGAGAAATGATCAAAAAGATCCGCCGGTACCACGTGCCTCAGACCACGTGCTTTAATTCTCATTTCAATTTTTGCACATCTAGCACATACACGACAGTCTTTATCAGATCTTGATTAAGAATAGTGTCTCGGTCGCCAGATCATCGGTGTGTTGCATCGGTCTAACCTACGGGAAGAAGCGCGACCAACCACCCGTGTAGGCAACCCGCACCCCGATGCCCCTAAGGTCAACAAGTGACTTACACTACGCATATCGCACCCACTCAAAAGGTGTGTTTCTCCTAGGCAATCAGCCATATCCAGTTCTCAACGGACCATTCCAATGCAAGTATAATGCACCAAATCCAATCATAGACAAATATGTCATTTTCTCACAAACAAGGTGTATGGACACCGGTTCAACAAGAATCATATCAGTACTTTCAACAAAAAAATCATGTTATCACGTTTTCATAATTGTAAAACACTTTTACCATATTTTCACAATCACGTAACATTTCATTACGTTTTCACAATCAAAAACGTTTTCACAATCCAAAAACATTTCACTTTTTATAGTTTCACAATATCATAACACTTTTTATATTTTAACAATATCAACACTTTTGTTACGTTTTAAAATTCCAAAACGTTTTTATTATTTTTACAATACCATAACACTATCATTACGTTTACAAAATTTCAATGACGTTCTCATTACGTTTTCAAAATGTTGCAACTCTTTTGTTGCACTTTTAAACCACGTACTAATTTTTAACGTTTTTCTCAATCGCGTAAAAACATACGTTTCTCAAATCGCATAGTATTTTTTCACTATTTCAAAATCGCGTAACTTAAAAATCATTCTTTTACGTTACGTAAATCATTTTCCATCATTCTCAAAATATTTAAAACACTTTCCAAATCACATAATGATTTTCTATCATTTTCACAATTACGTAAAAATATTCTATCACTATTCAAATCACGTAGTGATTTTTCAACAATATTTCAGTCGCGTAAAATATTTAAACGCTTTCCAAATAGCGTAGAAATATTTAAACATTTTTTAAATTACGTAGAAATATTTTACTGTATTTCAAATCATTTTTAAGATACGTAAAATATTTTTCAACATTTTACAATCACGTAAAATATACCTCAAAATTCCAAAACACTATTTTGGACTTAAATAAATCAATATCATTTTCAATACTTTTTTTTTAAATTGCGTAGCTTAAAAATCACATTTTTAAGATACGTAAAACATTTTTCATCACAATTTCATTACAGAAAATATTTCTTAACAATCAAAAATTCTTTTCAACTTTTCTCAAAATAATATAACTTTGCATTTCATTTATTTTTTCACATTTTCTTACTCAAGAAAATCTTTTTCCAAAATATAATCCACAAAATCACTTTTCCATTGCTATAAATCAACGTTTCAAAACTTAACATTTTTCTAACGTATTTCGAAACTTGAAAATAAGTTATACGTTAGTAAATTTTCAAAACACCATTATATTCTCCATTTTTCCCAAATCATTTCCAAACACAACCTTCTTCAAAATAAATTGAAGTTCGAAAACATTTTCGTTTACAAAAAACTTGATTTTCTCAAGTGATAAACGCCTGATTCCCTTTTCAAAATCCTTATATTAAATCCAGTTACGTTTCCACTTTGAAATTCACTTTGTTCATAAAAATCAAGGCATTACAAGCCTTCAAAAACGTGGACATGACTATTGAAATCATCAAAACATTTTTTTTTCTTTTAAATCAATATGGTTTTACACAAACAAAACCATTAAAGCCATCAAATACTTTTCCTTTTAAATTGATATGGTTTTACACAAACAAAACCATTAAAATTTTGTTTTCAAAATCGAAATACCAATGGTTATAAAACCAAACCCATTTGTTCAAATTCATTTTTACTTTCTTTACAAATTCTTTTTCACTTTCTTTGCAAATCCTTAAAATCAACGTTTGCTTCGTTTCATTCAAAACTCATGTTTAGAAAAACACTTAGGATCTTTTTACACAAAATAAATCAATAAAAATTCCTCCAAAAATCATATTCTTGTTCTCTTGAAAAACAAATCCTTTGTTTATTTTCCATACTCTTCAAATCATCCATTTTCATCTTTCATGAAAATATTAATTTGTAAACACCTATTTTGAGGTGTCTTGTTCGAAATCCACCATGTTCTAAGTACTCAAAAATCAATTCTTTTGTTCTTGAAAATTTTCAACATGAACCCTAATCAAGGGCATCAAAACCGTAGCTCTTCCTTGGCTATTGGAGCCAAAAATCAATTTCCTTTCCACCATCAAGTCATGGCATATACATATATATTTCATCATAAATAATATAAGCATACCATCAAAACCATAAAAGCATGTATAGCATATCAAGCATATCATCAAAGCTATAAAATCATACAAAGCATATCAAGCATAGAAAATTAATCAAAGCTCATAAACACCCACAAATTAATTACATGACCATGGATATGAATCCTCACATGGATTCCACATCCATCAAATAAAATACCATCTCTCACCACCATGCTTGGTTGGTGAGATGGATCTCCCTCTTACCTCTTGAAGATCCTCAAAAGCTTCTTGATTTGCTTCTTTTTCCAAGTCCTTCATCACCAAGAGCTTCTCAAATTCAAAACAAAATACATAAAAATTAGTATACTAAGCTTGATTAAGAAAACCATGGATCAAACATGGTTTAGATCATGAAAAAGAGAGAAGAAAATGAAGTTTCCTTATACTTCACCTCAAAAACCCAATAACTTTGATCTTGAAGAAACTCCTTGAAGATGAATGATTTAGAAGAAATCTTCAACATGAAAGTTGCTTAGAATATCATGGAGATTCAAGATCCAAGGTTGGATGGAATTAAAAGAGCATGGATGGTGATTTTAGGTAGTATGACCGAATGGTGTATTTTGAAGAACAAAGATGAAATTTTTGATTTTTGATAGAAACTTGAAGCTTGAATTTGAAGATCAAGATGAATGATTTTGGAAAAACTCATAACTAGAGATGTTCTTAGAATGATGTAAGGATTCAAGAAATAAGGTTGGATGAAATTAAAAATGATGGAAGGTGCTTCTTGGAGAGCTTGGCCGAAACTAGCTCATAGGAGGATGGAGAGAAAATGTTCAATGAAGTCTTAGGCTTTTTGGAGGAAACAAAGATGAATTATGATAGCAAATGAATGAAATGCTTTTTAGCCCCTTCCTCCTATGCATTGCCGTAGAGTGAAGAGAGAAAAGAATGATAGGAAATGAATTAATTTTAGTCCCCTTCCAAGAAATTTCCTAAGGAAGAAAACAAGGCAACCATGTAAAGCGTAATTGACTAAAGTCTTCAATTATGGTTAGAAGATGACCAAGTATTATTTTGTGTCTTCCAAAATTGATGCATAGCCGTGGAGTGTGATGGAAAAATTGAAAGAAAGGTGATAATGCATGAAACATTGATCAAGACTTCTAACAATGACATAAAGCACCAAATTAATGCATTTGAATTTTTTTTTCTTTGTCTTCTAACAAGCCAAAACCGTCCCCCTCCTTGCATGCATTAAATCATGTTGTCATCTTTTCTATCCATTATTTGAAGCATCTCTAACCATTGATTACTTCAATGGTTAGGATTTAGGTAGACTTTTAATTTTAGAAGACTAATTCTAGGCCATTGGATTTTTCTCCTTTAAATTCTAACCATTAGATGTGTCTCCAAAATTAATGGTTAAGATTACTCCTTCAAACTTTAAATCCAAGGGTCCTAATTAGTCTTTGCTACTTTAGAAGACCAAATTTCCACCATTGATTAATTCTTCATCCAATGGTCATAAATGGTCTTTGTTACTTTTTAAGATTAATCTCCACCCTTGATTTAATCTAAATCCAATGGTTATAAATGGTCTTTGTCATTTTTCAAGACCAATTCTACACCTTTGATTACATCTATGGTTGATATCAAAGCCTTCCTAACTAAGCTTATTCTCACACCATTGATTAAATTAATGGTTATTATCCAAGGCTTCTTTATTAAGTTTGTTTCTTAACCTTTGATTAAATCAATGGTTAATATTCAAACTAAGTATTTTCATCCAAGGGTATAAATCAAGTCAAGCTCTCTTTGTTGACTACGCAGTTTAATATTTATTCTTGTATCCTACAAATAATATTTTTACTGTATTTTTATCATCCAATAATTAAATACAGTATAAAATACAGTACAATAAAATTTTAAAAACTGTTTCCAGATTCAAGTTTAGTAAGATCCCCTATCTCCGTCTAAACAGTACAAATTTTTCTATGCGTAGAAAAAATTTTCACTTTATGGGACCCACCTGGGCCCACATACCCCTTGCGGGGCCCACAAACAGGAAAAATTTCAAATCATCCACAAAAATCACAAAAATTAGAAAACGCACAAATATCAAATCAGATTACGTAAAATAATTACCTAACGGTAAAAATTAAATTACGTAAAGTTTTCTCCGGCCCAAAAATTTTTATTTTCCTGACACGGAGTAAATCACTCAAAACGATCAAATACGCTAATGGAATAAACAAAATAATTTTACAGTGCACAGAAATTACTAAATAGTAAAATTCCATTAACTCGTCAAAATTACTTGTTTAAGAGATACGAAATTTGGGGTGTTACAATACTCCCCCTCTTTACAGAAATTTCGTCCTCGAAATTTCATGACCATGATTTCACACCCTCGGAATAAATAATGATATTATTCCTTTATCTTTTCTTCAGTTCCCATGTAGTTTCACCTCTTACGTTATTCCAAATGATTCTAAACCATTGAAAGTTCTTTATCTCTTATTCACTTCTCCTGATCAAACAAATATCTTAATAATAATTTTTTTTTCTACGGTTTTCCATTACCGTTTTAACTTTTCCCATAGACAGACTTCTTCAATTTTTGAAGAATCCACCACGCTTCCACTACGCCACTTTGATACTCTGACCTGGATATAAATAGGAATATTCTTTCTTGCAAAATATTCCTTCAATTGCAGTAGATGAAAGAAAACATCATGGAAAAGAACAAAATGAATCTAATATGTTATCGAACATATTCAGCAAAGAATTGGATGTAACTTGATCTTCAAGAATGAATTCTTTGATACCAATACAGCGGCTACCAACCTTTATTCATGCCTAGAATAGTTTTTCTCAGATAACTTCCAACTAATGTAATGTATTACTTAAAATTTTCTTATCCTCATATCACTTCACTCTCCAAATTTTAGCTTCTTTAATAGGAAATGTCTCACTAACCGAGTTCTCCTTTCAACCGCATTATATCAAATACTATGACATGGATTTTAAATAGAATATCCTTTTTGCAAAATATTCTTTCTTGCAAATGCAATATATGAAAGAACATTATAGAGGTTTAGGAAGAAAAGGTAAGCGAAATGATCTAATATGTTACCAAACATATTCAACAAGAATTTGATTTTGCCTGATTTTCAAGAATGAGTTTTTCTGAAATACTAACACTGTATTGAGACAATCTCATAGGATATGGTTGGAAAATAACCAATCCATTTTCAAATATCGTGTCTGTTTATGAAACAGATCAAACTAACACAAAGTTTTGAGTTTTGAAAGATCACATCTGTTTAGGAAATAGATCAACCTATATAAAAATTTTGAACGACAGATCAAACTAACACAAATATTTGATCCATAACAACAATTTGAATAACTTGAGTAGCTCGATAGGCTAAGAATAGAAACAGAAGTAAACAAATCAGAGGATAGCGAATAACTCTAACATATAATTGATCTACTCAATCATATGCCACACAGAATAAGTTGCTCACAGAAATATTCAAAATGGTTTATAGGATTAGCTCTAATGACGTAATCTCCATTGTTTAAATCTTCCGCTCCAAACACTTCCTACTACCTGAGATTTTACTAACAGAAAACTCTGTTTTTCATTGGAACTCTATTTTCAAAGATTGTGTTCCAAACTTCTCGCACTTCAAACAAATTATTTCCTTGGACGTACAATCTTTCGTTAAGTGCCCCTTTCCACACTTCTTATATTTCGGTGCATATGTCACAGTCAAACTAAATATGTCATTACTAGTACTTTCTCCACAAGATTGTTGTTGTTATTGACTTCTTGGAGATTGCAAGTACGTTTTCATTGGAATCGCTTGACCTTACGATTTCTCTTTTTCGTAACCAATATAGTCCAACGTTACAGGGTTTCTCATCCTGAGACTGATTCAACTCTAACAAAATCTTAGCTTAAGAAATCAATTCTTACTACGGAACAATCTTCTGAGTTTGCTGTATAATTGCTTCAGCCACTGTTTGTATTACTTCCAAAGTTGCAGTCATATCACCACCATTATGTCTCGCTTCCACATGCGTACGTCTATCACGAGTCATTTCTTTTCTTCAAAGATGGACGAATCAAAATAAAATGGAAACCAGATGTAACCATTTCAAATAAACGTTTGTTTTCTTGATGTACATTCCTTCATTACGTACCTTCTTTCACATCAGTTACTGCCTTTGGTTTCCTCAATGGTTGTAAATACATCTTCTGTTGAAATCAATTACTTTCCAAATATACTTATAAATATCGAGTTCCAAAATTACGTAGTCTTATATTCTAAGACTGATTCTCTTCCATCAGATCCTGAACTTCAACTTCCATTTCTTCTCCATTTGAACAGCGATCCTTTGTTCCTGCAGTCATCCTTCCACATTGCTCCCGTTGCTCTCGTAACTCCCGCAGTTGCAACTGCATTACTAGTAGCATGTTCCACTTCCACACAAGAACAACTATCCTGAGCCATTTCCTTTTTTTTTTCTCGAGGCGTGCGGATCGAAATACAATGGATCTGATATCCATTATAAACAACATTGTTTCCTTTCGGAAAACAATAACACAGAGAACACAACACAAGCAAAATAGACCTAACCACAAACCCCAAAAGACTCAAACCGTGCTCTGATACCAACTAATGTAACACCATCCCAAGGGTATCACATGTCTGACTCCCGACTCAAAATCTGTAAAGAAGTTCACACAAGGTTTAAGTTATAAAAAGATGGGTTTTAAAATTTCTTTCTTCACTGAAACATAAACTTATTGAAATTCATAAGTATTACTAAAAATATATTTAAACTGATTAATATACAATATTGACACCAATTAATATTTCACAATTTAAAGAGAAATATAAAATTAACAGACTCTTTTTTTTTAACAATAGCAAACCCCATGACGGGTCCTACTAAATAGCACGGTATAACACTAACGATAAAACTTAACATACTCATTCCTTATCTTGTATCCAGCTTGTTGCATCAGAACTCTACTCCTTGTCTACTCAGAACACCTTTGAACTTGAGACAGCCACTCTTCAATGTTTTCATCAATCTCTGAGTATCCATCGCCCATTATGTCTAAGACAACTCGATCCTTCTATTATTTGATTTTAACAGTACAGACACAGCAAAACAACATAACAAAGAGGTGAGATCACCTACGCCAATACCAACATGGCAAGAGACACGAGATAACATAAACAACAATATCATACAGGGGATATCATATCAAACTTCCAATAATATATTCAATATTAATCAACTATCATCATCAAATCATTTATCAATTCAATTATTATAAACAACAATTACGATAATGTCCTAATTATCATCATCATCATCCAAGTATTCAAAACAATTGTCATAGCCAATATTCCTCAATTAATATATCACACGATATAAATGTTCAGATTATGCATGTACACAAGACTCGATTTCCTACTCCATGGAGCTAAACTCAGGTCGGAGAAATGATCAAAAAGATCTGCCGGTACCACGTGCCTCAGACCACGTGCTTTAATTCTCATTTCAATTTTTGCACATCTAGCACATACACGACAGTCTTTATCAGATCTTGATTAAGAATAGTGTCTCGGTCAGGATCATCGGTGTGTTGCATCGGTCTAACCTACGGGAAGAAGCGCGACCAACCACCCGTGTAGGCAACCCGCACCCCGATGCCCCCAAGGTCAACAAGTGACTTACACTACGCATATCGCACCCACTCAAAAGGTGTGTTTCTCCTAGGCAATCAGCCATATCCAGTCCTCAACGGACCATTCCAATGCATGTATAATGCACCAAATCCAATCATAGACAAATATGTCATTTTCTCACAAACAGTGTATGGACACACGGTTCAACAAGAATCATACCTTGTACTTTCAACAAATAAAATCATGTTATCACGTTTTCATAATTGTAAAACACTTTTACCATATTTTCACAATCGCGTAACATTTTGTTATTGCTTTCACAATCCAAAAATGTTTCGTTATGTTTTCACAATATCATAACACTTCTTTTATATTTTCACAATATCTGTAACACTTTTGTTACGTTTTTAAAATTCCAAAACGCTTTTATTACATTTTTACAATACCATAACACTATCAAGTACGTTTACAAAATTTCAGATGCGTTCAAGTACGTTTTCAAAATGTTGCAACTCTTTTGTTGCACTTTTAAACCACGTACTAATTTTTAACGTTTTTCTCAATCGCGTAAAAACATACGTTTCTCAAATCGCATAGTATTTTTCCACTATTTCAAAATCGCGTAACTTAAAAATCATTCTTTTACGTTACGTAAATCATTTTCCATCATTCTCAAAATATTTAAAACACTTTCCAAATCACATAATGATTTTCTATCATTTTCACAATTACGTAAAAATATTCTATCACTATTCAAATCACGTAGTGATTTTTCAACAATATTTCAGTCGCGTAAAATATTTAAACGCTTTCCAAATAGCGTAGAAATATTTAAACATTTTTCAAATTACGTAGAAATATTTTACTGTATTTCAAATCGTTTTTAAGATACGTAAAATATTTTTCAACATTTTACAATCACGTAAAATATACCTCAAAATTCCAAAACACTATTTTGGACTTAAATAAATCAATATCATTTTCAATACTTTTTTTTAAATTGCGTAGCTTAAAAATCACATTTTTAAGATACGTAAAACATTTTTCATCACAATTTCATTACAGAAAATATTTCTTAACCATCAAAAATTCCTTTCAACTTTTCTCAAAATAATATAACTTTGTATTTCATTTATTTTTTCACATTTTCTTACTCAAGAAAATCTTTTTCCAAAATATAATCCACAAAATCACTTTTCCATTGCTATAAATCAACGTTTCAAAACTTAACATTTTTCTAACGTATTTCGAAACTTGAAAATAAGTTATACGTTAGTAAATTTTCAAAACACCATTATATTCTCCATTTTTCCCAAATCATTTCCAAACACAACCTTCTTCAAAATAAATTGAAGTTCGAAAACATTTTCGTTTACAAAAAACTTGATTTTCTCAAGTGATAAACGCTCTGATTCCCTTTTCAAAATCCTTGTATTAAATCCAGTTACGTTTCCACTTTGAAATTCACTTTGTTCATAAAAATCAAGGCATTACAAGCCTTCAAAAACGTGGACATGACTATTGAAATCATCAAAACATTTTTTTTCTTTTAAATCAATATGGTTTTACACAAACAAAACCATTAAAGCCATCAAATACTTTTCCTTTTAAATTGATATGGTTTTACACAAACAAAACTATTAAAATTTTGTTTTCAAAACCGAAATACCAATGGTTATAAAACCAAACCCATTTGTTCAAATTCATTTTTACTTTCTTTACAAATTCTTTTTCACTTTCTTTGCAAATCCTTAAAATCAACGTTTGCCCGTTTCATTCAAAACTCATGTTTAGAAAAACACTTAGGATCTTTTTACACAAAATAAATCAATAAAAATTCCTCCAAAAATCATATTCTTGTTCTCTTGAAAAACAAATCCTTTGTTTATTTTCCATACTCTTCAAATCATCCATTTTCATCTTTCATGAAAATATTAATTTGTAAACACCTATTTTGAGGTGTCTTGTTCGAAATCCACCATGTTCTAAGTACTCAAAAATCAATTCTTTTGTTCTTGAAAATTTTCAACATGAACCCTAATCAAGGGCATCAAAATCGTAGCTCTTCCTTGGCTATTGGATCCAAAAATCAATTTCCTTTCCACCATCAAGTCATGGCATATACATATATATTTCATCATAAATAATATAAGCATACCATCAAAACCATAAAAGCATGTATAGCATATTAAGCATATCATCAAAGTTATAAAATCATACAAAGCATATCAAGCATAGAAAATTAATCAAAGCTCATAAACACCCACAAATTAATTACATGACCATGGATATGAATCCTCACATGGATTCCACATCCATCAAATAAAATACCATCTCTCACCACCATGCTTGGTTGGTGAGATGGATCTCCCTCTTACCTCTTGAAGATCCTCAAAAGCTTCTTGATTTGCTTCTTTTTCCAAGTCCTTCATCACCAAGAGCTTCTCAAATTCAAAACAAAATACATAAAAATTAGTATACTAAGCTTGATTAAGAAAACCATGGATCAAACATGGTTTAGATCATGAAAAAGAGAGAAGAAAATGAAGTTTCCTTATACTTCACCTCAAAAACCCAATAACTTTGATCTTGAAGAAACTCCTTGAAGATGAATGATTTAGAAGAAATCTTCAACATGAAAGTTGCTTAGAATATCATGGAGATTCAAGATCCAAGGTTGGATGAAATTAAAAGAGCTTGGATGGTGATTTTAGGTAGTATGACCGAATGGTGTATTTTGAAGAACAAAGATGAAATTTTTGATTTTGATAGAAACTTGAAGCTTGAATTTGAAGATCAAGATGAATGATTTTGGAAAAACTCATAACTAGAGATGTTCTTAGAATGATGTAAGGATTCAAGAAATAAGGTTGGATGAAATTAAAAATGATGGAAGGTGCTTCTTGGAGAGCTTGGCCGAAACTAGCTCATAGGAGGATGGAGAGAAAATGTTCAATGAAGTCTTAGGCTTTTTGGAGGAAACAAAGATGAATTATGATAGCAAATGAATGAAATGCTTTCTAGCCCCTTCCTCCTGTGCATTGTCGTAGAGTGAAGAGAGAAAAGAATGATAGGAAATGAATTAATTTTAGTCACCTTCCAAGAAATTTCCTAAGGAAGAAAACAAGGCAACCATGTAGCATAATTGACTAAAGTCTTCAATTATGGTTAGAAGATGACCAAGTATTATTTTGTGTCTTCCAAAATTGATGCATAGCCGTGGAGTGTGATGGAAAAATTGAAAGAAAGGTGATAATGCATGAAACATTGATCAAGACTTCTAACAATGACATAAAGCACCAAATTAATGCATTTGAATTTTTTTTTTTTGTCTTCTAACAAACCAAAAAACTGTCCCCCTCCTTGCATGCATTAAATCATGTTGTCATCTTTTCTATCCATTATTTGAAGCATCTCTAACCATTGATTACTTCAATGGTTAGGATTTAGGTAGACTTTTAATTTTAGAAGACTAATTCTAGGCCATTGGATTTTTCTCCTTTAAATTCTAACCATTAGATGTGTCTCCAAAATTAATGGTTAAGATTACTCCTTCAAACTTTAAATCCAAGGGTCCTAATTAGTCTTTGCTACTTTAGAAGACCAAATTTCCACCATTGATTAATTCTTCATCCAATGGTCATAAATGGTCTTTGTTACTTTTTAAGATTAAATCTCCACCCTTGATTTAATCTAAATCCAATGGTTATAAATGGTCTTTGTCATTTTTCAAGACCAATTCTACACCTTTGATTACATCTATAGTTGATATCAAAGCCTTCCTAACTAAGCTTATTCTCACACCATTGATTAAATTAATGGTTATTATCCAAGGCTTCTTTATTAAGTTTGTTTCTTAACCTTTGATTAAATCAATGGTTAATATTCAAACTAAGTATTTTCATCCAAGGGTATAAATCAAGTCAAGCTCTCTTTGTTGACTACGCAGTTTAATATTTATTCTTGTATCCTACAAATAATATTTTTACTGTATTTTTATCATCCGATAATTAAATACAATATAAAATACAGTACAATAAAATTTTAAAAACTGTTTCCGGATTCAGGTTTAGTAAGATCCCCTGTCTCCGTCTAAACAGTACAAATTTTTCTATGCGTAGAAAATTTTTTCACTTTGTGGGACCCACCTGGGCCCACATACCCCTTGCGGGGCCCACAGACAGGAAAAATTTCAAAATCATCCACAAAAATCACAAAAATTAGAAAACGCACAAATATCAAATCAGATTACGTAAAATAATTACCTAACGGTAAAAATTAAATTACGTAAAGTTTTCTCCGGCCCAAAAAATTTTATTTTCCTGACACGGAGTAAATCACTCAAAACGATCAAATACGCTGATGGAATAAACAAAATAATTTTACAGTGCACAGAAATTACTAAACAGTAAAATTCTGTTAACTGTCAAAATTACTGTTTAAGAGATATGGAAATTTGGGGTGTTACACCGCACCCCGACGCCCCCAAGGTCGTCACATAACCCACACTTGTCTACTCGCACCCGCACTAAGGTGTGTTCAATCTCCTAGGCAACTTGGCCTTACAACAGTCCACAAGGACATTCACAATGCATATGACATTATGCATGGACATGTATGATTCACAATCTCATACCATTACATAACATGCCACAATAGGCCAATATAAGCATCAATATATGTTCCTTATCACACACATACCACAATTTCCATGTCATGGATCCAAGAATTCCATTTTCAAAATCATTTCTTCTCCATCGGTATGAATACATATTCCTATCACATTTAATTAAGGTAAAATCCTTGAATCCAGATTTTTTAGGTTATGTTTGAGTTACAGAGGACAAAGAACCATAATCTCAATCATTTCCAGCTCAAAAATCTCACTTTTGGGTCTTGGTAATCGATTACATCACACTGGTAATCGATTACAGTAAACAAAATCCCCGTAATCGATTACAATCTCATTGTAATCGACACACACCCGTGGTAATCGATTACACAGTTGATTAACCCCGTGTCGATTACCCACAAGTTGTAATCGATTACGTGATTTCTAGAATCACCATTTCATAAGATCATAGGCTTGGTAATCGATTACACCATTCTTGTAATCGACATAAGCTAGACAGAATCTCTGTGTCGATTACACGCAAGTTGTAATCGATTACCAGAGTTCCAGAATCACGATTTCGTACCCTTAAGAGCTTGGTAATCAATTATAAATCTCGTGTAATCGATTACCACGCGTAATCTTGCAGAAAAACAGAGTTCTTCAGGTCCTCTAACTCAAACCAAACCATTCCTCATCATATTTAATCAACAAGATACTCAAATACACCTTCAAATCATGCAAGAGACATCAATAAATCATACAAACCCAACAAATACATTATCATCAAGAACAACATAAAAATGAGAGAACTTTATACATGGATTCAAAAATCAACAACAACACACATACAAGACATTCCCTTACTACCAAGATTGGTTGAAGAGGATCATCTCCCTCTTACCTATTTAGAAGACAACACAAGGTGTTACCTCTTCTTGCCCTAGATTTTCGTTTTCCCTTCAAGAAGAACACCAATGTGAGTGATTTCCATAATGTCCACTCAAACCATGGAAAAATGAGTTCTTGATCACATAAGTGACCAAGAAAAATGAAAATGAGAAGAAAGTGAAAGAAAGGTTAAGACTTTACCTCCAAGCTCAAAGCTTTAGCTTCAATGGTGAAAAATGGAGGAAGAAGAAGAAGAACCAAGGATGGCCACAAGGAAAATGGTCTTGGAATGATAGAAGATAACAAGTAAAATGTGATTTGTTTAGCAAATAATGGAGTTGGTCTCCAATGTGTGGGTGTGTGTGTACGGTGGAGAGGAAGGAGAAGAGAAGAAGAAGAAGAAGAAGAGAAGAGAGGAGAATGAGAAGAAGAGATAAATGAAAATGTGATTATTGGCTCCCAAAAAGGGGCCTTTGCAGTGTAGAAGAATGGAGGGAGGGAAGAGAGAGAAAAATGTGTCCACAAGGAAACTTCTTGCAAGCTTCCTACAATGGGCTTTTAATTAACTCTATTTTTATGCTGAAAATAAGGCGAAAGGAACTTGACACAAGGTAGATTTTTGAAGAGTGTGATAAGATTTTTTTTTATTACATGTTATTATTTATTGGACAATAGTTGCAGTTGACCGAAGTTAGTATTAATTTATCCGACAGATAAAATTTATACTGCATTTTATTATTTCGTCTGCTGAATCTTCTCGAAAAATATGAAACCTTGTAAACTGTGTCCGACCTCGGGTTTAGTAAGATCCCCTGTCGACATTTCCATAGTTCAAGGTTCTCGGGAAAATATTTCATTTCCCCGGGTTCGGCTCAGTGTGTACGCAAAACGAGAAATATACTAAAATATTCGTTGATTCCGAAAAATTCTGAAAGAATTCACATAAATCACAAATATTAGAAAATGACTATTCGTAATAAAATTTTCCAACTTTGGGAGCGTTACAGTCGTTCTGCCAATTCTGCTCAACGTGCGCGTAAAATGAAAAATAATATTAAAATATTCCGCATTCTCAGAAAAATCCAAAAAAATTCCTAAAAATTCCAAATATTGTAAAACGATCATTTATCCTGAAATTATAAATTTTCGTGATGTTACAACACTCCCCTTCAAATAGAAATTTCGTCCTCGAAATTTTCATTCCTTAGGATAAGTATCGACGTTGTTTCTTCACCTTATCTTCTAACCTCCATGTCGCGCTTCTAATCACGTCAATTCTAATCACCCTTACTAATGTGATCTCCCTGCCTCCATGTTGCTTTGCTATTCTATTCTCGATCTTACAGGAAGCATCCCATGGGTCAAACTCTCTTTCAATCGTACTGTGTCCTGTTCGATAACATGGCTGGGTCCAAGGATATGCTTTCGTGATCATAACATACGGAAGATATCATGAAGATTTAAAAAGAAAGGATAGCAAGGATTAGTTATGAATACTGAACCAGTCCGAAAAAGAATTCAGGATAGTCCGTAAAATTTAAGAGTGAGTTTGCTGGCAACTTAAATAAGATTACACACATTGAGCAACGCCTTTCTTCATCCCTTGTTACCATTACTTCTGTTTTAGATTTTGATATACCTTGATCGCTCTGACGTGTAAACTCGGTTTACTCTCGTGAGTTTCATTGGGAATAAACTCCTTAAGTTCTAAATCATTTGGTATGCAACCATCACTCGTGAACATTAAGATCCCATTGAGTTCCTTCTTCGCATTCCGACACCATGCTTTGTCTTAATAGCTTCTTCTTGTCTGATAGAAATTGATCACTATTCTACTTCTCTTGAATCCTTCCCAATAAATCATTCGAAATAGCGACTATATCTAGACATACCTCATCCAGTGTCATTTCTAATGACAGCCACCTGTCCTCGAATTTCTCTACTAATTCCTTCTTCTCGACCATCATAATGAAGGTATTAGGTAGTTTCCGGTTCAAAGCATCCGCCATGGCGTTTTCTTTTCCAAGATGACTCTAAAGTTAGAGATCATGTCCCTTCAAAATCTTTAGTCACTTTCTCTGCCTCATGTTTGGTTCCTTCTCATCTAATAAATACTTCAGGTTCTTGTGACAGCGAAGGGCATTGAATATTGCTCCATATAGAAAGTGTCTCTATATCCTTAGAGCAGATACAACAACGGTCAATTACAAGTCACGGATCGGACATTCTCCGCACGCACCCTCAACAACCTCGAGGCATAAGTTATAACTTCTCAACTTTGCATGGATATACATCCTAAACCTTGATGCGAGGCATCCCAAAACACTTCGAATGTTTCACTGAGATCGGGCAGTATCGAAATCGGAATATTTCCTCAATCTTTGAAAAACTTTCTCCGCCTGTGATGGCCCGTAAGAGTTTTGATTCTCCTTTTGTAATCGGAGCAAGTTGTTCTACTATCTTCGAGAATCTGTCGATACTCCTTCGATAAAAACTAACTAATCCCACTAGCTATGAATCCCCATCACGGGTTTTCGATCTTTCCTTTTGAGGAACTGCTTCAACCTTTTTGTGAATCCACACGATTCCTTCATTTGGAATTTCATGATCCAAAACGGAACCTTCTTAAACGAGAATTCGCACTCTGATACTTTGGCACTTACTTTCTCTTCTTTAAAGTTAGGAAAACTATACCGAGATGTCCAACGTGTCTCTTCATATCTTCGAGAATAGGTCAGAATGTCATCATTAATGACAACGACGATTCCGTTCTAGGTGAGGATAGAAAATACAATTCATGTTATCCATGAATACAATAGGAGCGTTTGTCACTCCGATTGACATCACGGGATACCCATAATGTTGGAAGCACTCTCGAAAGAATCATTTTGGAAACATTCTCAATTTCCACGAATCCATCGATGACCAGGTCATACATCGATCTTGGAAGGACCAACGACTCTTTCCTCACCAGCCCATTAAATCGCTCATCTTTCTCTGAGGACACTCATCCTTGATCGAAGCCTTGTTTATTTTGTGACGGTCCTCGTCTCACCGAGAATTTTCATTCTTCTCCTTAACCGACAGCATCTTAGCTCAACACGCGGAACCCTTTGGCTATTAAAGTGGCATTTATATTCCTTTACTCTTGGTCCTCTACGGAGAACATTACATGTACCCTCAGGCTTCTTCCTTTTATGAGGTTTAGACCATGTTGGCCGTCACGAGTTTAAAAGTCTTAGTTCCAAAAAATCACTAAGGTGTTGATCGAACACTCTAGCAGGTAATAATCGGGAAACGACCAATCAATTTCTAGAATCATGGGCTCAGATAGACATGATTTTAGGTAAGCAAGATAGATCAACGGAAGATTCAGTCTTTAGTAGAAATAGAATAGATTACATAAACTTAGGTGTCAACGACAAGTCTTAACAACAGAAATGGAAACAACTAAGCCGAAGTTAATAAAGGTACAGATGAATCCAAGTGATCCATACAATTACAAATTGTAAAAGGAGGGGTTACCCCTGCATTATACAAAGACGATTATGGGATCATCATTTGAGGTATAACTTCCACGGTTTAGATCTCCGAATTTTGAAGTCTCAACACCTCCCAGGGTATAAGTTCTGGCTTCTGCTTGTGGTTCTACAAATTTTACAAAGATTGGATCAAGAATTTGCCTTTGCTTGGTCGTAGTTGCGGGAGACGTGTCCAGGCTTTCCACATTTAAAACAGATTATCCCTTTGATCTTACACTCCCTCGTGAAGTTTCCCTTTCCGTATTTCATACATCTTGGCGAAGATATCGGGATCTGACTGGATATACTCCCCCTAGTACTTTGTCCAGGAGTTGGTTGTTGTCGTTGTCCCCTTGATACCCATGCGGATGGTTTCTGCTTAAACTGGTTAACTTTTCTATTATTCCTCTTTTGGAATCTAGGTAGTCCAAGTTTGCCCCAACGCCGACTTTCCTTCGACAGATTCTGGACCTCAATTTCTAATTCTCGTTGTTGCGTGTTCCTCTGATCCTGGTAAGTTATCACCTCAGCTATCATTTGCCTTTCTTCTGCAGTCGTAGCCATACTCCTATTGTCTTGTCCCGCGCTCACATGTATACGTCTATCACGAGCCACCGCCCTTGCATGTCTACTGCGAGCCATTGAATCTCTCTGACGACGGACATAGTTACAACAAACACAAAATTATTCCAAACAATGTTATCTCCCTATGAAAACCAAATACAGAGAGTCACACAATTCACACATTTCAAGCAAGACAAGTTCAATTCCATACATCCTAACAATCTCTAGCTCGAACTTCCTCATTCTACTTCCACAGCGTAATCCCTCGTAAGCCGTCAACTTCCAAACTGCTTCTCGAATCTAGCTTACACCAACTATTTCTTTCTCCAGAAGATCGGTTTTCCAAAACCTTTTGATCTCCTCACAAAAGAAATCCTATCTTCCTAACACAGTACGCCTAGGTGAAGTCATAGTTTCCTGTACACACAGAACATTACATATTGAGTAGACCAGTCCTCAATATCATGCAACTGTATAATAGTAGCCATCAACATTCGACCTACGGCAAGCCATGCATTCCTTTCCCATCATCTCAATCAAGAGACAAGGAAGTGCACAACAGACCAAATTCTAATATTCCTAAACATAGCAAGTCCATACCCCGGCTTAATAGGATGAACTCGCTTCGATACCACCTAATGTAACACCCTTGATGTAGCAACCGCGGCACAATCGTCATTACACCACAGTTACTAAATCCAAGTGTGTCACAGTCATGATAACAGTCATTCAAATTCTCAGGAGTCTAAATATATATTTTTGACAATATGCATAAGTAGAAAATACGAGCCTCGAATGAAATATAAATGTATTCGAACCATAATACAACCACAAAATAGAATCATATTCCTTTTATATATTTTATAGTCAATTTACACCAAGCATTGATAACATAGAATGTAATAATTACAGAGTCAAATAAAATACAGTGGGAATAAAACACGAAAAAGGGGAAAGGTAATAACCCAGGGATGGGTACTACCAGCAGACAAAGCCGTAACCCCATATGCATATGACACTCGGCGTCCCAATTGACACAACAGGCATCAATGCCTCCACACAGCTACACTCCTACGAAATCGAAGAAATCTTGCCAGGTTCCCAACCCCATCGGCAAGGTGTGATTCCTCATCATCTTTTTCACGATCTTTTATCAAATATGAATACAAAACAGCAATACAGAAATATAAGAAAGAGGTGAGACACTCGTCTTTCATTACCACTATTGGCAAAGAAGAAAATAGCACCACGCAAAGCGCCCACCGAGCAATACAGTTCATATATTTATCAATAACAACAGCGGAAATTATAACAAAAGCAATTCAATTCTAAACAATAATCAGAGTCAATAACAACAGTGATATTTATAGTAAAGGTAGAACTACAGTAAGTAATAGCAGGCAGATTACAATAGTATTTCCGTAAATCAAAGACAACAATCGATAATCATTTACGGTATCCATGCTCAACACTTTATAAGACCAATAATGAACGATGCACAATGCATGCTTTCCCAAATCCTACTCCATGGAGCTAGACTCAATCAAGCGGAGAGAAAGATCAGGAGACATGCCTGTAACTCGGCTGCCGAGGCCAGTGCTATCAATAATTTTTCTCGTGCACAATCATGGCATTGTACAGACATTCTACACTAGATCACGATATAGGACAGTGTCAAGTCCGGATCGTCGGTGTGTTTGCATTGGTTTACCCCACGGCACAGAGGAGCTCTAAACTGTCCATGTGAGGGACCCGCACCCCGACGCCCCCAAGGTCGTCACATAACCCACACTTGTCTACTCGCACCCGCACTAAGGTGTGTTCAATCTCCTAGGCAACTTGGCCTTACAATAGTCCACAAGGACATTCACAATGCATATGACACTATGCATGGACATGTATGATTCACAATCTCATACCATTACATAACATGCCACAATAGGCCAATATAAGCATCAATATATGTTCCTTATCACACACATACCACAATTTCCATGTCATGGATCCAAGAATTCCATTTTCAAAATCATTTCTTCTCCATCGGTATGAATACATACTCCTATCACATTTAATTAAGGTAAAATCCTTGAATCCAGAGTTTTTAGGTTATGTTTGAGTTACAGAGGACAAAGAACCATAATCTCAATCATTTCCAGCTCAAAATCTCATTTTTGGGTCTTGGTAATCGATTACATCACCCTGGTAATCGATTACCAGCGAAACAGAATCCCTGTAATCGATTACAATCTCATTGTCATCGATTACATGATTCTCAAAATCACGTTTCCTAACTTCAAGGCCATGGTAATCAATTACACAGCCGTGGTAATCGATTACCAGTTGGACAGAACCCCCGTAATCGATTACCCGCAAGTTGTAATCGATTACGTGATTCCTAGAATCACCATTTCATAAGATCATAGGCTTGGTAATCGATTACACCATTCTTGTAATCGATTACAAGCTAGACAGAATCTTTGTAATCGATTACACGCAAGTTGTAATCGACACCGAGTTCCAGAATCACGATTTCGTACCCTTAAGAGCTTGGTAATCGATTACAAACCTCGTGTAATCGATTACCACGCGTAATGTTGCGTAAAAAACAGAGTTCTTCGTGGTCCTCTAACTCAAACCAAACCATTCCTCATCATATTTAATCAACAAGATACTCAAATACACCTTCAAATCATGCAAGAGACATCAATAAATCATACAAACCCAACAAATACATTATCATCAAGAACAACATAAAAATGAGAGAACTTTATACATGGATTCAAAAATTAACAACAACACACATACAAGACATTCCCTTACTACCAAGATTGGTTGAAGAGGATCATCTCCCTCTTACCTATTTGGAAGACAACACAAGGTGTTACCTCTTCTTGCCCTAGATTTTCATTTTCCCCTTCAAGAAGAACACCAATGTGAGTGATTTCCATAATGTCCACTCAAACCATGGAAAAATGAGTTCTTGATCACATAAGTGACCAAGAAAAACGAAAATGAGAAGAAAGTGAAAGAAAGGTTAAGACTTTACCTCCAAGCTCAAAGCTTTAGCTTCAATGGTGAAAAATGGAGGAAGAAGAAGAAGAACCAAGGATGGCCACAAGGAAAATGGTCTTGGAATGATGGAAGATAACAAGTAAAATGTGATTTTTTAGCAAATAATGGAGTTGGTCTCCAATGTGTGGGTGTGTGTGTACGGTGGAGAGGAAGAGAAGAGAAGAAGAAGAAGAAGAGAAGAGAGGAGAATGAGAAGAAGAGATAAATGAAAATGTGATTATTGGCTCCCAAAAAGGGGCCTCTGCAGTGTAGAAGAATGGAGGGAGGGAAGAGAGAGAAAAATGTGTCCACAAGGAAACTTCTTGGAAGCTTCCTACAATGGGCTTTTAATTAACTCTATTTTTATTCTGAAAATAAGGCGAAAGGAGCTTGACACAAGGTAGATTTTTGAAGAGTGTGATAAGATTTTTTTTATTACATGTTATTATTTATTGGACAATAGTTGCAGTTGACCGAAGTCGGTATTAATTTATCCGACAGATAAAATTTATACTGCGTTTTATTATTTCGTCTGCTGAATCTTCTCAAAAAATGTGAAACCTTGTAAACTGTGTCTGGCCTCGGGTTTAGTAAGATCCCCCGTCGATGTTTCCATAGTTCAAGGTTCTCGGAAAAATATTTCATTTCCCCGGGTTGGCTCAGTGTGGACGCAAAACGAAAAATATACTAAAATATTCGTCGATTTCAAAAAATTCTGAAAGAATTCACATAAATCATAAATATTAGAAAATGACTATTTGTAATAAAATTTTCCAACTTTTGGAGCGTTACAGTCGTTTTGCCAATTCTGCTCAATGTGTGCGTAAAACGAGAAATAATATTAAAATATTCCGCGTTCTCAGAAAAATCCAGAAAAATTCCTAAAAATTTCAAATATTGTAAAACGATAATTTATCCTGAAATTATAAATTTTTGGGATGTTACACCATGGCTTGCCCGTGGACTGAACCACAGCCATGGATCGAGCAGCTGTGTGAAAAAGCAAAAAAGGAGAGTTCAGAGTGAACCACACCCTGGCCATGGTCTGGACCACAGTCTAGCCGTGGTTTGAACCACACCCTGGCCATGGTCTGAAACACGATCATGGTTGTCAAACAGAGACAACCACGGCCTGGCCGTGGTCTGAACCACGGTCGTGGTTCGGGGTACGCGTCAACTGTTTAAGTTCGTTTTTCTCATTTCTGATGGGCTTGGATCAGTTTTAACCTATGTGGTATATATAGTTGTTCTGAAGAGAACATTAGGGTTGGAATTTGGTTTTGAAGGAGGCACATTTGAGGCTCTTCATCTTCATCTTCCTCTCATCTCTCTTAGATTATGGGTTTGGATGTTCTTGGAACTTGATTTCTGGTTTCTTCTTCTCCATGTCTGAGTAGTTCCTTTTGTTTCTAGGATTGGGCAATGCCCTTTGATACATTGATGATGATTAATTGATATTGTTTATCCCTTTTATTAATCTTGAATGTTGTTGATTCAATCCTTATTGCGATTATTCATGTGAATTTGCTGGCCACTTATTTGCATCTCATAGATATCTAGGGACATACTGAAAAGTGAACCTAGGTGTTGGAGCCATAAGAATTGAACTTAAGGTCTAAATCACGAGAGTAGGTTTAGCCTTTCGAGGATTAATGAATTACCAAAAAGCGTAATGGGTTCAATTTAGATTCAATTACCACGAGAGTAAGAATTGGTTTAATTAGGCACGGTTCTTGTATCTTGAGAGGGAACATTAACTAATTTAGGGTAATTCACCTTCAATTGAATTTCAAGTGTTAATAAGAGGATTGTCAATTAGGAGTCTTGTATCATTGTGGTTAACCCCAATCCTGGAAGCTTTCTTGAATCTGAAAACCTTTCCTTAACAATTACTGTTTTTTATCTCAACTTTACATTTTTATTTAATTGTTTGGTTACTACGTTCTTGTTAATCAACAATTATATTCCCTTTTGTTTAATTTAATTGAATTAATTAATTAATTGGTATTCATAGATATAGTTCCTGTGGATTCGATCTTTTTATTACTTGACAACGAAACCGTACACTTGCGGATTTCACCCAATCAAGTTTTTGTAGGGGGATGTATATAGCTATCGGCCGCAAAAAAAAAGGGGGGTTTAGATCGGATGTTCGAGTTCATGGCTACACGCCTCCCTTTTCCACCACCGCAGTGAGTTCTTTTCATTTATTCCTTCCATAGTTTTAGATTTTTACATTAGGGACAATGTAAGGTCTAAGCTTGGGGGGGCATTTTTCATTTTTATTTTAATCTTCATTATCATCCATTATCATGCATCTTCTTGTTGCATTTTCACACACATCAATCTCCAGTCATCTCGTTCTAGATTACTTTCACCAATGCAATGTCTTTCCCCCTGAGTTGCTTCACTCTCTTATCCTCAACCCTAACAGGAGTTATTTCATAAGTCAATTTTTCCTTTAATTGTACCGAATCAGGTGCAATGACATGATCAGGACTTGGAATGTATTTTCGAAGTTGTGACACATGGAAAACATTATGGAGATTTGAAAGGAAATGGGGTAAGGCTATTTGGCATGCAACAAGACCTATCCGATGAAGAATTTGATATGGTCCAAGGAATTTTGGAGTGAGCTTTCTAGATTTGAGAACCCGACCGACCCCAGTCATAGGCGTGACTTTCAGAAATACATGTTCTCCTTCTTCAAATTCAAGAGGTTTCCTTCTTTTGTCCGCATAACTCTTTTGTCGACTTTGAGCCGTTTTCATCTTCTCCTGAATCATTTTGACCTTCTCGGTTGCCTGTTGAATGAGATCGGGTCCAACTGTAAGTCGCTCTCCATCTTGATACCAGCATAGAGGTGTTCGACACCTTCGTCCATACAAAGCTTCATAGGGTGCCATCCCTATACTTGAATGATGACTGTTGTTGTAGGTGAATTCTACCAACGGTAAGATTTCATCCCAATAACCAGTTTGCTCTATAGCACAAGCTCTCAGCAGATCCACTAATGACTGGATTGTTCTCTCTGATTGACCATCAGTCTGCGAATGGTATGCAGAACTCAACCATAACTTTGTCCCCATTACTTCTTGAAGACTCTGCCAAAAATTCGATGTAAACCTCGGATCATGGTCAGAAATAATACTTGTAGGTACACCGTGTAGTCTGACAATTTAACCAATGTACAACTGAGTCAACTTTTGCAATGGATATTTGATGTTGATTGGCAAAAAGTGCACTGACTTCGTAAGTCTATCCATGATCACCCATATTAAATCATGACCTCTTTTCGTTCTTGGCTATCCAACAACAAAGTCCATGGCAATGCTATCCCATTTCCATTCGGGAATAGACAAGGGTTGTAAAAATCCTGACGGTCGTTGATGTTCAATCTTTGTCTTTTGACAGACCAAACAAGATGATATGCATCTAGCAATATCCCTTTTCATTCCATGCCACCAAAATAACTTCTTTAAATCTTGGTACATTTTGGTCATTCCAGGGTGCATACTTAATTGACTTGTATGAGCATGCTCAAGTATGTACTTCCTGAGTTCCTCATCTTTAGGCATACAGACTCTACCTTGGAATCTTAAAATTCCATCACTTCCTTCCTCAAGTGTTGATACACCGCCCTGCTTTATCAATTCTCTTTCCTCTTACAGGAACTTATCGACCTTTTGTTTCTCTCGGATATCATCCATTAAGTCATTCTAGATAGTGACCATATTCATGCAGATCTTTCCTGGCATTAGCTCCACAAAAGACCATATGTCTCGGAATTGTTCTATCAAGTCTTTCTCTCTAATCATCATGGCAGAAACACTGACTATTTTCCTACTCAAAGCATCGGCCACCACATTCGCCTTCCCAGGGTGATACTGAAGTTAAAAGTCACAGTCTTTCAGGAATTCCTTCGTTGTTGCATGTTCAACGCTTTCTGGTCGTACATATATTTCAAACTCTTGTGGTCACTGAGGACGTTGAACATCGCTCCATACAGATAATGTCTCCATATTTTCAAGGCAAATACCACAGCAGCTAACTCCAAATCATGCGTTGGGTAGTTCTTCTCATGCACTCGTAATTGTCTTGAGGCATAAGCCACCATTTTTCCACCTTGCATAAGAACGCATCCCAAACCTTGATATGAAGCTTCACAGTACACCTTAAACGGTTTGTTCGGATTAGGCAGAATTAATATGGGTGAAGTAGTTAGTCTCCTTTTCAGCTCTTGGAAACTTCCTTCGCAAGCATCTGTCCATTCGAAAGCCTGATCCTTTCTGGTGAGTTGAGTAAGTGGTCCAGCAATTTTTGAAAATCCTTCGATGAACCTCCGGTAGTATTCGGCTAATCCAACAAAACTTCAGATTTCCATTACCATTGTTGGCCTTTCCCATTATAGCACAACTTCTACCTTGGATAGGTCAACAACAATTCCTTCTTTTGAAATGACATGGCCTAAGAATTTCACTTCGTCTAACCAAAACTCACACTTGGACAATTTAGCGTACAACTCTTTCTCCTTCAGAATTTGAAGAACTATCCTGAGATGTTCAACATGATCCTCATGATTTTGTGAATAGATCAAGATGTCGTTGATGAAAACAACGATGAATCTGTCTAAATAAGGATGAAAGATCCTATTCATATAGTCCATAAAGATAGCAGGCGCATTAGTCACACCAAAAGGCATTACCCAATACTCGTAGTGTCCATAACGAGTACGAAAAGCCGTTTTGGGAACATCTTCCACTTTCACTCTAATCTGGTGGTAACCTGATCGCAAATCAATCTTGGAAAACACAGCCGCTCCTTTTAGTTGGTCCATCAGGTCATCTATCCTTGGCAATGGATACTTGTTCTTGATCGTGACCTTGTTCAATTGACGATAATCCACATATAATCTTGAAGTACTGTCCTTCTTCTTGACCAGTAACACTGGTGCTCCCCGAGGTGATACACTGGGTCTCACGAATTGCTTCTCCAAAAGCTCTTTGAATTGCTTTTTGAGCTCAACTAGCTTAGCTAGTGCCATACGGTAAGGTGCTATGGAAATAGGACTAGCTCTGGGTACAAGGTCAATAGTAAACTCGATTTCCTGCTCTGGTGGCAAACCAGGTATATCTTCAGGGAAAACTTCAGGAAACTCTCGAACTATAGAGATCGCGTCCACATCCACCTCGTTCTTGACCTTCAAAGAAGATAACAACATGTATCCCCAAGCTTCTTCTTGCAAGAAAGCTTTCGCTTGGTTGGCAGTCATAAATCTAGAATTCTCATCCAAAGGAAAAACTATTATTTTTCTAGAACAATCTAAGAAGACATGGTTAGCAGATAACTAATCCATTCCTAAGATTATATCTAATTGGGATAAGGGCAAACAGATCAAATCGACAGAAAAGATTTGACCTTTAACAATTAATGGGTAATTTAAACAGACTTTGGTAGTGACAACGGGTTTAGCAGTTGGAGTTGAAACAATTAAATCAAATGGGAAAGAAGACATAGGCAAACCAAGTCTTTTCACACAGTCATATGAGATGAAAGAATGAGTTGCACCAGAATCGTACAGTACAATTAAAAGATTACCTTCAATGAGACCTTCTCCTTGTATAAGATCTTTGGATTCGGAGGCTTCGGCACCACTCAGGGTATAAACCCGACCTCCAGCCTGTGGTTTAGAGGTCCTAGCATCGTTGATGGAAGGTTCCGTCTTGGCTTGATTACATTCACAGGAAACATGCCCCAGTTTCCCACACCTAAAGCAGATGATCCCTTTCATAGTGCAGTCTCTAGTGTAGTGCTCCTTTCCACACTTCATGCACCTCGGCATAGATGCCGCATTCTGACCCGTCTTTCTTGGACTTCCAGTTAGACTTCCACCCGGTGATCTTTGCTGTTGATTTCCAGATGGTCTGGAATAGGGTTTCTTTTGATAATGACCAGTACCACCACTTCCTCCTCTTTGGGACTGAATTGGCTCAAAGTTTCTGTTTCTCGCCTCACGTGCCTGGTCCACACTTTCCACTTGGCAGCATGTATCAAGTAGCTCAGAAAATTGAGTAATCTTCAGAGTTATGACGGCTCTCTTCACATCATGTCTCAGACCTTCTTCAAATTTTTTGCACTTCCAAGCTTCATTAGGCTGGTGTTGGAAGTAAGTTGAGAACCTCGACATGCTCTCAAACTTAGCAGCATATTCACTCACAATCATACCTCCCTGTCACAAAGTTAGAAATTCCATTTCCCTTACGTGTCTAGTACTTTTAGGGAAATACTTGTTCAAGAACCTTTCTTTGAATACTTCCTAAGTTATCGCCCTATTTTCAGCTTGCAGCAATCTTTGCTCTCCGGCCCACCAGTATTCAACATCTCCTATCAGCATAAATGCAGCATAGGTCACCTTTCGATCATTGGCACAGTTCATGCCAACAAATATCTTTTCTAGCTCTTGGATCAAAAGCGTAGCTTTCTCTGGATCAAATTCTCCTTTGAACTGCGGAGTGTTAGCACGACGAAATCCCTCTAAGTTCTGAGTATCAGTCGTAGCTTCCAGCTATTGTGCAACTCTTGCTTTTTGCTGAGCCGTTTGCTGATTTTGCTGTAACATTGCTTCAACCATTTTCTGTATCGCTTCTATCGTAACAACCATATCACCTCTACAAGCCATAGTTCTTTTCAAATCAAACTACACAAAATACAGAGAAAATTCAGATGTATCCTTGCAGAATAACAAGCATAAAGAATCACAAAGAGTCACACAACACAAACAAGACAGTCCAAAACCACATGACCCAAAAGAAAACATAAACCGGGAGCTCTGATACCAAGACATTGTAACACCCCTTTTTCATATAAGTAGCCGCGAAGAAGGGACGTCGCACTATAACTATAATACTATGAAACATAAAGCGAAATACGTTATATTGAATGCAGAAATAACAATTGTTTTTAAACTCATAGTCCCGATTCATTTTATGGTTATTTAAGTTCGTTTACGAATGTCAATTTATTTTTTTTGGTTAAAATTGTAAATTATTACCAAGTGGCGTTAAAAGAGTTAAGTTAAATCCATCACGTATAGAGATCATAAATAAGACAGTTGCATTAAATAAAGTCTAGCAACGTAAGAAAAACCATACACAATATATATATATATATATATATATATATATATATATATATATATATATATATATATATATATATATATATATATATATATATATGAAATAACCTATTTAATTACATTTCCAAAATGTACAAAAAGCAAAACATGTACCCACCCAAAGATATAAAAGTATACCCCAGCATGTACAGCAAAACCTCAGGCTTCCCAAAAAGATAGACGGTTAGCCATCAGTGGCTACCAATAGTATCAGCTCCTATGACTGACGAAAAAGACCATAGTCGGGTCCTCCTCAGGGTCCTCTTCGTCCGAGGAAACTTCCATCGAAACGACAGAGCAACGGCCAGGAGCCCGAGCAGTGGACAAGAAGGAGTCATCACATGAGGTGTAGTACATATCAGCCCACATGTCCCTAACGGGCATGTAAAACTCCAACCAGACAAAAGTATGAAAATAAAAAATGGAGGCATCATAACGACCCCATGCAAGGGAGACCGTCAGCTCCCCATGATATACACAGCGATCTGTCTGCATGTTAATGTGCCAGCAATCAGGACCTCCGTGAAAGTTGATCCGCACGTAGCCAAAGAAACCACGGGGGGGCGATGACATCCACAAACAACTTCAGTCATAGTCTAGCCAGAAGCCTAGAAACTCGGGAGCTTCCTTATCTTCTTCATGAACATCTTCTCAAAAGCACACGATCCAACCAGAATACAAAAATAAAAGAATTACAGAAAGAGGTGAGACACCCAGCTTCCAGTACCAGAATGGCAGCAAGAAAATAGAACGACACTAGACGCCCTCATATAACACAGTTCATACATTTAATTATAGTAACAATAGAAATTAACAATAAGCACAAAGTAAAAATTAATAACAGTAAGTATTATGAACAACAAACAGAAAAGTCTCAATAGTTCAAGCATTAAATAATTATTGCAATTTTAATAGTAAACCTATTTTACAGTTATAGATGCTCATGCTCAATGAATCATGTGACTGACAATTCACAATGCAAAAAGGGTACGAAAAAGTTCCTACTTCATGGAGCTAGACATAAACATTTTCGGAGTGAATGATCAAGAAGTAATGCCAGTATATCGTTAGCCTTAAAAATATAGTGTGCTTCATCTCATAAAATGTTTGCGCAATGGCTTATACGTGGCACCTCAACAGTTGATCGCGATATATGACAGCGTCCCAGTCAGGATCGTCGGTGTGTCGCATTGGTCTATCCCACAGCCCCAGTGGAGCTACCACTGTCTATTGTGAGACACCCACACCCCGACGCCCCCAGGGTCAACAACATATGACACTTACGCTTAGTCTACTCGCACCCACACAAAGGTATTATTCAAACTCCTAGGCACACATAGCCTTTATAACAATGTCCAACGGATAACACATATGCATGACGACGCAATGTCAAATCATGTATGCTTATCATAATCATATCACTATGGTACATAAACACATATATACACATACATTTTAATTTCTCAATATCAACACATCATGGTATTCTCAATATCAATATATAATCATGCATTGCTCATTAATTCTCACAAGTACATGTCAACAATTGTTTTGCCCACATAGGGGTCCTCGATAGCATAGAATTAATTTCCATGCCAACATATATTTCAAGTGTTTATCCACTACACCAAATCCATATTATGAATTTCCTTTTTCAAAGTCTTATGCTTGATTAGGTATAACAAATTTTAGGTAAATTGCCCCTTCAAAACCGTGGCCCTCTAAGGTAAATTGCCCCTTCAAGTATTTTATGCATGTCTCTAAATTCTTAAGTCTCCAAAGATTTATCAAGGCTTCAATTACCCCTAATTTTGTCTCTAAAAACCGTAGCCTTCATGGTCTTCAAGGTCTTATGTTTCTTTCCATTTTTGTGTATTAGTTACCTTAATATCCATTTACTTAAATTTTAGTTCATCAAGGTCAATCCATTCCCTTCTTGTCTAAGCCAAAACCGTGGCCATCATTAGGTCTTCAAGTCCAACATTTCTTTCCATTTATATACACTAGTTATATTAATATTAATCCACTTGCATTTTTTGTTCATCAAGATCAATCCATTTCCTTTTTTATTAAGGTCAAAACCGTGGCTTTAAGTTGGGTTAACAATCCCTTAAAATTTTTTATCTCAAAATTCCAATTTCAAAGCCAAAATCTTCTCAAAATTGTGGCTTCCATGTTAGGGTAAGGAACTCCACATTTCCCATTTAACAACCTAACATGATCAAGCTTATTTAACACTTACAATCTATTCAAAATCACAAATCAAACATTGGTCAAATTCAAGAACACATAAATAAACAAAAATCACAAAATACATGAACACACAATGGTTCCCTCACCACCAAAATTGGTTGAAGTGAGTAGTCTGCCTCTTACCTAAGGAAGAACAAACGAAAATGATTCCTCCAAGCTTCTAGGTGAATTCGGTCTCAAGGGTTCTAAGAACCCTAATTTTTCAACCATCAAAATCAACCATTAGACATGGAAAAGAATAGATCCATGGTCACCCAAGAAGCCATGGAAGACGAAAATGAGAAGAAAAGAGAAGAAAGGTTGAAGCTTGACCTTAAAGATGGAGACTTTGTCTTGGAAGGCAATGGAGAAAAGTTGAGTTTTTGAAGAAACTTTGTGAATGAAAGTTGTAGAGGGGATGAAGATGAGTAAGGAAATGTTATTTGTGAAGAGAAGAAGTGAAGAAAATGGTGGAGAAGAGGTTGCAAACCGTGGCCTTGGTGGAGTGTAGAGAGAAGGAGGGAAAGGAAGAAGATTAGGTTTTTAGAGAGATAAGTAATTAGGTTAGAAATGAGATAGTTTGGAGTGTTTAGGTTAAGTGAATGAGTGAAAATTTTCCCTCCTTGGGCCAAGGTTAGCCATGACATTGAGAGAGAGAAGAGAGGGAATTTGTGGCTTCTCATGTAAGCCAAGGGCAATGTAGTCTTTAGTTGGTCAAAGCTTCTCAAAGAAGCTTCAATTATAATACTATAAATTTGAATTAAAGTAGGTTTGATTAGACTTAAAGTAGATTGCATTAGGATAATGTGATAGGATTTTTAATACATGTTATTATCCAATGGATAATAGTTACAGTCGACAGAAGTCAGTATTAATTAATCTGACAGATAAATTTTTCGTAGTATTTTATTATTTTATCTGTTTGAGATTTTCTCAAAAAATATGAAACCTCGTAAACTGTGTCCAGCCTCGGGTTTAGTAAGATCCCCTATTGACGTTTCCACAGATCAAGGTTCTTAGAGAAAATATCTCATTTCCCCGTCTCCGCTCAGTGCGCATGCAAAACGAGGAATATATTAAAATATTTAACGTTTTTGGAAAATCCCAAAAAATTACCAAAAATCACAATTATTATGAAACAACTATTCGTCATAAAAATTTCCAACATTCGGAATGTCACAGTCGTTTTCCAGACTCTGTCCAATGTGCACGCAAAACAAGAAATATATTAAAATATTCTGCGTTCTCAGAAAAATCCAAAAAAATTTCAGAAAATCACAAATATTATAAAATGAATATTTATAATCAAATAAATAAATTTTGGGGTGTTACAAGGAACATACAATTAATGAACATACATGATGTACATTGAGTCGTCATGCACATGTGAATGTCTGTTGGACTTTGTTGGAAAAGCGATGTGTGCCTAGGAGATTGAATTACACCTTAGTGCGGGTGCAATTAGACTAAGCATGGGTCATAGTGGTTGACCTTGGGGGCGTTGGGGTGCGGGTGTCTCACAATAGACAATGGTAGCTCCACTGGGGCCGTGGGATAGACCGATGCAAACACACCGACGATTCGGACTAAGACGTTGTCCTATATCGTGATCAATTATTGAGGTGCCATGTATAAGCCATGTTGCACAAAATATTATTTTTATGAGAAAACACTTTATTTTAAGGCTAACGAAATACTGACATGACTCCTTGATCATTCTCTCCGAATGTTGATCTCTAGCTCCATGGAGTAGGATTTTGGTACCATATGCATTAAGCATTGTCAGTCTCACATTCCATCTGGCATGAATACTTACACTATTAAATTATCTTCTTTACTGTTGTAATAATGGTTTGATTGTTGAGTTGTTGATTGCTGGAAATATTTGTGTTGTTTATCTTTTATTGCTCATTTTCCTTACTATTACTGTTGCTTTTCCCTTACTGCTTATTTTTATTATTACTGTTGATGATTATTTGTGCTATAATGCTAAGTGGGCGTCCAGTGCCGTTTGCAAAGAAGAGGAAGCACATAAGTTTCTTGCCTTCTAGCCTGATCACGATTAGAGCTTGCTTGAAGATGTCGTCACGTCCACGCCAATTTTTGGGTTACGCAAGGATGACCTTCCATGGAGGACCAGATTGTTGGCATATAAACTTGAGCATGGACCTTTGAATTTACCACGGGGTGTAACACCCCAAAATTTATTTATTTTATTATAAATATTCATTTTATAATATTTGTGATTTTTGAAAATTTTTCTGAGAACGCGAAATATTTTAATATTATTCCTCATTTTGTGTGCAAACTGAGCGAAGCTGGGGAAATGCAATATTTTTCCCGAGAACCTTGATCTGTGGAAATGTCGATGGGGGATCTTACTAAACCCGAGGTCAGACACGATTTACGAGGTTTCATATTTTTCAAGAATTTTATCTGATAAAATAATGAATCATTGTGTGATTTTTATCCGCTAGATAATTAGTACTGACTTTTGTCAACTTTAACAATTGTCCATTAGATAATAGCATGTGTTATAAATTCTATCACATTATCTTAAAGTAATTCACTTTATGTCTAATCAAATCCACTTTAATTCAAATATAATCTATTTTAATCAAAACTTTTTTGAGAATCTTTGACCACTAAATGATGAAATTGTCCTAAGCTTGTTGAAGAAGCCACTCAACCCCTCCTCTCTCTCCTATTGCCGTGGCAATGTAGCCCTTGGGGAAGCAAAAAAATTTTGCTTCCTACACTTAACACACTTATCACATTTCACCAAGTTTTCACTCATTTCATCTATCATTTTCTCTCTCTTCAAGTTCATCTTCCATTTTTCTCTAACTTCTCTCTTCTTCTTCTCCTTCACTCCCACAGTTTTGCAGCCCAATATTAGTGATCATTTTTCATTTTCTCACTTCACCAACACCATTTCTATATTCCTTTCATTATTCTCTACATTTCCTATTTGAAAATCTTCTTAAAAATCCATCATCTTCTTCACCATTTTTCCAAGAACAAAGCTTGAGGGTTTAAGGTAAAGCTTCTATTTTTCTTTCTCCTTCTCTTCATTTTTGTGTTCCATGGTCACATTGGTGACCAAAGATTCATCTTTTCCAAGCTTGGTTGTTGATTCTTTGAGTTTGGTTTTCTAGGTTTCTTGGAGAGCCAAAATCGAATCCACCAAGAAGCACTCCAAGGAGGTGATTTCGTGTTCTTCCTTTAGGTAAGAGGGAGATTTACTCACTTCAACCATTATTGATGGTGAGAAGACCTTTGTGTGGTAGTTAATGGAGATATACATATTGGATGCTTACTTTATTTGATGGTTTTTCATGTCTATGTATTCTTGATTGAGATTAGTGATTGAATGCTTGTTAATGTTAGATTTAATGAATGAAAAATTTGAGGGTTTACTACCCTATTGAGAGGCCATGGTTTGGCCATGAATTTTAAGGGTTGGATTTGATTTTGTGTAAAATAAGACTTATGCAATTGAATGTTGAAAGATTGATGCATGAAATAGAACAAGGTTTGGAACCTTAATGACTTAGGGAGGCCATGACCTCTAAAGGAATTTTTGGAGTTCAAGTGATGCTTTGATGCATCTTTGGGAACTAAGAATTTAGACATTAGTAATTCATAATGAGATGGAAGAAATTGATTGAGGAATGAATATTAAGAGGGCCATGATTTTGAAGGGCTCCTTAACCCAAAATTCTCATAATTGATCAAGACTTAGTACATTAAGAGTGTTGGATTCATAATGTGAAATTGTGGTATGTGTTGAAACATATATATATATATATATATATATATATATATATTGATATTATATATATATATATATATATATATATATATATATGATTGATTGGAGGATTGGTTTTATGTTATTGTGAGTCCATATGTGGAACTAAGTACCTGTGAATTGTACTTGATGAAATTATGGCATGATATTGTTGAGAATTGTCTATATACCATTATAATTTGTTCCATGAGAAATACTTGTTGATGAATATGCATGTGATGCATTGTCTATGAGGAACATATCATTAATACACATACATGATGTAAATTAAGTCATCATGTATATGTGATGTCCATTGGACTTTATTGAGAAAGGTGATGTGTGCCTAGGAGATTGAATAACACCTTTGTACGGGTGCGAGTAGACTAAGCATAGGGTCATAGTGGTTGACCTTGGGGGCGTCGGGGTGCGGGTGTCTCACAATAGACAGTGGTAGCTCCACTAGGGCCTTGGGATAGATCGATGCAAACACACTGACGATCCTGACCGAGACGCTGTCCTATATCACAATCAACTATTGAGGTGTCATGTATAAGCCATATTGCGCAAATATTTTTATGAGATGAAGCACTTTATTTTTAAGGCTAACGAGATACTGGCATGACTCCTTGATCATTCTCTCTGAAATGTTGATGTCTAGCTCCATGGAATAGGATTTTTGGTACCATAATGCATTATGCATTGTCCATTGTCAGTCTCATATTTCATTAAGCATGAGTACTTATGACTGTTGAATTATCTGCTTGTACTATTGATATAATTATTTGATTCAATAAGTTGCTTACTGCCTGAGATTCTGTTGTTATTTCTCTTTTACTGCTTACTTGATTATTACTATCGATAATAGTATGTGTTGTAATGTTATGTGGGGGTCCAGCGCCGTTCTGTTTACTTACTGTCATATTAGTAATGAAAGCTAGGTGTCTCACCTCTTTTCTGTATATCTGTACTTTTATTTTAAATTATGTGCTTCTGAGAAGACGCTCACGAGGAAGAAAAGGAAGCATCTGAGTTTCTTGGCTTCTGGCCTGATTACGACTAGTGTTAATTGAAGATGTCTTCACGTTTGTGCCGATTCTTGGGTTACGCAAGGATGACCTTTCCCGGTCGTCCAGACTGTTGGAATATAAACTTGAGCATGGATCGTTGCATCTATCACGGGGAGCTGACTGTGTCTTTAGCCTGGGGTCGCTATGATTCGCCTGTCTTTGATTTTATAGCTTTTGTCCATTTAGAGTTTTATTTGTCTATTAGAGATTTGTGGGATGACATTTATTATACCCCACAAGAGGACTCTTTCCTCTCTACTGCTTGAGCTTCTGCTCGAAATTCAGTCACTCCAATGGCAATTTCATCAGATGAGGAGGACCATGCTACAGTCCCTTCTTGTCAGTCCTAGGGGCTGATACTGTCAGTGGCTACTGATGGCTATCTATTTATCTTTTTGGGAAGCTTGACGTTTTACTAATTTGATGGGATGTATATGTTGTAAACATCTTGGGTGGGTAAAGTCCTTTACTTTTTGTATATTTTGATGATGAAACTACATAGGCTTGTTGCATATAATATTATATATATAATATGAATGTATGATTTTCAATTCCATGTCGATTTTCCATTATATCTACAATTATCATTACCTCTTCAAAAAAAAAATAATACATACAACTATTTTAATACTCGATTAATACATACTAAGGATTGGAAATGGTTATTTAAAGGTTAACAATGAACTGGGTCTTTATCTATGATTACTTTTTTTCCGCATTTTATTTCACATTACTATGGTGTGACGCTTCTTATTCTCCTAGAAAAAGGGGCGTTATACGGGGAGCTGACGGTGTCTTTAGCTTGGGGTCGCTATGACCTGCCTGTCTTTGATTTCACTGCCTTTGTTCACTTCGAGTTTTACCTACCCGTTAGGGATTTGTGGGATGACCTTTATTACACCCCACGAGATGATTCCTTTCTTTCTACTGCTCAGGCTTCTGCCTGAAATTCGGTCGCTCCGATGATGATCTCATCTAACGAGGAAGACCCTAAGAAGGATCCTACTACGGTTCCTTCTCGTCAGTCTTAGGGGTTGATACTGTCAGTAGCTACTGATGGCTATCCGTATATCTTTTTGGAAAACCTAATGTTTTGCTATTTTGATGGGATGTAAATTTGTATTCATCTTGGGGTGGGTAAAGCCTTTTACTTTTTATAAATTTGATGATGTAATTAAACAAGCTGATGTAATTATATATATATATATATATATATATATATATATATATATATATATATATATATATAATGTATGGATGCATGTTTTCCTTTTATGTTGATTTTGTTTACTGTAGCTACGTTTTACTATTCTCTCATCACTACAACAAAAAAAAATTTATATATCTATATTTCAATACTCGACTAATACAAACTTACGATTGAAAATGTTCATTCATATATTAAAAATGAACTGGGTCTTAATTTATGATTTAATTTATATTTTTTGCATTTTTGTTTCACTCGCTTTACTATGGTGTGACGTTCCTTCTTCTCCCGGAAAAAAGGCGTTACATTGTCTTGGTATCAGAGCCTCGGTTTAAGTTTTGTTTTGGGTCTTGTGATTTTGGACTGTCTTGTTTGTGTTGTGTGATTCTCTGTGTTCGGTATTCCGAAAGGATACATCTGACTTTTCCCTGTGTTTTGGATAGCTTGACTTGAAAAAGACGATAAGACTCGTAGAGGAGATATGACTGCAGCGATTGAGGCGATTCAAAAGATGGCTGAGGCAATGCTGCAACAGAACCAACAGACTACTCAACAGTAATAGAGTGTTGCACAATAGTTGGAAGCTACTGCAGATGCTCAAAACTTGGCTAAATTTCATCGCACTAACCCTCCATAATTCAAGGGAGAATTTGATCCAGAGAAGGCTAGTCTTTGGATCAAGGAGCTAGAGAAGATATTCACGGGTATGAATTGTGCTAATGACAAGAAGGTGACTTATGCTGCATTTTTGTTGGTTGGAGATGCAGAGGACTGGTGGACTGGAGAGATTGCTGGAAACTGAAGGCCGAGTAATTACTTGGGAGGTATTCAAAGAGAAATTCTTGGAGAAATATTTCCCTGCCAGTGCCAGACATGCTAAAGAGATGGAGTTTCTTGGTTTGTGACAAGGGAATATGACTGTAAGTGAGTATGCTGCAAAGTTTGAGAGCTTGTCGAGATTCTCAACTTATTTTCAACACCATCCGAACGAGGTATGGAAATGTCAGAAGTTTGAAGAAGGGTTGAAGCATGATGTGAAGAGAGCTATTATAACTTTAAAGATCAACCAATTTTCAGAGCTACTTGATACGTGTGGCCGGGTAGAAGACCTAGACCAAGCGCGGGACATGAGGAACTGCAACTTTGGACCTTTTCAGTCCCAGATAGGAGGAAGCAGCAATGCTAATCATTATCAGAAAAGTCCTATCCAAGACCACCTGGAAATCAGCAACAACAACCACAAGGTGGAAGTCCTAGTGGGAGTCTGGGTAGAACTGCCCAAACTATGGCGTTTACGCCAAGATGCATGAAGTACAGGAAGGAGCACTACACGAGGGATTGCACTATTGAAGGAATCATTTGCTTCAAGTGTGGAAAGCCTAGACATGTTTCCCACAACTGTAATCAAGCAAAGGCAGAGCTGACAGTCAATGCTGCAAGAGCTGCGAAGCCATACGCAGGAGGTGGGGTTTATACCCTAAGTGGAATTGAAGCCTCTAAATCTGAAGATCTTATACAAAGAGAAGGTCTCATAGAGGGTAATCTTTTAACTGTACGGTATGAATCTGGGGTAACCCATTCTTTTATTTCCTATGATTGTGTGAAAAGACTTAGTTTACCTGTGTCTCCTTTACTTTTTAACTTAAATGTTTCAACCCTTACTGCTAAACCTATTATTACTACCAAAGTCTGTCTAGATTGTCCTTTGATTGTTAAAGGTTGAGTCTTTTCTGTTGATTTGATCTGTTTACCTCTTTCCCAGCTAGACATAATCTTAGGAATGGATTGGTTATCTTCTAACTATGTCCTATTAGATTATTCTAGAAAAACCATAGTTTTCCATTTGGATGAGAGTTCTAGATTTTTGACGGTCAACCAAGTAAAAGCTTTCTTTAAAGAAGGAGCTTAAGGATACATGCTATTGTCTTCTTTAAAAGTCGAGAATAAGGCAGATGTGAATGTAATTCCAGTGGTTAGAGAGTTTCTCGAAGTCTTTCCTGAAGATGTACCTGGTTTACCGCCAGAGTGGGAGATAGAATTTGCCACTGACCTTGTGCCGGGAGCTGGTCATATTTCTATAGTACCCTACAAAATGTCACTAGCAGAGCTAGTTGAACTCAAGAAGTAATTGGAAGAGCTCTTGGAGAAACAATTTGTTAAACCCAGTGTATCCCCATTGGGAGCACTGGTACTGCTAGTCAAGAAGAAGGATGGTACTTCACGATTGTGTGTAGACTACCGTTAGTTGAACAAAGTCACAATCAAGAATAAGTATCCACTTCCAATAATAGATGACTTGATGGATCAGTTGAAGGGAGCAGTGGTGTTTTCTAAGATCGACCTGCGATCGGGTTACCATCAGATCAGAGTAAAGGTGGAAGACATTCCCAAAACAGCTTTTCGTAGTCGTTATGGACACTACGAGTATCTGGTGATGCCTTTTGGTGTGATGAATGCACCTGCTATATTCATGAACTATATGAATACGATCTTTCATCCTTATTTGGACAGATTTATTGTTATCTTCATCGACGATATCTTGATCTACTCTCAAAATCAAGAGGATCATGCTAAACACCTTAGCATAGTTCTTAAGATTCTGAAAGAAAAGCAGTTGTACGCCAAATTGTCAAAGTTTGAATTTTGGCTGGACAAGGTTAAGTTTTTAAGTCATGTGATCTCAGAGGAAGGGATTGTTGTAGACCCGTCGAAAGTGGAAGCTGTTTTGCAATGGGAAAGGCCGAAAACAGTGACAGAAATTTGAAGCCTTGTGGGATTAGCTGGCTATTACTGGAGGTTCATTGAAGGATTCTTTAAGATAGTTGTACCTCTCACTCAACTCATGAGAAAGAATCAAGCCTTTGAGTGGACGAATGCTTGCGAAAAGAGTTTTCAAGAGCTGAAAAGGAGACTAACTACTTCACCAGTGTTACTTCTGCCTGACCTTAATGAACCATTGGAAGTGTATTGTGATGCTTCATACTAAGGATTAGGGTGTGTCCTAATACAAATCGGAAAAGTGGTAGCTTATGCATCAAGACAGTTACGAGTACATAAGAAGAACTACCCAACACATGACTTGGAGTTAACTGCTGTTGTATTTGCTTTGAAGATATGGAGGCATTTTCTTTATGGAGCAACGTTCAATGTCTTTAGCGATCACAAGATCTTGAAGTATCTGTATGATCAAAAAGAGTTGAATATGAGGCAGCGAAGGTGGTTAGAATTCCTAAAAGATTATGATTTTCAACTTCAATACCACCCTAGAAAGGCAAACGTTGTGGCAGATGCTTTAAGTAGGAAAATGATCAATGTTTCTACTATGATGATTAAAGAAAAGGATTTGATAGAACAATTCAAAGAAGTATAGTCTTTTGTGGAATTGACACCTGGGAAGATTTGTATGAACATGGTCACAACCTCAAATGACTTAATGGAAGATATTTGAGAAAAGTAGAAAGTTGATAAGTTCTTACAAGAAGGAAGGAAATTGATGAAACAAGGTGGTGCAACGACCTTAGAGGAAGGAAATGATGGAATTTTAAGATTCAGAGGTAGAGTTTGTGTGCCTAAGGATCACGAGCTTAGGAAGTACATTCTTGAACATGCTCACACAAGCAAGTTCTGTATGCACCTAGGAATAAATAAGATGTACCAAGAATTGAAGAAGCTATTTTGGTGGCACAAGATGAAGAGAGATATTGCTAGATGTGTATCTTCCTGTCTAGTTTGTCAGAAAGTGAAGGTTGAACATCAAAGACCGTCTGGAATGTTACGACCCTTAACTATTCCTAAATGGAAACGGGATAGTATTGCGATGGACTTTGTTGTTGGATTACAAAGACCAAAAAGGGTCACGATTCGATATGGGTAATTATCATCGACTCACGAAGTCAGCACATTTCTTGCCGATCAACATAAGGTATTCAGTGGATAAGTTGACTCAGTTGTAAGTTGGTGAAATTGTCAGACTACATAGTATACCTACAAGTATCATTTTTGATAGAGATCCAAGATTCACGTCAAAGTTTTGGCAAAGTCTTCAAGAGGCGATGGGAACGAAGCTACGTTTAAGTTCTGCATATCATCCATAAATTAATGGTCAAACAAATAGGACAATTCAATCATTGGAAGATTTGCTCAGAGCTTATGCTTTGGGACAAACTGGAAGTTGGGATGAAATTTACCATTGGTAGAGTTCACCTACAACAACAGTTATCGCGAAGGTGTAGAACACCTCTATGTTGGTACCAAGATAGTGAGCGACTTACTGTTGGACCTGACCTCATACAACAAACAACTGAGAAAGTGAAGATGATTCAAGAGAAGATGAGGACGGCTCAAAGTCGATAAAAGAGCTATGCGGACAAAAGGAGAAAACCTCTTGAATTTGAAAAAGGAGAGCATGTGTTTTTGAAAGTCACACGTACGATTAGGGTCAGTTGAGTTCTTAAGTCTAGAAAGCTTACTCCAAAATTCCTTGGACCTTACCAAATTCTTCGTCGGGTGAGTCCAGTTGCTTATCAAATAGCCTTACTAACTTTTCTTTCAAATCTTCATAATGTCTTTCATTTGTGACAACTTCAAAAATATATTCCTAGCCCTGATCATGTTATAGCACCTGATACGGTGCAATTAAAGGAAAACTTGACTTCTGAGACATCTCCTGTAAGTATTGAGGATTGGAAGGTGAAGCAACTCAGAGGGAAACACATCTCATTAGTAAAAGTGATATGGAAAGAGACAACCAGAGATGCAACTTGGGAGCTTGAAGACAAGATGAAGGAGCAATACCTACAACTATTCTAAGGTATGAAAATTTTGAGGACGAAATTTCTATTTGAAGGGGAGAGTTGTAACACCTTGAAAATTTATAATTTTATGATAAATAGTCATTTTCTAATATTTGTGATTTTTGTGAATTTTTCTGAGAACGTGGAATATTTTAATATTATTCCTCATTTTACATGCAAACTAAGCTGAACCGGGAAATGAGATATTTTCCCGAGAATCTTGATCTGTGGAACTGTCGATGGGGGATCTTACTAAATCCGAGGCTGGACACGATTTACGAAGTTTTACGTTTTTTAAGATTTTATCTGATAAATAAAAATTACTGTGTATTTTATTATCCGTTGGACAATTACTACTGACTTCTGTCAGCTGTGACAATTGTCCATTGGATAATAACATGTGTTAGAAATCCTATCACCATATCCTAATGTAATCCACTTTATGTCTAATTAAATCCACTTTAATTCAAAAATACTATATTATAATCAAGCTTCTCATGGAAGCTTTGACCACAAAAGACTAAAATGCCCAAAGCTTGTAGGAGAAGCCACTAACCCTCTCCCTCTCTCCTCATTGCCGCGGCAATTGGTGCCCAAGGGGAAGCAAATTTTGCTTCCCACACTTATTACCCTTCATCCAAAATTTACACTCATTTTCTACTATCACTTTTCTCTCTCTTCATTTTCTCTTCTCACATTTTTGTCTCTTCTTCTTCCTCTTCCTTTTGTCTCCATGGTTTGCAGCCCCATTGGAGACCATTTTCATTTTCTTGTTTCACCATTACCATTACTACATTTCTCTTCTCATTCTCAACATTTTCTCTTTGGTGATTTTCTCTCAAATCCATCATTTTCATAATCTACTTTCAAGAACAAAGCTTGAAGCTTTGAGGTAAAGCTTCCATCTTTCTTTCTTTCTCTTATTATTTTCATGTTCTTTGGCCACTTTAGTGACTAAGGATTCATCCTTTTCAAACCTTGGTTGTTGATTTCACAAGTTTGATTTCCTAGGGTTTAGTGGAGCTCTTGGCCGAAATCTTCCAAGCACATCTAGGAGGTGATTTTTGTATTCTTCCTTTAGGTAAGAAGGAGATTTACTCACTTCAACCATTATTGGTGGTGAGGAGACTTTTGTGTGGTTGTTGATGGAGAAATCTATAATGGATTGCTCACTTTGTTTGAATGTTTCTCATGTTTGTGTGTTCTTGATTGAGACTAAAATGTTGGTTGTTTTGAATGTATTAATGATGTTAGAATGCTTGGATTTAATGGATGGAAAATTTTAGGATTTACTACCCTATTGAGGAGGCCACAGTTTTGGCCAAAAATTTTAAGGGTTTGAATTGATTTTGTGTAAAATGAAAACTATGCAATTAGACATTAAAAGATTGATGCTTATAATGAAAGAAATTGATTTAGTAATGGTCCTTGAGAGGCCACGGTTTTGAAGGGTTTCCTTGATAAAAAATTTGTGAAATAAATCAAGACTTTGGAGCTTAAGAATGATGGACACATAATGTGATATTATGGTATGTGTTGAACCATGCATATGAAATGTTGATATTTAGAATGGATTGTATGAAATTGTGAGTCCATGTGTGAGACTAGGTACTTGTTGATATGTACTTGATTATATGCCATTGTGGTACGATCCATGAGAAACATATATTGTTAATGAATATGGATGATAAGCATTGTGTTATGAGGAACATACAATTGATGAACATACATAATGTACATTAAGTCATCATGCACATGTGAATGTCCATTGGACTTTGTTGGAAATGCGATGTGTGCCTAGGAGAATGAATTACACCTTAGCGCGAGTGTGAGTAGACTAAGCATGGGTCATAGTGGTTGACCTTGGGGGCGTCGGGGTGTGGGTGTCTCACAATAGACAGTGGTAGCTCTATTCGGGCCGTGGGATAGAACGATGCAAACACACCGATGATCTGGACCGAAACGATGTCCTATATCGCGATCAATTGTTGAGGTGCCATGTATAAGCTATGTTGCGCAAAATATTATTTTTATGAAAAAGCACTTTATTTTAAGGCTAACGAGATACTGACATGACTCCTTGATCATTCTCGCCGAATGTTGATGTCTAGCTCCATGGAGTAGGATTTTGGTACCCTATGCATTAAGCATTGTCCATCTCATATTCCATCTAGCATGAATACTTACACTGTTAAATTATCTTCTTTACTGTTGTAATAATGATTTGATTATTGAGCTGTTGACTGCTGGAAACATTTGTGATGTTTATGTTTTATTGCTCATTTTCCTTACTATTACTTACTATTGCTTTTCCCTTACTGCTTATTTTTATTATTACTATTGATGAATATTTGTGTTGTAATGCTAAGTGGGCGTCCAGCTTTGTTCTGTTTTCTTACTGCCATATTGGTATTGAATGTTGGGTGTCTTACCTCTTTCCTGTACCTCTACATTTTGGTTTTATTTATACGCTTCTGAGAAGACATTTACGAAGAAGAGGAAGTGCTTGAGTTTCCTGGCTTCTGGCCTAATCCCGATTAGAGCTTGCTTGAAGATGTCATCACATCCACGCCGATTTTCGGGTTACGCACGGATGACCTTCCATGGAGGACCAGATTGTTGGCATATAAACTTGAGCACAGACCGTTGCATTTACCACGGGGAGCTGACGATGTCTTTAGCTTGGGGTCACTATGACCCGCCTGTCATTGATTTCACTGCCTTTGTTCACTTAGAGTTTTACCTACCCGTTCGGGATTTGTGGAATGACCTTTATTACTCCCCATGAGATGATTCCTTTCTTTCTACTACTCGGGCTTCTACCTGAAATTTGGTCGCTCCAATGATGATCTCATCTGACGAGGAAGACCCAGAGGAGGATCATGCTACGGTTCCTTCTCGTCAATCTTAGGGGCTGATACTGTCAGTAGCTACTGATGGCTATCTGTATATCTTTTTGGGAAGCCTAACGTTTTGCTATTTTGATGGGATGTAAATTTGTAATCATCTTGGGGTGGGTAAAGCCTTTTACTTTTTTGTAAATTTGATGATGTAATTAAAGACGCTGATGTAATTATATATATATATATATATATATATATATATGGATGCATGTTTTCCTTTCATGTTGATTTTGTTTACTATAGCTACGTTTTACTATTCTCTCATCATTACAAAAAAAATATATATACCTATATTTCAATACTCGATTAATACATACTTATGATTGAAAATGTTCATTCATATATTAAAAATGAACCGAGTCTTAATTTATGATTTAATTTATATTTTTCACATTTTTGTTTCACTCGTTTTCTATGATGTGACATTCCTTCTTCTCTCGAAAAAAGGGGCATTACACCTCTCTCCTCTATGTGACCCCACGGTTTTGGGGCGAAAAGATGACACAAAATTGTCATATTTTCACTTAAAACAATTTTCACCTTTTATTCAAAAAGTTTTCTATCACTTTCTCTCTCAACCTTTTCTTTTCTCTCACTTTTTCTCCTCTCACATTTTCTCTTCTTCCTTTCCTATCCAAACCCACAGCTGCACCCTCTTCCTCCACCCTCTATGTTTGCTTAATTTCAAGCAATCACCTTGCTTGAAACTACATCTCATTTGAAGCTTTTCTTTCTTGTTGGAACTATCTTCAAAAACTCACATTTCCTCTCATTTTCTCTCCATTCCTATGACCAAACCCACCATTTTTTGCCATCCAAGCTTGCTTGCTCAACCAACCTTATTTCTTGCATCTACTCATCACCTTGAAGTTTTTTCCTTTTGTGACCATCACTTGATTCTTCTATCTTCATCTTCTTCCATAAAGCCCTAAAACTTGAAGCTTTGAGGTAAAATTCTTGATTTTCTATTCTCCTTCCTCCATTTTCATGATTCTTGGTCACCTTGGTGATCAAGGACTTCTCTTTTCATGTTTTGGTTGTTTATTATGTAAGTTTGATCATCCTAAGGTTTTGGTGGAGGAGTTGGACGAAAATTCGCAAGAAGCAACAAAGGAGCTTGCTTTTCTTGTTGTCTCTTTAGGTAAAAGGGAGATCATCCTCTTCAACGTATCTTGGTGGTGAGGAACATGTTTTTGTGTTGATAGTGAGGAATCCATGTTAGGGTTACTCACTTTGTTGTATGGTTCCTGATGATTTTTGTGGTTATTTTGTCTTATATGATTTTATTACTTGCTATTGTATATCTTGATGGATTTGGAATGATTTGGATTAATTGGAATCATGTATAGAAAGCAAGGGGTCTTTGCCCCGTTGTTTGAGGCTCACGGCTAAGCACCCATAAATGGGGTATCCAAGATCAAAACTTTGTAATAATTTGAGGATTAACTAATTAAGTGATTAATGATGAATGAGATGATGGAAATTTTGGATTTCCTATCCCCTAGAGCCACGGCCTTGTAGGGCATCCAATGGGAGAAATTTTAGCATTAAGTCAAAACTTAGGTAATTAGATGATTAGCTATTGATTAGGGATTCATAAAATGGAAGGAACAAAGAACAAAATTTTATTCTACAACCTAAAGTGATTTTTGGCCAAGGAAAAAACATAAGTGTAAGTGAGGTTTTGAGAAACTCGAAATAATTACTCTAAGTGAGTGATGTTTAGAACTAAGTAAAGGACTTATTTAATTAGAGTAAAAATGTTAGGTGAAAAATACAAGAGAATTCTCCTAGAAAGGTTTGATAGGAAAAGTGTTAAAGATAAAATGTAATTTCATATCAAACCCATAAATGTGGGTCTATAAGTGGGACCAAGGATTTGTTGATAATTAATTTGGCCAATTATGGCGTGATTATGGAAAAAGTATATTATTGTTCAATATACGTGAATATGCATTGAGTCATCATGCATTATGAAATTCCGGTGGACTTTGTTGTAAGGCTTTATGCCTAGGAGATGAATCACACATTAGTGCGGGTGCAAATAGACTAGTATAAGTCACTTGTTGACCTTGGGGGCGTTGGGGTGCAGGTGCCTCACAATGAGTAGCTGGTAGCTTCTCTGTACCGTGGGACATACCGATGCAAACATATCGACGATCTGGACTGAGACACTGTCCTATATCACGATCTTGTTAAGAGTGTCTTGTATGAGTCATGTTGCACAATTTGTTAATATTAAAGAACTTGATTTGAGGCTGACGAGATACAGACATGTCTCCTTGATATATCCCTGACCAAATAGCCTTATCACCTTTTCTTTCTAACCTTTACAATGTTTTCCATGTATCACAATTACGAAAATATATCCCTAACCTGAGCCATGTCATAGCACCAGACACAGTACAATTGAAAGAGAACTTAACCTATGAGACACCTCCTGTAAGGACTGAGGATATGAGGATAAAGCAACTCAGAGGGAAGGAAATCCCGTTGGCAAAAGTAATCTGGAATGATACAACCGGAGATACGACATAGGAGTTAGAAGATAAGATGAAAGAGCAACATCCGCAACTATTCTAAGGTATGAAAATTTAGAGGACGAAATTTCTTTTTAGAAGGGGAGAGTTGTAACACCCCAAAAATTGTTGGTTTTATGATAAATAGTAATTTTATAATATTTGTGATTTTTTTGAATTTTTGTGGATTTTTTCGGGAACGTTGATTATTTTAATATATTTCTCGTTTTCCATGCGCGCTGAGCGGAGCTGGGAAAATGAAATATTTTCCCCGAGGTCGGTAAACCTTGAACTGTGGAAACGTAGATGGGGGATCTTGCTGAACCCAAGGTCGAGCACAGTTTACGATGTTTACGTTTTTTGAGATTTTTTCTAATAAATAAAATTGTTGTATCGTGAAATTATCCGATAGGCAATAAATATTGTTTTTATTAACTATAACCCTTGTCCACTGGATAATAGCTTTAGTAGAGTGTTAGTCATCTTTTGTAGATAGCATTTAATGATATCATCAAAAATGACATCATGTATGTGACATCATCGTTTGACTTTTGGAAAAGTGTTCCAAAACTTCTTAAAGAAGCTTTGTTTTCTCTCTGCTCCCTCCCACACTCCACGGCAATGAGGGCCTTTTTGGAGCCAAAATTATGCTTTTCACTTTATCACTTTTCACTTCTAATTTCAAAATCACCAAAAGCTAACACCTTTCTTCTCTCTTCATCTTTTTCTCTCAAACTTTTCTCTCTTCCTCTCTTCCTCTCTACCCCACGACAACCACCACCATGGGAGGCCATCTTCACTAGCTTGCTAAACCAATCTCATTTCTTGCTTCCTCTCATCATTTTAAGACTTTTCTCTTTGGTGATCATCTCATAAATCTTCTTTTTTCATCTTCTACCATTAAAGCCCTAACTTGAAGCTCTAACGTAAAGTTCTTAGCTTTTCTCTTCTTTTCTTCTCTTTTTCATTTTTCTTGGTCACCTATGTGACCAAGGACTCCTTTTTTCATGGTTTGAGTGAGATTGTAAAAGTTTGTTCACTTTAGGATTCTCTTGAAGGTGGAGGACAAAAATTGCAACAAAGGGATCAAGAAGCTTGCTTTCTTGTGTTGTCTTCTATAGGTAAGAGGGAGATAATTCTCTTCAACCTATCTTGGTAGTGAGGAAACGTTTTTGGTGTTGTTGATGAGGAATTCATGTGGGATTGCTCTCTTTGTTATGTTGTTCTTCATGATTTTGTAACTATTTTGACTTGTATGATTTATTGATTGTCATTGTGTGTCTTGATGGCTATGGATTATATATTGGATTGCTTAGATTGTTATATGAAAAATTTAGGGTTCTTTACCCCTTTGGATTCACGGCCAAGAGGCTAAGTTTTTGGGTGTTCAAGTTTTGATCTTTGTAGAAATTGGAACTTAGGTGATTAAGTGTTAAAGAGTTAATTAATGCAATGGAAAACTTTGGGTTCTTACCCCTTGGGAAGCTCACAGCCTTTAGGGCCTTTTATGGGTCCAAATATATAATTTTTGTGTAACCTTGGAATTTAAGTAATTGAGAGTTAAGTAATTAACAATATGATGGAAAGAAATTTATTTGATGACCTAGAGTGATTTTAGACTTAAGAAAAAAACAAGAGTGTTTGTGAGGCTTGGAGAACCTTAGATTAATTTTCTAATTAAGTATGATAAAAATTTAAAGTAAAGAACTTGGTTAATTAGGAAAAGTAAAGATTGAATGAGAATTGCAAGAGAATTCCTCTAGAGAAAGATTTCATAAGAAATGTTAAATTAAAGTGAACTTCTATAATAAACCTTAGAAGTGTATTGTCTTATTTGAGAACTTGATAATATGTTGTTATGGGTCCATGAGTGGGACCAAGAATTTGTTGATGTTTAACTTGGCCAAATTGTGGCATGTTATGGAAAAGTATATCATTGTGAAATATATATGAACATGCATTGAGTCATCATGCATTGTTGAAGTAAGGCTTTGTACCTAGGAGATTGAATCACACCTTAGTGCAGGTGCGAATAGACTAGTGTAGGTCATTTGTTGACCTTGGGGGTGTCGAGGTGCGGGTGTCTCACAAATGGACAGTTGGTAGCTCCTCTGGGCCGTAGGATAAACTGATACAAACGCACCGACGATCTGGACCGAGACACTATCCTATATCACAATCTTGTGAAGAATCTCGTGTATAAAGCCTTGTTGCGCAAAATTATTGATTTTCTGAAAGCACTTGATTTTAGGCTGACGAGATACAAGCATGTCTCCCTGATCATTCTCTCCGATGTTTGTGTCTAGCTCCATGGAGTAGGATTTTTGATACCATGTGCACGTGCATAGTTAGTCAACATATTATTTTGCATTTATTTATATGATGATGGAACTCTTGTTTTTATTGATATTATGACTGCCTGGATTTGTTAAGTTGTTTACTATTTAAATCTTGATGCTGATTATTATTCTTGCTATGCTATGTGGGCGTCTTGTGCCATTCTGTTTCTTTACTGCCATACTTGGTATTGAATGCTAGATGTCTCACCTCTTTTTCTGTATTTCTGCTAGTTTGTTTACTTATGTGCTTGTTTGAAGACGTCAGTGAAGAAGGAGAAATGCACGAGTTCCCTGGCTTTTGGCCTGATTTTGATTAGTTATCTATTTGGTTATGACGTCCCATCCGTGAGGCTTTTTGGGTTATGTTAGGTTGAAATTTCATGGAGGTCCGGATTGCTAGCACATCAACGTGAGTACGGATCGCTGCATCTACCACGGAGACGTGACTGTGTCTTTGGCATGGGGTCGTCATGACCCGCCTGTCTTTACTTTTAATGCACACTTATATTTAGAGTTTTACTTGCCCATACGTGATATATGGGGTGACCATTACTACACTCCACAAGAGGATTCATTCTTATCCTCTGCACGAGCCCCTGCTCGTAATTCAGTTGCTCTGATGAAGATTTCCTCTGATGAGGAAGATCCCAATGAGGACCCATCTGAGGCTCACTCCTAGTTATTCATGGAGGCTTGTCTCTTTTCGTTAGCCTTTTTGGGTGGCTGACTGTATATTACTTTAGGGGCCTAATATTTTGTCTTTTTGTTGGGCTATATATGTATATTTCTTTCGGACATGTAAAGCTTATGCTTTTCTTTTGTAAAACAGTTGATGTATCTAAACATGTATGATATGGTGTATGGGTGTATGATTAACTTATCATGTTGGTTTTTGTTGTAATTATGTTTTATCGTTTTATCACAAAAAAAAAGAATTCACTAAATTACTATACGCTTACAAATGAACAGGCTATTATCTATATACCTAAATCAACCGGGTCTAGTTAATAGTTCTGTGGTCCGAGTTCATTTTAAGGTTCATGCTTCATTCCCAAAAAGGGGGTGTTACACAAGTTCAAGGCATAAGATGAATAATTTACTTCTTATTTTCAATATATGAACATATCAAACAATTTCAAACAAAAAGACATATAACTTTTAACTTTCCAATCTCCAAGTAAGTATATAAGAAAAATAAGCATCAAAGAGAAAGGATTTGAACTACTTATGAGCATGTGAATTTTCATATTTGAACAAAGAGAATTGGTCACAAGCTCAAGAACAAAGATATTACCATAAAACATGTCATTCCAAGCAAAATGTGTGCATATCTAGCATGTTAGCATATGTAAAGACACTTTTGAGACACAATGCTAGAAAAACACAACTTAAGACATGTTAAGGTATAAAACAACTCTCTACTTCTCCAAATATTACATAATATTCAATTTAAAGCATAAGTAAGGATAAGAGATTAATATCACCAAAAGTGTACTCTTTGAGTCTTTGTAGGTGACTCCAATATCCAAGCTTCAAGTTTTCATGAGGGAATAGAGATTCTTTGCACCCCTTTTAAAAATAGAATCGTTTTAAACTTTACTATCCTCAAGTTGAATAATTTTATTCCATTTAAATGCTTGCTTGAGGTAATTATCACCCTACAACACAATTCAACGTACTTTCTTTGGTATCCACCAATTTTGGATCCATAGAGGTTAGTCTTCATGCCAAACTCATAAGCAAGTAAGCATTCAAACTAGTAAGGTAAAATGACAAATGAGTTCATAAGGACAAAAGATATTTCATTTTATTGATCAATTTAGCCAAGTATATATATTCATCAAAAGAGTAGCCAATTACATTTGGTTAAGCATTTGCATTTTCAGTCTAATTATAAAGAATTCAACATATATAACAAATTCTTGAGAAATGAAGGGGAAAAGCAGCAGAATCTTTCATTTAATATGTGTTTATTCGGATAGGATGTTCTTTATTCGAATAAACTTGTGGAAAACAACTAGAATTGGCTTTCAGTCAAGCATTATTCGAATATCAATGTTGTTATTCGAGTAACAAAGCATTTAGACTTGGCTTACTGCCAAGCTTTATTCAAATAACCATTTGGTTATTCGAATAACACCAACGAATAACAAATTTAAAACTCTTTTGCTAAGCGTTATTCGAATAAGGGTTTTCCTTATTCGAATAAAACAATAAAAAAAATAGATACCAGGGTTACTATGTTATGTTATTCGAATAAAAATTCTTTTATTCAAATAAAAATTCCTTTATTCAAATAAGATATATTTACGAGCAAATTTTAGTGTCTACTGGAGGAAGTTATTCGAATAGAATATCCCTCTGTTCGAATAAACACATCAAAAACAGAACAGTAAGCATATTTAGCAGGTTAAAATCAATAAGCAAACTAAGATAAAAACAATCAAAGATTAAGAGAGACTTTTCAGCATACATGTTATGTAAGAACATAAATATATGATCTCAAATTTCTAATTCTTACATAGTCATTTTAAGTCAACCAAAGATCATGTTAGAAAGGGATAAAACATGATAAAAACTATCTAACACAATCACTCATTTTAAGTCATGATTAAACAAAAACTCAAGCTCAAGGATATTATCATCAAATATATCATTTCAAGCAAGAAGCAAACTTATCTAGCATATAGAGATATTTTCAAGATGTAAGGCTAGAAAAGCATAAAATAAGTCTCCACTTATCCAAATGTTGCAAGTTCAAGCTTCTTGGAAACAAAGAAGAGAGCTTAGAATTATTTTTGGTCTTTGTACTTGGAGCAGCCACTTTCAAGATGCCAAGGTCAACTTTTAGCCTTCAAGCACACCTACAACACACTTCAATTTTTGACTTTTGGCACCCTAATTTTCTTGGGTCATTGTGTGTTAGTTTTTGGCTATTAATTCATTATGTTCTCATAAAGATCAATTTTTCCTAGTATGTAAATTGAGCACAATAAATTAAATAAACAATTATCATTAAACACATAGCCAATTACATACTTACTTTCATGATATATAGACAATTTAAAGCATAGAAAGCATACATAGTCATAGAATATCCTATTATCAAGAAATATTCAAGGTGGTGAGTAAAGGGTGTATCAAGATGATAATCATGTGTTATATATAATATTTAACTTTTACCAAGTACACATGATTCTATTCTTTACCTAGGGCCTACAGGAATATACCTCATATTCATTGTCTTTTTAAGTGAATGTGCATAAGAAATAAAACCATTTGATACCTTGGCCTTAGTAATCAAGGAAACTTTTTTTCTTACCCATTGCTTCTCTTTTGGTGTTTTGAACTTTGCAAATTTCATATTTTGTACTTGAAAAGCTTTGGTTGAAGCCACCTTCCTTCTTTGACCAAAACTTCTACCATTAGGCTTTGGAAGCATTCTCTTTTATGATTCATCTTTCCTTTGACCAATTAGTCCATCCTTTTGAGAAATTTTCTGCATAATTGAAACACTATGAGGACATTTTGGTACCCACTTCATCTTGGGTCCTTGAATGTTAATACTAAAGCCTTTAAGATCTTTCGGAACCCATACCATACTATTTCTCATACAAGGATTTCTTCTATAATTTCATAAATGAGAAATATGTCCTAGATGACCACAAAAATTACAAACAATTGAATTTAATGATGACTTTGTCCTTTGAAGATCATTTTTGAAAAACTTAAGCCTTTTGTTGTTATTACATTCTACACTATTTTTGCCATAAGCCTTGCTTGAATTTTTATGTGCAATAACATCAATTTTATTCTTATTAACAAGCATGAAATATAAGCAATTAAAATCATTAGCTTTAGCAAATTCGGAATATAAGTCCTCAACTTGATTTTCTAAATCAATGCACTTTTCACAAGAAGTTGAGGTTTCACATTTCAAAGGCATTTCCTCATCAAGAAAAGCATATTCATTTTTCAAAGTTTCAATATCATTTTCAATGGAGGAAATGTTTTCCAAACAAGATAAGTTTTTATTTTCTAAAAACAACAAGTCATCATATAATTCATCATATGCACATTATAGCTCATAATAAGAAGGAATATAATCTAGTTTAGCATCATTTACCTCAAAGTCCTTTTTAGCCATATAGGAAGTAGTCTCAATTTCTAGTATGCTTGGCTCTTTAAGAGAATCACCATCTTCCTCATTATTGTCCATCAAGAATTCAAGAACATCTTCCTTCTTAATTTTGTTTTGCTTTGCCTCTTCTTCAAATTGAGCTTCATCATCACCATGAGACATTAAACTTATTTTCTTACTATAAACATGTTTTTTAGGACATTTTTCAATATTGTCTTCCTCTAGAGGCTTTTGCTCTTCTTGCTCTCTATATACAACTTTATGCAAATTAGCAAGATAGATAGCATCAAGAGCATCCTATATATCTTTAGCACTAGAGCAACTCTTAATTTTAGCATAAGCTTCATCATTCAAACCACTTCTCAAAATTTGCATAGCTCTAATGTTCAAAGAAAAACATTTCTTATCATAAGCATTTCAAGTTTGTTTTGATTTGTAAGTAAATCCATTAAGCACAACATCCCATAAATCTAAATTAATAGATTGCATATAAATATCTATTCTAACTTTCCAATAAACAAAATACACACCATCAAAGAATGGTGGTTTATCAATTTCAAAACCTTCCATTTAAAAAACTTTTAATGGTTGCCAATAAACAAGGATCTTTAACTCTAAGTGATTAAGCTTTCAACAGAGTATGAAGCTCTAATACCACTTGTTAGTCATGGAAACTATCACCCAAGAGGGGGTGAATTGGGTGATTACAAATTTTTAAAACAACTTTGAGAAATTATACATTTTGATATTTTCAATCAATACATACAACAGAAAAGGTACAACTGTTAGAGATTTCTCAAATACCACTTAGGCTATAGGATAAATTAAACAAATAAGCTAGATATCAAATTCAACTCAAGCATGTATAATTAAAGCACAAATGTAAAGGAAATAGAGTTGAGAGAAGCAAACACAATATTTATCCTAGTTTAGCCACCAACCACTTGTGGCCTACGTCCAGTCCTCAAGTAAACCACTTGAGATTTTTCACTATCACTTCAAGCTTGAAGAGGTGCTTGAAACCTTTACAAACTAGAGTACTCAACACACCTTGGGATACCTCACCCATTGTGCTTGAGTTTCAAAATAGGGATACCTCACCCTTTACAACCTTTGAGGGATACCTCTCCCTCTTTACAGAAAATCAAATGGAGATAGAATGATAAACTTTCATAAGAGTAGATTACACAAGTTGAAGCTCTATAATGCTATTCAGAGATATCTTAAATATTTACAAAAACAGAGCACAAATGGATTGAAAGATTGATCTTTGGATTAGTGCAATAGAAATATGTTTCAAGATGTTGGTTACCCATTAAAGATGACCCAAGACTTGTATTTATAGAGTATTTGATCAAAGGAGCTGTTGGCTGTAATAACTGATAGCATCAAAGGAGTCATGTTATTCGAATAACCCTTTAGTTATTTGAATAAATCTTTAAAAATACGTTCTGGAACATTTTTTGGGGTGTGTTATTCGAATAATCCTTTGGTTATTCGAATAAATCTTTAAAAACATGTTCTGGAACATTTTCTGGGGTGTGTTATTCGAATAACATATCCTTTATTCGAATAAACCACTCTGGTTTCAAAAATTGACTTTAAATGGTCATAACTTCTTCATTTTTCATCCATTTAAAGCAAATGACCACTTATTGGAAAGATATTTTAATCTATTTTCAAATGGAAAAGTTTCAGAACAAAACTCAAAGTAATTTGAAAGTTATAATCAAAAGAGTAACCAAATGTCAGTTTTGCAAAACTCGAACTTGATTATTTTTCATAGTTTTAAACTAACACCATAACTGGCTTTTTAAAGCTTATTTGTTGAGCATTTTAGTGTGTGAAAACCATTTGTAAAGATTTGAAAACATATTTGAGATATCCTGAAGGCTTCTTACATAAAGACCCTAAGTCCTATAAGGTATACCATTTAATCTTCCTTTGGACTTAATCTTTGACATGTCTTTGTAGTTATCAAAACCTTCATGAGATAGGCATGCACATTCTCCTTGAGTTGAACATAATTGAAATCTTTGCTTTCTTATTACAATGCTTACTCTTGGTACTTGGACTATCCTACAAAGTATTTCTCACTTAAACAAACATAGTTAGTCCAAATTCATAATCAAATATCTTCATATGCATGATTCATAAATGTACAACTCTAATTAGTCTAACATGCATATAAGACTTTCATAGACATATCCAAATAAGATATTTATTAATTATTAATAGATATGCTCTATATAGGATGCAACAAAGAGAACTTTGCACATTTTCATTTAAATAGAGTCAAATCCAATATTAATTCATTATAACTCATATAAAGCATTATTGGATATATTATATAAAGAATGCTACACATATTTCATTGCATGATTGTTAAGTGAAATATAACTAGATAAAGTACCTAATTATGCATGATACAATATAATCTAGTAAGAACATCTAAATAGCATAAGCATCATTATTTTTGTCTTGTATTTGTCATCATCAAAACTTAACATATTAAACCATTGGGGCAAACTTATTTCCACACCATAGGTTGAGGGAAGATCACAGAGATGTTAGCTAAATTTGCAGATGTTATGGCAGAGCCAAAAACATTGCCTCTTGCAAGGGAGCACGATCATGCTATTCATTTTAAAGGCCCCCAATTCCCAATATCCATCCCTATCATTATCCACAATATCAAAAAGAAGAGATTGAGAGGTTTGTGGGGGAAATGTTGGCAACCGGAATGATTAGGCCAAGCCATAGTCTTTTTCCAAGCCCTTTGATTTTGGTGATGTAACACACCTAGATATAGTAACCACAGTGCAATCGTCATCATGCCACAGTCACTAAGCCCAGGCGTGTCACAACCTCAATGTTAGTAATTTTTCAAATATTAAAGTTGTTTCCATTATGTGTAAATTGAAAGTATGAGCCACGATATGAAATATAATTATATTGACTTACATTCCAAATACACCATCAATTTAATATAAAATACATATCCATAATCAATGCATAAAATAGCTTACAACAATATTGACTCGGGTTTTACATGACATAACATAACTACCATATAAAAGTTAAACCTTCCCCGAAGTCTAACACATGAATGGAATGGTCCTGCACCTGATCTTCTTTAGTATTCCCGATCGGTAACACTCGCGCTTTCGATACTTCCAGATAGACGGGAGCACAAACATGTGTCATAACCGAAACCTCTCTAGGGAAGAGGCGGCGGTTACTCCACATCTCCCCAATGGGTATAGGGAACTCCACACGTATAGGAACATAAGAGATGTTCGTACCAGCTCCAGGATCATTACAACTCTGAACTAGACTTACGTCCCCAGTGTAAGTAACATGCTATGCGTCATGGTCGAAATGCCAAGCTTCCGAGCCTTCATGAAACTGTATCCACGTGCGAATGAGAGGAGCTTGTCCAGACATCATCACAATGAAACAAAAGTCGATTCTCCAACAATAACTAAGTAAATCCAACTTGAGCTCTTCACAGTCTTTATTCAACGCAACATAAGACAGAGTAATGAAATAAAGAGGTGAGACACCCATCTTTCATTACCATTATGGCAGTAAGAAAATAACATGGCGCAGAGCGCCCACATAGCAATACAGTTCATATATTCATTAACAGTAACAGTAGAATTTATAGTAAAGTAGTACAATTATAAACAATAGTAAGAATCAATAACAACAGGCAGGTCGCAATAATATCTATAATAATCAGTACAATATCCAGACAATTATTACGAATATAAAATAGATGTTTTCACAGTCACAAGTGTTCATGCTCAACAATTTATGAGACCGACAATGAACAGTGCACAATGCATTATGGTACCACAAATCCTACTCCGTGGAGTTAGACATCAACATTTTTCGGAGTGAATGATCAAGGAGTAATGTTAGTATATCGTTAGCCTTTAAAAACAGTGTGCTTCATCTTATAAAATATTTGTGCAACAATAGCTTATACATGGCACCTCAACAGTTGATCGCGATATAGGACAGCGTCTCAGTTCGGATCGTCGGTGTGTTTGCATCGGTCTACCCCACGACACAGAGGAGCTCTTAACTGTCCATGATGAGGCACCCGCACCCCGACACCCCCAAGGCCAACCACTATGACCCTACGCTTAGTCTATTCGTGTAACACCCTCCGTAAGGCGTCACATTTTTAAATAAAACATAAAACCAAATAAAATCATTTTATAAAAGCTTTGAATTCTAAAGGATGAATTTGAAAATTTCTTTTCGCGAAAATATAAACTTACCAAAAATTATAAGTAAAACAGAAATTAGATTGAATTAATTAATCCACATATTATATATTCCACAAAAATATTCAACAACAATTTAAAACATAACATTTACAGACTCAGAGAAACAGTAGCAAACCCACTGACGGTTACTACTAATAGCACGGTAACAACACTAACGAAAACCCCAACCTACATGTTCCATTTCTTCATCAACTGCATCCTGTTGAAACTTGGAAGATTACACCTTGACGCCGTCACCATCTTCAGAACATAGCCTCCAGTAGGTCTAAGAAACTTCCTTCGTCTACTATACGAATTTAACAATACAAACACAACAAAGCAATACAGTAAAGAGGTGAGATCCCTTTCACCAAGCATCAAGACAAGATAGCAAAGAACAATACGAATGACAAAGTCATTCCATACACACAGATATCACAAATGCAATCATGTTATCAATTTATAAATAAATCAAATAAGCATATATCATAATATAATGAACAACTATAACATTACCAGGATAGATATAACAATTCATACAATATAAAATACCATAACAAAGTGTAGATAATGATATAATATAAAAATTAAAAACAATAACAACATATAACGTCACGTATAAAAAAAATATAATAAATAACAACATATAAGATCATAGATAAAAATATAATAAATAACAACACAGATAAAAATATATCACAGATGAAAATATACTAAATAACAACACAAATAAAAATATAATAAATAACAACACAGATACATGTGCAATATGACACAATCCTACTCCATGGAGCTAAAAACATACAAACATCAGAGAGTGAATGATCCTCAAAATCTATTAGTACCACGGCTTTGCCCAACCAAACTATTGCGTTGTCACGTTGCGTCTATAGCCCCACGTCACATGGAACCCATTGTCCAAGGCGTGGTGTAGTTCACGGTCTCACGTTGTGGCACTACAGCAATGTACTATTAGACTTTACAAGATCTCGATTAAGTATAGTGTGTGTCGAGTCCATTAGTGTGTGGCCACTTACCACGGCCCAGAAGAGCAACCAACTGTCCACATGTGGAATTTTGCACACTAACGTCTCCAAGTTCATTCAAGATCGAACCACACTACGCTTATCGCACCGACAATACGATGTGATTCACCTCGTCAATCAATCTACCAAAAATTGGCATTAACTAAATGCATGATAAAAATAAGAATTACCAAAATACCCTTAATAAAAAAATATGCTCAAAGATAAAAATATACAGTAAGTCCCACCAGATAAATACTGTTCCAAAGCCTGTACGGGTTCACCTCATAGCCCAACAGCGAAAAATATACAGAATACCCTTAACGGTATAAAATATACAGTTTCGGTCAATCGCGTAGAAATTTTATCGCGTTTTCACAATCTCATCATTTTTACAAACGTTTTTAAATCGCGTAAATTTATTTTTCTGTTTTTAGAATCGCGTAGAGTTTTTAATACGTTTTCTCAATCGCGTAAGATTTTTAAATCATTTTCTTATCTGAATTCCTTAAAAATCACTATTTAGAATAAACAGAAATAATATTTAATACATTTAAACTACGTAGAATATTTTTCATACCACATACTGTCTTTTGGATATCTTTTCTATCTTATTTGTCAGTTTTTAATAAAAATTGATAGTATTATGTTTTAGAAAACTTATAATAATGGTTTCCTAATTTTTCTGTAAAAATTCTGTTTACTTAATTTTTAACCGTATAATTTAACTTTTTGAAAACCACTAACATGCTTCAAAATATAATATGAGCCATATGTTAGCAATTTACAAAAGTTACTGTATTTTCTTCAAATAGTAAAAAAATCATTTGTTTAAACTTCTTAAACTTAATCAATTTATTTCTTCAAAACTCATTGTAATAAAATCCTTTTGGCATTTATTACTTAACCTTAGTTGAAAACAATTCTATAAATCAAAACACATTTAAATTTGGCATTTTGGCCGAAAATCATTCTATGCTTTGTACTTCATTCCTAATTATTTTCATACATTTAATCTCTTATAAAACTCTTGATCTAGTTTATTTTTATTAAATTATCTAGTCAATAGTTAGAAAATAAAATTGGATCAAAAGTATGTGGCATGTTGGCCAAATTTAACAAAGTCTTTGTATTTGATCTTTAAATTATTTTTCATCTTCTAAATCCATGTCAAATTTATTGTATTACCTAAATTCATTAAATCATTGTTTTAGAAAATGGTTTGGAAATAATTTTAGAAATCATAATTGCTTGGCTTTGGCATGTTGGCCGAAATACCTAATTTTATCCATTGATCCACAAATTCATTTTTCTTACTCTAAACAAATTGGTAACTTGTCAATTTTCTAGGTTAATTAAATTCCACTTTTAGAAAATTGATGAGAACATTTTGGTTCTCCTTTTTGAATTGAGGTCGTGAGCTTGGATTTGTGTTCTTTGGAACACTCATGCAAATCCTTGTATATTATTTACATGTTACAATAATCATCATGCATATATGTACACATACCATATATTAAAACAACCATAAAACACATACAAAATATTAAAGCTGTTAGACATGCTTGCACACATAATCAATCACAATTAGGAAAAACAATAAACAATCAAGTGAATGAATCCTTATGAATTCTTCACCACAAACACAAACATTCCTCACCACCAACACATGGTTGATGAGGGTAATCTCCCTCTTACCTCTTGAAGAACCTCCAAAGCTCCTTGTATGTCTCCTTCAAGCAAATTTTCTCCACCAAGAGCTTTCTTGAAAATCAAAGAAAACATACAATATTAATACCTAAAGCTCTAAACTAAAATAATCATGGATTAAAATCATGATTAAAACTTTGAAATGGATAGAAACATGAAGATTAGAGAACCCTACCTTTAAGGCTTCAAACTTAAGCTTTGAAGAACAAGATTGAAAAAGGATGATTTAAGCTTAGGTTTCAACTACAAAGTGTCTTGAAATGAAGTAAGGAAGTAAGAAATAAGGTAGTTTAGAATTATAGAAGAGTGAGTGATGGAAAAGGTAAGGAGGCCATGAGGTTGGAGAAGAAAAGGAGAAGAGATATTTGAGAGCTTTTGCTATTTGGAAATATTTGGAGAAAGATGAAGGTTTTGACTATGCATGGCCGTAAATCACTTTGAGAAAAAGTGAGAAATATTTGTTGTTTTGCTTCTTTGAATGATAGCTAAATAGAAAAGTGACCAAATATAATTAAGTAGGCAATTTGGCTTTCATTCCAATGCATGGTCGTAAATGCATTATGAATGGAAATGAATTGAAGTATTGAAATTGCTTTCTCAAAGCATGCATTGCCATAAATGCACATGGAGACAAGCCACCAAAATTGACCTTGTCTTACTTGGGTAATTTAATGAAAGATAGTAAGAATTGAATGATAATATTTTGCCTTCTAAAACTTAGCTTGGCCGTAGACTTCAACAAAGAAAAGCCATCAATATTGACTAGTCTTCCTTTTATTCAATTTGGCTTTCTACATGCATTTCACAAAGTCTTTCTACGTGAATTTCACTTTGTGAATTGATCATTTAGAGAAATTTTTCTTCTCCTTCACCGTAGCATCAACAACTTCAATAAGTCCAATATTTGTTTAAAAGCTTGCTTTCTATTGGTCCTTAAAGAGTCAAGCCATTATTCTTGACCAATTTCTATTGGTTGAATATTTACTATCTTGATTCCTATTGGTTGCTATTTTTGTTGACCAATTTCTATTGGTGCACATTGTATATTTTATAGTATACTTTAACAAATGAACAATAATTACTGTTTATAAAGTCAGTGTTTATTGTCTAATGGATAATAAAATATACATAGATTTTTATCTTAGACTAACAGAATAACAATTATTATTGATCATTTTCAAAATTTTTTTCTATTAATTGCCCTTGATGAGTCACAAAGCGAGTCATCAAAGAGAAATTTCTAGAACATGTGACTCACTACGATGAGTCAGTATGATGAGTCATCGTGGAACTGTCTAGAACGGGTGAGTCAGCATGGCGAGTCAGCGTAGATATTTTCTAGAGCAGGTGAGTCAGCATGGCGAGTCAGCGTGCTGAGTCACTGACTGAGTCATCAACTGCATCATCAATGGTGAGTCACAGCGCTGAGTCATCAGCTGAGTCATCAATGATGAGTCACAACGCTGAGTCAGCATGGTGAGTCATCATAGAAGCTTCTGGAACAGGTGACTCACTACGATGAGTCACAGGACGAGTCACCGCTTCTGGTGTAACACCCCTTTGGAGGATGTCACACATAAAAGAAAATAAAATAAATAGAAATAAAATCTACCCAAGTTGCGGAACATTTGTTAAATATTATTACGGGTTGTAAAATAATTCCCGATGATTTAAATATGTAATAAAAAGATAATGCGAAAAATACGAAATAAAGAAAACATCATCACTAATAATATACATATGGTTAAGTTATAAACTCAGACAAATAATTTACAACTAAGACTACAACTATTTAAACAAAAACAAGAAAAGAAAGCAATAAAAGAGTTAATATATACATACATACTGACGCGCCCAAAAAAAACATCATGGTTATCTAATCCTCAGATGGATCACTCTCGGTCTGAAAATGATCATCGGGAGATATATATCCCGGATGTCTCGACACACGGCGATAACGGGATCGCGCAGTCGATACGATGCTTATCTCACTAGGCTCAGGGTTTTCAGCACCCCAATAACGCCTAATGGATAAGGGTAACTCTAAGTGCAGAAATAACGTCGTAGTCATAATGGGTTCTCCATCAAACTGATGACGTAAAATCACGGTCATACGTCCTGCATATGTAACGAAGCACGATCTCCTCGTAAATGCCAAGCCGATCACCTCCATGAAATACCAGCTCTATGAATCCCAAAAATGCTTGGCGTCGCCATCCCACACAATCAATCCAGAGGATATGGATGATCGGATGGTTCTTGATCGTAAAACTGATCGTCTGCTTGCTGACCTTCCTCTTCCTCAGGGTACACGATCTCAAGAGGTTGTTCCTCTTCTTCCTCTTCAAACTCTTTACCGTATAAAATAAACAGACAAGAGACACATACAATAAAGAGGTAAGACAATATAAAATCATCACAACATGGCCAATAAGAAGACGACAAATAACAACTATACAGTTCATACAATACGAAAAAAACTATAACAGTAATAATAAATGAAATAGAGTACATATTAGATATCCTAGTGTTTCGAACATCACGATATAACACAAATAAAGAAAACCACATAGATAAATCAATCTCACAGATAAAATAAGATAAGAAATGGACAACTAACATAAGAATTATCGATAAATATAAATAGAGAAAATGTAAAAACATCCAAGGTATTACCGGATAAAGATAAATAGAGAAAATGGAATATTATCCAAGATATAATCAAATACACCAAAACACAACCCTACTCCATGGAGCTAAACCCAAACAGATATCGAGAGAATGACTTGCAAAATCTATTAGTACCACGGCTGCCCAACCAACTATTACGCGGTCACACGTTGCGTCAATAGCCTACGGCACTTGGGAATCCACCATCCAGCGTAGTATAGTTCACGGTCTCCCGTTGTGGCACTATAGGCAATGTACTACTAGACTTTACAAACCTCGATTAAATATAGTGAATGTCGAGTACATTAGTGTGCTATCGGTTTACCACGGCCCAAATGGAGCTACCAACTCGTCCACATGTGGGATCCCGTACACTAAAGTCTCCAAGTTCATTAGAACAATGAACCACACTACGTTTATCGCATCGACAACACGATGTGATTCGTCTCGTCAAACCAAAACACCAAAAAATTGGTATAAAGACAAAACATAATTCCAAATATATGAAATTATGAACATGCCCTCAAGATAAAAATATGCCCTCAATGGCAAAAGCCTCGTACGGGTTCACTTTTTCCCGACAGCGAAATAACCTCAAAAGCCTGTACGGGTTCACATTTTCCCGACAAATAAAAATAAATATGGTAACGGTCAATCGCGTAGAAATTTTATCGCGTTTTTGAAATCTCGTCGTTTTTACAAACGTTTAAAAATCGGGTAAGGATATTTTTCTGTTTTTAAAATCGCGTAGCATTTTTAATACGTTTTCTCAATCGCGTAGGATTTTTAAATCATTTTCTTATTCAAATGCCTTTAAAATTACTTGTTTAAACAAACAAAATAGTACTTAGTACATTTAAACTACGTAGAATAATTTTTCATACCGCATACTTGTCTTTTAGATATTTTTGCTATCTTATTGGTTCATTTTTACTAAAAATTGACAAGATTTTTGTTTAGAATATCATAATAATGGTTTCCTAATTTATCCATAAAATTTCCATTTACCTAATTTTTTAACCATTTCATTTAATTCTTTTTGAAATCTCTAACATGCTTCAAAACCAAAAGTGAGCTATATGTTAGAAAATTTCTTAACATTACTGTATTTCCTTTCTAATGATAAAATTATGAACTTTTAATCCTTTAGACTTACTTCTAATCAATTGGTCCCTTCAAAAATCATTATAGAAAATTTCTTCTTAACTTGTATTGTTTCTTTTTAATTGAAAAAGGTTTAGAATCAAGTTTTAGAAATCATGATTACTTATAGTGGCATGTTGGCCAAATTTTATAAAACTTTTTCATTTGATTTCCAAAATGTCTTTCACCTTTTAAATCATATCAAATGTATTATATTGTCTAAGTTCATTAAATCATTTTAGAAAATAGTTAACAATAGTCAATTTAATCCTTTAGGCATGTTGGCCCAAAATATTAAGTTTTTACCATTTGATTTCTAAATACATTTTCTTTGATCAAATCAATTAGAAACTTTCTTGATTCTCCTAGGTTAATTAAGTTACACTTTAGGAAAAATCAAGAGAACATTTTGGTCCTCCAAACTTGTCATTGCCGTGAGCTAGTGGATGTGTTCTTTGGAACACTCATGCAAATTTACACATGTTATTCACATCCTATACTTTATCATACAATTCTAACACATGCATTATATTTCTAACACATGCAAAAATATTTTCTAACACATACAACCTAAATTAAAGCTTGTAGACATGCTTTCAAAAGCTAATAGACATGCAAAATTATTACAATCATCAAACAAGAAAGCTAATAACAATTACCACATAAACTACTAGCAACCACAAAAATTAACAAATACACACATAATTAACACATGACCACCGAATCCTTATGGATTCTACAAACATCACAAATGGCTCCATCTTCTTACCACCATCAAGAGATGATAAGAATTGTCTTCCTCTTACCTTAAATGAAGACAAAAGGCTTGCTTTCACACCTCCTAGGTCACGGTTTTCACCACCAAAAATACCTAGAAATCTCAAACAAAATCTACATGTTACTAACCATGAAAAAGAAGCTAAACCATGGAAAAATCATGGCTTAGAACTTTGAAAAAGAAGAGAAAAAAAGAAAAGCATGAAATTTCACCTTCTAGGTAAAATTTCAAGGTTGGTTTCCAAGCCCTAGATGGAAGAATTTGAAGAAACTCCCAACTACAAAGGTTCTTAGAATAGTGTTTAGGTTAAGGAAACTTGGTTAGAAAAATTTTTGGATGGTTGGATGGTTAGGAAACAAGCTTGGCCGAATGGAAGGGAAAAAGGAACAACAATGGTGGCTAGGGTTCTTGATGAGAGAGAGAGAGAGAAAAGCAAGGAAGACAAAGTGATTTTTGGTCCTCCCTCCTTCACTTGGCCGTAGCTCTCTAAGGGCATGCAAGGTGGCTCCTTGCTTGGCTTCATCCAAGCCATTGGATGAATCAAAGGCCAAGATCAAGCCTTGGTGAGCAAGCTTGATTCCCATTGGTTGGTTCCTGACTCACATGCCGAGTCACACAACAGATTAAATGCTCTGTTGAGTCACTAGTGAGTCACTGCTCGAAAGTTCTACAACTTACGGTGATTAATTAAGCTACCGATCCAACCGTTTCGCTAATTGTGGGTCCCGCAAAATATTTCCGAGTCCATCATTACTAAATTATATCGACTAATAAAATAATATTATAATAATATAAAATTATTTTATTTGACGCTTAAATCCTAAAAATTAAAAGATTATTTTTAGTCTCATTCAGAATCGGGTTAAGTAAGATCCCCAATTCTAAATAATAAAATAAGATTTTCCCGGCCCGAAAATATTATTTTCCCCGCCTCGAGCAAATCACACAAAAAGTCCATATAAAATTACAGACATATTTTCGTGCATTAAATCAAGAAGAAAACAATTAAAAACAGACAAAAACAAATAAAACAAGACGTTCGGGACGTAACGGTCATTTTCCCATTTTTTCCCACAACGTAGGTAATCGTCCAAAACGTTCAAATAAAATATCTAGCAATATTATTTAGTGTATATCTTTCGGAAAAATTAATACAGTAGCTTAGAAAAATTTTTATTTTACCGTCTCGAAGCAAACTACGTAAAACGATCAAATAAAATTTGAACCTCAGTATTATCGTAATTGTTTTCATACAAAAATCGAGAACAGAAAATAGGGAAACCAACGGTCATTCATACAAAAACATGAAAAACAGAAAACAGTACATTCAGAATATTTTCTAAAAATTGGGGCGTTACAACTCTCCCCAACAAATAAAAATTTCGTCCTCGAAATTCGATGTTCATCCAAACAAATGAGGATACTGATCCTTCATTTTATCTTCCAGTTCCCAAGTAGCTTCACCCGTCATATCATTCCATATGACTTTCACTAGCTCGATCATCTTCCCTCGAAGCTGCTTTACCTTTCTGTCCTCTATCCTGACAGGTAAAGTTTCGTAAGTCAAATTCTCCTTTAACTGCACGTCATCTGACTGTATAACATGTGTCGGATCTGGTATATACTTCCGTAACTGAGACACATGAAACACGTCGTGCAAATTGGATAGAAAAGGCGGCAAAGCAATCTGATATGCTACAGGACCAATACGTCGGATAATCTGATATGGTCCAATGAATTTAGGAGTAAGCTTCTTAGACTTAATCACTCTTCCGACACCAGTCGTAGGAGTAACTCTCCGAAACACATGCTCACCCTCCTCAAACTCAAGAGGTCGTCTTCGTTTATCCGCGTAACTCTTTTGGCTGCTTTGTGCCGTCCTCATCTTCTCTTGTATCATCTTGACTTTATCCGTAGTCTGTTGTACAAGTTCCGGTCCAATAGTCATACTTTCCCCATCTTGATACCAGCATAGCGGCGTTCGACATCGTCTTCCATACAATGCTTCATAAGGTGCCATTCCGATGCTTGCGTGAAAACTATTGTTGTAGGTGAATTCTATCAAAGATAAAAATTCATCCCAACTTCCCCGTTGTTCCAAAACACAAGCCCGCAATAAATCCTCCAAGGACTGTATAGTTCTCTCCGTCTGACCGTCAGTCTGCGGATGATACGCTGAACTCAGTCGTAACTTGGTTCCCATAGCTTCTTGCAGACTTTGCCAAAATCTTGACGTAAACCTTGGATCTCTGTCAGAAACTATACATGTAGGCACTCCATGTAATCTGACGATCTCGCTGATGTACAACTAGGTTAATCTTTCCAATGAATATTTAATATTGATTGGTAAGAAATGAGCTGATTTCGTAAGTCTATCGACTATAACCCATATTGCATCATGACCTCTCCTTGTCTTTGGCAAACCAGTAACGAAATCCATAGAAATGCTGTCCCATTTCCATTCTGGAATCGATAATGGTTGCAACATCCCAGCTGGTCTTTGGTGTTCAACTTTCGACTTTTGACAAACTAGGCAAGTTGACACGCATCTAACCACATCACCCTTCATTCCATGCCACCAGAATAACTTTTTCAAGTCTTGATACATCTTTGTTATACCTGGATGCATACTCAATAGACTAGTATGGGCATGTTTCACAATATATCTTCTCAGTTCTCGGTTACGAGGAACACAGACTCTACCCCGAAATCTCAGAATTCCATCAGTTCCTTCTTTGAACTCTAGTGCCTCATTTTGCTTCATTTGCTTCCTTATTCCTTGCAAAAATTTATCGGCATTTTGCTTTTCCTTTCTGTCTTCCATCAGCTCACTCGAGATAGTAACCATGCTAATACAAATCTTCCCCGGTTTCAACTCAACAAATGACCACTCATCTCTAAACTGTTCAATGAGTTCCTTTTCTTTAATCATCAGTGCAGAAACACTGATAATCTTCCTACTCAAAGCATCGGCCACAACATTCGCCTTACCAGGGTGGTACAAAAGTTGAAAATCGTAGTCGTTCAGAAATTCTAACCACCTTCGCTGCCTCATATTCAGCTCCTTCTGGTCGTACAAGTATTTCAAACTCTTGTGATCACTGAAGATGTTGAACGTTGCTCCATAGAGAAAGTGTCTCCATATCTTCAAAGCAAAAACTACCGCAGCCAATTCCAAATCATGCGTAGGATAATTCTTTTCATGAACCTTCAATTGTCGAGAAGCATATGCCACCACGTTCCGATCTTGCATCAACACGCATCCTAGTCCTTGATAAGAAGCGTCACAATACACATCGAAAGATTTCGTCGAATCTGTAGGATCAACACCGGCAGCTTGTTAACCTCTTCTTCAACTCTTGAAAACTGGCTTCGCGCTCTTCCGTCCATTCAAAAGCTTGACTTTTCTTCGTCAGTTGTGTAAGCGGTCCAGCAATCTTGGAAAAACCTTCGATAAATCTCCGATAATAACCAACAAGTCTAACAAAACTTCGAACTTCTGTTACTGTCTTAAGTCTCTCCCACTGTAAAACAGCTCCACTTTCGATGGGTCCACCGCAATACCTTCTTTAGAAATTACGTGACCAAGAAATTGAACTTCTTCCAACCGAACTCACACTTAGCCAATTTCGCATACAGGTGCTTCTCCTCAAAATCAAGAACAACTTTCGATGTTCAAGATGCTCTTCCTCGATCTAGAATAGATCGAATGTCATCGATAAAGACAACGACAAATCTGTCTAGATACGGACGAAATATCCTGTTCATATAATCCATAAATATGGCAGGAGCATTTGTCACCCCGAATGGCATTACTTGATACTCATAATGTCCATAACGAGTTCGAAAAGCAGTTTTCGGCACGTCTTCCCCTCTTACACGAATCTGGTGATAACCCGATCGCAGATCTATCTTGGAAAATATCACAGCTCCTCTCAATTGATCCATCAAATCGTCGATTCTTGGAAGCGGATATTTATTCTTGATAGTCACCTTGTTCAACTGCCGATAGTCCACACAAAGTCGTGACGTTCCATCCTTCTTCTTGACCAAAAGTACTGGTGCACCCCATGGGGAAACGCTAGGTCGTACCAAATTCTTTCTCCAACAGTTCCACCAATTGCTTTTTCAACTCCTCCAACTCTACTGGCGACATACGATATGGTGCAATTGAGATAGGACCTGTTCCCGGTACTAAATCAATTGAGAACTCGATCTCCCGCTCAAAGCAGAAACCAGTACATCTTCGGAAAACATCCTGGAAAATCGTTGACAACAGGAATAGTATTCACATCCTTCTCATTCTTAACTTCTAGAGAAGACAATTCCGTATATCCCCGCGCTCCATTTCTCAACAAAGACTTGACCTTAACAAAGAAGCTTAAGAATCCGACTCTTCTTCCTTAGGAAAAACTATAGTTTTCTTTGCACAATCTATGAGGATATGGTTAGAACATAACCACCCATCCCTAAGATTACATCTATCTCAATGAGAGGCAAACAAATCAAATCGACCAAAACAAACGGCCCTTCACAACAATAGGACAATCCAAACAGATCTTAGAAGTAACTACAGTTTAGCAACATGGCGTAGATACATTCAACATAACATTCGAGAAGACATAGGCAACTTCAACCTTTCTACACAATCATATGCAATAAAGGAATGTGTAGCTCCGTAATCATACAATACAAATAAGATTACCTCCAATGTCTCCTTCTCCCCCCGAATAAGATCATCAAACTTAGAAATCTCGAGATCCCACCATTGTATACACTCGTCCTCCGATCTCGGTTGAGTATTTCCAGATTTCTGCCGATTAGCTTTAACATACCGAACAACGTGTTTTCTCTCCTACCGTGGACAATCCTTTGATATGTGCCTGTGTTGCTTACAATTGAAACAAACTGTACCTTTAATCGTACACTCGGGAGAAATATGACCTTTCTTCCCGCACTTAAAACATGTTGGCGTAAACGCCACCCTCTCGTCCAGCTCCACTACCACTTGCACTTCCACTAACCGTATGGTCGTTGAGATTGACTTCCCGTTGGCCTGGTATACGGCTTTTACGCCGAAACCGATTGGCATTACTACCTCCACCTCTCTGGAACCTTGTCGGTCCAAAATTCCGATTCCTCTGATCTCTAGATGGTTCCAACTCCTCAAGTCGAGCACACGCATCCACCAAAGCATGAAACTGAGTCATCCTCAAAGATACCACTCCTCGTTTCAATTCCACCCTTAAACCTGATTCAAACTTCCTGCATCTCCACACATCATCTTGTCGTGTCTGAGCATAATCTGAGAATTGAGACAAATTCTCAAATTTTGTGGCATACTCATTCACTGTCATATTCCCCTGTCGCAAACCAAGAAATTCCATTTCCTTGGCATGCCTAGCACTTGTAGGAAAATACTTATCCAGAAAAGTATTAGAAAATACTTCCCAGGTGATCTCAGTCCCTTCAGCTTGCAATACTCGGCGGATTCCTCTCCACCAATGTTCTCAGATCTCCTCTCAAAGATGAAAACAACATAAGTTACTTTCTTTTCATCTGTACATCTCATCCCCTCAAAGATTCTCTCTAAATCTTGCATCCACCGACTCGCTTTCTCCGGATCCACCTCGCCTCTAAATTGTGGCGGATTATGGCGCCTAAATTCGATAAATTTAGGGCATCACCGTAGCATCTTGTCATTGAGTCGCTCTCAAATTTTGTCGAGTAATCACTTCACCATCCGCCGCATAGCCTCAAGAAGAACCAACATCGGTCCTCATCACGATTTATGTTAGCACGTCCTCTCCCTCTACCAGCCATCTTCTTTCTTCAAACATAACAAAACAAAGTTAGATACATCCTTCTAGATATTTCCGAAAGGATATAAATCACAAAGATCACAGAGAATCACACAAAGACAAACAAAAACAGACCCAACCACAACCCCAAAAGACTCTAACTTGGGCTCGATACCAACTAATGTAACACCCTTTGGAGGATGTCACACATAAAAGAAAATAAAATAAATAGAAATAAAATCTACCCAAGTTGCGAACATTTGTTAAATATTATTACGGGTTGTAAAATAATTCCTGATAGATTTAAATATGTAATAAAAAGATAATGCGAAAAATACGAAATAAAAAAAACATCATCACTAATAATATACATATGGTTAAGTTATAAACTGTACAAATAATTTACAACTAAGACTACAACTATTTAAACAAAAACAAGAAAGAAAGCAATAAAAGAGTTAATATATACAAACATACGCTGACGCGCCCAAAAAAAACATCATGGTTATCTAATCCTCGATGGATCACTCTCGGTCCGAAATGATCATCTGGAGATAGATATCCCGGATGTCTCGACACACGGCGATAACGGATCGCGTAGCCGATACGATGCTTATCTCACTAGGCTCGTGGTTTTCAAGACCCCAATAACGCCTAATGGATAAGGGTAACTCTAAGTGCGTAAATAACGTCGTAGTCATAATGGGCTCTCCATCAAACCGATGACGTAAAATCACGGCCATACGTCCCGCATATGTAATGTAAGCACGATCTCCTCGTAAATGCCAAGCCGATCACCTCCATGAAATACCAGCTCTATGAATCCCAAAAATGTCAAGGCGTCGCTATCCCACACAATCAATCCAGAGGATATGGATGATCGGATGGTTCTTGATCGTAAACCGATCGTCTGCTTGCCGACCTTCCTCTTCCTCGTGGTACACGATCTCAAGAGGTCGTTCCTCTTCTTCCTCTTCAAACTCTTTACCGTATAAAATAAATAGACAAGAGACACATACAATAAAGAGGTAAGACAACATAAAATCATCACAACATGGCCAATAAGAAGACGACAAATAACAACTATACAGCTTCATACAATACGAAAAAAAACTATAACAAGAATAATAAATGAAATAGAGTACATATTAGATATCCTAGTGTTTCGAACATCACGTATATAACACAAATAAAGAAAACCACATAGATAAATCAATCTCACAGATAAAATAAGATAAGAAATGGACAACTAACATAAGAATTATCGATAAATATAAATAGAGAAAATGTAAAAACATCCAAGATATTACCGATAAAGATAAATAGAGAAAATGGAATATTATCCAAGATATAATCAAATACACCAAAACACAACCCTACTCCATGGAGCTAAACCCAAACAGATATCGAGAGAATGACTTGCAAAATCTATTAGTACCACGGCTGCCCAACCAACTATTACGCGGTCACACGTTGCGCCAATAGCCTACGGACTGGAATCCACCATCCAGCGTAGTATAGTTCACGGTCTCCCGTTGTGGCACTATAGGCAATGTACTACTAGACTTTACAAACCTCGATTAAATATAGTGAATGTCGAGTACATTAGTGTGCTATCGGTTTACCACGGCCCAAATGGAGCTACCAACTCGTCCACATAGTGGGATCCCGTACACTAAAGTCTCCAAGTTCATTAGAACAATGAACCACACTACGTTTATCGCATCGACAACACGATGTGATTCGCCTCGAACCAAAACACCAAAAAAATTGGTATAAAGACAAAACATAATTCCAAATATATGAAATTATGAACATGCCCTCAAGATAAAAATATGCCCTCAATGGCAAAAGCCTCAGACGGGTTCACTTTTTCCCGACAAATAAATAACCTCAAAAGCTCAGACGGGTTCACATTTTCCCGACAAATAAAAATAAATATGGTAACGGTCAATCGCGTAGAAATTTTATCGCGTTTTTGAAATCTCGTCGTTTTTACAAACGTTTAAAAATCGGGTAAGATATTTTTCTGTTTTTAAAATCGCGTAGCATTTTTAATACGTTTTCTCAATCGCGTAGGATTTTTAAATCATTTTCTTATTCAAATGCCTTTAAAATTACTGTTTAAACAAACAGAAATAGTACTTAGTACATTTAAACTACGTAGAATAATTTTTCATACCGCATACTGTCTTTTAGATATTTTTGCTATCTTATTGGTTCATTTTTACTAAAAATTGACAGTATTTTGTTTAGAATATCATAATAATGGTTTCCTAATTTATCCATAAAATTTCCATTTACCTAATTTTTTAACCATTTCATTTAATTCTTTTTGAAATCTCTAACATGCTTCAAAACCAAAAGTGAGCTATATGTTAGAAAATTTCTTAACATTACTGTATTTCCTTTCTAATGATAAAATTATGAACTTTTAATCCTTTAGACTTACTTCTAATCAATTGGTCCTTCAAAAATCATTATAGAAAATTTCTTCTTAACTTGTATTGTTTCTTTTTAATTGAAAAAGGTTTAGAATCAAGTTTTAGAAATCATGATTACTTATAGTGGCATGTTGGCCAAATTTTATAAAACTTTTTCATTTGATTTCCAAAATGTCTTTCACCTTTTAAATCATATCAAATGTATTATATTGTCTAAGTTCATTAAATCATTTTAGAAAATAGTTAACAATAGTCAATTTAATCCTTTAGGCATGTTGGCCCAAAATATTAAGTTTTTACCATTTGATTTCTAAATACATTTTCTTTGATCAAATCAATTAGAAACTTTCTTGATTCTCCTAGGTTAATTAAGTTACACTTTAGGAAAAATCAAGAGAACATTTTGGTCCTCCAAACTTGTCATTGCCGTGAGCTAGTGGATGTGTTCTTTGGAACACTCATGCAAATTTACACATGTTATTCACATCCTATACTTTATCATACAATTCTAACACATGCATTATATTTCTAACACATGCAAAAATATTTTCTAACACATACAACCTAAATTAAAGCTTGTAGACATGCTTTCAAAAGCTAATAGACATGCAAAATTATTACAATCATCAAACAAGAAAGCTAATAACAATTACCACATAAACTACTAGCAACCACAAAAATTAACAAATACACACATAATTAACACATGACCACCGAATCCTTATGGATTCTACAAACATCACAAATGGCTCCATCTTCTTACCACCATCAAGAGATGATAAGAATTGTCTTCCTCTTACCTTAAATGAAGACAAAAGGCTTGCTTTCACACCTCCTAGGTCATGGTTTTCACCACCAAAAATACCTAGAAATCTCAAACAAAATCTACATGTTACTAACCATGAAAAAGAAGCTAAACCATGGAAAAATCATGGCTTAGAACTTTGAAAAAGAAGAGAGAAAAGAAAAGCATGAAATTTCACCTTCTAGGTAAAACTTTCAAGGTTGGTTTCCAAGCCCTAGATGGAAGAATTTGAAGAAACTCCCAACTACAAAGGTTCTTAGAATAGTGTTTAGGTTAAGGAAACTTGGTTAGAAAAATTTTTGGATGGTTGGATGGTTAGGAAACAAGCTTGGCCGAATGGAAGGTGAAAAAATGGAACAACAATGGTGGCTAGGGTTCTTGATGAGAGAGAAGAGAGAAAAGCAAGGAAGACAAAGTGATTTTTGGTCCTCCCTCCTTCACTTGGCCGTAGCTCTCAAGGGCATGCAAGGTGGCTCCTTGCTTGGCTTCATCCAAGCCATTGGATGAATCAAAGGCCAAGATCAAGCCTTGGTGAGCAAGCTTGATTCCCATTGGTTGGTTCCTGACTCACATGCCGAGTCACACAACAGATAAATGCTCTCACGAGTCACTAGTCGAGTCACTGTTCGAAAGTTCTACAAACTTACGGTGATTAATTAAGCTACCGATCCAACTGCTTCACAATCAGGGTCCCGCAAAATATTTCCTGTCCATCATTCACTAAATTATACCGACTAATAAAATAATATTATAATAATATAAAATTATTTTATTTGATGCTTAAATCCTAAAAATTAAAAGATTATTTTTAGTCTCATTCAGACCCGTTAAGTAAGATCCCCCAATTCTAAATAATAAAATAAGATTTTCCCCCGCCCGGAAAATATTATTTTCCCGCCTCGAGCAAATCACACAAAAAGTCCATATAAAATTACAGTACAGTATTTTCGTGCATTAAATCAAGAAGAAAACAATTAAAAACAGACAAAAACAAATAAAACAAGACGTTCGGACGTAACGGTCATTTTCCCATTTTTTCCCACAACGTAGGTAATCGTCCAAAACGTTCAAATAAAATATCTAGCAAGATTATTTAGTCAGTATATCTTTCTAAAAAATTAATACAAGAGTTTTAGAAAAATTTTTATTTTACCGTCTCAAGCAAACTACGTAAACGATCAAATAAAATTTGAACCTCAGTATTATCGTAATTGTTTTCATACAAAAATCGAGAACAGAAAAATAGGGACACAAATGCGGTCATTCATACAAAAACATGAAAAACGTAAAACAAGACATTCGTAATATTTTCTAAAAATCGGGGCGTTACAACTCTCCCCAACAAATAAAAATTTCATCCTCGAAATTCGATGTTCATCCAAACAAATGAGGATACTTGATCCTTCATTTTATCTTCCAGCTCCCAAGTAGCTTCACCCGTCATATCATTCCATATGACTTTCACTAGCTCGATCATCTTCCTCGAAGTCGCTTTACCTTTCTCGTCCTCTATCCCGACAGTAAAGTTTCGTAAGTCAAATTCTCCTTTAATCGCACGTCATCCGACCGTATAACATGTGTCTGGATCTGGTATATACTTCCGTAATTGAGACACATGAAACACGTCGTGCAAATTGGATAGAAAAGGCGGCAAAGCAATCTGATATGCTACAGGACCAATACGTCGGATAATCTGATATGGTCCAATGAATTTAGGAGTAAGCTTCTTAGACTTAATCACTCTTCCGACACCAGTCGTAGGAGTAACTCTCAGAAACACATGCTCACCCTCCTCAAACTCAAGAGGTCGTCTTCGTTTATCCGCGTAACTCTTTTGTCTGCTTTGTGCCGTCCTCATCTTCTCTTGTATCATCTTGACTTTATCCGTAGTCTGTTGTACAAGTTCCGGTCCAATAGTCATACTTTCCCCATCTTGATACCAGCATAGCGGCGTTCGACATCGTCTTCCATACAATGCTTCATAAGGTGCCATTCCGATGCTTGCGTGAAAACTATTGTTGTAGGTGAATTCTATCAAAGATAAAAATTCATCCCAACTTCCCCGTTGTTCCAAAACACAAGCCCGCAATAAATCCTCCAAGGATCGTATAGTTCTCTCGTCTCGACCGTCACCATGGATGATACGCCGAACTCGCCGTAACTTGGTTCCCATAGCTTCTTGCAGACTTTGCCAAAATCTTGACGTAAACCTTGGATCTCTCGTCGAAACTATACATGTAGGCACTCCATGTAATCTGACGATCTCGCTGATGTACAACTAGGTTAATCTTTCTAATGAATATTTAATATTGATTGGTAAGAAATGAGCTGATTTCGTAAGTCTATCGACTATAACCCATATTGCATCATGACCTCTCCTTGTCTTTGGCAAACCAATAACTAAATCCATAGAAATGTTGTCCCATTTCCATTCTGGAATCGATAATGGTTGCAACATCCCAAATAGTCTTTGGTGTTCAACTTTCGACTTTTGACAAACTAGGCAAGTTGACACGCATCTAACCACATCACCCTTCATTCCATGCCACCGAATAACTTTTTCAAGTCTTGATACATCTTTGTTATACCTGGATGCATACTCAATAGACTAGTATGGGCATGTTTCACAATATATCTTCTCGGTTCTCGCTTCACGAGGAACACAGACTCTACCCCGAAATCTCATAATTCCATCGTTCCTTCTTTGAACTCTAGTGCCTCATTTTGCTTCATTTGCTTCCTTATTCCTTGCAAAAATTTATCGGCATTTTGCTTTTCCTTTATGTCTTCCATCAGCTCACTCGAGATAGTAACCATGCTAATACAAATCTTCCCTAAGCTTCAACTCAACAAATGACCACTCATCTCTAAACTGTTCAATGAGTTCCTTTTCTTTAATCATCGCGTAAACACTATAATCTTCCTACTCAAAGCATCGGCCACACATTCGCCTTACCAGGGGTGGTACAAAAGTTGAAAATCGTAGTCGTTCGTAAATTCTAACCACCTTCGCTGCCTCATATTCAGCTCCTTCCTTCGATCGTACAAGTATTTCAAACTCTTGTGATCACCGAAGATGTTGAACGTTGCTCCATAGAGAAAGTGTCTCCATATCTTCAAAGCAAAAACTACCGCAGCCCAATTCCAAATCATGCGTAGGATAATTCTTTTCATGAACCTTCAATTGTCGAGAAGCATATGCCACCACGTTCCGATCTTGCATCAACACGCATCCTAGTCCTTGATAAGAAGCGTCACAATACACATCGAAAGATTTCGTCGAATCGGTAGGATCAACACCGGTGCAGCTTGTTAACCTCTTCTTCAACTCTTGAAAACCGGCTTCACGCTCTTCCGTCCATTCAAAAGCTTGACTTTTCTTCGTCGCTTGTGTAAGCGGTCCAAAGAATCTTGGAAAAACCTTCGATAAATCTCCGATAATAACCAAAGCAAGTCTAACAAAACTTCGAACTTCTTACATCGTCTTAGGTCTCTCCCACGTAAAACAGCTCCACTTTCGATGGGTCCACCGCAATACCTTCTTTAGAAATTACGTGACCAAGAAATTGAACTTCTTCCAACCAGAACTCACACTTAGCCAATTTCGCATACACCGCTTCTCCCTCAAAATCAAGAACAACTTTCGATGTTCAAGATGCTCTTCCCTCGATCTAGAATAGATCGAATGTCATCGATAAAGACAACGACAAATCTGTCTAGATACGGACGAAATATCCTGTTCATATAATCCATAAATATGGCAGAGCATTTGTCACCCCGAATGGCATTACTTGATACTCATAATGTCCATAACGAGTTCGAAAAGCAGCGCACGTCTTCCCCTCTTACACGAATCTGGTGATAACCCGATCGCAGATCTATCTTGGAAAATATCACAGCTCCTCTCAATTGATCCATCAAATCGTCGATTCTTGGAAGCGGATATTTATTCTTGATAGTCACCTTGTTCAACTGCCGATAGTCCACACAAAGTCGTGACGTTCCATCCTTCTTCTTGACCAAAAGTACTGGTGCACCCCATGGGGAAACGCTAGGTCGTACAAATTCTTTCTCCAACAGTTCCACCAATTGCTTTTTCAACTCCTCCAACTCTACTGGCGACATACGATATGGTGCAATTGAGATAGGACCTGTTCCCGGTACTAAATCAATTGAGAACTCGATCTCCCGCTCAAAGCGGAAACCAGTACATCTTCGTGAAAAACATCCTGGAAAATCGCCGACAACAGGAATAGTATTCACATCCTTCTCATTCTTAACTTCTAGAGAAGACAATTCCGTATATCCTCGCGCTCCATTTCTCAACAAAGACTTGACCTTAACAAAGAGCTTAAGAATCCAGACTCTTCTTCCTTAGGAAAAACTATAGTTTTCTTTGCACAATCTATGAGGATATGGTTAGAACATAACCAAATCCATCCCTAAGATTACATCTATCTCAATGAGAGGCAAACAAATCAAATCGACCAAAAACAAACGGCCCTTCACAACAATAGGACAATCCAAACAGATCTTAGAAGTAACTACAGTTTAGCAATTAGGCGTAGATACATTCAACATAACATTCAGAGAAGACATAGGCAACTTCAACCTTTCTACACAATCATATGCAATAAAGGAATGTGTAGCTCCGTAATCATACAATACAAAGAAGATTACCTCCAATGTCTCCTTCTCCCTGAATAAGATCATCAGACTTAGAAATCTCATATCCCACCATTGTATACACTCGTCCTCCAGATCTCGGTTGAGTATTTCCAGATTTCTGCTGATTAGCTTTAACATACCGAACAACAGGTTTTCTCTCCGGCTGTGGACAATCCTTTGATATGTGCCCATGTTGCTTACAATTGAAACAAACTGTACCTTTAATCGTACACTCGGGAGAAATATGACCTTTCTTCCCGCACTTAAAACATGTTGGCGTAACGCCACCCTCTGTCCAACTCCACTACCACTTGCACTTCCACTAACAGATGGTCGTTGAGATTGACTTCCTGTTGGCCTGGTATACGGCTTACGCTGAAACCGATTGGCATTACTACCTCCACCTCTCTGGAACCTTGTCGGTCCAAAATTCCGATTCCTCTGATCTCTAGATGGTTCCAACTCCTCAAGTCGAGCACACGCATCCACCAAAGCATGAAACTGAGTCATCCTCAAAGATACCACTCCTCGTTTCAATTCCACCCTTAAACCTGATTCAAACTTCCTGCATCTCCACACATCATCTTGTCGTGTCTGAGCATAATCTGAGAATTGAGACAAATTCTCAAATTTTGTGGCATACTCATTCACTGTCATATTCCCCTGTCGCAAACCAAGAAATTCCATTTCCTTGGCATGCCTAGCACTTGTAGGAAAATACTTATCCATAAAAGTATTAGAAAATACTTCCTGTGTGATCTCACCCTTCACTTGCAATACTCGGCGGATTCCTCTCCACCAATGTTCTCAGATCTCCTCTCAAAGATGAAAACAAGATAAGTTACTTTCTTTTCATCCGTACATCTCATCCCCTCAAAGATTCTCTCTAAATCTTGCATCCACCGACTCGCTTTCTCCGGATCCACCTCGCCTCTAAATTGTGGCGGATTATGGCGCCTAAATTCAGATAAATTTAGGGCATCACCGTAGCATCTTGTCTTTGTTGAGTCGCTCTCAAATTTTGTCGAGTAATCACTTCACCATCCGCCGCATAGCCTCAACAAGAACCAACATCGGGTCCTCATCACGATTTATGTTAGCACGTCCTCTCGCCTCTACCAGCCATCTTCTTTCTTCAAACATAACAAAACAAAGTTAGATACATCCTTCTAGATATTTCCGAAAGGATATAAATCACAAAGATCACAGAGAATCACACAAAGACAAACAAAAACAGACTCCAACCACAACCCCAAAAGACTCTAACTTGGGCTCGATATTAACTAATGTAACACCCCTTTGGAGGATGTCACACATAAAAGAAAATAAAATAAATAGAAATAAAATCTACCCAAGTTGCGAACATTTGTTAAATATTATTACGGGTTGTAAAATAATTCCCGATAGATTTAAATATGTAATAAAAAGATAATGCGAAAAATACGAAATAAAGAAAACATCATCACTAATAATATACATATGGTTAAGTTATAAACAGTACAAATAATTTACAACTAAGACTACAACTATTTAAACAAAAACAAGAAAGAAAGCAATAAAAGAGTTAATATATACGTACATACGCCGACGCGCCCAAAAAAAAAAATCATGGTTATCTAATCCTCGATGGATCACTCTCGGCCTCGAAAATGATCATCTGGGATATAGATATCCCGGATGTCTCGACACACGGCGATAACGGGATCGCGCAGCCGATACGATGCTTATCTCACTAGGCTCGTGGTTTTCAAGACCCCAATAACGCCTAATGGATAAGGGTAACTCTAAGTGCGTAAATAACGTCGTAGTCATAATGGGCTCTCCATCAAACCGATGACGTAAAATCACGGCCATACGTCCCGCATATGTAATGTAAGCACGATCTCCTCGTAAATGCCAAGCCGGATCACCTCCATGAAATACCAGCTCTATGAATCCCAAAAATGTCAAGGCGTCGCTATCCCACACAATCAATCCAGAGGATATGGATGATCGGATGGTTCTTGATCGTAACCGATCGTCTCGCTTGCCGACCTTCCTCTTCCTCAGGGTACACGATCTCAAGAGGTGTTCCTCTTCTTCCTCTTCAAACTCTTTACCGTATAAAATAAACAGACAAGAGACACATACAATAAAGAGGTAAGACAACATAAAATCATCACAACATGGCCAATAAGAAGACGACAAATAACAACTATACGCTTCATACAATACGAAAAAAAACTATAACAAGAATAATAAATGAAATAGAGTACATATTAGATATCCTAGTGTTTCGAACATCACGTATATAACACAAATAAAGAAAACCACATAGATAAATCAATCTCACGATAAAATAAGATAAGAAATGGACAACTAACATAAGAATTATCGATAAATATAAATAGAGAAAATGTAAAAACATCCAAGATATTACCGATAAAGATAAATAGAGAAAATGGAATATTATCCAAGATATAATCAAATACACCAAAACACAACCCTACTCCATGGAGCTAAACCCAAAGATATCGAGAGAATGACTTGCAAAATCTATTAGTACCACGGCTGCCCAACCAACTATTACGCGGTCACACGTTGCGTCAATAGCCTACGCAGACTGGGAATCCACCATCCAGCGTAGTATAGTTCACGGTCTCCGTTGTGGCACTATAGGCAATGTACTACTAGACTTTACAAACCTCGATTAAATATAGTGAATGTCGAGTACATTAGTGTGCTATCGGTTTACCACGGCCCAATGGAGCTACCAACTCGTCCACATAGTGGGATCCCGTACACTAAAGTCTCCAAGTTCATTAGAACAATGAACCACACTACGTTTATCGCATCGACAACACGATGTGATTCGTCTCACAACCAAAACACCAAAAAAATTGGTATAAAGACAAAACATAATTCCAAATATATGAAATTATGAACATGCCCTCAAGATAAAAATATGCCCTCAATGGCAAAAGCCTCAGACGGTTCACTTTTTCCCGACAAATAAATAACCTCAAAAGCAGACGGGTTCACATTTTCCCGACAAATAAAAATAAATATGGTAACGGTCAATCGCGTAGAAATTTTATCGCGTTTTTGAAATCTCGCTCGTTTTTACAAACGTTTAAAAATCGGGTAAGGATATTTTTCTGTTTTTAAAATCGCGTAGCATTTTTAATACGTTTTCTCAATCGCGTAGGATTTTTAAATCATTTTCTTATTCAAATGCCTTTAAAATTACTGTTTAAACAAAACAGAAATAGTACTTAGTACATTTAAACTACGTAGAATAATTTTTCATACCGCATACTTGTCTTTTAGATATTTTTGCTATCTTATTGGTTCATTTTTACTAAAAATTGACAAGATTTTTTGTTTAGAATATCATAATAATGGTTTCCTAATTTATCCATAAAATTTCCATTTACCTAATTTTTAACCATTTCATTTAATTCTTTTTGAAATCTCTAACATGCTTCAAAACCAAAAGTGAGCTATATGTTAGAAAATTTCTTAACATTATCAGTATTTCCTTTCTAATGATAAAATTATGAACTTTTAATCCTTTAGACTTACTTCTAATCAATTGGTCCCTTCAAAAATCATTATAGAAAATTTCTTCTTAACTTGTATTGTTTCTTTTTAATTGAAAAAGGTTTAGAATCAAGTTTTAGAAATCATGATTACTTATAGTGGCATGTTGGCCAAATTTTATAAAACTTTTTCATTTGATTTCCAAAATGTCTTTCACCTTTTAAATCATATCAAATGTATTATATTGTCTAAGTTCATTAAATCATTTTAGAAAATAGTTAACAATAGTCAATTTAATCCTTTAGGCATGTTGGCCCAAAATATTAAGTTTTTACCATTTGATTTCTAAATACATTTTCTTTGATCAAATCAATTAGAAACTTTCTTGATTCTCCTAGGTTAATTAAGTTACACTTTAGGAAAAATCAAGAGAACATTTTGGTCCTCCAAACTTGTCATTGCCGTGAGCTAGTGGATGTGTTCTTTGGAAACACTCATGCAAATTTACACATGTTATTCACATCCTATACTTTATCATACAATTCTAACACATGCATTATATTTCTAACACATGCAAAAATATTTTCTAACACATACAACCTAAATTAAAGCTTGTAGACATGCTTTCAAAAGCTAATAGACATGCAAAATTATTACAATCATCAAACAAGAAAGCTAATAACAATTACCACATAAACTACTAGCAACCACAAAAATTAACAAATACACACATAATTAACACATGACCACCGAATCCTTATGGATTCTACAAACATCACAAATGGCTCCATCTTCTTACCACCATCAAGAGATGATAAGAATTGTCTTCCTCTTACCTTAAATGAAGACAAAAGGCTTGCTTTCACACCTCCTAGGTCACTTGCCACCACCAAAAATACCTAGAAATCTCAAACAAAATCTACATGTTACTAACCATGAAAAAGAAGCTAAACCATGGAAAAATCATGGCTTAGAACTTTGAAAAAGAAGAGAGAAAAGAAAAGCATGAAATTTCACCTTCTAGGTAAAACTTTCAAGGTTGGTTTCCAAGCCCTAGATGGAAGAATTTGAAGAAACTCCCAACTACAAAGGTTCTTAGAATAGTGTTTAGGTTAAGGAAACTTGGTTAGAAAAATTTTTGGATGGTTGGATGGTTAGGAAACAAGCTTGGCCGAATGGAAGGGAAAAAGGAACAACAATGGTGGCTAGGGTTCTTGATGAGAGAGAAGAGAGAAAAGCAAGGAAGACAAAGTGATTTTTGGTCCTCCCTCCTTCACTTGGCCGTAGCTCTCTAAGGGCATGCAAGGTGGCTCCTTGCTTGGCTTCATCCAAGCCATTGGATGAATCAAAGGCCAAGATCAAGCCTTGGTGAGCAAGCTTGATTCCCATTGGTTGGTTCCTATGACTCACATGCCGAGTCACACAACAGTATTAAATGCTCACGAGTCACTAGTGAGTCACTGCTCGAAAGTTCTACAAATTTACGGTGATTAATTAAGCTACCGATCCAACCGTTTGCTAATTGTGGGTCCCGCAAAATATTTCCTGTCCATCATCACTAAATTATATCGACTAATAAAATAATATTATAATAATATAAAATTATTTTATTTGACAGCTTAAATCCTAAAAATTAAAAGATTATTTTTAGTCTCATTCAGATCTAAGTTAAGTAAGATCCCCCAATTCTAAATAATAAAATAAGATTTTCCCGGCCCGGAAAATATTATTTTCCCGCCGAGCAAATCACACAAAAAGTCCATATAAAATTACAGACAAGTATTTTCGTGCATTAAATCAAGAAGAAAACAATTAAAAATGACAAAAAAAAAAAAAAGACGTCGTCGGGACGTAACGGTCATTTTCCCATTTTTTCCCACAACGTAGGTAATCGTCCAAAACGTTCAAATAAAATATCTAGCAGATTATTTAGTCAGTATATCTTTCGAAAAAATTAATACAAGAGCTTAGAAAAATTTTTATTTTACCGTCTCGAAGCAAACTACGTAAAACGATCAAATAAAATTTGAACTCAGTATTATCGTAATTGTTTTCATACAAAAATCGAGAACGTAAAAATAGGGACACAAATGGTCATTCATACAAAAACATGAAAAACAGAAAACAAGACATTCGTAATATTTTCTAAAAATTGGGGGCGTTACAACTCTCCCCAACAAATAAAAATTTCATCCTCGAAATTCGATGTTCATCCAAACAAATGAGGATACTTGATCCTTCATTTTATCTTCCAGCTTCCCAAGTAGCTTCACCCGTCATATCATTCCATATGACTTTCACTAGCTCGATCATCTTCCCTCGAAGCTGCTTTACCTTTCTGTCCTCTATCCTGACAGGTAAAGTTTCGTAAGTCAAATTCTCCTTTAACTGCACGTCATCTGACTGTATAACATGTGTCGGATCTGGTATATACTTCCGTAACTGAGACACATGAAACACGTCGTGCAAATTGGATAGAAAAGGCGGCAAAGCAATCTGATATGCTACAGGACCAATACGTCGGATAATCTGATATGGTCCAATGAATTTAGGAGTAAGCTTCTTAGACTTAATCACTCTTCCGACACCAGTCGTAGGAGTAACTCTCAGAAACACATGCTCACCCTCCTCAAACTCAAGAGGTCGTCTTCGTTTATCCGCGTAACTCTTTGTCTGCTTTGTGCCGTCCTCATCTTCTCTTGTATCATCTTGACTTTATCCGTAGTCTGTTGTACAAGTTCCGGTCCAATAGTCATACTTTCCCCATCTTGATACCAGCATAGCGGCGTTCGACATCGTCTTCCATACAATGCTTCATAAGGTGCCATTCCGATGCTTGCGTGAAAACTATTGTTGTAGGTGAATTCTATCAAAGATAAAAATTCATCCCAACTTCCCCGTTGTTCCAAAACACAAGCCCGCAATAAATCCTCCAAGGACTGTATAGTTCTCTCCGTCTGACCGTCAGTCTGCGGATGATACGCTGAACTCAGTCGTAACTTGGTTCCCATAGCTTCTTGCAGACTTTGCCAAAATCTTGACGTAAACCTTGGATCTCTGTCAGAAACTATACATGTAGGCACTCCATGTAATCTGACGATCTCGCTGATGTACAACTAGGTTAATCTTTCCAATGAATATTTAATATTGATTGGTAAGAAATGAGCTGATTTCGTAAGTCTATCGACTATAACCCATATTGCATCATGACCTCTCCTTGTCTTTGGCAAACCAATAATCTAAATCCATAGAAATGCTTGTCCCATTTCCATTCTCGAAATCGATAATGGTTGCAACATCCCAACTGGTCTTTGGTGTTCAACTTTCGACTTTTGACAAACTAGGCAAGTTGACACGCATCTAACCACATCACCCTTCATTCCATGCCACCAGAATAACTTTTTCAAGTCTTGATACATCTTTGTTATACCCGGATGCATACTCAATAGACTAGTATGGGCATGTTTCACAATATATCTTCTCACTTCTCGCTTACGAGGAACACAGACTCTACCCCGAAATCTCAGAATTCCATCAGTTCCTTCTTTGAACTCTAGTGCCTCATTTTGCTTCATTTGCTTCCTTATTCCTTGCAAAAATTTATCGGCATTTTGCTTTTCCTTTCTGTCTTCCATCAGCTCACTCGAGATAGTAACCATGCTAATACAAATCTTCCCCGGTTTCAACTCAACAAATGACCGCTCATCTCTAAACTGTTCAATGAGTTCCTTTTCTTTAATCATCAGTGCAGAAACACTGATAATCTTCCTACTCAAAGCATCGGCCACAACATTCGCCTTACCAGGGTGGTACAAAAGTTGAAAATCGTAGTCGTTCAGAAATTCTAACCACCTTCGCTGCCTCATATTCAGCTCCTTCTGATCGTACAAGTATTTCAAACTCTTGTGATCACTGAAGATGTTGAACGTTGCTCCATAGAGAAAGTGTCTCCATATCTTCAAAGCAAAAACTACCGCAGCCAATTCCAAATCATGCGTAGGATAATTCTTTTCATGAACCTTCAATTGTCGAGAAGCATATGCCACCACGTTCCGATCTTGCATCAACACGCATCCTAGTCCTTGATAAGAAGCGTCACAATACACATCGAAAGATTTCGTCGAATCTGGTAGGATCAACACCGGTGCAGTTGTTAACCTCTTCTTCAACTCTTGAAAACGGCTTCGCGCTCTTCCGTCCATTCAAAAGCTTGACTTTTCTTCGTCACCAGTGTAAGCGGTCCAAAATCTTGGAAAAACCTTCGATAAATCTCCGATAATAACCAAGAAGTCTAACAAAACTTCGAACTTCATTCGTCTTAGGTCTCTCCCATCGTAAAACAGCTCCACTTTCGATGGGTCCACCGCAATACCTTCTTTAGAAATTACGTGACCAAGAAATTGAACTTCTTCCAACCGTAACTCACACTTAGCCAATTTCGCATACAGTTTGCTTCTCTCTCTCAAAATCAAGAACAACTTTCGGATGTTCAAGATGCTCTTCCTCGATCTAGAATAGATCGAATGTCATCGATAAAGACAACGACAAATCTGTCTAGATACGGACGAAATATCCTGTTCATATAATCCATAAATATGGCAGAGCATTTGTCACCCCGAATGGCATTACTTGATACTCATAATGTCCATAACGAGTTCGAAAAGCGCTTTCGGCACGTCTTCCCCTCTTACACGACCGGTGATAACCCGATCGCAGATCTATCTTGGAAAATATCACAGCTCCTCTCAATTGATCCATCAAATCGTCGATTCTTGGAAGCGGATATTTATTCTTGATAGTCACCTTGTTCAACCGCCGATAGTCCACACAAAGTCGTGACGTTCCATCCTTCTTCTTGACCAAAAGTACTTGGTGCACCCCATGGGGAAACGCTAGGTCGTACAAATTCTTTCTCCAACAGCTTCCACCAATTGCTTTTTCAGCTCCTCCAACTCTACCGGCGACATACGATATGGTGCACCGAGATAGGACCTGTTCCATTACTAAATCAATTGAGAACTCGATCTCCCGCTCGCGGTAAACTGTACATCTTCGGAAAACATCCGAAAATCGTTGACAACAGGAATAGTATTCACATCCTTCTCATTCTTAACTTCTAGAGAAGACAATTCCGTATATCCCTCGCGCTCCATTTCTCAACAAAGACTTGACCTTAACAAAGAGCTTAAGAATCCAGACTCTTCTTCCTTAGGAAAAACTATAGTTTTCTTTGCACAATCTATGAGGATATGGTTAGAACATAACCAAATCCATCCCTAAGATTACATCTATCTCAATGAGAGGCAAACAAATCAAATCGACCAAAAACAAACGGCCCTTCACAAAGAATAGGACAATCCAAACAGATCTTAGAAGTAACTACAGGTTTAGCAGTTGGCGTAGATACATTCAACATAACATTCGAGAAGAAGACATAGGCAACTTCAACCTTTCTACACAATCATATGCAATAAAGGAATGTGTAGCTCCAGAATCATACAATACAGTCAGAAGATTACCTCCAATGTCTCCTTCTCCCTGAATAAGATCATCAGACTTAGAAATCTCATATCCCACCATTGTATACACTCGTCCTCCAGATCTCGGTTGAGTATTTCCAGATTTCTGCTGATTAGCTTTAACATACCGAACAACAGGTTTTCTCTCCGGCTGTGGACAATCCTTTGATATGTGCCCAGGTTGCTTACAATTGAAACAAACTGTACCTTTAACTGTACACTCGGGAGAAATATGACCTTTCTTCCCGCACTTAAAACATGTTGGCGTAAACGCCACCCTCTGTCCACTCCACTACCACTTGCACTTCCACTAACGGATGGTCGTTGAGATTGACTTCCCGTTGGCCTCGTATACGGCTTACGCCGAAACCGATTGGCATTACTACCTCCACCTCTCTCGGAACCTTGTCGGTCCAAAATTCCGATTCCTCGATCTCTAGATGGTTCCAACTCCTCAAGTCGAGCACACGCATCCACCAAAGCATGAAACCGAGTCATCCTCAAAGATACCACTCCTCGTTTCAATTCCACCCTTAAACCTGATTCAAACTTCCTGCATCTCCACACATCATCTTGTCGTGTCTGAGCATAATCTGAGAATTGAGACAAATTCTCAAATTTTGTGGCATACTCATTCACTGTCATATTCCCCTGTCGCAAACCAAGAAATTCCATTTCCTTGGCATGTCTAGCACTTGTAGGAAAATACTTATCCATAAAAGTATTAGAAAATACTTCCCAGTGTGATCTCAAATTCCTTCACTTGCAATACTCGGCGGATTCCTCTCCACCAATGTTCTCAGCATCTCCTCTCAAAGATGAAAACAAGATAAGTTACTTTCTTTTCATCTCGTACATCTCATCCCCTCAAAGATTCTCTCTAAATCTTGCATCCACCGACTCGCTTTCTCCGGATCCACCTCGCCTCTAAATTGTGGCGGATTATGGCGCCTAAATTCGATAAATTTAGGGCATCACCGTAGCATCTTGTCGTTGAGTCGCTCTCAAATTTTGTCGAGTAATCACTTCACCATCCGCGCATAGCCTCAAGAAGAACCAACATCGGGTCCTCATCACGATTTATGTTAGCACGTCCTCTCGCCTCTACCACCCATCTTCTTTCTTCAAACATAACAAAACAAAGTTAGATACATCCTTCTAGATATTTCCGAAAGGATATAAATCACAAAGATCACAGAGAATCACACAAAGACAAACAAAAACAGACTCCAACCACAACCCCAAAAGACTCTAACTTGGGCTCTGATACCAACTAATGTAACACCCCTTTGGAGGATGTCACACATAAAAGAAAATAAAATAAATAGAAATAAAATCTACCCAAGTTGCGGAACATTTGTTAAATATTATTACGGGTTGTAAAATAATTCCTGATAGACGTAAATATGTAATAAAAAGATAATGCGAAAAATACGAAATAAAGAAAACATCATCACTAATAATATACATATGGTTAAGTTATAAACCGACAAATAATTTACAACTAAGACTACAACTATTTAAACAAAAACAAGAAAGAAAGCAATAAAAGAGTTAATATATACGTACATACGCCGACGCGCCCAAAAAAAAACATCATGGTTATCTAATCCTCGATGGATCACTCTCGGTCCTGAAAATGATCATCTGGATATAGATATCCCGATGTCTCGACACACGGCGATAACGGGATCGCGCAATCGATACGATGCTTATCTCACTAGGCTCGGGGTTTTCAAGACCCCAATAACGCCTAATGGATAAGGGTAACTCTAAGTGCGTAAATAACGTCGTAGTCATAATGGGCTCTCCATCAAACCGATGACGTAAAATCACGGCCATACGTCCCGCATATGTAATGTAAGCACGATCTCCTCGTAAATGCCAAGCCGATCACCTCCATGAAATACCACTCTATGAATCCCAAAAATGTCAAGGCGTCGCCATCCCACACAATCAATCCAGAGGATATGGATGATCGGATGGTTCTGATCGTAAACCGATCGTCTGCTTGCTGACCTTCCTCTTCCTCAGGGTACACGATCTCAAGAGGTCTGTTCCTCTTCTTCCTCTTCAAACTCTTTACCGTATAAAATAAACAGACAAGAGACACATACAATAAAGAGGTAAGACAACATAAAATCATCACAACATGGCCAATAAGAAGACGACAAATAACAACTATACAGTTCATACAATACGAAAAAAACTATAACAAGAATAATAAATGAAATAGAGTACATATTAGATATCCTAGTGTTTCGAACATCACGTATATAACACAAATAAAGAAAACCACATAGATAAATCAATCTCACGATAAAATAAGATAAGAAATGGACAACTAACATAAGAATTATCGATAAATATAAATAGAGAAAATGTAAAAACATCCAAGGTATTACCAGATAAAGATAAATAGAGAAAATGGAATATTATCCAAGATATAATCAAATACACCAAAACACAACCCTACTCCATGGAGCTAAACCCAAACAGATATCGAGAGAATGACTTGCAAAATCTATTAGTACCACGACCGCCCAACCAACTATTACGCGGTCACACGTTGCGTCAATAGCCTACGGCAAGACTGGGAATCCACCATCCAGCGTAGTATAGTTCACGGTCTCCCGTTGTGGCACTATAGGCAATGTACTACTAGACTTTACAAACCTCGATTAAATATAGTGAATGTCGAGTACATTAGTGTGCTATCGGTTTACCACGGCCCAGCGGAGCTACCAACTGTCCACAAGTGGGATCCCGTACACTAAAGTCTCCAAGTTCATTAGAACAATGAACCACACTACGTTTATCGCATCGACAACACGATGTGATTCGTCTCGTCAACCAAAACACCAAAAAAATTGGTATAAAGACAAAACATAATTCCAAATATATGAAATTATGAACATGCCCTCAAGATAAAAATATGCCCTCAATGGCAAAAGCCTGTACGGGTTCACTTTTTCCCGACAGCGAAATAACCTCAAAAGCCTGTACGGGTTCACATTTTCCCGACAAATAAAAAATAAATATGGTAACGGTCAATCGCGTAGAAATTTTATCGCGTTTTTGAAATCTCGTCGTTTTTACAAACGTTTAAAAATCGGGTAAGGATATTTTTCTGTTTTTAAAATCGCGTAGCATTTTTTAATACGTTTTCTCAATCGCGTAGGATTTTTAAATCATTTTCTTATTCAAATGCCTTTAAAATTACTGTTTAAACAAACAGAAATAGTACTTAGTACATTTAAACTACGTAGAATAATTTTTCATACCGCATACTGTCTTTTAGATATTTTTGCTATCTTATTGGTTCATTTTTACTAAAAATTGACAAGATTTTTGTTTAGAATATCATAATAATGGTTTCCTAATTTATCCATAAAATTTCCATTTACCTAATTTTTTAACCATTTCATTTAATTCTTTTTGAAATCTCTAACATGCTTCAAAACCAAAAGTGAGCTATATGTTAGAAAATTTCTTAACATTACTGTATTTCCTTTCTAATGATAAAATTATGAACTTTTAATCCTTTAGACTTACTTCTAATCAATTGGTCCCTTCAAAAATCATTATAGAAAATTTCTTCTTAACTTGTATTGTTTCTTTTTAATTGAAAAAGGTTTAGAATCAAGTTTTAGAAATCATGATTACTTATAGTGGCATGTTGGCCAAATTTTATAAAACTTTTTCATTTGATTTCCAAAATGTCTTTCACCTTTTAAATCATATCAAATGTATTATATTGTCTAAGTTCATTAAATCATTTTAGAAAATAGTTAACAATAGTCAATTTAATCCTTTAGGCATGTTGGCCCAAAATATTAAGTTTTTACCATTTGATTTCTAAATACATTTTCTTTGATCAAATCAATTAGAAACTTTCTTGATTCTCCTAGGTTAATTAAGTTACACTTTAGGAAAAATCAAGAGAACATTTTGGTCCTCCAAACTTGTCATTGCCGTGAGCTAGTGGATGTGTTCTTTGGAACACTCATGCAAATTTACACATGTTATTCACATCCTATACTTTATCATACAATTCTAACACATGCATTATATTTCTAACACATGCAAAAATATTTTCTAACACATACAACCTAAATTAAAGCTTGTAGACATGCTTTCAAAAGCTAATAGACATGCAAAATTATTACAATCATCAAACAAGAAAGCTAATAACAATTACCACATAAACTACTAGCAACCACAAAAATTAACAAATACACACATAATTAACACATGACCACCGAATCCTTATGGATTCTACAAACATCACAAATGGCTCCATCTTCTTACCACCATCAAGAGATGATAAGAATTGTCTTCCTCTTACCTTAAATGAAGACAAAAGGCTTGCTTTCACACCTCCTAGGTCACGGTTTTCACCACCAAAAATACCTAGAAATCTCAAACAAAATCTACATGTTACTAACCATGAAAAAGAAGCTAAACCATGGAAAAATCATGGCTTAGAACTTTGAAAAAGAAGAGAGAAAAGAAAAGCATGAAATTTCACCTTCTAGGTAAAACTTTCAAGGTTGGTTTCCAAGCCCTAGATGGAAGAATTTGAAGAAACTCCCAACTACAAAGGTTCTTAGAATAGTGTTTAGGTTAAGGAAACTTGGTTAGAAAAATTTTTGGATGGTTGGATGGTTAGGAAACAAGCTTGGCCGAATGGAAGGGAAAAAGGAACAACAATGGTGGCTAGGGTTCTTGATGAGAGAGAAGAGAGAAAAGCAAGGAAGACAAAGTGATTTTTGGTCCTCCCTCCTTCACTTGGCCGTAGCTCTCTAAGGGCATGCAAGGTGGCTCCTTGCTTGGCTTCATCCAAGCCATTGGATGAATCAAAGGCCAAGATCAAGCCTTGGTGAGCAAGCTTGATTCCCATTGGTTGGTTCCCGGTGACTCACATGCTGAGTCACACAACAGTATTAAATGCTCACGAGTCACTAGTGAGTCACTGTTCTGAAAAGTTTCTACAACTTACGGTGATTAATTAAGCTACCGATCCAACCGTTACGCTAATTGTGGGTCCCGCAAAATATTTCCTGTCCATCATTGTCACTAAATTATACTTGACTAATAAAATAATATTATAATAATATAAAATTATTTTATTTGACAGCTTAATCCTAAAAATTAAAAGATTATTTTTAGTCTCATTCAGAATCGGGTTAAGTAAGATCCCCCAATTCTAAATAATAAAATAAGATTTTCCCGGCCGGAAAATATTATTTTCCCGCCTCGAGCAAATCACACAAAAAGTCCATATAAAATTACAGACAGTATTTTCATGCATTAAATCAAGAAGAAAACAATTAAAAACAGACAAAAACAGCGAAAACAGTACGTTCGGGACGTAACGGTCATTTTCCCATTTTTTCCCACAACGTAGGTAATCGTCCAAAACGTTCAAATAAAATATCCAAGCGGATTATTTAGTCTGTATATCTTTCAGAAAAATTAATACAAGAGCTCGAAAAATTTTTATTTTACTGTCTCGAAGCAAACTACGTAAAACGATCAAATAAAATTTGAACCTAGTATTATCGTAATTGTTTTCATACAAAAATCGAGAAAAGAAAAATAGGGACACAGCGGTCATTCATACAAAAACATGAAAAACAGAAAACAGTACATTCAGAATATTTTCTAAAAATTGGGGCGTTACATCTGGAACCTTCCAGAATCTGTTGAGTCATGGTGCTGAGGTGTCACGCCACGTGTCAAGTTTCTATTGGCGCGTTGTGATGAGTCATCATCCACTAGATATTTTTCAAGAAAAATATCATCCAATAGATAATAAAACATACCCCAATTTTATTTGTCAGATAAAATCGTAAGAAAATAAAACTTCAGAAACTGACTCCGGTTTCGGGTTTAGTAAGCTCCTCCGGCTCCGGATAATAATAAAATTTCCCCGGTCCAGAAAATTTTAAATTTCTTGACTCAAAGCAAATTACATAAAACACCCAAATAAAATCACAGACAGTAATATAAAACACTGTATCATACAGAAAAATTTAAAATAGTACATTCAGGACGTAATGGTCATTTTTTTATTTTTCCCCACAACCGAGCAAATCACTCAAAACACTCAAATCAAATTACAGACAGTAAAATATATCTGTATATCACACAGAAAATTTAAAATAGTAAATTTGACAAAATTTTTATTTTACTGTCTCAAGCAAATTACGCAAAACGACCAAATAAAATAAGCCTATAAAATATACTTGTATTTCATGCAGAAAAACAAGAAACAGTAAAATCGGGACACAACGGTCATTCATCCAAAAGTTGGGGTGTTACAATTCGCACCCACACATAGGTGTTATTCAAACTCCTAGGCATACATCGCCTTTCTCAAGAATATCCAGCGGACAATACATATGCATGATGACATAATGTCCAATCATGTATGTTTATCAATGATGCGTTCATCATAAGCATACCACAATGGCATATATATTCATTCTCAATGTCAATAAATCATATCAATGATACATTTATCATATGCATTGCCTCAATGGCACATGAGCATTCCTCAATATCAACATATCATATTAATAATACATTTATCAAAAGCATTGCCTCAATGGCATATCATCATTTCTTATCACCAACATATCCTATCTCATCAAGTACTAAATCAACAAGTACATAACCCCACATAGGGACTCTCAACAACATAGAATAAATTCTCAATATTAATATGTATTCACATATAGCTCATCAATTTTTATAAGTTCATATCTTGGATTCACATTTTTTAAGTCTTAAACTTTTGGTCAATTATGAAAATTTTTAGGGTAAGTTACCCTTCAAAACTGTGGCCTTCTCAAGTCTCATTATTCAATTTAATTCTTCCACTTGGTTATAGATTATGCATATCTCTAAATTCTTAATTTTCAAAGATGCACCAAGGCATCATTTAAACCTTAGACTTTCTCTCTAAAACCGTGGCCCCTCAAGGTTTTCAAAATCTTAATTCCTCTCTATTTTATGTATTAGTTTCTTAATATTAAATCATTTTAATTTTAGTTCACCAAAGCCAATTCAATCCCTCATGGTTCTAAGCCAAAACCGTGGCCTCTCTCTTGGGTATTAAACCCTTAAACTTTCCATTCATTAATTTCAATATTATCATTCAACCTTTAATTACATAAGATTCATTTCACTGGAGTATAAAAATCAATTTACAACCCAAATTTCTAGTCAAAACCGTAGCACCATGTTAGGGTAGGAAACTCCAAAATTTCCATTTAACAACCCTCACATGATCAAACATATTTAACACATCCAACATATCCAAAATCACCATTCAAGCATTTATCCAACTCAAGAATACAAAAGCATGCCAAATCATCAATTAAAATAAACATACAAGGATGGATTTCTCCACCAACAAGCACATAAAGGTTCCCTCACCACCATTAGTGGTTGAAGTAAGTAATCTCCCTCTTACCTAAGGAAGAATCACGAAATGGTCTCCTTCTAGGTCCTTGGTGAATTTCGATTTTGAGCCTTCAAAACCCTGGGATTTTCAATCATCAAGAACTAACATTAAACATGGCAAAGAATGAATCTTTAATCTCCAATGAGATCCTAGAGTACGAAAATGAAGAGAAAGAGGAAGAGGAATGGAAGCTTTACCTCAAAGTTGGAAACTTTGTCTTAGAAGACAATGGAGGAAAGGTTGGATTTTGGAGAAATTTCCTAAATGAAAGATGTAGAGAAGGTTGAGGTGAGCATGAAAATGGTCTCCTTGTTGCTTCTTGAATATTTCGATTTTGTGGTCTCCAAGAACCCTAAAATCTCCAACACAAAGAATCAACATCAAGCCTAGTAAAGGATGGATCTTTGGTCTCCAATGAGACCATAGAACACTAAAATGAAGAGAGGAAGGAAGAAAAATGAAAACTTTACCTTAAAGCTTGAAGCTTTGTCTTGGATGGCAATGGAGGAAAAGTTAGTTTTTGAAGAAAACCCTTCAAATAGGAAGTGTAAAGGAGGTAGAAAGGAGTGTAGAAATGATGTTTATGAAGAGAAAAGTGAAAAGAATGGCCTCTAATGATGGCTGGAATTTCGTGGTTGAGAGGAGGAAGAAGAGAGAAGGAGGGGAGAAAATGGAAGAGAAAAGCTAGAGAGAGAAAGTGATAGTTGAAAATGTGATAAGTTGGGTGAGATGGGTTAAGTGTGGGAAGCAAAAATTTTGCTTCCCCATACCCTCATTGCCGCGACCAAGAAGAGAGAGAGGGGGGGAAATTAGCTTCCCGACAAGCCAAGGGTTGCTTAGTCATTTTGTGGTCAAAGCTTCTCAAAGAAGCTTTAGCTAAAGTACACTAAATTTGAATTAAAGTGGATTTGATTGGACATAAAGTGAATTACACTAGGATAATGTGATAGGATTTCTAATGCATGCTATTACCCAATGGCCAATTGTTACAGTTGACAGAAGTCAGTATTAATTGTCCAGCGGATAAAAATTACACAACGATTTATCATTCTGTCAGATAAAATTTTTTGAAAAATGTGAAACCTCATAAACTGTGTCCAGCCTCGGGTTTAGTAAGATCTCCCTTCGACGTTTTCACAGATCAAGGTTCTCGAGAAAAATATCTCATTTTCCCAGCTCTGCTCAGTGCGCATGCAAAACAAGAAATAATATTAAAATATTCTGTGCTCTCAAAAAAATCTAGAAAATTTTTCAAAAATCACAAATATTATAAAACGATTATTTGTCATGAAATTATAAATTTGTGGGATGTTACAGTGAGGGAGAAGGATAGGAGTTGGAGGTTTTGTGTTGACTATAAGGCTTTAAATAGTATTACAATTCTAAATAAATTTCCCATTTTGGTTATTGTAGAACTATTAGATGAGTTAGGAGGAGCCGGAATCTAACACCCTCGATGACATGCCTGTGAAGTTTTATGATAAACTGAGTTAGTTTAAGCACTTTACCGTAACACAGCAGGTGGAAAGTGGTCTAAAATGACTCAGAAAATGGTTTTAAAGGGTAAGTTAAGGGAAATAAATATGGATAATTTATTTCCAAGTAATAAGTGAGTTTAGTAAGTGATAGTTAAAATTTTTAGAGAATCTGAGTTGATTTGGCATTTTTAAGCACTGTGAGTGGGTGTTTTAATATCAAATTGACTTGTAGCAAATATGGAAGTTTATGGAAATGGTGAAATTAATATTTTTATGAATCCTAGGCTTTATTCTAATACCTTTGAAAGTTAGGAAGCTTGATTTAGAGAAATCTAAGTGTTTTTAACCGATTGAAAGTTCCAGCAAAAATCATCAAGGGCATTTAGGGTATTTCACATAATCAACCTTTTGAGAGATATTTCTCTCAAATCTCATCCACTCCCTCACTCACTTCACATTTTCAACTGCTAGAAGGGAAGAAAGGAAGAGAGGAAAGGAGGAAAGGAGAACAACCAAGGAAGGGGAAAAAGAGGAAGAAGAAATAAGTGAAGGTGAAGAGCTTTTGAGCTCATTATTTCGAGATTCTAGAGGTAGGGGTTTTTTGACTTTTCTCTCTTCATCTTTATTTATTCTCAAGATAAGAGCAATCAAGGAAGGGGAAAAGAGGAAGAAGAAAGAAGTGAAGGTGAAGAGCTTTTGGGCTCATTCTTTCAAGATTCTAGAGGTAGGGATTTTTTGACTTTTCTCTCTTCATCTTTGTTTATTTTCAAGATTTGGACATGGGTGATGTTGAATGATGAAAGATTCAAGCTTGCATGCTTTGATCATAAGATAAAGTTTCAAACTTTGTTCTTGATTCTTGATAAACTTTGAATTTTAAAAAAGGGTATGATGTAGGGAATTGGATTCCTTTAATGATTCTTGAAATCTATGGTTAAGAATAGATTGATTTTAACTTGTTTAAAGCTTGTTTGATGCTAAAAAAATTGATTGGATGAAAGTTGGCTTAAAAATAGGGAAAACTCATTTCTGGTTTAACCAAATTTCCAGATTCCACGGCCCCTTGGAATATTCTATGGGGGGTGTGGAACTCTCAGGAAAAATGACCACTTTATGAAAAAATTGTAGCTCTTTTTCTTTTCTTTCCAATGCCACCGGAATCTACTCGTTTCAACCTCTGTATCTCAAGTTATACTCATTTTATCGCGTAAGGGTTAAATGACTTTTGACATTTATGCTATGGGCTATGTTATTTGATTGATTGGCGGGTTTGTATACCCTAGTATGTGTATGTAAACCATGTTGTTTATGGATTGGTGGGTTTATATACCCTAGTATGTTAATGTTGATGACACAATGCAAGAGAATGTGTAGTTATTATAATGGTTAATGGATTGGATTATTATGTATGTTGTCATAATATTGATATTGAGACTGGTTATATTATGTGATGTATTACATACCTGATGACTGGTGAAGACTGTGAGCCTCTTATTTGGTGATAATATATAATAGAGTGAGGTTGGTGTTAACTCTCCCTATGATAGTGATGAGTGCGGGATGGTGATTTCCTTCCTTATCTTTCTGGAAGTTGAGGTGTGAGATTCCTTCTCTGCTAGATGTTATCCTAATTGGACAATATTTGAGTGTGATGACTCAGACATATTACCATGGATTGGTATCATGACATATTGCCATAGATTTGGTTTCATGACATATTACCATAGATTTGGTATCATGACATTATCGAATATGTGCATCCACACTTCTAGGACTTGTAGAGGCATACACTTAAGGCATCCATAGGCATATGCATATCAACTACAGGCATATCTCTAGGATGGAGATTCATGACATTACAATTGTATGGGCGATTATGTATTTTCGAGTATTGATGATAATACTATGAGTGTGATGATTATTTAAAGATTGTTTATGGAAATGAGTTTTTATGTAAACTTATTAAATGGGATTCTATTTCGGCAAGAGAAAGGAAATAGATTTGGCCTTTGCCACCTTTCTAACTTATGTCAGTATATAACTTGAGTTTTAAAAGTGAGTTTTTCCTCAAAATAGCTAGAATGATTATTATGGCACGTTTTCTTAATAATCTACTGAGAATTTATAATTCTCAACCCATGTTTGTGTTTTCCATGATGATTCCAGGAAAGAAGACCCTTGGATAGTTATGCAAACAAGATGCAAGGAAGCTTAATTTAGTTCTTTTTTAATACTTGTATATAATATTATAATTTTGGGGCCTTGTGAGGTCTAGTTACATGTCTTGTATATATATATATATATATATATATATATATATATATATATATATATATATATATATTGGCTTTATGTTAAATATGGACCTTATATAGTAGTCATCTTATCATGGCTCATATTTTTTGAATATAAGAATTTATTATGTTAGAATTGTTTTAGTAGATGGTAGCATATGGATCTAATTACTATAGTATAATTTGATTATACCATCAATATTAAATACAAGATGATACACGAAATATTTTCTAAGTTGGACTTGAGATCCAGCTATCTTTAAATTCAGATGATGGAGAAAGACATTAAAAAGACAGCTTTTCATACGCAAGAGGGCCATTATGAATATTTGGTGATGCCTTTCGGCTTAACCAATGCTCCCTCAACATTTCAATCTCTCATTAATTCCATTTTTAAACCTTACCTTAGAAGGTTTGTTTTAGTTTTCTTCGATGACATTTTGGTGTATAGTAAGGACAAGATATATCATATTCAGCACTTGCGCGTAGTTCATGAAGTGTTGAGGCAAAATTCACTATTTGTAAATTACAAGAAGTGTAGTTTTGGGCAGTCATAGTTGGAATATTTGGGGCATTTAATTTCAGCTTAAGGAGTGGCAGCAGATCCAACTAAAGTGGAAGCGAGGGTGAATTGGCCCATACCCAAAGATCTTAGAAGTTTGCAAGGATTCTTTGGTTTAATTACTGGGCTATATTAGAGAAGGTTTATGCGTGATTATGGGAAGATAGCGCAGCCCCTTACGAGGCTACTCAAGAAAGATAGTTTCAAATGGGATGAGAAAGCTCAACTAGCTTTCCAAAAACTAAAAGAGGCTTTAACCAAAATTCCCATTTTGGCTGTTCCAGATTTCAATTAGCCCTTTGAGGTGGAAATTGATGCCTCTGGTTCGAGATTAAGCATGATACTGATGCAGAAGGGAAAACCATTGGCTTTTATAAGCCAAGCATTGTCAGAAAGGTCTAAGTCTAAGCCAGTCTATGCAAAGGAGCTCATGGCCATTGTCTTGGCCATCCAAAAGTGGAGGCATTATTTGATGGGTAGGCATTTTATCATTCAGACTTATCAAAGGAGTCTTAAATTCCTTATGGAGCAGCGATTAATGGCTGAAGAACAACAAAAACGGGTGACTAAATTATTAGGTTTTGAGCACAAAGAATAGCGCTGTTGATGCTGTATCAAGAGTATTGGATTATCAAGCTATATCTGTCTTGACCAATCATGATGTGCAGGCTTGGACTGAGGAAAACTTGCAGGATCCTAGCCTGAAAATCATATTTTAGGATCTGTTATAGAAACCTGACTCTCACCCTAGGTGTACTATTGCTAAGGGGTGTTTGTGGTACAAGGGACGATTGGTATTGTCGCCTCAGTCACCTTAGATTCATATTCTCTTAGCAGAATTTCATTTTTCACCATGGGGAGGGCATTCAGGAGTGCTTCAGACATACAAAAGGATGGTTGCAATTCTATTTTGGAATGGAATGAAGAGAGATATCCAAGATTTTGTGTCCAGATGTCAGATTTGCTAACACAATAAATATCAATCTTTTAGCCTAGCTGGACTGCTGTGACCACTGCCAATACCCTCATAAGTGTGGGCTGTCATTTCCATAGATTTTATCCAAGGATTTCCTAGTTCCAAAAGGGCAGATACTTTGATGGTGGTGGTGGACCGCCTCACTAAATATGCCCATTTTATTCCTTTGACACATCTATTTATAGCCCGAGATGTTGTTACAGTTTTTATTAGAGAAATTATGAGATTACATGGGTTCCCTGATTCCATTATGTCCGATAGAGACCAAATATTCAACAGCCACTTTTAGACTAAATTATTCAAGTTGGCTAGTACCAAATTGCATCTCAATTCTTCCTATCACCCACAAACAAAGGAGCAAGCTGAGGTAACCAATAGAACCGTGGAAACTTATTTGGGGTGCTTTGTGAGTGGGCATCTAATATAGTGGATAAATTGGATTCCTTGGGTAAAATTTTGGTTTAATTCTTCTTTTAATGCCTCCATTCAGATGTCTCCATTTAAGTTCTTTTATAGACGAGATCCTCCTTCCATTGAGAAGTATGTTCAACATAGCACACGGATAGAAGCTGTAGATCAAATGTTGCTTGATAGAGATAACATTCTGAGTGATTTGAAACAGAATCTGACCCGAGATCAACAAAAAATGAAGGATCAAGTTGTGTACATACTAGAAGAAGAATCACATCTTTACTATTGTGTTGATTTTTTGAGATGGCGGCGAGAAGAGATTTTGTTGGTTTGGTCAGAGTTTAGTTCCATGGTGGTACGGATGCTTGGTTTATCGATTGGGATACTGAGCGTGTTAGATATATAGGGGATGTGACTGTATCTATACGTAGGACTCGCGATGGGGATCCTATCTTCTATTTTAACATCTCGGTACGTTTGGAGTTTGTTATGCCGATTAGGGAGTTATGGGGTGATTTGCATTACACCCCTAAGGAGGATTAGAACTCTGTGGTGTCATCTGCTAGGACATCTGCTCATGAGACCTTGCCCTTCTTCGGATCTTTATCTTCTGGGAAGGATCCGATGGAGGACCCTACTCCCTAGGCATATGGACTTGGGCTAGTTTGTGTTTTGTTAAGCAGGTTATATATATGTCTTTTGAGTACAAACTTAATGTATTTTGAGCGGACTGTGATCTATGTCCCTTATGTATATATTCTTTTGATTTGTAATATTCTATAATTACATCTTGTGTTGTTTATGCCTTGTTTAAGTTTATGTTTTCGAGAAAGAAAATTTGAAATCCATATTTTACTATATTAAACCTTTTACACGTTTTGTTAAGTCTAGGAGTTTTAGTCATAAATGCGATACCTTAGGGAGGGTGTCAATTAGTTAGTATCCGAGCCCAAGTTTAAGTCTTTTGGGGTTTGTGGTTAGGTTTGTCTTGCTTGTGTTGTATGATTCTCTATGTTTGGTTTCTGAAAGGTTACATTTGACTTTCATTGTGTATTGTTTAGTCTGACTCCAAAGGAATATGATGGCTCGTGATAGAGGTGTACGTTGTAACATCCTAATATTTGTACCTTGGCACATTTGACATATACCTGGATAAACAGTATTAGACATGCTACTTCTAATCTAATCATCAACTAATCCATAACGTTTAAACAAATCATTATGGAGAGCCATATCTAAAAGTCATATACAAATATACAACTTTTACTTTCTCAAAGCAATTATAAAATAATACATAAGCTTTGAATTAAAACCATAAAACTAGACTCTTATAATTTTTCATCTTCTTATCCTTTTGTAGGATCTTGACCTGCTAACCATGAAACATAACAGGGTGAGAATATAAAATTCTCAGTAAAAACATATATCTCATGGTATTAAAACTAAATATATACAAAGATATATTTCTAAATTAAAACTTGTATATGTAACTTAATTATACTTAGGAATTGTATTCCATCATTTGGCATTAAGCCTACTTATCCTTAGCCAGACCTAGGATATGTTCATCCTTAGTCTAGCATAGGATATAATGATCCTCATCCATGCATAGGATTTCTCATCCACAGGTTAGCATAGGATATACTAATCCATAGCCTGGCATAGGATTTCTCATCCACAGCCTAGCATAGGATATACTGATCCATAGCCTGTCATAGGATTTCTCATCCACAGCCTAGCGTAGGATATACTGATCCATAGCCTAGCCTTAGAAAACTAGTCCTTTCATGAAACACTCCGATGTCACCACTTTACTAGGCTTGCCTGGCAATGTTCACTACTTAGATAATTATTCCTTTTATGAAACACTCCGGTGTCACCACTTTACTAGGCATGCCCGGCAATGTCCACTACTAGGATAACTAATCCTTTTATGAAACACTCCGGTTTCACCACTTTACTAGGCTTGCCTGGCAATGTCCATAAGAAAGCCAATTCTTTATAGGGTTCAACCTTATTGCATAAAGGGATCCAATTTACTAGGTTTCAACCTTATTGCATAAGGGATCCAATTCTTGCTAGGGTTCAACCCATAGGGAACCACTAGGTTCAACCCATAGGGAACCACTAGTGCTAACTAGATCCTATGGCACTCAAATATTACCAATTAATTCAGATGGTACTCATCTACTGCCAACTAAGCCTTATGGCACTCAACTATTGCCAACTAGGCCTTATGGAACTCAACTCTAACTCTTAAAAGAGTTACTAGTGTTCATAGGGTTCAAACCATACCCAAAATATCTCAAATCTTGCCTAAAAAGGCTGATTTTCAAGATTGCACCAATTATGCATCATAACTTCAAAAATTCTGAAATTTTATGAGCATATAGCTCTTTCTCATATATTTCCAATGCCATAAACCTTGCTTCATTTGGCTAAGTGTAGCCAAAGTTATGCGACATTGTACAGAGGTCAAAACAGGACATTCTCTAATTTACCCATGTGGGAAAATTTTGAAATTTTGTAGGCAAGAATCCCTACATGTTAGCTTTAAAATGGCACTATTTCATGTTTATACGACATCGAAGCAAGAAATTATGTAATCTGGTTTACTAGCTGCCAGAATGCCTTTTTCTGCAGAATCTGCCTTGGATTCAAATAGAAGTTGGTACTGATTGGGTTGCTCAAAAATTTTGAAATTTTTACCACATGAAGCCTTATGTCTTATCTTTCCAATGGTACTAGAATCAAGAGATTCTGATGTCTACAACTCGAGTTATGCAACAAACATCATAGGTTGTCAGGATGCCATGTTCTGTTTCTAATTCTTTAAAATAACATAACCGATTATAAGCTCTTCATAATCGGTTATTCATGAACTCAGAACTGAAAATGCTATTCTCACATGCTCCATAACCGATTATTCACTAAGGGTAATCGGTTATATGGTGGTTTTCTACAGAAAAACACCATTTTTTACATTATTATACCATAATCAACCAAGTTCTCACCCAAGGTCAATTCTTTGATGATTTCTATCATTATTTAAGGTCTCTCATCATGTTGTAGCTCATATACAACCTTTTAACTCTCATAAACATGGATTTAAAGAATCAATCCCTCACTTGGAAATCCATTCTCAATTTCACCACTCAAGTGAAATCAATGGATTCTAAGGGATCAAAACTAATAACCATGCATTAAACAAGCTAAACTCAAGCTTTATCTAGGGCTCCTAGAGCTCCAAACTTCCTTAAACTATGTTGATTGGGATACTAACTATAATTACATAGCTTTACTGGGGTTATTCTTAGCCCAAAGGATGGAAAATTCTATTTTTCCATTGATCATAATTGGTTACCCATGTGTGGTAATTGGTTAGAACCTTTCTTTTCTGTTTTAAGAGGTGTTCCTAACTGATTAAGCCTCTCAGCTAATCGGTTAGGCCTTTCTTTAATCTATTTTTGATCTCTTTATAATCGGTTAGATGAATGTCCTAACCGGTTAGGATACTTCCTCATGTAATCCTATGTCTCGGTCAAAATAAATAACTGGTTAGGAGGCTCCCTAACCGGTTATACAATTTGGTTTGCACCAAAAAATAGGGCAGCACATAGCTCCCTCTCATGGCCATCTCATTCTTTTCCTGAAACTCATGGTTTCCACGTGATTGACAACTCTAATCATGTTCTCTAACACATTAGAATCATCAAAACACAAACTTAAAACCATCTAAACTAGGTTATGAACAAAGTTTAATCATCCACAACCCCTCACTCAACCATAAAACTCAAAGATGAAATTGGTGAGTAAGAAACTCCTCTACCTTTTGAAGACTCTTGATCTTGAAGCCTTGAACTTGATCCTTGAGCTTTGCTCCTTGGATCTTCTTCCTCTCCTTCTTCCTTTCTTCCCTTTTCTCTTTTTTTCCCTTTTCTTTCTTTCTCTGTTTCTGCATTTCTCAGTCGTGAGAAGGGAGAAATAAGGGGGTGGGATATGGAAGGAATTTTGAGAAAAAATTAACTTAAGTTTCTATACTGAAACTTATATCTGCTAAGGATACTTGAATTATGCTAATCTAAGTTTTCCAGCTTCTAACAACTTTAGAATAAATCTTGGGATTCATCTAAATTGTTGTTTCACCTTTATTCTATTTTTTCATATCTGCTGGGAGTCAATCTAGCATTAAAAGCACAACCAGTATGCTTAAAAATACCAAACTAACTCCGATTATTCTCAAATTTTAATTGTACCTTATTTAACTCATTTGTGACCTAGAAACAAGTTATCCATACTTGTTTCCCTCATCTTAGCAATTTATGCTACTATTTGAGTCATTTTAAGCTACTTTTCAACTTCTGTGTTGCAGCAAAGTGCCTAAACCGACTCAGTTTGTCACAAAACTAAACTAACATGTTAAGCAAGTACTAGGCTACCTCTGTGACTATTTACAACCCTAACATGTTTCTCGGGATGTTACATACGTTTGGATGTTGAACAAGACAATGAGAGTATGGCTGTAGTAGTTAAAGCTATGCGGAGGATGGCAGATGTTATAGAGCAATAGAACCAAAGGGCTGCCCAACAACAAGAAGAGGCCACTGAAACTCAGAATATATTAGAATTTTGCCACAACAATCCACCACAATTCAAAGGGGAATTTGATACGGAGAAAGCAAATCTTTGGATCAAAGAGTTAGAAAAGATTTTCAGAGAAATGAGATGTACCGATGAGAGAAAGGTAGCTTATGCTACCTTTATGCTTGTTGGAGAAGGCGAAGATTGGTAGGCAAAACTCAGAGATTGACGGAAGCTGAGGGAAGAATGATCACCTGGGAAGTCTTTAAGAACAAATTCCTGGAGAAATACTTTCTAGCCAATGCGAGCCACGCAAAAGAAATGGAGTTTCTAGGTCTAAAACAAGGGAGCATGACAATCAGTGAATATGCTACTAAGTTTGAAAGCTTGTCAAAGTTCTCAGGTATTTCTAACTACAGCCTGAAAAGGAGTGGAAGTGTCGCAAGTTCGAAGAAGGATTAAGGCATGACTTGAAGAGAGCGATATTTCCTTTCGGAATTGAGGAGTTCCTAGCTCTTTTGGACAAGTGTCACAGGATTAAGGAGTTGGACCAGTCACGAAACACGAGAAATCGTAACTTTGGACCTTCTCTGTTCCAAAAGGGAATGAATGGCAGAGGCAATCGTTTTCAGCAAAAGCCATATTCGAGGCCACCAGGGAATCAATCTCAGCAACAATCACATGGAGGGGGTTCTAGTCGCAACAAGTTTGGTTGGACTATGGCATCTTCGTCAAAATGCTTCAAGTGTGGAAAGGACCACTTAACGAAGGAATGTACAATCAAGGGGATCATCTGTTTTAGATGCAGGAAGCCTAGACACATCTCAAGGGATTACAATCAACCCAAGGTGGAGCCCTCTATTAGCAATGTACGTGCTGCATGACCTCAGGTGGAAGAAGAGTTTACACTATGAGTGGAGCGGAAGCCTCCCAATTCGAGATCTGATTCAGGGAGATTGTGCCATAGGAGGTAATCTTTTAACTGCACTGTATGACTCAAGGGTGACCTATTCTTTTATTTTCTATGACTATGTGCACCGATTAGGATTGTTTGTGTCTTCCTTACCTTTTGATTTGATTATTTCTACTCCTATTGATAAACTCGTTGTTTCTACTCAAGTTTACTTGAACTATCCTATTTCTGTGGAAGATCGAATCTTTTTGGTCAATCTGATTTGTTTGCTTCTTTCTCAAATAGACGTGATTTTAGGAATGAATTGGTTATCTTCTAACCACATCCTATTAGACTGTTCCAATAAAACCTTAGTATTCCCTAATCTTAAGATTTATGGATTTGTAACTGCCAACCAAGTCAAAACTTTCTTAAGGGAAGGAGCTCAAGGATACATGCTTTTGTCTTCCTTGGAGGTCAAGAGTGAGAATGATGTGAATGTTATTCCTGTGGTCAATGAGTTTCCTAAAGTCTTTTATGATAATATACCTTGATTACCACCAGAAAGAGAGGTAGAATTTTCTATCGATCTTGTAACAGGATCTGAAACAATAATATTGGTGGCAAGGAATGAAGAGGGATATCGCCAAGTATGTGTCGTCTTGTTTAATTTGTCAAAAAGCTAAAGTGGAACACCACAAGCCTTCAGGAATGCTACAACCTCTTACTATTCCAGAGTGGAAATAGGATAACATTACAATGGACTTCGTGGTTGGACTGCCAAAGACTAGAAGGGGATATGATTCAATATGGGCAATTGTTGATCGACACTTTTTGCAATTAACATAAGGTCGCTAGAGAAATTGACCCAAGTGTATATCGATGAGATTGTTAGACTCCATGGTGTACCCTCGAGTATTGTTTCTAATAGAGACCCAAGGTTTACACCAAGATTTTGGTAGAATTTACAAGAAGTAATGGGAACGAAACTTCATTTAAGTTCTACTTACCATCCACAAACAGATGGTTAGTCAGAGAGGACAATCCAATTATTGGAAGATTTGTTAAGAGCCTGTGTTTTAGAACAAACTGGGAGTTAGGATGAATTCTTACCTTTGATAGAGTTCACCTATAATAATAGTTTTCACGCAAGCATTGGGATAACACCCTATGAAGTGTTGTACGGGTGACGATTTAGAACACCTTTGTGTTGGTACCAAGATGGCGAAAGTTTTGCAATAGGACCTGAACTTGTACAACAAATAACTGAAAAAGTTAAGATGATTCAAGAAAGAATGAGGTCAACTCAGAGTCGATAGAAAAACTATGCTGATAATAGACGAAGACCTCTTGAATTTGAGGAAGGTAAATGTAAAACCCTTAAACACATGTTAGACTAGTAAATGGTTACCAAAGGTAGCATTTGACTTGTTTAGCATGTCAGTAAAGTTTTGTGATAAACTGAGTTCATTTAAGCACTTAGTTATAACACAGAAGTTGAAAAGTAGCTTAAAATGACTCAGATAATAACATAAGTTGCTAAGTTGAGGGAAATAAACATAGAGAGATTGTTTCTAGGTCATAAATAAGCCAAATAAGATGTGGTTATAGTTTCAAGACAATCAGAGTTAGTTTGGTATTTTGAGGCATACTGGTTGTGCTTTGTAATGCCAGATTGACTAGTAGTAGATATGAAAAATCATGAAAATGATTAAACAATAATTTAGATTAATCCTAGTATTTATTCTAAAGTTGTTGAAAGTTGAAAAACTTGAATAAGTATAATTCGAGTGTTCTTAGCAAATAAGAATGTTTCAGTAAAATATCCTAAGGGATGTGATATTAGTTTCCCATTTCTCTTTCTTTGTTAAAAACACAGCTAAGCTGCAGAGAAAAGAAAAAGAAGAAATTAAAGGAGGAGAAGGGAGAAAGGGGAAGAAGGAGAAGGGGAAAAGCTAGGGAAGATCAAGAGTAAGGCATAGAGCTTGAAGGTGATCATTCAATCAAGAGGTAAGGGGTTTCTATTCATCTCTTTCTGTTGTTCATCTTTGATAACATAGGTTTTCTATGAATAGAAATATGGGTTTGGAGAGCTAAACCCAAGTTCTTAGCTTGGTTCTTGATTCCAAGAACTAGGTTAAGTTAGTTTAAGCTTAGTGAACCCAAGATGGTCGTTTATGGCTCTAGATCACCCATTAGAATCCATAGAAATTGGATTTGGAGAATGATGGGGGATATGTGATTTGATCTTAGATCTATGCCTAAGAGAATCCATTGGTTGTAATTGAGTTGCAACAAGTTTAGGAGCATGGATCGATGCTAGAAATCACTAGAAAACCGATTAAGAGTGATTGGAAGTGAGAATTGGACCATGGAAACCGTTTCCAACATTGTAGAACCGTTCCGCAAAGTTTCTGGATTTAGTACACGGCCCGTGTCCGAAGACACGAGGGGGGGTGTGTCCCTCTTTTCCAAGGCAATTTCATGGAACTGTGCAGGAAGAGTAGAACATAGAGGGGCCGTGTCATAAAACATAGCCCATGTCCCAAGATAAAATGAGAACTAGCTTTTGTGAACTTCACGAAAGTTGTAGCTCTTTCTCTTAGCTTTCCAATGCTATCAGAATCAGTTCATTTCGATTTTCGTAACTCAAGTTATTCCCATTTTATTGAGTAAAGGTCAAAGGTTGATATTGAGCAAAAAGGGCAAAGGGTATTTTTTATATCCTTAGAAGTTCCTAAGAGTTGGGATCATTTATATATGTTTCCTAAGATGTGTGAGGACACAAATAGGGATACTTTCAAGAGGGAACTATCACCTATTAAGTATAAGAAAGCATAGGCTATGAGCATCCTAAAAAAGATGGATTGCCCTAAGAAAGTACATAGCACCTTAGGCAACTTAGAGTTGCATAGATATCACTTAATCTAGAAAAGATTATGAAAGGTATGAACTTTAGGATATCCAAGAATAACGGATTACCTTGGAAAGATATCTAGAGCTTTAAGCAACAAAGGGTTGCAAGAAAGAACCACTTAGGAGTTAGAATCACTTAAGTGGAGATAAGGTTGTGTATTAGTTCTAAGGAGGGAATGTTTATGAACTAAGTCTCTAGTTAAGTGGGACCTTGTGTGTAACACCCCAAAATTTGTTTATCTTATTATAAATATTCATTTTATAATATTTGTGATTTTCTAAAATTTTTCTGAGAACGCAAAATATTTTAATAGTATTCCTCATTTTGGGTGCAAATTGAGCGGAGCCGAGAAAATGAAATATTTTTCCGAGAACCTTGATCTATGAAAACGTCGACGGGGGATCTTACTAAACCCGAGGCTGGACAAGGTTTACAAGGTTTCACATTTTTCGAGAAATTTTATCTATTAAAATAATTAATCGTTGTGTAAATCTTATCCACTGGACAATTAATACTAATTTCTGTTAATTGTAACAATTGTCCATTGGATAATAACATGTGTTAAAAATCCTTATCACACTATCCAAAAATCTACCTTGTGTCAAATCCATTAACTTTATTTTCAAAATAAAGATTAAATTAATTCAAAACTCATTATGGGAAGCTTCCAAGAAATTTCCCTTAATAACACATTTCTTTCTCTTCCTTCCTCACCCTTCTCCACGGCAGAGCACTCCTTGGGGGGAGTTAAATTGGTTTTCTCACATTCTCACTTTTATTTCTTCACTCTCACATTTCTAAACACTCTTTCTCTTCTCATTTTCTTCAAGCACCTTTCTTCCTTTCTTCTTCTTCTTCTTCTTCCTTCTCCACCGTACACCTACCCATTGGAGACCATCTCCATGATTTGCTAAATCAATCCCATTTCTAGCTTTCTTCCACTATTCCAAGTTCTCTTTTGTGGCCATCCTTTGGTTTTTCTTCTTCTTCTTCTTCCATTTTCCACCATTAAAGCTAAAGCTTGAAGCTTTAAGGTAAAGTCTTCAACTTTCTTCTAGTTTCTTGTCATTTTCATTTTCTTGGTCACCTAGGTGACCAAGAACCCATTTTTCCATGGTTTGAGTGGACATTGTGGAAGTCACTCACATTAGTGTTTTCTTGAAGGAGGAAAACGAAAATCAAGAGCAAAAAGGAGTAGCACCATTGTGTTGTCTCCCGAATAGGTAAGAGGGAGATGATCCTCTTCAACCAATCTTGATAGTAAAGAAATGTCTTGTGTATTGTTGTTGATGAGGGAATCCATGTTGGATTACTCTCTTTGTTATATTGTGTTATTTCCATGATTTTGTAGTTGTTTGATTTGTATGAATATATGGTTTTGCATTGTGTGTTTTGATGATTATGAACCTATTGATTGTTATTTTGTATCTTGATGACATGAATCATATTTTGGATTGTTGGAAAATGACTGAAAAACTTTGATAATGGATGGGCTAAGGTTCTGTAGAAACGAATTCTACAGAACCATTGCTAATGCATTAGCGCTCAGCCGCTATGCATAGAGCTCGTAGGCGCTCCACCAGCGCTCAGGCCCTGTAGTTGGGACGCCTAAGCGCTCTCTGCCCAGAAAATTTTTCCTGTAACGCGGCTTGGTGAGCGCTCAGTAGCTTCAAAGATGGCGCCTAGGCACCCAGAGCAGAACCAGCTAGGTAACTGTGAAATGATGCTAAGACTTCAATATGAAGATATTACAACCAAAAATAAAGTAAAGGACTTGATTTATTAAGAGAATTCCTCTAGAAAGGGGGATTTTATAAGAATGAATAATTTAAAGTGAAATTCCATAATGAACCTTAAGAAATGCTTTACCACTTGGGAACTAAATGCTATGTTATTTTGAGTCCATAAATGGGACTAGGAAATTATGGATGTCTAAGTTGTATGAAGTGTGACATGTTACGAATGAGTATATTATTGATAAATACACACGAATATTGTTGGTGTTTCTCATGGACACAATGTGGTATGTTATGGATAAGTACATTCTTGACAAATGCATATGATATGCAATGTTTATGAGGAACAAATCATTGATAAACATACATGATGGACATTGCGTCGTCATGCATATATGTTATCTGTTGGACATTATTGTAAAGGCTATATGTGCCTAGGAGTTTGAATAACACCTTTGTGCGGGTGCGAATAGACTAAGCATAAGTGTTATATGTTGTTGACCCTGGGGGCGTCGGGGTGTAGGTGTCTCAAAATAGACAGTGATAGCTCCATTGGGGCCGTGGGATAGACCAATGCGACACACCGACGATCCTGACTGGGACGCTGTCCTATATCGCGATCAACTGTTGAGATGCCATGTATAAGCCAATTGCGCAAATGTTTTTATGAGATGAAGCACACTATATTTTTAAGGCTAACAATATACTGGCATTACTCCTTGATCATTCACTCCAGAAATGTTTATGTCTAGCTCCATGGAGGAGGAATTTTTGGTACCTTTTTTGCACTGTGAATTGTCAGTCATATGATTCATTGACCATGAGCATTTATAACTGTAAAACATGTTTAATATTATACTTGCGATAGTCATTCAATTCTTGAATTGTGGATGCCTTTTATCTCTGTTAATAATGCCTACTGTTATTAGTTGTTATTTTGCATTTACTGTCAATTGCTATTATTACTATAATTAAATGTATGAATTGTGTTATCTGTAGGCATCCAACGTCGTTCTGTTTTCTTGCTGCCATTTTGGTACTAAAAGTTGGGTGTCTCACCTCTTTCTGTAATTCTTTTATTTTTATATTCTGGTTGGATCGTGCGATTTTGAGAAGACGTTCGTGAGGAAGATAAGGAAGTTCTTGAGTTTCCAGGCTTCTGGCCAGACTACGACTGAAGTTGTTTGAGGATGTCGTCGCACCCCCATGGTTTCTTTGGCTACGTGCGGATCAACTTTCACGGAGGTCCTGATTGCTGGCACATTAACATGCAGACGGACCACTGTGTATATCATGGGGAGCTGACGGTGTCCCTAGCATGAGGTTGTTACAACGCCTCTATTTTTGATTTTTATATTTTTGTCTGGTTGGAGTTTTACATGCCCGTTAGGGACATGTGGGTTGATATGTGCTACACCCTACGTGGTGACTCCTTTTTGTCCACTGCTCGGGCTCCTGCCCGTTGCTCTGTCGCTTCGATGGATGTTTTCTCAAATGAAGAGGACCCCGAGGAGGACCCTGCTACGGTCCCTTCTCGTCAGTCATAGGAGCTGATACTATTGGTAGCTACTGATGGCTAACCGTCTATCTTTTTGGGAAGCCTTTTGCTGTACATGTTGGGGCATATTTGTATATCTTTGGGTGGGTACACATTTTGCTTTTTGGTATATGTTGGAATGTAATTAAACAGGCTTATAAATATATATATAAATATATTCACAAGGATATATTCATAAAACTCTCGGGTTTTATATGGGGTGTCGGGTTTGAACAAAAGACCTTTGGGAAAAATCTTTTAGGCTGTGATGTTTGGGTTGACATGGAAGACACTGGGTTCCATTTGGAAGACCTGCATGGTGATTTCTTTTTCATTTTGAGAAGGAGTTTGGGTTTGGATTGGTTTGGACATGGATATTTGTCTGCTAGGGGAATTGATAATAATTTCCTTGTTCTTTTGGGCTTGAATTTGAGATTCAAGGTCCTCTTGAGCAGCAATGTCAGCCCAAGATTCTTTGGGTAGTTTGGTGAGACCTTGTTGTTGAAAGGCCTATAAGACTTAGATTGGGTAAGCTGGGACGGCAATGGCATAGTCCGAGCTAGTTTGTTTGTTTGGTTGTTTTTGGGTTAGCTTATGGGTTGATGACCCAATCTGGGTAGCTTGAACCTGAGTTGAAGACTCAGATGGAGTCGAAGACCCTGAGACAAAAGAAGATTTTTTAGTTAGTCCAGAAAGAACTAACTTACCTTTACCCCTTCCTCTAGAAGGGAATGACGAGGATGATGAGCCTCCTCGAGGCATTCTGCTACTTTCCCTGAAGATATTCACGAGTAAGATAATCAGGTAAAGTGTTTGAGGTTCCCTTGATATATTCAATATTGAAATCAAAGACAGAAAGAATGGCTTGCCATCTTGCAAAAATTTGTTTAGAGGCTAAATTTTTAACATCTTTCATCAAAATGTCTTTAGCAGATTTACAATCAACACGAACTAAAAACTTTTGATTTAATAAGTCAGATTAAAATTTTGTAATGCACAAAACAATTGCCAAAATTTCTTTTTTCACAGTTGAATAATTCTGTTGAGCAGAATTCTAATGTTTCGATGCATATGCAATGACATGCTCTTTGTCTGCGACTCTTTGTTTGAGAATGCCACTATAACCTATGTCAGAGGCATCGGTTTCGACGATTTTAAAAGCGTCTAGATTGGGAAGGTAAAGGCATGGAAGAGACTTTACCTGGGATTTGATTTGTTTGACAATACCTGTATGGACATCAGATCATGGAGGTGGATTAGTTTTCAGACGATCATGCAGAGGCTTGATCAAATTACTTAGCTGAGGAAAGAAGTCAGCAACATAGTTTAGACACCCAAGAAATCTCTGGAGTTGAGTTTTGTCAATGATCTGATTAGGGAATTTGTCAGCAAATTCAATGACTCGGTTGATAGGATTTATAGTTCCTTGATAAATGTTATGACCAAGAAACCGAATTTGGGTTTGAAACAGATTAATTTTTGATTTAGATACAGCTAAACCATTTTTCTTAATTATATTAACGAAAATGTTAATATGTTTGAAATGTTGATCAATCGACTGGGAGTATACAAGAACATCATCAATGTATACAATCGTAAAGTTTGAATAAGGATTAAAGATTTCATTCATGATTCTCTGAAACTCAGAGGGAGCGTTTTTAAGACCAAAGGGCATTACATTCCATTCGTACTGCCCGAAAGGGACTGTGAAAGCCGTCTTGTAGCGATCACATTCCTTTAGTTGAATTTGCCAAAATCCTGACTTCATGTCGAATTTAGAAAATATTTTAGCTGAATGGAGGCGCTTAAAAAGATCCTTTTTATTTGGAATAGGATACCTAATCCATTGGAGAGCTTGATTAAGCGGTTTGTAATTTATGACAAGGCGCGGAGTTCCTCTTTCGATCTCAGCAGCTTTGTTGACATAGAATGCAGAGCAAGACCAAGGAGACTTACTCTTGCGGATGAGACCTTTTGATAAAAGATCATTGATCTCGGTTTTGCAGAAATTGAGAAGTTCATGACTCATCTGGATAGGACAAGCTTTTGTTGGGATCATTCGATCATTAAAGTCTTTTTCATATGGAAGATCGACCATATGCTTCTTTCTTTCCCAAAATACGTTAGGCAGATCGAAACAGATTGATTCTTGGATTTGAAGTTGAAGGGCTTGGATGCGCTTCTTAACCTGAGGTTGAGAAAGCTGATTGTCGATTGTTTTATAAGAAATTTCTTCTTTAAGATAATTAATTTGTTTTTGTTTATTGTTAATTAAATTAACAATTGGATTTAGAGTCTTAAGGATCGATTTCCTGAGGAATGGGAAATAGATAGGTTTGCCAAGGTGTTGGGTAAGAATTCCTTCTTCAGTGATTTGCAAAGGGAAGAGAGCCCTAATAAAAGGTGTTCCAAGGATGACTTCGCCTTTGAGGTTTTTGACAAGGAGGAAAGAAGTTTCAACCTGGAAACCCTGGTTTTCGATGATCGCAGATGAAAGTTTATACTGTATTTTAAGTTTAGAACCACTAGCAGTACTGAGCCGCTCAGTAGTTTTTTCAAAATATTTTGTCGGAACCATTCCCTCCAAAATACAGTTTGAATCTGCACCGGTATCAAACAGTGCAACGGTGTTAAGAACAAAATCATCAATTTTGATGCTGATGTTGATAAAGAATTTTTGAATTCTTAGTATATTGATAATGTCACAGAAAGCATTATCTTCATTCTGAATCTTAGGATTAACTAAGACAAGATTTTCAGGAGGAATCTTTTCAGATTTCTCGGACTCAGAATCAGAGCACATATCACCTAACTGGGAGATGATAAATGAATGAAGTTGTTGTTCTTCTTTAAGTTTTTTAACTTCAATCTTAAGATTATTAATTTCAGACTGAAGATCTTGAAGAGTGATTAGTTTCTTAGAAGCAGATTTTTCAATCTTCTTAATTGTTTCTTTGAGATCATATTTATTCCTAGGAATTGGATTCTTAAGAGTTTTAGAAGAGGATTCTTCGATAATTGTTTTGAATTTTTGTAAGAAGACACTACGTTCTTCAGAGTTTTCAACAGAATTGAGAACTTCAAACAGAAGATCTTGTTCTTTGGTTAAAACATTAACCATTGGAGTGTCAGAATCATCATCAGATGATGAAATGTCATCATCCTGGATTTGGTTTAAATCTTCAGAAAATTCTCTTTCAGAATCTTCATCAGATGATTCGATAAGAAGGTTATTGAGCTGTTCTTCCACAGCTTGATCTAGATTTAAGGCTTTAATCTTTTTCTTAAGCCTACAATATTTACTAATATGACCGGGTTTGCCACAGTTGTAGCAGATTAGAGGTTTATTTGGGATTTTGACATTGTCAATAGGAGGTTTTGACTTAAATTCTTGTTTAAGTCTTCTAGGTTTGGCAGATGCTTTATGTTTGAAATATTTAGATTTTTGATTCTGGGGATGAATCTGTTTAGGTTTAGTTTTCTTCTTCCTAGCACAAGGAAGACCGAATTGTTCGCAGAAGTTTCCAAGCTCCCGCTTAGTTTGAGCCTTTTCTTTGGCAAGTTGAGATTGGATTTTATCGTCTTGACAGATTTTCAGGGCGACTTTCTGAACGAAAGCAATGAGTTGTCCGTAACTCAACTGCTCATAAGGGATTTCTCCATTAAGAGATTGACTATAGATTTTATCTCTGACTTTGTCGCCAAGAGATTGGCGTAGACCTGCAAGGAATTTCTCCTTCCAAAAAGGTTGTTGACAGTCTTCACGAGTGTAGACTCTGGTCAGGAAGGTATCACGATACCATCTAAAGTCAGCTAAAGTTTTACACTTCAGATTAGATAGAAGCTCAGCAGATCTATCACGCCAGATTGAAGTATCGCCAATGAAATGTTGAACGATAGCAAAGATTAACGCGTTGACAGAGTCAAGGATAGTTTTACCATCACCAAGAATAAGATAGCCATCGGAATCAGTTTTAACGGCATTCTGGATGTCGTTTCTCTGAGTATCAGTGAGATAATGATCCCACCAACCTTTGAGTTGACCAGTGAAGCCTGCAACCAGAACTTCACAGATAATTTGATCACTACAGTCGTAGGAGGTTTGATAGGCTGTAGAGACCATCGTCATTTCTTGAAGAGTATAGAGGATTTGATACTCATTTTTCCCATCTATGTTCCAGACATAGACATTGTTGGCGCTAAACGATTTAAACGTTAGATCGCGTTCTTCAAGCAACAGATCAGGAGGAGTTGCTTGTTGATAATAGAGTTTAAAAGGATTTTTCTAGTTAAGAACTTTGGAGATAACTGGGTTGACTTTGATTTCTAAGTTTTGCTCAGATTGACAATCTGGTTCAAACTGGGAATCAGACTGTTTGAGTGTGTCGATAGCTTTAGAAACTCTAGAAGTTTCCAATTGAGGTGTATCTAGGATGACTGCATCAACAGGTGGAATACGATTTAGTTTAGAGACAATTTCATTGACTAACTCAGTGTTAGGATTAGAATTAGGATTACCTAAGTTCTTGTTTTTCAAAAGTTTAATAGACTCATTAACTTGTTTAGAAACTCTAAACGGTTTGAAGATAGGTTTTTCTATCGCGGTTTTATCAGTTTTAACTCCATAAACTGAAGGGTTTTCTTCCGATTGTTTTTCTTTATTCTTAGGTTCTTTGTTTAAGATCTTTTCACCTAAGACTTGAAGATATTTATTTGTATAATTATTTTGTTCAATAAGACTTTTAATGTCATGAGATCCTATGGGTTCGTCATCAGCTCTAGATTTGAATGGAGAGGCAACGACAGGTTTATTAATTTTATCTTTCTTATCAAGAAAATAAGAACTTTAGGGAGGAAGAACAGATTTGACAAGAGTTTCGTCCTTCCGATGCCAAACTGTTAAGACGTTAACAGACAGATCCTCCATTACACCGATGCTCCATGGGTAGGGAATTTCATTCCTAGTCAGATAGGCATGGAACCAGTCAAAGAAAGGAACATTGTTTTGAACGTTTTCTATAAATGTGTACCATTTATTCTGGATTTCAGTTTTCTTTTCACCCTTATAGTTTGCAAAAAACCATTCCCGTTGAGGCGTCCAAGCCTCGGAGAAGAAGTCTTTCTTAAGGGTTAGTTTATCGATGACGAATGGTGTACTAGTCATGGACATCATTCATATCTGAGTGAGTTGGAGAGAGAATAGTTCTCTAATCATGGTTATCTTCCTGATGGTAGATCGGTTTATGAAGGGTTGACGATGTGTCCAAACCCTGCAGATTAATGGTAGATGAAGAAGATCCTAAATTTGAGAAGGATTTTCTAGACATAGCAGACCTAAAATCAGATCTGGATGAACTAGAGCTAAAAGACCTAGATCTAGCTGAAGTAAAAGAGTTTTTTCAGTCAAACACAAGTTCGACTTTTCCAGATTGGTGTTGAATGATTTCTTGAACCTCTGGAGATTCTCTGGGCAAAGCTGGAGTAGCTTCATCCATTGACCATTTTTTAGGGAGAACCACATCCTCCCATCGGATCATTTTTGGGACAACTACGTTGGCCTTAGATGTATCAGTCAAAAATAAGGTTGTAACGCCTTTCTCTTTAGATTTTAAGGCTTTGGAGATGGAAGAATTCATGACTTTATACTGAATCCTATAGATTAAAGAGATTGGGACAGATCCGGCTTCATGTTTAAACCACAGTTTTTTAGATTGAGAAAGAGGCAATCTAAGATGTTTTTGTCCTAGAGACTAACCGTTTTATCCGAGTAGCAGTTGAAGTAGATTGGGCCATAGGCCAGACTTGTTTCTACGGTTCCTAGAAGCGAATCGTGGAATTCGTTGTGACGAACATCTCTTAGGCAGAGAAGGATAGATGCGTTTAACCCGTCGCGGATTAAAGGCTTGATAGCAACCTGCACACAAGCAACATGCAGAAAGTTGTAATTTTGTTTATGTTTTTTAATTGAGTCTTCGGACAACAAGTAAAATTCTTCGTCCTCGGATTCGATCATGATTGTTTTCTCTACAATCCTAATGATGTAATCAGAACTCCTAAAGAAACTTCGTTTAGGTTTGTAGAGGTTGTTTGTGGAGATTCTAGGAATTTCCCAGTTGTCAAAGTCTTGATTAATGTCTTCGAAATGAATTTCTTCATTAAAGATGTCAGTTTTAGTTTATTTTGTTTGTTCTTCAGAAAGAGAAGAAGATGAAGGTTGGGATGACCTAACCGTAAGTTTGGAGAACGCAGAAGACAAGGAACGTAACATAGTTACAGCAAGACAGAAAACAGAAAAGCAAGGCAGATATAAGAACAGAAATATAAACGCAGAAAAATAAAAGATCAGAAGCAGATGTATGTATAGACCTCCGATATCATTGCCATCATGCAGTTCCATAGAAGTAGAAATGAGGAAATTTAAGTTAAATTTATCTTCTGAACTAGATTTTAAGATTACCAGATTATTTATTACTTTGATATAGATCTGAGATGATTATCACTTATTAAATCATATTTTAACCTTTTAAGTCCTTAGTTAAGTCCAGATCTACAGTCACCGCAAATATTTACCAAACCTTAGTCCAAGGTCACCACCGTACCCAAACTTTCACTTCCTGTGGAAGCATCGTCGAATTAGACTTACTGCCCTTCACCACTGGGTCTTACTGCTACAGCCCCACAAGACAGATCCAACACGGGTATTATGTACCGTCCAGTCCAAGATAGGGTAACATAAAACTGCGTACTTTCCAGATCCAGAATTAAGTTCCAGTTTTAACAGGTTATAACATGATTTAACAAAGAAATAAGCATATCAGATAAATATCAAAGCATCATAACATAATAACGTTAGTATCCAGTTCAATAAGATAAAAGCAACTTAAACTCCGTTCATTTACTTTCCTACTTCCCCATCAGGCTCTGATACCAGAGTTATGGGGTGAAGATCACGGGAAAATGGAGGGGGAGAAAGAGAGCAGGATAGAGAGAAGTAGGATGCAGACGGACTGCTTACATGTAAATGAAATGCAGAAAATAAAGAAAGAATTTAAAACATTAAAGTGAAAGCCCGAAGCGCGTCACAGACGTCGGGATCAGGCGAAGGGATGAGAAGAGAAGAGTTATTTACATATAAAAAAAAGATTGAAACTTTTATTAATATGAACTGAAGATTACAAGTTTAGGGGATGAGGGAGAAAGGGAGGAGAACTCACTCTCTCAGATCGCTCTGTAAGGCTAAGAGAAAACTAAAGAGAGACTAAAATTTTCGAATGCCTTACAACTCTGACGATACAAGTTTAAATAGACAAAAATTTTACTATTACAAACAGTAAAATGAAATTAGCACTATAGTGAATAATAGCAAACAGTCTTCTGCCGCTTCCGCTACAGTGAACAGTGTACAGTTCGCCATAACAGTAACCAGCCGCAAGGATGACTATTCATCATCGCTGAGATTGACACACTGACTGTCGATGTCTTTACCAAAACAGTCATCTTCATTCTGATAGAACGGGTCAGAACTCGTTCCAGATTCTTCTTGGGATTCTTCTTTGAGACGATGAAGAATAATTTTCAGATTTTTCTCGAACTCTTCCTTCGAGGATGAAGCAGCAAGGGCTGCGGTTGCTTGTGCTCTCTTGTTGAGAAAGACACTTGTCTCATGGTCAGCATGCTTGAGGAGCTTGGGATTTTGATCAAACCAAGCTTTAAGTGATTCTGCTGTGGCATGCGAGGCGTCAAACTTCTTCCACCATTTGACATAAGTATACCTGTCAAGAGTAGGGAGACACTTCTGATGATAAATGCTTTTCTTGTACTTAAACTGCCAAGAAAAGATCCATGCAAGAGACATTTTAGACCAAAAATGCAGATCAATCGGCCAAGGGTCATTGGTGAGATCGATCCTTGATTCAAAATAGTTGAGTCCTTCCAGAACTGGAGCCGGAAGAATTTCCTTGATAGGTCCGAAAAATTCCCACCATTCATGAAACCAACGAGGGAAGTCATATTGAACATTATGTTTAAAGTAAAACATCCATGAATGTTTTCCGTTGATGTTTTTAAACCAAAAGGTGTAAAGCCATGCGTCAGAATAATCCCAATAATTGAAATCAAAGGGATAAGGAAGAGAAAAAGCTCTTGGCTTATACAGATTGTTACCCTAGTCTCCTGGGGAAATGAACTTCAAAATCTGACAAGTTGAATAGTCAATTATTTTTTGGTCTTTGACCTTTTCGTCTTTGTAATGTCTGATTGAGATAGAACCAGTGTCAACAAGGATAGAAGCTCAGCAGTCCAAGATATGGTCCAAGTAGGATTTTATCATCTTGACAGATTTTCAGGGCAACTTTCTGAATGAAAGCAATGAGTTGTCCATAACTCATCTGCACATAAGGGATTTTTCCATTAAGAGATTGACTGCGGATTTTATCTCTGACTTTGTCGCCAAGAGATTGGGGTAGACCTGCAAGGAATTTCTCCTTCCAGAAAGGTTGTTGACAGTCTTCACGAGTGTAGACTCTGGTCAGGAAGGTATCACGATACCACCTAAAGTCAGCTAAAGTTTTACACTTCAGATTAGATAGAAGCTCAGCAGATCTATCACGCCAGATTGAAGTATCGCCAATGAAATGCTGAACGATAGCAAAGATTAACGCGTTGACAGAGTCAAGGATAGTTTTACCATCACTAAGAATAGGATAGCCATCGGAATCAGTTTTAACGGCATTCTGGATGTCGTTTCTCTGAGTATCAGTGAGATAATGATCCCACCAACCTTTGAGTTGACCAGTGAAGCCTGCAACCAGAACTTCACAGATAATTTGATCACTACAGTCGTAGGAGGTTTGATAGGCTGTAGAGACCATCGTCATTTCTTGAAGAGTATGGAGGATTTGATACTCATTTTTCCCATCTATGTTCCAGACATAGACATTGTTTGCGCTAAACGATTTAAACGTTAGATCGCGTTCTTCAAGCAACTGATCAGGAGGAGTTGCTCGCTAATAATAGAGTTTAAAAGGATTTTTCCAGTTAAGAACTTTGGAGATAATTGGGTTGACTTTGATTTCTGAGTTTTGCTCAGATTGACAATCTGGTTCGGACTGGGAATCAGACTGTTTGAGTGTGTTGATAGCTTTAGAAACTCCAGAAGTTTCAGATTGAGGTGTATCCGGGATGACTGCATCAGCAGGCGGAATACAATTAAGTTTTGAGATAATTTCACTGACTAACTCAGTGTTAGGATTAGAATTAGGATTACCTAAATTCTTGTTTTTCAAAAGTTTAATAGATTCTTTAACTTGTTTAGAAACTCTAAACGGTTTGAAGATGGGTTTTTCTATCGCGGTTTTATCAGTTTTAACTCCAGAAACTGAATGGTTTTCTTTCGATTGTTTTTCTTTATTCTTAGGTTCTTTGTTTAAGATCTTTTCACCTAAGACTTGAAGATATTTGTTTGTATAATTGTTTTGTTCCATAAGACTTTTAATGTCATGAGATCCTATGGGTTCGTCATCAGCTCTAGATTTGAATGTAGAGGCAACGACAGGTTTATTATTTTTATCTTTCTTATCAAGAAAATAAGAACTTTGGGGAGGAAGAACAGATTTGACAAGAGTTTCATCCTTCCGATGCCAAACTGTTAAGACGTTAACAGACAGATCCTCCATTAGACCGATGCTCCAAGGGTATGGGATTCCATTCCAAGTCAGATAGGCATGATACCAGTCAAAGAAAGGAACATTGGTTTGAATGTTTTCCATAAATGTGTACCATTTATTCTGGATTTCAGTTTTCTTTTCACCCTTATAGTTTGCAAAAAACCATTCCCGTTGAGGCGTCCAAGCCTCGGAGAAGAAGTCTTTCTTAAAGGTTGGTTTATCGATGACGAATGGTGTACTAGTCATGGACATCACTCATATCTGAGTAAGTTGGAGAGAGAATAGTTCTCTGATCATGGTTATCTTCCTGATGGTAGATCGGTTTATGAAGGGTTGACGATGTGTCCAAACCCTGCAGATTAATGGTAGATGAAGAAGATCCTAAATTTGAGAAGGATTTTCTAGACATAGCAGACCTAAAATCAGATCTGGATGAACTAGAGCTAAAAGACCTAGATCTAGCTGAACTAAAAGAGTTTTTTCGGTCAAACACAAGTTCGACTTTTCCGGATTGGTGTTGGATGATTTCTTGAATCTCTGGTGATTCTCTGGGCAAAGCTGGAGCAGTTTCATCCATTGACCATTTTTGAGGGAGAACCACATCCTCCCATCGGATCATTTTGGGACAACTACGTTGGCCTTAGATGTATCAGTCAAAAATAAAGTTGTAACGTCTTTTTCTTTAGATTTTAAGGCTTTGTAGATGGAAGAATTCATGACTTTATACTGAATCCTATAGATTAAAGAGATTGGGACAGATCCGGCTTCATGTTTAAACCACAGATTTTTAGATTGAGAAAGAGGCAATCTAAGATGTTTTTGTCCTGGAGGCTAACCGTTTTATCTGGGTAGCAGTTGAAGTAGATTGGGCCATGGGCTAGACTCGTTTCTACGGTTCCTAGAAGCGAATCGTGGAATTCGTTGTGACGATCATCCCTTAGGCAGAGAAGGATAGATGCGTTTAACTCATCGCGGATTAAAGGCTTGACAGCAACCTGCACACAAGCAACATGTAGAAAGTTGTATTTTTGTTTATGTTTTTTAATTGAATCTTCGGACAACAAGTAAAATTCTTCGTTGTCGGATTCGATCATGATTGTTTTCTCTACAGTCCTAATGATGTAATCAGAACTCCTAAAGAAACTTCCTTCAGGATTGTAGAGATTGTTTGTGGAGATTCTAGGAATTTCCCAGTTGTCAAAGTCTTGATTAATGTCTTCGAATTGAATTTTTTCATTAAAGATGTCAGTTTTAGTTTGTTTTGTTTGTTCTTCAGAAAGAGAAGAAGATGATGGTTAGGATGACCTAACCGTAAGTTTAGAGAACGCAGAAGACAAGGAACATAACATAGTTACAGAGATACAAAACAGAAAAGTAGAAAACAAGACAGATATAAGAACAAAATAAAACAAAATAAAGAACAGAAATATAAACGCAAAAAAATAAAAGATCAGAAGCAGATATATGTATAGACCCCCGATATCATCGCCATCATGCAGTTCCATAGAAGCAGAAATGAGGAAATTTAAGTTAAATTTATCTCCTGAACTAGATTTTAAGATTACCAGATTATTTATTACTTTGATTTAGATCTGAGATGATTATCAGTTATTAAATCATATTTTAACCTTTTAAGTCCTTAATTAAGTCCATATCTACAGCCACCGCAAGCATTTACCAGATCTTAGTCCATGGTCACCACCGTACCCAAACATTCACTTCCTGTAGAGGCATCATCGAATTAGACTTACTGCCCTTTACCACTGGGTCTTACTGCTACTGCCCCACAAGACAGATCCAACACGGGTATTATGTACCGTCCAGTCCAAGATAGGAAAGAGAGGAAGTAGGAAAGCAAATGAGATAAACTCTGGTATTAGATTCTGGGTTTATAACTCTGGTATCAGAGCCTGATGGGGAAGTAGGAAAGTAAATGAATGGAGTTTAAGTTGCTTTTATCTTATTGAACTGGATACTAATGTTATTATGTTATGATGCTTTGATATTTATCTGATCTGCTTATTTCTTTGTTAAATCATGTTATAACTTGTTAAAACTGGAACTTAATTCTGGATCTGGAAAGTACGCAATTTTATGTTAGCCTATCTTGGACTGGATGGTACATAATACCCTTGTTAGATCTGTCTTATGGGGCTGTAGCAATAAGACCCAGTGGTGAAGGGCAGTAAGTCTAATTCGACGATGCTTCCACAGGAAGTGAAAGTTTGGGTACGGTGGTGACCTTGGACCAAGGTTTGGTAAATGCTTGCGGTGGCTATAGATTTGGACTTAACTAAGGACTTAAAAGGTTAAAATATGATTTAATAACTGATAATCATCTCAGATCTAAATCAAAGTAATAAATAATCTGGTAATCTTAAAATCTAGTTCAGAAGATAAATTTAACTTAAATTTCCTCAATTCTGCTTCTATGGAACTGCATGATGGCAAAGATATCGGAGGTCTATACATATATCTGCTTCTGATCTTTTATTTTTCTGCGTTTATATTTTTGTTCTTTATATTTCTGTTCTTATATCTGCCTTGCTTTTCTGTTTTCTGTCTTGCTGTAACTATGTTACGTTCCTTGTCTTCTGCGTTCTCCAAACTTACGGTTAGGTCATCCCAACCATCATCTTCTTCTCTTTCTGAAGAACCAACAAAACAAACTAAAACTGACATCTTTAATGAAGAAATTCATTTCAAAGACATTATTCAAGACTTTGACAACTGGGAAATTCCTAGAATCTCCACAAACAACCTCTACAAACCTGAAGGAAGTTTCTTTAGGAGTTCTAATTACATCATTAGGACTGTAGAGAAAACAATCATGATCGAATCCGATGACGAAGAATTTTACTTGTTGTCCGAAGACTCAATTAAAAAACATAAACAAAAATACAACTTTCTGCATGTTGCTTGTGTGCAGGTTACTGTCAAGCCTTTAATCCGCGACGGGTTAAACGCATCTATCCTTCTCTGCCTAAGAGATGTTCGTCACAACGAATTCTACGATTCGCTTCTAGGAACCGTAGAAACGAGTCTGGCCCATGGCCCAATCTACTTCAACTGCTACCCAGATAAAACGGTTAGTCTCCAGGACAAAAACATCTTAGATTGCCTCTTTCTCAATCTAAAAATTTGTGGTTTAAACATGAAGCCCGGATCTGTCCCAATCTCTTTAATCTATAGGATTCAGTATAAAGTCATGAATTCTTCCATCTCTAAAGCCTTAAAATCTAAAGAAAAAGGCATTACAACCTTATTTTTGACTGATACATCTAAGGCCAACGTAGTTGTCCCAAAAATGATCCGATGGGAGGACGTGGTTCTCCCTCAAAATTGTCAATGGATGAAGCTACTCCAGCTTTGCCCAGAGAATCTCCAGAGATTCAAGAAATCATCCAACACCAATCTGGAAAAGTCAAACTTGTGTTTGACCGAAAAAACTCTTTTAGTTCAGCTAGATCTAGGTCTTTTAGGTCTAGTTCATCCAGATTTGATTTTAGGTCTGCTATGTCTAGAAAATCCTTCTCAAATTTAGGATCTTCTTCATCTACCATTAATCTACAGGGTTTGGACACATCGTCAACCCTTCATAAACTGATCTACCATCAGGAAGATAACCATGATCAGAGAACTATTCTCTCTCCAACTCACTCAGATATGAATGATGTCCATGACTAGTACACCATTCGTCATCGATAAACCAACCCTTAAGAAAGACTTCTTCTCCGAGGCTTGGACGCCTCAACGGGAATGGTTTTTTGCAAACTATAAGGGTGAAAAGAAAACTGAAATCCAGAATAAATGGTACACATTTATGGAAAACGTTCAAACCAATGTTCCTTTCTTTGACTGGTTTCATGCCTATCTGACTAGGAATGGAATCCCATACCCTTGGAGCATCGGTCTAATGGAGGATCTGTCTGTTAACGTCTTAACAGTTTGGCATCGGAAGGACGAAACTCTTGTCAAATTTGTTCTTCCTCCCCAAAGTTCTTATTTTCTTGATAAGAAAGATAAAAATAATATACCTGTCGTTGCCTCTCCATTCAAATCTAGAGCTGATGACGAACCCATAGGATCTCATGACATTAAAAGTCTTATGGTTCAAAACAATTATATAAACAAATATCTGCAAGTCTTAGGGGAAAAGATCTTAAACAAAGAACCAAAGAATAAAGAAAAACAATCGGAAGAAAACCCTTCAGTTTCAGGAGTTAAAACTGATAAAACCGCGATAGAAAAACCCATCTTCAAACCGTTTAGAGTTTCTAAACAAGTTAAAGAATCTATTAAACTTTTGAAAAACAAGAATTTAGGTAATCCTAATTCTAATCCTAACACTGAGTTAGTCAGTGAAATTATCTCAAAACTTAATCGTATTCCGCCTGCTGATGCAGTCATCCCGAATACACCTCAATCTGAAACTTCTAGAGTTTCTAAAGCTATCAATACACTCAAACAGTCTGATTCCCAGTCCGAACCAGATTGTCAGTCTGAGCAAAACTCAGAAATCAAAGTCAACCCAGTTATCTCCAAAGTTCTTAACTGGAAAAATCCTTCTAAACTCTATTATCAGCGAGCAACTCCTCCTGATCTGTTGCTTGAAGAACGCGATCCAACGTTTAAATCGTTTAGTGCCAACAATGTCTATGTCTGGGACATAGATGGGAAAAATGAGTATCAAATCCTCCATACTCATCAAGAAATGACGATGGTCTCTACAGCTATTAAACCTCCTACGACTGTAGTGATCAAATTATCCTGAAGTTCGTTGCGGCTTCACCGGTCAACTCAAAGGTTGGTGGGATCATTATCTCACTGATACTCAGAGAAACGACATCCGAATGCCGTTAAAACTGATTCCGATGGCTATCTTATTCTTAGTGATGGTAAAACTATCCTTGACTCTGTCAACGCGTTAATCTTTGCTATCGTTCAGCATTTCATTGGCGATACTTCAATCTGGCGTGATAGATCTGCTGAGCTTCTATCTAATCTGAAGTGTAAAACTTTAGCTGACTTTAGGTGGTATCGTGATACCTTCCTGACCAGAGTCTACACTCGTGAAGACTGTCAACAACCTTTTTGGAAGGAGAAATTCCTTGCAGGTCTACCCAATCTCTTGGCGACAAAGTCGAGATAAAATCTATAGTCAATCTCTTAATGGAGAAATCCCTTATGAGCAAATTGAGTTACGGACAACTCATTGCTTTCGTTCTCGAAAGTCGCCCGAAAATCATGTCAAGACGATAAGATTCAATCTCAGCTTGCCAGAGAAAAGACTCAAACAAAGCGGGAGCTTGGAAACTTCTGCGAACAATTCGGTCTTCCTTGTGCTAGGAAGAAGAAAACTAAACCGAAACAGATTCATTTCCAGAATCAAAAGTCTAAATATTTTAGGCATAAAGCCTCTGCCAAACCTAGAAGACTTAAGCAAGAATTTAAGTCAAAACCTCCTATTGACAATGTCAATGTCCCGAAGAAACTTGTGATCTGCTATAACTGTGGCAAACCTGGTCACATTAGCAAATACTGTCGGCTTAAGAAAAAGATAAAAGCCTTAAATCTTGACCAAGCTGTGGAAGAATAGCTTAACAATCTTCTTATTGAATCATCTGAAGAAGATTCTGAAAAAGAATTTCTAAAGATTTAAACCAAATCCAGGATGATGATATTTCATTATCTGACGAAGAGTCTGACACTCCAATGGTTAATGTATTAACCAAAGAACAAGATCTTCTGTTTGAAGTTCTTAACTCTGTCGAAAACTCTAAAGAACGTAGTGTCTTCTTACAAAAATTTAAAACAATCATCGAAGAATCCTCTTCTAAAACTCTTAAGAATCCAATTTTTAGGAACAAATATGATCTTAAAGAAACAATCAAGAAGCTTGAAAAATCTGCTTCTAAAAAACAAATCACTCTTCAAGATCTTCAGTCTGAAATTAATAATCTTAAGATTGAAGTTAAAAAACTTAAAGAAGAACAACAACTCCATTCGCTTATCATCTCCCAGTTAGGTGATATGCAATCTGATTCAGATTCTGAAAAATCTGAGAAGATCGTGGTTCAATCTAATCTACCATCCGATAATGATGCATTCTGTGACATTATCAATAAACTAAGAATTCAAAAATTCTTTATCAACATCAGCATCAAAATTGATGATTTTGTTCTTAACACCGTTGCACTGTTTGATACCAGTGCAGGTTCAAACTGTATTTTGGAGGGAATGGTTCTGACAAAATATTTTGAAAAAACTACTAAGTGGCTCAGTACTGCTAGTGGTTCTAAACTTAAAATACAGTATAAACTTTCATCTGCGATTATCGAAATCAGGGTTTCCAGGTTGAAACCTCTTTCCTCCTTGTCAAAAACCTCAAAGGTGAAGTCATCCTTGGAACACCTTTTATTAGGGCTCTCTTCCCTTTGCAAATCACTGAAGAAGGAATTCTTACCCAACACCTTGGCAAACCTATCTGTTTCCCGTTCCTCAGGAAACCGATCTTTAAGACTCTAAATCCAATTGTTAATTTAATTAACAATAAACAAAAACAAATTAATTATCTTAAAGAAGAAATTTCTTATAAAATAATCGACAATCAGCTTTCTCAACCTCAAGTTAAGAATCGCATCCAAGCCCTTCAACTTCAAATCCAAGAATCAATCTGTTCCGATCTGCCTAACGCATTTTGGGAAAGAAAGAAGCATATGGTCGATCTTCCATATGAAAAAGACTTTAATGATCGAATGATCTCAACAAAAGCTCGTCCTATCCAGATGAGTCATGAACTTCTCGATTTCTGCAAAACCAAGATCAATGATCTTTTATCAAAAGGTCTCATCCGCAAGAGTAAGTCTCCTTGGTCTTGCTCTGCATTCTATGTCAACAAAGCTGCTGAGATCGAAAGAAAAACTCCGCGCCTTGTCATAAATTACAAACCGCTTAATCAACCTCTCTAATGGATTAGGTATCCTATTCCAAATAAAAGGGATCTTCTTAAGCGCCTCTATTCAGCTAAAATCTTTTCTAAATTCGACATGAAGTCAGGATTTTGGCAAATTCAACTAAAGGAATGTGATCGCTACAAGATGGCTTTTATAGTCCCTTTCGGGCAGTACGAATGCAATGTATTGCCCTTTGGTCTTAAAAACGCTCCCTCTGAGTTTCAAAGAATCATGAATGAAATCTTTAACCCTTATTCAAACTTTACGATTGTATACATTGATGATATTCTTGTATACTCCCAGTCGATTGATCAACATTTCAAACATATTAACATTTTTGTTAATATAATTAAGAAAAATGGTTTAGCTGTATCTAAATCAAAAATTAATCTGTTTCAAACCCAAATTCAGTTTCTTGGTCATAACATTTATCAAGGAACTATAAATCCTATCAACCGAGTCATTGAATTTGCTGACAAATTCCCTAATCAGATCATTGACAAAACTCAACTCCAGAGATTTCTTGGGTGTCTAAACTATGTTGCTGACTTCTTTCCTCAGCTAAGTAATTTGATCAAGCCTCTGCATGATCGTCTGAAAACTAATCCACCTCCATGGTCTGATGTCCATACAGGTATTGTCAAACAAATCAAATCCTAGGTAAAGTCTCTTCCATGCCTTTACCTTCCCAATCCAGACGCTTTTAAAATCGTCGAAACTGATGCCTCTAACATAGGTTATGGTGGCATTCTCAAACAAAGAGTCGCAGACAAAGAGCATGTCATTGCATATGCATCGAAACACTGGAATTCTGCTCAACAGAATTATTCAACTGTGAAAAAAGAAATTTTGGCAATTGTTTTGTGCATTACAAAATTTCAATCTGACTTATTAAATCAAAAGTTTTTTATTCGTGTTGATTGTAAATTTGCTAAAGACATTTTGATGAAAGATGTTAAAAATTTAGCCTCTAAACAAATTTTTGCAAGATGGCAAGCCATTCTTTCTGTCTTTGATTTCAATATTGAATATATCAAGGGAACCTCAAACACTTTACCTGATTATCTTACTCGTGAATATCTTCAGGGAAAGTAGCAGAATGCCTCGAGGAGGCTCATCATCCTCGTCATTCCCTTCTAGAGGAAGGGGTAAAGGTAAGTTAGTTCTTTCTGGACAAACTAAAAAATCTTCTTCTGTCTCAGGGTCTTCGACTCCATCTGAGTCTTCAACTCAGGTTCAAGCTACCCAGACTGGGTCATCAACCTAGAAGCCAACCCAAAAACAACCAAACAAACAAACTAGCTTGGACTATGCCGTTGCCGTCCCAGCTTACCCAATCCAAGTCTTACAGGCCTTTCAACAAGAAGGTCTCACCAAACTACCCAAAGAATCTTGGGCTGACATTACTGCTCAAGAGGACCTTGAATCTCAAATTCAAGCCGAAAAGAACAAGGAAATTGTTATCAATTCCCCTAGCAGACAAATATCCATGTCCAAACTAATCCAAACCCAAACTCCTTCTCAAAATGAATATTTTGAAAAAGAAATCACTATGCAGGTCTTCCAAATGGAACCCAGTGTCTTCCATGTCAACCCAAACATCGCAGCCTAAAAGATTTTTCCCAAAGGTCTTTTGTTCAAACCCGACACCCCATTTAAAACCCGAGAGTTTTATGAATATATCCTTGTTGACACTGGTTCTGTCTCAATCAGACATCACAAAGACGAAAAGGTCAAAGACCAAGAAATCATTGACTATTCAACTTGTCAGATTTTGAAGTTCATTTCTCCAGGAGACTGGGGTAACAATCTGTATAAGCCAAGAGCTTTTTCTCAACCTTATCCCATTGATTTCAACTATTGGGATTATTCTGACGCATGGCTTTACACCTTTTGGTTTAAAAACATCAACGGAAAACATTCATGGATGTTTTACTTTAAACATAATGTTCAATGTGACTTCCTTCATTGGTTTCATGAATGGTGGGGATTTTTCGGACCTATCAAGGAAATTCTTCCGGCTCCAGTTCTGGAAGGACTCAACTATTTTGAATCAAGGATCGATCTCACCAATGACCCTTGGCCGATTGATCTGCATTTTTGGTCTAAAATGTCTCTTGCATGGATCTTTTCTTGGCAGTTTAAGTGCAAGAAAAGCATTTATCATCAGAAGTGTCTCCCTACTCTTGACAGGTATGCTTATGTCAAATGGTGGAAGAAGTTTGACGCCTCGCATGCCACAGCAGAATCTCTTAAAGCTTGGTTTGATCAAAATCCCAAGCTCCTCAAGCATGTTGACCATGAGACAAGTGTCTTTCTCAACAAGAGAGCACAAGCAACCGCAGCCCATGCTGCTTCATCCTCGAAGGAAGAGTTCGAGAAAAATCTGAAAATTATTCTTCATCGTCTCAAAGAAGAATCCCAAGAAGAATCTGGAACGAGTTCTGACCCGTTCTATCAGAATGAAGATGACTGTTTTGGTAAAGACATCAACAGTCAGTGTGTCAATCTCAGTGATGATGAATAGTCATCCTTGCTGCTGGTTACTGTTATGGTGAACTGTACACTATTCACTGTAGCGGAAGCGGCAGAAGACTGTTTGCTACTATTCACTATAGCGCTAATTTCATTTTACTATTTGTAATAGTAAAAATTTTGTCTATTTAAACTTGTATCGTCAGACTTGTAAGGCATTCGAAAATTTTAGCCTTTCTTTAGTTTTCTCTTTGCCTTACAGAGCGATCTGAGAGAGTGAGTTCTCCTCCCTTTCTCCCTCATCTCCCAAAACTTGTAATCTTCAGTTCATATTAATAAAAGTTTCAATCTTTCTTTTATATGTAAATAACTCTTCTCTTCTCATCCCTTCGCCTGATCCCGACGTTTGTGACGCACTTCGGGCTTTCACTTTAATGTTTTAAATTCTTTCCTTATTTTCTGCATTTCATTTACATATAAGCAGTCCGTCTGTATCCTACTTCTCTCTATCCTGCTCTCTTTCTCCCCCTCCGTTTTCCCGTGATCTTCACCCTATAACTCTGGTATCAGAGCCTGATGGGGAAGTATGAAAGTAAATGAACGGAGTTTAAGTTGCTTTTATCTTATTGAACTAGATCTTAACATTATTATTTTATAATGCTTTGACATTTATCTGATCTCCTTATTTCTTTGTTAAATCATGTTATAACCTATTAAAACTGGAACTTAATTCTAGATCTGGAAAGTATGCAGTTTAATGTTACCCTATCTTGGACTGGACGGTACATAATACCCGCGTTAGATCTGTCTTGTGGGGCTGTAGCAGTAAGTCCCAGTGGTAGGGCAGTAAGTTTAATTCGACGATGCCTCTACAAGAAGTGAAAGTTTGGGTACGGTGGTGACCATGGACCAAGATCTGGAAAATGCTTGCGGTGGTTGTAGATCTGGACTTAACTAAGGACTTAAAAGGTTAAAATATGATTTAATAACTGATAATCATCTCAGATCTAAATCAAAGTAATAAATATTCTGGTAATCTTAAAATCTAGTTCAGGAGATAAATTTAACTTAAATTTCCTCATTTCTGCTTCTATGGAACTGCATGATGGCGATGATATCGGGGGTCTATACATATATATCTACTTCTGATCTTTTATTTTTCTGCATTTATATTTCTGTTCTTTATTTTGTGTTATTTTGTTCTTATATATGTCCTGTTTTCTACTTTTCTGTTTTGTATCTCTGAAACTATGTTACGTTCCTTGTCTTCTGCGTTCTCCGAACTTACGGTTAGGTTATCCCAACCATCATCTTCTTCTCTTTCTGAAGAACAAACTAAACAAACTAAAACTGACATCTTTAATGAAGAAATTCATTTCGAAGACATTAATCAAGACTTTGACAACTGGCAAATTCCTAGAATCTCCACAAACAACCTCAACATACCTGAAGGAAGTTTCTTTAGGAGTTCTGATTACATCATTAGGATTGTAGAGAAAACAATTATGATCGAATCCGACGACGAAGAATTTTACTTGTTGTCCGAAGACTCAATTAAAAAACATAAACAAAAATACAACTTTCTGCATGTTGCTTGTGTGCAGGTTGCTGTCAAGCCTTTAATCCGCGACGGGTTAAACGCATCTATCCTTCTCTGCCTAAGAGATGTTTGTCACAACGAATTCCACGATTCGCTTCTAGGAACCGTCAAAACGAGTCTGGCCCATGGCCCAATCTACTTCGACTGCTACCCAGATAAAACAGTTTGTCTCCAGGACAAAAACATCTTAGATTGCCTCTTTCTCAATCTAAAAATCTGTGGTTTAAACATGAAGCCGGGATCTGTCCCAATCTCTTTAATCTATAAGATTCAGTATAAATTCATGAATTCTTCCATCTCCAAAGCCTTTAAATCTAAAGAGAAAGGCGTAACAACCTTATTTTTGACTGATACATTTAAGGCCAACGTAGTTGTCCCAAAAATGATCCGATGGGAGGATGTGGTTCTCCCTCAAAAATGGTCAATGGATGAAGCTACTCCAGCTTTGCCCAGAGAATCTCCAGAGATTCAAGAAATCATCCAACACCAATCTAGAAAAGTCGAACTTGTGTTTGACCGAAAAAACTCTTTTAGTTCAGCTAGATCTAGGTCTTTTAGGTCTAGTTCATCCAGATCTGATTTTAGGTCTGCTATGTCTAGAAAATCCTTCTCAAATTTAGGATCTTCTTCATCTACCATTAATCTGCAGGGTTTGGACACATCGTCAACCCTTCATAAACTGATCTACCATCAGGAAGATAACCATGATCAGAGAACTATTCTCTCTCCAACTCACTCAGATATGAATGAAGTCCATGACTAGTACACCATTCGTCATCGATAAACCAACCCTTAAGAAAGACTTCTTCTCTTAGGCTTGGACGCCTCAACAGGAATGGTTTTTTGCAAACTATCAGGGTGAAAAGAAAATTGAAATCCAGAATAAATGGTACACATTTATGGAAAATGTTCAAACCAATGTTCCTTTCTTTGACTGGTTCCATGCCTATCTGACTAGGAATGAAATTCCCTACCCATGGAGCATCGGTCTAATGGAGGATCTATCTGTTAACGTCTTAACAGTTTGGCATCGGAAGGACGAAACTCTTGTCAAATCTGTTCTTCCTCCCCAAAGTTCTTATTTTCTTGATAAGAAAGATAAAAATAATAGACCTGTCGTTGCCTCTCCATTCAAATCTAGAGCTGATGACGAACCCATAGGATCTCATGACATTAAAAGTCTTGTGGAACAAAACAATTATACAAACAAATATCTTCAAGTCTTAGGTGAAAAGATCTTAAACAAAGAACCTAAGAATAAAGAAAAACAATCGGAAGAAAACCATTCAGTTTCTGGAGTTAAAACTGATAAAACCATGATAGAAAAACCTATCTTCAAACGGTTTAGAGTTTTTAAACAAGTAAAAGAATCTATCAAACTTTTGAGGAACAAGAACTTAGGTAATCCTAATTCTAATCCTAACACTGAGTTAGTCAGTGAAATTGTCTCTGAACTAAATCATATTCCGCCTGCTGATGCAGTCATCCCGGATACACCTCAATCGGAAACTTCTAGAGTTTCTAAAGCTATCAACACACTCAAACAATCTGATTCCCAGTCCGAACCAGACTGTCAATCTGAGCAAAACTCAGAAATCAAAGTCAACCCAGTTATCTCCAAAGTTCTTAACTAGAAAAATCCTTCTAAACTCTATTATCAGTGAGCAACTCCTCCTGATCTGTTGCTTGAAGAACGCGATCCAACGTTTAAATCGTTTAGCGCCAACAATGTCTATGTCTGGGACATAGATGGGAAAAATGAGTATCAAATCCTCCATACTCTTCAAGAAATGACGATGGTCTCTACAGCCTATCAAACCTCCTACGACTGTAGTGATCAAATTATCTGTGAAGTTCTGGTTGCAGGCTTCACTGGTCAACTCAAAGGTTGGTGGGATCATTATCTCACTGATACTCAGAGAAACGACATCCAGAATGCCGTTAAAACTGATTCTGATGGCTATCCTATTCTTGGTGATGGTAAAACTATCCTTGACTCTGTCAACGCGTTAATCTTTGCTATCGTTCAACATTTCATTGGCGATACTTCAATCTGGCGTGATAGATCTGCTGAGCTTCTATCTAATCTGAAGTGTAAAACTTTAGCTGACTTTAGGTGGTATCGTGATACCTTCCTGACCAGAGTCTACACTCGTGAAGACTGTCAACAACCTTTCTGGAAGGAGAAATTCCTTGCAGGTCTACCCCAATCTCTTGGCGACAAAGTCAGAGATAAAATCCGTAGTCAATCTCTTAATGGAGAAATCCCTTATGAGGAGTTGAGTTACGGACAACTCATTGCTTTCGTTCAGAAAGTCGCCCTGAAAATCTGTCAAGATGATAAAATCCAATCTCAACTTGCCAAAGAAAAGGCTCAAACAAAGCGGGAGCTTGGAAACTTCTGCGAACAATTCGGTCTTCCTTGTGCTAGGAAGAAGAAAAATAAACCTAAACAGATTCATCCCCAGAATAAAAAATATAAATATTTTAAACATAAAGCTTCTGCCAAACCCAGAAGACTTAAACAAGAATTTAAGTCAAAACCTCCCATTGACAATGTCAAAATCCCAAATAAACCCGTAATCTGCTACAACTGTGGCAAACCCGGTCATATTAGTAAATATTGTAGGCTTAAGAAAAAGATTAAAGCCTTAAATCTAGATCAAGCTGTGGAAGAACAGCTCATTAACCTTCTTATCGAATCATCTGATGAAGATTCTGAAAGAGAATTTTCTGAAGATTTAAACCAAATCCAGGATGATGACATTTCATCATCTGATGATGATTCTGACACTCCAATGGTTAATGTTTTAACCAAAGAACAAGATCTTCTGTTTGAAGTTCTCAATTCTGTTGAAAACTTTGAAGAACGTAGTGTCTTCTTACAAAAATTCAAAACAATTATCGAAGAATCCTCTTCTAAAACTCTTGAGAATCCAATTCTTAGGAATAAATATGATCTCAAAGAAACAATTAAGAAGATTGAAAAATCTGCTTCTAAGAAACCAACCACTCTTCAAGATCTTCAGTCTGAAATTAATAATCTTAAGATTGAAGTTAAAAAACTTAAAGAGGAACAACAACTTCATTCACTTATCATCTCCCAGTTAGGTGATATGTTCTGATTCTGAGTCCGAAAAATCTGAAAAGATTCCTCTTGAAGATCTTGTCTTAGTTAATCCTAAGATTCAGAATGAAGATAATGCTCTCTGCGACATTATCAATAAATTAAAAATCCAAAAATTCTTTATCAATATCAGCATCAAAATCGATGATTTTGTTCTTAACACCGTTGCACTGTTTGATACAGGTGCAGATTCAAACTGTATTTTGGAGGGAATGGTCCCGACAAAGTATTTTGAAAAAACTACTGAGCGGCTCAGTACCGCTAGTGGTTCCAAACTGAAAATACAATACAAACTTTCATCTGCGATCATTGAAAACCAGGGTTTCCAAGTCGAAACCTCTTTCCTCCTTATCAAGAATCTCAAAGGTGAAGTTATCCTTGGAACACCTTTTATTAGGGCTCTCTTCCCTTTGCAAATCACTAAAGAAGGAATTCTTACTCAACATCTTGGCAAAACAATCTGTTTCCCGTTCCTTAGGAAACCGATTCTTAAAACTCTAAATCCAATTGTTAATCTAATTAACAATAAACAAAGACAAATTAAGTATCTTAAAGAAGAAATTTCTTATAAAATTATCGATAATCAGCTTTCTCAACCTCAGGTTAAGAAGCGTATTGAAGCCCTTCATCTTCAAATCCAAGACTCAATCTATTCCGATCTGCCTAACGCATTTTGGGAAAGAAATAAGCATATGGTCGATCTTCCATATGAAAAGGACTTTAATGATCGTATGATCCCAACAAAAGCTCGTCCTATCCAGATGAGTCATGAACTTCTCGATTTCTGCAAAACCGAGATCAATGATCTTTTATCAAAAGGTCTCATCCGCAAGAGTAAGTCTCCTTGGTCTTGCTCTGCATTCTATGTCAACAAAGCTGCTGAGATCGAAAGAGGAACTCCGCGCCTTGTCATAAATTACAAACCGCTTAATCAAGCTCTCCAATGGATTAGGTATCCTATTCCAAATAAAAAGGATCTTCTTAAGCGCCTCCATTCAGCTAAAATCTTTTCTAAATTCGACATGAAGTCAGGATTTTGGCAAATTCAACTAAAGGAATGTGATCGCTACAAGACGGCTTTCACAGTCCCTTTCGGGCAATACGAATGGAATGTAATGCCCTTTGGTCTTAAAAACGCTCCCTCTGAGTTTCAGAGAATCATGAATGAAATCTTTAATCCTTATTCAAACTTTACGATTGTATACATTGATGATGTTCTTGTATACTCTCAGTCAATTGACCAACATTTTAAACATATTAACATCTTTGTTAATATAATTAAGAAAAATGGTTTAGTTGTGTCTAAATCTAAAATCAATTTATTTCAAACTCAAATTCGTTTTCTTGGTCATAATATTTATCAAGGAACTATTAATCCAATTAATCGGGTTATCGAATTTGCTGACAAATTCCCTAATCAAATTATTGACAAAATCCAACTTCAAAGGTTTCTTGGCTGTTTAAATTATGTCGCTGATTTTTTCCCTCAACTGAGTAATCTGATCAAGCCTCTGCATGATCGCCTGAAAGCCAATCCACCTCCATGGTCTGATGTCCATACAGGTATTGTCAAACAAATCAAATCCCAGGTAAAGTCTCTTCCTTGTCTTTACCTTCCCAATCCAGACGCTTTCAAAATCGTCGAAACTGATGCCTCTGACATAGGTTATGGTGGCATTCTCGAACAACATGTCGCAGACAAAGAGCATGTCATTGCATATGCATCAAAACATTGGAATTCTGCTCAACAGAATTATTCAACTATAAAAAAGGAAATTTTGGCAATTGTTTTGTGCATTACAAAATTCCAATCTGACTTATTAAACCAAAAGTTTTTGGTCCGTGTGGACTGTAAATCTGCTAAAGACATTTTGATGAAAGATGTTAAAAATTTAGCTTCTAAACAAATTTTTGCAAGATGGCAAGCTATCCTTTCTGTTTTTGATTTTGATATTGAATATATCAAAGGAACCTCAAACACTTTGCCTAATTATCTTACTCGTGAATATCTTCAGGGAAAGTAGCAGAATGCCTCGAGGAGGCTCATCATCCTCGTCATTCCCTTCTAGAGGAAGGGGTAAAGGTAAGTTAATTCTTTCCGGATTAACTAAAAAATCTTCTTCTGTCTCAGGGTCTTCGACTCCATCTGAGTCTTCCACTCAGGTTCAAGCTACCCAGACTGGGTCATCAACCCAGAAGCCAACCCAAAAACAACCAAACAAACAAACTAGCTCGGACTATACCGTTGCCGTCCCAGCTTACCCAATCCAAGTCTTACAGGCCTTTCAACAACAAGGTCTCACCAAACTACCCAAAGAATCTTGGGCTGACATTGCTGCTCAAGAGGACCTTGAATCTCAAATTCAAGCCCAAAAGAATAAGGAAATTGTTATCAATTCCCCCAGCCGACAAATATCTATGTCTAAACCTACCCAAACCCAAACTCCTTCTCAAAATGAATATTTTGAAAAAGAAATCACTATGCAGGTCTTCCAAATGGAGCCTAGTGTCTTCCATGTCAACCCAAACATTGCAGCCCAGAAGATTTTCCCCAAAGGTCTTTTGTTTAAACCTGACACACCATATAAAACCCGAGAGTTTTATGAATACATCCTTGTTGACACTAGTTCTGTCTCCATCAGACATTACAAAGACGAGAAGATTAAGGACCAGGACATTATTGACTATTCTACTTGTCAAATCCTAAACTTTATTTCTCCAGGTGAATAGGGTAACAATCTGTATAAGCCAAGAGCTTTTTCTCAACCTTATCCTATTGACTTTAATTATTGGGATTATTCTGACGCATGGATTTACACCTTCTGGTTTAAAAACATAAACGGAAAACATTCATGGATGTTCTATTTTAAACATAATGTCCAATATGACTTCCCTCATTGGTTTCATGAATGGTGGGAATTTTTCGGACCTATCAATGAAATTCTTCCGGCACCTGTATTGGAAGGTCTCAACTACTTTTGTTCAAGGATCGATCTTACCAATAACCCTTGGCCGCTCAATCTCCATTTTTGGTCAAAAATGTCTCTTGCATGGATTTTTTCTTGGCAGTTCAAGTACAAGAAAAGCATTTATCATCAGAAGTGTCTCCCTACACTTGACAGGTATGCTTATGAAGAAGTTTGACGCCTCGCATGCCACTGTCGAAGGTATCAAAGCTTGGTTTTCTCAACATCGCAAGCTGCTCAAGTAACTGCAGCCCTTGCTGCCTCATTCTCGAAGGTAGAGTTTGAGAAAAATCTAAAAATCATTCTTCATTGTCTCAAAGAAGAATCCCAAGAAGAATCTGGAACAAGTTCTGACCCGTTCTATCAGAATGAAGATGACTGTTTTGGTAAAGACATCGACAGTCAATGTGTCAATCTCACCGATGATGAATAGTCATCCTTGCGGCTAGTTACTGCTATGGCGAACTGTTCACTGTTCACTATAGCGGAAGCGGCAGAAGACTGTTTGCTACTGTTCACTGTAGCGCTAATTTCATTTTACTGTTTGTAATAGTAAAAATTTTGTCTATTTAAACTTGTATCGTCAGACTTGTAAGGCATTCGAAAATTTTAGCCTTTCTTTAGTTTTCTTTTATCCTTACAGAGCGATCTGACAAAGTGAGTTCTCCTCCCTTTCTCCCTCATCTCCCAAAACTTGTAATCTTCAGTTCATATTAATAAAAGTTTCAATCTTTCTTTTATATGTAAATAACTCTTCTCTTCTCATCCCTTCGCCTGATCCCGACGTTTGTGATGCGCTTCGGGCTTTCGCTTTATTGTTTTAAATTCTTTCTTTATTTTTTGCATTTCATTTACATGTAAGCAGTCTGTCTACATCCTACTTCTCTCTATCCTGCTCTCTTTCTCCCCCTCCGTTTTCCCATGATCTTCACCCAATAACTTTGGTATCAGAGCCTGATGGGGAAGTATGAAAGTAAATGAATGGAGTTTAAGTTGCTTTTATCTTATTGAACTGGATACTAACATTATTATGTTAGAATACTTTGATATTTATCTGATCTGCTTATTTCTTTGTTAAATCATGTTATAATCTGTTAAAACTGGAACTTAATTCTGGATCTAGAAAGTACGCAGTTTAATGTTACCCTATCTTGGACTGGACGGTACATAATACCCGTGTTGGATCTGTCCTGTGGGGCTGTAGCAGTAAGACCCAATGGTGAACGACAATAAGTCTAATTCGACGATGCCTCTATAGGAAGTGAAAGTTTGGGTACGGTGGTGACCATGGACCAAGATCTAGTAAATGCTTGCGGTGGCTGTAGATCTGGACTTATAAAAGGTTAAAATATGATTTAATAACTGATAATCATCTCAGATCTAAATCAAAGTAATAAATATTCTGGTAATCTTAAAATCTAGTTCAGGAGATAAATTTAACTTAAATTTCCTCATTTCTGCTTCTATGGAACTGCATGATGGCGATGATATCAGGGGTCTATACATATATCTACTTCTGATCTTCTATTTTTCTGCGTTTATATTTCTGTTCTTTATTTTGTTTTATTTTGTTCTTATATCTGTCCTGTTTTCTACTTTTCTGTTTTGTATCTCTGTAACTATGTTACGTTCCTTGTCTTCTGCGTTCTCTAAACTTACGCTTAGGTCATCCCAACCATCATCTTCTTCTCTTTCTGAATAACAAACAAAACAAACTAAAACTGACATCTTTAATGAAGAAATTCATTTCGAAGACATTAATCAAGACTTCGACAACTGGGAAATTCCTAGAATCACCACAAACAATCTCTACAAACCTGAAGGAAGTTTCTTTAGGAGTTCTGATTACATCATTAGGACTGTAGAGAAAACAATCATGATCGAATCCGACGACGAAGAATTTTACTTGTTGTCCGAAGACTCAATTAAAAAACATAAACAAAAATACAACTTTCTGCATGTTGCTTGTGTGCAGGTTGCTGTCAAGCCTTTAATCCGCGACGGGTTAAACGCATCTATCCTTCTCTGCCTAAGAGATGTTAGTCACGACGAATTCCACTATTCGCTTATAGGAACCGTAGAAACAAGTCTAGCCCATGGCCTAATCTACTTCAACTACTACCCGGATAAAACGATTAGTCTCCAGGACAAAAACATCTTAGATTGCCTTTTTCTCAATCTAAAAATCTGTAGTTTAAACATGAAGCCCGGATCTGTCCCAATCTCTTTAATCTATAGAATTCAGTATAAAGTCATGAATTCTTCCATCTCCAAAGCCTTAAAATCTAAAGAGAAAGGCATTACAACCTTATTTTTGACTGATACATCTAAGGCCAACGTAGTTGTCCCAAAAATGATCCGATGGGAGGATGTGGTTCTCCCTCAAAAATGGCCAATGGATGAAGCTGCTCCAGCTTTGCCCAGAGAATCTCCAGAGATTCAAGAAATCATCCAACACCAATCTGGAAAAGTCAAACTTGTGTTTGACCGAAAAAACTCTTTTAGTTCAGCTAGATCTAGGTCTTTTAGGTCTAGTTCATCCAGATCTGATTTTAGGTCTGCTATGTCTAGAAAATCCTTCTCAAATTTAGGATCTTCTTCATCTACCATTAATCTGCAGGGTTTGGACACATCGTCAACCCTTCATAAACCGATCTACCATAAGGAAGATAACCATGATCAGAGAACTATTCTCTCTCCAACTCACTCAAATATGAATGATGTCCATGACTAGTACACCATTCGTCATCGATAAACCAACCCTTAAGAAAGACTTCTTCTCTGAGGCTTGGACGCCTCAACGGGAATGGTTTTTTGCAAACTATAAGGGTGAAAAGAAAACTGAAATCCAGAATAAATGGTACACATTTATGGAAAACGTTCAAACCAATGTTCCTTTCTTTGACTGGTTCCATGCCTATCTGACTAGGAATGAAATTCCCTACCCATGGAGCATCGGTCTAATGGAGGATCTGTCTGTTAACGTCTTAACAGTTTGGCATCTGGATAGGATGAGCTTTTGTTGGGATCATTCGATCATTAAAGTCTTTTTCATATAGAAGATCGACCATATGCTTCTTTCTTTCCCAAAATACATTAGGCAGATCGGAACAGATTGATTCTTGGATTTGAAGTTGAAGGGCTTGGATGCGCTTCTTAACCTGAGGTTGAGAAAGCTGATTGTCGATTGTTTTATAAGAAATTTCTTCTTTAAGATAATTAATTTGTTTTTGTTTATTGTTAATTAAATTAACAATTGGATTTATAGTCTTAAGGATCTGTTTCATGAGGAACGGGAAATAGATAGGTTTGCCAAGGTGTTGGGTAAGAATTCCTTCTTCAGTGATTTGCAAAAGGAAGAGAGCCCTAAAAAAAGGTGTTCCAAGGATGACTTCGCCTTTGAGGTTTTTGACAAGGAGTAAAGAGGTTTCAACCTGGAAACCCTGGTTTTCGATGATCGCAGATGAAAGTTTATACTGTATTTTAAGTTTAGAACCACTAGCGGTACTGAGCTGCTCAGTAGTTTTTTCAAAATATTTTGTCGGAACCATTCCATCCAAAATACAGTTTGAATCTGCACCGGTATCAAATAGTGCAATGGTGTTAAGAACAAAATCATCAATTTTGATGCTAATGTTGGTAAAGAATTTTTGAATTCTTAGTTTATTGATAATGTCACAGAAAGCATTATCTTCATTCTGAATCTTAGGATTAACTAAGACAAGATTTTCAGGAGGAATCTTTTCAGATTTCTCGGACTCAGAATCAGAGCACATATCACCTAACTGGGAGATGATAAGTGAATGAAGTTGTTGTTCTTCCTTAAGTTTTTTAACTTCAATCTTAAGATTATGAATTTCAGACTGAAGATCTTGAAAAGTGATTGGTTTCTTAGAAGCATATTTTTCAATCTTCTTAATTGTTTCTTTGAGATCATATTTATTCCTAAGAATTGGATTCTTAAGAGTTTTAGAAGAGGATTCTTTGATAATTGTTTTGAATTTTTGTAAGAAGACACTACGTTCTTCAGAGTTTTCAACAGAATTGAGAACTTCAAACAGAAGATCTTGTTCTTTGGTTAAAACATTCACCATTGGAGTGTCAGAATCATCATCAGATGATGAAATGTCATCATCCTAGATTTGGTTTAAATCTTCAGAAAATTCTCTTTTAGAATCTTCATCAGATGATTCGATAAGAAGGTTATTGAGCTGTTCTTCCACAGCTTGATCTAGATTTAAGGCTTTAATCTTTTTCTTAAGCCTACAATATTTACTAATATGACCGGGTTTGCCACAGTTGTAGCAGATTACGGGTTTATTTGGGATTTTGACATTGTCAATGGGAGGTTTTGACTTAAATTCTTGTTTAAGTCTTCTAGGTTTGGCAGATGCTTTATGTTTGAAATATTTAGATTTTTTATTCTGGGGATGAATCTGTTTAGGTTTAGTTTTCTTCTTCCTAGCACAAGGAAGACCAAATTGTTTGCAGAAGTTTCCAAGCTCCTGCTTAGTTTGAGCCTTTTCTTTGACAAGTTAAGATTGGATTTTATCGTCTTGACAGATTTTCAGGGCGACTTTCTGAACGAAAGCAATGAGTTGTCCGTAACTCAACTGCTCATAAGGGATTTCTCCATTAAGAGATTGACTACGGATTTTATCTCTGACTTTGTCGCCAAGAGATTGGGGTAGACCTGCAAGGAATTTCTCCTTCCAGAAAAGTTGTTGACAGTCTTCACGAGTGTAGACTCTGGTCAGGAAGGTATCACGATACCGCCTAAAGTCAGCTAAAGTTTTGCACTTCAGATTAGATAAAAGCTCAGCAGATCTATCACGCCAGATTGAAGTATCGCCAATGAAATGCTAAACGATAGCAAAGATTAACGCGTTGACAAAGTCAAGGATAGTTTTACCATCACTAAGAATAGGATAGCCATCGGAATCAGTTTTAACGGCATTCTGGATGTCGTTTCTCTGAGTATCAATGAGATAATGATCCCATCAACCTTTGAGTTGACCAGTGAAGCCTGCAACCAGAACTTCACAGATAATTTGATCACTACAGTCGTAAGAGGTTTGATAGGCTGTAGAGGCCATCGTCATTTCTTGAAGAGTATGGAGGATTTGATACTCATTTTTCCCATCTATGTCCCAGACATAGACATTGTTGGCGCTAAACGATTTAAACGTTGGATCGTGTTCTTCAAGCAACAGATCAGGAGGAGTTGCTCGCTGATAATAGAGTTTAGAAGGATTTTTCCAGTTAAGAACTTTGGAGATAACTGGGTTGACTTTGATTTCTGAGTTTTGCTCAGATTGACAGTCTGGTTCGGACTGGCACTCAGACTGTTTGAGTGTGTTGATAGCTTTAGAAACTCTAGAAGTTTCCGATTGAGGTGTATCCGGCATGACTGCATCAGCAGGCGGAATACAATTTTGTTTAGAGGCTAAATTTTTAACATCTTTCATCAAAATGTCTTTAGCAGATTTGCAATCAACACGAATTAAAAACTTTTGATTTAATAAGTCAGTATGAAATTTTGTAATGCACAAAACAATTGCCAAAATTTCATTTTTCACAGTTCAATAATTCTGTTGAGCAGAATTCCAATGTTTCGATGTATATGCAATGACATGCTCTTTGTCTGCGACTCTTTGTTTGAGAATGCCACCATAACCTATGTCAGAGGCATCAGTTTTGACAATTTTAAAAGCGTCTGGATTGGGAAGGTAAAGGCATGGAAGAGACTTTACTTGGGATTTGATTTGTTTAACAATACCTGTATGGACATCAGACCATGGAGGTGGATTAGTTTTCAGACGATCATGCAGAGGCTTGATCAAATTACTTAGCTGAGGAAAGAAGTCAGCAACATAGTTTAGACACCCAAAAAATCTGTGGAGTTGAGTTTTGTCAATGATCTGATTAGGGAATTTGTCAGCAAATTCAATGACTCGGTTGATAGGATTTATAGTTCCTTGATAAATGTTATGACCAAGAAACCAAATTTGGGTTTGAAACAGATTAATTTTTTATTTAGATATAGCTAAACCATTTTTCGTAATTATATTAACAAAAATGTTAATATGTTTGAAATGTTGATCAATCGACTGGGAGTATACAAGAACATCATCAATGTATACAATCGTAAAGTTTGAATAAGGATTAAAGATTTCATTCATGATTCTTTGAAACTCAGAGGGAGCGTTTTTAAGACCAAAGGGCATTACATTCCATTCGTACTGCCTGAAAGGGACTGTGAAAGCCGTCTTCTAGCGATCACATTCCTTTAGTTGAATTTGCCAAAATCCTGACTTCATGTCGAATTTAGAAAAGATTTTAGCTGAATGGAGGCACTTAAGAAGATCCTTTTTATTTGGAATAGGATACCTAATCCATTGGAGAGCTTGATTAAGCGGTTTGTAATTTATGATAAGGCGCGGAGTTCCTCTTTCGATCTCAGCAGCTTTGTTGACATAGAATGCAGAGCAAGACCAAGGAGACTTACTCTTACGGATAAGACCTTTTGATAAAAGATCATTGATCTCGGTTTTGCAGAAATCGAGAAGTTCATGACTCATCTGGATAGGACGAGCTTTTGTTGGGATCATTCGATCATTAAAGTCTTTTTCATATGGAAGATCGACCATATGCTTCTTTCTTTCCCAAAATGCGTTAGGCAGATCGGAATAGATTGATTCTTGGATTTGAAGTTGAAGGGCTTGGATGCGCTTCTTAACATGAGGTTGAGAAAGCTGATATGGTCGGTTACGGGAACTATTCTCATTTACTTTCCTATAGGTCCGAGGAGGGGGAGAAAGAGAGCAGGATAGAGAAAAGTAGGATGTAGACGGACTGCTTACATGTAAATGAAATACAGAAAATAAAGAAAGAATTTAAAACATTAAAGTGAAAGCCCAAAGCGCGTCACAGACGTCGGGATCAGGCAAATGGATGAGAAAAGAAGAGTTATTTACATATAAAAGAAAGATTGAAACTTTTATTAATATGAACTGAAGATTACAAGTTTTGGAAGATGAAGGAGAAAGGGAGGAGAACTCACTCTCTCAGATCGCTCTGTAAGGCTAAGAGAAAACTAAAGAAAGGCTAAAATTTTAGAATGCCTTACAAGTCTGACGATATAAGTTTAAACAGACAAAATTTTTACTATTACAAACAGTAAAATGGAATTAGCGCTACAAAGGAACGCAGCAAAAACAGGTCTTTTTGCCGCTTCCGCTACAGTGAACAGTGTACAGTTCGCCATAACAGTAACCAGCTGCAAGGATGACTTTTCATCATCGCTGAGATTGACATATTGACTGTCAATGTCTTTGCCAAAACAATCATCTTCATTCTGACAGAACGGGTCAGAACTCGTTCCAGATTCTTGGGATTCTTCCTTTAGATGATGAAGAATAATTTTTAGATTTTTCTCGAACTCTTCCTTCGAGGATGAAGCAGCAAGGGCTGCAGTTGCTTGTGCTCTCTTGTTGAGAAAGACACTTGTCTCATGGTCAGCATGCTTGAGGAGCTTGGGATTTTGATCAAACCAAGCTTTAAGTGATTCTGTTGTGGCATGCGAGGCGTCAAACTTCTTCCACCATTTGACATAAGCATACCTGTCAAGAGTAGGGAGACACTTCTGATGATAAATGCTTTTCTTGTACTTGAACTGCCAAGAAAAGATCCATGCAAGAGACATTTTAGACCAAAAATGCAGATCAATCGGCCAAGGGTCATTGGTGAGATCGATCCTTGATTCAAAATAGTTGAGTCCTTCCAGAACTGGAGCCGAAAGAATTTCCTTGATAGGTCCAAAAAATTCCCACCATTCATAAAACCAATGAGGGAAGTCATATTGAACATTATGTTTAAAGTAAAACATCCATGAATGTTTTCCGTTGATGTTTTTAAACCAAAAGGTGTAAAGCCATGCATCAGAATAATCCCAATAATTGAAATCAATGGGATAAGGTTGAGAAAAAGCTCTTGGCTTATACAGATTGTCACCCCAGTCTCCTGGAGAAATGAACTTCAAAATTTGACAAGTTGAATAGTCAATGATTTCTTGGTCTTTGACCTTTTCATCTTTGTAATGTCTGATTGAGACAGAACCAGTATCAACAAGGATATATTCATAAAACACTCGGGTTTTATATGGGGTGTCGGGTTTGAACAAAAGACCATTGGGAAAAATCTTTTGGGCTGCGATATTTGGGTTGACATGGAAGACACTGGGTTCCATTTGGAAGACCTGCATAGTGATTTCTTTTTCAAAATATTCATTTTGAGAAGGAGTTTGGGTTTGATTGGTTTGGACATGGATATTTGTCTGCTAGGGGAATTGATAACAATTTCCTTGTTCTTTTCGACTTGAATTTGAGATTCAAGGTCCTCTTGAGCAGCAATGTCAGCCCAAGATTCTTTGGGTAGTTTGGTGAGACCTTCTTGTTGAAAGGCCTGTAAGACTTGGATTGGGTAAGCTGGGACGGCAACGGCATAGTCCAAGCTAGTTTGTTTGTTTGGTTGTTTTTGGGTTGGCTTCTGGGTTGATGACCCAGTCTGGGTAGCTTGAACCTGAGTTGAAGACTCAGATGGAGTTGAAGACCCTGAGACAGAAGAAGATTTTTTAGTTAGTCCAGAAAGAACTAACTTACCTTTACCCCTTCCTCTAGAAGGGAATGACGAGGATGATAAGCCTCCTCGAGGCATTCTGCTACTTTCCCTGAAGATATTCACGAGTAAGATAATCAGGTAAAGTGTTTGAGGTTCCCTTGATATATTCAATATCGAAATCAAAGACAGAAAGAATGGCTTGCCATCTTGCAAAAATTTGTTTAGAGGCTAAATTTTTAACATCTTTCATCAAAATGTCTTTAGCAGATTTACAATCAACACGAACTAAAAACTTTTGATTTAATGAGTCAGATTGAAATTTTGTAATTTACAAAACAATTGCCAAAATTTCTTTTTTCACAGTTGAATAATTCTGTTGAGCAGAATTCCAATGTTTCGATGCATATGCAATGACAAGCTCTTTGTCTGCGACTCTTTGTTTGAGAATGCCACCATAACCTATGTCAGAGGCATCAGTTTCGACGATTTTAAAAGCGTCTGGATTGGGAAGGTAAAGGCATGGAAGAAACTTTACCTAGGATTTGATTTGTTTGACAATACCTATATGGACATCAGACCATGGAGGTGGATTAGTTTTCAGACGATCATGCAGAGGCTTGATCAAATTACTTAGCTGAGGAAAGAAGTCAGCAACATAGTTTAGACACCCAAGAAATCTCTGGAGTTGAGTTTTGTCAATGATCTGATTAGGGAATTTGTCAGCAAATTCAATGACTCGGTTGATAGGATTTATAGTTCCTTGATAAATGTTATGACCAAGAAACCGAATTTGGGTTTGAAACAGATTAATTTTTGATTTAGATACAACTAAACCATTTTTCTTAATTATAGTAACGAAAATGTTAATATGTTTGAAATGTTGATCAATCGACTGGGAGTATACAAGAACATCATCAATGTATACAATCGTAAAGTTTGAATAAGGGTTAAAGATTTCATTCATGATTCTTTGAAACTCAGAGGGAGCGTTTTTAAGACCAAAGGGCATTACATTCCATTCGTACTGCCCGAAAGGGACTATAAAAACCGTCTTGTAGCGATCACATTCCTTTAGTTGAATTTGCCAAAATCCTGACTTCATGTCGAATTTAGAAAAGATTTTAGCTGAATGGAGGTGCTTAAGAAGATCCTTTTTATTTGGAATAGGATACCTAATCCATTGGAGAGCTTGATTAAGCAGTTTGTAATTTATGACAAGGCGCGGAGTTCTTCTTTCGATCTCAGCAGCTTTGTTGACATAGAATGCAGAGCAAGACCAAGGAGACTTACTCTTGCGGATGAGACCTTTTGATAAAAGATCATTGATCTTGGTTTTGTAGAAATCGAGAAGTTCATGACTCATCTGGATAGGACGAGCTTTTGTTGGGATCATTCGATCATTAAAGTCTTTTTCATATGGAAGATCGACCATATGCTTCTTTCTTTCCCAAAATGCGTTAGGCAGATCGGAATAGATTGATTCTTGGATTTGAAGTTGAAGGGCTTGGATGCGCTTCTTAACCTGAGGTTGAGAAAGCTGATTGTCGATTGTTTTATAAGAAATTTCTTCTTTAAGATAATTAATTTGTTTTTGTTTATTGTTAATTAAATTAACAATTGGATTTAGAGTCTAAAGGATCGGTTTCCTGAGGAACGGGAAACAGATAGGTTTGCCAAGGTGTTGGGTAAGAATTCCTTCTTCAGTGATTTGCAAAGGGAAGACAGTCCTAATAAAAGGTGTTCCAAGGATGACTTCGCCTTTGAGGTTTTTGACAAGGAGGAAAGAGGTTTCAACCTGGAAACCCTGGTTTTCGATGATCGCAGATGAAAGTTTATACTGTATTTTAAGTTTAGAACCACTAGCGGTACTGAGCCGCTCAGTAGTTTTTTCAAAATATTTTGTCGGAACCATTCCCTCCAAAATACAGTTTGAATCTGCACCGGTATCAAATAGTGCAACGATGTTAAGAACAAAATCATCAATTTTGATGCTGATGTTGATAAAGAATTTTTGAATTCTTAGTTTATTGATAATGTCACAGAATGCATCATTATCGGATGGTAGATTAGATTGAACCACCATCTTCTCAGATTTTTCAGAATCTGAGTCAGATTGTATATCACCTAACTGGGAGATGATAAGCGAATGGAGTTTTTGTTCTTCTTTAAGTTTTTTAACTTCAATCTTAAGATTATTAATTTCAGACTGAAGATCTTGAAGAGTGATTGGTTTTTTAGAAGCAGATTTTTCAAGCTTCTTGATTGTTTCTTTAAGATCATATTTATTCCTAAGAATTGGATTCTTAAGAGTTTTAGAAGAGGATTCTTCGATGATTGTTTTAAATTTTTGTAAGAAGACACTACGTTCTTCAGAGTTTTTGACAGAATTAAGAACTTCAAACAGAAGATCTTGTTCTTTGGTTAATACATTAACCATTGGAGTGTCAGACTCTTCGTCAGATGATGAAATATCATCATCCTGGATTTGGTTTAAATCTTCAGAAAATTCTTTTTCAGAATCTTCTTCAGATGATTCGATAAGAAAATTGTTAAGCTGTTCTTCCACAGCTTGGTCAAGATTTAAGGCTTTTATCTTTTTCTTAAGCCGACTGTATTTGCTAATGTGACCAGGTTTGCCATAGTTATAGCAGATCACAGGTTTCTTCGGGACATTGACATTGTCAACAGGAGGTTTTGACTTAAATTCTTGCTTAAGTCTTCTAGGTTTGGCAGATGCTTTATGTTTGAAATATTTAGATTTTTTATTCTGGGGATGAATCTGTTTCGGTTTAGTTTTCTTCTTCCTAGCACAAGGAAGACCGAATTATTCGTAGAAGTTTCCAAGCTCCCGCTTAGTTTGAGCCTTTTCTTTAACAAGTTAAGATTGGATTTTATCGTCTTGACAGATTTTCAGGGCGATTTTCTGAATGAAAGCAATGAGTTTTCCGTAACTCAACTGCTCATAAGGGATTTCTCCATTAAGAGATTGACTACGGATTTTATCTCTGACTTTGTCGCCAAGAGATTGGGGTAGACCTGCAAGGAAGTTCTCCTTCCAGAAAGGTTGTTGACAGTCTTCACGAGTGTAGACTCTGGTCAGGAAGGTATCACGATACCACCTAAAGTCAGCTAAAGTTTTACACTTCAGATTAGATAGAAGCTCAAGGATCTATCACGCCAGATTGAAGTATCGCCAATGAAATGTTGAACGATAGTAAAGATTAACGCGTTGACGAGTCAAGGATAGTTTTACCATCACTAAGAATAGGATAGCCATCGGAATCAGTTTTAACGGCATTCTGGATGTCGTTTCTCTGAGTATTAGTGAGATAATGTATATATATATATATATATATATTGTGTATGGTTCATTTTACGTTGTTAAGTTTTATTTATTGCAATTGTTTTATTTACGATTTCTATACGTAATGGATTCTAACTTAACTCCCTTAATGCCACTTGGTAATGATCTATAATCTTAACCAAAAAGAATGATGGTTGCATTTGTAACGGAACTTAAATAACCATAAAATGAATCGGGACTACGAGTTTTAAAAACAATTACTATTTTTCGCAATTTAATTTACTTCGCTTTATGTTACAAATTATTATTATAGTTATAGTGCGACGTCCCTTCTTCGCGACAGTTTATAGAAAAAATGGGCGTTACACTGTCTTGGTATCAGAGCTCCCGGTTTATGTTTTCTTTTGGGTCATGTGGTTTTGCACTGTCTTGTTTGTGCTGTGTGATTCTCTGTGACTCTTTGTGTTTGGTATTCTGTAAGGATGCATCTGACTTTTCTTTGTATTTGTGTAGTTTAATTTGAAAGAAACTATGGCTCGCAAAGGTGATATGGCTGCTGCGATAGAAGCGATACAGAAAATGACTAAAGCAATGTTACAGCAAAATCAACAAATGGCTCAACAACAAGCGAGAGCTGCACAACAGCTGGAAGCTACGGCTGATACTCAGAACTTAGAGGGATTTCATCGTGCAAACCCTCTGCAGTTCAAAGGAGAGTTTGATCCTGAGAAAGCTACGCTTTGGATCCAAGAGCTGGAGAAGATATTTGCTGGCATGAACTGTGCCAATGACCGAAAGGTGGCCTATGCTGCATTTATGCTGATAGGAGATGCTGAATACTGGTAGACCGGAGAGCAAAGATTGCTGTAAGCTGAAAATAGGGCGAAAACGTAGGAAGTATTCAAGGAAAGGTTCTTGAACAAGTATTTCCCTGAAAGTGCTAGACACGCAAGGGAAATGGAATTTCTGAGTTTTCGGCAGGGAGGTATGATTGTGAGCGAATATGCTGCTAAGTTTGAGAGCTTATCGAGGTTCTCAACTTACTTCCAACACCAACTTAATGAAGCTTGGAAGTGCTGAAAATTTGAAGAAGGCCTGAGACATGACGTGAAGAGAGCCGTCATAACTCTGAAGATTACTCAATTTTCTGAGCTACTCGATACATGCTACCCAGTAGAAAGTATGGACCAGGCACATGAGGTGAGAAACAGAAACTTTGGACCAATTCGGTCCCAAAGAGGAGGAAGCAGTGGTGCTGGTCGTTATCAGAAGAAACCCTATTCCAGACCATCTGGAAATCAACAGCAAAAATCACCGAGTGGAAGTCCAACTAGAAGTCCGGGAAGGACGGGTCAGAATGCGGCATCTATGCCGAGGTGCATGAAGTGTGGAAAAGAGCACTACACTAGAGACTGCACTATCAAAGGGATCATCTGCTTTAGGTGTGGGAAACCGAGACATATTTCCCGTGACTGTAATCAACCCAAGGCAGAACCTTCCGTCAATGCTGCTAGGACCTCTAAACTGCAGGCTGGAGGCAGAGTCTACACCCTGAGTGGTGTTGAGGCCTCCGAATCCAAAGATCTTGTAGAAGGGGAAGGTCTCATTGAAGGTAATCTTTTAATTGTACTGTATGATTCTGGTGCAACTTATTCTTTCATCTCATATGACTGTGTGAAAAGACTTAGTTTACCTGTGTCTTCTTTGCCATTTGATTTGATTGTTTCAACTCCAACTGCTAAACCCGTTATCACTGCCAAAGTCTGTTTAAATTGCTCATTGATTGTTGAAGGTCGAATCTTTTCTGTCGATTTGAGTTGTTTGCCCTTATCTCAATTAGATGTGATCTTAGGGAGAGATTGGTTATTTGCTAACCATGTCATATTAGATTGTTCTAGAAAAACAATAGTTTTCCCTTTGGATGAGAATTTTGGATTTGTGACTGCCAACCAAGCAAAAGCTTTCTTGAACGAAGGAGCTCGGGGATACATGCTGTTATCTTCTTTGAAGGTCGAGAATGAAGTTGATGAGGATGCGATCTCTGTAGTTCGAGAATTCCCTGAGGTTTTCCCCGAAGATGTACCTAGCTTGCCACCGGAAAGGGAGATCGAATTTGCTATTGACTTAGTGTCAGGAGTTGACCCTATTTCCATAGCACCTTACCGTATGGCACTAGCCGAGCTAGCCGAGCTTAAGAAGCAATTGGAAGAGCTTTTGGAGAAGCAATTCGTGAGACCCAGTGTATCACCTTGGGGAGCACCAGCGTTACTGGTCAAGAAGAAGGACGGTACTTCGAGGTTGTGTGTGGATTATCGTCAATTGAACAAAGTCATGATCAAGAACAAGTATCCACTGCCGAGGATAGATGACTTGATGGACCAACTAAAGGGAGCAGCGGTGTTTTCCAAAATTGATTTGAGATCGGGCTACCACCAGATTAGAGTGAAAGTGGAAGACATTCCTAAAACGACTTTTCATACTCGTTATGGACACTATGAGTACCTGGTGATGCCTTTCGGTGTGACTAATGCACCTATTGTCTTCATGGACTATATGAATAAGATCTTTCATCCTTATTTAGAGAGATTCGTTGTTGTTTTCATCGACGATATCTTGATCTATTCACAAAATCAGGAGGATCATGCTGAATACCTCAGTATAGTTCTTCAGATTTTGAAGGACAAAGAGCAGTATGCTAAATTGTCCAAGTGTGAGTTTTGGTTGGATGAGGTGAAATTCTTGGGCCACGTCATTTCAAAAGAAGGAATTGTTGTTGATCCTTCAAAGGTAGAAGTTGTTCTACAGTGGGAAAGGCCAAAGACGGTGACGAAAATTCGAAGCTTTGTTGGATTAGCCGAATATTACCGGAGGTTCATTGAAGGATTTTCTAAAATCGCCGGACCACTTACTCAGCTCACCAGAAAGAATCAGGCTTTTGAATAGACAGATGCTTGTGAAGGAAGTTTCCAGGAGCTGAAAAAGAGACTAACTACTTCACTCGTGTTAGTTCTGCCTAATCCAAACGAACCATTTGAGGTGTACTGTGACGCTTCATATCAAGGATTGGGATGCGTTCTTATGCAAGATAAAAAAGTGGTGGCTTATGCCTCAAGACAATTACGAGTGCATAAGAAGAACTACGCTACACATGATTTAGAGTTAGCTGTCATGGTGTTTGCTTTGAAGATATGGAGACATTATCTATATGGAGCTGAACATGAGGCAGCGAAGATGGTTAGAATTTTTGAAAGACTATGACTTCCAACTTCAGTATCATCCGGGAAAGGCGAATGTTGTGGCCGATGCTTTAAGCAGGAAGACAATTAGTGTTTCTGCCATGATGATCAGAGAGAAAGACTTGATAGAACAATTCCGAGACATATGGTCTTTTGTGAAGCTAATGCCAGGAAAGATCTACATGAATATGGTCACTATCTCGAATGACTTAATGGATGATATCCGAGAGAAACAGAAGGTCGATAAGTTCCTGCAAGAGGAAAGAGAATTGATAAAGCAGGGCGGTGTATCAACACTTGAGGAAGGAAGTGATGGAATTTTAAGATTCCAAGGTAGAGTCTATGTGCCTAAAGATGAGGAACTCAGGAAGTACATACTTGAACATGCTCATACGAGTCAGTTAAGTATGCACCCTGGAATGACCAAAATGTACCAAGATTTAAGGAAGTTGTTTTGGTGGCATGGAATGAAAAGGGATATTGCTAGATGCGTATCATCTTATTTGGTCTGTCAAAAGACAAAGATTGAACATCAAAGACCATCAGGATTTTTACAACCCTTGTCTATTCCTGACTGGAAATGGGATAGCATTGCTGTAACGCCCTAATTTTTAGAAAATATTCTGAATATGCTGTTTTCTGTTTTTCATGCTTTTGTATGAATGACCGTTGTGTCCCTATTTTTCTGTTCTCGATTTCTGTATGAAAACAATTACGATAATACTGGCTCAAATTTTATTTGATCGTTTTACGTAGTTTGTTTCGAGACGGTAAAATAAAAATTTTTCTGAGCTACTGTATTAATTTTTCTGAAAGATATACAGCTATATAATACTTTCTGGATATTTTATTTGAACGTTTTGGATAATTACCTACGTTGTGGGAAAAAAGCGGAAAATGACCGTTACGTCCCGAACGTCTTGTTTTATTTGTTTTGTCTGTTTTTAATTGTTTTCTTCTTGATTTAATGCCGAGAAAATACCGTCTGTGATTTTATATGGACTTTTTGTGTGATTTGCTCGACGCTGGAAAATAATATTTTCCGGGCCGGGAAAATCTTATTTTATTATTTAGAATTGGGGGATCTTACTTAACCCGATTCTGAATGAGACTAAAAATAATCTTTTAATTTTTAGGATTTAATCACAAATAAAATAATTTTATATTATTATAATATTATTTTATTAGTCAAGATGTTTTAGTGACAATGGACCCTAAAATATTTTGCGAGACCCACAATTAGCGAACGGTTAGATCGGTAGCTTAATTAATCACCGTAAGCTGTAGAACTTTCCAGAACAGGCTGACTCAGCTAGCTGACTCAGCAGAGCATTTAATACGCTGTGTGACTCAGCATGTGAGTCACCGAGAACCAACCAATGGGAATCAAGCTTGCTCACCAAGGCTTGATCTTGGCCTTTGATTCATCCAATGGCTTGGATGAAGCCAAGCAAGGTGCCCACCTTGCACCCCACTTGATGTTCATGGCCAAGAGGCCTTAGGAGACTAAAATCACTTTCTTCTTCATCACTTTTCTCTCTTCTCTCTCATCAAGAACCCTAGCCACCATTGTTGTTCTTTTTCTCCTTCCATTCGGCCAAGACACAAACTACACCATCCAACCATCCAAAATTTTTTCTAACCAAGTTTCCTTAACCTAAACACCATTCTAAGAACCTTTGTAGTTGGGAGTTTCTTCAAATTCTTCCATCTAGGGCTTGGAAACCAACCTTGAAAGTTTTACCTAGAAGGTGAAATTTCATGCTTTTCTTTTCTCTCTTCTTTTTCAAAGTTCTAAGCCATGATTTTTCCATGGTTTAGCTTCTTTTTCATGGTTAGTAACATGTAGATTTTGTTTGAGATTTCTAGGTATTTTTGGTGGTGAAAACCGTGACCTAGGAGGTGTGAAAGCAAGCTTTTTGTCTTCATTTAAGGTAAGAGGAAGACAATTCTTATCATCTCTTGATGGTGGTAAGAAGATGGAGCCATTTGTGATGTTTGTAGAATCCATAAGGATTCGGTGGTCATGGGTTAATTATGTGTGTATTTGTTAATTTTTGTGGTTGCTAGTAGTTTATGTGGTAATTGTTATTAGCTTTCTTGTTTGATGATTGTAATAATTTTGCATGTTTATTAGCTTTTGAAAGCATGTCTACAAGCTTTAATTTAGGTTGTATGTGTTAGAAAATATTTTTGCATGTGTTAGAAATATAATGCATGTGTTAGAATTGTATGATAAATTATAGGATGTGAATAACATGTGTAAATTTGCATGAGTGTTCCAAAGAACACATCCAATAGCTCACGGCAATGACAAGTTTGGAGGACCAAAATGTTCTCTTGATTTTTCCTAAAGTGTAACTTAATTAACCTAGGAGAATCAAGAAAGTTTCTAATTGATTTGATCAAAGAAAATGCATTTAGAAATCAAATGGTAAAAACTTAGTATTTTGGGCCAACATGCCTAAAGGATTAAATTGACTATTGTTAACTATTTTCTAAAATGATTTAAGGAACTTAGACAATATAATATATTTGATATGATTTACAAGGTGAAAGACATTTTGGAAATCAAATGCAAAAGTTTTATGAAATTTGGCCAACATGCCACTATAAGTAATTATGATTTCTAAAACTTGATTCTAAACCTTTTTCAATTAAAAAGAAACAATACAAGTTAAGAAGAAATTTTCTATAATGATTTTTGAAGGAACCAATTGATTAGAAGTAAGTCTAAAGGGTTAAAAATTCATAATTTTATCATTAGGAAGGAAATACAGTAATGTTAAGAAATTTTCTAACATATAGCTCACTTTTGGTTTTGAAGCATGTTAGAGATTTCAAAAGGAATTAAATGAAATGGTTAAAAAATTAGGTAAATGGAAATTTTATGGATAAATTAGGAAACCATTATTATGATATTCTAAACAAAATACTGTCAATTTTTAGTAAAAATGAACCAATAAGATAACAAAAATATCTAAAAGACAGTATGCGAAGATGAAAAATTATTCTACGTAGTTTAAATGTACTAAGTACTATTTACTGTTTGTTTAAACAAGTAATTTTAAAGGCATTCGAATAAGAAAATGATTTAAAAATCCTACGCGATTGAGAAAACGTATTAAAAAATGCTACGCGATTTTAAAAACAGAAAAATATCTTTACCCGATTTTTAAACGTTTGTAAAAACGACGAGATTTCAAAAACGCGATAAAATTTCTACGCGATTGACCGTTACTATATTTATTTTTCATTTGTCGGGAAAATGTGAACCCGTCTGTGCTTTTGAGGTTATTTCATTTGTCGGGAAAAAGTGAACCCGTATGTGCTTTTTTGCCATTGAGGGCATATTTCTATCTTGAGGGCATTTTCGTAATTTCATATATTTGGAATTATGTTTTGTCTTTATACCAATTTTTGGTGTTTTGGTTGATTTGGCGAATCACATCGTGTTGTCGATGCGATAAACGTAGTGTGGTTCATTGTTCTAATGAACTTGGAGACTTTAGTGTACGGGATCCCACATGTGGACAGTTGGTAGCTCCGCTGGGCCGTGGTAAACCGATAGCACACTAATGTACTCGACATTCACTGTAACATCCCGAAAATTAATAATTTCAGGATAAATGATCATTTTACAATATTTGGGATTTTTTGGAATTTTTCTGGATTTTTCTGGGAACGCGGAATATTTTAATATATTCTTCGTTTTGCGTGCACACTGAGCTGAGAATTGCTGAGGTCAGCGTAACACTCCGGAAACTGATTATTTCACCGCCAATAGTCATTTTCTAATATTTGTGATTTATGTGAATTTTTCTAGAATTTTTCGGAAACGACGAATATTTTAATATATTTCTCGTTTTGCGTGAAACTCGAGCAGTCGTGAAAACGACTGTAGTGCTTCAAAAATTGGAAAATTATATGACGAATAGTCGTTTTATAATATTTGCAATTTTTAAAAATTTTCTGGGAATTTTCCGGAACCGTCGAATATTTTAATATATTCCTCGTTTTGCGTGCGTCTTGAAGCGAAATCGAGAAACGCGATGTTTTCTCTCGAGAACCTTGGACTATGGACATGTCGACGGGGATCTTACTAAACCCGAGACTTGACACGCTTTACGAGGTTTCACAATTTTCGAGAAATTCTAACAGACAAAATAAATCAATACAAATGAAAAATTCATCCGTCGGATTAATTAAATACGATCTTAACCATTGTAACTACTATCTATTGGATAATAGTGTGTAATAAAAATCCTATCACATTATCCTAATGCAATCTACTTTATGTCTAATCCATCCACTTTAATTCAAATTTAATAGTAAAATAATCAAAGCTTCCTTAAGAAGCTTTGACCTTACTCTTTGACCCATGTGTTTTGACTTCCTTTGGAAGCCAAATTCCCCACCCACTTCTCTCTTTTGCACGGCTGGAAGGCAGCCAAGGGGAAGGGAAATTCATTATTCCATTAACTCATTTTCATCACTTTAACTCATTTAGTTTCAAGACACTTTCTCTCTCTACCATTCCTTCTTCTTTCTTCTTCAATTTTTCTCTCTTCCTTCTCTCTACAAGGGCTACGGCCAGCCCTCCTTCACCACCATAATCTTCACAAAAATTTCTTCTAATCACATTTCCTAAATCCTTTCACCATTCTAAACATCTTTTCTTCTTGGAGTTTCTTGAAAATCCTCCATTTTCACCATTTTCTCCAAGCTCCAACTTTGAGCATTTTGGGTAAGTTTCAAGATCCCTCTTTCTCTTCTCTTGATTTCGTGGTTGTGGTCTCCTTATTGGTCATCCATGGTTAATTTTTCAAGCCTTGATATTGATTCTAACAAAGTCACCATTTTTAGGGTCCTTGGAGCTCAAATCCGAAATTTCAAGAAGCTTCTTGGTGTTCTTCTTGATTCCCTTCACTTAGGTAAGAGGGAGACTACTCACTTCAACCACCTATGGTGGTGAGAAGACTTTGTATGTGTGTTGATGGAGAAATCCATCCTTGTATGCTCTTTGTATGCTTGCTTGAATTATAAATTTTGTATGATTTAATATTCTTGAATTCGATTGATGCTTGATTTTGCTCTTGAATATGTTTGATATGTAAATTGTGCTTGATCATGTTGGGGTTGCTAAATGGAAAATTTGGAGTTTCCTACCTCAACATGGTGCCACGGTTTTGGCATTGAATCTTGGGTACTTGGATTGATTTTAATGAACTAAAAACCTAAGTGAACTAATGACAAGAAGTTAATGCCTAAAAGAGAAGGAAAGAATGGATTTGAAGACTTGAAATGGAAGAAAGTGACTTGGGATTCACCATTGGTGGCCACGGTTTTGAGGGTAGCAATTTAGGGAAATTGTGATAAATTGTAACAAGCATTGGATTTAAAGTAATCAATGTATAAAAATGGAATGTAATGGAAGAAGAATTTGAAAGTGAAACCCAAGTGAAGCCACGGCTTTGGGGTGGAAAAATGGGGTAATTTATGGCTAATGTGCAATAAGTATAAGACTAGGATTAATTAAGTAACAAGATGGGATTTAATGGAAGAACAATTGGAAGTTGAAACTTCTATGGTGGTTACGGTTTTGAAGCTAGGAATTTAGAGTTTTTGGTGAGTTAATTGATCAAGTGAATAATTTAAATGATTAAGGGAATGATGTAGAAGATTGTTGACTTGAAGAGACTTGTAATTGAATCAAATAGAAGGCCACGGCCTCTATGGAGTTTCTAGGCAAAAGTGTGATTTTAGTGAGTGGAGGCAATGGTAATTAAGTAATTGGAAGCTTAGGTAATGAAATGAATAATTAAGAAATTAGAAGAATTTAGTATAATTAAGACTTTATAAAATTCAAAGGATTGAAAGTGAATCACTCATAAGACTTAAAAGAATTCTAATTGAGTTAAGAACATGAGAGTGTGGGGCTTAAGGGCTTACATGAAATGTGAATTATTGAAAATTGAATTGCCATAGTGTGCTAAATTGATTTTGAATATGAACCTTGAAATGAGGAATAAATTCTAAGTTAGAATTCATAATGAACCTAATGACGTATTAATTGATTTGATATTGATATTATGTGATTATGGGTCCATGTGGGTGACCATTTATATATTAATGCTTATATTGGCCTAATGTGGCATATTATAGAATTGTATGAAATTGTGAATCATACATGTGTATGCATAGTGTCTTATGCATTGTGATAGTCCTTGTGGACTGTTGTAAGGCCTAGTTGCCTAGGAGATTGAATACACCTTAGTGCGGGTGCGAATAGACAAGTGTGGGTCGTGTTATGACCTCGGGGGCGTCGGGGTGCGGGTCCCTCACATGGACAGTTTAGAGCTCCTCGTGCCGTGAGGCAAACCGATGCAACACACCGACGATCCGGACTTGACACTGTCCTATATCGTGATCTAGTGTAGAATGTCTGTACAATGCCATGATTTGCGCATGAGAAAATTTATTGATAGCACTGGCCTCGGCAACCGAGTTACAGACATGTCTCCTGATCTTTCTCTCCGCTTGATTGAGTCTAGCTCCATGGAGTAGGAATTGGAAAAGCATGCATTGTGCGTCATTCATTACTGGTCTTATAAACTGTCGAGCATGAATACCTGTAAATGATTATCTGATTGTTGTGCTGATTTCTAGAAATACTATTGTGATCTGTCTGCTATTGCTTACTGTTGTTCTACCTTTACTATAAATATCTCTGTGATTATTGACTCTGATTTTTGCTTAGAATTGAATCGCTTTTATTATAAATTCCTTTGTTGTTATTGATGAATATATATATAATCTGTATTGCTTGGTGGGCGCTTTGCGCCGTGCTGTTTTCTTACTGCCAATAATGGTAATGAAGGACGGGTGTCTCACCTCTTTCCTATATTTTTGTATTTCTGTTTTATATTTATATTGATAAAAGAACGTGAGGAAGATAAAGAGGGACCACACCTTGGTTGATTGGATTGGACGTTTGGACAAGGTTTCTTCGGCTACGTACGAGTGCAGTTGCGTGGAGGCATTGATGCCTGACTTGTTGACTGGGACTCCGAGCGTCGTATGTGTATATGGGGTTGCGGCTTTGTCTCGCTAGTAGTACCTATCCCTGGGTCACTACTTTCTCCCCTTTTAGTGTTTTATTCCCGCTGTATTTTATTGGACTCTGTAATTGTTATATTCTATGTCATCAGTGATTCATGTAAATTGACTATATATATATGTATAAGAGATATGATTCGGTGGTTGTATCATGGCTTGAATACATTTATATTTCATCCGAGGCTCATATTTTCTACCTATGTAAATTGTCAAAAAAAAAAAGAAAATATAGACTCTTGAGAATTTAAGTTATCTTGTTATCATGATTTGTGACATACTTAGATTTAGTAACTGCGTGGTGTAATGACGATTATGCTTCGGTTGCTACATCAAGGGGTGTTACATTAGGTGGTATCGTAGCAGCTCATCCCGTTGAGCCAGGGTATGGACTTGCTATGTTTAGGCATATTAGAATTTGGTCTTGTTGTGCACTTCCTTGTCTCTTGATTGAGATGATGGGAAAGGAATGCATGGCTTCTTTAATGTAGGTTGAATGTTGATAGCTACTGTTATACAGTTGCATGATATTGAGGACTGGCCTACTCAATGTGTAATGTTCTGTATGTACAGGAAACTATGACTTCACCTAGGCGTATTATGTTAGGGAAATAGGAATTCTTTTGTGAGGAGATCAAAAGGTTTTGGAAAACCGATCTTCTGGAGAAAGAAATAGTTGGTGTAAACTAGATTCGAGAAGCAGTTTGGGAGTTGACGGCTTACGAGGGATTACGCTGTGGAAGCAGAATGAAGAAGTTCGAGCTGGAGATTGTTAGGATGTATGGAATTGAGCTTGTCTTGCTTGAATTGTGTGAATTGTGTGACTCTCTGTGTTTGGTTTTCATAGGGAGATAACATTGTTTGAAGTAATTTTTTTTGTTTGTTGTAATTATGTCCGTCTTCAGAGAGATTCAATGGCTCGCAGTAGACATGCAAGGGCGGTGGCTCGTGACGACGTATACATATGAGCGCGGGACAAGACAATAGAAGTATGGCCACGACGGCGAGAAAGGCAAATGGTAGCTGAGATGACAACTTACCAGGGATCGAGGATCACGCAACAACGAGAGCTGGAAGTTGAGGTTCAGAATCTGTTGGAGGAAAGTCGACTTTGGGGCAAACGTGGACTACCTAGATTCCAAAGGAGGAATAATAGAAAAGTTAACCAGTTTAAGCGAAAACCATGCGCACGGGTATCAGGGAAACAACAACAACAACCAATTCCTGGACAAAGTACTAGTGGCGGTGTATCCAGTCAGATCCCAACATCTTCGCCAAGATGTATGAAATGCGGAAAGGAACACTTCACGAGGGAGTGTAAGATCAAAGGGATAATCTGTTTTAAATGTGGAAAGCCTGGACACGTTTCTCGCAACTGCGACCAAGCAAAGACAAATTCTTCAGCAATGCTTCAAGTGGGCTGTAGAACCACAAGCAGAAGCCAGAACTTATACCCTGGGAGGTGCTGAGACTTCAAAATTCGGAGATCTAAACCGTGGAAGTTACGCCTCGAATGACGATCCTGTAATCGTGCTGTATAATTCTGGGGGCAACCCTTCCTTTTACAATTTGTAACTTTATGGATCATTGGGATTCATCTGCATCTTTCCTATCTTCAACTTAAATTATTTCCATTTCTGTTACTAAGACTTGTTGTTGACACCTAAGTCTATGTAATCTATTCTATTTCTACTAAAGACCGAATCTTTCGTTGATCTATCTTGCTTACCTAAAATCATATATATTTGAGCCCATGATTCTAGAAATTGATTGGCCGTTTCCCGATTATCACCTGCTAGAGCGTTTCGATCAACACCTTAGTGATTTTTGAAACTAAGGCTTTGAGTTCGTAACAGCCAACAAAGTTGAAGCGTTGTGAGGAAAAGGAAAATCCAAGGATACGTGTTACCTTTTGTAGAGGACAAAAAAAAAAAGGGAATATGACTGTCACCATTGTAGTCAGTAAGTTTCTCGTGATGAACTACAGTGCTGTCAGTTAAGGAGAAGAATGGAACATCTCAGTGAGATGAACACCATCGTCAAACGAACGAGATTATGATCAAGGGTGAGTATCCTCGGAGAAAGATGTACGTTCTGGACATCATTAAGCTCGCGGGAGATTGAGAATGTCCCCGAAATGATTTCGAATGCGCTATGGGCATTACGGGTGTCTCGTGATGCCGTTCGGAATAACAAATCCTCTTGTCGTATTCATGAGTGACATGAATTGCATCTTTTGTCCTTACCTATAACAGAATTGTCATTGTCATTAACGATGACATTTTGATCTATTCTCGAAAATATAGAGATATACGTTGGACATCTCGGCATAGTTTTCCTGACTTTAAGGAGAGAGAGCAAATGCCAAAGTATCAGAGTACGGATTCTTAATTGAGAAGGTTCAGTTTTGGATCACGAAATTCCAAACGGAGGGATTGTTGTGGATTCCCAAGAGATTGAAGCAGTTCTTCAAAAGGAAAGATCGGAGACCGTAAAAGAGACACATAGCTGGTGGAATTAGCTAGTTTTATCGAAGGAGACTCATAGGTTGAAAGAGTATCAATGGATCCTCCAAGATAGCCTGGATATTTTGCTCAGTTTACGAGAAGAGAATCAAAACTTCTATGGACTAACGCGTGTGAAGAAAGGTTTTAAAGGTCGAGGAGACATTCGAATGCTTGTCAGATTTGGTTCTACCTAATCCCAGGGAACTGTTTGGAGAATTTTATGCTTCACAGAAAAATCTAGGATATGTGTTCATGCAAGGTTGGGAAAGTTGTGACTTACACCTCAAGGTAGTTGAGAACACATTGGGAATTGTTTAACTCACGGTTTGGTGCTAGTCGTAGTTAAAATTTCTCTGAGAATATGGAGACACTTGCTACGATCAACGCCTTTAGCAATCACAAGGACCTGAAGTATCTATTTGATAAAAAGGGGCTGAACATGAGACAGGAAAGGTGGTTAGAGCTTTGAAGGAGTATGACGTCTAGTTTCAGTGTCGTCCTGTCTGGGTCACTAATAAACCCATTCCAAAAATTCTTTGAACTATATCAAATTTCGTTTCGAGTTTGGTTCAATAGCTTGTCAACAAATTCTGTCATCCTTTCTTTCTAAATCTCCATGATATCTTCCATATGTCACGATCGCGAAAGTATGTCACCGATCCAGCCACGTCATCAAACTAAAACCGGTGCAATTCAGAGAGAGTCTGATTTATGAGAAACTTCTCGTGAAGATTGAGAATAGAAGAATAAAGCAACGCAAAGATATAGAGATAGCGTTGGTAAGGGTGATCTAAATTGACGTAACTAGAGACACAATCTGAGGGTAAGAAAATAAGATGAAGAAACACGTTAATGTTTGGTCTAAGGGATGAAAATTTCGAGGACGAAATTTCTATTTGAAGGGAGTGTTGTAACATCCCGAAAATTAATAATTTCAGGATAAATGATCATTTTACAATATTTGGGATTTTTTGGAATTTTTCTGGATTTTTCTGGGAACGCGGAATATTTTAATATATTCTTCGTTTTGCGTACACTGAGCTGAGAATTGCTGAGGTCAGCGTAACACTCCGAAACTGATTATTTCACCGCCAATAGTCATTTTCTAATATTTGTGATTTATGTGAATTTTTCTAGAATTTTTCTAAACGACGAATATTTTAATATATTTCTCGTTTTGCGTGAAACTCGAAAGCAGTCGTGAAAACGATCAGTAGTGCTTCAAAAATTGGAAAATTATATGACGAATAGTCGTTTTATAATATTTGCAATTTTTAAAAATTTTCTGGGAATTTTCCTAGAACCGTCGAATATTTTAATATATTCCTCGTTTTGCGTGCGTCTTGAGCGTAATCGAGAAAACGCGATGTTTTCTCTCGAGAACCTTGGACTATGGACATGTCGACGGGGATCTTACTAAACCCGAGACTTGACACAGTTTACGAGGTTTCACAATTTTCGAGAAATTCTAACGAGACAAAATAAATCAATACAAATAAAAATTCATCCGTCGATTAATTAAATACGACTTCATCAACTGTAACTACTATCTATTGGATAATAGTGTGTAATAAAAATCCTATCACATTATCCTAATGCAATCTACTTTATGTCTAATCCATCCACTTTAATTCAAATTTAATAGTAAAATAATCAAAGCTTCCTTAAGAAGCTTTGACCTTACCTTTGACCCATGTGTTTTGACTTCCTTTGGAAGCCAAATTCCCCACCCACTTCTCTCTCTTTGCACGGCTGGAAGGCAGCCAAGGGGGAAGGGAAATTCATTATTCCATTAACTCATTTTCATCACTTTAACTCATTTAGTTTCAAGACACTTTCTCTCTCTACCATTCCTTCTTCTTTCTTCTTCAATTTTTCTCTCTTCCTTCTCTCTACAAGGGCTACGGCCAGCCCTCCTTCACCACCATAATCTTCACAAAAATTTCTTCTAATCACATTTCCTAAATCCTTTCACCATTCTAAACATCTTTTCTTCTTGGAGTTTCTTGAAAATCCTCCATTTTCACCATTTTCTCCAAGCTCCAACTTTGAGCATTTTGGGTAAGTTTCAAGATCCCTCTTTCTCTTCTCTTGATTTCGTGGTTGTGGTCTCCTTATTGGTCATCCATGGTTAATTTTTCAAGCCTTGATATTGATTCTAACAAAGTCACCATTTTTAGGGTCCTTGGAGCTCAAATCCGAAATTTCAAGAAGCTTCTTGGTGTTCTTCTTGATTCCCTTCACTTAGGTAAGAGGGAGACTACTCACTTCAACCACCTATGGTGGTGAGAAGACTTTGTATGTGTGTTGATGGAGAAATCCATCCTTGTATGCTCTTTGTATGCTTGCTTGAATTATAAATTTTGTATGATTTAATATTCTTGAATTCGATTGATGCTTGATTTTGCTCTTGAATATGTTTGATATGTAAATTGTGCTTGATCATGTTGGGGTTGCTAAATGGAAAATTTGGAGTTTCCTACCTCAACATGGTGCCACGGTTTTGGCATTGAATCTTGGGTACTTGGATTGATTTTAATGAACTAAAAACCTAAGTGAACTAATGACAAGAAGTTAATGCCTAAAAGAGAAGGAAAGAATGGATTTGAAGACTTGAAATGGAAGAAAGTGACTTGGGATTCACCATTGGTGGCCACGGTTTTGAGGGTAGCAATTTAGGGAAATTGTGATAAATTGTAACAAGCATTGGATTTAAAGTAATCAATGTATAAAAATGGAATGTAATGGAAGAAGAATTTGAAAGTGAAACCCAAGTGAAGCCACGGCTTTGGGGTGGAAAAATGGGGTAATTTATGGCTAATGTGCAATAAGTATAAGACTAGGATTAATTAAGTAACAAGATGGGATTTAATGGAAGAACAATTGGAAGTTGAAACTTCTATGGTGGTTACGGTTTTGAAGCTAGGAATTTAGAGTTTTTGGTGAGTTAATTGATCAAGTGAATAATTTAAATGATTAAGGAATGATGTAGAAGATTGTTGACTTGAAGAGACTTGTAATTGAATCAAATAGAAGGCCACGGCCTCTATGGAGTTTCTAGGCAAAAGTGTGATTTTAGTGAGTGGAGGCAATGGTAATTAAGTAATTGGAAGCTTAGGTAATGAAATGAATAATTAAGAAATTAGAAGAATTTAGTATAATTAAGACTTTATAAAATTCAAAGGATTGAAAGTGAATCACTCATAAGACTTAAAGAATTCTAATTGAGTTAAGAACATGAGAGTGTGGGGCTTAAGGGCTTACATGAAATGTGAATTATTGAAAATTGAATTGCCATAGTGTGCTAAATTGATTTTGAATATGAACCTTGAAATGAGGAATAAATTCTAAGTTAGAATTCATAATGAACCTAATGACGTATTAATTGATTTGATATTGATATTATGTGATTATGGGTCCATGTGGGTGACCATTTATATATTAATGCTTATATTGGCCTAATGTGGCATATTATAGAATTGTATGAAATTGTGAATCATACATGTGTATGCATAGTGTCTTATGCATTGTGATAGTCCTTGTGGATGTTGCAAGGCCTAGTTGCCTAGGAGATTGAACACACCTTAGTGCGGGTGCGAATAGACAAGTGTGGGTCGTGTTATGACCTCGGGGCGTCGGGGTGCGGGTCCCTCACATGGACGATTTAGAGCTCCTCTCAGTGCCGTGAGGCAAACCGATGCAAACACACCGACGATCCGGACTTGACACTATCTTATATCGTGATCTAGTGTAGAATGTCTGTACAATGCCATGATTTGCGCATGAGAAAATTTATTGATAGCACTGGCCTCGGCAATGAGTTACATACATGTCTCCTGATCTTTCTCTCCGCTTGATTGAGTCTAGCTCCATGGAGTAGGAATTGGAAAAGCATGCATTGTGCGTCATTCATTACTGGTCTTATAAACTGTCAAGCATGAATACCTGTAAATGATTATCTGATTGTTGTGCTGATTTCTAGAAATACTATTGTGATCTGTCTGCTATTGCTTACTGTTGTTCTACCTTTACTATAAATATCTCTGTGATTATTGACTCTGATTTTTGCTTAGAATTGAATCGCTTTTATTATAAATTCCTTTGTTGTTATTGATGAATATATATATAATCTGTATTGCTTGGTGGGCGCTTTGCGCCGTGCTGTTTTCTTACTGCCAATAATGGTAATGAAGGACGGGTGTCTCACCTCTTTCCTATATTTTTGTATTTCTGTTTTATATTTATATTGATAAAAGAACGTGAGGAAGATAAAGAGGGACCACACCTTGGTTGATTGGATTGGACGTTTGGACAAGGTTTCTTCGGCTACGTACGAGTGCAGTTGCGTGGAGGCATTGATGCCTGACTTGTTGACTGGGACTCCGAGCGTCGTATGTGTATATGGGGTTGCGGCTTTGTCTGCTAGTAGTACCTATCCCTGGGTCACTACTTTCTCCCCTTTTAGTGTTTTATTCCCGCTGTATTTTATTGGACTCTGTAATTGTTATATTCTATGTCATCAGTGATTCATGTAAATTGACTATATATATATGTATAAGAGATATGATTCGGTGGTTGTATCATGGCTTGAATACATTTATATTTCATCCGAGGCTCATATTTTCTACCTATGTAAATTGTCAAAAAAAAAAAAAGAAAATATAGACTCTTGAGAATTTAAGTTACTGTTATCATGACTGTGACATACTTAGATTTAGTAACTGTGGTGTAATGACGATTATGCTTCGGTTGCTACATCAAGGGGTGTTACATTCACTATATTTAATCGAGGTTTGTAAAGTCTAGTAGTACATTGCCTATACTGCCACAACGGGAGACCGTGAACTATACTACGCCTGGATGGTAGATTCCCAGTGCCGTAGGCTATTGACGCAACGTGTGACCGCGTAATAGTTGGTTGGGCAGTCGTGGTACTAATAGATTTTGCAAGTCATTCTCTCGATATCTGTTTGGGTTTAGCTCCATGGAGTAGGGTTGTGTTTTGGTGTATTTGATTATATCTTGGATAATATTCCATTTTCTCTATTTATCTTTATCTCGGTAATATCTTGAATGTTTTTACATTTTCTCTATTTGTATTTATCTCGATAATTCTTATATTAGTTGTCCATTTCTTATCTTATTCTATCTGTGAGATTGATTTATCTATGTAGTTTTCTTTATTTGTGTTATATCTGTGATGTTCTGAAACACTAGGATATCTAATATATACTCTATTCCATTATTATTACTGTTATAGTTTTTTTTGTATTGTATGAACTGTATAGTTGTTATTTGTCGTCTTCTTATTGGCCATGTTGTGATGATTTCATGTTGTCTTACCTCTTTATTGTATGTGTCTATTGTTTATTTATTTTATGCGGTAAAGAGTTTGAAGAGGAAGAAGAGGAAATGACCTCTTGAGATCGTGTACCCCGAGGAAGAGGAAGGTCGACAAGCCGACGATCGCTTTACGATCAAGAACCATCCGATCATCCATATCCTCTGGATTGATTGTGTGGGATGGCTACGCCAGGATTTTTGGGATTCATAGAGCTGGTATTTCATGGAGGTGATCTGGCTTGGCATTTACGAGGAGATCGTGCTTCTGTTACATATGATGGACGTATGACCGTGATTCTACGTCATCAGTTTGATGGAGATCCGATTATGACGACGACGTTATTTCTGCACTTAGAGTTACCCTTATCCATTAGGCGTTATTGGGGTGCTGAAAACCCTGAGCCTAGTGAGATAAGCATCGTATCGACTGCGCGATCCCGTTATCGCCGTGTGTCGAGACATCCGGATATCTATCTCCCGATGATCATTTTCAGTGAGAGTGATCCATCGAGGATTAGATAACCATGATGTTTTTTTTGGGCGCGTCGGCAGTATGTCCGTATATATTAACTCTTTTATTGCTTTCTTTTACTTGTTTTTGTTTAAATAGTTGTAGTCTTAGTTGTAAATTATTTGTACAGTTTATAACTTAATCATATGTATATTATTAGTGATGATGTTTTTTTTTTTTTCGTATTTTCCGCATTATCTTTTTATATCATATTTCGTCTATCGTGAATTATTTTACAACCCGTAATAATATTTAACAAATGTTTCACAACTTGGGTAGATTTTATTTCTATTTCTTTTATTTTCTTTTATGTGTGACATCCTCCAAAGGGGTGTTACATTAGTTGGTATCAGAGCCCAAGTTAGAGTCTTTTGGGGTTGTGGTTGGGTCTGTTTTTGTTTGTGCTGTGTGATTCTCTGTGATCTTTGTGATTTATATCCTTTCGGAAATGTCTAGAAGGATGTATCTAACTTTGTTTTGTTATGTTTGAAGAAAGAAGATGGCTGGTAGAGGTAGAGGACGTGCTAACGTAAATCGTGATGAGGACCCGATGTTGGTTGTCTTCTTGAAGCTATGCGGCAGATGGTCAAGTGATTACTCGAAGAAAATTTGAGAGCAAACTTCAACAAAGAAGATGCTACAACCGATGCCCTAAATTTATCTGAATTTAGGCGCCATAATCCGCCACAATTTAGAGGCGAGGTGGATCCGGAGAAAGCGAGTCGGTGGATGCAAGATTTAGAGAGAATCTTTGAGGGGATGAGATGTACGGATGAAAAGAAAGTAACTTATGTTTGTCTTCATGCCGAGAGGAGATGCAGAACATTGGTGGAGAGGAATCCGCCGTGTTGCAAGTCAAGGGACCGTGATCACCTGGGAAGTGTTTTCTAATACTTTTCTCGGATAAATATTTTCCTACGCAAGTGCTAGGCATGCCAAGGAAATGGAATTTCTTGGTTTGCGACAGGGGGAATATGACGGTGAATGAGTATGCCACAAAATTTGAGAATTTGTCTCAATTCTCGATTATGCTCGAGACACGACAAGATGATGTGTGGAGATGCAGGGAAATTTGAATCGTGTTTAAGGGTGGAACTGAAACGAGGAGTGGTATCTTTGAGGATGACTCAGTTTCATGCTTTGGTGGATGCTTGTGCTCGACTTGAGGAGTTGGAGCCATCTAGAGATCAGAGGAATCGGAATTTTGGACCGACAAGGTTCCAGAGAGGTGGAGGTAGTAATGCAAATCGGTTTCAGCGTAAGCCGTATACCAGGCCAACAGGAAGTCAATCTCAAAGACCATCTGTTAGTGGAGGTGCAAGTGGTAGTGGAGCTGGACAGAGGGTGGCGTTTACGCCAACATGTTTTAAGTGCGGGAAGAAAGGTCATATTTCTCCCGAGTGTACAGTTAAAGGTACAGTTTGTTTCAATTGTAAGCAACCTGGGCACATATCAAAGGATTGTCCACAGCCGGAGAGAAAACCTGTTGTTCGGTATGTTAAAGCTAATCAGCAGAAATCTGGAAGTACTCAACCGAGATCAGGAGGACGAGTATATACAATGATGGGATCTGAGATTTCTAAGTCTGATGATCTTATTCAGGGAAAAGGAGACATTGGAGGTAATCTTCTGACTGTATTGTATGATTCTGGAGCTACACATTCCTTTATTGCATATGATTGTGTAGGAAGGTTGAAGTTGCCTATGTCTTCTCTGGATGTTATGTTGAATGTATCTACGCCAACTGCTAAACCTGTAGTTACTTCTAAGATCTGTTTGGATTGTCCTATTGTTGTGAAGGGCCGTTTGTTTTTGGTCGATTTGATTTGTTTACCCCTTATTGAGATAGATGTAATCTTAGGGATGGACTGGTTATGTTCTAACCATATCCTCATAGATTGTGCAAAGAAAACTATAGTTTTTCCTAAGGAAGAAGAGTCTAGATTCTTAACTGCTGTTAAGGTCAAGTCTTTGTTGAGAAATGGAGCGCAGGGATATTTGGTATTGTCTTCTCTAGAAGTTAAGAATGAGAAGGATGTGAATACTATTCCTATTGTCAACGATTTTCCGGATGTTTTTCCTGAAGATGTACCTGGTTTACCGCCCGAGTGGGAGATCGAGTTCTCAATTGATTTAGTACGGGAACAGTCCTATCTCAATTGCACCATATCGTATGTCGCCAGTAGAGTTGGAGGAGCTGAAAAAGCAATTGGTGGAACTGTTGGAGAAAGAATTTGTACGACCTAGCGTTTCCCCATGGGGTGCACCAGTACTTTTGGTTAAGAAGAAGGATGGAACATCACGACTTTGTGTAGACTATCGGCAATTGAATAAGGTGACTATCAAGAATAAATATCCACTTCCAAGAATCGATGATTTGATGGATCAATTGAGAGGAGCTGTGATATTTTCCAAGATAGATCTGCGATCAGGCTATCACTAGATTCGTGTAAGAGGGGAAGATGTATCGAAAACTGCTTTTCGAACTCGTTATGGACATTATGAATATCAGGTAATGCCATTCGGGGTGACGAATGCTCCTGCCATATTTATGGATTATATGAACAGGATATTTCGTCCATATCTAGACAGATTTGTCGTTGTCTTTATCGATGACATTCTGATCTATTCTCAATCGAAGGAAGAGCATGCTGAACATCTGAGTGTTGTTCTTCAGATTTTGAGGGAGAAGCAGTTGTATGCGAAATTGTCTAAGTGTGAGTTCTGGTTGGAAGAAGTTCAATTTCTTGGTCACGTAATTTCTAAAGAAGGTATAGCGGTGGACCCATCGAAAGTGGAGACTGTTTTACAGTGGGAGAGACCTAAGACAGTAACAAAAGTTTGAAGTTTTGTTGGACTTGCTGGTTATTATCGGAGATTTATCGAAGGTTTTTCCAAGATTGCTGGACCACTTACACAACTAACAAGGAAAAGTCAAGCTTTTGAATGGACGGAAGAGCGTGAAACCAGTTTTCAAGAGTTGAAGAAGAGGTTAACAACTGCACCGGTGTTGATCCTACCAGATTCGACGAAATCTTTCGATGTGTATTGTGACGCTTCTTATCAAGGACTAGGATGCGTGTTGATGCAAGATCGGAACGTGGTGGCATATGCTTCTCGACAGTTGAAGGTTCATGAAAAGAATTATCCTACGCATGATTTGGAATTGGCTGCGGTAGTTTTTGCTTTGAAGATATGGAGACACTTTCTCTATGGAGCAACGTTCAACATCTTCAGTGATCACAAGAGTTTGAAGTACTTGTACGACCAGAAGGAGCTGAATATGAGACAGCGAAGGTGGTTAGAATTTCTGAACGACTATGATTTTCAACTTTTGTACCATCCTGGTAAGGCGAATATCGTGGCCGATGCCTTGAGTAGAAAGATTATCAGTGTTTCTGCTCTGATGATCAAGGAAAAGGAACTCATTGAACAATTTAGAGATGAGTGGTCATTTGTTGAGTTGAAACCGGGGAAGATCTGTATTAGCATGGTTACTATCTCGAGTGAGCTGATGGAAGACATAAAGGAAAAGCAAAATGCCGATAAATTTTTACAAGGAATAAGGGAACAAATGAAGCAAAGCGAGGCAGTAGAATTCAAAGAAGGAACTGATGGAATTCTGAGGTTTCGGTGTAAAATCTGTATTCCTCGTGACCGAGAGCTGAGGCAATATATTGTGAAACATGCCCATACTAGTCTATTGAGTATGCATCCAGGTATAACAAAGATGTACCAAGACTTGAAAAAGTTATTCTGGTGGCATGGAATGAAGGGTGATGTGGTTAGATGCGTGTCAACTTGCCTAGTTTGTCAAAAATCAAAAGTTGAACACCAAAGACCAACTGGGATGTTGCAACCATTATCGATTCCAGAATGGAAATGGGACAACATTTCTATGGATTTCGTTACTGGTTTGCCGAAGACAAAGAAAGGTCATGATGCAATATGGGTTATAGTTGATAGACTTATGAAATCGGCTCATTTCTTACCAATTAATATCAAATATTCATTGGAAAGATTAACCCAGTTGTACATCAGTGAAATTATCAGACTACATGGTGTACCGACAAGTATAATTTCTGATCGTGATCCAAGGTTTACGTCAAGATTTTGGCGAAGTCTACAAGAAGCTATGGGAACTAAGTTACGACTGAGTTCAGCGTATCATCCGCAGACTGACGGTCAGACAGAGAGAACTATACAGTCTTTGGAGGATCTATTGCGTGCTTGTGTTTTGGAACAACGGGGAAGTTGGGATGAATTTTTATCTTTGATAGAATTCACCTACAACAATAGTTTTCACGCAAGCATCGGGATGGCACCTTATGAAGCATTGTATGGAAGACGATGTCGAACTCCGTTATGCTGGTATCAAGATGGAGAAAGTATGACTGTTGGACCGGAACTTGTACAACAGACTACGGATAAAGTCAAGATGATACAAGAGAAGATGAGGACGGCGCAAAGCAGACAAAAGAGTTACGCGGATAAACGAAGACGACCTCTTGAGTTTGAGGAGGGTGAGCATGTGTTTCTGAGAGTTACTCCTACGACTGGTGTCGGAAGAGTGATTAAGTCTAAGAAGCTTACTCCTAAATTCATTGGACCATATCGATTATCCGACGTATTGGTCCTGTAGCATATCAGATTGCTTTGCGCCTTTTCTATCCAATTTGCATGACGTGTTTCATGTGTCTCGATTACGGAAGTATATACCAGATCCGACACATGTTATACAACCAGATGACGTGCAATTAAAGGAAAATTTGACTTACGAAACTTTACCTCGTCGGGATAGAGGACGAGAAAGGTAAAGCGACCGAGGGAAGATGATCGAGCTCGAGCTAGTGAAGGTTATATGGAATGATGTGACGGGTGAAGCTACTTGGGAACTAGAAGATAAAATGAAGGATCAAGATCCTCATTTGTTTGGATGAGCATCGAATTTCGAGGACGAAATTTTTATTTGTTGGGAGAGTTGTAACGCCCCAATTTTTAGAAAATATTCGAATATGTCTTTGTTTTCTATTTTTCATGCTTTTGTATGAATGACCGTTGTGTCCCTATTTTTTTCGTTTCTCGATTTTTGTATGAAAACAATTACGATATACCGGCTCAAATTTTATTTGATCGTTTTACGTAGTTTGTTTCGAGACGGTAAAATAAAAAATTTTCTCGAAGCCATCAGTATTAATTTTTCTCGAAATATATATACATATATATAATACTTTGGATATTTTATTTGAACGTTTTGGATAATTACCTACGTTGTGGGAAAAAATGGGAAAATGACCGTTACGTCCCGAACGTCGCTTTTTTCACCGTTTTTGTCTGTTTTTAATTGTTTTCTTCTTGATTTAATGCCGAAAATACCGTCTGTGATTTTATATGGACTTTTGTGTGATTTGCTCGACGCTGGAAAATAATATTTTCCGGGCGGGAAAATCTTATTTTATTATTTAGAATTGGGGATCTTACTTAACCCGATTCTGAATGAGACTAAAAATAATCTTTTAATTTTTAGGATTTAATCACAAATAAAATAATTTTATATTTTTATAATATTATTTTATTAGTCAAGATGTTTTAGTGACAATGGACCCTAAATATTTTGCGGGACCCACAATTAGCGTAACGGTTAGATCGGTAGTTTAATTAATCACCGTAAGTCGTAGAACTTTCAGAATGCAGTGACTCACCTAGTCGACTCAAGAGCATTTAATACGTTGTGTGACTCAAAGGCATGTGAGTCACCGGAACCAACCAATGGGAATCAAGCTTGCTCACCAAGGCTTGATCTTGGCCTTTGATTCATCCAATGGCTTGGATGAAGCCAAGCAAGGTGCCCACCTTGCACCCCACTTGATGTTCACGGCCAAGAGGCCTTAGGAGACTAAAATCACTTTCTTCTTCATCACTTTTCTCTCTTCTCTCTCATCAAGAACCCTAGCCACCATTGTTGTTCTTTTTCTCCTTCCATTCGGCCAAGACACAAACTACACCATCCAACCATCCAAAATTTTTTCTAACCAAGTTTCCTTAACCTAAACACCATTCTAAGAACCTTTGTAGTTGGGAGTTTCTTCAAATTCTTCCATCTAGGGCTTGGAAACCAACCTTGAAAGTTTCACCTTCTAGGTGAAATTTCATGCTTTTCTTTTCTCTCTTCTTTTTTTCAAAGTTCTAAGCCATGATTTTTCCATGGTTTAGCTTCTTTTTCATGGTTAGTAACATGTAGATTTTGTTTGAGATTTCTAGGTATTTTTGGTGGTGAAAACCGTGACCTAGGAGGTGTGAAAGCAAGCTTTTTGTCTTCATTTAAGGTAAGAGGAAGACAATTCTTATCATCTCTTGATGGTGGTAAGAAGATGGAGCCATTTGTGATGTTTGTAGAATCCATAAGGATTCGGTGGTCATGTGTTAATTATGTGTGTATTTGTTAATTTTTGTGGTTGCTAGTAGTTTATGTGGTAATTGTTATTAGCTTTCTTGTTTGATGATTGTAATAATTTTGCATGTTTATTAGCTTTTGAAAGCATGTCTACAAGCTTTAATTTAGGTTGTATGTGTTAGAAAATATTTTTGCATGTGTTAGAAATATAATGCATGTGTTAGAATTGTATGATAAATTATAGGATGTGAATAACATGTGTAAATTTGCATGAGTGTTCCAAAGAACACATCCAATAGCTCACGGCAATGACAAGTTTGGAGGACCAAAATGTTCTCTTGATTTTTCCTAAAGTGTAACTTAATTAACCTAGGAGAATCAAGAAAGTTTCTAATTGATTTGATCAAAGAAAATGCATTTAGAAATCAAATGGTAAAAACTTAGTATTTTGGGCCAACATGCCTAAAGGATTAAATTGACTATTGTTAACTATTTTCTAAAATGATTTAAGGAACTTAGACAATATAATATATTTGATATGATTTATAAGGTGAAAGACATTTTGGAAATCAAATGCAAAAGTTTTATGAAATTTGGCCAACATGCCACTATAAGTAATTATGATTTCTAAAACTTGATTCTAAACCTTTTTCAATTAAAAAGAAACAATACAAGTTAAGAAGAAATTTTCTATAATGATTTTTGAAGGAACCAATTGATTAGAAGTAAGTCTAAAGGGTTAAAAATTCATAATTTTATCATTAGGAAGGAAATACAGTAATGTTAAGAAATTTTCTAACATATAGCTCACTTTTGGTTTTGAAGCATGTTAGAGATTTCAAAAAGAATTAAATGAAATGGTTAAAAATTAGGTAAATGGAAATTTTATGGATAAATTAGGAAACCATTATTATGATATTCTAAACAAAATACTTGTCAATTTTTAGTAAAAATGAACCAATAAGATAACAAAAATATCTAAAAGACAGTATGCAGTATGAAAAATTATTCTACGTAGTTTAAATGTACTAAGTACTATTTCTGTTTGTTTAAACAGTAATTTTAAAGGCATTCGAATAAGAAAATGATTTAAAAATCCTACGCGATTGAGAAAACGTATTAAAAAATGCTACGCGATTTTAAAAACAGAAAAATATCTTTACCCGATTTTTAAACGTTTGTAAAAACGACGAGATTTCAAAAACGCGATAAAATTTCTACGCGATTGACCGTTACTATATTTATTTTTCGGCTGTCGGAAAATGTGAACCCGTATGTGCTTTTGAGGTTATTTCATTGTTCGGGAAAAAGTGAACCCGTATGTGCTTTTTTTTGCCATTGAGGGCATATTTCTATCTTGAGGGCATTTTCGTAATTTCATATATTTGGAATTATGTTTTGTCTTTATACCAATTTTTGGTGTTTTGGATTTGATCTGAGGCGAATCACATCGTGTTGTCGATGCGATAAACGTAGTGTGGTTCATTGTTCTAATGAACTTGGAGACTTTAGTGTACGGGATCCCACACGTGGACAGCTTGGTTGGTAGCTCCGTTGGGCCGTGCAGTAAACCGATAGCACACTAATGTACTCGACATTCACTATATTTAATCGAGGTTTGTAAAGTCTAGTAGTACATTGCCTATAGTGCCACAACGGAGACCGTGAACTATACTACGCCTGGATGGTAGATTCCAGTCTGGCCGTAGGCTATTGACGCAACGCATGTGACCGCGTAATAGTTGGTTGGGCGCCGTGGTACTAATAGATTTTGCAAGTCATTCTCTCGATATCTGTTTGGGTTTAGCTCCATGGAGTAGGGTTGTGTTTTGGTGTATTTGATTATATCTTGGATAATATTCCATTTTCTCTATTTATCTTTATCTGGTAATATCTTGAATGTTTTTACATTTTCTCTATTTGTATTTATCTGATAATTCTTATATTAGTTGTCCATTTCTTATCTTATTCTATCTGTGAGATTGATTTATCTATGTAGTTTTCTTTATTTGTGTTATATCTGTGATGTTCTGAAACACTAGGATATCTAATATATACTCTATTCCATTATTATTACTGTTATAGTTTTTTTTGTATTGTATGAACTGTATAGTTGTTATTTGTCGTCTTCTTATTGGCCATGTTGTGATGATTTTATGTTGTCTTACCTCTTTATTGTATGTGTCTATTGTTTATTTATTTTATGCGGTAAAGAGTTTGAAGAGGAAGAAGAGGAACAGCCTCTTGAGATCGTGTACCCTGAGGAAGAGGAAGGTCAGCAAGCCGACGATCAGTTTTACGATCAAGAACCATCCGATCATCCATATCCTCTGGATTGATTGTGTGGGATGGCTACGCCAGGATTTTTGGGATTCATAGAGCTGGTATTTCATGGAGGTGATCTGGCTTGGCATTTACGAGGAGATCGTGCTTCTGTTACATATGATGGACGTATGACCGTGATTCTACGTCATCAGTTTGATGGAGATCCGATTATGACGACGACGTTATTTCTGCACTTAGAGTTACCCTTATCCATTAGGCGTTATTGGGATGCTGAAAACCCTGAGCCTAGTGAGATAAGCATCGTATCGACTGCGCGATCCCGTTATCGCCGTGTGTCGAGACATCCGGGATATCTATCTCCCGATGATCATTTTCAAGATGAGAGTGATCCATCAGAGGATTAGATAACCATGATGTTTTTTTTGGGCGTCGGCGTACAGTATGTCCGTATATATTAACTCTTTTATTGCTTTCTTTACTGTTTTTGTTTAAATAGTTGTAGTCTTAGTTGTAAATTATTTGTACAGCTTTATAACTTAATCATATGTATATTATTAGTGATGATGTTTTTTTTTTTATTTCGTATTTTCCGCATTATCTTTTTATATCATATTTCGTCTATCGTAATTATTTTACAACCCGTAATAATATTTAACAAATGTTTCATAACTTGGGTAGATTTTATTTCTATTTTTATTTTCTTTTATGTGTGACATCCCCAAAGGGGTGTTACATTAGTTGGTATCGAGCCCAGTTAGAGTCTTTTGGGGTTGTGGTTGGGTCTGTTTTTGTTTGTCTTTGTGTGATTCTCTCGTGATCTTTGTGATTTATATCCTTTCGGAAATGTCTAGAAGGATGTATCTAACTTTGTTTTGTTATGTTTGAAGAAAGAAGATGGCTGGTAGAGGTAGAGGACGTGCTAACGTAAATCGTGATGAGAACCCGATGTTGGTTGTTGCTTTAAGCTATACGGCGATGGTCAAGTGATTACTCAAAAAAATTTGAGAGCGAACCAACAAAGAAGATGCTACAACCGATGCCCTAAATTTATCCGAATTTAGGCGCCATAATCCGCCACAATTTAGAGGCGAGGTGGATCCGGAGAAAGCGAGTCAGTGGATGCAAGATTTAGAGAGAATCTTTGAGGGGATGAGATGTACAGATGAAAAGAAAGTAACTTATGATGTCTTCATGCTGAGAGGAGATGCAGAACATTGGTGGAGAGGAATCCGCCGAGTGTTGCAAGCTGAAGGGACTGTGATCACCTGGGAAGTGTTTTCTAATACTTTTCTGGATAAATATTTTCCTGCAAGTGCTAGGCATGCCAAGGAAATGGAATTCTTGGTTTGCGACAGGGGAATATGACGGTGAATGAGTATGCCACAAAATTTGAGAATTTGTCTCAATTCTCAGATTATGCTCAGACACGACAAGATGATGTGTGGAGATGCAGGAAATTTGAATCAGGTTTAAGGGTGGAACTGAAACGAGGAGTGGTATCTTTGAGGATGACTCAGTTTCATGCTTTGGTGGATGCTTGTGCTCGACTTGAGGAGTTGGAGCCATCTAGAGATCGAGGAATCGGAATTTTGGACCGACAAGGTTCCGAGAGAGGTGGAGGTAGTAATGCAAATCGGTTTCAACATAAGCCGTATACCAGGCCAACAGGAAGTCAATCTCAAAGACCACCTGTTAATGGAGGTGCAAGTGGTAGTGGAGCTGGACAAAGGGTGACGTTTACGCCAACATGTTTTAAGTGCGGGAAGAAAGGTCATATTTCTCCCGAGTGTACAGTTAAAGGTACAGTTTGTTTCAATTGTAAGCAACCTGGGCACATATCAAAGGATTGTCCACAGCCGGAGAGAAAACCTGTTGTTCGATATGTTAAAGCTAATCAGCAGAAATCTGGAAGTACTCAACCGAGATCAGGAGGACGAGTATATACAATGATGGGATCTGAGATTTCTAAGTCTGATGATCTTATTCAGGGAGAAGGAGACATTGGAGGTAATCTTCTGACTGTATTGTATGATTCTGGAGCTACACATTCCTTTATTGCATATGATTGTGTAGGAAGGTTGAAGTTGCCTATGTCTTCTCTGGATGTTATGTTGAATGTATCTACGCCAACTGCTAAACCTGTAGTTACTTCTAAGATCTGTTTGGATTGTCCTATTGTTGTGAAGGGCTATTTGTTTTTGGTCGATTTGATTTGTTTACCCCTTATTGAGATAGATGTAATCTTAGGGATGGACTGGTTATGTTCTAACCATATCCTCATAGATTGTGCAAAGAAAACTATAGTTTTTCCTAAGGAAGAAGAGTCTGGATTCTTAACTGCTGTTAAGGTCAAGTCTTTGTTGAGAAATGGAGCGCAGGGATATCTGGTATTGTCTTCTCTAGAAGTTAAGAATGAGAAGGATGTGAATACTATTCCTGTTGTCAACGATTTTCCGGATGTTTTTCCTGAAGATGTACCTGGTTTACCGCCTGAGCGGGAGATCGAGTTCTCAATTGATTTAGTACCGGGAACAGGTCCTATCTCAATTGCACCATATCGTATGTCGCCAGTGGAGTTGGAGGAGCTGAAAAAGTAATTGGTGGAACTGTTGGAGAAAGAATTTGTACGACCTAGCGTTTCCCCATGGGGTGCACCAGTACTTTTGGTTAAGAAGAAGGATGGAACATCACGACTTTGTGTAGACTATCGGCAATTGAATAAGGTGACTATCAAGAATAAATATCCACTTCCAAGAATCGATGATTTGATGGATCAATTGAAAGGAGCTGTGATATTTTCCAAGATAGATCTGCGATCAGGCTATCACCAGATTCGTGTAAGAGGGGAAGATGTACCGAAAACTGCTTTTCGAACTCATTATGGACATTATGAATATCAGGTAATGCCATTCGGGGTGACGAATGCTCCTGCCATATTTATGGATTATATGAACAGGATATTTCGTCCATATCTAGACAGATTTGTCGTTGTCTTTATCGATGACATTCTGATCTATTCTCAATCGAAGGAAGAGCATGCTGAACATCTGAGTGTTGTTCTTCGATTTTGAGGGAGAAGCGCTTGTATGCGAAATTGTCTAAGTGTGAGTTCTGTTGGAAGAAGTTCAATTTCTTGGTCACGTAATTTCTAAAGAAGGTATAGCGGTGGACCCATCGAAAGTGGAGACCTACTGCTTTTTACAAAGGGGGAGAGACCTAAGACAAGAACAAAAGTTCAAGTTTTGTTGGACTTACTTGGTTATTATCGGAGATTTATCGAAGGTTTTTCCAAGATTGCTGACCACTTACACAACTAACAAGGAAAAGTCAAGCTTTTGAATGGACGGAAGAGCGTGAAACCAATTTTCAAGAGTTGAAGAAGAGGTTAACAACTGCACCGGTGTTGATCCTACCAGATTCGACGAAATCTTTCGATGTGTATTGTGACGCTTCTTATCAAGGACTAGGATGCGTGTTGATGCAAGATCGAAACGTGGTGGCATATGCTTCTCGACAGTTGAAGGTTCATGAAAAGAATTATCCTACGCATGATTTGGAATTGGCTGCGGTAGTTTTTGCTTTGAAGATATGGAGACACTTTCTCTATGGAGCAACGTTCAACATCTTCAGTGATCACAAGAGTTTGAAGTACTTGTACGACCAGAAGGAGCTGAATATGAGACAACGAAGGTGGTTAGAATTTCTGAACGACTACGATTTTCAACTTTTGTACCATCCTGGTAAGGCGAATGTCGTGGCCAATGCCTTGAGTAGAAAGATTATCAGTGTTTCTGCTCTGATGATCAAGGAAAAGGAACTCATTGAACAATTTAGAGATGAGTGGTCATTTGTTGAGTTGAAACCGGGGAAGATCTGTATTAGCATGGTTACTATCTCGAGCGAGCTGATGGAAGACATAAAGGAAAAGCAAAATGCCGATAATAAAATAATTAATCGCTGTGTAAATCTTATTCCCTGGACAATTAATACTATTTTTTGTCAATTGTAACAATTGTCCATTGGATAATAACATGTGTTAAAAATCCTTATCACACTATCTAAAAATTTACTTTGTGTCAAATCTATTAGCTTTATTTTCAAAATAAAGATTAAATTAATTCAAAACTCATTATGGGAAGCTTCCAAGAAATTTCCCTTAATAACACATTTCTCTCTCTTCCCTCCTCACTCTTCTCCACGGCAGAGCACTCCTTGGGGGGAGTCAAATTGGTTTTCTCACATTCTCACTTTTATTTCTTCACTCTCACATTTCTAAACACTCTTTCTCTTCTCATTTTCTTCAAGCACCTTTCTTCCTTTCTTCTTCTTCTTCTTCTTCTTCCTTCTCCACCGTACACCTACCCATTGGAGACCATCTCCATGATTTGCTAAATCAATCCCATTTCTAGCTTTCTTCCACTATTCCAAGTTCTCTTTTGTGGCCATCCTTTGGTTTTTTTTCTTCTTCTTCTTCCATTTTCCACCATTGAAGCTAAAGCTTGGAGCTTTAAGGTAAAGTCTTCAACTTTCTTCTAGTTTCTTGTCATTTTCGTTTTCTTGGTCACCTAGGTGACCAAGAACCCATTTTTCCATGGTTTGAGTGGACATTGTGGAAGTCACTCACATTAGTGTTTTCTTGAAGGAGGAAAACGAAAATCAAGAGCAAAAAGGAGTAGCACCATTGTGTTGTCTCCCGAATAGGTAAGAGGGAGATGATCCTCTTCAACTAATCTTGGTAGTAAGAAAATGTCTTATGTATTGTTGTTGTTGAGGGAATCCATGTTGGATTAGTCTCTTTGTTATATTGTGTTATTTCCATGATTTTGTAGTTGTTTGATTTGTATGAATATATGGATTTGCATTATGTGTTTTGATGATTATGAACCTATTGATTGTTATTTTGTATCTTGATTACATGAATCATATTTTGGATTGTTGGAAAATGACTAAAAAACTTTGATAATGGATGGTCCAAGGTTCTATAGAAACGAATTCTACAGAATCCTTGCTAATGCACTAGCGCTCAGGTGCTGTGCATAGAGCACCTAGGCGCTCCACTAGCGCTCAGGCCCTGTAGTTGGGATGCCTAAGTGCTCTCTGCCCAGAAAATTTTCCCTGTAACGTTGCTTGGTGAGTGCTCAGGAGCTTCGTGTTTAGCGCCCAGGCGCTCCACCAACGCTCAGGCGCTTCAGAGATGGTGCTTAGGCGCCCAGAGCAGAACCAGGTAGATAACTGTGAAATGATGCTAAGACTTCAATATGAAGATATTACAACCAAAAATAAAGTAAAGGACTTGATTTATTAAGAGAATTCCTCTAGAGAGGGGGATTTTATAAGAATGAATAATCTAAAGTGAAATTCCATAATGAACCTTAAGAAGTGCTTTACCACTTGGTAACTTAATGCTATGTTATTTTGAGTCCATAAATGGGACTAGGGAATTATGGATGTCTAAGTTGTATGAAGTGTGACATGTTACGAATGAGTATATTATTGATAAATACACACGAATATTGTTGGTGTTCCTCATGGACACAATGTGGTATGTTATGGATAAGTACATTATTGATGAATGCATATGATATGCAATGTTTATGAGGAACATATCATTGATAAACATACATGATGGACATTGCATCGTCATGCATATATGCTATCTGTTGGACATTGTTGTAAAGGCTATATGTGCCTAGGAGTTTGAATAACACCTTTGTGCGGGTGCGAATAGACTAAGCATAAGTGTCATATGTTGTTGACCCTGGGGGCGTCGGGGTGTGGGTGTCTCACAATAGACAGTGGTAGCTCCACTGGGGTCGTGGGATAGACCAATGTGACACATCGACGATCCTGACTGGGACACTGTTCTATATCGCGATCAACTGTTGAGGTGCCATGTATAAGCTAATTGCGAAAATGTTTTTATGAGATGAAGCACACTATATTTTTAAGGCTAACGATATACTGGCATTACTCCTTGAACATTCACTTTGAAAATGTTTATGTCTAGCTCCATGGAGTAGGAATTTTTAGTACCCTTTTTGCTTTGGGAATTGTCTGTCACATGATTCATTAAGCATGAGCATTTATAACTGTAAAACATGTTTAATATTCTACTTGCGATAGTCATTCAATTCTTGAACTGTGGATGCCTTTTATCTCTGTTAATAATGCCTACTGTTATTAGTTGTTATTTTGCGTTTACTATCGATTGCTATTGTTACTGTAATTAAATGTATGAATTGTGTTATATGTGGGCGTCCAGCGCCGTTCTATTTTCTTGCTGCCATTTTGGTACTGAAAGCTGGGTGTCTCACCTTTTTCTGTAATTCTTTTATTTTTATATTCTGGTTGGATCGTGCGATTTTGAGAAGACGTTCGTGAGAAAGACAAGGAAGCTCCTGTGTTTCCAGGCTTTTGGCCAGACTACAACTGAAGTTGTTTGAGGATGTTGTCGTGCCCCTGTGGTTTCTTTGGCTACGTGCGGATCAACTTTCACGAAGGTCCTGATTGCTGGCACATTAATGTGCAGACGGACCACTGTGTATATCATGGGGAGCTGACGGTGTCCCTAGCATGGGGTCATTATGGCGCCTCCATTTTTTATTTTCATGCTTTTGTTTGGTTAGAGTTTTACATGCCCGTTAGGGACATGTGGGCTGATATGTACTGCACCCCACGTGATGACTTCTTTTTGTCGACTGCTCGGGCTCCTGCCCATTGCTCTGTCGCTCTGATGGATGTTTCCTCGAACGAAGAGGACCTCGAGGAGGGCCCGGCTACGGTCCTTTCTCGTCAGTCATAGGAGCTGATACTATTGGTAGCTACTGATGGCTAACCGTCTATCTTTTTGGGAAGCCTGATGTTTTGCTGTACATGTTGGGATATATTTGTATATCTTTGGGTGGGTACATATTTTGCTTTTTGGTATATGTTGGAATGTAATTAAACAGACTTATATATATATATATATATATATATATATATATATATATATATATATATATATATATATATATTGTGTATGGTTCATTTTACATTGTTAAGTTTTATTTATTGCAATTATTTTATTTACGATTTCTATATGTAATGGATTCTAACTTAACTCCCTTAACGCCACTTAGTAATGATCTATAATCTTAACAAAAAAAAATGATGGTGACATTTGTAAAGGAACTTAAATAACCATAAAATGAATCGGGACTACGAGTTTTAAAAATAATTACTGTTTTCCGCAATTTCATTTACTTCGCTTTATATTACAAATTATTATTATAGTTATAGCGCGACGTCCCTTCTTCGCGACAGTTTATAGAAAAAAAGGGGCGTTACATTGTGCATTGCTAAATACACAATAAGATGAATTGTGACTAATAAGTTGTCATAATCATAAGGTATAGCAGAAATGCGCAAGAACTCCTTTATTAGCAAAGATGAGTTAGAATTACAAGATGAAGGGGATTCCTCAAATACAAATGAAAGTATGGAAGTTTAAGTTCTTAAGCATTCCATGAGTTAGGAATAACTAAAGAGGTATCTGGAACCTTAAGCACTCTAGTGTAGCATAGGTTACTACTAGAAGTGTGATGGAAAAGAAAGCTAGGTACAACCAGGATAGGCATGTTATACTTATCTAGATGCTTGAATTACTAGCTTATTTATGATAAGTATGCAACGTTTTAGATAAATGCTTATTTATTTCCTTAAGTAAGGTTGAATGAGGCATTAGTTAAGATAGACTATTTCACTAGGATGAGTTGAGTCTATAGTAAAATTAAGATGGTGTTTATGTAAGAGATAAACATAACACTATGCTTTTCACACACTAGTTAGTTAATCTAGTATGTATGTGAAGAGTAAGAACCTTAGTGCAACCAAGATTAGCGGTTTACCATAGGTGAGTACTTAACACCTTAGTAACATAGTTTTGCATTAGAAATCACTTAAGAGATAGGTGTAACATCTCAAAAATTAATAATTTCATGACAAATAATCGTTTTATAATATTTGTGATTTTTGGGAATTTTTTTATCTTTTTCTGAGAATGCATAATATTTTAATATTATTCTTCATTTTGCGTGCACACTGAGCAGAGTCGGGAAAATGAGATATTTTTTCTGAGAACCTTGAACTGTGAAAACATCGACGGGGGATCTTACTAAACCCGAGACCAGACATGATTTATGAGGTTTCATGTTTTTCAAGAAATTTCATCTGACGGGATGAAAAATCGCTGTGTAAAATTTTATCCGCTGGACAATTAATACTGATTTCTGTCAACTGTAACAATTATCCATTGGATAATAGCATGTATTAGAAACCCTATCATCTTATCCCAATGTAATCCACTTTATGTCAAATCAAATCCACTTTAATTCAAATTAGTATACTTTCATCAAAACTTCTTTGAGAAGCTTTGACTACTAAAAGACTAATATGCCCTTGGCTTGTTGATGCCTCTCCACTCCTCTCTTCTCTCTCTTTGCCGCGGTACTCTTGCCCTTGGGAGGCAAAAATTTTACCTCCCCACTTAACTTAATACACTCAAAAATATCTTCACTTTTCCAAACACTTTATCTCTCTCACCTCTTCTTCTTCATTTTCCTCCTCCTCCTTCTCTCTTCTTCTTCTCTCTCAAACACGAAATTGCAGCCCTATTAGGAACCCTTCCTCTTCACTTTTCTCTTCATAAACACCATTTCTATACTCTCCTCAACCTCCTTTACACTTCCTATTTGAAGGGTTTTCTTCAAAACCCAACTTTTCCTCCATTGCCATCCAAGATAAAGCTTCCAACGTTGAGATAAAGCTTTTATTCTTCTTCTTCTTTCTCTTCATTTTCGTGCTCTAGGATCTCATTGGAGACCAAAGATCCATTCTTTACCATGTTTGATGTTGGTTCTTGATGAATGAAATTTTAGGGTTTTGAGAAGCTCAAAACTGAAATCTTCAAGAAGCAAGTAGGAGCCCATTTTCATGTTCTTCCTTTAGGTAAGAGGGAGATTACTCACTTCAATCATTATTAGTTATGAGGGGACCTTTGTGTGTTTGTTGATGGAGAAATCCATCTATGTATGCTTATCTTGTTTGGTGATTTTACATGTTTATGTATTCTAAATTGAGATTGGTGTTTGAATAATGATTTTGAATGCATTGGATGTATTGAGATACTTGAAAATGTTAGGATTAATGAATGAAAATTTTGAGAGGCCACGATTTTGGCTTGGATTATTAGAGTTGGAAGTTGATTTATGTAGAATGAAACCTATGTGATTAGGTATGAAATGAATTAGGCATGAAATGAAATTTGGAGAGTCTTTTGCTCTAATGTGAGGCCACGGTTTTGGCCTAAGAGAGTAAGGCTTTGGATTAAATTTGTGAGTAATAAAGCTTATGTAATTGGACACTAAAGAATTGGTGATTATAATGGAATTGATTATGGAAAATCTAGGTTTTTCCTAACACTTATGGATGTCGAGGTTTTAATAAGAACCTAGGAATGTAAAATTTGGGTTTGCAATAAGAATCAAGTGAAGCTTAAGTGGTTAAGTATTGAATGATAATGTTAGATGTAATGAAAGGAAAAATTGGGAGTTCACCACACTTATGAGGAGCTACAGTTTTGGCTTGAAATTCCTAAGGTTGGATTTGATTTGTGTAAAATAGACTTATGTGATTACGTGCAAAATGAGTAAGACATGAAGTAGAAAGTTTGAGGGTTTCTACCCTAATGTGAGACCACGATTTCGGCTTGGATTTTGAGGGACTGAATTGATCTTATGTGAAATAAGAGCTAAGTAATTAAGTATCAAGAGACTAGTATATAAAATGAAAGGAAATTTGGAACCGTGAAGGGTTGAGAGGCTACGGTTTTTGAAGGTTATTTAACCTAAGAATTTTCATAATTGATCAAGACATAAGACATTGGAAATGTTGAATTCCATAACATGAATTTGTGATAATTGATGAACCATAAACATACATTGATGTTGGAAATTGATTCTATGTTGTTGTGAATCCCTTATGTAGGGTTAAGTGCTAGCTAATTTAGTACTTGATGAGGTATGATAAATGTATCATTGATATGATTTATTGACATTGAGAATGAATGTATATGCCATTGTGGTATGCTTATGATAAATGTATCATTGATAGACATACATGATTGGATATTGCGTCGTTATGCATATGTGTTGTTCGTTGGATATTGTTGTAAAGGCGGTGTATGCCTAGGAGTTTGAATAACACCTATGTACGGGTGCGAATAGACTAAGCGTAGGGTCATAGTGGTTGGCCCTGGGGGCTTCGGGGTGCAGGTGCCTCACATGGATAGTTATGAGCTCCTCTGTGTCGTGGGGTAGACCGATGCAAACACACCAATGATATGGACTGAGACGCTGTCCTATATCATGATCAACTGTTGAGGTGTCATGTATAAGCCATTGTTGCACAAATATTTTTATGAGATGAAGCACATTATATTTAAGGCTAACAATATACTAGCATTACTCCTTGATCATTCACTCTGAAAATATTGATGTCTAGCTCCATGGAGTAGGATTTTGGTACCATAATGCATTCTGCTCTGTTCATTGTTGGTCTCATAAATTGTTGAGCATGAGCACTTGTGAATGTGAAAATATCTGTTTTGTTTCTGTAATAATTATCTGGAGACTGTGCTAATTGCTTGAGATATCATTGCTTATAATTGTACTACTTTAGTATAAATTTTACTATTACTATTAATGAATATATGGACTGTGTTGCTATGTGGGCGCTCTACGCCATGTTGTCTTCTTACTGCTATAATGGTAATGAAAGTTGGGTGTCTCACCTCTTTACTGTATTACCCTGTGTTATGTCGTATTGGATAAAGACAGTGAAGAGTGCGAATTGAGTTCAATTAGTTAGGTTTTTAAGGATCGACTTCTGTTTCCTTGTGATGGCATCTGCACAACCTCTTCTGTTACGCACATGGATACAATTTCATAGTGGCTTGGAAGCCTGGCATTTTGATCGTGAGGCGGAGCGTGTTACTTACATTGGGGATGTGACCCTAGTTCAGTGCGGTAATGAACCTGGAGCTGGTATGAACATATCTTATGTTCCTATGCGTGTGGAGTTCCTTATACCCATTGGGGAGATGTGGCATAACTGGCACCTCTTCCCTAGAGAGGTTTCGGTTATAACGCATGTTCATCCTCCCATCCATCCGAAAGTGTCGCAAAGTCGAGTATTCCCTATTGGAAACATTGAAGATCAGGTGTAGGACCATTCCTTACATGTGTTAGACTTCAGGGAAGGTCGAACTTTTATATGGTAGTTATGTTATGCTTTGTAAAACCTATAATTTATATTGTTGTATGTTAATTTATGTAAGGATTAATGGAGGTGTACTCTGTATTAAGCTAATGTTGTATTTTGTGTTGTGAGATAATATAATTATATTTCATATCGTGGCTCGTATTTTCTATTTATGCATAATGGAAATATCTCTAATTATTTTATAAATCTAAATTTGAAAATACTAGATATTTGACACTGTGACGCGCCTTGACCTAGTGACTGTGGTATAATGACGATTGTGCTGCGGTGACTAGATCTAGGTGCATTACAGTAAAGGTGGTATCAGAGCAGTTCATCCTGTTGAGTCGGGGTAAGGACTTGTTATGTTTAAGCATATTAGAGTTTTTGTATGTTGTGCACTTCCTTGTCTCTTGATTGAGATGATGGGAAAGGAATGCATGGCTTGCTGTAGGTTGAATGTTAGTAGCTACTATTATACAATTGCATGATATTGAGGATTTGCCTACTCAATATGTAATGTTCTGTGTGTACAGGAAACTATGACTTCACCTAGGCGTACTATACTAGGAAAATATGAATTCTTTTTTGTAAGGAGGTCAAAAGGTTTTGGGGAACCGATCTTCTGGAGAAAGAAATGGCTGGTGTAAGTTTGGTTTAAGAAGCTGTTTGGGGGTTGACGACTTACAAGAGATTATTCCATGGAAGGAAAAACGAAGAGGCTCGAGTTAGAGACTGTTAGGATTCGTAGATTTGACTTGTCTTGTTTGAAGTGTGTGACTTTTTGTGTTTGGTTTTCAAGTGGAGACAATGTTGTTTGAAATAATTACATTTGTTTTGTTGTGTTATGTGTTGTCTATCTTTGAAGAAAGTTGATGGCTCGCGGTAGACATACGAGGGCAATGGCTTGTGATAGGCGTACATTTGTGAGTGCAGGACAAGATAATAAAAGCTTGGCTGTGACTGCGGAAGAAAGACAAAGGATAGCTGATGTGACAACTCACCAAGATCAGAGGACCACACAACAACGAGAACTAGATGTTAAGGTCCCAAATCTGTTGAAGGAAAGTTGGACTTGGGGTGACCTTGGACTGCCTAAATCCCAAAGGAGGAGTAATAGAAAGGCTAATCAATTCAAGCAGAAACCATACTCCCGATTGTCAGGAAAGCGACAGCCACATCCAACTCATAGGGAAAGTGCTAGTGGCAGTAGATCCAATCGGACCCCGACATCCTTACCAAAATGTAAGAAATGTGGAAAGAACCACTCAACAAAGGGATGTAAGACCAAGAGAATGTTCTGTCTCAAGTGCAGAAAGGAGCACCTAACGAGGGATTGCGCAATTGTAGGAATCATCTGTTTTAAATGTAGAAAGCCTGGACACGTTTCCCGCAACTACAACTAAGTGAAGGCAGGTTCTTCAGTCAATGTTGTATGGGCTATGAAACCACAAGCAAAAGGCAGAATTTATACCCTGGGTGGTGCTGAGGACTCTAAATTTGAAGATCTAAACAATAGAAATTATGCCTCAAGTGATGATCCCGTAATTATGTTGTACATTTATAGGGGCAACCCCTCCTTTTACGATTTGTAACTATACGGATCATTTGGATTCATCTGTGTTTTCATTAGCTTAGATCCAGTTACTTTTATTTCTATTACCAAGACTTGTCATTGACACTCAAGTTTGTTTAATCTATCCTATTTCTATTCCAGGTTGAATCCTTTATTAGCTTGACTTGTATACCTAAGTCCACGCTTACTAGAATTTATGATTTTAGGACTAGATCGATTATTTTCCTAGCTACATCCTACTAGATCATTCCAATGAAAACCTTAGTGATTCTTGGAACTAAGACTTTTGAATTCATAACGAGCAACAGAGTTAAAGCCTTGTGAGAGAAATGAGCCTAAGAATACATGTTAATGTCTTCCTTGGAGGACAAAAGAAAAGGGAATATGACTGTCACTATTGTAGTCAGTAAGTTTCTCGTGATGAACTACAGTGTTGTCAGTTAAGGAGAAGAATAGAACATCTCAGTGAGATGAGGACCGTCATCAAATGAATAAGACTACGAACAAGGGTGAGTATCCTCGGAGAAAGATGTACGTTCTGGTTGTTACTAAGTTCGTGGGAATTTGAGGATGTTCCCAAAACGCTATTTCGAACGCACTATGGACATTATGGGTGTCTCATGATGCCGTTTGGAGTAACAAATGCTCCTGTCGTATTCATAGATAACATGAGTTGTATCTTTTATCCTTACCTAGAATAGAATTGTCGTTGTCATTAATGATGACATTCTGTTCTATTCTTGAAGATATGGAGAGACACATTGGACACCTCGATATAATTTTCTAGACTTTGAAGGAGAATAAGTGAATGCCAAAGTATCAGAGTACGAATTCTCGTTTGAAGAGGTTCAATTTTGGATCATGAAATTCCAAATGGAGGAATTGTTGTGGATTCACAAAAGATTGAAGCAGTTCTTCAAAAGGAAAGACCGGAGACCGTAAAGAAGATTCGTAGCTGGTGGGATTAGTTGGTTTTTATCGAAAAAGCGTGGATGGACTCTCCAAGATAGTAGGACATCTTACTCAGCTTACAAGAAGAGAATTAAACCTTTCATAGAATAACACATGTGAAGAAAGTTTTCCCAAGATTGAGGAAACATTCGAATGCTCTCCAGTTTTGGTCCTACTCGATCCCAATGAGACATTTGAAGTGTTTTGTGATGCTTTACATCAAGGTCTAGAATTTGTATTCATGCACAGTTAGGAAGTTGTGACTTATGCCTCAAGGTAGTTGAGGGTGCATTAAGAATTGTCCAACTCTCAATTTGGTGTTAGTCACAGTTAAAATTGCTTTGAGAACATGGAGATGCTTTCTGTGTGAAGCAATGTTCAACACCTTTAGAAATCGCAACGGCCTGAAGTATACATTCGATAAAAAGGGACTAAACATGAGACAAAGAAGGTGACTATAAATTTTGAAGAAGTATGACTTCTAGCTTCAGTGTCATCTTGGAAAAGCAAAAATCATAGCAGACGCTCTAAACCTGAAGCTACTTAATACTTTCGTTATAGTAGTCAAGGAGAAGGAATTAATGGAGCAATTCAAGGACAAGTGGTTGTCATTGGAAATGACACCAGATGAGATATGTCTAGGTATGGTTACTATCCCGAATGGTCTATTGGGAGAAATTCAAGTGAAGTAGAGAAATGACTAAGATATATCAAGATCTAAAACAGAAGTATTGGTGGTAAGGAATGGAGGGAGACGATACTAAATGTGTATCATCTTGTTTGAGTTGCCAGCAAACTCACTCCTAAAATTCTTCAGACTACATCAAATTTCTCTTCGGATTGGTCCGGTAGCCTATCAATTGGTTTTGTCATCCTTTGTTTCTAATTTTCAAGATGTCATCTACATGTCATGATTGCGAAAGTTTATCTCCGATCCAGCCATGTCATCGAACTAGGCACAGTACAATTAAGAGAGAATTGGATCTGTGAAATACTTCCTGTGAAGGTCAAGGTTAGGAGAGCAAAGCAACATGGAGGCAGGGAGATCACATTGGTAAGGGTGATCTGAATTGACGTGACTGGAGACGCAACGTGAATGTTAGAAGATAAGATAAAGAAACAACATTCATGTTTATTCTAAGGGATGAAAATTTCGAGGATGAAATTTCTATTTGAAGGGGAGAGTTGTAACATCCCCAAAAATTAATAATTTCATGACAAATAATCGTTTTATAATATTTGTGATTTTTAGAAATTTTTTTAGATTTTTCTGAGAACGCGGAATATTTTAATATTATTCCTCATTTTGCGTGCACACTGAGTGAAGCCGGGAAAATGAGATATTTTTTCCGAAAACCTTGAACTATGAAAACGTCGACAGGGGATCTTACTAAACCCAAGACCAGATACGATTTACGAGATTTTACATTTTTCGAGAAATTTCATCTGACAGGATGAAAAATTATTGTGTAAAATTTTATCCGCTAGACAATTAATATTGACTTCTGTTAACTGTAATAATTATCCATTGGATAATAGCATGTATTAGAAACCCTATCACCTTATCCCAATGCAATCCACTTTATGTCAAATCAAATCCACTTTAATTCAAATTAGTATACTTTCATCAAAGCTTCTTTGAAAAGCTTTGACTACCAAAAGACTAGTATGCCCTTGGCTTATTGGAGAAGCCTCTCCACTCCTTTCTTCTCTCTCTTTGCCGCGGCACTCTTGCCCTTGGGAGGCAAAAATTTTGCCTTCCCACTTATTTGCCTCCCCACTTAACCTAATACACTAAAAAATATCTTCATTTTTTCAAACACTTTCTATCTCTAATCTCTTCTTCATTTTCCTCCTCCTTCTCTCTTCTTCTTCTCTCTCAACCACGAAATTACAGCCCCATTAGGAACCCTTCCTCTTCACTTTTCTCTTCATAAACACCATTTCTATACTCCCCTCAACCTCCTTTACACTTCCTATTTGAAGGGTTTTCTTCAAAACACAACTTTTCCTCCATTGCCATCCAAGACAAAGCTTCCAACTTTGAGGTAAAGCTTCCATTTTTCTTCTTCTTTCTCTTCATTTTCGTGCTTTAGGATCTCATTGGAGACCAAAGATTCATTCTTTACCATGTTTGATGTTGGTTCTTGATGAATGAAATTCTAGGATTTTGGGAAGCTCAAAACCGAAATCTTCAAGAAGCAAGTAGGAGCCCATTTTCGTGTTCTTCCTTTAGGTAAGAGGGAGATTACTCACTTCAACCATTATTGGTGGTGAGGGGACCTTTGTGTGTTTGTTGAAGGAGAAATCCATCTATGTATACTTACCTTGTTTGGTGATTTTACATGTTTATGTATTATAAATTAAGATTGGTGTTTGAATAATGATTTTGAAATGCATTGGATGTATTGAGATACTTGAAAATGTTAGGATTAATGAATGAAAATTTTGAGAGGCCACGGTTTTGGCTTGGATTATTAGAGTTGGAAGTTGATTTGTGTAGAATGAAACCTATGTGATTAGGTATGAAATGAATTAGGCATGAAATGAAATTTGGAGAGTCTTTTGCTCTAATGTGAGGCCACAGTTTTGGCCTAAGAGAGTGAGGGTTTGGATTAAATTTGTGAGTAATAAAGCTTAAATAATTGGACACTAAAGAATTGGTGATTATAATGGAATTAATTATGGAAAATCTAGGTTTTTCCTAACACTTATGGATGTCACGGTTTTAATAAGAACCTGGGAATGTAAAATTTGGGTTTGGAATAAGAATCAAGTGAAGCTTAAGTGGTTAAGTATTGAATGATAATGTTAGATGTAATAAAAAGAAAAATTGGGAGTTCACCACACTTATGAGGAGCTACGGTTTTGGCTTGAAATTCCTAAGGTTGGATTTGATTTGTGTAAAATAGACTTATGTGATTACTTACAAAATGAGTAAGACATGAAATAGAAAGTTTGAGGGTTTTTACCCTAATGTGAGACCACGATTTTGGCTTGGATTTTGAGGGATTGAATTGATCTTATGTGAAATAAGAGCTAAGTAATTAAGTATCAAGAGACTAGTGTATAGAATGAAAGGAAATTTGGAACCTTGAAGGCTTGAGAGGCCACGGTTTTTGAAGGTTATTTAACCTAAAAATTTTCATAATTAATTAAGACATAAGACATAGGAAATGTTGAATTCCATAACATGAATTTGTGCTAATTGATGAACCATAAACATACATTGATGTTGGAAATTGGTTCTATGTTGTTGTGAATCCCTTATGTAGGGTTAAGTGCTAGTTGATTTAGTGCTTGATGAGGTATGATAAATGTATCATTGATATGATTTATTGACATTGAGAATGAATGTATATGCCATTGTGGTATGTTTTTTATAAATGTATCATTGATAGACATACATGATTGGACATTGCGTCGTCATGCATATGTGTTATCTGTAGGACATTGTTGTAAAGGCGGTGTATGCCTAGGAGTTTGAATAACACCTATGTGCGGGTGCGAATAGACTAAGCGTAGGGTCATAGTGGTTGGCCCTGGGGGCATCGAGGTGCGGGTGCCTCACATGGACAGTTATGAGCTCCTCTGTGCCGTGAGGTAGACCGATGCAAACACACCGACAATCCGGACTGAGACGTTGTCCTATATCGCGATCAACTGTTAAGATGCCATGTATAAGCCATTGTTGCGCTAATATTTTTATGAGACGAAGCACACTATTTTTAAGGCTAATGATATACTGGCTTTACTCCTTGATCATTCACTCTGAAAATGTTGATGTCTAGCTCCATGGAGTAGGATTTTGGTACCATAATGCATTATGCACTTTTCATTGTCGGTCTCATAAATTGTTGAGCATGAGCACTTGTGACTGTGAAAATATCTGTTTTGTTTCTGTAATAATTATCTGGAGACTATGCTGATTGCTTGAGATATCATTGCTTATAATTGTACTACTTTGCTATAAATTCTACTATTACTATTAATGAATATGTGGACTGTGTTGCTATGTGGGCGCTCTGCGCCATGTGTAACATCCCGGAAAAAACATATTAGACTTTTATATGTGTACAAAGGTAGCATATAAGTTGTTTGATATGTCAGTGAAGATTTGTGACAAACAGAGTTAGTTTAGATACTTTGCTGCAACACAGAGTGTGAAAAGTGGCCTATAATGACTCAGTAAATAGCATAAATTGTTATTTGAAGGGAAACAAGTTTAGATAATTTGGTTCTAGGTCACAAATAAGTTAAATAAGGTGTGGTTAAAGTTTCAAGAGAATCAGAGTCAGTTTGGTATTTTTAGGCATACTGGTTGTGCATTTTAATACCAAATGACTAGCAGCAGATATAGAAAATGATGAGAATTGTGAAATAATAATTTAGATGAATCGTATGATTTATTCTAAAGTTATTGGAAGCTAAAAAACTTGAATTAGCATAATTCGGGTGTCCTTAGCAGATAAAAGTTTCAGTGTAAAAAGCTTAAGTTAATCTTTTCTCTAAATTCCCTCCATGTCCCACCCTCTATATCTCTCTTCTCTCTCGGCAGAATGAAGAAAAATAGAGAAAGAAAGAAAAGAAAGAAAAGGGAGAAAGGAGAAAGGGGAAGAAGGGAAGAAGGAGAGGAAGAAGATCAAGGATTAAACTTCAAGATCAAGAGTCTTCAAGAGGTAAGGGGTTTTCTACTCATCTTTTCCCTTTAATTCTCATTTGATGGGGATAGGGATTTTGAGTAGAAATAAGGGTTTGGATGGCCAAATCCTAATTTTTAGCTTGGTTCTTGATTCCAAGAACTAGGTTAGGATAGTTTAAGCTTAGAGAATGCTAGATAGCTATTTATGGCTCAAGGACAATCATTAGAATCCATAGGAAATGGATTTGGAAAATGGTTGGGGTTAGGTGATTTTGGACCTAGATCTATGCCCTAAGAGAATTTATAGGTTATAAAAGAGTCACAACAAGTTTAAGGGCCTAGATTATTGTTAAAGATCACTAAGAATCCATGAGGAAAGGTTTGGAAATTGGTTTTTCAACCAATTATGCAGAATTCGCATTCTGCAGAATTTTCTGCAGAGTGGTCACGCCTAGGCGTGATATTTCCAAGCCTAGGCGTGGGTTAATCAGTTTTCAACCTTGCGAGATAGAGAACCACGCCTAGGCGTGGTAACACCAAGCCTAGGCGTGGACAGGGCAACATTCAGACATCTTACATTGTTTGTTGCATAACTTGAGTTGTAGATATCAGAATGACCTGATTCTGGAGCCATTTGAAAACTAAGAGATAAGACTTCAAGTGGTATAAATTTTTGAATCATTAAAGTTAGGATGTAGCTCTGGTGCATTTATGAAAATTAGTCTTTTTAAGGGTCCAGAGCAGATTTCATCAAAGATGTTATTTTGGTGATTTGAAATCCCTAGTTGTTAAGATCCTTTGTTTATGCTTAGTAAAGATTGTTGAGACACTTGAGAGGTTATTTCTTTGAGAGAAAGACCTAGTGGCATACAAAGGGAAATACAAGAAAAGTGAGTGCATCCATTAGACATGGAATGCCAGAGATCAAGAGTTTAGCTTCTTAAGCAACTTAAAGTTGCAAAGATGTCACAAGAGAGGTGATAAGAGATTTAAGAAGCGAGATGACATTAGTAGAGTGCCATAGTGCCTAAGTGGCAAAAGTTAAGGGCCAAGTTGCCAAGATGGCAATACTGGAGTGCCATAGTGCCTAAGTGGCAAGAGTTAAGAGCCAAGGTGCCAAGTTAGCAAAAGTTAAGTACCATAGACCCTAACTGGCAAGGGTGAATGCCATAGTGCATGAAGAGCGCTCAAAGAGTCAAAGAGAGTTAGTAATGCAAGGACAGCAGTGTACTAAGTCTAGTTGGCATTGGTTTAATGTCGTAGTACATGAAATGCTCCCACAGAGAAGAGGTGGAGTTAGTAATGCAAGATGGACTTAGTACGAGAGCATGTGGTGGTTATGTTAGAGTTAGAGCATAACTCCGCATTACACACACTTCACATTTCACATATGCTTGCTATTCCTAGAGAGCAGATGGTGGAGGCATCCACTCAGTTTATGGTAGGTTATAGGAGGTTACATGATATGATTGCAGACTCTCTCCCTACTTGGTAGGTTATAGGAGGTTACTTGCTATCGTATCAGATTCCCTCCCTACCAAGGGGTGTAGGAGGTCATGTATTGTGATGACAGACTTCGTTCCTAACAGTAGGCTATAAGGGGTCACACGTTATCATGGCAGAATTCCTCTGCGCCTAGGGAAATAGTTAAGTATTCATGACATTGCACCAACACTATCATACACTTTTCTTTAAGCATAAACATATATCATTTCATCATAACATTATTTAATATTTTGTTTAGTTTGAATATATCTGTGTGATTGTTGTATATGTGTTACTCTATGCCTTCGGTGACAGTTGTATGGGCGGTTGTTTGGCCGATGATTTCAAATGATTGTATGGGCAGTTGTTTGATATCATCGTGATTTCGGTTATCAGAGTAGGAATATAGTTTGCTAAAGAACATTACATAAAGAGAGAGTTGTAATTGTTTCTTATACAGGAAATATTAGTTCAGTTGGGTTTATTCATTTTGAATGTTTAAACTACTGGTTTTGGTATACTTATACTGAGAAATGTGATTTCTCACCCCGTTGTTGCCATGTAAATCCAGGTGGAAGTTCATCCAAAGGCAAGAAGAAGAAGTATGAAGACAAAGATAGTTTTTATACTTTCTAGTTTAAAGCTTGTATTTATCTACGTGCTTTTCGTTTGTACAAGAAGTTATGTATACAACGAGCCCTTTAGTGGCAATGTTATATGTATAACTTTTAGTTTTCCGCAAGGCTCTCCATTATTATTTGTTTTAAATGATATGGATTAGTACAATGTTAAGTTAGAAGTAGCATAACTAATACTGCTTATCCAGGTATATTTTGATATACTAGGTTATCGGTATTAGGGTGTTACATTATTGGTATCAGAGCAGTTCCTCCTGTTGAGCCGGGGTATGGACTGACTAGGCTTAGACACGTTTAGTGTTTTTCCTCTAAGTGTGAGGCATTTCTTGTCTCATATGTTTAATGTGATGCTTGAATTACATGTTTTGCTTTGAGTTGGTGGTTATTAGCTACTGTTACACGGTTACATGATATTGAGACTGTAGCTCAATATTAATTGTTTTGGTGTGTGCAGGAAGCTATGGCACCAAAGAAACGAACCAGAGCATTAGGGAATACAGCTCCTGAAGATCCCAACATTGCCGATGCAGTGGTGGCTATGACCAATGTGATGCAAGAATGCTAGAGAGATTGGAAGCCAATCAACCTGTACAACCTATGCAGCAAGAACCAGTCGGAAGGAATCAGAACTTCCAGGACTTGGCAGCTTCAGACAGATGAACCCTCCACCTTTTAATGGTGAGTTTGACCCAGTGAAAGCAGAAGGGTGGTTAAATGAGATAGAAAGGATTCTTCAAGTGATGGCCTGCACTGATGAGCAGAAAGTTTCTTTTGCTTCTTTTATGTTGAAGGGAGAGGCAGAGTATTGGTGGAAGAGTACCACAAGAGTGATGGCAGTTGCTGGAACTCAGATGACTTGGGTAATGTTTAAAACAACTTTCTTGGGAAAGTATTTTCTGCAAACTTTGCGTGATGCAAAGGAGGTGGAATTTATGAGGTTAGAACAGGGGAGTATGTCAGTAGGCCAGTATAAGGCCAAGTTTGAGCAGCTATCAAAGTTTTCATATCATTTCAGACATGACCCGAATGAGAACTGGAGATGTGTGAAATTCGAGTCTGGTCTGAGAGCTGATATTAGCAATGTGGTAGAGCCCTTGGAGATCAGAGATTTTTCTTCTTTGGTCAACAAGTGTAGAATAATAGAGAAACGTAAGAGGAGATCTACAGTGGGCCAAGAGTCTCAAGGTTCTCAAAAAGGAAGCATAGTGAGTCAAAGTTCACAAAAGGTGAAAAAGGTAGATCAGAGCAGGTGGAGTTTAAGAAGGGTCAATGCCCTAAGTGTGGAAGGCAGCATGGTGATAGACCTCGTTTAGCAGATCAGTCAGTGTGCTATAAGTGTGGACAGCCAGGGCATGAGTGTTCGAAAAAGGAAGAAGAGGTTCAGCCCGATAGTAGACCCACAACTCCGGGAAGGATTCAGAGAAAGGTAAGTGTTTGGTTTTGTTTCTTCAAGGTTTGGTTGTACTTGTTTTAAAGTGTGAGTTGCATGTGACTTCTAGCATGAGGTAAACCAAATTTTGGGGACAAAATTTTAAAAAGGAGGGAAGAAATGTAACATCTCGGAAAAACATATTAGACTTTTATATGTGTACAAAGGTAGCATATAAGTTGTTTGATATATCAGTGAAGATTTGTGACAAACAGAGTTAGTTTAGGTACTTTGCTACAACACAGAGTGTGGAAAGTGGCCTATAATGACTCAGTAAATAACATAAATTTCTATTTGAAGGGAAACAAGTTTAGATAATTTGTTTCTAGGTCACAAATAAGTTAAATAAGGCGTGGTTAAAGTTTTAAGAGAATCAGAGTCAGTTTGGTATTTTTAGGCATACTGGTTGTGCATTTTAATACCAAATGACTAGCAGCAGATATAGAAAATGATGAGAATTGTGAAATAATAATTTAGATGAATCGTATGATTTATTCTAAAGTTGTTGGAAGCTGGAAAACTTGAATTAGTATAATTCGGGTGTCCTTAGCAGATAAAAGTTTCAGTGTAAAAGCTTAAGTTAATCTTTGTTCTTAATTCCCTCCATGTCCCACCCTCTATATCTCTCTTCTCTCTCGGCAGAATGAAGAAAAATAGAGAAAGAAAGAAAAGAAAGAAAAGGGAGAAAGGAGAAAGGGGAAGAAGGGAAGAAGGAGAGGAAGAAGATCAAGGATTAAACTTCAAGATCAAGAGTCTGCAAGAGGTAAGGGATTTTCTACTCATCTTTTCTCTTTAATTCTCATTTGATGGGGATAGGGATTTTGAGTAGAAATAAGGGTTTGGAGGGCCAAATCCTAATTTTTAGCTTGGTTCTTGATTCCAAGAACTAGGTTAGGATAGTTTAAGCTTAGAGAATGCTAGATAGCTATTTATGGCTCAAGGACAACCATTAGAATCCATAGGAAATGGATTTGGACCTAGATCTATGCCCTAAGAGAATTTATAGGTTGTAAAAGAGTCACAACAAGTTTAAGGGCCTAGATCAATGTTAAAGATCACTTAGAATCCATGAGGAAAGGTTTGGAAATTGGTTTTTCAACCAATTATGCAGAATTCGCATTCTGCAGAATTTTCTGCAGAATGGTCATGCCTAGGCGTGATATTTCCAAGCCTAGGCATGGGTTGATCAGTTTTCAGCCCTGCAAGACAGAGAGAACCACACCTAGGCATGGTAAAACCAAGCCTAGGCGTGGACAGGGCAACATTTAGACATCTTACATTTTTTGTTGCAAAACTTGAGTTGTAGATATCAAAATGACCTGATTCCGGAGCCATTTGAAAACTAAGACATAAGACTTCAAGTGGTATAAATTTTAGAATCATTAAAGTTAGGATGTAGCTCTGGTGCATTTATGAATATTAGTCTTTTTAAGGGTCCAGAGCAGATTTCATCAAAGATGTTATTTTGGTGATTTGAAATCCCTAGTTGTTAAGATCCTTTGTTTATGCTCAGTAAAGATTGTTGAGACACTTGAGAGGTTATTTCTTTGAGAGAAAGACCTAGTGGCATACAAAGGGAGATACAAGAAAAGTGAGTGCATCCATTGGACATGGATTGCCAGAGATCAAGAGTTTAGCTTCTTAAGTAACTTAAAGTTGCAAAGATGTCACAAGAGAGGTGATAAGAGATTTAAGAAGCGAGATGGCATTAGTAGAGTGCTATAGTGCCTAAGTGGCAAAAGTTAAGGGCCAAGGTGCCAAGATGGCAATAGTGGAGTGCCATAGTGTCTAAGTGGCAAGAGTTAAGAGCCAAGGTGCCAAGTTGGCAAAAGTTAAGTACCATAGACCCTAGCTGGCAAGGGTGAATGCCATAGTGCATGAAGAGCTCTCAAAGAGTGAAAGAGAGTTAGTAATGCAAGAACAACAGTGTATTAAGTCTAGTTGACATTGGTTTAATGTCGTAGTGCATGAAATGCTCCCACAGAGAAGAGGTGGAGTTAGTAATGCAAGATGGACTTAGTACGAGAGCATGTGGTGGTTATGTTAGAGTTAGGGCATAACTCCGCATTACACACACTTCACATTTCACATATGCTTGCTATTCCTAGAGAGCAGATGGTGGAGGCATACACTCAGTTTATGGTAGGTTATAGAAGGTTACATGATATGATTGCAGACTCCCTCCCTACTTGGTAGGTTATAGGAGGTTACTTGTTATCGTATCAGATTCCCTCCTTACCTAGGAGTGTAGGAGGTCATGTGTTGTGATGACAGACTTCGTTCCTAATAGTAGGCTATAAGGGGTCACACGTTATCATGGCAGAATTCCTCTGCGCCTAGGGGAATAGTTAAGTATTCATGACATTACACCAACACTATCATACCCTTTTCTTTGAGCATAAACATACATCATTTCATCATAATATTATTTAATATTTTGTTTGGTTTGAATATATCTGTGTGATTGTTGTATATGTGTTACTCTATGCCTTCGGTGACAGTTGTATGGGCGGTTGTTTGGCCGATGATTTCAAATGATTGTATGGGCAGTTGTTTGATATCATCGTGGTTTCGGTTATCAGAGTAGGAATATAGTTTGCTAAAGAACATTACATAAAGAGAGAGTTGTAATTGTTTCTTATATAGGAAAGAGCGCGAATTGAGTTTGATTAGTTAGGTTTTTAAGGATCGACTTTCATTTCCTTGTGATGACATCTGTACAACCTCTTCTGTTACGCACGTGGATACAGTTTCATAGTGGCTTGGAAGCCTGTCATTTTGACCGTGAGGCGGAGCGTGTTACTTACATTGGGATGTGACCCTAGTTCAGTGCGGTAATGAACCTGGAGCTGGTACGAACATATCTTATGTTCCTATACGTGTGGAGTTTCCTATACCCATTGGGGAGATGTGGGATAACCGCCGCCTCTTCCCTAGAGAGGTTTCGATTATAATACATATTCGTGCTCCCATCCATCCGGAAGTGTCGCAAGGTCGAGTATTCCCTATCGGAAACACTAAAGAAGATCAGGTGCAGGGCCATTCCTTACATGTATTAGACTTCGGGGAAGGTCAAACTTTTATATGGTAGTTATGTTATGCTTTGTAAAACCTATAATTTATATTGTTGTACGTTAATTTATGTAAGGATTAATGGAGGTGTACTCTGTATTAAGCTAATGTTGTATTTTGTGTTTCGAGACAATATAATTATATTTCATATCGTAGCTCGTATTTTCTATTTATGCATAATGGAAATATCTCTAATTATTTTATAAATCTAAATTTGAAAATACTGGATATTTGACACTGTGACACGCTTGGACCTAGTGACTGTGGCATAATGACGATTGTGCTGCAGTGGGTAGATCTAGGTGCGTTACAATAGGAGTGATGAGATGGTGTCTAGGTACAAGTATGGGGAATGGTCTAGTAATGTTTACCTAAGAATGTAACTTTATCTGGCACATGGTCATTTAGCTAAGAATGTAAAGAATCAGAGAAGTTCCTAAGGGGAGAGTATTTCTAACCACCAACTAAGGTTGCATGTAGTGCAAGAATTTATATTTCCTATCTATAAGGGGGTAAACATAAGAAACCAGGGTTCCTAAGTACGCAAGTCTATGAATCTGTTCATAGCAAACTTCTTTGTTTTTAACATAAACTTCTGCATGTATTTCAAAACAAAACATTGCATATGCCTTTCATCCACATACTCTTAGGATTTTCTTAGACATATTCATAGTACATATCATTCCCATTGCATTTACAGACAATTGTATGGGCATTGTCTGTCACTGTTGGTATTTACAGTTGTATGGGCGTTGTATATATTAATAGTGTGTAGGCTATCGGTTGATATCACACTACTAGGTAGTGTGTAGCTATAAGAAAAGAGGAGGAAACTCCTATGTTAGAAGTTATAGCAATTGTTATATAATTGTTATATACAATGTTATAGTTAGCTGGTATTGGAATTGCTTTTACTGAGAATGTTAATTCTCATCCCAGTTGTTCTTCCATATAAATCTAGGCACAAGTACAGTGGTACAGACCCTGTTAAGGGTAAGAAGACAAAGCATGGAGACTAGAGTAGTTTTTATTGCTTTAAGTAGATAGAACTTATGTAATCAGTTTATATTTGTTCTATATGTTTTATGTTATATGTATTACAATAAGCCTTTTTGTGGCTAAGTTTGTATTTATATGTATGAAGTTTAAGTTTTTGGCAATCTCTCAAGGTTTTCTATGATTACTCAATTGTGATTATAGATATATGTCATTAGTTAGTTATGTAGAAGTGATGTTTCTAGTACCGTTATCTTTATATATCATTGTGTAACAATGATATATCTAGATATCTACATTAGGATGTTACATTATGATATCAAAGCAGTTCATCCTGTTGAGCCAGTGTATGGACTGACTGTGCTTAGATATAAGTAGCGGTTTAGTAGAAAGTTATGCATTCTTTTATCTCTTTTTGAGATATACTAGTGGGATTGCATGACTAGCCTTAAGTATGTGTGCTAATAGCTACTGTCACCTAGTTACATGATATTGAGCCTAGCTAACTCAATATGTATTATGTTACGTGTACAAGAAAACTATGGCAATTACTAGGCAAACCTATGAGACTAGGAGTCTGGTAAGGAGGAGATAACTTGAGCTCTTAGGGAAATGGCTGCTGTTTTTAGAGAACAGACTATCATTAATAAAAGTCTATCAGAAGCAATAGAATAGGGCTCGCATAGTTAGTTGCAGGAACGAGACGGAACTTATGAGAGATCAGTATTTCTCAAAGTTTAGGAAAATTACTCCTTTGTTCTTGAAGAGAGAGTTTGGTTCTGTCAAAGCCGAAAGATGGTTTCACATGATGGAAGAGATCCTTGAGTCATGTCATGTGCTGATGAACAGAAGGTAACCTTGCTTCGTAAGGGTTAGTAGGAGAAGCTGAAAGCTGATGTGATGAAACAGAGAGGTTACTAGAGATGGTTAGTATTCGAATCGCCTAGAAGGTGTTTAGAGTTACTTTCCTAGACAAGTATTATTTCCTTGAGTTATGAAATGAAGAGAAATTTGGATTTTCTAAGGTTTGAGCAAGGGGATATTATTGTAGATCAGTATGCAGAGTAATTCAAAGAATGTCAGAAGTTCTTTTCTTATTTTACGTCCAATCCAGATGAAGACTGCAAGTGAGTAATGTTTGAAGTAGAACTTGAAGAGGGCATTAGAAGAGTTGCGAAGCAAAATGAGGTTAAGGACTTCTTAGCTTTAGTCAGTGAATGCAGAGTTGTAGAAGTAGATAATCTCAGAGCCTTGTTGGAACAAGAGTTAGAAGGTTCCTAAACAAGAAAAGATCAGATGTTGAGATCAGTAAGGGTGCCTCTTGATCTCAATTTGTATTAGAGTTGCGCAGTGGAAGCTTGGAGTGATGATAAGTATAAGTAGAGTGCTTTTAGATGAGCAACCCTAAGGAAAAAGGTAAATCAAGCTTCAAGTCACCAAGATGTGCTAGATGTGGTAAGATACATGGATGTAGACCGTGCTTGATGGGTAATCCATGTGCTGCATAAGTGAGTAACCAAGACATTGTAAGGGAGATGGTTCTTAGAAAAAGGAAGCGACGGAATCTTCCAACTTGGTATGAGATGAGAACACATGTAAAGAGAAATATTTCAAGGTGTGTATAAGTAGAGAATAGATTTACTTTGTAGATCATGTTGGTTTACTTTGTGAATCTAGTTTGCTTACCTTGTTGGTATGGTTTGGTTATTTTAGAGAGACAAATGATTTTATGTTCTTGTTTAGTTTGTGTGTGAGATTGTGCCTTAAGTTAAAGGCAAGTTGAACAAAGGGATTATCAAGAATAAATGTCCTTGTCTAAGAGAAGGATGATCAGGTAAATCAATTGAGGGAAGCTTTGAATTTTCTCAGGAGATGATCTAAGACTTGGTTGTCATAGAAACAGAGTGAAGAAGAGCAGATCTTTGAGAGTTTTCCAGGATTACGAAAGGACATGAAGAGTATGTCAAAGGTAGTTTTGGAAACTTTTGGAAAAGAAGTGGTTAAGTGCCAAGTAAGCCGAAAGTTAGTTTTAGATTACAAGTGGTACAGTTTAAGGGTCATGTAATTTCTCAAGATAGAAATTGTAGAGAATTTTAGTAGAGTTTAAGTAGAGGTATAATGGGTAGAGTAGCCATTGTATCTAAGAGCATATAATCTATCAGTGGATTTTCTAAGTTAATGCTACCTGGTTTAAGCTAGTTAAGAGAGGTAGTACTTAGTAGTGGACTCTAGATGGTGAGTTTGTTTTCCAAGAGTTGAAGAGAAGGTTGATTACTACGTTATTATTGGTAATTCCAAATTCCTAGGAGAACTTTGAGGCAGTCAAATATACTTCGAAGATGGGACTAGGGTGTGTTCAGATGCAATAGAGGTAGGTAGATGCCTACACATCAAGACAATTAAATTTGCAAGAGAAGGACTACCCTAGGTATGATTTGGAATTAGCCACAGTGATGATTACCATATAGTTTTGGAGACATAACTCATAAGGAGTTTAGTTTGAGATGCTCAGCGATCATGATAGCTTAAGATGCTTATTGATCATACGAAGCTAGACATGAAGCATAATAGATGGATAGAGTTTTTTAAGGCAGTGATAGCGAGTGATCTTAATCTGTGTTTTCTTCACCTCAGATATCAGGCAGTGATCTTCATACCTGAGGTTGGCATAGAACACACGAACCAGGTTGGGATAAATGGCTTTCTGAATGCTGAAGAACCCAAGCAAGCCCAGCCTCTCAATCAGTTGGAAACACTCCGGGGTTCACTGGTGCACGAAGGATTGTGTGAGATACCTCGGGAGATGAGCTTCCTCACCGGAAGTTCTTCCCGAAAAGTTCACCTTCTTGGTGGTGGAGAAGTGCCTCGTGAGGTCCAAGCCGAAATGTTCCGTGGAGGAGCACTGGGAGGACTCACCAACAGTGGTCCCTGTCCTTGCACGTTTAGCACGTTGGGATGGGTCAGCCATGGATGAGTGATTGGGGGTGTGTAGTTCGTGGGGGACGAAGAGAAGAAGAACGAAGGTGGTGGGTGAGAGAAAGGAGTGGATTGTGATGGGATTTGATGATGGGATGTGTGAGGAGAGGGATTTCGAGTGAGAGGAAGGTGATTTTGGAGGGTTTGGTGGAGGTTTGAGTGAAAAGGAGAGAGTTGAGAGAGGAGAGCTTCGTGAGAGCAGAGGAGAGGAAAAGGTGGAAAGTTTAGAATGGGTGACCTTTCGCACGTCAGAATCCTTTTAAACCCCTCTATAATCTATTACATGGGTTGTGTAATCGATTACCTGCCTTCTGTTTTCCCTTGTAATCGATTACAACTTCAATGTAATCGATTACCATCTTTCTGGAAACCTTGTAATCGATTACAGTATATGTGTAATCGATTACCTGAGTTCTGGATTCAATGTAATCGATTACTAGTTTTGTGTAATTGATTACAGGCTTGACAGAACCTTTGTAATTGATTACAAAGGTCTTGTAATCGATTACCATCGTACAAAAACACAGATTTTGCATTTCAAACAATTAGGGATCAATTTTAAACCATTCAAGTTGATTGCAAAGCATCTTAAATCAATTTCAAACATCATTTAGGCATGTAATTCACACAGATTTTGATCAAAAACACTTAATCATACAAGATTGCTACTTTTACCAAGAATTACCCCATTTGGATGGATTTGTGATGCTTTTGAGTTTCTTGGAGATTTTTGACATGAAGGAGCACCTACAAAACAACTTTGGGGAAATCTCCGACGCTCAAGTCAGTATGAGATTGAAAAAAAAATCAAAAATTATGCAGCAAAGGGACATGATTATGCAGGAAAAGTATGTTTATGCAGCAATTTGCTTTTTATGCAGCAAAGCAATGTATTTATGTAGCAATTAGCTTATGCATGATTGATCCAATATGCCAAGTTCATTTCTTATATAATAGAATGCTTCTTTTGCTAAAGGTTTAGTGAAAATGTCTGCTAGTTGCTTAGTGGTTTCCACAAATTCAAGCATGCAATCACCTTTTTGAACATGATCTCTTATGAAATGATGCCTTATTTCAATGTGCTTTGTTCTTGAGTGTAAAACGGGATTCTTAGATAGATTGATTACACTAGTGTTATCACATCTTATGGGGATGTGATCCAGCTCATGACCATAGTCTAGAAGTTGTTGCTTCATCCAAAGGATTTGAGCACAACAACTTCCACCGCAACATATTCAAATTTTCACTTGTTGACAATGCCACACTATTTTGCTTCTTGCTATGCCAAGAAACTAATGAGCTTCCAAGCAAGTGGCATGTCCCACTAGTACTCTTCCTATCCATTTTGCACCCAAAGAAAATCAGAATCGAATAACCAACCAAACAACATGAAGCACCCTTAGGGTACCATAATCCCATTTGTGAAGTGCCTATTAGATATTTCATAATACGTTTTACAAAGACTTAGGTGTGATTCTTTAGGATTTGCTTGAAATCTAGCACACATGCATACACTAAACATGATATCCGTTCTACTTGCGGTAAGATAAAGGAGTGAGCCAATTATACCTCTATACTTAGTGATTTCTACCGATTTACCTCCTTCATCATTGTCCAAGTAACAAGAAGTTCCCATTGGTGTAGCCATTTGCTTTGCTCCTTCCATTCCAAACTTCTTGAGCAACTCTTTGCAATATTTTGATTGACTTATGAAGGTCTCATTTCTTGTTTGCTTGATTTGAAGCCCAAGGAAGAAGTTGAGCTCACCCATCATGGACATCTCAAACTCACTTTGCATGATATTAACAAATTCTTTACAAAGAGAGTCATTAGTAGCACCAAATATAATATCATCAACATATATTTGAACAAGTAAAATGTCATGCTTTTTATGTTTGATGAAAAGAGTTGTGTCAACCTTTCCCCTAGAGAAACCATTTTCCAAAAGGAACTTGCTCAACCTTTCATACCAAGCTCTAGGAGCTTGTTTTAAGCCATACAAGGCCTTTTTAAGTTTAAAAACATGGTTGGGCAATTCAAAACTTTCAAAACCGGGAGGTTGATCAACATATACTTCTTCTTGTATGAAACCATTTAAAAAGGCACTTTTGACATCCATTTGAAAGAGTTTGAAATCCATGATGCAAGCATATGCAAGTAACATTCTAATGGCTTCTAGTCTAGCTACGGGAGCATACGTTTCTTCATAATCTATACCTTCTTCTTGATTATAACCCTTAGCTACAAGCCTAGCCTTGTTTCTTATTATTAAGCCCGTTTCATCAAGTTTGTTCCTAAAAACCCATTTGGTGCCAATTATTGGATGATCATTGGGCCTTGGGACTAATTCCCAAACTTGATTCCTCTCAAATTGATTTAATTCATCTTGCATGGCCAAGATCCAATGTTCATCATTAATGGCCTCATTTATGTTTTTAGGTTCAACTTGAGAAACAAAAGCCATATGATTACATGCATCTCTAAGAGAGTTACGAGTGATTACTCCTTTTGATACATCACCTATCACTTTGTCAAGAGGATGATATCTTGATGTTTTCCATTCCTTGGGAAAATCCATGATTTGAGAGTCCTCTTGTCTTGGGGAATCATATGGGCTTTCTTCTTGCTTCTTGACTTCTTCTTCTCGATTACCAAGGTGAGTTCTTGCAAGGATTTCTACAACATCATCAACAAGCTCCTTTCTTGGCTCGTTTGGGTTAGTCTCATCAAATGCAACATGTATGGACTCTTCTATGGTCATAGATCGTTTGTTATAAACCCTAAAGGCCTTACTATGTATAGAATAACCAAGAAATATTCCCTCATCAAATTTTGCATCAAACTTCCCCAAGTTATCCTTTCCATTATTTAAAACAAAACATTTACATTCAAAAACATGAAAATGTGAGACATTTGGTTTCCTTCCTTTGTATAATTCATAGGGGTTTTCTTTAAAATTAGCCTTATTAGAGTCCTATTCATAACATAACAAGCGGTGTTAACCGCATCCGCCCAAAAATACTTAGGAAGGTTGGCCTCATTGAGCATAGTTCTTGCCATTTCTTCTAAAGATCGATTTTTTCTTTCTACAACACCATTTTGTTGTGGTGTTCTAGGGGCTGAAAAATTATGCTCAATGCCATGTTCATCACAAAAAGTTTCAAATTCATGGTTTTCAAATTCACCACCATGATCACTTCTTATGGATGCAATACAAAAACCTTTTTCGTTTTGGATAACTTTAGCAAGCTTTTTGAATGATTGAAAAGCATCATTTTTGTGAGATAAAAACAATGTCCATGTAAACCTAGAAAAATCGTCCACAATCACTAAGGCATAGTAATTCCCACCAAAGCTCATAGTTTTAGAGGGACCAAAAAGATCCATGTGCAAAAGTTGTAGAGGTCTAGAAGTTGAAACCACATTTTTAGCTTTAAAAGAGACCTTTACTTGTTTTCCTTTTGACATGCATCACAAAGTTTGTCTTTTTCAAATTTGAGCTTTGGAAGACCAATTACTAGTTCTTTAGAAACTAATTTGTTTAAGTGATCCATGTGAATGTGAGCAATTCTTCTATGCCATAACCATGAATCATTTTCTCTAGTCATAAAGCAATTAGCATCATTTGAGGAAATGTCATCAAGGCTAATCATATATATGTTATTGACCCTATGACCAACAAACCTAACATGTTTATCATCCTTACTCTCAATTATGCAACAATTTGAATCAAATATAACTCTATTGCCTTTATCACATAATTGACTAATACTAAGCAAATTATGTTTAAGTCCTTCAACAAGCAAAACATTATCAATAGATGATGAAGGAATCTTACCAACTTTGCCAATTCTAAGAATCTTCCCTTTGTTGTTATCACCATATGTGACATGACCATGTTTCTTGAGAGTAAGGGAGGAGAACTTGGACCCATCACCGGTCATGTGCTTGGAGCAACCACTATCAAGATACCAATTTGAGCTCTTGGTCTTCAAGCACACCTACAACACACATTCAAGTTTTAACTTTTGGTACCCAAATTGTCTTGGGTCCTTGTGTGTTAGAGTTAGGCATGGTGCCTTTAGGAACCCAAACCCTTTTTATTCCAACTTTAGTGTTTATATTCTTTCTAACATTGCAAGTGGATGCACTATGCCCTTTCCTACCACAATGAAAACATTTGATAAAGGGGCTACTTGAAGTTTTTGAGGAAACAAAGAAGTTCTTATAAGATTTTTTATGGTTGTTTGGATTAAATCCTAAACCGGCTTTTTGAAAAACACATTTTTGTCTCCCTAACAACATATTCAAGTTGTCTCTTCCAAGGGTGAATTTCACAAGAGTGTTGTTCAAGTCTTCAATTTCTTTTTCAAAAGCTTTACATGATAAACAAGGTAATGATATGGATGCATTATCATGTTAGGAACAAGTCATGCATGATGAATTAGCATCTATGAGTCCTAAGGTCTCATTTTCAATTTTAAGTTCATTTATCTCCTTAGTTAAAGTAGAAACCTTGTTTGTCAATAGGGAGATTGTTTTATTTGAAGACAAAATCATTTTAGTGAGTCTCAAAGATTCATCATGCAATTCTTGAAAGGCATCTTGCAATTCATCATAAGTAGGTGGAGGTTCTAGGTTAGAAGAGGTTACCTCGGTGTCGCTTTCTCCACTTTCTTCTCCTTGAGCCATGAGGCAAAGATGGGCTTCTTCATTTTTCGAGTCGTCGGAAGAACTTAAGTCATTGTCCTCCCAAGCTATGTATGCTCTTCTTCCTTTCTTTTCCTTGGAGGATCTTTTCTCAAACTTCTCCATCTTCTTGAGATATGTAGGACACTCCATTTTCATATGCCCCGGTTTTCCGCATTCGTAGCATTTTGGAGGAGTAGAGGATCCTTCTCCTTTGTGATATGCTTTCTTTTGAGGAAAGGGTGGTCTTCTTTGATGTCCCTTTTTCTTTAGGAATCTTCCAAATTTTCTCACAAGGAGACTACGATTCTCCTCACTTAGTTCAATATTTTCAGCATCCTCTTTACCATCTTCATCATCATCTTCAAGTATGGAAGAGGTGGCTTTGAGTGCAATTCCCTTTTTCTTCTTATCTTGCTCCTCATTTTGACTTAATCGGTTTAGTTCCAACTCATGCTCTTGAAGCTTTCCAAAGAGAGTGGCCAAAGTCATTGTTGCAAGATTTCTTGATTCCGATATTGCCGTCACCTTGGGTTGCCAATTTCTGCTCAAACATCTCAAAACTTTGTTAATAAGATCTTCATTGGCAAAAGTTTTTCCCAATGAAGCAAGATGATTAATTATATGAGTAAAACGTTTTTGCATTTCTTGAATGCTTTCCCCTTGGTTCATTCTAAACAATTCATATTCGTGAGTGAGTGTGTTAATTCTAGTTCTTTTTACCTCACTTGTACCTTCATGAGTTACTTGCAATGTATCCCACATTTCTTGAGCGGTCTTACAATTTGACACCCTAAAGAACTCATCATATCCTAAAGAGGTAGTAATGATATTCTTGGCTCTCAAGTTGTATTGAACCTTTTTCTTGTCATCATCGGTCCATTCATTTCTTGGTGTATTTGTTCTAACACCATCAACTAGACGTGTGGGGATAAAAGGACCATTTTCAATAGCATCCCACACATCAATATCAATAGCTTCAATAAAAATCTTCATTCTTTCTTTTCAATATGCATAACCGTCCCCATTGAAAAAGGGAGGCCTATTTATAGAAGAACTTTCATTAGAAAAATCATTTGAAGCCATCTTTACTCTTGAAGCGGCTAAGCTCTTTATACAAGAGTCTAGCTCTGATGCCACTTGTTACCAAGTGGCTTCAATACTCAAGAGGGGGGGTGAATTGAGTTTGTAAAACAAGTTCGCAATTCTTTCACAAAACACTTGACTATTGATTTTCGTTGAAGCTATTGGCTAATTGAAATGAATGAATTGATAAGAACAATGTATATTGCTTAATAACCAACCAAGAGAGAAGTAATCAAGCAAGAGTATAAGCAATGCACAAATATAAAGAGAAGGGTTTAGAGAATCAAACACAGTGATTTATCCTGGTTCGGCCACCAATCCACTTGTGACCTACGTCCAGTCCTCAAGCAACCACTTGAGATTTCCACTATTTCTCCAAGCTTCAATAGGTGCTTGAATACCTTTACAAACTTAAGCCCTCAACTCCTTAGGATGCCTCACCCTTTACAAATTGGAGGAATACCTCACCCTCTCTCTTATACAGCAATTAAGATCGAATTTGAGAAGCTCTCACTAGAGTAGATGATACAAATTGAAGCTCTAATAATGCTCACAAAGATATCTCAAAGATTGGACAAAAACAGAGCAAGAATGATTTCAGAGTTTGATTCTCGTATGATGTGTTGCTACGATGTTTTTAGGTTCAAGAACAACCCTTAATGATGCCTCAGCAATTGTATTTAAAGCCCATTCATTAAAAGAGCCGTTGGGGGTGGTTAAAGCCAAGCATTAAATGCATTCAATATAGCCGTTGGGCATGTCAGAACCTTGGTAATCGATTACAAGGTTTTGGTAATCGATTACATGGAAAATAGAACGTGTTCTTGGCTTTCTGGGCTTGTGGTAATCGATTACATAGCTTGTGTAATCGATTACACGCCCTCTGACTTCATGGTAATCGATTACAATATTGATGTAATCGATTACATGGCCCTTTTGGTCGTGTTCTTGGCTTTCTGGGAACATGGTAATCGATTACATGACTTGGTGTAATCGATTACACGTTCTCGACTTTCTGGTAATCGATTACAGGGATGGTGTAATCGATTACAAGGCTTCTGTTTGGCTTGTAATCGATTACTAAACCTTGGTAATCGATTACACTATACTTTAAACTCATTTTTCAAGCCTTAAAACAAATTTATATCATTCCTAACTTTAGAAAACATGGATTAAACAAATATAGAACATTATTTGGCATGATCCAAGGTAAAAGAAGTTCTCTTTTAGGAATTGATCTTTGAAAACTATATTGATTCAAATCATTTTTGAAAAACCATTTGAGATATCTTGGGAGCATTTAACATTGATGTACTATAATGCCTATATCTAAACCTCTTGATTTCTTCCTTTGATCTTGGTTTACTCTTTCGCTCTTTGATCTTCATCTTTGTCTTTGTTATCATCAAAAACCATTTGACATGCTTCAAGACACATGCATTCACAAGGGTATCCAAGACAAACTTTTGTGTTGATTTGGAACTTAGATGCTTAGGTGGAAAGGAATTGGATTAAGGATTTATAATAATGGAAGAGAGATAGAACAAAAATTTTGTCACTAAGAGAGGGATTTCGACTATTGAATGGAAAAATAAGCTTGAAAGAGAAATTGAAAACTTAAGATATTTTTTTTATAAAAGGCAAAGGAAAAAGAATTTATTAAATTAGTATAATGTGGATTCCTTGTATGTTCTTTGTGAAAAATATTAGGAAATACTACCTAGAGGAGTCTAGTTAGAAGAATATTCGAACTAAAGTTAATTTCGATATTAATATTTCAAAGTTTCAAAATTAAGCTTAAAAGTGTAATAAAAGTTTTACATGATTGAAAAATAGCAATGATGTCGTATGTAATTTAAGAATGATGATTTCTGAATTACGCGATAAAGATGTATTATGATTGAAAACAACAGCAATGTGTTGGCGGGCTCTTAAACAGGAACCAGAGATGTTAATGACTAGTTTGGCTCATGAGTAGCTTATGTTTATGGAGAATCATGATGTTAATATGTGTGTATGCATTGAGTCATTGATCATGCATTATACTGGCAGTATAAGTTGAGGCTTTTGCCTAGGAGTTGAATTACACCTTAGTGCGGGTACGAATTATGTAATGTGGTTCACTTGTTGAACTTGGAGGCACCAGGGCGCGGGTGTCCCACAAGTGGCCAATTGGTAGCTCCACTAGGCCGTGGTGACTGAGCAACACACCAACAATCTCAACTAGGCACTATTCTATTCACGATCTAGTGTAGACTGTCTTGTATAAGCCATGATGCACAAATTGAGAAATTATAGCACTTAACTTGAGGCTGATGAGATACAGATATGTCTTTTAGATTATTCTCTCTGAAATTGTGTTTAGCTCTATGGAGTAAGAAATTGGTCCATTGTGCATATGCATAGTCTATCTATATATCATTGTGATATTTTATATCTGCTAAATTATCTGATACTTGATGCCATAACCGAAATTGTTGTTTCTTGTATATGAATGATATTACTATTTTTTATTGTTTCTATAATGCCATGTTGGAATTGATTTAGAGGATCTCACCTCTTCATTATATTTGTAACACACTTGTGGGGATGTCACATTTACTACTAAAATAAAATAAAGATAAATAAAATTCTACCCAAGTTGTAAAACATTTGTTACATAGTAATACGGGTTGTAAAAATTTTTCAGTTAAACAGAATATTACGAAATAAAATAACACAGAACATAAAATTAGTAAACTGTCATCACACATAATATACATATATTTTTGTTTTAAGTTATACAAATAATTTACAACCACAAATATTTAAAACTAACACAGTAAACAAAGCAATAAGAAGTTTATATATACAAAACGCAGACGCGCCCAAGTACACATCACAAAATTCTAACCCTCTGAAGGATCACTCTCGGATGAAACTATTGGTGATAAGTATCCAGGATGCCTCGACCCTCTACGGACTCTAGTCCGTGCTGTCGACACGCTGCTAATCTTGTAACAACCCAAAATTTACTTTTCTACTATCAGAATTCATTCTAAAATAATTGTGATTTTCTGGAAATTTTCCTGGAATTTTCTGAGAACGCGGAATATTTTAATATATTTCTCGTTTTACGTGTGTACTGAGTGGAACCGGAGAAATGAGACATTTTCTCCGAGAACCTTGAACTATGGAAACGTCGACGGGGGATCTTACTAAACCCGAGGCTGGACACAGTTTACAAGGTTTCACATTTTTTAAGAAATCTTAACAGATGAAATAATAAAACACTGCGAAAATTTATTTGTCAGATTTGTTAATGCTGACTTCTGCCAACTATAATTACGTCCAATAAATAATAACGCGTAATAAAAATCTTATCGCATTATTCAAAAATTACCTTGTGTCAAACCCCTTTTTAGCCTTATTTTCAAGAAAGAAGAATAAGAGAATTTAGTTAATTAAAACCCCTTGTAGGAAGTTTCTAAGAAGCTTCCTATTTGACACAATTTTCTCTCTCCCTTCTCCACTCTTCTACGGCAGAGGCTATAGGGGAAGCCTAAGTAATTCCTCTCCTCTTCCTAATATTACACTCTCATTTTTCTAAACCCCAAATATCCATTTCTCCATTCCCTCTCTTCTTCTTTTCTTCTCCACCGTGCAACCACTCCTGGAGGCAGTCATCCTTTGCTTGCTTCATCATCAAAGATTCTTGCTTCCTTACATCATTCCAAGTCCTCTTTTGTTGCCATCTTTTGGTTTTTCTTCTTCTTCTTCCATTTTTCTTCCACCATTGAAGCTAAAGCTTGGAGCTTTAAGGTAAAGCCTTCAACTTTCTTCCATTTTTCTTGCTATTTTCGTTTCTCTTGGCCACCTTGGTGACCAAGAACCTATTTTTCATGGTTTGAGTGGACATTGTGGTGATCACTCACATTGGAGTTTTCTTGAAGGGGGAAAATGAAAATCTAGGGCAAGAAGGAGTGGCACATTGTGTTGTCTTCCAAATAGGTAAGAGGGAGATGATCCTCTTCAACTAATCTTGGTAGTAAGGGAATGTCTTGTATGTGTGTTGTTATTGATTTCTGAATCCATGTATAAAGTTCTCTCATTTTTATGTTGTTCTTCATGATAGTGCATTTTGTTGGGTTTGTATGATTTATTGATGCCTCTTGCATGATTTGAAGGTATATTTGAATAACTTGTTAATTAAATATGATAATGATTGGTTTGGTTTGAGTTAAAGGACCTGGAGGACTTTGTTTTCTGCAAGTTTACGCATGGTAATCGATTACACGAGGCTTGTAATCGATTACCAAGCTCTTACGGATACGAAATTGTGATTCTGAAAATCTGGTAATCGATTACGTCTTGTGTGTAATCGATTACAGAGATTCTGTTTAGCTGGTAATCGATTACAAGAGTGGTGTAATCGATTACCAAGCCTCTGATGTCACGAAATGGTGCTTCTGGAAATCACGTAATCGATTACAACTTGTGGGTAATCGATTACGGAAGTTCTGTCCAATTGGTAATCGATTACAGTAATGCTGTGTAATCGATTACCAGGGCCTTGAAATTACGAATCGTGGTTCTGGAAATCACGTAATCGATTACAATGAGATTGTAATCGATTACAGAGATTCTGTTCCTCTGGTAATCGATTACTAGGGTGATGTAATCGATTACCAAGACCAAAAATGAGATTTTTGAGCTGGAAATGATTGAGATTATGGTTCTTTGTCCTTTGTAACTCAAACATAACCTAAAAACCCTAGATTCAAGGATTTTACTTTACTTAATTGTGATAGGAATGTGTATTCATACCGATAGAGAAGAAATGATTTTGAATATGGAATTCTTGGATCCATGACATGGAAATTATGGTGTGTGTGTAATAAGGAATATATATATATATTGATACGGATAATTATTGATGCAAGTGTGATTTCCTATGTGGGTTATACACTTATTGATGTAGTACTCAATGAGATAAGAATGATGATGTGTCATTGAGGCAATATTTTAATAAATGTATTGTTGATATGTCATGTTGGACATTGAATAATGCTTATGTGCCATGGAGGAAAGGCTTATTTGAATGCATCATCGATGAACATACATGATTGGACATTGTGTCGTCATGCATGTGCTGTCCGTTGGACATGGTTAGTAAGGCGATGTATGCCTAGGAGTTTGAATAACACCTATGTGCGGGTGCGAATAGACTAAGCGTAGGTGTCATATGTTGTTGACCCTGGGGGCGTCGCGGTGTGGGTGTCTCACAATAGACAGTGATAGCTCCACTGGGACCGTGGGATAGACCAATGCGACACACCGACGATCCTGCCTGAGACGCTGTCCTATATCGCGATCAACTGTTGAGGTACCATGTATAAGCCATTGTGCAAACAATTTTATGAAAGAGAGCACACTATATTTTAAGGCTACTGAGATACTGGTATTACTCATTGATCATTCACTCCGAAGATATTTATGTCTAGCTCCATGGAGTAGGAACTTTGGTACCCTTGTTGCATTATGAGTTGTCAGTCACATGGTCCATTGAGCATTTATGATTGGATAATGTGTTTACTATTATAACTGTGATATTTGTTTGACTCTTGGTAATACTAATGTTGCTAGCTGGCTATGGATAATGTTAACTATTGACTTTGCTGTTTTACTCTCATTAATTGCTTTCATGTATTATTGTACTTGTATGTATTAACTGTGTCTTATGTGGGCGTTCGACGCCGTTTATTTTCTTGCTGCCTTGTTAGTACTGAAAGCTGGAAATCTCACCTCTTTCGGTAATTTCTTTATTTTATATTTTGGTTGGATCGTGTGCTCTCGAGAAGACGCTCGTGAGGAGGACAAGGAAACCACTGAGTTTCAAGGTTTCTGGCCTTATCTCGACTGAGATCGAAGTTGTTGAGGATGTCATTTCGACTCCGTGGACTTTTTGGCTGCGTGCGGATCAACTTTCTTGGAGGTCTGGACTGCTGGCATATCAACGTGCAGACTGATCGATGTGTGTACCACGGCGATGTGATGGTATCCTTAGCGTGGAGATGTTATGACGCTCCTATTCTGGATTTTCATGCTTTTGTATGGCTGGAGTTCTATATGCCCGTGAGGGACATGTGGGGTGAAATGTATTATATCCCTCGGGAGGATTCCTTTTTGTCTCATGCCGGGCTCCCCGGCCCGGATGTTCCGTCGTCGTCCGATGGATGTCTCGTCGGACGACGAGGACCCTGAGGAGGATCCATCTACGGTTCCTTCTCGATCCAGGCAGTCTTAGGGTTGGTTTTAAATTGATGGCTACTGATGGCTATCCGTTTATTTTGAGGGAGCCTGACGTACTACTAGATTAGTGGGCATATATTTGTATCTCTTGGGGTAGGTACACATTTTGCTTTTGTATATCTTTTTAGAAATGTAATTTAAACAGGCTTGTGCTTCTGGTATAAAGTATATAATTATCCATATTGTGTATGGTCGTATGTTTCATTCCATGTTGATTTCTCATTGACATTTTTGACAAGAAGTTTTATATGAAAGAGAAACTTTTAATTTTAACTCAATCATGCGATATATTTACAAACAGGTGTATATGTACATTAAATGGAAGTTTTAACCAGATTTATGTTAAAAAAAAATGTTCAAACTTTTCGTAATCATTTGTGTGTCGTTTCACTATAGTGCGACGTTCCTTCTTCTTACCCATTATGACTGAAGGAAGAAAAAGGGGCGTTACAAATCTCACTAGACGCATCGAACATACCACCCCAATGACGCCTAAGAGATAGCGGTAGCTCCACATGTAAATATAACATAGTAGAAAAGATAGGCACTCCATCAAACTCTGTACGTATGGTCACATTCAGATGCCCTACGTAAGTCACCGAATCTTTGTCCTCCCACAGTTGCCAGGCTTCTGAGCCTCCATGAAAATCCAACCTCACGAAACCAAAGAATCCTGGTAGCGTCATACTCACACAATCAATCCAATGGGTATGGATGATCGGATTGTTTTTGGTCGTCGAACTAATCCTCGGCTTGTTGCTGTTCCTCTTCCTCAGGGTATACACAATCAAGAGGATGTTCCTCTTCCTCAAACTCTTTTATCATACAATTTAAAATACTGGAACACATACAATAAAGAGGTAAGACAATCTATATCATCGCAAACATAGTAAACAAGAAAACGCCAATACAACAAAATACAAGAGTTTATACAATATAACATACCACAACAGCATATAATATACACAGAAAAAGCATCATATAATGTTACAGATAGATAAAAATATTACCGATAATAATATTATAATGTACAACACATAATCATATGTAATGTGACTCAACCCTACTCCATGGAGCTACAACCACAGACATCAGAGAGAATGACCTGCAAGTTCTATTAGTACCTCAGGCTGTCGAACCAACTATTGCACTGTCTCACATTGTGTCTATAGCCCACTGTCCAAAACATTGTGGTGTAGTATACAGTCTAAACATCGTGTAACTATAGGCATTGTACTAAAATAGTTCTTACAAGATCTCGATTAAGTATAGTGCGTGTCGAGACCACTAGTGTGTTACCAGTTACCATGGCCCAGAGGAGCGACCAACTGTCCACATATGGAATAATCTGCACACTAATGTCTCCAAGTTCACACAAGTTGAACCACACTACGCTTATCACACTGACAACACAGTGTAATTCATCTCGTCAATCAATCGCCAATTCCAAAACGAATCGACTTGACTCTAAAAATATGAACAAGATTATAATTACCAAAATACCCTTCAATCTCAAATAATTACTAAAATACCCTCAAACATCTAACGCAATACGTCCCACTTGACAGTACTGTAATCTCAATCTGTCCGGGTCCACCACATTGGTCCGACAGTAAAACTTACTGTTTTCATCAATCGCGTAGAAATTTTATTGCGTTTTCACAATTTCATCGTTTTTACAAACGTTTTTAAATCGCGTAAATATATTTTACTATTTTTGAAATCGTGTACTATTTTTAAAACGTTTTCTCAATCGCGTAAGATTTTTAAATCGTTTTCTTGTTCGAATTCCTTAAAAATTACTATTAAAATAAACAGAAATAATATTTAATATGTTTTGAACTACATAGAATATTTTCCATACCGTATACAATATATTGGATATCTTTTCTATCTTATTTGTCTGTTTTTAACAAAAATTGACAATATTTTGTTTTGAAAATCTATGATAATGGTTTTCTAAATTTTTCTTTTTTTGTTAAAAATTCTCTTAATTATATTACAACCATCTAATTATACTTTTGAAAACCACTAACGGGCTTCAAAACATAATGTGAGCTCTACGTTAGAAATTTCACAAAAGCTACTGTATTTTCTCCTAAACAGTAAAATCATTAGTTTTAGCTCTTCAAATTTAATCTAATCATTTTTATTTCCTCAAAACTCATTATACTAAAAATCTTTTTGACATTATTACTTAACCTTGATTGAAAATAATTTTAGAAACCAAAAACATTTGACTTGGCATGTTGGCCGAAATCTACAAAATTTTCCATTTGATCTTTAAATTCATTTTTCTTGTTCTAAATTAATTTGTATCTTGTCAATTTACCTAAGTCAATTAAATCACTATTTTAGAAAATTGTTGAGAACATTTTGGTTCTCATTTTATGTTGAGGCCGTGAGCCTTGGATTTGTGTTCTTTAGAACACTCATGCAAACCTTAACATGTTATTCACATCCTACTAATTATTCATGCATTTTCTAACACATACAATATTTTCAAAGCTTGTAAACATGCATATTAATACAAAACACAACTAAGAAAGCTATTACAACAAACACACAAATGAATCCTTATGGATTCTACAATCATAAACAATTTCATTTTCTTATCACCACCCAAGGATGATAAGATTCAAGTCTTCTTCTTACCTTAAATGAAGACAAACTCTTCTCCTCTCCTTCCTATAGATTTCAGTTTCACGCTCCAAGAACCTAGGGATCTTAAACAAAATTGTAAAGAGTTACTACTATAAGAGAAAACTATATACCATGGATCAATCATGGCTTATGACTTTAGAAATAAGATTAGAAATAAAAAAAAAACAAGGATTTTCACCTTCTAGGTAGAATCTCCAAAGTAGTTTTTCAAGCTCAAGATGATGGATTTTGAAAGAACTCTCAACTAGTGATGTTCTTAGAATTGTGTTTAGGTTTAGAAAAGTGAGGTAGATAAAATTTTGGGTGAATGGATGGTTATGTGGGTGGTTTGGCCGAATAGAGCACAAAGAGAGCTTCAATGGAGTTTTGTTTTTGGAAGAGAGAAAAGTGATAGAAAACTTAACAAACCTAACCCTTCTCTCCCCCTTGTAGCCGTGGAGTCACTTGGAGAGGTGTCCACTTTGTTGGCTTCATCCAAACCTTAGAAATGATCAAAGGCTAAGATAAACCGTTGGCCTCCAAGCTTAGCTCTCATTGGTGCATACAAACCTAGTCATGCTTATGACTATGCACTTCTTGGAGCTTCCAAAAGCTCTTGGCCGTGTGGCCTCCTTAGGCAACTAACCAAGTTTGCTTCTCCTTAGTTATTTAGTTACACTTAGGTGAAACAATCTAGTTACTTATCTAACTAGTTAGTTACTTAGGTTAACTTAGTTAACTTGGTACTAATAGATTTTTATTAACTTAGAAACCAACTAGATAGTTAAATAATTTACTATCACTTAGTTACTTAACAAGTCTTCTAAACTAATTTAATTAGGTTTCAAACTAACTAGCTTAGGTTTTCTAGTTATAAACTAACTAGTCCAACCACTTTTGTTGACCTCCTCCTATTGGTTAGAAATTTCAAGCCTACTTCGTTGACTCACTCTTATTGGCTTAGAAATCTCTCTAGCCAAAATCGTTGACTGTTTCTCTAAACGTGGGTCCCACAAAACATTTTTGGGTCCGCTGTCATTTATTTATATTGCCTAATAAAATAATATTATAATAATATAAAATTATTTTATTTCACAAGAAAATCCTAAAAATTAAAAGATTAATAACAAGATTATTCATTAATTGGGTTTAGTAAGATCCCCGAGCTCCGAATAATTAAAATAAGATTTCTCCGGCCCGAAAATTATTATTTTCCTGACCCGGAGCAAATCACACTAAAAGTTCAAATAAAATCACAGACAGTAAAATAAAACTCTGTATCATACAGAAAAACAACAAACAATACAATTCGGGACACAACGGTTATTTATCCTAAAGTTTGGGGTGTTACAACTCTTCCCTACAAACAAAAATTTCGTCCTCGAAATTTGTTATACATCAAAACAAATGAGGATACTGCTCCCTCATTTTATCCTCTAGCTCCCAGGTAGCATCACCTGTCACATCATTCCATATCACCTTCATTAGCTCGATCATCTTCCCTCGAAGCTGCTTCACTTTCTTGTCTTCAATCCTAACAGGAAATGTCTCATACGTCAAGTTATCCTTTAATTGTACCTCGTTTAGCTGTATTACATGCATCGGATCAGGAATATACTTCCTCAACTAAGACACATGAAATACATCATGCAGATTGGATAGAAAAGGCGGCAAAGTAATTTGATATGCTACAGGACCTATTCGACGGATAATTTGATACGGTCCAATGAACTTAAGAGTAAGTTTCTTAGATTTGATAACTCTTCCGACACCAGTCGTAGGAGTCACTCTTAGAAACACATGCCCACCCTCCTCAAACTCAAGAGGTCGTCTTCGCTTATCAGCATAACTCTTCTGTCTGCTTTGCGTCATCTTCATCTTCTCTTGTATCATCTTCACCTTTACTGTAGTCTGTTGAACAAGATCTAGTCCAATAGTCATACTCTCCCCATCTTGATACCAACATAAAGGTGTTCGGCATCGTTGTCCATATAGCGCTTCATAGGGTGTCATCCCTATACTCGAGTGAAAACTATTGTTGTAGGTGAATTCTATCAAAGATAAAAATTCATCCCAACTTCCCCGTTGTTCCAATACACAAGCTCGCAACAAATCTTCCAAAGACTGTATAGTTCTCTCCGTCTGTCCATTAGTCTGCGGATGATAAGCAGAACTCAATCGCAGTTTAGTTCCCATGGCTTCTTGCAAACTTCGCCAGAACCTTGACGTAAACCTCGGATCTCTGTCAGAAACTATACATGTAGGCACTCCATGTAACCTAACAATCTCACTGATATACATCTGGGTTAATCTTTCCATTGAATACTTAACATTGATCGGCAAGAAGTGTGCTGACTTCGTAAGCCTATCAACTATAACCCATATCGAATCATGACCTTTCCTCGTCTTTGGCAATCCAGTAACGAAATCTATGGAGATACTATCCCACTTCCATTCTGGAATAGCTAATGGTTGTAACATACCGACTGGCCTCTGATGTTCTACTTTTGCCTTCTGACAAACCAGACACGACGCCACACGCTCCGCTACATCTCTTTTCATCCTTGGCCACCAAAATAACTTTTTCAAGTCTTGGTACATCTTGGTCATTCCCGGATGCATACTCAAATCACTGGTATGGGCTTCATCCATAATTGCTTTCTTAAGTTCAAGGTCATTAGGTATACAAATCCTTCCCTTGAATCTTAAGATTCCATCTGATCCTTCCTCCACTGTTGCTTTATGACCTTGCTCCAATAATTCCCTTTCGTTTTGCAAAAATGCATCCTCCTCCTGTTTATCTCGAATTATATCAAGTACCTCATTCAAGATCACAACTCTACCTAGACGAATCCTTCCAGTCTCCAATTCCACTGACACCCATGAATCTCTAAACTTGTTAATTAATTCTTCCTCCTTTACCATCATTGTAGAAACACTGATCACTTTTCTACTCAAAGCATCAACTACCACATTTGCTTTTCCTGGATGGTATTGGAGTTGAAAATCATAATCCTTTAAGAATTCCAACCATCGCCTCTGCCTCATATTCAATTCTTTCTAATCAAACAAGTATTTCAAACTCTTGTGATCGCTAAAGACATTGAACATAGCTCCATATAGAAAATGCCTCCACACCTTCAATGCAAAAACCACTACAACTAATTCCAAGTCATGTGTTGGATAATTCCTTTCATAAACCTTCAACTGTCTAGAAGCATAAGCCACTACATTTCGGTTTTGCATCAATACACATCCTAACCCTTGGTAAGAAGCATCACAATACACCTCAAAAGATCTGTTAGGATCTGGTAAAATTAACACTAGTGCAGTTGTCAGCCTCTTCTTCAACTCTTAAAAACTCGCTTCACGTTCCTCCGTCCATTCAAAAGCTTGACTTTTCCTTGTGAGCTGTGTAAGCGGTCCGGCAATCTTAGAAAAACCTTCGATAAACCTCCGGTAATATCCAGCAAGTCCAACAAAACTTCGAACTTCTGTCACTGTTTTAGGCCTTTCCCATTGTAAAACAGTCTCCACCTTTGATGGATCTACTGCAATACCTTCCTTGGAAATCACGTGACCTAAAAATTGAACGTCCTCCAACCAGAACTCACACTTCGCCAACTTCGCATACAGCTTCTTTTCTTTCAGAATCTGAAGGACTAGGCTGAGATGTTCAGCATGCTCTTCTTTGGTCTGAGAATAGATCAGAATGTCATCGATGAAGACAATGACAAATCTATCTAGGTATGGACAAAAAATCCTATTCATATAGTCCATAAAGATGGCAGGAGCATTCGTCACTTCGAATGGCATTACCTGATACTCATAATGTCCATAACGAGTTCGAAAAGCTGTTTTAGGTACATCCTCCACCTTAACATGAATCTGATGATATCCCGATCGTAGATCTATCTTAGAGAAAATAGTTGCTCCCTTTAACTGATCCAGCAAATCATCAATCCTCGGAAGTGGATATTTATTCTTTATAGTCACCTTGCTCAGCTGACGATAATCCACGCAAAGTCGAGAAGTTCCATCCTTCTTCTTGACCAAAAGCACTGGTGCTCCCCATGGTGAAACACTAGGTCGCACAAACTGCTTCTCCAACAGTTCCTATAATTGCTTCTTTAACTCCCCCAACTCCGCTGGAGACATCTGATACGGTGCAATTGAGATAGGACCTGCTCTTGGTACTAAATCAATTGAAAACTCGATCTCCCTCTCCAGTGGCAAACCAGGTACGTCAGCAGGAAAAATCTCCGGAAATTCATTAACGACAGGAATAGTATTCACATCTTTCTCGTTCTTGACCTCTAGAGAAGATAATAACATATATCCCTGTGCTCCATCTCTCAGCAATGAATTGACTTTAACAGCAGTCAAAAATCCAGACTTTTCTTCCTTAGGAAAGACTATAGTTTTGCTTGCACAGTCTATAAGGATATGGTTAGAAGAAAACCAATCCATCCCTAATATTACATCCAACTCAACAAGAGGCAAACAAATCAAGTTGATCGAAAACACACTATCCTTTATAACAACAGGACAATTCAGACATATCTTAGATGTGAGTACAGGTTTAGCAGTTGGTGTAGACACAACCAATTGAAAATTCAGAGAAGATACAGGCAACTTCAATCTTTCCACACAGTCATATACAATAAATGAATGTGTTGCACCAGAATCATATAACACAGTCAGAAGATTACCTTCAATAACTCCTTCCCCTTGAATCAGATCCTCAGACTATGAAACTTCAGTTCCAGTCATAGTGTATACTCGCCTCCCGACCTCACCGAGTAGCATGAACATTTCTCACAAAGAGTTTCCTCTCCATTGAGTACAATCCTTAGCTATATGTCCAAAACGTAATTAAAGCAAATTGTTCCTCTGATTGAGCAATCAGTAGAGATATGGCCTTTCTTTCCGCACTTAAAATATGTTGGTGTAAACGTCACTCTCTGTCCAGCTCTACTACCACTAGCATTTTCCCTAACAGGTGGTCGTTGAGGTTGATTCCCTGGTGGTCTAGAATATGGCTTGCGCTGAAACCGACTGTTGTTAGTGCTACCACCCCTCTGAAACCGTGTTGGTCCAAAATTACGGTTTATGGGGTCCCGTGACGGCTCCAACTCCTCGAGTCGTGCACAAGTATCCACCAACGCATGAAATTGATTCATTCTCAAGGATAATACTCCTCGTTTCAATTCCACTCTCAGCCCTGCCTCAAACTTCCTACATCTCCACACATCATCTTGTCGAGTTTGAGCATAATCTGAGAACTAAGACAAGCTCTCAAATTTAGAAGCATGCTCATTAACCATCATGTTGCCTTAACGCAAACCAAGAAATTCCATCTCCTTGGCATGTCTAGCACTCACAGGAAAATACTTCTCCAAAAACACATCAGAAAATACCTCCCATGTAATTTCTGTTCCTTCAGCCTGCAACAATCGACGGGTTCCTCTCCACCAATGTTCACTGTCTCCTCTCAGCATAAAAGTTGCATACATCACCTTCTTATCATTTGTGCATCTCATTCCTTCAAATATCTTCTCCAAGTCTTGTATCCATTGACTTGCCTTCTCAGGGTCAATCTTGCCTCTAAACTGCGGCGGATTATTACGCCTAAATTCAGATAAATTTAGGGCATCAGTAGTAGCATCTTGCTGTTGAGCTGCTCTCTGATTCTGCTGAGTAATTACTTCAGCCATTCTCTGCATAGCCTCAGCAGCTGCAATCATTGGATCCACAGCACGATTCGCATTTGCACATGCTCCTCTTCCGCCAAACATCTTCTTTCTTCAATCATAACAAAGCAAAGTCAGATACATCCTTTCGGAAGTAAATCACAGAGAATCACACAACACAAGCAAAAATAGACCCAACCACAACCCCAAAAGACTCTAACTTGGGCTCTGATACCAACTAATGTAACACCCTTGTGGGGATGTCACATTTACTACTAAAATAAAATAAAGATAAATAAAATTCTACCCAAGTTGTAAAACATTTGTTACATAGTAATACGGGTTGTAAAATTTTTCTGGTTAAACAGAATATTACGAAATAAAATAACACAGAACATAAAATTAGTAAACTGTCATCACACATAATATACATATATTTTTGTTTTAAGTTATACAAATAATTTACAACTACAAATATTTAAAACTAACACAGCAAACAAAGCATTAAGAAGTTTATATATACAAAATGCAGACGCGCCCAAGTACACATCACAGAATTCTAACCCTCTGAAGGATCACTCTCGGATGAAACTTCAGGTGATAAGTATCCAGGATGCCTTGACCCTCTACAGACTCTAGTTTGTGCTATCGACGCGCTACTAATCTCACTAGGTGCATCGAACATACCACCCCAATGACGCCTAAGAGATAGCGGTAGCTGTAACACCTTCCCTAGGGTATCACATGTCAGACTCCCGACTCATAATCTGAAAAGAAATTCGCACAAAGTTTGAGTTATAAAAAGTGGGTTTTAAAATTTCTTCTTTACTGAAACATAAATTTACTGAAAATATTAGGTAATATTGAAAATCATATTTCAACTATTCATTATGCAATATTGACACCAATTAATATTTCACAATTTAAAGAGGAATATAAAACTAACAGACTCTTTTTTTTTAACAGTAGCAAACCCCATGAGGGGTCCTACTTAATAGCACAGTACAACACTAACGTTAAAACTTAACATACTTATTCTCATTGTGTATCCATCTTGTTGCATCGACATCCGTTCTACATCCTTCTTCGTCAACACTACACGTGACTTCGAGTCCTGAATGTCCACTCCTTATTGTTGTCACCAATCTCAGAGTATCCATCACCCGTTATGTCTAAGACAACTCATTCTTTCTACTGTTTAATTTAAACAATACAGACACAGCAAGATAACATAACAAAGAGGTGAGATCACCTACGCTAATACCAACATGGCAGCACAGAGATAACACAAACAACATATCATATAGATATATCATACCAAAATTCTAACAATTCAACATTAATCAACTATCATCATCATACCATAATCACAATAATGTCATCAACATGATTATCATCATCATCATCCAAGTATACAAAACAATTGTCATAGCCAATATTCCTCAATTAATATATCACACAGATATAAATGTTCAGATTATGCATGTACACAAGACTCGATTTCCTACTCCATGGAGCTAAACTCAGGTCGGAGAAATGATCGAAAAGATCTACCGATACCACGTGCCTCAGACCACGTGCTTTAATTCTCATTTCAATTTTTACACATCTAGCACATACACGACAGTCTTTATCAGATCTTGATTAAGAATAATATCTCGGTCAGGATCATCGGTGTGTTGCATCGATCTAACCTACGGGAAGAAGCGCGACCAACCACCCGTGTAAGCAACCCGCACCCCGATGCCCCCAAGGTCAACAAGTGACCTACACTACGCATATCGCACCCACTCAAGAGGTGTGTTTCTCCTAGGCAATCATCCATATCTAGTCATCATCGGACCATTCCAATGCATGTATAATGCACCAAATCCAATCACAGACAAATATGTCATTTTCTCACAAACAGTGTATGGACACTGGTTCAACAGTAATCATACTGTATTTTCAACAGCGAAAATCATGTTATCACGTTTTCATAGTTGTAAAACACTTTTATCATATTTTAACAATCGCGTAACATTTTTGTTACATTTTCACAATCCAAAAACGTTTCTGTTATGTTTTCACAATACCATAACACTTCTTTTATATTTTCACCATACTGTAACACTTTTGTTACGTTTTTTTAAAATTCTAAAACATTTTTATTACGTTTTTACAATACTGTAACACTACTGTTACGTTTACAAAATTTTGTAACATTTCTGTTACGTTTTCAAAATGTTGCAACTCTTCTGTTGCACGTTTAAACTACGTACTAATTTTTAACGTTTTTTCAATCGCGTAAAAAAAATATACGTTTCTCAAATCGCATAGTATTTTTCCACTGTTTCAAAGTCGCGTAACTTAAAAATCATTCTTTTACGTTACGTAAATCATTTTCTATCATTCTCAAAATATTTAAAACACTTTCCAAATCTCATAACAATTTTCCCCCATTTTCACAATCGCATAAAAATATTCTATCGTTATTCAACCACGTAGTGATTTATCAACAGTAGTTCAAATCACGTAAAATATTTAAACGTAAATTCAAATCGCGTATAAACATTTCAACGTATTTAAAATCACATAGAAGTATTTTTTCATATCACGTAACTTAAAAATCACGTTTTTAAGATAATGTAAATAATTTTTCACCACAATTTCATTACGTAAAATATTTCTTGACCTTTAAAAATTTCTTTTTAACTTTTCTCAAAATAATATAACTTTATACTTCATTTAATATATTTTCTTACTCAAGAAAATATTTTTTCACAGTTCTTTACTCAAGAAATTCTTTTTCAAAATATAATTCACAAAATCACTTTTCCATTGATGTAAATCAACATTTCAAAACTTAACATTTTCTAACGTATTTCAAAACTTGAAAATAAGTTATACGTTAATAAATTTTCAAAACACCATTATATTCTTCATTTTTCCCAAATCAATTCTAAAATCAATTCTCTTCAAAACAAATTAAGATTCAAACCCTTGCAACTTTTCTTTTTCATTTTCATATGAAAGTTCATTTCTCAAGTGATAAAATACTTTGGTTTCCCTTTCCAAAATCCTTATACTAAAACATTTTGTTCAAACATTTTGTTTCCACTTTAAAATTGCTTTGTTTCATAAAAACCAAAATTATTCCAACCTCCAAAAAATCATAGAGTCTTTGGCCATTGAAGCCATCAAATATTTTTCTTCTAAATTGATATGGTTTTACACAAACAAAGCCATTAAAATTTTGTTTTCAAAACCGTGTGATTCATGGTCATAAAAACCAAACCCATTTGTTCAAATTCATTTTTACTTTCTTTACAAATCCTTTTTCACTTTCTTTGCAAATCTTTTTTCACTTTCTTTGCAAATCCTTAAAATCAACATTTGTTCGTTTCATTTAAAACTCATATTTAGAAAAACACTTAGCATCTTTTTACACAAAATAAATCAATAAAAATTCCTCCAAAAATCATATTCTTGTTCTCTTGAAAAACAAATCCTTTGTTTATTTTTCATACTCTTCAAATCATCCATTTTCATCTTTCATGAAAATATTAATTTGTGAACACCTATTTTGAGGTGTCTTGTTTCAAAATCCACTATGTTCTAAGTACTCAAAAATCAATTCTTTTGTTCTTGAAAATTTTCAACATGAACCCTAATCAAGGGCATCAAAACCGTAGCTCTTCCTTGGCTATTGGAGCCAAAAATCAATTTCCTTTCCACCATCAAGTCATGCCATATACATATATATTTCATCATAAATAATATAAGCATACCATCAAAGCCATAAAAGCATGTATAGCATATCAAGCATATCATCAAAGCTATAAAATCATGCAAAGCATATCAAGCATAGAAAATTAATCAAAGCTCATAAACACCCACAAATTAATTACATGACCATGGATATGAATCCTCACATGGATTCCACATCCATCAAATAAAATACCATCTCTCACCACCATGCTTGGTTGGTGAGATGAATCTCCCTCTTACCTCTTGAAGATCCTCCAAAGCTTCTTGATTTGTTTCTTTTTCCAAGTCCTTCATCACCAAGGGCTTCTCAAATACAAAACAAAACACAAGTTAATTAACATATCAAGCTTGATTAAGAGGAACCATGGATCAAACATGGTTTAGATCATGAAAAAGAAGAGAAGAAATGAAGTCTTCTTACACTTCACCATAAATACCTCATAACTTTGATCTTGAAGAAAGTCCATGAAGATGAATGATTTAGAGAAAGTCTTCAACATGAAAGTTGCTTAGAACATCATGTAGATTCAAGATCTATGGTTGGATGAATTAAAAAGAGATTGGATGGTGATTTTAGGGTAGATAACCAAATGGTTTCTCTTGAAGCACAAAGATGAAATTTTTGATTTTTGATAGAAACTTGAAGCTTGGATTTGAAGCTCAAGATGAATGATTTTGGAAAAACTCATAACTAGAGATGTTCTTAGAATGATGTTTAGGTTTAGAAAATCAAGTTGGATGAAATTTTTGAGTGATGGAAGCCATATCAATGGTGCTTGGCCGAAACTAGTACATAGGAAGATGGAGAGAAAATATTTGATGAAGTCTTAGCTTTTTGGAGGAGACAAGGATGCATTATGATGACAAATGAATGAAATACTTTTTGGCCTCCTCCTATGCATTGTCGTAGAGTGAAGAGAGAAAATATTGAATTATTTGAGCAATTATTTGGTATTAACTCATTTGAGGGAAAAGGTGATAAAGTGAGATAGCAAATGAATGAAATGATGTTGGTCCCCCTTTTTCCTTGCATTGCCGTGGAGAGTGAGTGAGAAATGAGTGAATTATAGAATGTTATTCAAAGACACCAATATTGAATATGTCTTTGTTGTGTAATACAAATAATAGAACATGAATTAATTGAATCAAATTGGCCCCCTTTTTCTTTGCATGACCGTAGGTGTTTCTTCAAAAAGGTGGCCATTTTTTTTGTTGACTTGTCTTACTTTGTTTTACTTGAATTGCATTCTAATATTACCAAGTGAATTGCTTGTTAGAGCAATTTTGCTCTTCCTTCACCGTAGAAACATGTTTTTATTTAATGACTTGTTTCCTAAGGATGCAAACAAAGAAATCATATTCAAGGATGATGTAATATTGACCATGACATGTAATAATGGGTATAAAGTTTTGTTTCTTTGTCTTCTAAACAATCCAAAACCATCACCTTCCATGCATGCTTCTCCTTGAACATTCAATAAATGACCATAATAATTAGCCACCATTTGGAGCATTTCTAGCCATTGATTAATTCAATGGTTAGGATTTAGGTAGATTTTTAATTTTAGAAGACTAAATCTAGGCCATTGGATTTTTCTCCTTTAAATTCTAGCCCTTAGATGTGTCTCCAAAATTAAGGGTCAAGATTACTCCTTCTTACTTTTAATCCAAGGGTCATAATTAGTCTTTGCTACTTTTTAAGACTAAATCTCCACCATTGATTAAATTTACATCCAATGGTCATAAATGGTCCTTGTTACTTTACAAGACCAATTCTCCACCCTTGATTAATTCTTCATCCAATGGTCATAAATGGTCTTTGTCACTTTTCAAGACCAATTCTACACCTTTGATTACATCTATGGTTGATATCAAAGTTCTTCAACCAAGCATTCTCACACCATTGATTAAATCAATGGTTATTATCCAAGGCTTCTTTATTAAGTTTGTTTCTTAACCTTTGATTAAATCAATGGTTAATATTCAAACTAAGTATTCTCATCCAAGGGTATAAATCAAGTCAAGCTTTCTTTGTTGACTACGCAGTATAATATTTATTCTTGTATCCCACAAATAATATTTTTACTGTATTTTTATCATCCGATAATTAAATACAGTATAAAATACAGTACAAGAAATTTTCTAAAACTGTTTTCAGATTCAGGTTTAGTAAGATCTCCTGTCTCCATCTAAATAGTACAAATTTTTCTATGCGTAGAAAAATTTTTCACTTGTGGGACCCACCTGGGCCCACGTATGGCCACCTGGGCCCACATACAGGAAAAATTTCAAAATCATCCATAAAATCACAAAAATTATAAAATGCACAAATATCAAATCAGATTACGTAATATAATTACCTAACGGTAAAAATTAAATTACGCAAAGTTTTTCCCGGCCCGAAAATTTTTATTTTCCTGACGCGGAGTAAATCACTCAAAACAATCAAATACGCTGACGGAATAAACAAAATAATTTTACAGTACACAGAAATTACTAAACAAAAAAATTCTATTAACTGTCAAAATTACTGTTTAAGAGATACTGAAATTTGGGGTGTTACAGTAGCTCCATATGTAAACATAACATAGTAGAAAAGATAGGCACTCCATCAGACTCTGTACGTATGGTCACAGTCAGACGCCCTACGTAAGTCACCGAATCTCTGTCCTCCCGCAGTCGCCAGGCTTCTGAGCCTCCATGAAAATCCAACCTCACGAAACCAAAGAATCCTGGTAGCGTCATACTCACACAATCAATCCAATGGGTATGGATGATCGGATGGTTCTTGGTCATCGAACTGATCCTCGGCTTGTTGCTGTTCCTCTTCCTCAGGGTATACACAATCAAGAGGCTGTTCCTCTTCCTCAAACTCTTTTATCATACAATTTAAAATACAGGAACACATACATTAAAGAGGTAAGACAATCTATATCATCACAAACATGGTAAACAAGAAAACGCCAATACAACAAAATACAATAATTTATACAATATAACATACCACAACAGCATATAATATACACAGAAACAACATCATATAATGTTACAGATAGATAAAAATATTACAGATAATAATATTATAATGTCCAACACATAATCATATGTAATGTGACTCAATCCTACTCCATAGAGCTACAACCACAAGCATCAGAGAGAATGACCTGCAAGTTCTATTAGTACCTCAGGCTGCCCAACCAACTATTGCACTGTCTCACATTGTGTCTATAGCCCACTGTGCAAAACATCGTGATGTAATACACAGTCTAAACATCGTGTAACTATAGGCATTGTACTAAAATAGTTCTTACAAGATCTCAATTAAGTATAGTGCGTGTCGAGACCACTAGTGTGTTACCAGTTACCACGGCCCAGAGGAGCGACCAACTGTCCACATATGGAATAATCCGCACACTAATGTCTCCAAGTTCACACAAGTTGAACCACACTACGCTTATCACACTGACAACACAGTGTAATTCATCTCATCAATCAATCGCCAATTCCAAAACGAATCGACTTGACTCTAAAAATATGAACAAGATTATAATTACCAAAATACCCTTTAATCTCAAATAATTACTAAAACGTCCTCAAACATCTAACGCAGTACGTCCCACTTGACAGTACTGTGTTCTCAATCTGTCCGGCTCCACCACTTTGGGCCGACAGTAAAACTTACTGTTTTCGTCAATCGCGTTTTCACAATTTCATCGTTTTTACAAATGGTTTAAATCGCGCAAATATATTTTACTATTTTTGAAATCGCGTACTGTTTTTAAAACGTTTTCTCAGTCGCGTAAGATTTTTAAATCATTTTCTTGTTTGAATTCCTTAAAAATTACTATTAAAATAAACAGAAATAATATTTAATACGTTTTGAACGACGTAGAATACTTTCCATACCATATACAATATATTGGATATCTTTTCTATCTTATTTGTCTGTTTTTAACAAAAATTGACAGTATTTTGTTTTGAAAATCTATGATAATGGTTTTCTAAATTTTTCTTTTTTTTGTTAAAAATTCTCTTAATTATATTACAACCATCTAATTATACTTTTGAAAACCACTAACGGGCTTCAAAACATAATGTGAGCTCTACGTTAGAAATTTCACAAAAGCTACTGTATTTTCTCCTAAACAGTAAAATCATTAGTTTTAGCTCTTCAAATTTAATCTAATCATTTTTATTTCCTCAAAACTCATTATACTAAAAATCTTTTTGACATTATTACTTAACCTTGATTGAAAATAATTTTAGAAACCAAAAACATTTGACTTGGCATTGTTGGCCAAAATCTACAAAATTTTCCATTTGATCTTTAAATTCATTTTTCTTGTTCTAAATTAATTTGTATCTTGTCAATTTACCTAAGTCAATTAAATCACTCTTTTAGAAAATTGTTGAGAACATTTTGGTTCTCATTTTATGTTGAGGCCGTGAGCCTTGGATTTGTGTTCTTTGGAACACTCATGCAAACCTTAACATGTTATTCACATCCTACTAATTATTCATGCATTTTCTAACACATACAATATTTTCAAAGCTTGTAAACATGCATATTAATACAAAACACAACTAAGAAAGCTATTACAACAAACACACAAATGAATCCTTATGGATTCTACAATCATAAACAATTCCATTTTCTTATCACCACCCAAGGATGATAAGATTCAAGTCTTCCTCTTACCTTAAATGAAGACAAACTCTTCTCCTCTCCTTCCTATAGATTTCGGTTTCACGCTCCAAGAACCTAGGGATCTTAAACAAAATTTTAAAGAGTTACTACTATAAGAGAAAACTATATACCATGGATCAATCATGGCTTATGACTTTAGAAATAAGATTAGAAATAAAAAAAAACAAGGATTTTCACCTTCTAGGTAGAATCTCCAAAGTAGTTTTTCAAGCTCAAGATGATGGATTTTGAAAGAACTCTCAACTAGAGATGTTCTTAGAATTGTGTTTAGGTTTAGAAAAGTGAGGTAGATAAAATTTTGGGTGAATGGATGGTTATGTGGGTGGTTTGGCCGAATAGAGCACAAAGAGAGCTTCAATGGAGTTTTGTTTTTGCAAGAGAGAAAAGTGATAGAAAACTTAACAAACCTAACCCTTCTCTCCCCCTTGTAGCCGTGGAGTCACTTGGAGAGGTGTCCACTTTGTTGGCTTCATCCAAACCTTAGAAATGATCAAAGGCTAAGATAAACCCTTGGCCTCCAAGCTTAGCTCTCATTGGTGTATACAAACCTAGTCATGCTTATGACTATGCACTTCTTGGAGCTTCCAAAAGCTCTTGGCCGTGTGGCCTCCTTAGGCAACTAACCAAGTTTGCTTCTCCTTAGTTATTTAGTTACACTTAGGTGAAACAATCTAGTTACTTATCTAACTAGTTAGTTACTTAGGTTAACTTAGTTAACTTGGTACTAATAGATTTTTATTAACTTAGAAACCAACTAGATAGTTAATTAATTTACTATCACTTAGTTACTTAACAAGTCTTCTAAACTAATTTAATTAGGTTTCAAACTAACTAGCTTAGGTTTTCTAGTTATAAACTAACTAGTCTAACCACTTTTGTTGACCTCCTCCTATTGGTTAGAAATTTCAAGCCTACTTCGTTGACTCACTCTTATTGGCTTAGAAATCTCTCTAGCCAAAATCGTTGACTGTTTCTCTAAACGTGGGTCCCGCAAAACATTTTCGGGTCCGCTGTCATTTATTTATACTGCCTAATAAAATAATATTATAATAATATAAAATTATTTTATTTCACAGTAAAATCCTAAAAATTAAAAGATTAATAACAGTATCATTCAGAATTGGGTTTAGTAAGATCCCCCAACTCCGAATAATTAAAATAAGATTTCCCCGGCCCGGAAATTATTATTTTCCTGACCCGGAGCAAATCACACTAAAAGTTCAAATAAAATCACAGACAATAAAATAAAACTCTGTAACATACAGAAAAACAACAAACAGTACAATTCGGGACACAACGGTCATTTATCCTAAAGTTTGGGGTGTTACAATATTGTTCTATTTTATGTTTATATTTGATAAAGATTGAGAGGAAGACGAAGAAAGATCACATCTTTTCTATTGTGTTGATTTTCTATGATGGCAGGGAGAAGAGATTTTGTTGGTTTTGTCAGAGTTCAGTTTCATAGTGGTACGGATGCTTGGCATATAGATTAGGATACTAAGCGTGTTAGATATACAGGGGATGTGACTGTATCTATACGTAGGACCTGCGATGGGGATCCTATCTTCTCTCTTGACGTCTTGGTATGTTTGGAGTTTGTTATGCCGATTAGGGAGTTGTAGGGTGATTTGCATTACACCCCTAGGGAGGATCAGGACTTTGTGGTGTCATCTGCTAGGACATCTACCCGTGAGACCTTGCCCCTCTTCGGATCTCTATCTTCTAAGGAGGATTCAATAGAGGACCCTACTCCTTAGGCATATGGACTTGGGCTAGTTTGTGTTTTGTTAAGCAATTAGTATATATGTCTTTTGAGTACAAACTTTATGTATTTTGAGCGAACTGTGATCTATGTCCCTTATGTATATATTCTTTTGATGTACAATATTTTGTAATTACATCCTGTGTTGTTTATGCCTTGTTTAAGTTTATGTTTTTGAGAAATAAAATTTGAAATTTGTATTTTACTATATTAAACCTTTTACACGTTTTGTTAAGTCTAGGAGTTTTAGTCGTAAATGTGATACCATAGGGAGGGTGTCACACTTAACATGTCACTTCAGTTTTGTGACAAACTGAGTCAGTTTAGGCACTTTGCTGCAACACAGAAGTTGAAAAGTAGCTTAAAATGACTCAAATAGTAGCATAAATTGCTAAGTTGAGGGAAACATGTATGGATAACTTGTTTCTAGGCACAAATGAGTAAGGTTCAGTTAAAATTTGAGAGCAATCAGAGTTCATTTGGGTTTTTTAAGCATACTGGTTATAATTTTAATGTCGGATTGAACCCTAGCAGATATGGAAAAATAGAATAAAAGTGAAACAACAATTTAGATGAATCCTAGTATTTATTCTAAAGTTGTTGGAAGCTGGAAAACTTGAATTAGCATAATTCAAATGTCCTTAGCAAATATAAGTTCCAGTATAGAAACTTAAGTCCTTTTCTCCTATTTTCCCTTTTGTCCCCAAGCCCCAGCAAAAAAGTGAAAAAGAAGAAACATATGGGGAAAGGGGAAAAAGAATAGAAAGAAAGGAGGGGAAGAGGAAGATAAGAAAGACCCAAGGGAAGATCCAAGATCAAGAGGAATATAAAGAGACTCCAAGGTGTAGGTCATCACTACAAGGCAAGGGATTTCTATTCTTTTTCCCTCTTTGTTCTTTTGAATGGGGTTAGGGTTTTTGAATGGAAAAAGGGATTTGGAGAGCCAAATCCAAGTTCTTAGCTTGATTCTTGATACTAAGGATTAAGTTAGGTTAGCTTTAGCTCAATGAGTATTAGATGGTCATTTATGGCTCAACCCAAACCATGTTGGTTCATAGATGAGAATTAGTAAATGGTTGGGGTTAGTGTGATTTGGAACCTAAATCTATGCCCTAGTGAATCAATAGGTTGTATTAGAGTTGCAACAAGTTTAAGGGCATGGATTGGTGTTAGAAATCACAAGAAAACTGATTATGACTGAGTGGAAGATGATTTCGGCCAAAGGAATCAGTGACTCGGTTCTACAGAATTTTCTGCAGAATTGGTCACGCCTAGGCGCAGCTTTTTCATGCCTAAGCATAGACTGATACATTTTCAGTCCAGGCGAGATAGAGTGTCACACCTAGGCATGGTAATTCCAAGCCTAAGCGTGAGATAGCCATGCCTAGGCGTGGGAGGTTTATGCATAGGCGTGAGACAAGGTAGCATCCTGACAGCTTGTATTGTTTGTAGTAAAACTTGAGTTACAGACATCATATTGACCTGATTCTAGTGGCATTAGAAAGCTAAGACATAAGGCTTAATATGGTCAAAATTTCAGAATTTTAAAGCAAGCCAATCAGTACCAGTTTTTGTTTGAATCCGAGGCAGATTCTGTAGAAAAGGCATTCTGGTAGCTAGTAAACCGGATTGCATAAATTATTGCTCTGATGTTGTATTGACATGAGACTAGTGGCATTTTGAAGCTAAGATGTAAGGCTTCTTGCTTGTAAAATTTTAGAATTTTACCACTTTTAGTTTGTTCCCAATTTCAGTTTAAAGTCAGGTCAGATTCTAGAAAAATAGTGAGTGAACTGTTTTAGCTTCTACAAAATGTCACATAACTTTGGCTACACTTAGCCTAATGAGATGAGGTTTTTGGCATTTGAAAGATATGACAGAAAGCTATTTTTCCATGAAGTTTTAGAATTTTAGAAGTTATTATGCACATTTGGAGCAATCTTGAAAATCAACCATTTTAGGCAAGATTTGACATACTTTAGGGATGATTTGAGCTCGATGAACACTAGTAACTCCTTTAATAGTTAAAGTTGAGTTAAATATGCAAGTTCTTCAGTAAATACTCTATTCTCTCAATAAGTTGAGTTGAAATAGGGTACAACAAGAGTTGGTTCATTTGTTTTTAAGGTTGAACCATAGAAAAAGTCGGTTCCCTTACTTATGAAGTTGAACCATAATACAAATACTCTATTCTCTCATTAAGTTAGGATTGAGTAGAGTGTTTAGCAAGATTGGCTCCCGTATGCATTAAGGTTGAACCCTAGTAAATTGGCTCCCTTATGCATTTAGGTTAAACCCTAGTGAATTAGCTCCCTTATGCAATATGGTTGAACCCTAGTAAATTGGCTCCCTTATGCATTAAGGTTAAACCCTAGTGAATTAGCTCCCTTATGCATTAAGGTTGAACCCTAGTGAATTGGCTCCCTTATGCAATATGGTTGATCCAAAATTTATCACAATTCCTACCAAAGAGAGCAAGGCAAAACCCTTGACCTGGAAAATGAGTGAGATAAATACTTTGCTAAAGGTGAAGTTGTGATGAGTTATATCCTATGCTAGGCTATTGATAAGTTTGTCTTATGCTAGGCTATGGGTAAGTTATGTCCTATGCTAGGTGATGGCTGAGCTATATTCTATGTTAGGTTATGAATGATTTATATCCTGTGCTAGGCTATGGATGAGTTATGTCATATGCTAGGCTATGGATGAGTTATGTCCTATGCTATGCTAAGGATTGTTATACATGACAACCATCACCTAAGAGGGGAGTGAATTGGGTGATTACAAATTTTCAAAGCAACTTTGAGAAATTATGCATTTTGATATTTTCAATCATGACATGCAGCGGAATAAGTCTAACAAAGATATAACTATTATAGATTACTCAAATACAACTTGGGTTATAGGATAAATCAAGCAAATAAGCTAGATATCAAGTTCTTAAAATCAAAACATCAAGATGACAAGATATGCAATAAATATATATGTTGCACCAAATATTGAAATTAAAGAGTGTAGAGAAGAGAGAATCAAACTCAAGAATTTATCCTAGTTCAGCCACCAACCACTTGTGGCCTACATCCAGTCCCCAAGCTTAACTTGAGATTTTCTTCACTATTTCCTAAACTTAACGGGTGCTAGGAAAACCTTTGTACAAATAAGAGCATTCTTTACACCTTGGGATACCTCACCCTTGTGCTAGAGCCTCCAACTCTTCAAGCTTCACACGTGCTTGAAAAAATTCTTACACAATAGAGCACTTACCACACCTTTAGAATACCTCACCCTTTTTGTTTGAGTCTTAGTATAAGGGACACCTCACCCTTTTCTCTCTTGAGGGATACCTCACCCTCTTACAATGATTTCAAGATGAAAAGAGATTATAGACTCTCACAAGAGTAGATATATAACTTGAAGAATAAAGGAATGAAGGGTCTTGCAATAAAGAGCTCAAAATATGATTTTGATGATTCAAGGATCAAATCAAGTGTCCTAGAGGTTCTTAAAGATATAAATGCCTCAATATACACTTATTTATAGAGCCTAAATGATAAAATAGTCGTTAGTAGTGTTTAGAAATGATTTTTTTATGAAAACTAGCCGTTTATAGTAGTTAGGAACGCTTCTGGGCACTTAGTAATCAATTACATGGATTTTGTAATCGATTACATGGCCTCTACCAGAGTTATAATCGATTACAGGATTTGTGTAATTGATTCCTATAATCGATTACATCGCCTTTGGTTTTGAAAACTGACTTTAAAAGATCATAACTTCTTCATTTCTTATCCGATTAAAGCAAATGACCACTCATTAGAAAGATCTTTGAGTCTATTTTCAAATTAAATATTTCTTAGCAAAACTAAAAGTATTTTGAAAGTTATGATTAAAAGAGTGACCAAAGGTCAACTTTTCAAAACTTAAACTTGACTATTTTTCATAGTTTAAAGCAAATGGTCATAACTTCTTCATTTCTTATCCGTTTAAAGGATATGACCACTCATTGGAAAGATATTTGAGTCTATTTTCATATGAAAGAAGTTTCATAACAAAACTCATAGTATTTTGAAAGCTATGATCAAAAGAGTAACCAAAGGTCAACTTTTCAAAACTCAAACTTGATATTTTTCATAGTTTTTAACTACCACAATGACTAGCTTTTCAAAATGTGTTTCTTGGGCATTTTAGCATGTAAGAACCATGTGTAAAGATTTAAAAACATATTTAAGTTCTTTTCTTGTAAAACTTCTACCTTTACATAGGAGAAAGCATAAAAGGAAAATATACCAATTCTAGTCCTTAGGCTTCTTGATGTAATCCAAGCTTCCAAAAATTTCTTCTCTTCAAATCTTGCAAATACTTAGAACATCTTATCATTCTCATTCTTCTTGAGATGAGCATAATTGTGATCTTTTACTTTCTTATTGCGATGCTCACTCTTGGTACTTGGACTATCCTACAAAGTATTAATCACTTAAAACAAACATAGTTAGTCCAAATTCATAATTCAAAAATGCATGATTCATAAAAGTATAACTTTAGTTAGTCTAACATGCATATAAGACTTTCATAGACACATCCCAATAAGACATTTATCAATTACTAATAGATATGCTCTATATAGGATGCAACAAAGAACACTTTGCACATTTTCATTTAAATAGAGCCAAATTCAATATTAATTCATTGTAACTCATATAAAGCATTATTGGATATATTATATAAAGAATGCTACACATATCTCATTGCATGATTATTAAGTGAAATATAACTAGATAAAATACATAATCATGCATGATACAATATGATCTATTAAGCACATCTATGTAACATAAGCATTGTTCCTTTTGTCTTGTATTTGTCATCATCAAAACTTAACATATTAAACCATTGGGGCAAACTTATTTCTACAAGGATGAGAGATAGGATGTTGTGAAAGTAGTACATGGAATAGTCCACTCATCATCAGATAGGATGTTGTGGAAATATTACATGGAACAATCCACTCATCATCAGATTTGTGTGATGAAACAGTCCACACATTACCAGGTAGTCTAAGGACTATTTAGCCTATTCTACATAGATAAGTACAAAGGAATGTGATTCCTAAGAATAGCTAAGTTATGTGTTTGAATTTAGTATTGGATTATAAGATTGCTAGGTGAATATTTATATAGAGTCAGAATGTGAATATCCTAGTGGTAGTGAGTATAGTCTCGTTTACCCATGGCAATCATTAATCCTAAGTTAGCATGGTTATTCATTGATACTGATAATTGTTCAGTACTTTTATCATGTTATTGATTAACCAAAATAAAGAAGTTAATGTAGTATGCCTACTTTAATAGTAAAGATGAGGCATGAGAAGACTTTTGATATTTTACAATTATGTAGGCACTTGTTTAATATCGATAGCAAGACATGAATTATAGTTTGTAAATGTACCTTTGTGCATATTTATAGTAGTGTCATGAGATATACGTGTATTACTGAGAATTTTATGTTCTCACCCCTTTATGTTTCATAGTTAGCAGGTCAAGGCCCTATAAAAGAGTAAGAAGATGAAGATAACAGAAGAAATAAATTAGTTTAGTTTTAATATATTCAGTTCAAAGCTTATGTAATTATTTATATTTGCTTTGAGGATGTAAAAAGTTATATATAAGTATGACTTTTAGTTATGGCTCTCCATAATTAGTTATTTAAATGTTATGGATTAGTTGATGATTAAGTTAGAAGTAGTAAGACTGATACTACTTATCCAGGTATATGTTCGATATACTAGGTGCCAGTATTAGACTATTATATTATGGTATCAGAACAATTCATCTTATGACCTGGGGTATGGACTGACTAAGCTTAGGCCAGTTTAGTGTTTTTTTGCTAAGTGTTATGCATTTCTTGTCACATATGTGAGATGTGTTGATAGAATTGCATGATAGGCCTTAGGTTTGAGTGTTAATGGTTACTGTCACACATAGTATGTATAAGGAACCATTATTTCACCAAGGCGAGCTAGGAGAAATGAGAATTCTTCTAGTGAAGATTTAGCTAATATAGCTGAAGTGTTTTGAGAGATGGTAACTGCTAGAAGGAAGCAGACTGTTATCACAAGTAGAGTTTTAGAAGGGATGAAAGTAATTTCATCTCAACAGCTAGTACCACTAATATAGTTAGTGAATTGAGTAGTGGTAGCAAAAGACCGAAACTCACCAAATCTCTAAAAGTTTAGAAAGGCCAATCCTATATCCTATGAGAGAAAGTAAGACCCGTTTGGAGTAAGTAAAGTGGCTTACGAAAGTGGAGAAAATCTTCACAGTTGAGGTTTGTTCAGATGACCTGAGAGTTTTGGTTATCTCCTATATATTAGAAAGGAGGTAGAGTTTTGGTGAACAAAATGTCAAGGAAATGGAGTTCTCAAGACCTGAATAAGGTGGCATGTTAGTATGCCAATAAATGGCTAAGTTCAAAGAAGTAAGTGATAAGTACAGAGCAAGGTACAAAATCGAACTTCAACCCATAGAACTCTGAGTTAAGAGGTTGTGGCATTCATTTTTCTGTACTCACCATTCTTTGTTTATGAAGGCTGGCGAAGGATGGACAGTATCGAGTTCTTCATGATACTCGAAGTAAAATCATTAATAAGTGAAGTTGAGTTTCCAATCCTTTTCTACGTGAGTTATGGTATCGTTAGATACTTGTAGGATGAAGAGAATGGTGTTGTTAATGCTATTCAAGAAAATAGTTAAGGGTCCCTACAGTTAGCCTTAAATGGAACAAAAGTTGCAAGGTTTTCATAAGAGGAAGAGAGAGGATGACAGGTATATGAAGTGTACTTCTAGACCTACTTATCCTCAAGTTAAAAGTAAGTGAGCTTAAGCAAAAGTGAAGGGACCAAAGTATATTAGATATGGGAGACATCATGGGGCAGATCTAGTTAAGTTGGCCAAAGAGTATATTATACTTATGTCTGACCAGAACACTTTTAAATAAGTGTGCATAGAAGTAGGGAGCAGTGCCTAACTCTAAAGCTCAAGTTAGAGTAAGAGTTTATACTCTAAGTAGTAAGGAGGCAGCTTAAACTCCCGATCTTAGACAAGATAAGAACATAGTTAATGATGATCTCTAAGTTGTATTATATGATTCAGGAGTATCTCCACTTCTTGATTTTATATAAGTAAGTAAAGAGATCATATTTACCTATGTTGAGTTTTTCCCAATGTTTTATCCTTGTCTACACCAACAGAAAAGTTAGTCACAACTTCCTTAGTAAGTTTGGATTGTTGTGTAAAGATAGAAGGTAAAATTTCCTTTGTGAATCTTATCATTTTATCTCTTCTAAACATGGACGTTAGATTAGACATGGTTTTGGATTTATTAGATAAAACATTGAGGTTTACATCTGATGATTCTTTTGTAGCTATTTCTTTAGAGTCTATGTTTTGAGAGCTAAACAAGTGAATAACTTCTGAGTTAAGGAGATTTAAGGACACGTTTTCCTTTTCTCCTTGTATGTGGAAGTTGAGCATGTCTTAAGGAATATATATGTGATAAGAAGACATCCAAAATAAATTCTTCGAAAAATGAATGAGTACCACCTAAGAGAGAAGTAGAGCTCTTTACAAGTATGGTATGAGTTAAGCTAGTAGATGGTTTGAGGTGTTGGTGATTTTACGAGTTGATAACACTTATTTGATCAAAAAAAGTTGAACAGAAGACAAAGACGATGGATGGATTGCTAAGTAGAACTTGGTTGTGATGAAGGATCATAACTTTGAATTATAATATCATCTGGGTAAAGCCAATGCAATAGCTAATGCACTAAGTAGGAAAGTCCTACTTGTGTCCCAGATGATGATCCAAGATAAAGTGAACTTCTTGAGAGTTTTAGGAATTTGAATCTTTATGGTGCCACATAGTCTCATAGTGAGTAGAGTGAGCATAGTACATGACTTAAGGACTCAGACCTTAGAAACTCAAGAAGAGAATGAAACTCTAAAGGACATGAGTGAGCAAATCCTCTAAGAAGGAATTCTAGAGGAAGCTCACAAGAGAAAGTATACTATCCATCTAGAGGCTACTAAGATGTACTAACATCTTCTTAGTAGCCTAGAAGGAAAAAGAACATAGCAGAATAGGTGTCTAGGTGCCTTTTTTCCAGAGGATAGTAAAGGGTGAGGTTGGCACCAAAGGAGCCTTTTTGGGAGTTGGAGTCCCATATAAAGTAAGATTACCTTGAGTTGTGGCAAGAGAAAAACAATTTTGAGGACAAAATTTTAAAAAGGAGGGGAGAAATTTAACATCCTCAATAATATGTTAGGCTTGTAAAAGGTTACATAGGTAGCCTAGTACTTGCTTAAAATGTCACTTTAGTATTGTGACAAACTGAGTTAGTTTAGGCACTTTGTTGTAACACAGTTGAAAAGTAGCTTAAAATGACTCAAAGTAGCATAAATTGCTAAGTTGAGGGAAATAGGTATGGATAACTTGTTTCTATGTCACAAATGAGTTGAGCAAGGTGCATTTAAAATTTGAGAGCAATTGGAGTGCGTTTGGTATTTTTAAGCATACTGGTTGTGCTTTTAATGCAAGATTGAACCCCAACAGATATGAAAAAATAAAATAAAGGTGAAATGTAACATCCTCTTTTTACACATGTTTGACTTGTATAAGGTTACAGAGGTAGCTCAATACTTGTGTAACATGTCTGTTAAATTTTGTGACATTTCGAGTTAATTTAGGCACGTTGCCGCAACACAGAACGTGCAAAATGACTAGTTTAACTCAGAAAAATAGCATAAATATGTAATTAAAGGAAATAAATATGAAAAATTTATTTCTAGGTTAGAAATGCGTAAAAGAGGATGTAGTTAAATTTTGAGAGTAAACAAAGTCAGTTTGGTATTTTTAAGGATACTGAGTAAGTGTTTAAGTACTAGATTGAGGTGCAGCAGATATGAAAAATTATGAAAATGATTAAACAAGAATTTAGGTGAATCATAATATTTATTTTGAAGTTGTTAGAAGTTAGGAAACTTGATTTAGTAAGATCAGAGTGTTTTTAACATATACGAAGTTTTGATAAAAGAATAAAGTGCCCCTAAGTTATGTTTTAAAAGTGAGATTCAATCACTTTTTCTTCTCCATTTTCGGCTGCTGGGTAGAATAGAGAAACGAAAGAAACGAAAACAGAAACAAGGAAAATAGGAAAAAGGAAAGAGGAAAGGGAGAAAAGGAAGAATAAGAAGGAAGATCAAAGAGAACTCCAAGCTTGAAGACAAGTGAGGTAGGGGTTGCTATCTCTAAATTGCTCTTCCTTTCCTATGTTATGTTTGAATGAAAAATTATGTTTCCTTGTGGTTATACCACTCACGGCCAAGACAACACCTTCATCAGTGTTTATAGGTTTAAGTTGTTCATCCTTTTTCCATTGTTTTGTTAAATTTTAATTTGAGAAATTGATAATGATATGAGCAATGAAAATTCTTTGGGTTAATGGTTGTATATAGGTTGTTGTAAGCCATGGTTAAACCATGTAAAAATAGGTTTTTTTTTTTTACTTTTAAATTGTATTTCATCTTCTATTTGATGTTATGTTGTCTTTGTGGTTGATTTAAGAGAGTTTATGGTCATGTCTTGCATGAATGATGAACATGGCTATCTGCCCTACTTTGAGACAGTATGTGTGATGGTTATTTGATTTAATTTGTGATTGAAATTGTAACACCCTCCTTAGGATGTCACATTTACGACAAATAATAATAAAACCTTACCCAAGTTATAAATCATTTATTTTCATATAATAATATAAGTTACAAAATTTTTCTTTTTGTACATTATATCATTAAATAAAACAGACAGAACATGAAATAAAACAAACTATTAAATACATACTATAATTATACATATGATTTTGTTTTAAAGATACAAATATTTATATACTACAAATCGTTTAGGAAAATAGTAAACTGTTTGACTCAAAACAAATTGTAAACTAGCCCAAGTACACATCTAGAAGTTCTGATCCTCCGAAGGATCCTCCTCTAGGAGATCATCGAAAGAGAGAAACCTCGGATGTCATGTAACCCTCCAGACAGGAGTCCGTGCTGTAGACACACTACTAAGCTCAGTAGGGGCATGGAAACGACCACCCCAATAATACCTAATAGATAAGGGCAACTCCAAATGTATATAGACAATAGTAGAAAACATAGGGACTCCATCATATTCCCTACTAAGGGACACAGTCAAACGTCCCACATAAACAACTGACTCCCTATCAGCTTGTAGAGGCCAGGCTTCAGAACCTCCATGAAACACCAGTTTCACGAATCCCAGAAAACTCGGCAGTGCCATAACGTGTCAAAATCAATCCAAACAATATGGATGATCTAGAGGCTCGCCCTCTTTGCATTGATCACTTGGATGTTGTTCCTCCTCGTACTGACAATAAGGAGGTTGCTCCTCTTCGCCTTCCTCACAATCTTTGCCGAACACAAAAATAATACAAAAATACATACAAAGAGGTGAGACAATCTATATCATTACTAATATGGTAGCATAGAAAATGACAGTACATACAGATATAACATTCAATATGTCAAATCATATTATCACAGCATACATAATATCTCAGACCAAATATAAATATCACATCATGATGCAGACCACATATGCAGATGTACACTGACTCGTTCCTACTCCATGGAGCTAACCACAACTTTCAGAGAGAATGACCTAGTAGATCTACCTGTAGCTCCGGCCGCCCCAGCCAAATATTACACAATCTATTCATCGTGTTCAACAGGCATTGTTCTAGACAATCTAAGCTAGATCGTGATTAAGAATAATGCTTTGTCGAGATCGCTAGTGCATTGCCCTGTACCACGGCCCAGAGGAGCTATAATTGTCCGCATGTGAAATTTTTCACACACTAACGCCTCCAAGTTCACTCAATGAACAACACTACGCCCATCACACCTGAACTACGGTGTAAATCATCTTTTAGGCAACTTGTCAATTTCAACCAAATTGACACATTTCTCTATGCATGGTGCATGAGCCAAAATACACAAATCACAATACTATTATTTCTCACAAATACACGTCATCACTTGGTAGTACCATTTTTCAACACAATCGGGTCCAGCACTTTAAATCGACTACAAACTGTTGTTATTCTTAATCGCATAAATATTTTATCGCATTTTCACAATCGCGCAACCTTTTTCTAACGTTTTCAAATCATGTAAATATTTTTTGACGTTTTTACAATCACGTAGCGTTTTTAAATCATTTTCTCAATTACGTAATATTTTTAAATCGTTTTCTCAATCGCGTAGTTTAAAAATCATTATTTTAAATACGTGTAAAGTATTTCTAATATTTTTCAATTACGTAAAATATTTCTTTATTGTCTAAATTAAATTTTGAAACTTTCTTCATTATATATTTATTTTTAGCTTTATTTACAACATTTTCTCTTGAAAATCCTTTAAATAGTATTTTCTACTGTTTCCATTAAAAATTACCTTTCTTGGATTTAACTAATATTTACAACTCGAAACTTGCTAACGCGCTTCAAAACCCAAAGGATGAGCTATACGTTAGTACTTTTTCAAGTATTTATTTTATTTCTTATCCTTACTTAATTTCCCTAATTAAGCTTCTAAAATAATTTCATTCATTTCATTCTCTAAAATCCATTAAATTGAGTTCTCTTTAATTTACATAATTCTATGCTTAGGAAATAATTTTGAATTAAAAACATCATAAATAGGCATGTTGGCCAAAAATCATTCTATGCTTTAAAAACCATATTTAATTGTTTCTCATCATCTAATCCCTTATAAAAATTCTTAATCCAATTTATTATTGTTAAATCACTTAATCCATGATTAGAAAATAATTTAGGACATCTTGGCCCTCTTTGTGGTGGTGAAGCCATGAGCTTCATGTGTTCTTTGGAACACTCATGCAATTCCTCATCATGTTATTCACATCCTATTACATACAATAACTATTATGCTTTCATAAACACATATTAAAACATATATCAAAGCTATAGACATGCTTGCATCAAAACTCATCACAAATAAGAAAAACTTTAAACAACCAAGTGAATGAATCCTTATGGATTCTTCACCACAAACACATCTATTTTCTCACCACCAACACATGGTTGATGAGATTAAATCTCCCTCTTACCTCTAAGGAAGACAAATCTCCTTCTTGCTTGATTCTATGGATTTTGTGTAGCTCCAAAGGAAAACCCTAGCAAACTTAAACAATTTACAAAGTCATAAACTATGGTTGAAAAAGAAAAACCATGGATCAATCATGGCTTAGGACTTTAAGAATCAATTTAGAAACAAGAAACAAGGACTTTTACCTTGTATAGAAGAAACTTCAACCTTGTTTTCCAAGCACAAGATGAATGATTTTGAAGAAACTTACAACATGAAAAGTGTTTGGAATGATGTTTAGGTTTGAGAAATGGTGTTGGATAAAATTTTAGAAGAGTGGAGGTATGAAAATGGTGTGGAGGCCGTGAGGTGCTCAAGAGAGAAAAGGAGAGAATTTTGGTGAAGCTTGCTTTTAGAAAATGGATGAAGATGAAATAAAATAGCTAAGTGTCATCCTTAGCTCCTCCTAGAGCCTTATGGCCGTGGAGCTCCCAAAGGAGGTGGCCATTTTGGTTGACCACTCAAGACCTCCTAATGGCCTTAGATGAAACCAATGGTTGATCTTCAAAGCTTTGCCTCCAAGCTTGTTTCCTATAGGCTTAGAAAATCAAGTCATCAAGTTCTTGAACCTTCCTTGGAGTGTCTTGGCCAAATTGCTCAATGGAAGAGCAAATCAAGTTTTGGTTCATTTAGGTATCTAGTTAAGCTTAGGTAAATCTAGTTAGATTTCCTAGTTACTTGGCTAACCACCTAGTTACTTAGGAATGACTACTCCATTTCTTGAATATGCTAAAACCTTCTTGTAACTAAGGCTCTAATGGGTAGCAAATTAGGTTTGTTCCATTTAGTTACTACTTAAGCTTTTTAGATTAGCTTAGTTAAGTTTAGGCTAACTTAGTTAGGTTAGGTTTTCTAGTTACTACACTAACTAGTCCAACCACTTTTATTGACCATTTTCTATTGGCTTAGGAAATTCAAGCCAATATCATTGACTAATTTCTATTGGTTCATCGAATTGTAAGTCACAAAGACTTTTCTGGTTCTTATTAACCACTGGGCAGAAGCTACTGCTCTTAAGTCAAGAGTTACTGTCCATCGGATAATAAAATAATATTAAATATAAAATATTTTTATTTCACAGATAAATTCTAAAAATTAAAAGATTGATACATGTATCACTCGGAATTGGGTTTAGTAAGATCCCCCAACTCTGAATAATCAGATAAAGATTTTCCTCGACCCGAAAATTATTATTTTCCTGACTCGGAGTAAATCACACACAACAATCAAATACAGTCATGAAACAGTCAAAATAAATTTACAGCACACAGAAATCACAAAACAGTACAATTCAGACATTACTGTAAATTAGCAAATTTTAGGGTGTTATAGAAATTGTGATACAAAATAAAGGAACAATGCTGCCTCAATTATGGTAGGATTTTGAATATATTTGTGCCAAAATTTTGATTGTTTTAGTGAAGTTAATGACTAAGTTTTGCTTGTTTGAGGGTCATGGCTATAGCTTGCTTTGTGGTAATTGTGGTTTAGTTGAAGGATGGTTGTGACTAGGAGCTAAATGGTGGCTTTGTTTCTCCTTGATTCTAAGAGTTAGGAAAAATTGAGTATCTTGAGGTTATGGTTTAGTTCCAAAAATCATGCTTAGTTGAGGTATAATAGGTCAAAATGAGATTTTGAGTGTTTGCTTACTTGAATGTGTTTTCAATGGTTGTTTATGACTTATTCATGGTAAAAGTTTGAGTTAGAAACTTAGGACTCTTCATTTGGACCTTTGAAGCACAAAGTGAGAAAAATGATTTTTTTTTTTTTGCTTAATTGAGTTTAAGTCTATGATTGATGAGTTAAATTTAGTCTTTAATGATCCTAACATGATTAGAGACCATGATTAGGGTTGAGGAACACTTAGAATTCATGAGTTGAGGATTAGAACTTGTTAGAAACCAAGTTCATGAAGAACCTGAATTATGTAGAAATAGTGTAGCATCCGAGTAGTCTATGATGTTTGTTGCATAACTTGAGCTACAGGTATCATATTGACTTGATTCTAATGGCATTTGAAAGCTAAAACATAAGGCTTCTTGCAATAAAAATTTTTGAATTTTAAAGCAAGCCAATTAGCACCAATTTCTATTTGAATCTGAGGCAGATTCTACAAAAAATATATTCTAGCAGCCAGTAAACTAGATTGCATAATTTCTTGCTCTAATGTCATATTTACATGAAAATAAAGGCATTTGAAAGAAAACATGTAAGGCTAGTTGACTATTAAATTTCAGAATTTTTTATTTCTTAGTTTGTTCCCAGTTTCATTTCAAAGTCAAGTCATTTTCAGGTAAAACAGAGAATGCCCTGTTTTAGCTTCTGCATAATGTCGCATAACTTTGGCTACATTTATCGAAACGAGGTGAGGTTTGTGGCATTAGAAAGATATGAGATAATGCTATATGTCCATAAAATTTCAGAATTTTTAAGGTTATGATGCACATTTGGTGCAATCTTGAAATTAAGCCTTTTTGAGGCAAATATTGAGGTGTTTTGGGATGGTTTAAGCTTGAATGATTTGTGAGCCATATGTTGTTCACTTTTTGGTTAAAGTTGAGCTAGGATGACATGATAAAAGTGTGTTAGATCTTTATACGACTGATTTTTCTATGAAATTTCAAGTCAAAAATGTGAATCATTATTTTATGTCATGTATTATTAAAGGACGAAGATGAGGCATTGAGCTATGATAGGATGTAACAATGAGAAATACCATAGAGTATAATTAATGAATGCATTATGTTTTGTTATAAGATAAATAATAAATGTAATTGATATTGATGTTTAATGATATGGTATAAAAATGATCATGCTGTGAAACATTGAATATACCTTATATGGTATTAATGTTGATGATAGGCATGATTTTGGGAAGCAATATAAAACAAAGGATTAAAGGTAGGTGAGGTTGAATGAGTCCCTCTCTACCATCATGTAATGAAATACATAATGGAAAGTTTAATGATTATGGTAATTACTTCCCAATTATGCAAGAAGAATCATGATTATGTAAAAAGTGGAAGAATGAAAGGTTTTTAATACTCTTGCATGTTTTGTTTTCAAACTTGTTATTTTTATGTTTTCCATGATAAATCCAGAGGAGGACCAAATCAAGTACAAGGCGAGGCGATGAAGATTTAGTTAAGTTGTTGATGTAATAATTTTAGTTATGTATTTATATTAATGGCTCTGTAATTAAGTTTATGTAATTAGTTTTGTAAAAGTTTGTAATCACAGACATATCATATAGATTTCTAGTAAAGATCAAGTTTCTTGTGGTGTAAAATGTCTTGCTCACTTACTTCTGCAAAGGCTCAATATATTTATTCGTTAAATAGATATTGAACAGGTTATAAATTACGCTTATGTTAGAAAGTGACATACTAATTCTGTTTACTTAGTATACATAGGGTATACTACAATGAATGAAATTAGCATGTTATATTTTGGTATCAAAGCAGTTATTCCTGTCGAGCTGGGGAATGGACTGACTATGCTTTTGAGCATGTTTCGATGTTTTTGTTTGTATCGTGCATTCTTTTGTCTCAATGTGAGATATATGAAAGAGAATTGCATGACGGGCTTAGGATTGGATGTTAATAATTACTGGTACACTGTTACATAATATTGAGTCTAGCCAACTCAACATACAATGTTCTGTGTGAACAGGAAATTATAACACCTCCTAGGTGAATTTGAGAGAATAGGAAAGCTTTCTGAAAGGGTAATAACGATATGTCTGATATAGTTAGACCATTGATGAAAGCGATGAGAAAAAGTAATATGAGGAAAAAAAAAAGATCAAATTCGCCAGTTGAGGATGACAAGGTTGATTTTGAGAGAAGGTACAAAATAGAGTTAGTAGTTATTTGATGTTGCTTTTTCAATGATGTGATAAGAATAGAAGAGCTTAAGATTTAAATAGTGAATTTGATTTAAAAAAAACTAAAGAATTGAATTGTTAGCAAGAAATATGTTTCAAGGTTTTTGAGGACACGTAATTAGTGGAAATGTTGAAGTTTTATAATAAAGAGGTTAAGTGCAAAGAAGAAGATATTTGAGGTAATAAGTTGTTCAGACGAATAAAAGGTGTCATTCGTTTCTTTTATGTTGAAATGAGAAGTGGAACATTGGTGAGTGAGTTTGAGACGATTAATGGAAGTTGTTGGTACATAGATGAATTGGAAGAATTTTAGAGTAACCTCTTTAGATAAATATCTCCTAAAGAACAAGTAAGAAGATAAGAAAAATGGAATTCTTGAGTTGAAATGAGGTAGTATGTTTATAAGGTGATATGAAGTAGCAGTTTGGTAAATAGTAATGAGAAAGGTGGTCTTGGTTCAAGGTCCACGAAGGAAGTATTTATACATTTCATTTTCTTATTGTTAACAGCTTTTTGATTGGATTAAAATTCTAAATTTAATATAAATTGAGAAGCTTGGCTGCCATTTGAGAATGAGAACCCTAACCTACTTCATATGAAACCAATTAAAGAAATGTTATTTCATACGAACTTAATAATATGAGGGATAACTAGAAACTCGACTACCATGTTGTGATTGAGAATCATAGTTCACTTATGAAATTTATAATATAAATGTGAAATGTATAATTGTATGTGAAATGTGCATGGAAATAATTTTATTCATCAGCTGCCCTGCATAAGAAAGATGTGTATTGCATGTGAAACATACTAGTTGCTATTTAACGTATTGTAGTGTCGTTGTTGCCCTGTGTGTGTGTGTGTGTGTGTGTGTGTGTGTATGTATACATACATACATATATACATATATATACATTTACTGGGTGTTCAGCAAATTCTTACACACATATACATATATATATATATATATATATATACATATATATATATATATATATATATACACACATATATATATACATATATATATATATATATGTATATAATATGTGTTTACTAGAAATGAAGGTATTGGCTATGCTGAAACGGTTTAGTTATGCTATTTGCTACTTGTTCATGGTTTGAAAAGAAACAATGAGGTTAGTTCATGTTAACCATGCTACAATAGTGACACAAATTGATTGCATTCTTGCATATGTCAAGATTTATTTTAATTGATGGAACTAGTTATATCATATAAGATGCTACATGTTATTCAACCACTAAATGCTTGATATTATTAAATTCTTGTTAGTATTTAAATGAACCTATGGGACCTATGGCTGCTATGTTGAAATTAATGCACAAAAGCATTGTTTCACAAACTAAATTTTATAAATAATGGTAAAGGAATATATTGCCCTAGTTTAGGACATAACCACACATTGAATTTATGAAAGGATGTGGTTACTTGAATGAAATGTTGAATGTAAGCATTATGATGCTTTATAGAGGAATTGAATGAATAGTAATATCTCTTGAACTCAAAATCGATAAGGTGAGAATTATGATATGTACTTTGTATGGAATGAATAATATGCATATATAAATATATATGAATGAATGATGTCGAGAAGCATATTGATATATGCATATTAATAAAAAGTTGTTAAGCATAGTATTGAGAGGCATAAAAATGAAAGGATAAGGGTAGATTGAGATTGAGTGAGTTACTCCCTCTCTAGAAAATAAATGGAAGGATTGAATAACTCTATATACAATGAATTATAAGAATGAAAAGCATGAGGATTAAAGTTATGTCTCTCTATTATGTAAAGAAAAGTAAGGTTATTTGGAAAGTAAATGAATGAAAAAATTTTAAGTATTCTTACATGTTATGTTTTCAAACTTGTTATTTGTTATTTCCTTATATGAATGACCTTACAACTTGAGCAAAGGTCTCCTAGTGCCTGGGGTTCTGGGTATTAATGGATGTGAAGCAAGTTTGCTCATTCATACTAAGTAGTGTTAAGTGGTCGATGCCCTACTACATAGAGAGAAAATACCTAGTATGGTATTAAGAGTGGTAAAAGGTAACCTCATTGTCACCACTCATACCAAGGTAGTGCAAGGTGGACAAGGAACAAAGGTTTTCATACCCATTCGTACTTAAGGATATACAAGGATCAAAAGGACTTCCTGGAACAAAGGTTTTCCTAGAAGGGCTTCCTAGAACAAAGGTCATCCTAGAAGGAAGGGATCATTGGAAATATGCAAATAACTTATGTTTTCTAAAAATAAAATATTTTGAAAACATTACATAAGCATACTTTAGGGCATTTTTTTAGGCATACTCATACATCCTCATACATAGCATAAAATGACAATTGTATATTGCATAAGAATCTCATGAGCCACATATATATCACTGTTATGTTTCTTCATATGGAAGCTTGAGGTTTAAGGGCCTATTTTACATAACACAAGGATATACTCACATTAATATATTGGTGATGGCAATGTTTTGGTTGTAAAATCTCTGAAGAAAGGAATGTAAGGAATTTTAGGACTAGTGTTTAAGAAGCTAATACTCTCTATAGGAAATTTGGAAAAGAATAATATAAGGAGTTGTAAGACCTAGTGATTTCTCTTGTGAAATGTTATTATGTTAGAATGGAAGTATATTCTTCTGAAATGAAAGGGTATCTTACATTTTGTCAAATAAGACAATGTTTGAAGTTAGATCTTTATTCATGTATGTTTACATGTTAGCTAATGTGGACAAGTATTTGGCTAGAGTTACTCCTATTTTGTTAAAACCTTAATACTCAAAATTGACTTAAGAATAACAAAGGTTTAAACTATCGAAGATGTAAACTGTAAGTATGAAAAGTGCAGCATTGTATATGATAAGGAGAAGCTACATATTCACATGGATAGAAGTTTTGAAAGATTTGGAAATGTTTTGTTTTTGCAATATAAGGGAAGTTCAATCTTCCGACTCTTTACAGGGTAATCTTAGTCAGAAATGAAAGAATATGAATATCTAAGTTTGGTTAAAGATTGGAATGGATAAGATGGATACGATAAAGAGCCAATTATTATAATTCTCTTAACCATTAGTATGAACAGCTAAATTTTGGAGGCAAAATTTTTAAAAGGATATGAGAATTATAACATCCTGTTTTTATACATGTTAGACTTGTATAAGGTTACAGAGGTACCTTAATACTTATTTGACATGTCTGTTAAATTCTGTGACATTTCGAGTTAATTAAGGTACTTTGCCGCAACACAGAATGTGAAAAATAGTTATTTTAACTCAGAAAAATAGCATAAATATGTAATTAAAGGAAATAAATATAAAAAATTTATTTCTAGGTTACAAATGTGTAAAAGAGGATGTAGTTAAATTTTGAGGGCAAACAGATTCAGTCTGGTATTTTTAAAGATACTGAGTGAGTGTTTAAGTACCAGAATGAGGTGCAGCAGATATGAAAAATTACGAAAATGATGAAACAAGAATTTAGGTGAATCATAATATTTATTTTAAAGTTGTTGGAAGTTAGGAAACTTGATTTAGTAAGATCAAAGTGTTTAACAAATACGAAGTTTTGATAAAAGACTAAAGTGCACCTAAGTTACGTTTTAAAAGTGAGATTCACTCATTTTTTCTTCTCCATTTTCAGCTAATGGGCAGAACAGAGAAACAGAAGAAACAAAAAATGAAATGAGAAAAAAAGGAAAAAGGAAAGAGGAAAGGGAGAAAAGGAAGATAAAGAAGAAAGATCAAAGAGAACTCCAAGCTTGAAGACAAGTGAGGTAGGGGTTGCTATTTCTAGATTGCTCTTCCTTTCCTATCTTATGTTTGAATGAAAAATTATGTTTCCTTATGGTTATACCACTCACGGCCAAGACAACACCTTCATCGGTGTTTATAGGTTTAAGTTGTTCATCTTTTTTCCATTTTTTGTTAAATTCTAATTTAAGAAATTGATAATGATATGAGCAATGAAAATTCTTTGGGTTAGTGGTTATATATAGGCCATTGTAAGCCATGTAAAAATCGGTTTTTTTTTTTACTTTTAAATTATATTTCATCTTCTATTGGATGTTGTGTTATCTTTGTGGTTGATTTAAGAGAGTTTATAGTCATGTCTTGCATGAATGATGAAGATGGCTATCTACCCTGCTTTGAGATAGCATGTGTAATGATTATTTGATTTAATTTGTGATTAAAATTGTGATACAAAATAAAGGAACAATGTTGCCCCAATTATGGTAGGTTTTTTAATGTATTTGTGCCAAAATTTTGATTGTTTTAGTGAAGTTAGTGACCAAGTTTTGCTTGTTTGAGGGCCATGGCTATAGCTTACTTTGTGGTAATTGTGGTTTAGTTGAAGGATCATTGTGACTAAGAGCTAGAAGGTGGCTTTGTTTCTCCTTGATTCTAAGAGTTAGAAAAAATTGAGTATCTTGAGGTTATGGTTTACTTTCAAAAATCATGCTTAGTTGAGGTATAATAGGTCAAAATGAGCTTTTGAGGTATTTTGAGTGTTTTCTTGTTTGAATGTGTTTTCAATGGTTGTTTATGACTTGTTCATGGTAAGAGTTTGAGTTAGAAACTTGGGAGTCTTCATTTGGACCTTTGAAGCACAAAGTGAGAAAAATGATGTTTTTCTTACTTAATTAAGTTTAAATCTATGATTAGGGTTTAGGAACACTTAGAAGAGTTAAGGATTAGAACTACGTTAGAAACCAAGTTCTTGAAGAACTCGAATTATGTAGAAACAATGTAGCATTTGAGTTATCTGTGATGTTTGTTGCATAACTTGAGTTACAAACATCAGATTGCCTTGATTCCAGTGGCATTTGAAATTTAAGACATAAGGCATCATGTAGTAAAAATTTTAGAATTTATAGCTAGCCAATCGGTCCCAGTTCTTGTTTGAATCCGAGGCAGATTCTGTAGAAAATGCATTCTGGCAGCCAGTAAACCAGATTGCATAATTTCTTGCTCCGATGTCGTATTGACATGAGACTAGAGACATTTTAAAGCTAACATGTAAGGCTAGTTGATTGTTAAATTTCAAAAAATTTGAATACCTAGTTTGTTCCCAGTTTTATTTCAAAGTCAGGTCATTTTCGGATAAAACAGAGAATGCCCTATTTTAGCTTTTGCATAATGTCGCATAACTTTGGCTATATTTATCCAAATGAGGTGAGGTTTGTGGCATTGGAAAGATATGAGATACGGCTATATGCCCATAAAATTTTAGAATTTTTGAGGTTACGATGCACATTTGGTGCAATCTTGAAAATCAGCCTTTTGAAACAAATATTGAGGTATTTTGGGATGGTTTAAGCTTGAACGATTTGTGAGCCATGTGTTGTTCACTTTTTGGTTAAATTTGAGCTAGGATGACGTGATAAAAGTGTGTTGAATGCTTATATGACTGATTTTTCTATGTAATTTCATGTAAAAAATATGTATCCTTGTTTATGCCATGTATTGTTAAAAGATTAAGATGAGGCATTGACCTATGATAGGATGCAATAATGAGAAATGCCATAGAGTATAATTAATGAATGCATTATGTTTTGTTATAAGATGAATGATAAATATAATTGATATTGATGTTTAATGCTATGGTATTAAAATGATCATGTCGTGAAACATTGAATATACCTTCTATGGTATTAATTTTGATAATAGACATGATTTTGGGAAGCAATATAAAAGAAAGGATTAAAGGTAGGTGAGGTTGAATGAGTCCCTCTCTACCATCATGTAATGTAATGTATAATGGAAAGTTTAATGATTATGGTAATTACTTCCCAATTATGCAAGAAGAATCATGATTATGCAAAAAGTGAAAGAATGAAAGGTTTTTAATTCTCTTGCATGTTTTGTTTTCAAAATTGTTATTTGATGTTTCCATGTACTGTAAACTTATGCTTGGACAAAAGGGATCCAATTGGCTTGGACAAAAGGGCTCCCAAAGTTATGAATGTTTAGTAGTGTAAGGAACAAAAGGGCTTCCTGGAAATAATCAAATAAAATGCATTTTCTAAAATTAAATCTTTCAAAAATCATTACATGAGCATACTTTAGGATTCTCATTAAGCGTAATCATTCATCACCATGCATTGCATAAAAATTGGCAATTGTATGGACAATTGTCTTGTTTTTATTAAATGTGGATATTAAGATTAAAAACAAGTTAGAAAAGATTGAGAATTGCATTTAAAGTGAATTAAATGTTGTTACAAATTATATTGTTTTACATTGGTTGAAGTCAATGTGTAGTTTAAAGATGTGTAACGAAGAGAATGAGTATGCGTGCTAGTCTTCATAACTATTAAAATGAATAGATATTGACTTATGTTGAATTTTTATATATTGATTGAACCATTTTCTTTATTAACTGAACTATCTGCTTTGAGGAAGGAAAATGACTGAGTTTTGGCTTATGCCACCTTTCCAAATGATTAAGTATAATTTGTATTTTACCCCAAAGCAACTAGATTTACCATGATATCATGAATTAAATTTTTCTACTGAGAATTATTAATTCTCACCCCAGTCTTTTTATATTTTCCATGATAAGTCCAGAGGAGGACCAAATCAAGTACAAGGTGAGGCGAAGAAGATTTAGTTAAGTTATTGAAGTAATAATTTTAGTTATGTATTTATATTAATGGCTCTGTAATTAAGTTTATGTAATTAGTTTTGTAAAGGTTTGTAATCTCAGACATATCAGATAGATTTCTAATAAAAAACAAGTTTCCTGAGGTATAAAATGTCTTGCTCACTTACTTCTGCAAAGGCTCTATATATTTTTTCATTAAATAGATGTTGAGCAGGTATAAAATCAATTATGCTTAAGTTAGAAAATAGCATATTAATTTTGTTTACTTAGTATACGTAGGGTATACTACAGTGAATGAAAATATGGTGTTGTAATTGGCTAACTGACATGAACAATAGTTTTGATGATAACAAACATAAAGATAATGAGAAGACCAAGTCAAAAGATCTTCAAAGATTAGCTTTAGGACTTAGGATCTTTGTAAAGAGTCCTTTTTGGATATCTCATTGGTATTGGAAGAAAAGATTAAAATGTTTTTCAAAATATGTTTCCAAAATCCAAAAATTCATTTTCTGTATATTTGAAAGTGTCAAAACTGTTTTTGTCTCAGGGGTATTCGAATAGACCCCATGGTATTTGAATAACCATGTTTTAAAGTTCATACGTTTTCTTTTTTTCAAAATGGTATTTGAATAACTATACTTGGTATTCGAATCGAGCTCTCTAAAATTTGATTTCCAAAATGATCTATTCGAATAGATCATAAGGTATTCGAATAGGCCTGTTTCACAGAAAGCTTCTTTTAATAGAGGTACTCGAATAACATAAAAAGGTATTTGAATAACCTCCTTCAGAACTGCTTTTCATAAGCCTTTTAAATCAGTGGTATTCGAATAACCCTAATGGTATTCGAATAAACCATGAGCCTCTGTTTTAGTTTTTGAGAAAGGCACCCTACGTCTCTGCATTTATTATGGCTTTAATGGAACCCAACGACTCTTTTCTTCATTGCTCTATAAATAGAGACCTTGGGTCTCTTCTGAAGGTTGCCTAATCATCTGAATTATTTTTGCTTGTGCTAAAACGTGATTTACTTATTTTCTCATATTTTTTGTACTCTTTTTGCCAAAACTTTGAGATATCCTAAGAGAGCTTCCTAGTACTTCAAATTGTAATATTTACTCTTTGTAAGAGTTTCTCTTCGTCAATATTCTGGTTATTTATGAGGGTGAGGTATCCTTTATTGTAAAGAAGGTAAGGTATCCTTCAAAGGGGGTGAGGTATCTCTCTAGTGAATAGGGTGAGGTTCCCTGTTTTGAGGCTCAAACACAAGGGTGAGGTATCCCAAGGTGTGAGGAGTGCTCAGGTTTATAAAGGTCGCAAGCACCTGTTTTAAGCTTGTATTGAATAGTGAAAAATCTCGAACTGTGTTTTGAGGACTGGACGTAGGTCACAAGTGGTTGGTGGTCTAACTAGGATAAATATCGTGCCTGCTCTTCTCTCCTTTATCTCTTTATTTTCAACAATTTATTTAATATTGTTTACCTATTTATTTGTTGTGTTTAAAGCTTTCTATTATCTTCCTTATTCTTACATTTGTTTAATATTTAACTTCGAAGAAATTGGCTTTTATAAGTGTTTGCAAAAAGTTTTAAATACTCAATTCACCCCCCTCTTGAGTACTGAAGCTACTTGGGTAACAAGTGTTACATTTTAGTATCAGAGCAGTTCTTCCTATCGAGTTGGGGAATGGACTGATTATGCTTTTGAGCATGTTTAGATGTTTTTGTTTGTGTTGTGCATTCTTTTGTCTCAATGTGAGATATATGAATAGAATTGCATGACAGCCTTAGGATTAGATGTTAATAATTACTGGTACACTATTACATGATATCGAGTCTAGCCAACTCAACATACAATGTTCTGTATGAACAAGAAATTATAACACATCCTAGGCAAATTTGAGAGCATAGGAAAGCTTTCTGAAAGAGTAATAACGATATGTCTGAGATAGTTAGACCATTGATGAAAGCGATGAGAGAAAGTAATATGAGGAAAAGAAGGAGATCAAATTCGCAAGTTGAGAATGACAAGGTTAATTTTGAGAGAAGGTACAAAATAGAGTTAGTAGTTATTTGATGTTGCTTTTTCAATGATATGATAAGAATAGAAGAGCTTAACATATGAATAGTGAATTTGATAAAAGAACTAAAGAATTGAAATGTTAGCAAGAAATATGTTTCAAGGTTTTTGAGGACACGTAATTAGTGAAAATGTTGAAGTTTTATAATAGAGAGGCTAAGTGCAAAGAAGAAGATATTCGAGGTAATAAGTTGTTTAGACGAATAAAAGGTGTCGTTCGTTTCTTTTATGTTGAAATCAGAAGTAGAACATTGGTGAGTGAGTTTGAGACGATCAATGGAAGTTATTGGTACATAGATGAATTGGAAGAATTTTAGAGTGACCTCTTTAGATAAATATCTCCTAAAGAACAAGCAAGAAGATGAGAAAAATAGAATTCTTGAGTTGAAATTAGGTAGTATGCTTATAAAGTGATATGAAGTAGCAGTTTGGTAAATAGTAATGAGAAAGGTGGTCTTGGTTCAAGGTCCATGAGGGAAGTGTTTATAGATTTTATTTTCTTATTGTTAATAGCTTTTTGATTAGATTGAAATTCTGAATTTAATATAAATTGAGAAGCTTGGCTGCCAGTTGAGAATGAGAACCCTAACTTGCTTCATGTGAAACCAATTAAAAAAGTGTTATTTCATATGAACTCAATAATAGGAGGGATAACTAGAAACTTGGCTTTCATGTTGTGATTGAGAATCATAGTTCACTTATGAAATTTAGAATATAAATGTGAAATGTATAATTGTATGCGAAATGTGCATGGAAATGATTTTGTTTGGCAACTACCCTGCATAAGAAAAATGTGTATTACATGTGAAACATATTGGCTATAATGTTACGGTTTAGTTATATATATATATATTATAACGCCCTTTTTTCTAAATGTACCACGAAGAACGAACGTCACACTATGATACTTCGAAACAAACATAAACCGAAATAAATTAAAATACGGAAAATAGAACTTGTTTTTAAGCTCGTAGATTCGGTTCATTTTATGGTTATTTAAGATCCTTTGCAATGACCACAATTATATTTTTTTCATTGAATTATTATAAATTATACCATTACCAAGTAGAGTCAAAAAGTTGATTTAAAAATCCATTAAGTATAAAGATAATAATTAGAACAGTCGCGATACAAGAATTCGACATAAGGTAAATCATACAAAATATATATATCCATACTTATATGCATAAGCCTGTTTAGTTACATTTCAAAATATACAAAAGGCAAAGATGTACCCACCCAAAGTTATACAAATATACCCCAACATGTACAGCAAAACGTCAGGCTCCTAAAAAAAAGACAATTAGCCATCAGTATCTACCAATAGTATCAGCTCCTAAGACTGATAAGAAGGGACCGTAGAAGGGTCTTCCTCGAGGTCCTCTTCATCTGATGAAACATCCATCAGAGCGACAGAGCAACGGGCAGGAGCTTGTGTAGTGGACAAAAAGGAGTCATCACGTGGGGTGTAGTACATGTCAACCCACATGTCCCTAACGGGCATGTAAAACTCTAACCAAACAAAAGTATAAAAATCTAAAACAAGGGCGTCATAACGACCCCATGCTAAGGACACCGTCAGCTCCCCATGGTACACACATCGGTCCGTCTGCACATTAATGTGCCAGCAATCAGGGCCTCCGTGAAAAGTGATCCGTGTGTAGCCCAAAAATCCACGGGGATGCGACGTCATCCTCGATATTTTCAATCGTAATCTGGCTAGAAGCCTAGAAACTCAGGAGCTTCCTTGTCTTCCTCACGAACGTCTTCTCGGAAGTACACAATCCAACAGAATACAAAAATAGAGAAAATACAAAAAGAGGTGAGACACCCAACTTTCAGAACTAAAATGACAGTAAGAAAACAATACGGCACTGGGCGTCCACATATAACACAGTTCATACATTTAATCGCAGCAATATTAAAATTAACAGTAAGGGAAGAGCAATAATAATTAATTGTAATAATTGGAATAACAGGCAAATAGCAGTAATATTCCCAACAGTCAACAGCTCATATAATCAGATAATTATATTCACAGTTATAAATGTTCATGCTCAATGAATTATGAGACTGACAATTCACAATGCACAAGATACCAAAAATCTTACTTCATGGAGCTAAACATAAACATTTTTCAGAGTGAATGATCAAGGAGTAATGCCAGTATATCGTCAGCCTCAAAATATAGTGTGCTTTATCTCATAAAAATGTTTGCGCAATTGGCTTATACATGGCACCTTGACAGTTGATCGTGATATAGGACAGCGTCCCAGTCAGGATCGTCGGTGTGTCGCATTGGTCTATCCCACGGCCCCAGTAGAGCTACCACTGTCTATTGTGAGACACCCACACCCCGACGCCCCCAGGGCCAACCACTATGACCCTACGGTTAGTCTACTCGCACCCGTACATAGGTGTTATTCAAACTCCTAGGCACACATAGCCTTTCTAACAGTGTCCAACGGACAACACGTATGCATGATGAATCAATTTCAATCATGCATGTTCATCAATGATGCATTCATCATAAGCATATCACAATGGTGTATAAACATATATATACTCATACATATTCATTTCCCAACATCATCACATCATGACATTCTCAAGTACATAATCAACAAGTGTTTAACCCAATTAAGGATTCATAACAACATATAATCAATTCTCAATATCGATATGTGATCACACATAGCTTATCAAATTCACAAGTACACATCTTGGATTCATTCTTTCAAAGTCTAAATCTTTGGTCAATTATGAAAATTATATGGTGAATTACCCTTCAAAACCGTGGCCTCCTCAATGTTATAATCCACTTTAATTCTTCCACTTCATTAAGAATTATGCATGTCTCTAAGTCTTAGATTTCCAAAGATGCACCAAGGCATCATCTAAACCTAAATTTCCTCTCTAAAATCATAGCCCTCTCTAGGTTTCCAAGTTTCAATTTTCCACCACATTAGGCATTAGTTAATTTATATCTAATCTGTGGTGACCCAGGGCCAACGAGGGCAGGGAGTGGTTGCCGGTGCAAATTGAAGCATGAACAAGGAGCGGCTCCTAGCAGGCTTCTAGGCGAAGGGTCCCATGAATGAACTAAATACGCACCGGAATGAAAGGGATTTAGAGACTGTGCAGGTATGGGATTGCATAGTTGAGGATGGCTTAAAGGAATTGATTAGGCGTAGCCATATCAACAAGTTGCAACTTCTTGTCGGGAGCCTATAAAATAAGAACTCCATGGTTAAGCGTGCTTGACTTGGAGCAATTGTGGGATGGGTGATCTGCTGGGAAGTTTCCTAGGATGCGTGTGAGTAAGGACAAAGTACGCTGAAAAGACCAGTGTTGGTTTGTGGAGACACTCGTCAATCCTGCAGGCAGTCCCGAAAGTTATAGATGGTATCAGAGACGGGACCTCTGTAATGCCCCAATTTTTAGAAAATATTCTGAATGTACTGTTTGCTATTTTTCAAGTTATAGTGTAAATGACCGTTGTGTCCTTATTTTACTGTTTCTCGATTTCTGCATGAAATACAAATACGTTTATACAGGCTCAAATTTTATTTGGTCCTTTTACGTAATTTGTTCCGAGACGGTAAAATAAAAGTTTTTCCGAGCTATTGTTTTAATTTTTGGAAGATATACGACAATTAATATGCGTCTGTAATTTTATTTGAACTTTTTGAACAGTTAGCTACGTTGTGGGAAAAAACGAGAAAATGATCGTTACGTCCCGAACGTGCTGTTTTCGCTGTTTTTGCTATTTTTAATTGTTTTCTACTTGATTTAACGCCCGATAATATTGTCTGTGATTTTATATGGACTTTTTGTGTGATTTGCTCCGAGGCAGAAAATAATATTTTCCGGTAGGAAAATCTTATTTTATTATTTAGAATTGGGGATCTTACTTAACCCGATTCTCGAATGGTACTAAAAATAATCTTTTAATTTTTAGGATTTAATCATCATATAAAATAATTTTATATTATTATAATATTATTTTATTAGTCAAGTATAATTTAGTGACAAGGGACCGAAATATTTTGCGGGACCCACAATTAGCGAACAGTTAGATCGGTAGCTTAATTAATCACCGTTAGCGTAGAACTTTCCGAATCAGTGACTCGGCTAGTGACTCGTGAGAGAATTAATGACAAGGTGACTAGGCTTGTGAGTCACCAAGAGCCAACCAATAGGAAATAAGCTTGCTCACCAAGGCTTGATCTTGACCATTGATGCATCCAAAGGCTTGGATGAAGCCAAGCAAATGGTCCACCTTGCACCCCACTTGATGGCTACGGCCAAGAGGTCTTGGAAGACCAATCTTCACTTTTTTTTCATGCAAATTTCTCTCTTCTCTCTCATCCAAGAAAACCTAAACACCATTGAAGCATTCTTTGAAGCTAGTTTCGGCCAAGACCAATACTACACCATCCAACCATCCAAAAATTTTTCTAACCAAGTTTTCTTAACCTAAACACTATTCTAAGAACCTTTCTAGTTGGGAGTTTCTTCAAAATCTTCCATTTAGAGCTTGGAAATCAACCTTGAAAGTTTTACCTAGAAGGTGAAATTTCATGCTTTTCTTTCCTCTCTTCTTTTTCAAAGTTCTAAGCCATGATTTCTCCATGGTTTAGCTTTTTTTTCATGGTTAGTAACATGTAAATTTTGTTTGAGATTTCTAGGTATTTTTTAAGGTGAAAACCGAACCCTAGGAGGTGTGAAAGCATATCATTTGTCTTCATTTAAGGTAAGAGGAAGACAATTCTTATCATCCCTTGCTGGTGGTAAGAAGATGGAATGACTTATAATGTTTGAAAAATCCATAAGGATTCGGTGGTGTTGTCTTTGTTTGGTGTGTATGTGTTAATTTTTATGTTTGCTAGTAGTTTATGTGGTATTTGTTAGTAGCTTATTTGTTTGGTGATTGTAATAATTTTTGCATGTCTATTAGCTTTTGATTGCATGTCTATAAGCTTTAATTTAGGTTTAGGTGTTAGAAAATATATTGCATGTGTTAGAAAATACAATGCATGTGTTAGAATTGTATGATAATGTATAGGATGTGAATAACATGTTCAAAAATTGCATGAGTGTTCCAAAGAGCACAATCCACAAGCTCACGGCAATGACAAATTGTGAGGACCAAAATGTTCTCTTAATTTTTCTAAAGTGTAACTTAATTAACCTAGGAGAATTAAGAAGGTTTCAAATTGATTTGATCAAAGAAAATGAATTTAGAAATCAAATGGTAAAGACTTAGTATTTTGGGCCAACATGCCTAAAGGATTAAATTGATTCTTGCTAACTATTTTCTAATATGATTTAATGAACTTAGACAATATAATACATTTGATATGATTTGAAAGGTGAAAGACATTTTAGAAATCAAATGAAAGGGTTTTACTAAATTTGGCCAACATGCCACTATAGGTAATCATGATTTCTAAAACTTGATTCCAAACCTTTTTCAATCAAAAAGAGACAATACAAGTTAAGAAGAAATTTTCTATAATGGTTTTTGAAGAAACAAATTGAGTAGAATTAAGCTTAAAGGATTAAAACTAATAATTTTATCATTAGGAAGTAAAATACAAATTTTGAGAAATTTTCTAACATATAGCTCACCTTAGGTTTTGAAGCATGTTAGAGATTTCAAAGAGAATTAAATGATATGGTTAAAAAAAATTAGGTAAATGGAAATTTTATGAAAAAATTTAGTAAATCATTATTATGATTTTTAAACAAAATACTGTCAATTTTTAGTAAAAATGAACTAATAAGATAGCAAAAATATTCAAAAGACAAGATGCGGTATGAAAAATTATTCTACGTAGTTTAAATGTACTAAGTACTATTTCTGTTTGTTTAAACAGTAATTTTAAAGGCATTCGAATAAGAAAATGATTTGAAAATCCTACGCGATTGAGAAAACATATTAAAAATGCTACGCGATTTTAAAAACAGAAAAATATCTTTACCCGATTTTTAAACGTTTGTAAAAACGACGGAATTATGAAAACGCGATAAAATTTCTACACGATTGACCGTTACTATATTTATTTTATGCTGTCGGGAAAATGTGAACCCGTACAGATTATTTTTGAGGATCTTTCGCAGTCGGGAAAATGTGAACCCGTTCAGATTATTTTTGAGAATCTTTCGCTGTCGGGAAAATGTGAACCCGTACAGATTATTTTGAGGATTTTTCGCTGTCGGGAAAATGTGAACCCGTCATGGCTTTTGAGAGTTTATCTCATTGTCGGGAAAATATGAACCCGTATGTGCTTTCTATTTATGTGTGCCAAGTTTTTGGTGGATTGGTTGACGAGACGAATCACATCGTGTTGTCGATGCGATAAACGTAGTGTGGTTCATTGTTCTAATGAACTTGGAGACTTTAGTATACGGGATCCCACATGTGGACAGTTGGTAGCTCCGCTGGGCCGTGGTAAACCGATAGCACACTATGGTACTCAACACGCACTATATTTAATCGAGATTTGTGAAATCTAGTAGTACATTTGCCTGTAGTGCCACAACGTGAGACCGTGAACTACACCACGCCTGGATGATGGATTCCTGTGTCGTGGGGCTATAGGCATAGCAACGTGTGACCGCGCAATAGTTGGTTGGGCAGCCGTGGTACTAATAGATTTTACGAGTCATTCCGCTCTCGATACTTGTGTTTTCTTTAGCTCCATGGAGTAGGGTTTTGTCATATTGGTATTTATCTCTATGTTTATTTATCTCCATCGTATCTATTTCTTGTTTATCTATATTTTATTTGTTTATTTTAACTCGGTTCTTGTTACTATATTTGGTTATTATATCTTATCTGTTTATTCTTATCTTCCTTATTTTATCCGTGATGTTTTATCCGTGATGTGATATGTTGTTATGATATCTAAATCTTACTCTAATTTGTTATTCTTTCCGTTATAGTATTTTGTAATGCATGAACCGTATATATGTTGTTTGTCGTCTTCTTATTGGCCATGTTGTGATGATTTTATGTTGTCTTACCTCTTTGTTATATGTATTTTCTGTTTATTTATTTTACGCGGTAAAGACTTCGAGGAAGAGGATCAGCCTATTGAGATCTTGTACCCAGGAGGAGGAAGATCACGGTGGGCGACCGGTTTACGATCAAGAACCATCCGATCATCCATACCCTTTGGATTGATTGTGTGGGATGGCGACACCGAGTTTTTGGGGTTCGTAGAGCTAGTATTTCATGGGAGTTCGCTAGCTTGGCATCTACGAGGCGATCGTGAATCTGTGACGTATGCGGGACGTGTGACCGTGATTCTACGTCAACGTTTTGATGGAGAGCTGTCATGACCACAACACTTTTCTCGCATTTAGAGTTACCCTTATCCATTAGGCGTCACCGGGGTGCTTTGAAAACCCCGAGCCTAGTGAGATAAGCATCGTATCGACCGCGCGATCCCGTTATCGCCGTGTGTCGAGACATCCGGATATCTATCTCCCGATGATCATTTTCATGCTGAGAGTGATCCATCGAGGATTAGATAACCATGATTTTTTTTTTTTGGGCGCGTCAGTGTATGTCTGTATATATTAACTCTTTTATTGTTTTCCTTGCTGTTTTTGTTTAAATATTTGTAGTCTTAGTTGTGAATTACTTGTACAGCTTATAACTTAAATCATATGTATATTATCGTAATGATGTTTTTTTTTTTTATTTCGTATTTTCCGCATTATCTTTTTATATCATATTTCTACATCGGGAATTATTTTACAACCCGTAATAATATTTAACAAATGTTTCACAACTTGGGTAGATTTTATTTCTAATTCTTTTATTTTCTTTTATGTGTGACATCCTCCAAAGGGGTGTTACAACCTCTCCTAGTACGGTGTGGTTTAGGGACGAACCAAGCAGAAGTTGGTAGGCATGTGGTGTCCCGGGGCCGTCGAGGGCAGGGAGTGGTCGCCGGTGCAAATTGAAGCATGGATAAGGAGCGGCTCCTGGCAGGCTTCTAGGCGAAGGGTCCCATGAATGAACTAAATACGCACCAGAATGAGAAGGATTCAGAGACTGTGCAGGTATGAGACTATATAGTTGAGGATGACTAAAAGGAATTGATTAGGCATAGCCATATCAACAAGTTATAACTTTTTTTTGGGAGCCTAGAACATAAGAACTCCATGGTTAAGCGTGCTTGACCTGGAACAATTGTGGGATGGGTGACCACCTAGGAAGTTTCCTAGGATGCATGTGAGTGAGGACAAAGCACGTTGAAAAGACCCGTGTTGATTTGTGGAGACACTCGTCAATCCTGCAGGCAGTCCCAGACGTTATATAATCACTCACATTTCACTTCACACAAAATCAATCTAATTCCTTAATTTCCAACGCTAAAACTGTGGCATCAATTTGGGGTAATAAACCCTCAAAGTTTTCCATTCATCAATTTTAATGTTATCATTCAACACCTAATTTCATAAGCTTTATGTATTTGTGTACAAAACAAATTCACAACCCAAAAATTCCCTCAAAACCGTGACCATCATGCTAGGGTAGGAACCTCCAAAATTTCCATTTAGCAACCCCAACATGATCAAGCACATTTAACACTTCCAACATACTCAAGATCACCAATCAAAATTTAATCAAATCCAAGAACACATAAACAAGCAAAAATCACAAAATACATGAACATAGAAGGGTTCCCTCACCACCATCATTGGTAGAAGTGAGTAATCTCCCTCTTACCTAAGGAAGAACAACGAAAATGACCTCCTTCAAGGCCCTTGAGGATTCGGTTTCAAGGCTCTAAGAACCCTAAGAATTTCCATCATCAAGAATTAATGTTAAGCATGGAAAAAAATGGATCCATGGCCATCAAAGAGACCATGGAGCACGAAAATGAAGAGAAATGAGAAGAAAAATCAAAACTTCACCTTAAAGCTTGAATCTTTACCTTGGAAGACAATAGAGAAAGGTTAGATTTTTGAAGAAACTTTCTAAAAGAAAGGTGTAGAGGAGATGAAGAGGAGTAAGGAAGTGGTATTTGTGAAAAGAAAAGTGAAGGAAAATGGTGGAGGATGGGGGCTGCAAACCGTAGCTATGGAGGAGTGTAGAGAGAAGGAGGAGAAATGAAGAAGATGAAGTTTAGAGAGAGAAAGTGTCTTGGTGAAATGAAATGATTTTTGGTTATTTTGCCTTAAGTGAGGAGGCAAAATTTGCCTCCCTTAGCCTTGCATTGCCGTAGCTTCAAGAGGAGAGAGGGGAGGGATTTTTGGCTTCCTTGACAAGCCAAGGGCATTATTGTCTTTAGTTGGTCAAAACTTCTCAAAGAAGCTTCTTAATTAGGGTTCAAAATTTGAATTAAGGTGAGCTTGATTAGACATAAAGTAGATTGCATTAGGATAATGTGATAGGGTTTTTATGACATGCTATTATCCAATGGACAATTTCTATAGTCAACAGAAGTCAGTATTAATTTATTTGACAGATGAAATTTACATAGCATTTCGTTATTTGTCTGTTAAATTTTCTCGAAAAATATGAAATCTCATAAACCGTGTCCAGCCTCGAGTTTAGTAAGATCTCCCGTCGACATTTTCACAGATCAAGGTTCTCGAGAAAAATATTTCATTTTTTTGGCTCCGTTTTGTTTACACGTAAAACGAAAAATAATATTAAAATATTTCGCATTCTCAGAAAAATTCCAGAAAATCACAAATATTATAAAATGAACATTTATACCAAAATAAATAAATTTTGAGGTGTTACATACATATATATATATATATATATATATATATATATATGTATAAAACATGTGTTTACTATAAATGAAGGTATTGGCTATGTTGTAACGGTTTAGTTATGCTATTTGCTACTTGTTCATGGTTTGAAAAGAAACAATGAGGTTGGTTCATGTTAACCACAGTACATAATATGCATTTACTAGAAATGAAGGTATTGGATATGCTATAACGGTTTAGTTATGCTATTTGCTACTTGTTCATGGTTTGAAAAGAAACAATGAGGTTGGTTCATGTTAACCACGGTACTATAGTGGGACAAATTGATTGCATTCTTGCATATGTCAAGATTTATTTTAATTGATGGAACTAGTTATACCATACGAGATGCTACATTTTTTTCAATCATTAAATGCTTGATATTATTAAATTGTTGTTAGTATTTAAATGAACCTATGGGACCTATGGTTGCTATGTTGAAATTAATGCACAAAAGCATTGTTTCATAGACTAAATTTTATAAATAATGGTAAAGGAATATATTGTGATAGTTTACAACGTAACCACACATTGAATTTGTGAAAGGATGTGGTTACTTGAATGAAATGTTGAATGTAAGCATTATGATGCTTGATGGAGCAATTGAATGAATGGTATTATCTCTTGAACTCAAAATTGAATTATATTGTGAGAATTATGATATGTACTTTGTATGGAATGATATATATATATATATATGAATGATGTTGAGGAGCATATTTGTAACACCCTAATGAGGATGTCACATTTCTGATACAATACAAATAAAATCTTACCCAAGTTATAAAACGTTTAGTACATAATTAATACAAGTTGTAAAATTTTTCTTTTTATACATGATATCATTAAATAAAATAAAAAGGCTGATTTTCAAGAATGTACCAAATGTGCATCATAATCTCAAAAATTCTAAAATTTTATGGGCATATAGCCTTATCTTATATCTTTCCAATTCCATAAACCTCACCTCATTTGGATAAATGTCGTCAAAGTTGTGCGACATTATGCAGAAGCTAAAATAGGACATTCTCAGTTTTACCCAAAAAAGACCTGACTTTGAAATGAAACTGGGAACAAACTGAGAACTCAAAAATTCTAAAATTTAACAGTCAACTAGCCTTACATGTTAGCTTTCAAATGCCACTAGTTTCATGTCAATATGACATTAGAGCAAGAAATTATGCAATTTGGTTTACTGGCTGTCAGAATGCATTTTGTGCAGAATCTGCCTCGGATTTAAATAGAAATTGGTACTGATTGGCTTGCCATAAAATTCTAAAATTTATACTATATGAAGCCTTATGTCTTACCTTTCAAATGCCACTAGAATCAAGCAATCCGATGTCTGTAGCTCAAGTTATGCAACAAACATCTCAAACTACTCGGATGTTACACTATTTTTGCATAATTCAGGTTCTTCATGAACTTGGTTTCTAACCAAGTTCTAATCCTCAACTCATGAATTCTAAGTGTTCCTAAATCCTAATCATGGTCTCTAATCATGTTATGATTATGAAACACTAAATTCAACTCATCAATCATAGATTTAAACTCAATTAAGCAAGAAAAATATCATTTTTCTCACTTTGTGCATCAAAGGTCCAAATGAAGAGTCCAAAGTTTCTAACTCAAACTCTTACCATGAACAAGTCATAAACATCTATTGAAAACACATTTAAGCAAGAAAACACTAAAAATACCTCAAAATATTGTTTTGACCTATTATACCTACCCTAAGCATGATTTTTGAAATTAAACTATAACCTCAAGATACTCAATTTTTTATAACTCTAACAATCAAGGAGAAACAAAGCCACCATCTAGTTCCTAGTCACAACCATCCTTCAACTAAACCACAATTACCACAAAGCAAGCTATAGCCATGACCCTTAAACAAGCAAAACTTGGTCACTAACTTCTCTAAAACAATCAAAATTTTGGCACAAATACATTCAAAATCCTACCATAATTGGGGCAACATTGTTCCTTCATTTTGTATCACAATTTCAATCACAAATTAAATCAAATAATCATTACACATGCTATCTCAAAGCAGGGCAGATAGCCATGTTCATCATTCATGCAAGACATGACCATAAACTCTCTTAAATCAACCACAAGGACAACACAACATCCAATAGAAGATGAAATACAATTTAAATGTAAAAAAAACCTATTTTTGCATGATTTAACCATGGCTTACAACAACCTATATACAACCACTAACCCAAAGAATTTTCATTGCTCATATCATTATCAATTTCTCAAATTATAATTTAAGAAAATAATGGAAAAAGGATGAACAACTTAAACCTATAAACACCCATGAAGGTGTTATCTTGGTCGTGAGTGGTATAACCACAAGGAAACATAATTTTTCATTCAAACATAACATAGGAAATGAAGAGCAATTTAGAAATAGCAACCTCTACCTCACTTGTCTTCAAGCTTGGAGTTCTCTTTGATCTTCCTTCTTAATCTTCCTTTCTCCCTTTCCTCTTTCCTTTTTCGTTTTTTTCTCGTTTCTATTTTCATTTCATCCGTTTCTCTGTTCTGCCAGCAACTGAAAATGGAGAAGAAAAATGGAGTGAATCTCACTTTTAAAATATAACTTAGGGGCACTTTAGTCTTTTAGCAAAACTTTGTATCTATTAAAAATACTTTGATCTTACTAAATCAAGTTTCCTAACTTCCAATAACTTTAAACTAAATATTATGATTCACCTAAATTCTTTTTTTATCTTTTTCGTAATTTTTCATATCTGTTGCACCTCAATCTGATACTTAAACACTCACTCAATATCCTTAAAAATACCAAACTAACTTTGATTGCCCTCAAAATTTAACTACATCCTCTTTTGCACATTAGAAACCTAGAAATAAATTTTTCATATTTATTTCCTTTAATTACATATTTATGTTATTTTTCTGATTTAAAATAGCTATTTTGCACGTTCTGTATTGCAGCAAAGTGCTTAAATTAACTCAAAACGTCACAGAATTTAACAGACATGTTAAATAAGTATTAAGCTACCTCTGTAACTTTATATAAGTCAAACATGTGTAAAAAGGGGATGTTACAATTCTCCCCTCCTTTTAAAAATTTTATCCCCGAAATTTAGCTGCTCATACTAATGGTTAAGAGAATCTTAACAATTGCCTCTTTATTGCATCCATCTTATCCATTCCAATCTTTAACCAAACTTAGATATTCATACATTTTCATTTTTGACTAAGATTACCCTGTAAAGAGTCAGAAGATTGAACTTCCCTTATATTGCAAAAATAAAACATTGCCAAATCTTTCAAAACTTCTATCCATATGAATACATAGCTTCTCCTTATCATGTGCAACGTTGCATTTTTCATACATATAGTATAAATCTTCGATAGTTTAAACCTTTGTAGTTCCTAAGTCAATTTTGAGTGTTAAGGTTTTAACAAAATTGGAGTAACTCTAGCCAAATACTTGCCCACATTCGCTAACATGTAAACATACATGAGTAAAGATCTAACTTAAAACATTGTCTTATTTGAAAAAATGTAAGATACCCTCTCATTTCAGAAGAATATACTTCCATTCTAACACAATGACATTTCATAAGAGAAGTCATTGGGTCTTACAACTCCTTATATTCTTCTTTTCCAAATTTCCTATAGAGAGTATTAGCTTCTTGAACACTAATCCTAAAATTCCTTATATTCCTTTCTACAACAAATTTAACAACCAAAACATTGCCATCACCAATATATTAATGTGAGTGTATCCCTGTGTTATGTAAAATAGGCCCTTAAACCTCAAGCTTCCATATGAAGAAACATGACAGTGATATATATGCGGCTCATGAGATTCTTATGATATATACAATTGTTAATTTATGCTATGTAGGAGGATGTGTGAGTATGCCTAAAAAAATGCTCTAAAGTATGCTTATGTAATGTTTTTAAAATATTTTATTTTTGGAAAACACAAGTTACTTGCATATTTCCAATGATTCCTTCCTTCTAGGATGACCTTTGCTCTAGGAAGCCCTTCCAGGAAAAATTTTGTTCTAGGAAGTCCTTTTGATCCTAGTATATCCTCAAGTAGGAAGGGGTAGGAAAACTTTTGTTCCTTGTCTACATTGCACTACCTTGGTATTAGTGGTGACAATGTGGTTACTTTTTACCACTCTTAATACCATACTGGGTATTTCCTCTCTAAGTAGTAGGACATCAACCACTTAACACTACTTAGTATGAATGAGCTAACTTGCCTTACATTCATTAATATCCAGAACCCCAGGCACTAGGAGACATTTACTCAAGTCGTGGGGTCATTCATACAAGGAAATAACAAATAACAAGTTTGAAAACATAACATGCAAGAATACTTTAAATTTTTTCCTTCATTTACTTTCCAAATAACCTTACTTTTCTTTGCATAACAGAGAAACATAACTTTAATCCTCATGTTTTTTATTTATACAATTCATTGTACATATAATTATTGAATCCTTCCATTTATTTTCAAGTAGAGAAGGAGTAACTCACTCAATCTCAATCTACCCTTATCCTTTCATTTTTATGCCTCTCAGCACTATGCTTAACAACTTTATTTATTAACATGCATATATCAATATTGTAACACCCCAACTTTTGGTTGAATTATGGTATTGTCCTAAATGTACTGTTTTATGTTTTCTGTGAGTTATAAAATGAATTTAACTGTTTTGTGACTGTATTTGACTGTTGTGTGTGATTTACTCTGAGTCAAGAAAATAATAATTTTCTGGCCAAAAAAATATTAATTTAATTATTTGGAGCTGGGGGATCTTACTAAACTCAATTCCGAGTGATACGTGTATTAATCTTTTAATTTTTAAAATCTAACTATGCAATGAAACTATTTTATATTATTAAAATATTATTTTATTGGACATTGCCTACTATCTTAAAAACAGCAGAAATCTGCTCCAAAATGGACCATGGACCCAGAGAAGTATATGGGACCCATGTTTGGAGAATCAGTCAATGTTTCTGGCTAGACTTATTTTTAAGCCAATGAGAGCTAGTCAACAATAGTGACTTGAAAATTTCTAGACCAACAGGATTTTGGTCCACAAAAGTGGTTGGACTTGTTAGGTTATAACTAAAAAAATCTAACTAAGTTAGCCTAAATCTAACTTAGTTAAGTTAGCAAGCTTATGTAGTAACTAAATGGAACAAACCTAGTTAACTATTCATTTAAGTTTTAGTTAGAGAAGGATCTAGAAGAATCAAGAAAAGGGTTAGTCATCCTAGCTAACTAAATGGCTAACTAAGTAACTAAGAAACTTAACTAAATTAACTTAGACCTAACTAGGAAATCAAATGAATTAAAACCTAGTTTGCTTCTCCTAAGGCCATTCGGTTATGGCACATTCAAGAAGGGCTTAGTCACTTAATGACTTGGTTTTCTACACCAATGAGAAGCAAGCTTGGAGACAAAGCCTTGAATATCATCCATTGATCACATCTAAGGCTATTAGGAGATCTTAGGAGTCAACTAAAGTGGCCACCTCCTTTGAAGGAGTTCCACGGCCAAGTGCTCTTTGAAGGGTGAGATAGCAATTTTGTTAAGTTCATTTCATCTTCAACCTTCTCCAAAAACAAAAATAACCAAGAAAAGCTCCATAGTTTTCTTCTTGAGCCATTCGGCCAACACTCTAAACCAACACCTCCACTCTTCTAAAATTTTACCTAACCCCACTTCTCAAATCCAAACATCATTCTAAGAACTTCTCTAGTTGAAAGTTTCTTCAAAAAAATTCATCTTGAGCTTGGAAAACCATCTTGAAGATTTTTCCTACAAGGTGAAAATCCTTGTTTCTTATTTCTAACTTGATTTCTTAGGTCCTAAGCCATGATTGATCCATGGTTTATATTTTTCACCTATAGTTATGACTCTTTTTGAGCTTGTTAGGGATTCTTTGAAGGTTACACGAAATCACTAGGAGGAGTCTAGGAGGAGTTTGTCTTCCCTTAAGGTAAGAGGGAGATTTAATCTCATCAACCTTGTGTGGTGGTGAGAAAATGGATGTGTTTGTGGTGAAGAATCCATAAGGATTCATTCACTTGGTTATTTAATGTCTTTTCTATTTTGTGATTGATTATGTGTGTATGCATGTCTATAGCTTTAAAATATATTGTATATATTCATATATGTATGATAATTATGATAGGATGTGAATAACAGGTGAGGATTTTCATGAGTGTTCCAAAGAACACAAGGAAGCTCACAGCTTCACCAAAAAAAAGAGAACCAAAATGTGCTCAATCATTTTCTAAAATAATGACTTAATTGATTTTGGTAAATTAATGAATTTGAAAATGATTTAGAAGATGGAAAATGATTTAAAGATCATTTGTAAAGAATATGTTGAATTCAACCAAAATGTCAGTCAATGTGTATTTGATTCCAAAATTATTTTCTAATGTGGACTAAGTAATTAACTTAAAGAGAAATTCAATTTCAATGAATTTTTGGAGAACAAAATAAATGAACTTAGTTTTAGAAACCTAAATTAGAGGAATTAATTATAAATAAGAAATAAATTGAACACTTGAAAAATGTTAACGTAGAACTCACCTTTGGGTTTTAAAGCACGTTAGTGAGTTTCAAAGTGTAAATAATGGTTATAATCAAAGCAAGGTAACTTTTAAAGAAAAACGTAAAAAATATCACTTAATGAATTTTCTAGACAAATGCTATCAAAAATTAATTAAAAGTGGACTAATAAGAGGGAAAGTTTCAAAGTATAATTAGAACATAAAGAAAATATTATACATAGTTAAAAAATACTAAAAATAGCTTACGCGTATTTAAAATAATGATTTAAAAATCTTACGCGATTGAGAAAACGATTTAAAAATCTTGCGCGATTGAAAAAATGATTTAAAAACACTACACGATATTTAAAAATGTCAAAATATACTTACGCATTTTGAAAATATTTGAAAAAGGTGACGTGATTGTAAAAATGCGATAAAATCTTTACGCGACTTAAAGGAACAGTGAGTTTTATTGTCGGGCCAAAGTGGTGGACCCGGACATGTTGAGAAATAGTACTGTCAAGTGGAGACATACTATACTTGGTTAATACCGATACTAAGGGTATTGTTGTAATTATGGCTTATAGGGATAATAAGGGTATTTGTGTAATTTTGGTTTATGTTCATACATTGAGAGATGTGTCAATTTGGTTGAAATTAGCGATTGACTGACGAGATAAATTACACCGTGTTGTGGGTGTGATAGGCGTAGTGCGGTTCATTGATAGAACTTAGAGGCATTATTGTGCTGAGGATTCCACATGTGGATAGTTGGTAGCTCCTCTGAGTTGTGGTAACGGGCAACACACTAACGATCTGGACAAGCACTATTCTTAATCAAGATTTGTGGAGACTGTCTAGTATAATGTCTATGGTGCATGACGTATTTGACTGTGTACTACTTACATGATTTTTTTTCTGTGGGCTATTTACACGACGTTTGACTATGTAATAGTTGGTTGGGCAGCCTGAGGTACGAATAGGTCTTTCGGATCATTCTCTCTAATGTTTGTATTTAGCTCCATAGAGTAGGAATGAGTCGGTGTACATTTGCATTTGTGGTCTACATCATAATGTGATTATTTATATTTAATTTGAGATATTATGTTTGATATATTAATGTGAGATATTGTGTATGATGTGATGATTTGGATTTTTGAATCAACTATGATATCTGTATGTATTGTCATTTTCTGTACTGTCATGCTAGTAATGATGTAGATTGTCTCTTTGTATTATTTTTTTTATATTCTGTAAAGAGTTTGAGGAAGAGGAAGAGGAAGAGGAGCAGCCTCTAGAGATTCAGTACCCGGAGGACCAGAAACCGAGTGATCAGTTCGAGGAAGGCGAGCCATTAGATCACCCATATCATTTGGATTGATCTTGTGGTCATGGCTTTGCCTGATTTCTTTGGTTTTGTGAGACTCGATTTTCACGGAGGCTCTGAGGCCTGGCGACTGTGTGAAGATAGAGGATTAGTAGTTTATGTGAGGCGTCTAACTGTGACCCTACGTAGAGAGTTTGATGGAGCACCGATATTTATTACTACTCTGTATTTACATCTTGAGATGCCTTTGACTCTTAGGCATTACTGGGGAGGACGTTTTCATGCCCCCAATGAGATGAGTAGTGTATCGACAGCATGGACTCCTGTTCGTAGAGCTGCGAGACATCCAGGATTTCTATCATCCGATGATCCATCTGAGGATGATCCTTCGGAGGGTTGGAAATCTTTGATGTGCACTTGAGCATGTTTATGTTTTAGTGTTATCCTGACTTTTTACTGTTTTATTAAATATTTGTAGTTATAAGCTTGAATGATTTGTGAGTCATGTGTTGTTCACTTTTTGGTTAAATTTGAGCTAGGATGACATGATAAAAGTGTGTTGGATCCTTATGTGACTGATTTTTCTATGTAATTTCATGTCAAAAATGTGAATCATTGTTTATGTCATGTATTTTTAAAGGATGAAGATGAGGCATTGAGCTATGATAGGATGTAATAATGAGAAATACCATAGAGTATAATTAATGATTGCATTATGTTTTGTTATAAGATGAATGATAAATGTAATTGATATTGATGTTTAATGTTGTAACATCTTCTTCAATATGTTAGTCTTGTAAATAGTTACAGAGGTAGCTTAATACTTGCTTAACATGCCTATTTGATTTTGTGACAATCTAAATTAGTTTAGGCACTTTGTTGCAAGCCGAAAGGTGAAAAGTAGCTTACAATAACTCAGATATTAACATAAATGGCTTAGCTAATGGAAATTGATGTGGATAATTTATTTCTAAGTCACAAATGTGTATTCTGTGATGTGATTTAAGTTTGAGAATTTTCAGAGTCAGTATGATATTTTTAGACATGCTGGTTGTCTATTTAAAGCCGGAATGACTAAACGCAAATATGGAAAATATTGGTTTTGGCGCAATAATATTTTTGATGAATCATATAATTTATTTTAAGGTTGTTGGAACTTGGAAAACTTGATTTAGGTAAAGTTAAGTGTTTTTAGTAGATCAAGAAGTATCAGTGTTTTGGTTAATGGTCATAAGCCATCCACCATTTTTAGCCACCTTCCTTAACTATTTGTGATATTTCTTCCAAGTTTTCTCTTGTTTCTCATTTTGTTTTCATAGTTGAAAACAGAGGCCATAGAGAAGGAAGAGAAAAAAGTAAAGGAGGAAAGGAAGAAGAGGAAATCCAAGGGGAAAGGAAAGCTTGAAGTCTTGTGACCATTTCCTTCATCATCTCTATCATCTCAGTAGCTTAAGGAGCCAAAGGTAGGGGTTCTTGAGCTCAACTTCATCTTTTTTCTCATTTTTCCATGTTAGGCTTATTTGAGGTCTAATATGTCAAATTGAGATCTTGTGGTGTGTTATGTGATTTTCTTGCTTGGATGAGTTATAAATGTTGTTTATGACTTGTTTATGCAAAGATTTTGCATTAGAAACTGAAAATTCTCCATTTGGACTTAAAATGCTCTAAGTGTTGATTTTAGGGATTTGGATGAGTGATGTTTTGATCCACTTTTGATGAAATCAATTAGTGTTTTAGGTTTCCATCATGTTAGTGAACTTGTTTGGGACTTAAAATCACCAAGAAACCAATTTGGAGTGGCCAAAATCCGAAATCTAAACAAATGGAACAGTAAATCGCGACTGTAGAATTTTGCAGAATCTGACTTCTGTGGGGCACGCCGCAGCGTGGAGTGAGGCGTGAGCATGCCGCAGTGTGGAGAATAGTATGTCGCAGCGTGGGGCAGTTTTCTGTCCAGTAGTTACACCCGAGAGCAGGGTGCCGCAACGTGCCCAGTTTTGTGTCATGGCGTGAGCTCCAGAATCTTCGAAAATGTGTTTTTAATATCTTTAGAAGGTCCTAAGTGTTGGGATCATTCTTATATGCTTTCCTAAGTGTGTTGAGACCCAAATGAGGGTAATTCTTAGAGAGAATAACCATATGGCATATATCTAAGAGTTGTGAAACTTTAGGCAAATCATTGAGTTTAGGGTGCCTTGGGTTTGTATCTAAGACCTCACACAACATGAGGTTGTTTTGAAATCATATGTGAAGTGATAATGTGAGATTCTAGATATGAGAATACTAGTTACGTGGTTCTTACTACTTTGTTGGATAAGTGAAGCTAAGATTTCTATGTACTAGTGTTATATTTAGTTTTCAAACTTGGTACTTGTTAATTTCTTATGTATTCTAACTTATCATGGTGTGCACAACCATATAGTCAGAGAACAAGGTGTTGATCTAGATTCTCGTAGCAGGTATGCTATTGTGGTACCGGTATGGGGGTGACAATAGTACTCTTACATTGGTAAGGGGAAGGTGTTTACCTATTACCAAGTGAGATTTAGGCTTTTTGGCTTACCCTACTTTGTATATACGAGAGACAGAGGTTTTTGGGAAATTAAGCACGTAGCTTATGTTTTCAAATCTTAAAACCTGCATTAACATTGCATAATCATTCCTCATAACATAAAGCACTGCATGATTGACAATTGTATGGGCAGTTTCCATTGCTTGATCGATTGATTAATTGGTTATTGATTTTTGAATCTTATATTATTTAGAATATTAATGTGTTCAGTTCATTATTTGTTGTAAATGATTAACTACTAGTCTTGGTATGCAAATATTGAGAAATTATAATTTCTTACCCCTATATACTCCATGTAAATCAAGTGAAGACCCTCCAAAAGGAAAGGGCAAGGAAAATAAGAAATAGAAGGCTTAGTCTAGCAGTTTTACTTCTTGTTGAACCAGTTTGTATATTAGAACCTTTTTGGTTGTATGTAAAAGTTTATGTATACAATATGGCTTGTTATCCAGTGATGTATGTATATATGATCTTTTTATCATTCGAGGCTTTCTATAATGGCTATAAAGGTTATTATGGGTTTTATTTATATGCATTCTTAGAAGTGACATGTTTAATGCAATTTATCTTGAAATATTTCGCGTATTTTACGAAAATTGTATTAGGGTGTTACAAATGTTATGGTATAAAAATGATCATGTTGTGAAACACTGAATATACCTTGTATGGTATTAATGTTGATGATAGGCATGATTTTGGGAAGCAATATAAAAGAAAGGATTAAAGGTAGGTGAGGTTGAATGAGCCCCTCTCTACCATCATGTAATGTAATGTATAATAAAAAGTTTAATAATTATGGTAATTACTTCCCAATTATGCAAGAAGAATCATGATTATGTAAAAAGTGAAAGAATGAAAGGTTTTTAATACTCTTGCATGTTTTTTTTTCAAACTTGTTATTTGATGTTTCCATGTACTGTAAACTTATGCTTGAACAAAAGGACTCCAAGTGGCTTGGACAAAAGGGCTCCAAATGCTAAAGTTATGAATGTTTGGTAGTGCAAGAAACAAAATGACTTCCTGGAAATAATCAAATAACATATGTTTCTTAAAATAAAATCTTTTAAAAAACATTACATGAGCATACTTTAGGATTCTCATTAGGCATAATCATACATCACCATGCATTGCATAAAATTTAGCAATTGTATGGGCAATTGTCTTGTTTTTATTAAATGTGAAGATTAAGGATAAAAGCTAGTTAGAAAAAGTTAAGAATAACATTTAAAGTGAATTAAATGTTGTTACAAATTGTATTGTTTTACATTGGTTGAAGGTCAAAATGTAGTTTAAAGATGTGTAATAAAGAGAATGAGTATGTGTGCTAGTCTCCATAGCTGTTAAAATGAATATATATTGACTTATGTTGAATTTCTATATATTGATTGAACCATTTTCTTTATTAACTGAACTGTCTGCTTTGAGGAAGGGAAATGACTGAGTTTTGGCTTATGCCACCTTTCCAAATGATTAAGTATAATTTGTGTTTTACCCCAAAGCAGCTGGATTTACTATGATATCACAAATTAAATTTTTCTGCTGAGAATTATTAATTCTCACCCCAGTCTTTTTATGTTTTCCATGATAAATCCCAAGGAGGACCAAATCAAGTACAAGGCGAGGCGATGAAGATTTTGTTAAGTTGTTGATGTAATAATTTTAGTTATGTATTTATATTAATGACTCTGTAATTAAGTATATATAATTAGTTTTGTAAAGGTTTATAATATCAGACATATCAAATAGATTTCTAGTAAAGAGCAAGTTTCCTGAGGTGTAAAATGTCTTGCTCACTTACTTCTGCAAAGGCTTTATATATTTATTCGTTAAATAGATATTGAACAAGTTGTAAATTATGCTTAACTTAGAAAGTGGCATACCAATTCTGTTTATTTAGTATACGTAGGGTATACCACAGTGAATGAAATTAGGGTGTTACATGAAACAATAATTTAGATGAATCCTAGCATTCATTCTAAAGTTGTTGGAAGCTAGAAAACTTGAATTAGCATAATTCAAGTGTCTTTAGCATATATAAATTTCAGTATAGAAACTTAAGTCCTTTTCTCTTATTTACCCTTTTATCCCCAAGCCCCAGCAGAAAAGAGAAAAGGAAGAAACATAGGGGGAAAGGGGGAAAAGAAAATAAAGAAAGGAAGGAGAGAGGAAGAGAAAAAGGACCCAAGGGAATATCCAAGATCAAGAGGAAGATAAAAAGACTCTAAGATGTAGGTCATCACCACATGGTAGAAGATTTCGATTCTTTTTCCCTCTTTGTTCTTTTGAATGGGGTTAGGGTTTTTGAATGGAAAAAGGGATTTGGAGAGTCAAATCCTAGTTCTTAGCTTGATTCTTGATGCCAAGGATTAAGTTAGGTTAGTTTTAGCTCAATGATTATTAGATGGCCATTTATGGCTCAACCCAAACCATGTTGGTTCATAGATTAGAAATTGGTAAATGGTTGGGGTTAGTGTGATTTGGAACCTAAACCTATGCCCTAGTGAATCAATAGGTTGTATTAGAGTTGCAATAAGTTTAGAGGCATGGAATGGTGTTAGAAATCACAAGAAAACTGATTATGATTGAGTGGAAGATGATTTTGGCCAAAGGAATCAATGGCTCAGTTCTGCAGATTTTTTTGCAAAATTGGTCACATCTAAGGCAGATTCTATTTGAATCCAAGGCAAATTCTGCAAAAAAAGGTATTTTGGCAGTCAGTAAACCAGATTGCATAATTTCTTGCTCCAATGTCATATTGGCATGATACTAGTGGCATTTTGAAGCTAAGATGTAAGGCTTCTCGCTTGTAAAATTTCAGAATTTTGCCACTTTTAGTTTGTTCCCAGTTTCAGTTTAAAGTCAAGTTAGATTCTAGAAAAACAGTGAGTGCACTATTTTAGCTTCTGCAAAATGCCGCATAACTTTGGCTACACTTAGCCAAATTAGATGAGGTTTGTGGCATTTGAAAGATATGATAGAAAGCTATTTGCCCATGAAATTTCAGAATTTTAGAAGTTATTATGAACATTTGATGCAATCTTGAAAATCAGTCTTTTTAGGCAAGATTTGAGGTATTTTACGGATGATTTGAGCCCGATAAACACTAGTAACTCCTTTAATAGTTGAAGTTGAGTTAAATATACAAGTTCTTCAGTAAATGCTCTATTCTCTCGATAAGTTAAGTTGAAACAGGGTATAGCAAAAGTAGGTTCATTTGTTTATAAGGTTGAACTGTAGAAAAAGTTGGTTCCTTTATTTATGAAGTTGAACCATAGTGCAAATACTCTATTCTCTCATTAAGTTGGGATTGAGTGGAGTGTTTAACAAGATTGGCTCCCTTAAGGTTGAACCCTAGTGAATTGGCTCCCTTATGCAATAAGGTTGATCCAAAATTTATCACAATTCCTAACTAAGAGAGCGAGGCAAGCCCCTTGACCTAGCAAATGAGTGAGATAAACACTTTGCTAAAGTTGGAGTTGTGATGAGCTATATCCTATGCTAGGCTATAGATGAGTTATGTCTTATGCTAGGCTATAGGTAAGTTATGTCTTATGCTAGGTTATAGATGAGTTATGTCCTATGCTAAGGTATGGATGAGTTATGTCCTATGCTAAGCCAAGGATGAGAGACACGATGTTGTAGAAGTAGTACATAGAACAATCCACTCATCATCAGATTTGTGTGATGGAACAATCCACACATTACCAGGCAGTCGAAGGACTATTTAGCCTATTCTACATAGATAAGTACAAAGGAATGCGATTCTTGAGAATAACTAAGTTATGTGTTTGAATTTAATATTGGATTATAAGATTGTTAGGTGAATGTTTACATAAAGTCAGAATGTGAATATCCTAGTGGTAGTGAGTATAGTCTCACTTACCCGTGGCAATCATTAATCCAAAGCTAGCATAGTTATTCATTGATAGTAATAATTGTTCAGTACTTTTATAATGTTATTGATTAACCAAAATAAAGAAGTTAATATAGTATGTCTACTTTAATAGTAAAGATGAGGCATGAGAAGACTTTTGATATTTTACAATTGTGTAGACACATGTTTAAAATCGATAGCAAGACATGAGAAGCCTCAAAAAGTAAATTTATGAGTTTGGAAAGAGTGTGCTTATGTATCTATTGCGAGAAACAGGTAAGTAGCATTCAGTCATTCACGTAGGACTATAGGACAGTGTATTGAGTATACTTTCACTTTTTGTGAGTTTGAAGAGGTTACGCAACTAAAAAAAAAAAAAAAGAATTACTCCAATAGTCCTATTCCTCTGCAAAAACAATACTATCAAACAACAAACAGTGCAAAGTCTTGGAAGTAGATAGGACTTTTATTAACGAATAACAAAATAAATTACACCTATTGTAAAATTGTATCCTAATCAAAATTGAGGTGAGTTAACAAGAAGCTATCAGTTTACAGGTCTCTGATTTGAATGACACAATTTTGTCTTCACCAATAATCGCCACAAGAACAACTTCCATTTCTAAAATGGTGGAATCTACTAGCATCTCTTACCACAATTTCTCGTCCTGTAACCATGGATATATGCTTAATTGCATTATGGCAGTCACCACATACACGATGGCCCTGAGTAATTTGCAAAGGTCTCCAATTTGGAGTGCTGATCATCCCAAAAGCTATTGCCAACTTTTCACTATGGTATTTTAGAATGCGTTGTTCCTCTTCATCTACATCAGGAAGCAATGTTTCGTTCTCCACAATGTAACCATGCATTGATATCTCTACCATCAGATTGTCCACTTTTTGGTATATTTCTTTTGTTTGGGTGTGGGATTTATCTCCACAAAGGAAGGTATATGGCTGTTTCTTGACTTCAATCCAGCTACATGCTGGAAGCATTCTTAAACCTTTCCTCTTTAAGGTTTGTAAAACAGCAGCAGCTTCCTTCAATTTGCCAGAACTGTTATATATATTCAGAAGCACTACATAATTACACAGCTTTTCAGGCTCCATCCCATAAAGTTTTTCAGCTGCAAACTTCCCTAGCTCTATATTCTCCTGCATTCTGCATGCTGTCAGCAATGCTGCCCACATGTTTGCTGTTGGTTTGAAAGGAGCAGTTCTTATTAGTGCAAAAGCCTCATCTAATAGGCCCTCTCGACCTAATAGTTCAATCATACATGCATAATGCATTGCTCTGGGCTTAATCTTGTGATCTCTACTCATAGAGCGAAAAATCTCCCAACACCGTTCTGATAATCCTGAATAGCTACAAGCAGATAAGACGGCAAGGAAAGTAACATGGTTGGGAACCATCCTTTCTCGAAGCATCTGTTCAAACATTTCAACTGCCTCTTCTCCCTGACCATGATTGCCATATCCAGCGATCAATGCATTCCAAGATATAACATTCTTGCGGAGCATCCTGTCAAAAACATGTTGAGCATCTTCCATCCTACCCCATTTGCTATAGAAGTCAACAAGTGCTGAGTTCGCCACTATATCTGAGCCAAAACCATGACGAACTAATGCAGCATGAGCCTGTTTTGCATGTTCTAATGAAGCCAATCTTGCACAAATTCTTATCACTATTGAAATAGTGAAATGGTCCATCTTAGCACCACTATCACGCATCTCATAATATATACTAAGAGCTTCCTCACTATAACCATGAAGTGCATAGCCAGCAATAATGGAATTCCATCCTACTGTTGTCTTCTCCGGCATTTGATCAAATACACATTGAGCATCTTCAATGCTGCCACACTTGCTGTACATGTCAATCAGTGCACAAGACACAAAAATATCTTCACCCACCCCCATTTTCAAAGCACACGAATGAATTTGTCTTCCCACATGAATAAGACCCAATCCAGCCGATGCCCGAACCATGGTGGCAAAAGTGCGAGATCGGCCATCATTAAACTCTTCCCACATACGTAAAAACAATCCAAAAGCTTCAGAATAATTTCCAGAGTCCACAAGCCCGCCAATCATTGTCATCCAGGACACCGTGTCTCTCTCCAGCATTTCACCGAACAAATTGCGTGCATCAAGCATCAGACCGCATTTCACATGCATAAGCAAAACCCTGTTCATCATATAAATATCTGGCTCAAACCCACTGCTGACCATGTAATTGAACACCCTCTTAACACCTCTAATCGATCTCAAACCAACACAGGCACTCATCAGAGCATCATATGTGCTACCACCCACATCAGAACCATCTTCAAGCTCCAAAATCTCAAACAACTCCATTGCCTCTCGGTACCTATTACACAAAATTAACTTCTCTATCTGACTACACAGCCCAGAACAGGATTTCCTGATCTGGGTATTTTCCAAAACTGCCTCTCGTCTTTCCTCATATTCAATTTTCGAAGGTTTCGGCCTCGGCCGGGGCCGCAGCTCTTGTTCCTTGGAACAACAACAAATCTGGGAAAAGGGGTTCCTCCATTTCCTCACTTTTGAGGTAAAACAACACCCAAATAAGAGACCTGTACTTGAAAATTTCCTGGGAGAGGAACCCAGAAAGGAAAAGCAGCAGGTGCTTTGAAATTGGTCCAATGAGAAAGTTTGGTAACGTGAGAGTGGAATTTCCATTGGTACCAATAACAAGTAAATAATAAAGAAGAGAGAGTAGAGGTGCAGCAGCTGAAGAGAACAGAGACAACTGCGGTGAATATGCGGAGATATTGAGGTGGTGTTGTTGTGGGGTGTGGCTTCATATTCTTGAAGAGGAAATCAAGAAGCACGTGAATGTGAAGAAATGAAGGTGAGAGTTGGAACGAGTCTGCATCACCAACATCGAGGTTTCCGCCAGATTTGGAACAGGTGGGTTTGGTAATTGTAGTTACCGCCAATGAGGAACATAAAGATTGTTTATTGTTTTAAGAACATAGATTTTTTAGTAATAAATTGATTGTTGGCAATGGCGCCGAAAGTTTGAAAAATGGAAAGAAAAAATTAGAGAATATAAAATGAATTATTATATATGCTATTGTTTATTTTTTATTGATGATTTTTAAATAAATTAAATATAAAATAATATTATGTTTGGATGTTTTCTCGTTAATGAAACATAATGGAACAATAGAGATGAGTTAGAAAGAAACAAAATGAAATATAACATGTTTATTTTGAATTATAAGTTTATTTTTTCTTATTTCAGTTTAATTTTGAAGGGAACAAAAATTTATTATTTGAGAAGAAGAGAAGGGAAATAATTCTTCATGATTTTCTTTCCATTCTTATCTTTTAATAAACTTCCAAATAAAGAAATTATTTTCCCTTCCTTTTATTCATTTGCTCTTCCTTTCATTCCCTGTCATAAAACACAATTGAAGAATGAAATAAAATATATTGCCAAAAGTATTGGAAAACCCAAATAGATCCTTATTACCTACATCTCAATCTCTAAAACAGAGAATTTATTTTATTTTATTTTATTTTTTATCTTCAAAGATATTAGAAAAAGATCAAAATTTCTCAAATTAGTCGAAAGAAAATCAACATAATAATCCTCCTTAAGTAGGAGGAAAGAAAATTTTTTTAAGAAAAAATTAAAAACTCTTCAAAGTATTAAATGTGTAACACCATAACACTGTAACCATAGTATATTTGGCATATACACATGTAATCAATATTAGTCATGTCACTTCTACTTAATTAATATAATAATATATCCATAATAACCAAAGTAATCATTATAAAGAGTCTTGAGGGATGTCAAAAACATACATACATACATATATTTACAACCTTAGCCTCAACAAGGCATACTGTAATACATTTAAAACTTTATAATGTAATACATTTAAAACTTTATAAATCTCAAAGCAAATACAAAATATTATACAAGCTTTGTTACTAAAAGCAATACACTAAACAAATAACTAAACTACTTCTTCTGCTTCTTTAACTTCTTTCCCTTTTGAGAGTCTTACTTGGATTTACATAGAAACACAATGGGGTAAAAATTCATAAATTCTTAGTAATGGTATTCCAAAACCACACATGACATAAATATATCATACCATTATCTATTTACAAAGAATAAACGACAAAAAATTATATTCGCAAATAAGTAATTGAACCACTGCTTAATACCCTAACAGTAATCACATATCTCCTATGTAACATTCACCAAGCTAAATTATAATATATCACTAAACTAATTCCTCTAAAACAAGACAATTGCCCATACAATTGTCTAACAAATGCAATGCAAATGGTATGTAGTATGATTATGATCATGAAATGTAATATGATTATATTGTGCAATGCTTGTGAAAGTTTTTATTTTAGAAAACACATGATACTTGCTTAATCCTAAGAAGCCCTTTTTGTTCTTTGTATTTTCTCTGGGTATGAAGGGGTACTTACTTGACCTCCTTGCACTACATGGTATGAGTGGACTAACTCACCTCACAATAGTGAGACTACCGTTTACCACCCTTAATACCATATGTGGTATGAGTGGACTATCTCGCTCCAACCATGGTGACGTTACTGTTTACCACCCTTAATACCATATGCGATATGAGTGGACTATCTTGCCCTAACCATGGTGAGGTTACCGTTTACCACCCTTAATACCTCCCTCAATACGTGAAAAATAGCAAATATCAAGTTTGAAAATCAAAACATGCAAAGTTATTTCAAAACCATTCATTCACTATCCGCATAAAGCATCATATAGTTCACATTTAACCAAGTGAAAGAGAAAAATCTAGCAAACATAGGATTTTTCAGTTCAACTTTCATAAAGGAGCAATTTCATGTTTCTAGCATTTTCTCATAACTCAACTTTGTCAAACAAAGGAGCAAACATGGTATACACACCATTCAAGCTCAACTTTACTCAATAAAGGAGCATCTATTTCAAGTTTAACTTATAAAAGAGCAAATACACTCATACTACACTTCCATAACTTAACTTTAACTGTTAAAGGAGCTACTAGTGTTCCTAGGGTTCAAACCATCACAAAATACTTCTATTTTTGCCTAAAAGGGTTGATTTTCATGAATGCACCAAATATACATCATAACTTCAATAATTCTGAAATGTTATAGAAAAATAGTCTTATCTCATATCTTTCAAATGAAACAAACCTCACTTTATTTGACTAAGTGTAACTAAAGTTATGCAACAAAATGAAGAAACTGAAATAGGGCAAGTAGCTATTTTACCAGAATCTAACCTTACTTTAAATTGAAACTGGGAAGGCATGAAGATTGCAAAATTCTTGAAATTTTAACCTCTTATAACCTTACATGTTAGCTTCAAAATGTCATTGGTCTCATGTATTTTACACCTCAGAGCAAGAAGTTATGCAATCTGATTTAATAAGTGCCATACTGCTTATTTTTGTAGAATCTATCTATTATTCAAATTGAAGCTGGTGCTACTTGGGTTGTCATAAAATTCTGAAATTTTTACTACATAAAGTCTCATATCTTAGCTTTCAAATGGAATAAGAAGCAGGTCATTTCGATGACTATAACTCAAGTTATGCTACCAATACTACAAGCTGCCGGGATTGGATTTTCTACATAATTGGTTCTCTAGGCATTAGATGCCTAGGCGCCAGTGCACCAGACAAATTCCCCTGTTTTACTAGTCATTGGGTGCCTAGGCACCAGCAGACCAAAAATCATATTCTTTGGCTCCTTTTCATCTCCAACTAGATTTCATCCCATCCAACCTTGTTCCAAGTGGATTCCTATATCACACATGTCCTATAAACAAGATGGAACTCTCAAACACACTCTTAAATAATTAAAACATGGATCAAAGATCAAACCATAACCCACAAAATACTCATTTTTCAATTCTTCAAGCAAAGAGTTTTATGGATGATAACAATGTATTTTATGCATTTTATAATCCTCTAACTAGGCTTGTTAAGGTTCAATTTGGCTTAATTAAGTTAATTTTGTCACATTTTATGAAATTAAGCATAATTGGATCATTGAAGAAATTATTGCTTGAATTATCATTAATTTGGGTGATTGCATTCTTAAGTAAAGTGGCCACAACTTGAGTTGTAATTATCTGATTAATGTGATTCTCGTCTTGTTAGAAAGTTAAGATAATTCTCTAATAACTATTCACTTGATAGCAAGAGCCACATTAATAGAAATATATTTCATTCATTGTATAACCTTCTTACTTGATTTTTTTTAGTAAATTGGCTATAATTTGAGTTACAAATATCTGATGGATGTCATTTTGGTCTTGTTTTTAAGCTAAGATAAATTTCTGCAACTTTCATGAAGGCCTCAAGACCAGAAACACATGTTTGGATAACTCAAATTGGAGTTGAAGCAAAATCTAGCGTTTTGAACCTGACAGCTTGACTTTCATGCACTCATTCGGTTATATCTCGGGCTATAGGAGTTCAATAACCTTGAAATTTTGACAGTGGATTAAGACCCATATCTACAACTTTCATGAAGAACACAAAAGCTAATTCGGATTCCTTGAAGGTGATATTGGGCTTGGAATTTAGAACAGAGGTGCTGGATTTAGGCTTGACCCATGAGCAGTAATTGGGCCATATCTTGGGCTGTGGTTATTGGATTTGGCTAAACTTGGTGTCTCTAGAAAGCTGAGACAATTTCCTAGAATGTTCATGAAGACCACTTGGCTCAATTCTGACGTATGCCATGAGCTAAGAGCAGAGACATTTCAGAGACAAGAAAGTCCATAATTTCAGCTCATTCATCATCTATTTTGATTTTACTTCTTATCATCAAACAACTCCATTGTCTTCTTACACTCCTTGAACTCTACAAAAGGAGGCAAAGGCTGAACATTTGAGGGTGTTAGTTAGCTTAGAGTTTAGTTTATGCTATTGTGTTATTAGTTTTCTTTTGTGTAGTTTTCTATTGTTCTTAATTGAAGTTATGTTCATCATCTTCTTCTTCTCACTTTTTTTCTTCTTGTCTATGAGTAACTAAATCTTCATCTTGCTTAGGTGAAAAGGTGAAGCTCTTAATAATAAGTTAAGGTTAGATTAATTTCTTTTTTGTGCTTTAAATGATATATTTTTATGTGATCTTTATATGAGTTGTATGTTGTTTCCAATTAATTTAGAAACTCTTCTTGTATAATGAATATCTTGATCCATTATAGACAATAGGATTGGCACAGTGGATGCTTTTGACGATTTACAAGTATTGGTAGATAATTGTTGGAACCATAATATGATTGCATGATTGAACTTTGAATGTTAAATCTTCCGATTGGAATCTTCATTATGCATGATTTCAATTGAGTTATAAAACGAAATAATCTTATTGTTAATTTATTACCAAGAGTGGATCTCATAACCTAAGCAAATCTTTTTTATCTGTGAATAATTTATATCATTTTTAGTATTGTGACAAATCTTCTTCGTACCTCAAATAATTTTCTCTTCATCAATTCCCTGTAGATTGACCTCGAACTCCCGAGAATTTACTACTTGAAACAACCTGCACTTGGGTTTGAAACTGTATAATTATATCCTATCAAGTTTTTGGTGCCGTTGCCGGGGACTTGATTTGAAGTTCTAATGTATTGAGGTTCTCTTTCTGTAAGTAAACTTCATTATCAGGTATATTCTTCATCTACTCTTTTCATTTTTATTTATCTATTTACCAATTTACTAACTAACTTAATAACTAACTTTTATATTTATGTCATTTATTTAAGTTTTATTTATTTATTTTCGTTTTTATTTTTTATTTTATTTTTTTATTTATGCTTTCTGTTATTTTTATTATTATTATTATTATTATTATTATTATTATTATTATTATTATTATTATTATTATTATTATTATTATTATTATTATTATTCTTTACGCTTTATGCTTACTAACTATCTAATATTTAAATTAAATTATTTATTTTCTCAGATCTAACTTTTAAATTCTCATTTTTATTTTTTCGCAATCTAACATTTAAATTTTGTCATTTATTTTTTTTTCGATCTAACTTTTAAATTCTCATCATTTATTTTTCCGCAATCTAACTTAATGAAATAATTTTTTCTTTTTTCTTTCTTCACTTATTTTCTGTATTTTGCTATGCCACTCTCCGATTTTCATATTTTAAATTTTCTTTATGCACTTTATTTTTTTATTTTATTTTATCGCACTTTATTTTTTACATTTTTATTTTTATTTTTATTTTTGGGTGGTTGGTTTATACTACATCCTTCTTAATATTTAACGGCCGGTGTCTACCGTCTACTTGTCCATTATTTTTATTTTATGTCACTTATTTATGCTTAACTGGTATCGTGATTCAAATTCTGGTCGTTTGGTTAAAATTAATCATAGTAATTTATATATTGATTTATTTGAATCACAATCACATACAATTAACACAATGGTTGAATTTGAAGGTGCACATGTTGAACATGATAATCAAACACAACGAGCTGAAAATGAAAGTATACATGATAAACAAGGAAATCAACCATTGCAAACTATGCGTGCATATTTGCAACCACCTCGAAATTCTAGTCCATCATGTTTTATCTTTTCACTTACTGCTAATAATTTTATATTTAAGTCGGGTATGATTTCTTTACTTCCTAATTTCCATGGTTTAGAAAATAAAAGCCCATATTTACTTCTAAAAGAATTTGAGGAAATCTGTATTGCTTTCAATGATCAAAATTGCAGTGAAGAGATTGTTAAGCTTAAATTGTTTCCTTTTTCTTTGAAAGATAAAGTAAAAACTTGGCTTAACGCTTTGAAACCAAGATCAATTGGCACATGGCAAGAAATGCAAGGTGAGTTTTTAAAGAAATTTTTTCCAACACATAAAACTAATGCTTTGAAAAGACAAATCCAAATTTTTTCCCAAAATTCAAATGAAGAGTATTTTCAAAGTTGGGAACGTTTTAAAGATTTGTTAAATTCTTGCCCACATCATGGTTTTGAAAAATGACAGACTATAAGCTTCTTTTATGAAGGTTTAACACCTGAAACTAAACAATTTGTGGAAATGATGTATAATGGCGAGTTTCTTGATAAAGAACCCGAAGAAGCTTTAGATTATTTAAACCATTTGGCTGAAAATTCTCAATCTTGGCATGGTACTAATCTTTCTGAAAATTCAATTAGATATAACCTTGCAAATGCAGGAAAAGAAAAATACCATCTTAGTCAAGAAGAAGATCTAAATGCAAGTATGCTAGTTTGGCTAGAAAGGTTGAATCCATGGAATTAGGGAAAGTAAAAGAAATCAAATCTGTGCAAAATGAAGAAATTTGTAGCATTTATGATGAATTAGGACACTCGACAAATGAATGTCCTAGTATTCCTATTTTTAAAGAAGTTGTGCATGAGCAAGTAAATGCAATGAACAATTTTAAAAAGTCATTCACCTCTTCTCTTTCAAATTCTTACAATCCAGGATGGAGAAATCACTCGAACTTCAGTTGAAAGAATAATAATCAAGCACAATTTATGCAACCACCACCTCCTCAGGAACAACAAGATTCTCAAAATTCTCAAGGATATGCACCTTATGTCCCACCATATAGGAAAAACCTTGAAGGAACATTGAGTGCATTCATAGAAAAGCAAGAGGCCATCAATAAACAAAACCTCAAACCATGATAGACATAAAAGACACTCTTTCCAAACTTACTTCTACACTCACCATTCACGAGAAAGGAAAATTTCCTTCTCAACCCCAACCGAATCCCAAAGGTCAATATAGTCTAAATGAGGGTAGTTCAGAAAACTAACAAATAAATCAAGTCAATTCTGTGATAACTCTTCGGAGTGAAAAAGTTGTTGAAAAAGAAATTTCTGAACCTTGTGAGAAAGATGGTGAATCAATTCCCCAAGATAAGGAAGAGGTAGATAAGTCATCTGGCCAAAATGAGACCAAACTCTCGTCTCCTCCACTCCCATTTCCTCAAGCATTAAGCAAACCAAGGAAATTGGACCACCAAACTAAAATTTTTGAAATTCTTAAACAAGTGAAGGTCAATATTCCATTGTTAGATACTATCAAACACTTTCCTTCTTATGCCAAATTTTTGAAAGACTTATGCACTGCTAAAAGGAAATTAAATGTGAAAAGAATGTCTTTTTGACCGAATAGGTAAGTTCCATTATTCAAAGCAATAATGTTTTGAAACATAAAGACCCTGGTTGTCCTACTGTTTCATGCATTATTGGAGAACATATGATTGAACAAGCTTTACTTGATCTTGGTGCTAGTGTTAATTTGCTTCCATATTCAATTTATCAACAACTCAATCTAGGTGAGTTAAAACTAACTTCTGTAACTCTTCTACTTACTGATAGATCAATTAAAATTCCAAAAGGAATAGTGGAAGATGTGTTAGTACAAGTTGATAAATTCATTTATCCTGTAGATTTTATTGTCTTGGAAACTGAACCTATGATTAATTGTTCCAAGTCAATTCCTATTATTTTAGGTCGTCCATTTTTAGCAACATCCAATGCTTTGATAAATTGTAGAAATGGATTGATGAAGCTAACATTTGGAAACATGACACTTGAGCTTAATGTTTTCAACTTATGCAAGCAACCACATGAAGTCAATGATGAAAATGAGGAAGCTGACAGGATTGAGGCCATTGTAGATGATCATCTTCTAAAAGGGAGTTCTTTTGACCCATTAGAAGTTTGTTTAATTAATTCATTTGATTCAGATATGCAAGTAGATGGTGATATTTTTGAAATATGCTCTTTGCTTGATTGTACACAAGCAATGGAATACAAAGGATGGAAGCCAAGATTCAAAAAGCTACAACCCATGAATGATAATATTCATAAAGAAGTACCCACACTGGAACTAAAGCCATTACCTTCTGGGTTGAAGTACACATTTTTGGGAGAAGACCAAAGCTTTCCAGTAGTAATTTCATTAATCTTTACTGAAGAACAAGAAGATATGTTGATAGAAGTACTTAAAAGGCATAAAAGTGCAATTGGATGGACATTAACAGATATAAAAGGTATTAATCCATTAATTTGTACACATAGAATACATTTAGAGGATAATCTAAAACATCACAACAACCTCAAAGAAGATTAAATCCACACATGAAAGAGGTAGTTAGGGCTGAAGTTCTTAAATTACTTAATGTTAGAATTATTTACCCTATTTCCAATAGCTAGTGGGTAAGCCCTACACAAGTTGTGCCTAAGAAATCTGGAATAACAGTGGTTGAAAATGAAAAAGGTGAGTTAATACCTACGCGAGTTTCATCTAGTTGGCGTATGTGTATTGATTTTAGAAAATTAAATACAGCCACTAGGAAAGATCATTTCCCCTTACTATTTCTTGATCAAATTCTGGAAAGAGTAGCAGGACATCCCTACTATTGTTTTCTTTATAGTTATTCGAGGTATAATCACATACCAATTGCATTAAAGGATCAAGAAAAGACTACTTTTACGTGCCCTTTTGGCACTTTTGCATATAGAAGAATGCATTTCGGTCTTTGTAATGCTCCGGTAACTTTTCAAAGATGCATGCTAAGTATTTTTAGTGACATGATTGAGCATTATTTAGAGGTTTTCATGGATGATCTGACAGTTTTTGGAAATTCTTTTGAAAAGTGTCTTGATAATTTGGATAAAGTTCTTAAAAGATGTGAAGAAAAAGGATTTGTTTTAAATTGGGAAAAATGTCATTATATGGTTACTTCAGGAATCGTGTTAGGTCATGTGATATCTTCTGAAGGAATTGAAGTTGATAAGGCTAAAGTTGAATTAATTTGCTCATTTGCTTTCCCCAAAAACAGTCAGAGAAGTTCGTTCTTTTTTAGGACATGCAGAATTTTATAAGAAAAAAAATAGTTTCAAAAAAAAAAAAAGAAAAGAAAAAAAATTCTTTTTTTTTTCAAACTTTTCTGTCAACAGCCAACCTACTCATATAGGTGCTATGATTACTTTTTTCCTTCTTTTCCATATTTAAACACTCCATTCTCTTCACTTTCCTCCAACTCATAATCATTCAGAGGGAAGGTGAAATTATAGGACCTCCTGTTCGTAACCTTAAAAATGTCTGTGTTTTTTGTGGGTCAAGTTATGGGAAGGGTTTAGAGTTTGTAAATGTAGCAAGCGCTCTTGGTCGAACACTTGCTACAAGAAATATTCATGTTGTATATGGGGGAGGTTGTCGTGGGTTAATAGGGGCTGTATCACTCTCTGCATTTGTAGGAGGCAGTCAGGTTTTAGGTGTCATTCCTAAATCTTTAGCTCAAAATAATATTATTGGAAAGATAGTTGGAGAAGAAATTCAGGTATCATCTATGCATTCATTGCCTTACCAGGTGGTTTTGGTACTTTGGAAGAAATTTTTCAAATTGTCTCTTGGGCCTAACTGAACATCCACCATAAACCCATTGGTTTGTTGAATGTTAATAATTTCTTTGATCTTTTGTTATTTTTTCTTGATAAAGCTGTGGAATAGAAATTTATCACTCCTTCAGCAAGAAAACTTATCTCTGCCTCCACTATTGATGAGTTGATTGATAAATTAGAAGCTTTTGTTTATGAACCTGATAGAGTCCTAGCTCAGATAGATTGGTCATAAGGAAGCAGTGCAGGAAGCAACATGCAAAGAAAGCCAGATCTGACACTTCATCTTTAACTTTCCTTTACCTTTGATTTTATTTATCGTACTTTATTTCTGTTTAAATTTGTGTCAGATTTCTCCAGCAGGTAATATCTTCTATCTTTTACTCATCTATATTTTAACATTGCGGATAATGTTGTGATCTGGTTGGGGGGGAAGGATAGTTTTTTTTTTAAAAAAAAGTAGGGAAGTATGATATGATTTTCATGAACTTGCTAAATCAATGAATATTGGCAGAGTAAGGAGTAATTTTACTCCTGAGACGCATTTTAGTTAAAGAAAGTATGTTTAGTGAGATGACTGTCAGAAACTGATAAACACATATTTTATTCATTAAGAAACCCTTATATTTAGTTATTTACACTCTCCATATTCTTAATTGATTGAGTTTGACATGATTTTGTGAGTTTGAGCTCAAATTGGTCCTAATTGAATATTTTCAGCATTATTGAGATTTTACACTGTTTCTGTATTTTGGTCATAACTTGAGTTCCTGATATCTGAAAATCATGAATTTTATCTTGTAGGAAAGCTAAGAGGAAGCTCTACAACTTTGATAAAGAGCTCAAGTCCGATTCAGATGTCTAAGGGACCTAAGTTTACATGGAAGTCAGAATACGGGTTCTGTCAGTAGAATCCGAACAGTGTGCACTCATAAAATCATATCTCAAGATGTAATAATGGAGATGGGCTGAAATTTGGACAGTGGATAGTCAAGATCCAAATAAACAACTTTCATGAAGAACACATTTTCAGAAAAAGAAGTCTAGTAGGTCATTTTGAGCTTGCAAGTCGGAACAGAGGTGCTGAAGTTGGGTTTGAGCAACCTACGGTATTTGGGACATATCTTGGGCTTAAGGAAGCCAAATTGGACGAACCAGCTATCCATTTTATAGCCAAGACAAGGATCTACAACTTTCATGAAGAACACTTTTCGTGGTTCTGAAGTATAGTGGGTCGTTTTTGGCTTCCAAGTCAGACACGAAATTTTCGTCCTCAACCACCCACTCATCCATCCACTAATCCACTCATCCATCCACTAATCCACTCATCCACTCATCCACTCATCCACTAACTCACCCATTCATCCACTCATACACTAATCCAACCACTTAACCACTCCACCCACTCATCCACTAATCCATCCACTCATCCATCCACTCATCCATTCATGTCCATAATTTCCCACTCACCAAAAGTCCTTTGGCATTTTTCACTAATTCAACCACTCAACCATTCCACTCACTCATCCACTAAACCAATCCACTAAACCAACCCACTAATCCATCCACTCAAACACTCCACTCACTCACCCACTCATCCACCCACTTCCCTTTGTCATTTTGTTACCTTAGACTTCTATAAAAGGCACCATTTATCATGAACAAGAGGAAACTCTCCTTCATTTTCTCTCTTAGTTTCTTGTTTCTTCATAGTTTCTTCTTGTTTCTTCATAGTTTTTTTTGTGATTTCTTTCTAGCTATGTGTAACTAAACCTCCCTTGGTTAAGGGGGTGATGAAACCGCTAGTATTAATGTTGTAAACTTTGCATATTTGATTATTTCAACACAGTTATGTTTTTATTCATATATTTCTGAATCTATTGTTGGTATGAAGGTTTTTGTACTTGTTCCTACTTTCAAAGTAGTAGATCTAGGTTTATTATGCGCGGTTGCGGTAGTAGATCTAGTGGGATGTATGATGTTCATGTGGGTATAATTATCTTTGTGCTATTTGCCGCTTATAAAAGTGGTAGATCTGGGTTTATTATGCGCGGTTACATGTATTAGATCTAGAGAAATATATGTTCTTAGTAATTTAATCCCGATGGTGTGTGATTAGACCTTAGTGTAATTGGTTTTCTAAATCTTAATGCAATTGTTGGATAGTTGTAAGAGCGGTTGCTTTATGACTAATCGGTGATTAGGAGTTGATTTGAGCGGTTGCTAAATTGACCAACACGTAAGGAAAACAGAGATTTACTCTCACAATTGCATAAAAACATAATTGAGCATGTTGGAATAAAAGGATATGTGGATTTACATTATCATATAAATCTAGTGGTGGATTCAATCTCTTAACCAATTTTCTTATATTGTTGATTTCAGTTTGTTTATTGTTATCTTTGAAGTCGTTCATTGTTCATCAAAACTCCAAAACCCCCATTTTATCTTGTTTATTGTTAATCGAGTCTAAATTGAGAATTGTTTAATAGTGTTAATTGAATTGGTTCTCTCAGTGGATCGACCTTACTAACTACAACTAGTTGTAAGGTTTTTATTTTCTCGTGGGCCCGACAACCGATTTTTATCTTAATTTTAATCACTACATCCGCACGCATCGTAATTTTGGCGCCATTCTTGGGAACCAATTTTTTCAATTACACTATTAATTTATTTCCTATTTTTATTCTGTTTTTATTTTATTTTATTTTATTTTATTTTTAATCTTTCTTTCTGAGTGTTTTGTAGGTGTTGATGTCCTTTGAAGGAGTAGACGAAGGATTGCTAAATTTGAGGAACTATATTGATCAACTCACTTCACATCCTCAATTTCCTTCCATCCTAGCTAACTTCCAACTCACACCCGCCGACATTGAAGTCCGCCCGTTACATTGATCTATCAAGTTCGAGACATTTGAGCCATCCGAAATATCCAAGAAGTGACAATGGCGTAAAACACTTTAAGGGCATTGGGTGCTCCAGATCTAGATCAACAACCTCTTTGCATAGACATTCTTGAAAATGAAGAGGCATTTGAATTGAAATCCTTTAATCCATCTCTTGCCATCTTTCAATGGATTACCCTGAGGACCCCAACAAGCACTTGAAGGAAATCCATGTGGTATGTTCTAGCATGAAACCCGCAGAATTCATGTAGAGCAAGTCAAGTTGAGAGCTTTTCCATTCTCATTGAAAGACTCACGCTAAGGAGTGGCTTTACTACTTGCCACCCGGATCCATCCAATCATGGCGGACATGGCCCGAACTTTCCTAGACAGATACTTCCCCGCTCAAAAGCTGCAACAATCGAAAAGAAATCAGTGGTATTCAACAAAGGCATGGGGAATCACTCCATGACTACCGGGAGAGATTTAAGAAGCTATGTTTCAGCCGCCCTCATCATCAAATAAGTGAGCACTTTTAATTCAGTATTTCTATGAAGGCTTACAAGTGATGGATCGCAACATGATTGATGCTGCTAGCGGAGGAGCATTGATTGATAAAACTCCTCAAGAAGCTAGAAACTTGATCTCAAGAATGGCTGCCAATACTCAACAATTCTACTCTAGAAATGACACCGGAGTAAGAGCAGTGAAAGAAGTAGAGACAACCAAGATACAAAGAAGAAATGACTCAATTGACCGCAATGGTTCAATGGTTAATGGATTCGGTAAAGCACCGCTTCATGCTTGTGGGATCTGTTGTTCATCCGGACATCCCACCGATATGTGTCCCACTCTCCAAGAAGACACAAATGAGGAGGTAAGAGCAAGTAGGGGATATGCTTTGGACTTTCAAAAAATTACAACCCCTACTCAAACACATATAATCCGGGTTGGAGGGATTTTCCAAATTTCAGCTATGCAAAGCAACCTCAAAATCAACCTCCACTTATGGACCTCCAGATTCCAACAAAGGCAAGTACCTTTCCCTCGAGACAAGAAGCAAGTTCAAGCTCCTAAGCAATCTGAGCCTTCATTAGAGGAGCTAGTAAAACAAATGGCCACTAATAATTTGCAGTTCCAACAAGAAACAAATGCAACTATACAAAGTTTCAAACAAGAAACAAGGACTGCAATCAATAACTTACAGAATCAGATAGGACAGTTGTCCACAGAATTCAACAAGTTTCAAAGCCAAGCTTCAGGGAAACTACCCTCACAGCCAAAAATGAATCCGAGGGAAAATGCTAGTGCTGTCACATTGAGAAGCGGAAAGACGATGGATGAGCCTACCTCTCTTCCACCAATCATTCAAGAGAAGGATGAACCACCCAAAGAAGCAAATGATAAGGGGCAAACTTCCAAAACCCCTAAGGTAAGTATTTCTGAACCCCTTCCTAAATATGTCACTAAAGCTCCTTTTCCTAGTAGGTTGGTTAAAACCAAGAAAGAAGAAGCGAGAAAAAGAAATACTTGAGACTTTTAGGAAGGTAGAGGTTAATATCCCTTTGTTAGATGCCATTAAGCGGTGTACCTAGATATGCAAAATTTCTGAAAGAATTATGCACTAACAAGAGGAAGTTAAAAGGAAATGAAAAGGTCCAAGTGGGAGAAAATGTTTCAAATTGTAATTAAAAAGAAACTCCCAACCAAATGTAAGGACCCCGCACATTCACCATTCCATGCACTATAGGTAACACAAGGTTTGAAAGGGCAATGCTTGATTTAGGTGCATCTATAAATGTCATGCCATATTCTATTTATGCATCTTTATACTTGGGTCCTTTGGAACCTACCGGTGTTGTTATTCAATTGGTCGATAGATCTAATGCATACCCTAAGGGTGTGGTTGAAGATGTTTTGGTACGTGTGAATGAATTAGTGTTTCCTAGACTTCTATGTTTTGGACATGGAAGAGGATGAGTCTCCCAAATCTGCTCCTATCGTGCTAGGAAGACCATTTTTGAAGACTCGCATGGACAAAAATTGATGTGCACTCGGAATTCTAACAATGGAATTTGATGGGGAATTAATTAGATTCAATATTTTTGAAGCTATGAGATACCCAAGTGATGTGCACTCGCTTGTTTAATTGATTCTTTTGATCCTTTTGATTCTTTAATTTCTCAGCAGCTTTTGATACTGCCATTTTGATGCTCTTGATACAATTCTAACTCATAGCTTAGATGTACAGGAGGAAAAGAAGAAGAGTGAAGAAGAGCCATGGAGTGAAGACATTGATGAAATTGTTGTCGCCTTACAAGAGCTCTCTTCCACTCCGTAAGAGCATGAGGTAACTTTTGTTGATTTACCTGTTACTACCGATATACCTCAACCTTCATTGTGCAGCACTGAATTGGAACCGAAAGCACTACCCGATCATCTTAAATACATCTTCTTGGGGAGAAGGACACCCTTCCAAGAATAATTGCAAAGTCACTCACCCAAGAGTAAGAAGAGAAACCGGTAGTCAAGTTTTGCAGAACATAAGACAACCATTGGTTGGTTAATAGCTGATATCAAGGGTATTAGTCCCTCCATTTGTATGCACAGGATATTAATGGAGGAGGATACTAAACTGTGAGAGACCCTCACGGAGATTGAATCCTCCCATGATGGAGGTTGTGAAAAAGGAGATACCGAAGCTCCTAAGTGTGGGGGTGATCTACCCCATTTCGACAAAGAAGTGGGTAAGCCCAGTCCGGTAGTACCAAAGAAATCTGGAATTACTTGTGGTAAGAAATGCTGAAAATGAGCTTATTCCCACTAGGTTACGTACGGGGTGGCGTGTTTGTATTGATTACGTGAAGTTGAATGCCACCACGAGAAAAGACCACTTTCCTTTACCTTTCATTGATCAAATGTTAGAAAGATTAGTTTGGTCATTCTTATTATTGTTTTCTCGGATGGTTTTTCGTGTTACAATCAGATTGCCATAGCTCCGTAAGACCAAGACAAGACTACATTCACTTGTCCATTTGGTACCTTTGCATATAGGCGAATGCCTTTTGGACTCTCGCAATGCACCAGGAACTTTCCAAAGATGCATGATGAGTATATTTTTCTGATTACATTGAAAACATCATTGAGGTTTTTATGGATGACTTTAGTGTCTTTGGAAATGATTTTGAAAATTGTTTGGAACATTTAACTTTGGTGCTTAAAAGATGCATTGACACTAACCTGGTACTTGAATTGGGAAAAATGTCATTTCATGGTGAATGAAGGTATTGTGTTAGGTCATGTAATTTCTGCTAGGGGAATTGAAGTAGATAAAGCTAAAGTAGAACTCATGCATTCTTTGCCACCACCCACTAGTGTGCGGGAGATTCGTTCTTTTATTGGTCATGCAGTTTTCTACCGGAGATTCATTAAAGACTTTTCTAAAGTCTCATTGCCCCTTTGCAGACTTCTTCAAAAAGATGTTAATTTTAACTTTGATGAGAAATGTATGGAAGCTTTCAATAAACTCAAGAAGTTGTTAACTGCTTTGCGCTATCATCATGCCACCCAACTGGGAGTTACCTTTTGAACTAATGTGTGATGCCGTGACTTTGCAAGAGGAGTCGTCTTGGGACAACGAGTTGATAGAGTTCCTTATGCCATTTACTATGCATCAAGGACTCTAAATGATGCTCAACTTAATTACTCAACCACGTAAAAGGAACTTCTAGTCATGTTGTATTTGCTTTAGAAAAATTTAGATCATATCTAATTGGTTCTAAAGTGATTGTGTTTTCAGATCATGCAGCCTTGAAGTATCTTCTAACAAAGAAAGAAGCAAAGCCTAGATTGCTCCGATGGATTTTATTGCTCCAGAATTTGACTTGGAGATTAAAGACAAGAAAGGGAGCGAAAACTTGGTGGCCGATCACTTGAGTAGATTGGTAATCAAGAGGAAGAAATGCCTATCATGGAGACTTTTCCTGATGAATATTTGATGGTTGTCAACACCATAATCCCTTGGTATGCTGACATTGTTAACTACCTGGTTACTAAGGACTTTCTGGAGGATTTGAACAAGGCCCAAAGAGATAAATTAAGGAGTGACTGTAAATACTATATCTGGGATGACCCGTACTTATGGAAGCATTGTGCGCATCAAGTCATTAGGAGGTGCATTCCTGATTCTCGAGACACACTCCATCCTCTCCTTTTGCCACACCTATGCATGTGGAGGACACTTTGGCGGTAAGAAAAGGACAGCCAATAAAAAGTGCTTGACAAAGGTTTCTATTGGCCTTCAATTTTCAAAGACGCTTACAACTTCGTAAGTCTTGTGACCGCCGTCGAGAACAGTAATATTGGTCCTCGTAATCAAATGCCTCGACTCCGATCATTTTTGTGGAACTCTTTGATGTGTGGGGTATTGATTTCATGGGACCATTCCCTCCTTCATTTGGTTTCACATACATTCTTTTATCTCGTTGATTATGTGTCTAAATGGGTGGAAGCAAAAGCCACTCGATCCGATGATTCTAAAATCAAGCTGCATTTTGTTAAGTCACATATTTTCTCTAGGTTCGGGACCCCAAGGGCTATCATCGGTGACCAAGGGACCCATTTCTCGCAACAAAACCTTTGATGCTCTATTGAAGAGATATGGAGTAATGCACAAATTTCCACTCCTTACCATCCACATACAAATGGGCAAACCGAAGTGTCCAACCGGGAGATTAAGTCAATCCTTGAAAAGACAAAGTGAATCCCTCAAGAAAGGATTGGAGCACTCGACTTGAAGATGCTTTATGGGCTTATAGGATCGCCTATAAGACTCCCATCGGCATGTCACCATTTCGGTTGGTGTATGGAAAGCCCCGTCATTTGCCCGTTGAGTTGCAACATCGATCTTACTTGGGCCATTAAACAAGTTAATATGGAATTGGAAGGTGCTAGAAAGCAAAGGAAGTTCCAAGCACAGGAATTAGAAGAACTAAGAAATGAGGCCTTTGAGAATGCCCCGATTTATAAGACTAAAGCTAAGGCATTCCACGACCAATTGATTTCCGTAGAAAGAAATTTCACAGAGGACAAAAAGTCCTGCTATTCCAATCAAGACTCAAATTATTTCCGGGTAAACTACGTTCTAAGTGGATTGGGCCGTTTGTGGTAACTAATGTTTTTCCTTTTGGTGCGATTGAGATCGAGTGAAAATTCGGCAAAGCATTTAAGGTCAATGGTCATCGTCTCAAACCATATCATGAACTTCCCCGACAAGGCAGAGATGGAAGTGATGACCCTCATCCTTCCACAATATGAGGAGCAAGTGAAAGTATCATCATGTCTGGCCGAGGACAATAAACTAAGCGCTCATTGGGAGGCAACCCAACCAGATTTGCTCTCTTTATCCCTTTTTATTTTGTGTTTTCATTAGTTCCTTAGATTATGTTTTTATCTGTTTGTTGGTTGTAAGCATTTGAATCTCTAAAAAAAAAAAAAAAAAAGCAGTTGTGTGCCCGACAATAAGGTAGGTAGTGCCATTAAATTTTGTCACTCGGAAGCATGTGAAGGTCACTTTTCTTCACGACAACAATGCGAAAATCTTGCAGTATGGATTTTATTGGCCTACTTTATTCAAGGTCCATTACACCTTTTGCAAAAGTTGCGGAAATTAGTCAAAAAGGTTCTCTTTGAGATTATCATCTGCACCTACTCCTTGAAAAATTGAGATCTAGGTGGCGCGGTTCTTTTTTTTGTCAAACACGTGTATCCTCTCGGGGCCGTAAATATTGAGGATCCTAGGAATGGTAATGCGCGTAAAGTTAATGGACAAAGACTCAACCATTCCTGGAAAATCAAGTTCTTGAGTTCTTTGTGTTGCTTGGTTAAGTGGCGGATACGGTACTCCGTGACTCTCAAGTCGGTTTATTTTTCGCTTCCCAAAATAACCGAATCCTTCTCCTTCAAAATGGATGTCATTCTTTCAAACCCGAGAAAACATTTTCCTTCTTTTCCTCAAAATGCTCGAGAAAAATCTACAAAGTTCGATGTGAAAGATTGAGACCGTTAATGCACAAAGGTATGCCGAAAGATGTACGCTGGATAATTGAAGCAAAGGTTCGATTAGCGGTGAGTCCTCAATTTCATTTGACTCATATATGCCCTGGGTCTTGGAAGAAGTTCATATTCTAAAAGGAGAAGAGCAAAAAGGTTACAAGTCTCATTACAAATGTGGACGATGGAACTGTAACAAGCGATGTCATACTTTGGGGATGGTTTCCGCAAATAGAGAAGATAAAATTTTCTTCATTAAGAATGGACTGAGTAAGGAGTCATTAGATGATATCTTATCGACTCTTGAGACGCATTCTTGTGGATTGGTGCATCGTGAAATTCTTAAATTGTGGAATCTCTTCAAGGATGAAGAAAAACGCTACAGTCTTGGGAATCTGACTCTAAAAGACCTTGTTTGCCAGTTTATAAGAAAATTGGATGGGAAGCCTATCCCCGACTCATAGAAGGCGTTTAAGCCGTTTCTGGACGTAAAACCAGAGGAAGATGTGAGCCACAATCACAACAATCTGTACATATCATCATCATCTTCTTCTTCTTCTTCTTCTTCTTCTTCTTCTTCTTCTTCTTCATGTCATCTCTCAAAAACAAAAAAAAAAACAAAAAAAAAAAACAAAAACAAAAAACAAAAAACAAACAAAAAAAAAAATTTATGTATACGTCTTAGGGTTGGCTTTGGTAACACACACCGTGAATGGGGAAATGCATGCATCCTGATCCAGCCTTCTTAATTGAAAAACAAAGAAGGTAGATTGTATCCCACATGTGAGGCAAAGGCGTATTATGGCCACTTGTCCCTTTTGGGAGCCCTATGTTGCGCTGGTCTTGAATGGGTCGAATATTGGTCAACAATGCTTTGGCACAAAGCCGAAAGAGCAGACTACCTCCATCCCAATCTTAAGTAAGTATACACTCATCTTTCATCAAGTTTTTCTAACAAATTCAAAAAAAAAAAAAAAAGAGAGAGGACGTGATGTCTCATCGCACTCATGACGCGGCAAAAGATAAAGATACGCCATGGACACTGTACATACACAGTATGTTATCATTTTCTATTTCTTTTATCTTTGTATCATTTTGTTGTATTTTAATTTTTGTACAGATGATCCTTTGAGCAGGGTCCTTCAGGAGTTTCTAGACTTCTTTACCTTGATAGTTTTCTTGAAGTCAAACAAAAAAAAATAAAAAAATAAAAAAAATAAAAAAAAAAAAAAAAAAAAGAGAGAAAAGATTCTGTGTTTCTTAATTTCAACCTTTTCTGACAACAGCCAACCTACCCTCATAGGTACAATTATTCCCCTTTCCATTCTTTTTCCTACTTAAACACTCCATTTTCTCCATTTTCCTTCAACTCAGAAACACTCAAAGGGAGGAAGAGTATAGAATGGGGCCTTCTATTCGTAACCTCAAAAATGTCTGTGTTTTTTGTGGGTCGAGTTATGGGAAGGGATTAGAGTTTGTAAACGCAGCTAGCACTCTTGGTCGATCACTTGCTGCGAGGAATATTCATCTTGTATATGGGGGAGGTTGTCGTGGGTTAATGGGGGCTGTATCACTTGTCGCTTCTATAGGAGGCAATCAGGTTTTTTAGGTGTTATTCCTAAACCTTTGGCTGAAAATAACATCACTGGAAAGACAGTTGGAGAAGAAATTCAGGTAACATCTATGCATGGACGAATGAAAACAATGGTTGACAATTCTGATGCATTTATTGTCTTACCAGTGTGGTTTTGGTACTTTAGAAGAAATTTTTCAAATTGTCTCTTGGGCGAACTAAACATCCACCATAGACCCATTGGTTTGTTGAATGTTAATAATTTCTTTGATCTTTTGTTATCTTTTCTTGACAAAGTCGTGGAACGTAAATTTATCACTCCTTCAAGAAGACAACTTCTTATCTCTCGCCTCCACTATTGATGAGCTCATTGATAAATTAGAAGCTTTTGAGTATGTACCTGATCCGGTATTAGCTTAGATAGATTGGTCAACAGGAAGCAGCCAAGGAAGTAACAAGAAACAAAAGCCGATCTGCGACTTCATCTTTAATGGGTTTGATTTTATTGTACCTTGTTTCTGTTTAAATTTGTGTCACTTTCTCCAACAGGTAATATCTTCTCGCTTTACTCATCTATATTTTAACATTGAGGACAATGTTGTGATTTAGTTGGGGGGAAGGATAGTTGATCCAAAAAAAAAAAAAAAAAAAAAAAAAAAAAAAAAAAAAAATTTGTTGTGTTGTTTGGAAAGTATGATATGATTGTCATGTACTTATTAAATTAATTAGTGATGGCAGAGTAAGGAGTAATTTTACTCTTGAGACGCATCTTAATTGGTGGCAGAGTAAGGAGTTTTTTAGGTAGTAACTAATTAGTACTAAAGTTTTATTGTTTGATTTCTTTTCAGGGTCTGATGCGGTCGACAAGTGTGTTTCTTTTCTGCTTGGCGTTGATTCACTTCTTATCAGGTTGTGTTGCTCTTTTCTATATCTCTCTTTCACATTGAAGGCAATGTTATATTAAGCGTGGGGGAGAGATTTCAGCATGTTCTTTTTGTAAAAAAAAAAAATTCAAAAAAAAAAAAAAAAAAAGGGGGTTCATTGCATGATTGAATAACTTTTCTCCCTTCTTGAACTGATATGCTTGGTGATGGATGATTAAATTGATGAATTGAGTTTGATGGATGCATACCTTGTGAGATTTTGAGCCTAATGGATGGATTCAACATTTATGCCATTCTCTTCTTTCTTGTGTGATTTTCACTCATGTTAATGACCACTCTAGAACTTGCTTTGATTCTTTTTGAGGCTACATTTTACTTACATGCATGAACATGATTGAGGCCCTCTTTCTTAATTAGCTAGTTTAACCAAATAGCCAACCTTGTTTTCAATATGATATCAAGCACTCTTTTGACTTCTTGAAAATTCTCTGATTCTTGCCAACCTTGTATATTTTCCTTTGCTTAACCCCTTTGAGCTTATTTGACCATTCCTTGTTTCTAGCTCATTATGTGCCTTAAATGAGAAATCGTGTTCTTACTTTACCTTAGGGAATAAAAGAACATTAGCTTGGTTAATGGATGAGTTTTTGAACAAGTGTGGGGGTGTGTGTACAAAATGGTTGTTGAAAAAGAAAAGAGTGCCCAAAAAGAAAAAAAAATGTATGTATATAGTTATGTTCATATATATAAAAAAAAGAAAAAAAAAAGAAAAAAAAAACCAAGTGTTTAAAAAAAGAAAAGGATTGGGAAATGAATATGTAAAGGGATATACACTAGAGTTGGGATGAACTTTTATGCTTGTTATTTGAACTCACTCTCATTTGCTTTTATTCTCTTTGGTATTTATCTTCTCATATCCATTTTATCCTCTCCTGTTACCTTGACCTCACTACAACCTTGAATAAAGTCCTCATGATTTGTGTGTGCATGTGTTTTGAGTAGTGGAGAAGTAGAAGATAAGCAAGCTTATGGTAGTGCAATTTTCATGGGTTGAATTGAGTGAAATACCTACCCTTTAAACACTTGAGAGATTGAGAGGGAATCTTGTGAAGATCTATCATTCTCGATTCATGTTGAAGATACCTTGCTTGATGGTTTGAGATGTGGAGAATTGTTAACTCATGAATGTTTTGATCCTCGAACCTTTGGTTGTTGTTCTTGATTGTAAAATTTTGGTCTTGAGTTTTGCCCAGGAGTGCAAAAAGCTAAGCTAAGTGTGGGGAATTTGATAAACACATATTTTATTCATTAAGAAACCCTTATATTTAGTCATTTACACTCTCCATATTCTTAATTGATTGAGTTTGACATGATTTTGTGAGTTTGAGCTCAAATTGGTCCTAATTGAATATTTTCAGCATTATTGAGATTTACACTGTTTCTGTATTTTGGTCATAACTTGAGTTTCTGATATCTGAAAATCATGAATTTTATCTTGTAGGAAAGCTAAGAGGAAGCTCTACAACTTTGATGAAGAGCTCGAAGTCCTATTCAGATGTCTAAGGGACCTAAGTTTACATGGAAGTCAGAATACGGGTTCTGTCAGTAGAATCCGAACAGTGTGCACTCATAAAATCATATCTCAAGATGTAATAATGGAGATGGGCTGAAATTTGGATAGTGGATAGTCAAGATCCAAATAAACAACTTTCATGAAGAACACATTTTCAGAAAAAGAAGTCTAGTAGGTCATTTTGAGCTTGCAAGTCGGAACAGAGGTGCTGAAGTTGGGTTTGAGCAACCTACGGTATTTGGGACATATCTTGGGCTTAAGGAAGCCAAATTGGACGAACCAGCTATCCATTTTATAGCCAAGACAAGGATCTACAACTTTCATGAAGAACACTTTTCGTGGTTCTGAAGTATAGTGGGTCGTTTTTGGCTTCCAAGTCAGACACGAAATTTTCGTCCTCAACCACCCACTCATCCATCCACTAATCCACTCATCCATCCACTAATCCACTCATCCACTCATCCACTCATCCACTAACTCACCCATTCATCCACTCATACACTAATCCAACCACTTAACCACTCCACCCACTCATCCACTAATCCATCCACTCATCCATCCACTCACCCATTCATGTCCATAATTTCCCACTCACCAAAAGTCCTTTGGCATTTTTCACTAATTCAACCACTCAACCATTCCACTCACTCATCCACTAAACCAATCCACTAAACCAACCCACTAATCCATCCACTCAAACACTCCACTCACTCACCCACTCATCCACCCACTTCCTTTTGTCATTTTGTTACCTTAGACTTCTATAAAAGGCACCATTTATCATGAACAAGAGGAAACTCTCCTTCATTTTCTCTCTTAGTTTCTTGTTTCTTCATAGTTTCTTCTTATTTCTTCATAGTTTTTTTTGTGATTTCTTTCTAGCTATGTGTAACTAAACCTCCCTTGGTTAAGGGGTGATGAAACCGCTAGTATTAATGTTGTAAACTTTGCATATTTGATTATTTCAACACACTTATGTTTTTATTCATATATTTCTCGAATCTATTGTTGGTATGAAGGTTTTTGTACTTGTTCCTACTTTCAAAGTAGTAGATCTAGGTTTATTATGCGCGATTGCGGTAGTAGATCTAGTGGGATGTATGATGTTCATGTGGGTATAATTATCTTTGTGCTATTTGCCACTTATAAAAGTGGTAGATCTGGGTTTATTATGCGTGGTTGCGGTATTAGATCTAGAGAAATATATGTTCTAAGTAATTTAATCCCGGTGTGTGATTAGACCTTAGTGTAATTGGTTTTCTAAATCTTAATGCAATTGTTGGATAGTTGTAAGAGCGGTTGCTTTATGACTAATCAGTTATTAGGAGTTGATTTGAGCGGTTGCTAAATTGACCAACACGTAAGGAAAACAGAGATTTACTCTCACAATTGCATAAAAACATAATTGAGCATGTTGGAATAAAAAGGATATATGGATTTACATTATCATATAAATCTAGTGGTGGATTCAATCTCTTAACCAATTTTCTTATATTGTTGATTTCAGTTTGTTTATTGTTATCTTTGAAGCTGTTCATTGTTCATCAAAACTCCAAAACCCCCATTTTACTGTTTATTGTTAATCAGAGTCTAAATTGGGAATTGTTTAATAGTGTTAATTGAATTGGTTCTCTGTGGATCGACCCTTACTAACTACAACTAGTTGTAAGGTTTTTATTTTCTGGTGGGCCTGACAACTGATTTTTATCTTAATTTTAATCACTACATCCGCACGCATCAGAAACCTATAACAAAACCAATTAAGGATGGTAGAGTAAGGAGAAAATTTTGCCCTTAAGGTAATTTTACTCTTGAGACGCATCTTAGTTGAGGAAATAAATGTTTTAGAAGTAGCAAAAAGCATATCATGGTCATAGCATAAATTTTCTTCTTTCTTATAAATCACATGCTTGGATATGAATGTTGAAGTGATGGATTGAGAATGATAGAAATATGTCTTGTGAGATTTTGAGCCTATTAATGAATGGATTGAACATTTGTACCATTCTCTTCTTTCTTGTGTGATTTTCACTCATGAAATTGTTACTCTAGAACTTGCTTTGATTCTTTTTAAGGCTACATTTTCACATGCATACTTAAATATGATTGAGGCATTTTAAAATAGCTACTTTGACCAAATAACCATCCTTGTATATTTTTCCTTGTGTAACCCCTTTGAGCTTATTTGGCCAGTTCTTATTTTTAGCTTATTACGTGCCTTTAAAAAAAAAAAGAACATGTTTTTACCTGACCGTAGGGAATAAGAGAGCATTGACTTTGTTCATAAACAAGTGCGGAGGTGTGTGTGTAAAAAAAAAAGAGAAGAAAAAATAATAAAAAAAGAAAAGAAAAGAAAGAAAAAGCTAACCATCTGATACACTATGTGACATATCCATATCTAGAATAAAGATTGATGCTTTGAAACAACAGGAAGAGAAGGAGAAGGTTTATGCCTAACAATGAATTCAACTCATCAATTTGGGATTGATCTTCAACAAAACATTAGTCAAATATTGGTCATTGTCCTTATTGATGAATGTTCTCAAATATCTTTTCCACTCTAACTGCACCATAATGCTTTTTTATTCTCTTTGGTATTTATCTTCTTATATCCATATTATCCTTCCTTCTTTACCATGACCCCGTTATAACCTTGAATAAAGTCCTCTTGATTTTTGTGTGCATGTGTTCTGAGTAGTGGAGAAGTAGAAGATAAGCAAGCTTATGGTAGTGCAATTTTCATAGGTTGAATTGAGTGAAATATCTACCATTTTAAACACTAGAGGGATTGAGAGTGAATTCTGTGAGGATCTTTCATTCTTGATTTGTTCTTTTTAACTAAAGTTTCCTTGCTTAATGGTTTGAGATATGAAGAAATATTACCTAACAAAAATGTTTTGTTCCCTTGAATGACTGGTTGCTCTTCTTGTTTCATTAAATCTTTTAGAGTTTTTAGCTTTTGAGCCTGTGTCATTTTTTCTTTGTTCCTTAGTTTTTGTTCTTATGTGTTTTGCCCGGGAGTGCAAAAATTTAGTGTGGGGGAATTTAATAACAATATATTTTATGCATTTTATAATCCTCTAACTAGGCTTCTTAAGGTTCAATTTGGCTTAATTAAGTTAATTTTATCACATTTTATGAAATTAAGTTTAATTGGATCATTGAAGAAATTATTGCTTGAATTATCAATAATTTGGGTGATTGCATTCTTAAGTAAAGTAGCCACAACTTGAGTTGTAATTATCTGATTAATGTGATTCTGGTCTTGTTGGAAAGTTAAGATAATTCTCTAATAACTATTCACTTGATAGTAAGAGCCACATTAATAGAAATATATTTCATTCATTGTATAACCTTCTCACTTGATTTTTTCAGTAAATTAGCTATAATTTGAGTTACAAATATCCGATGGATGTGATTTTGGTCTTGTTTTTAAGCTAAGATAAATTTCTACAACTTTCATGAAGGCCTCAAGACCAGAAACATATGTTTGGATAACTCAAATTGGAGTTGAAGCAAAATCTAGCGTTTTGAACCTGACAACTTGACCTTCATGCACTCATTCGGCTATATCTCCACATATCATGTCATTACCATGGAACTGGGTTCCCGTCAATGGTATCATACATTATTTATTACATATTTAGGTTATTGCATAAGCATGGACATAAGGCATAATTTGACATAGTATGACAATTGTATGGGCGGTTGCTAACCATAACATATTCATGACATTGCAATTGTATGAGCAATTGCTTATCTCTGAGATGAAGATGATGATTTTGTGAGTGTGATGATTACTTGAAGACTATTTGGGGAAATGAGTTTTTTATACAACTTAAAAAATAAGATTCTATTTCGGGAAGAGAAAGGAAGTGATTTTGGCTTTTGCCACCTTTCTAGCTTATATTTGTATGTGACTTGAGTTTAAAAATGTGTTTTTCCCCGAAATGTCTAGAATGATTGTGATGACATGTTTTGTTGTGAAACTACTGAGAATATGTGATTCTCAACCCGTGTGTGTGTTTCCATAATGATTCCAGGTAAGAACACTTACGGATAGAGCAGTGCAGACAGGAACTTGAGAAGCTTAGTTTAGTGTTATTTTATAGTTCTTTTCGAAACATGTATCTTATGTTCCTTGAGAGGCCTAGCTTATGAGTTTTGCACATATTTTGTATTTATGATAAATATAGACGTTATGTATAAAATCTTTCATTCGTGGCTCATATTTTCTATTTATATAGTTTTTGTTATATTATAAAATGTTTAGTAGTAGCTAGTAGCATGCCTTGATCTAATTACTATGATATAATACATATTATATTGTTATTATTAAATTTTAGATGTTACATTAACAGCGGACTTAGTTGGATGCGTGTCAAGTTGACTCATGAGACTAGTGTCTCGGATCACTGTCCAAAACACATTCATATCTCTTGAGGAGGAACTTACGCCTAACAAATAAGCAGATGTAGGCGTGCAGTACGTAGTATCTAGATACCGTTCAGGCAAGCCGAGTTGCTTCTGATCCATGAACCCATAACCCGGTCCAGAACATAAATGATGATATAATTTTTACATTAGTGATAAGTTTTGTATTGCCTTACAAATAAGGTGAAGATTTAACATAAATAAATATTTATTTTTATAATATTATACGTATCTTATTTGTTGGAATATATTATATATACTTTTTAAGACATAGTTTTTATTCTTAAATAATTCTTTTTCATCATGGGAATAATATTCCTATTAAAGCTTGCATAATTTATATAGGATTTGTTGAATGATAAATTGTTAAACATCAAATTATATTGTTATATATGAAGTTGATCAATATTATTGGCAATATCTTTTAGAGAAGAAAAATGGTAATATAGAGATAATTTTTACAATCAATAAAACGAATAGAATAAGAAGATAAGAATCACTGATCTTTACTTATGAAGATGGTAAAGAGACAAAAAACCCTCTTTCTCACAAAACAAATAGAATATATAAATAGTGTCAATGAAGTTAAAGAGAGACGAATGCTGAGTATTGGACAAGAGTAGTGTTGTTTTGTTTTTTTGTTTATGTTAATTTTTTTCTATTTTTATATTTAAAATAATATTTAACTTTGATTTAGGATAATTATAATTATAAAAAATAATGAATTGTTAAGTTTTTAATGTAATTTATAATAATTTACTATTAGGTATTTCTAAAATGGTAAAAAATATTTGTATTTAATTAAAAAAATAATGTTATTACATAAATGGTACTAATACTGAGTTGATAATATTTTCTTATTTTATTTTTCAAATAAAAATAGTTATTACTAATTTAAAGAAATATATAAATATATATTTTTGATTTTATGAATTAAATAATTAATTGTATTAAAAAAATATTGAAACTAAATAAAACTTTGTTAGTTTTGTTGTATATTCTTTATTGTTGGATGTAAGTCTAAAATTATGTTTTTATACTTTTTTTTATCTACAATCAAATTTCTTCAAAAGTAAATAAAACTAAATTAGACACTTATTAAAATTTTAAATAAATAACTTATAGTTATAGTTATAAAATTTAAAATAACCATTGCAATGCATGGGAAAAAGAATTTAAGCAATATATATTATCATTGTTAATACATCTTTGAAATTTCGTTTCATTGATTTTTATACTTTATTAGTTTTAATTTAGTAGTTATACTCTTTGAATTTTCAATATTATTAGATGTTGATTAATTAAATTAAGAGTTCGTTTGAATAAGCTTTGAATAAAAGTAATTATAATATATCTTAAAATAATAGTTTTTTATATATATTTTTATGAAAAATATTATTTTATTATTTGGATGCAATTACAAAAATCACTTTTTGAAATATATAAACGATAACATTTGTCATTTAAAAATAATGTAAGAATATTTTTGTCCATAAAAAATTTCTCCACTTTCTTAAATGAGTTTTGTAACACCCCAAACTTTCTATTTATTAAACATAATTTTGACGAATGCAATTATCTTGTTTAGTGATTTAGATATCTTGTAAAATTATTTTGAATATTCTGTCTGTATATTTGATCGTTTTGAGTGATTTGCTTTCATGTCAAAAAAAAATAATTTTTTGCCGAAAAAAATTTTTACGTAATTTAATTATTACTGAAAAGTCTTAATTATTTTACATAATCTGATTTGATATTTGTGAGTTTTATAATTTTTATGATTTTGTGGATGATTATGAAATTTTTACTGTTTATGGGCCCCAAGGGGGTGTATGTGGGCCAATTGTGTATACGTGGGTCCCAGGTGGGTCCCACAAAATGAAAATTTTTTTATGCATAGAGAAATTTATCTTTTTAGATTTAGACAGAGGGGATCTTACTAAACCCGAATCCGAAAATAGTTTTAGAAAATTTCTTTTACAGGTGTTTTATCCTGTATTTAATTATTGGACGATAAAAATATAATAAATATATTTTTTCGTGGGGTTATAACAGATAAAAATAAAATTTTATACTGTTAAGTTAACATTGGTGGTTTGGATATCCACCATCGATTTAATCACCGTTGGAGATTTAATCTTGATTTAATCAACGGTGGAGATTTGATCTTAAAAGTGAATAAGATCAATTATAACCGTTGGATGGAAATTAAATCAAGGGTGGAGATTTAGTCTTATAAATGGCTATGACCATTATCAACCCTTGGATGTAGAATTAATCAATGGTGGAGATGGATCATTAATGACCATTGGATTTGGTTTTAGATCAATGGTGGAGAATTGGTCATCAAAAATGACTACAACCATTTTGGACCCTTGGATGTAAAGTTTGAAGGTGTAATCTTGACCCTTCATTTTGGAGACACATTCAATGGTTAGGATTGCAAGCCAAAAATGATCCAATGGCTCAAATAAAGTCTTCCAATCTATAACCTAAACCTAATAGTTATTTTCATCCAAACCATTCTTTTAATCAAGGGTTAGGATGGTTTAAAATGATGGTTATGAAATTTGTCATATTTTTATGAAGCATGGAAGGGGGGATGGTTTGGAGATGCAAGGGAGAGGGGAGACAACTTTGAATAGGCTTTTTGGCCAAAGAAAAAAATGAAGGCAATAGCCAAGTGTCAAGACCATCAATTATTTTCCTATTGATCATTAATGATCATTCCAAAAGGCAATAATTTTTCAAACTTCACTTTCCACCTTTCTCCAATGCAAGCTATGGCCATGCATCTTTTTGAAGACCAAATAACTCATTTCTACACTTCACATTATCACATCTTCACATTTTCACTTAAGTTTCAAGAAACCAACCAAAGAAAACTCCATTTTCTCTCCCTAAGAAGACCATTCGGCCAAGCACCCTAAATCTCTCCTCCATCACTCTTTAATTTCATACAACCTAGTTTCTTGAATCCTTACCTTATTCTAAGCAACTTTCATGTTAAAGATTTTATCTAAATCTTCCATCTTGAAAGACTTTTACTAAGATCAAGTTATAGAGTTTTGTTGGTGAAGTGTAAGAAAACTTCATTTATTCTTTTCTTTTTCATGTTCTAAACCATGTTTGATCCATGGTTCCTCTTAATCAAGCTTAATATACTAATTTATTTGTGTTTGTTTTATGTTCAAGAGACTTTTGTTGGTGGAGATCTTGTTCTAAATCCAAAGCAAGGAGCTTTTGTGGTTCTTCAAGAGGTAAGAGGGAGATCCATCTCACCAACTAAGCATGGTGGTGAGAGATGATTTTATATTTGATAGATGGTGAATCCATGTGAGGATTCATATCTATGGTCATGTAATAATTTGTGTGTGTTATGTGCTTTGATTATTTTTGCCTATGCTTGATATGCTTTGCATGATTTATTTGTGTATGCATGCTTAGTATGATTTTTATTTGCTTATATGGTATGTTTATGATATGCATGATGAAGATATGTTAAATATATTATGATGGATGCATGTTGAAATAAGAAATTTTGGCTCCAAAGGCCATAGAGAAGGTCACGATTTTGGGTTTCCAAAACTAGAGTTTTTATTGAAATTTTTCAAGAACAATGAAGTTAATTTTTAGTCCTTAAAACTTAAGCAAATTTTCGGTCAAGATACTAACCGATTTGGTGTTCACAAAATTATATTTCCATGAATGATAAAAGTGAATGATTTAAGAAGTAAGGAAAATAAACAAAAGGGTTTGTTTTACAAAAATAATGCACACAGTTTTTGAGTTGTATTTTTATTAATTTATTTTGTGTAGAAACGCGAATGGAACTTAGATGATTTACAAGAAAAATATTTGTGATTTTACAAAGTATATATAAGGTTTTGATAATTTAGAAAAATGTTTTGATGTTATAAAATACAAGAATTTTCAAATAAGGATTTTAGAAAGGGAATTAAAGTGTTATTAATTAAGTGAAGTGGAATTTTTATAAATAAAAGAAAAAAGAGATTGAAAGTGTTGAATTTCAAATTATTTTAAAGAGAATTAATTTTTAGAAGTGATTTAGAAATATAAAAAAAACGTTGTAACTTAATTTTACTAACGTAGAATTTATTTATTGGGTTTTGGAATACGTTAGGAAATTTAAAGTTAGAAACAAGAATTAAATCAACTAAATGTGATTTTGTAAGATTAAATCAATAAAAAGTGATTTTGAGAAAATATATTATGGAAAAGATTTTTGACTAAGAATAGGAAGGAATAAAGTAAGAAATTATATTATTGTAAGAAAAGTCAAAAATAATATTTTTTAAAGTTAATAAATATTTTACGAAGGGTAAAAATGATGAAAAATAATTTATGTAACTCAAAAATGTAATTTTTAAGTTACGTGACTTGAAAAATGTTAAAATATTTCTATGTGATTTTTAAAGAGTTTAAATATTTTACATGATCGAAATATTGAAGAAAAATTGCTATGCGATTTAAAAACAAAAGAATATTTTTACGCAATTTAAAATACAGTAGAAAATGGTTACGTGATTTTTTTAAACGTAACAGAAAAGGTTACAAATTATTGTTTACGTAATAAAATATTACGTGACTGTGAAAACGTGACAAAAATATTTTGCGAATGAGAAAAATATGGTAATGTGATTTATTTGTTAATATACATAAACTTTGATTAAAAATCAAGTATATGAATACTTGTACAAGAAATTGAGAAGTTTGCCTGTAATTGGCGTTAATATATGAATGTAAAACAGTATTTGAACCTGGTATGAAAAATTATGTGGTTTACCTTTGGTTGGTAATTGGTGCATTACATATGCATTGAAAATGGTCCAATGGACTGTATAGGGCTAATTGTAACACCCCAATTTTTAGAAAAATGTCTCGAATGTTCTATTTGCTGTTTTTCAAGCTTTTGTGTAAATGACTGTTATGTCCCTATTTTACTGTTTCTTGTTTTTCTATATGAAATACAAATATGTTTTACAAGCTAAAATTTTATTTGATCGTTTTACGTATTTTGCTTCGAAACGGTAAAATAAAAATTTTATCGAGCTACTGTTTTAATTTTTTTGGGTGATATACAGACAATTAATATTGTCTGTAATTTTATTTGAACGTTTTGGATGATTTGCTTCGTCGTGGAGAAAAATGAAAAAATAACCGTTATGTCCTGATTGTACTGTTTTTAATTTTTCTATATTTTACAGTGCTTAATATTACTATTTGTGAATTTATTTGGACTTTTTGTGCGATTTGCTCCGGGACAGGAAAATAATATTTTTCCAGGCCGGGGAAATCTTGTTTTAATTATTCAGACTGGGGGATCTTACTAAACCCAATTCTGAATGAGACGATAATTAATCTTTTAATTTTTAGGATTTAACTGTCCAATAAAATAATTTTGTATATTATTTTATTAGTCAGTATAATTAGATGACAGTGGACCCGGAAATGTTTTGCGGGACCCACGTTTAGCTAATCTGATTAACTTAGTAGCTTAATTAAGCATCATTAGTGAAGGAACTTTCAAGAACATGGTGACTAAGCTAATGACTAGGCTTAAGAGTTAATGGAGCTTAGTGACTAAGCATGGTGACTATGCTTGAACCAACCAATGAGAGCTAAGCTTGTTAAACAAGTTTTAATCTTAACCTTTGATGCATTCTAAGGCTAGGATGAAGCCAAGCCTAAGGACACCTTGCATGCTTTGATGTCTACGGCCAAGCCACCCTTGGAAGACCAAAAATCACTTTGTCTTCATGCAAATTTCTCTCTTCTCTCTCTTCGAAAAACCTAAACACCATTGAAGCTCTCTTGAAGCTCCATTCGGCCAAGCCTTGTTCTACACCATCCAATCACCCAAAATTCTATCCAACCAAGTTTTCTAAACCTAAACACAATCCTAAGAACATCTCTAGTTGAGAGTTCTTGCAAAATCTTCCATTTGAAGCTTGGAAACCAACTTGAAAAATTTTACCTAGAAGGTGAAATTTCTAGTTTTCTATTTCTAAACTCTTTTTCAAAGTTCTAAGCCATGATTTCTCCATGGTTTAAGCTCTCTTTCTATGGTTAGTAACTTGTAGATTTTTGTTTAAGTTTGTTAGGTGACTTGAAGGAGAAAACCGAAACATAAGGAAAGGTGTGAAAGAGTTTTAGTCTTCATTTAAGGTAAGAGGAAGACTAATCTTATCATCTATGGATGGTGGTAAGAAGATGGAGTGTGATTTTTGTGATTGTAGAATCCATAAGGATTCATTTGTGTGATTATTAGTAGCTTGTTTATGTGTTTGTGTAATTGTTAGTAGCTTTCCTATTTGATGTTTGTAATAATTTGCATGTCTACAAGCTTTGATTGCATGTCTACAAGCTTTGATTTAGGTTATATGTGTTAGAAATATATTGCATGTGTTAGAAATGTATGATAATTTATAGGATGTGAATAATATGTCAAGGATTGCATGAGTGTTCCAAAGAACACAAACCTTGAGGCTTACGGCCATGACCAAAATGGAGAACCAAAATGTTCTCTTAATTTTCCTAAAATGAGATTTAATTAACCTATGAACATTAACAAGGTGTCACATTGTTTAGATTAAGGAAAATGAATTTAGAAATCAAATGACATAATTTTATGTTTAGGGCAACATGCCAAACTACTTATATATGATTTCTAAGATCAATTCCAAACCTTTTTCAATCAAAATAATGCAATATATGTTAAAAAGGAATTTTTTTTAAGGAGTTTTAAAGAAATTAATTGATTAGAATTAAGTGTCTTGAATTAAAACTATTGATTTTATTGTTAGAAATGAAATACAGTAACTTTTGAGAATTTCTAACATATGGCTCATGCTGTAATTTTGAAGCATGTTAGTAGTTTTCAAAAGAATTAATTATATGGTTTAAAAATTAAATAAACAGAATTTTTATGGAAAAATTAGGAAATCATTTATATAAATTTTCTAAACAAAATACTGTCAATTTTTAGTAAGAATAGACAAATAAGATAGAAAAGATGTCCAAAAGACAGTACACGGTATGGAAAATATTTTACGTAGTTTAAATGTACTAAATATTATTTTTGGTTATTTAAACAAAAATTTAAACAGTAATTTTAAGGAGTTTGGACAAGAAAATGATTTAAAAATCTTACGCGATTGAAAAAATGTATTAAAAACTCTACGCGATTTTAAAAACAGAAAAATAAATTTACGCGATTTAAAAATGTTTGTAAAAACGACGAGATTGTGAAAACGCAATAAAATTTCTACGCGATTGACCAAAAAGGTACTTTCTGTTATTTTTCTCTTTTCTGCTGTCGGCTATGAGGTGAACCCGTACAGGCTTTGGAACAGTATTTGTCCGATGGGATTTACTGTATCTTTTTATCTTTGAGGATATCTTGGTAATTTGAGATTATGCCAGTTTTTAGTGGATTGGTTGACGAGGTGAATCACATCGTGTTGTCGATGCGATAAACGTAGTGTGGTTCATTGTCTTTATGAACTTGGAGACGTTAGTGTACGGGATTCCATATATGGACAGTCGGTCGCTCCGCTGGGCCGTGGTAACCTATAGCACACTAATGAACTCGACACGCACTATTTTTAATCGAGATTTCGTAAAGTCTAATAGTACATTGCCTGTAGTGCCACAATGTGAGACCGTGAACTACACCATGCTTTGGATGATGGATTCCATATGACGTGGGGCTATAGACGCAAAGTGTGACAAATGATAGTTTGGTTGTTGGGCAGGTGGTACTAATAGATTTTGCAAGTCGTTCTCTCTCTCGATATCTGTTTGTGTTTAGCTCCATGGAGTAGGGTCGTGTCATATTATATCTGATTATATCTTGGATATTATTTTATTTTATCTGTTTATTTTATTTAATTAATGTTATGATAATTTGTTTATTCCTTACTTTATTTTATTCATGATAATATCTTATCTGTGATATTATGTGTTGTTATGATACTATTCTATTATTAAATTACTGTTATAGCTTTTCATATTGCATGAACTGTATAATTGTTGTTTGTCGTTTTCTTATTTGCCATGTTTGTGATGATTTTAGATTGTCTTACCTCTTTCTTTATTGTATGTGTTTTCTGTATATTTATTTTACGTGGTAAAGAGTTTGAGGAAGAGGAACAACCTCTTGAGATTGTGTATACTGAGGAGGAAGAAGAGCAGCAAGCCGAAGATCAGTACGACGATCAAGAACCATCTGATCATCCATATCCATTGGATTGATTGGTTTGGGTATGGCGGTGCCTGGATTTTTGGGGTTTGTGCAGCTAGAGTTTCACGGTGGATCGTTAGCTTGGCATATGCGAGGAGACAGAGACTCCGTGACGTATGTGAGACGGCTGACTGTGTCCCTACGTCATAGGTTTGATGAAGAGCCAGTGATGACGACTACTGTGTTTCTGCATTTAGAGTTACCTTTATCTCTTAGGCGTCACTGGGGTGGTGTGTCCACTGAGCCTAGTGAGATGACACTCGTATCGACTGCGCGGTCTCATGTCCGCCGAGTGTCGAGGCATCCTGGATATTTATCTTCTGATGAGTTTCCTGAGAGTGATCCATCAGAGGATTAAATATTTATGATGTATTTTTGGGCGCATCTGCGTATGTATATATTGACTCTTTACTGTTTTTCTTTACTGTTTCTGTTTAAATATTTGTAGTTGTAGTTGTAAATTATTTGTATAACTTATAACTTGGACCATATGTATATTATGAGTGATGTTGTTCTGTTTACTTTATGTTTCCGCATTATTTTATTTAATAATATTCTGTTTAACAGGAATTATTTTACAACCCATATTAATACGTAATAAATGTTTTACAACTTGGGTAGATTTTATTTATTTCTCTTTATATATGTGACATCCCCACAAGGGTGTTACACTAATTGCCTAGGAGAAACGTACACCTCTTGAGTGGGTGCCATACGCGTAGTGTAGGTCACTCGTTGACCTTGGGGCCTCGGGGTGCGGGTTGCTCACAATGGGCAGTTGGTAGCTCTTCTGTACCGTGGGTTAGACCGATGCAACACACCAATGATCCGGACCGAGACACTATTCTTAATCGAGATCTGATAAAGACTGTCGTGTATGTGCTAGATGTAACACCCTCTCTAGGGTATCACATTTTCGATTCCCGACTCATAATCTGAAAAGAAATTCACACAAGTTTGAGTTATAAAAATATTGGTTTAAAAAAAAACTTCTTTCTTTACTGACACGTAAATTTACTGAAAATATTAGGTAATCATATTTCAATTACTCATTATCCAATAATGACACACAATTTAAAGAGAAATATAAATTGACAGACTCTTTTGTTCTTTCTTTTTCCACAGTAGCAAACCCATTACGGGTCCTACTTGAATAAAGCACGGTGTAACACATAACGATGAAAACTTAACATACTTGTTCCTTCTCCCGTATCAAACTTGATACATCGAACTCTACTCCTTGTCAACACTTGCTCCCCATCGAGTCATGAATGTCCACTCCTTATTGTTGTCCCCAATCTCGAGTGTCCATCGAATGTCCATCTTGAAGCATCGACATTTGTTCTATGTCTGTTCCTTGTCCTCAAACATCTTTTCCGTTTCAACACTGCCTACGCAAGGTCATTCTCTCGATGTTGTCTCCAAACGTAGAGGTATTTGTCACCCGCTATGTCTAAGACAACTCGTTCCTTCTATCGTATAATTTTAATAATACGTACATAGCAAAAACAACATAACAAAGAGGAGAGATCACCTACGCCAATACCAACATGGCAAGACAGAGATAACACAAACAACAATATCATACAGGGATATCATATCAGACTTCCAATAATATATTCAATATTAATCAACTATCATCATCAAATCATTTATCAATTCAATTATCATAAACAACAATTACGATAATGTCCTAATTATCATCATCATCATCAAGTATTCAAAACAATTGTCATAACCAATATTCCTCAATTAATATATCACACACGATATAAATGTTCGATTATGTATGTACACAAGACTCGATTTCCTACTCCATGGAGCTAAACTTAGGTCGGAGAAATGATCGAAAAGAATGCATCGGTACCACATGCCTCGAGACCACGTGCTATAATCCTCATTTTGATTTTTGCACATCTAGCATATACACGACGGTCTTTATCGATCTTGATTAAGAATAGTGTCTCGGTCGGATCATCGGTGTGTCGCGTCGGTCTAACCTACGGTTCTGATGAGCGACTCACCGTCCATTGTAGGCAACCCGCACCCCGATGCCCCCAAGGTCAACCAAGTGACCTACACTACGCATATCGCACTCACTCAAGAGGTGTGTTTCTCCTAGGCAATCACCATATCCAAATCCTCATCTGGACCATTCCAATGCATGTATAATGCACCAAATACCAATCACAGGTATAATACCAATCACAAGCTTTAACAGTAATCATACTGTATTTTCAACAGCAAAAATCATGTTATCACATTTTCATAGTTATAAAATACTTTTACCGTATTTTCACAATCGCGTAACATTTCTGTTACGTTTTCACAATCCAAAAACTTTTCTGTTATGTTTTCCAATACCATAACACTTCTTTTATATTTTCACAATACCGTAACACTTTTGTTATGTTTTTAAAATTCCAAAATGTTTTTATTACGTTTTTACAATATCGTAACACTCTTTATTACGTTTACAAAATTTCGTAACATTTCTGTTACGTTTCAAAATGTTGCAACTCTTATGTTGCACTTTTAAACCACGTACTAATTTTTAACGTTTTTCTCAATCGCGTAAAAACATACGTTTTTCAAATCGCATAGTATTTTTCCACTGTTTCAAAATCGCGTAACTTAAAAATCATTCTTTTACGTTATGTAAATCATTTTTCATCATTCTCAAAATATTTAAAACACTTTCCAAATCACATAACGATTTTCCTTCATTTTCACAATTACGTAAAAATAATTCATCACTTTTCAATCACGTAGTGATTTTTCAATAGTAGTTCAAATTACGTAAAATATTTAAACATAATTCAAATCGCGTAGAAATATTTCAACGTATTTAAAATCACATAGAAATATTTTACTGTATTTCAAATTGTTTTTTTTTATACGTAAAATATTTTTCAACATTTTTCAATCACATAAAATATTCCTCAATATTCCAAACATTATTTTGGACTTAAATAAATCAATATCAGTTTCAACACACTTTTCAAATTACGTAAAAATATTTTTTTCTACATCTTAAATCGTTTTTAAGCTACGTAAATAATTTTTCACCATAATTTCATTTCAGAAAATATTACTTAACCTTCAAAAATTCCTTTTTCATCCTCTCTCAAAATCATATAACTTTAATACTTTTTCTTACTTAAGAAAATCTTTTTCAAAATATAATTCATAAAATCACTTTTCCACTGATATAAATCAACGTTTTTAAAACTTAATATTTTCTAACGTATTTCAAACTTGAAAATAAATTATACGTTAGTAAATTTTCAAAATACCGTTATATTCTCCATTTTCCCAAATCATTTCCAAAATCCATCTTTCTCAAAATAATTAACTCTCTACTTCATTTAATATATTTGCTTATTCAAGAAAATCCTTTTTCATAAATTATTTCACAAATTCACAATTCCATTGATTTTAATCAATGTTTTAACTTTTAAAATTTCTAACGCTTTCCAAACTTCTTGTATTAAAATCAAATCTCTTTGAAAACAAAGTGAGTTTCATTTTGGAAACTTGTTCATAAAATCAAGACATTTCAAGTCTTCAAAAACGTGGCATGACGTGATATGAAAACATTCTTTCTTTCTAAGTTGATAGGATTTTACACAAACAAAACCATTAAAAATCCTTATTTTCAAAATCAAAATACCGATGGTCATAAAACCAAACCCATTTATTCAAATTCGTTTCTACTTTCTTTACAAATTCTTTTTCACTTTTTTTGCAAATCCTTTAAATCGACGTTCGTCCGTTTCATTTCAAAACTCAAGTTTAGAAAAATACGTAGGATCTTTTTACACAAAATAAATCAATAAAAATTCCTCAAAAACCGTATTCTTGTTCTCTTGAAAAACAAACCCTTTGTTTATTTTCCATACTCTTCAAATTAATCCAATTTCATCTTTCATGAAAACATTAATTTGTGAACACCTATTTTGAGGTGTCTTGTTCGAAATCCACCATGTTCTAAGTACTCAAAAATTAATTCTTTTGTTCTTGAAATTTTTCAACATGAACCCTAATCAAGGGCATCAAAACCGTAGCTCTTCCTTGGCTATTGGAGCCAAAAATCAATTTCTTCTCCACCATCAAGTCATGACATATACATATATATTTCATCATAAATAATATAAGCATACCATCAAAGCCATAAAAGCATGTATAGCATATCAAGCATATCATCAAAGCTATAAAATCATGCAAAGCATATCAAGCATAGAAAATTAATCAAAGCTCATAAACACCCACAAATTAATTACATGACCATGGATATGAATCCTCACATGGATTCCACATCCATCAAATAAAATACCATCTCTCACCACCATGCTTGGTTGGTGAGATGGATCTCCCTCTTACCTCTTGAAGATCCTCCAAAGGTTCTTGATTTGCTTCTTTTTCCAAGTCCTTCACCACCAAGGGCTTCTCAAATACAAAATAAAACACACAAATAATTAATATACAAGACTTGAATAAGAAAACCATGGATTAGAATCATGGTTAGAACCTTGAAAATCAAAAGAAAAAGTGAAAAGTACCAAACTTCACCATTAAAGCTTCAATCTTTAGCTTGAAGAACAAGGTTGAAGATGAATGATTTAGAAAAATCTCCAACATGAAAGTTGCTTAGAATATCATGTAGATTCAAGATCTAAGGTTGGATGAAATTAAAAGAGATTGGATGGTGATTTTAGGGTAGATAACCGAATGGTTTCTCCTGAAGCACAAAGATGAAATTTTTGATTTTTGATAGAAACTTGAAGCTTGGATTTGAAGCCCAAGATGAATGATTTTGGAAAAACTCATAACTAGAGATGTTCTTAGAATGGTGTTTAGGTTTAGAAAATCAAGTTGGATGAAATTTTTGAGTGATGGAGGGTGTTCTTGATGGTCATGGCCAAAACTTGCTTGGAGGAGAGGTGGAGAGAAAAGTTTGATGAGTTTTTGCTTTTGGAGGAGACAAAGATGATCAAGAATGATCAATAATGACCAAGATAGCTAATAATGGTCTTCAAAGCTCTCAAAATCAGACCAAAACCGTGCCCCCCTTCTTGCATTCTTCTTGAGTGCAAAAATCAAAAGTAAGCCATTATGATGTCTAACTTGACCAAGACATGCAAAAATGACATAAAGTTGTCCTTTGTCTTCTAAACACTCCAAAACCATCACCTTCTCTTCATAATGCATTCAATAAAGTTGTCTTCATTATTTGCCATCATTTGAAGCATTTCTAGCCATTGATTAATTCAATGGTTAGGATTTAGGTAGATTTTTAATTTTAGAAGACTAAATCTGAGCCATTGGATTTTTCTCCTTTAAATTCTAAATTTTTAGATGTGTCTCAAAATTAAGGGTCAAGATTGCTTCTTCAAATTTTAAATCCAAGGGTCATAATTAGTCTTTGCTACTTTAGAAGACCAAATCTCCACCATTGATTGATTCTTCATCCAATGGTCATAAATGGTCTTTGTTACTTTTTAAGATTAAATCTCCACCCTTGATTTAATCTAAATCCAATGGTTATAAATGGTCTTTGTCATTTTTCAAGACCAATTCTACACCTTTGATTACATCTATGGTTGATATCAAAGTCTTCCTAACCAAGCTTATTCTCACACCATTGATTAAATCAATGGTTATTATCCAAGACTTCTTTATTAAGTTTGTTTCTTAACCTTTGATTAAATCAATGGTTAATATTCAAATTAAGTATTCTCATCCAAGGGTATAAATCAAGTCAAGCTCTCTTTGTTGACTACGCAGTATAATATTTAGTCTTGTATCCTACAAATAATATTTTTACTGTATTTTTATCATCCGATAATTAAATACAATATAAAATACAAGATGTCTGAAAATTTTCTAAAAGCGTTTTCCTGATTCAGGTTTAGTAAGATCCCCTGTCTCCGTCTAAACAGTACAAATTTTTCAATGCGTAGAAAAAATTTTCACTTTGCGGGACCTACCTGGACCCACGTATGGCCAACTGAGCCCATATACCCCTCGTGGGGCCCACAAATCATAAAAATTTCAAAATTACACATAAAATCACAAAAATTAGAAAATTCACAAATATCCAATCAGATTACGTAAATTAATTACCTAACGGTAAAAATTAAATTACGTAAAGTTTTCCCCGGCCCGAAAATTTTTATTTTCCTGACACGGAGTAAATCACTCAAAACGATCAAATACGCTGACGGAATAATCAAATTAATTTTACAGCACTCAGAAATCACTAAACAGTGAAATTCTGTTAACTGTCAAAATTACTGTTTAAGAGATTGAAAATTTTGGGGTGTTACATTACTCCCCCTCTAAAAAGAAATTTCGTCCTCGAAATTTGATGAACGTGATTTCACATCTAAGGATGTGAACATTACTCTTTTAGCTTTTCTCCAGCTTTCATGTTGCATCTTCCTTAACGTCTTTACATACTATTCTAGCCAACAAAACTTTTTTTTTTTTTTGACGTTCAACTTCTCCTGTTCAAATGGATATCTCAAATTCTTAGTTACTGAAGATGTTAAATGTTACTCCAGAAAGAAAGTAGTTTCCATATTTCGATACCAATACAAATGGTTATCAATCTTCATTCATGCCTAGAATAGTTTTTCTTAGATAATTTCCAACTAATGTAATGTCTTACTTAAAATTTTCTTATTCTCGTATCACTATATATATTCTAGATTTTGCTTGTAACAGAAATGTCTCTCTAGTTGAATTCTCCTTTCAACCAACTAATTCTTAATCCAACGGTCTGCATACCAACTAATGTAACCAACTAATGTAACGCACTAATATAACGCATCACAAGATCTATGGATTTCCGTTCTTGTTTTTGATTTTTTTTTTTTTTTCCTTGAAGAAATAGTTTCAACTTTCGAAGAATCCACCACGCTTCATTGCACCATTCGATACTTCGACATGGTTATAGATAGGAATATCCTTTCTTGCAATATATTCCTTCTTTCTTTTCCTGTCTTACAATTGCAATACATGAAAGGAAATTACGGAGGTTCGAAAGAAAAGGTAGCGAAATTATCTCGATATGTTACTAGACATATGCAACAAGAATTTGATTTTGCCTGATATGAGTTTTTTTGGAATACTAGCATTTTACTGAGATAATCTCATAAGATATGGTTGGAAAATAACCAATCCATTTTCAAAGATCACATCTATTTATGAAAGAGATAAATAGATCAAACTCACACAAATATTTGATCCGCAACAATAATTTGAATAATTTGAATAGCTCGATCGGCTAAGAATAGGTACAGAAGTAAACAAATCAGAGGTTTACGAATAACTCTAACATATAATTGATCTACTCAATCATATGCCATAAAGATTAGGTTATTCATAGAAACATTTAGTATGGTCTATAGAATTAGCTCCAATAACAAAATCTCCCTTGTTTAAATCCTTCGTTCAGAACATTCCCGTTCCATTCAACGTCTCAATTCTCTCTACTATCCGAGATTTTACTAACAGAAAATTCTATTTTTAATGGAATACAATTTATGGAAATGTGTCCAAACTTTCCACACTTAAAACAAAGTGTTTCCTTGAACATCCAATCTTTCATTAAGTGCCCCTTTCCACTTCACTTCTTGGTTCTGGTTTCTCAATGGTTGTAATTTCATTTCCCATTGAAATCAATTATTTTCCCAATATTCCTAAGAAAAATACCAGGTTCCAAAATTACAAAATCTAATATTTCAAGATTGATTCTCTTCCATCAGATCTTGAACTTCAATTTCTAGTTTTCCCACTTAACAACGGTTCTTTGTTCATGCAGTCGTCTTTCCACGTTGCTCTCATTGCTCCCGTAGCTGCAACTGCATTACTAGTAACATGTTCCACTTCCACATAAGTATAACTATCCCGAGCCATTCCTCTGTTCCTGCTGTACTTGTCACTTCAGTTGTCCTTCGCTTTGTTTCTATAGCTGTAACCACATTATTATATCACATTCTGCTTCCACACACGTACATCCACTATGAGATTGTTGTTGTTGTTGACTTCCTGGAGATTGCAAGTACGTTTTCTGTTGGAATCACTTGACCTTACAATTTCCCCTTTTTCGTAACCAAAAAGGTCCAACATTACAGGGTCTCTTATTCTGAGATTGATTCAACTCTAACAAAATCTTAACTTCAGCTATCAATTCTTGCTGCTGAACAATCTTCTAAGTTTGCTGTATAATTGCTTCAGCCACTGTTTGTGTTACTTCCAAAGTTGCAGTCATATCACCACCATTACTTTTTGCTTCCAGACGCGTACATCTATCACGAGTCATTGTCCTTCCTTCAACGATGGACGAATCAAAATAAATGGATCTGATATCCATTTTATACAACTTATTTTGTTTCCTTTCTTCAGAAACGAATAAATTAAACTAAAATGGATCTGATATCCATTTTATACAATTTTATTTTGTTTTCCTTTCGGAAAACAAACACACAGAGAACACAACACAAGCAAAACAGACCTAACCACAAACCCCAAAAGACTCAAACCGTGCTCTGACACTTAAACCTTAAGCTCTGATACCAACTAATGTAACACCCTCTCTAGGGCATCACATTTTCGATTCCCGACTCATAATCTGAAAAGAAATTCACACAAGTTTGAGTTATAAAAATATTGGTTTAAAAAAAAACTTCTTTCTTTACTGACACGTAAATTTACTGAAAATATTAGGTAATCATATTTCAATTACTCATTATCCAATAATGACACACAATTTAAAGAGAAATATAAATTAACAAACTCTTTTTTCTTTCTTTTTCCACAGTAGCAAACCCATTACGGGTCCTACTTAATAGCACGGTGTAACACTAACGATGAAAACTTAACATACTTGTTCCTTCTCCTGTATCAAACTTGATACATCAGAACTCTACTCCTTGTCAACACTGCTCCCCATCGAGTCATGAATGTCCACTCCTTATTGTTGTCCCCAATCTCGAGTGTCCATCGAATGTCCATCTTGAAGCATCGCATTTGTTCTATGTCTGTTCCTTGTCCTCAAACATCTTTTCCGTTTCAACACTTTGTACGCAAGGTCATTCTCGATGTTGTCTCCAAACGTAGAGGTATTTGTCACCCGCTATGTCTAAGACAACTCGTTCCTTCTACTGTATAATTTTAATAATACAGACATAGCAAAAACAACATAACAAAGAGGTGAGATCACCTACGCCAATACCAACATGGCAGCACAGAGATAACACAAGCAACAATATCATACAGGGGATATCATATCAAACTTCCAATAATATATTCAATATTAATCAACTATCATCATCAAATCATTTATCATATCAATTCAATTATCATAAACAACAATTACGATAATGTCCTAATTATCATCATCATCATCCAAGTATTCAAAACAATTGTCATAGCCAATATTCCTCAATTAATATATCACACAGATATAAATGTTCAGATTATGTATGTACACAAGACTCGATTTCCTACTCCATGGAGCTAAACTCAGGTCAGAGAAATGATCGAAAAGAATCTATCGGTACCACATGCCTCAGACCACGTGCTATAATCCTCATTTTGATTTTTGCACATCTAGCATATACACGACAGTCTTTATCAGATCTTGATTAAGAATAGTGTCTCGGTCAGGATCATCGGTGTGTCAAGCGTCGGTCTAACCTACGGTTCTGATGAAGCGACTCACTCTTGTCCATTGTAGGCAACCCGCACCCCGATGCCCCCAAGGTCAACCAGGTGACCTACACTACGCATATCGCACCCACTCAAGAGGTGTGTTTCTCCTAGGCAATCACCATATCCAAATCCTCATCGGACCATTCCAATGCATGTATAATGCACCAAATACCAATCACAGTATAATACCAATCACAAGCTTTAACAGTAATCATACTGTATTTTCAACAGCAAAAATCATGTTATCACATTTTCATAGTTATAAAATACTTTTACCGTATTTTCACAATCGCGTAACATTTCTGTTACGTTTTCACAATCCAAAAACTTTTCTGTTATGTTTTCCAATACCATAACACTTCTTTTATATTTTCACAATACCGTAACACTTTTGTTACGTTTTTAAAATTCCAAAATGTTTTTATTACGTTTTTACAATATCGTAACACTACTGTTACGTTTACAAAATTTCGTAACATTTCTGTTACGTTTCAAAATGTTGCAACTCTTCTGTTGCACTTTTAAACCACGTACTAATTTTTAACGTTTTTCTCAATCGCGTAAAAACATACGTTTTTCAAATCGCATAGTATTTTTCCACTTTGTTTCAAAATCGCGTAACTTAAAAATCATTCTTTTACGTTATGTAAATCATTTTTCATCATTCTCAAAATATTTAAAACACTTTCCAAATCACATAACGATTTTCCTTCATTTTCACAATTACGTAAAAATAATTCATCACTTTTCAATCACGTAGTGATTTTTCAATAGTAGTTCAAATTACGTAAAATATTTAAACATAATTCAAATCGCGTAGAAATATTTCAACGTATTTAAAATCACATGGAAATATTTTACTTGTATTTCAAATTGTTTTTTTTATACGTAAAATATTTTTCAACATTTTTCAATCACATAAAATATTCCTCAATATTCCAAACATTATTTTGACTTAAATAAATCAATATCAGTTTCAACACACTTTTCAAATTACGTAAAAATATTTTTTCTACATCTTAAATCGTTTTTAAGCTACGTAAATAATTTTTTACCATAATTTCATTTCAAAAAATATTACTTAACCTTCAAAAATTCCTTTTTCATCCTCTCTCAAAATCATATAACTTTAATACTTTTTCTTACTTAAGAAAATCTTTTTCAAAATATAATTCATAAAATCACTTTTCCACTGATATAAATCAACGTTTTTAAAACTTAATATTTTCTAACGTATTTCAAACTTGAAAATAAATTATACGTTAGTAAATTTTCAAAATACCGTTATATTCTCCATTTTCCCCAAATCATTTCCAAAATCCATCTTTCTCAAAATAATTAACTCTCTACTTCATTTAATATATTTGCTTATTCAAGAAAATCCTTTTTCATAAATTATTTCACAAATTCACAATTCCATTGATTTTAATCAATGTTTTAACTTTTAAAATTTCTAACGCTTTCCAAACTTCTTGTATTAAAATCAAATCTCTTTGAAAACAAAGTGAGTTTCATTTTGGAAACTTGTTCATAAAATCAAGACATTTCAAGTCTTCAAAAACGTGGGCATGACTATGAAAACATTCTTTCTTTCTAAGTTGATAGGATTTTACACAAACAAAACCATTAAAAATCCTTATTTTCAAAATCAAAATACCGATGGTCATAAAACCAAACCCATTTATTCAAATTCGTTTCTACTTTCTTTACAAATTCTTTTTCACTTTCTTTGCAAATCTTTAAATCAACATTCGTCCGTTTTATTTCAAAACTCAAGTTTAGAAAAATACTTAGGATCTTTTTACACAAAATAAATCAATAAAAATTCCTCAAAAACCGTATTCTTGTTCTCTTGAAAAACAAACCCTTTGTTTATTTTCCATACTCTTCAAATTAATCCAATTTCATCTTTCATGAAAACATTAATTTGTGAACACCTATTTTGAGTGTCTTGTTCAAATCCACCATGTTCTAAGTACTCAAAAATTAATTCTTTTGTTCTTGAAATTTTTCAACATGAACCCTAATTAAGGGCATCAAAACCGTAGCTCTTCCTTGGCTATTGGAGCCAAAAATCAATTTCTTCTCCACCATCAAGTCATGACATATACATATATATTTCATCATAAATAATATAAGCATACCATCAAAGCCATAAAAGCATGTATAGCATATCAAGCATATCATCAAAGCTATAAAATCATGCAAAGCATATCAAGCATAGAAAATTAATCAAAGCTCATAAACACCCACAAATTAATTACATGACCATGGATATGAATCCTCACATGGATTCCACATCCATCAAATAAAATACCATCTCTCACCACCATGCTTGGTTGGTGAGATGGATCTCCCTCTTACCTCTTGAAGATCCTCCAAAGGTTCTTGATTTGCTTCTTTTTCCAAGTCCTTCACCACCAAGGGCTTCTCAAATACAAAATAAAACACACAAATAATTAATATACAAGACTTGAATAAGAAAACCATGGATTAGAATCATGGTTAGAACCTTGAAAATCAAAAGAAAAAGTGAAAAGTACCAAACTTCACCATTAAAGCTTCAATCTTTAGCTTGAAGAACAAGGTTGAAGATGAATGATTTAGAGAAAATCTCCAACATGAAAGTTGCTTAGAATATCATGTAGATTCAAGATCTAAGGTTGGATGAAATTAAAAGAGATTGGATGGTGATTTTAGGGTAGATAACCGAATGGTTTCTCTTGAAGCACAAAGATGAAATTTTTGATTTTTGATAGAAACTTGAAGCTTGGATTTGAAGCCCAAGATGAATGATTTTGGAAAAACTCATAACTAGAGATGTTCTTAGAATGGTGTTTAGGTTTAGAAAATCAAGTTGGATGAAATTTTTGAGTGATGGAGGGTGTTCTTGATGGTCATGGCCAAAACTTGCTTGGAGGAGAGGTGGAGAGAAAAGTTTGATGAGTTTTTGCTTTTGGAGGAGACAAAGATGATCAAGAATGATCAATAATGACCCGGATAGCTAATAATGGTCTTCAAAGCTCTCAAAATCAGACCAAAACCGTGCCCCCCTTCTTGCATTCTTCTTGAGTGCAAAAATCAAAAGTAAGCCATTATGATGTCTAACTTGACCAAGACATACGCAAAAATGACATAAAGCTTGTCTCTTTGTCTTCTAAACACTCCAAAACCATCACCTTCTCTTCATAATGCATTCAATAAAGTTGTCTTCATTATTTGCCACCATTTGAAGCATTTCTAGCCATTGATTAATTCAATGGTTAGGATTTAGGTAGATTTTTAATTTTAGAAGACTAAATCTGTGCCATCGGATTTTTCTCCTTTAAATTCTAAATTTTAGATGTGTCTCTAAAATTAAGCTACAAGATTGCTTCTTCAAATTTTAAATCCAAGGGTCATAATTAGTCTTTCTACTTTAGAAGACCAAATCTCCACCATTGATTGATTCTTCATCCAATGGTCATAAATGGTCTTTGTTACTTTTTAAGATTAAATCTCCACCCTTGATTTAATCTAAATCCAATGGTTATAAATGGTCTTTGTCATTTTTCAAGACCAATTCTACACCTTTGATTACATCTATGGTTGATATCAAAGTCTTCCTAACCAAGCTTATTCTCACACCATTGATTAAATCAATGGTTATTATCCAAGCGCTTTTTATTAAGTTTGTTTCTTAACCTTTGATTAAATCAATGGTTAATATTCAAATTAAGTATTCTCATCCAAGGGTATAAATCAAGTCAAGCTCTCTTTGTTGACTACGCAAAGATAATATTTAGTCTTGTATCCTACAAATAATATTTTTACTATATTTTTATCATCCGATAATTAAATACAATATAAAATACAAGATGATCTAAATTTTCTAAAACTGTTTCCTGATTCGCTAGTAAGATCCTGTCTCCGTCTAAACAAGACAAATTTTTCAATGCGTAGAAAAATTTTTCACTTTATGGACCCACTGGACCCACTTATGGCCAATGGCCCATATACCCCTCGTGGGGCCCACAAATCATAAAAATTTCAAAATCACACATAAAATCACAAAAATTAGAAAATTCACAAATATCCAATCAGATTACGTAAATTAATTACCTAACGGTAAAAATTAAATTACGTAAAGTTTTCCCAATTCAAAATTTTTATTTTCCTGACACGGAGTAAATCACTCAAAACGATCAAATACGCTGACGGAATAATCAAATTAATTTTACAGCACTCAGAAATCACTAAATAGTAAAATTCTGTTAACTGTCAAAATTACTGTTTAAGAGATTGGAAATTTTGGGGTGTTACACTAGATGTGTAAGATATAATTATAGCACTTGGTCTGAGGCACGTGGTACCGGCAGATCTTTTCGATCAATTTCTCCGACCTGAGTTTAGCTCCATGGAGTAGGAAATCAAGACTATGTATTCATGCATTAACATAAATGCTTACATCTGTGAGATATAATAGTTACGAAATATTGATTATGACAATTATACTTTTTAAAATATCTGCTTAGGGTAGATGGCATTTTCCTGTAATTATTAAATGTTAATTTTGATTGATAATATGTTAATGCCATATTTGTAATATGACGTGTTTAAATGGCATGTTGTTATGTTATCTCTATGTTACCATGTTGGTATTGGCGTAGGTGATCTCACCTCTTTGTATGTATATTTGTATATTGTATTTATAATTGGCTGAAGACGTTGAGAAAGAAACAGTATAAGAAGGAGAAGAAGAACTACTTCTCACGTCTGGGAACGCAGAATTTTGAGAAGATGGAGATGCCCAACTTTCTGGATACGTGACGTTACAGTTTCGTGGAGGTTCGGAGCGTGGCATGTCCATTTGGATCGACAACAGTATATTTTATATAGGGGACCCGAACATTACTTACAAGTAGGCTTTATCAAGGAACCCCTACTTTAGTGTCAATATTTATGTACGGTTAGAGTTTCCACTATCCATTAGGCAAAGACTTGGGAGCTTACTACCGTACTCCTAGTGCGATAAGTATCGTGTCGTCTGTGAGCGTGAGCACACCGTCCGTAGAGCTTCACGTAATAACGGATTCCTATCTGCCGAGGAGTCTCGAGGAGGACCCATCTGAGGGTTCTGTGTTTAGTCGACTTGGACAATATGTGAGTCTTAAATTATGTTTAATTACTTTGAGAACATGGTCTGTAATATAAATAATCCTGACAGTACGTGTGTAATGTATAATGATGTAAATTATATGTGATGATGTATAATATTTTTAATTTCCGCTAAGTTTATTTTATTGTCATCAAAGAAGAAAGAAAAAAATTTTTACAATTCGTATTTTTATTATAACATCACTTTTTATGATCTTGAGGGTATTTGGGTAATTAAGTAACAAAAATGTGGCACCCTACGGTGGGTGCTACAAGTTTTCTCTCTCTTTTATATGTTCACTATTTTTAAGTAGCTTCTCAAAATAATTAGAAATTTAATTTTTTTATTCTATTTATTTAAAAAAAAAACTTAGCCAAAAACATTTTAGAAGTGATTTTTAATTAAAAAAAACTCATTTTAGTAAAAAAAAAACTTAAACAAGATACACCCTAATCATTTATATAATAATTTAGGTTTTAATTGAAGTTTCTATTTTGTGTAAAATAATAAGTGTGTAGAAAAATAAATAAATTTATATAATAAAGTTAATTTGAATTATTGTATACAAAAATATTATTTTGATAGAAATTATTACCCTGTGCAACACCAAAACGCGAGTAAACATACATATATGATATAACTTCCACGCGTTTATTGGCCTGGACATACACAAATATTATATATATGACTCTACCAAGCACAGACATAAACACAGATAAGTGAAACATATATATATATATATATATATATATATATATATATATATATATATATATATATATATATATGAGGATTAATTTATATTAGTATATATTTTTTTTATATTTATTTTTAGTTATTAAATCAATTTTTATTTAATAGTTATTTTTAATTAAATAATCTCAACTATTAAATGAAACCTGGAATTAATGGTTAAAAAAGATTTGATTTATGTATTTATATAATACCAAAGTTTTAAAAAAAAAGATTCATAATTCATTAATATTATTTTTATAAGCTTTGAAGATTTACGATATCTTAATATATGTCACTTGTGCCAATATTTGTTACTTAGTAAGCTTTTCCCAAAGAATATGGAGTATAATTTCTATTGACATTTTTAAAAAAATCTCATAAATTAACTTATTCTAATAGAACTAGTCATGTACAAGTACATGTGTATCCAAAAAAATTAACTAGAAAGAATAGTGGTGTGAGGTAAACTTCAGTGACTACGAAGTGAACGACTTAATACGAGCAAAGGTAGAAGGAATTGATGAAAATAATAGTATGTGAAAAGATAAAATTTAAAAGTTTAATAGTTACATGTAAAAATATAAAACTTAAATTACTAGTATGAGAAAATAATGGCTTGAATTGGAATGTTCAGTCATGTGATTTGATTTGGGTGCGTTACGAACTTATTAATTAGACGTTAATTATAAAAATTAATTTCTTTTAAAAAAATATTAATAAATTATGTTCAAATCGTATCTTAAACGTGTTCAAACGTATTTAAAATATATCTAAATTAAAAAAAATATTTTTAATTAAATATATTCAAACATATAAAACACACCTATCGTACACATATTCTTACGTTTCTGACACAGAAACACCTCAAAGAGATATGACTTCCACTTGTTTATGGCATGGAGCGAATAAATAAAACCATGCCTTTTGCACCTTTTGTAATAGGAAAATGCTTAATTCTTTAAATAGTTAGAATGGTTTAATAAATAATAATAATAATTTTTTTATTTCTTAATTTTATTTTTATTACACCATTTAAAAAAACCCTAATACTTTATTACCTAATGTGCTGATTGGATTGGTCAAAAACTGGGCCCAACCTAACCTACCACAGTTGTGAATTGAAAGACTCACCAAGACACTCACCTACCTACCAAGGCACCTACCTACTCACGTTCGTGCATTCATCTGCAGCGGTCTAAAACCAACGACCTACGAATCCATTATTTGCCAATTTCCCACCCTCCAGCCTCAATAATTGTGGCACATGAAAAGTGCATCATAATTAACTTAAGAGAAGCAGGCTCATTTCATCCAATTTGTTCATGGAAAACCAGCCACCATCATCTGCAACATCAACGACTGCTGAAGTAGATGCTCCCCTTCATTTAATTGGCTTTGAGATTGAAGACTTGTCACCACAAAGGGTAGCTGGCCGTCTCACTGTTACCCAGAAGTGCTGCCAGGTCAAACCCACTTTCATTTCCCTCCTACACATACTTTCAATCTGGTTTGATTTCTTATTTTTTTATTTTTTATTTTTCTCTTGAGAAACAAACAAGTAAATTACTGGATCCCTGGGAATTGGTTTTATTTGTACAATGTGCAGCCGTTCAAGGTGTTGCATGGAGGGGTATCAGCATTGATGGCAGAGGCTTTGGCAAGCATAGGAGCCCACATGGCTTGTGGTTATCAAAGAGTGGCAGGGGTTCAGCTAAGCATCAACCATTTGAAACGTGCTGAGCTGGGTGACTTGGTCTATGCTGAAGCCACCCCTCTAAATGTCGGCAAAACCATTCAGGTAATCCCCAGCTCCCCTTCTTTCACTCTTCAACTCCAACTTGTATCTACAGTCACTTCCAAAGTCAAGTTGTGGGGCAGATTGGGTACTGAACAGATCCAATCATGTGAGAAAAGAAAACTACAGTGTTGTCCCATTAAATTTTTTTATAAATTCACACTTAAGTGGTTTTACATAATTTATTGTTCTCCTTTTGTATTCATTAAAGATTTTTCATAATTTTGTTAACTAAAAAAAGAAGTATTGTTCATACGTTATTCATAAAAAGAAAAGGCCATTGAGTGCAGGTAAAGTGGTCCTGAAACAAGGTAAGAGGAAAATGTGCAAACAGAATGGTTTAAAATTGGGATTATTACTTTTAGCGACAAGATCAGTTTATGAGAATGAATCATATCTTCATCCACCCCAGCATAGCCTGGAACTAATGGAGATCTTACTATATTTGATTAGACATGTCCATCGCTTTCCCTGATGTTTGTGGAGTAGTAAAGATATCCACTTCAGTTCATGTTTGGTTATTTTTTTATATTTTATATTTTTCTTTTTTGAGATATGTTTAGTTTTGTTGTTTGTAGAACTGGCAAAATGGGTCGCAATTTTTGGGTTAGGCCAAGCCAAGCCAAGTATAATTTGGGTTAGCATTTTGCTAATACAGCCTAACTCGTTGTAGGTTGTAAGTTGGGTAAGTCAATCTACTAACTCGACGATTCTTTTATTTTTTTAAAAAAATAATGAATTTAATCTTTAAAAAAATTAAATCATTGAAAAATAAGAAATCTGAATTGTTTATTTTTGGACAAATGATAAATAAATTAGATATCCAGTTCAATTGTCAATTAAGTTTTAATTTTTCAAGAAAAAAATTAATAGTATCCTTCTAGGTGTATCTTATTAAATTTTTAAAAAATAATTAAAATTCAAACTAACAGCTAACCCAGTCCGAAGCAAGCCAGTCCAATTTCTGATCAGATCACATCAGGCCAAATCAAGTTCAAGCTTACATTTTTCTAGTCTAACACACCTTTTTTCAGATTATTCAGCCTAGTTGTTTGGTCCTTTTAACACCCAAAAAAAAAACTAAATTGTTTCTTTAAAAACACATAAATTTAGAAAACAACTTCTATAACTTCTTTATGAAATGTTCACACAAAAACAATTTTACCTGACACCATCCAAAGAGAACTATTTTTTGTAGAACTATTTTGAATAAACATTCTCAAACATAAGTCTCATTCTTTAAAATTAATTTTAAAATAAAGGAAAAATTCTAATTTATCGTCATGAACTTTAAGTCAAGTGCACTTTGATCTTGAAAATTTAAAAAGGTGCAACTTGATCTCTTTGAGGTTTCTAAAATGTGCACTTTGATCCATCTGATAGCTTTTCTGTCACTCTCTAACAAAAATGGTCACGTGCAAGGCACGTAACTAGATTTGTGCCAAATTTGCCCTTAAGTTAAAAAAGGGAAAAATCGGATTGACCCCCTTGAACTTTGGATTTTGTGCACTTCAGTCCTTCAACATTAAAAATGTGCAACACAATCCTTAAGGTTTTTAAAATGCACACTTTGGTCAGACAACTTAAAATCATGACAAACACATGAGGCCCCCCTTCCACTTACTCTTATACACTTTCCCCTAAACTCAATGAAACGTAGCCAAGGCGTACCTCCCTCTGCCCAGTGGCTCAAAACGCCCACCACCGCAGAGCCATTCCTCCATTAAACCATCAAATAGACCATGCACACCCATCACGAACCAGAGACGCACAAAGCTTTATCCAACACCATCAATAAGATGTTATATAGCACAAACAGAGTACCTTATACATTGCAACACCATCTCAAATTCATCAAGGAACCACAATAGCCAGCAATTCCCACTTGCAAGCCTCTGCCATCATTGTGCCAACACCCACTTTATCTTTTCAGTTATTCATTTCAATGGGTCCTCTGATGAGTGTGTCCAACATAGATTGTTTCGTTATCAGAATTAATAAAAAAAAAATGGGCTTTTTGGTTGGTTTAGGAAGTTCACAACAAATTATGTGATAAGGTTTGTTTTCTCATTTGAAAATGGGTTTAATTAAGATTGAGATTGGGGAAATTGTATTAGAGTTTCATTAAGATTGGGATGGAATTGAAGGGTATTAGGGTAAGTTGAAGGGGCCCTCATGTTTTTGTCACACAATTTTAAATTATTTGACCAAAGTGCACATTTTAGAAACATTAGGGATCGAATTACACTTTTTTAAAGTTTAAGGACTAAAATGCACATGATCCAAAGTTCAAGAGATAAATTGTACTTTTCCATTTTTAACTTAAGGACAAATTTGGTACAAATCTGTAATGTGTCTTGCACGTAACCATATTGGTTAGAGAGTGACGGAAAAACTAACAAAGGATCAAAATTAATTAGAGTTGCATTCGAGTTTAAAGACTAGAGTGCACATGACAGGGGTTAAATTGGACTTTTTCCTAAAATAAATTATCTACCAATTAATTAAACAATCACATACAAAATTAAAGGTTAAAAATGGTTGTGCCATCTTAAAAGATTGATTAACATCCAAGATTTCCCCCTTCATAGCAATTTTTAAGCTGCACGTTGGTACCTATAAAATATGTTTGCTTAAACTTAACACCTGCATGTTGCTTCCATCCCCTTGATATGTGTGGATCCACTAGTCGAGGGAAAATATTCAGTAAATTAAGAATTACCAGTTTCAATAATGAATCACACTTTTTTTTTTTGGGTACAAATAATGAATCATTACTTGTTGGTTAAATTTTTAAGCAGAGTCATATATGGTTATTCACATGTCAAAAGCAAACTATGTTAAATAAACATATAATGAATTGTCTTGGCTAAGAAAACCACAAAAAAATGCTATGACACAATGTTTTTCTCTGGAACAGGTTTGGGAGGTGAGAATCTGGAAGATTGATCCTTCAAACTCACAAAAGAGATCCCTGATATCATCATCTAGAGTTACTGTACTGTGCAACATGCCTGTCCCAGATAATGCAAAAGATGCTGGCAAAAGACTCAGGAAGCATGCAAGGCTATGACTATTCATGTTGTTTGATTTACATAGGCATAACTTTTGTTGTAATATGAAATACAATAAGCAAAGGATTATTGGAGATACAAAAAGCAACACTCTACTGCTTCAAAATGTACACCATGGTCATAATTTGTTTAAATGGAAGGGGAAGAGGAAAACCCATTACGAACAATGTCAGTAAATTACATATTATTTATTACTCTATTTTTTTTCTCCTACATAACCTGTGCTACACAGCTTTTAACGAGCACAACAGTGAAAATAACATGAGGTCATCATATCTATGAATTATCTTTATAGATAAATCCAATAAAATATAGTTTTCAATGATATATATTTTTTAAATAAAATAAATTAACCGATTACAAATTCATTATTGTCTAATTTTTTAAAAAAATTACAAGATCAAATCACAATAAAGGACATTTATCTAAAAAATGTTACTTGAACATATTATATTGTCTGTATTATTGTTTTATGTAACATCCCGAAAATTAATAATTTTAGGATAAATAGTTGTTTTATAATATTTGTGATTTTTGAAAAATTTTCTGTATTTTTCTGAGGATGTGAAATATTTTAATATTATTTTTTATTTTGCGTACACGCTGAGCTAAGCCGGAATAACATTTTGAAAATTAATAATTTTATGATAAATGATCATTTTATAATATTTGAGATTTTTGTGAATTTTTCTGATTTTTTCTGAGAACGCAGAATATTTTAATATTATTCTTCGTTTTACGTATAAACTGAGTGGAGTCAGGAAAATGAGATATTTTTTTCGAGAACCTTGATCTGTGGAAACGTCGACGGAGGATCTTACTAAACCCGAGACTGGACACAGTTTACGAAGTTTCACGTTTTTCAAAAAAATTCATCTGACAAGATGAAAAATCGCTGCGTAATATTTATCCACTGGACAATTAATATTGACTTCTGTCAACTATAACAATTGTCCATTGGATAATAGCATGTGTTAGAAATCCTATCACCTTATCCCAATGCAATTCACTTTATGCCTCATCAAATCTACTTTAATTCAAATTTGGTGTATTTTAGCCAAGACTTCTTTGAGAAGCTTTGACCACCAAATGACTACCTTGCCCTTAGCTTGTTAGAGAAGTCTCTCCCCCTCCCTCACTCTCTCATTGCAGTGGACCCATGGGCAAAATGGGAAGCAAAATTGCTTCCCACACTTAACCTAACACACACACAAAAATATCTTCACTTTCCCACACTTTTTCTCTCTCTAATCTTCATCTTCTTCATTTTCTCCTCCTTTTCTCTACCCTCCACCATAGCTACGAAAATGGCAACCCCTCTTGGCCATTGATCTTCATCTTTTTCCTTCATCAAGACCATTTCCATGCTCACCTCATCCATCTCAACATCCTTCCTTTAGAAAGTTTCTTCAAAAATCCAACCTTTCTTCCTTCTCTTTTCTTCTCCACCTTGGCTACGAAAATCCAGCCACCATCTCCCAAATTTCTCTTCACTTTTCTCTTCACCCACACCATTTTTACACTCCTCTCAACCTCCTCTACAACTTCTATTTTAAGGGTTTTCTTCAAAAACCAACTTCTCCTCCATTGTCATCCAAGGCAAAGCTTTTAACTTTAAGGTAAAGCTTCCACCTTTCTTCTTCTTTCTCTTCATTTTTGTGTTTTATGGTCTCATTGGAGGCCAAAGATCCATCCTTTACTAAGCTTAACATTGATTCTTTGTGTTAGATATTTTAGGGTTTTGAAGACCCCAAAACCGAAATCCACCAAGAAGGAATAGGGGACCATTTTTGTGTTCTTCCTTTAGGTAAGAGGGAGATTACTCACTTCAACCATTATTGGTGGTGAGGAAACTTTTGTGTGCTTGCTTTGAATTGTGATTTTTGCATGCTTGTATGCTCTTGAATTTGATTAATACTTGAATGTGATTTTGAATGTGTTGGAAGTGTTAAATGTGCTTGATCATGTTAGGGTTGCTAAATGAAAAATTTGGAGTTTCCTACCCTAACATGATGGCCACGGTTTTGGTGGTGATTTTGGATGTAATGGGAATGTTGATCATGTTTGATCATATTAGGGTTGTTAAATGAAAAATTTGGAGTTTCCTACACTAATATAGTGCCACGGTTTTGAAGGGAATTTTGGGTTGTAAATTATTTTTGTGAACAAATGAATAAAGCTTGGGGAATTAAATGTTGGATGATAACCTTGAGATTACTAAATGGAAAGTTTTAAGGGTTAAATATCTAAAGAGGTAGCCACGGTTTTGGCTTAAAACTACAAGGAATTGGAATGAACTTGGTGAACTAAAATTCAAGTAAGTTGATGTTAAGAAGTTGATACATAAAATGGAAGGAAACATTGGACCTTGAAGACTTATGATGACCACGGTTTTAGAGAGAAAGATTGGGTTCAAGTGATGCCTTGGTGCATCTCTGGAGATTGAAAACTTAGAGACATGCATAACCTTTAATAAGTGGAAGAATTAAATTGAATAGTGACATTTGAGAAGACTACGGTTTTAAAGGATTATTTACCCTAATATTTTCGTAATTAACCAAAGACTTGAGACTTTGAAAATGAGAATCCATAACATGGACATCGTGATAATTGATTAAGACATATAACGTTGCAAAAGTTGAACTCCATAATATGAGATGGTGATAAATGATAAACTATAATATGATCCCATGTGGAATAAAAACTAAACAATTAGGTATCAAGAGCCTAATGCATAATATGGAAAGAAATTTAGAACCTTGAAGGCTTGTGAGGGTACAGTTTTAAGGGTTAGTTAACCTAAGGACTTGCATAATTGATCAAGACTTAAGTTCTTGGAAGTGTTAAGCCGTAATGGGGAGGTGGTGATAATTGATGGACCGTGAACATACTTTGGTGTTGAGAAGTAATTCTATATTGTTGTAAGACCCTATGTGGGTCTAAGTATTTATTGATGGATTTCTTGAGAAAATTTTAATGTATTGACATGAATTATTTACTGTTGTGGTATTGCTTATGATGAATGCATCATTGATAAACACACATGATTGGACATTGTGTCGTCATGCATATGTAAGCCTAAGAGTTGAATAACATCTATGTGTGGGTGCGAATAGACAAAGCGTAGGTGTCATATGTTGTTGACCCTGGGGACGTCGGGGTGCGGGTTCCTCACATGGACAGTTAAGAGCTCCTTTGTGCCGTGGGGTAGACCGATGCAAACACACCGACGATCCGGACCGGGACGCTGTCCTATCTCGCGATCAACTATTGAGGTGCCACGTATAAGCCATTGATGCGCAAATATTTTTATGAGATGAAGCACACTATTTTTAAGGCTAACGATATATTGGCATTACTCCTTGATCATTCACTCCGAAAGGTTGATGTCTAGCTCCATGGAGTAGGAATTTTGGTACCATAATGCATTGTGCATCGTTCATTGTCGGTCTCATAAATTGTTGAGCATAAACATCTGTGACTGTGAAAGTAACTGTTTTACTTCTGTAAATGATTTTCCAATTGTTGTGCTGATTATTGAAAATATTGTTGTGATTTGCCTATTATTGTTGATTCCTGTCATTGCTTACTGTTGTTCTGCTTTTACTATAAATATTACTGTTGCTGTTAATAAATATATGAACTGTATTACTTTGTGAGCACTCTGCGCCGTATTGTTTTCTTACTGCCGTAATGGCAATGAAAGAAGGGTGTCTCATCTCTTTCTTGTATTTTTGTTTTATATTTATGTTTGATAAAAGATTGTGAAGGAGATGAAGAGGGACCACACTTTCACAGAAGGGATTGGATGTCTGGACAAGATTTCTTCGATTACGTACGAGTGCAGCTGCGTGGGGGCATTGATACCTGACTTGTCGACTGGGACTCCGACCGTCGTATATGTATATGGGGTTGCGGCTTTGCCTGCTAGTAGTACCTACCCCAGGGTTACTACTTTTTCCCTTTAGTGTTTTGTTCCCGCTGTATTTTATTTGAATAGGTAAGTATTAGATTTTGTGTTATCAGTGTCTTATGTTAAGGACAAACACATTATATATATGAAATATGTTTTTTTTTCAGTGATTATATTTTAATGGTTGATTACTAAATATGTTTCATTTTGAGGCTCGTATTTTCTACTTATCATAAATGTGGAAACAAACTTTTAAAAAATTGAAATTAATGTTTTGTTGATACTGTGATACGCCTGGATTTATTAATTGTGGTGCAATGACGATTGTGCCGCGGTTGTTAGATTTAGGTGCGTTACATTTTACAATTAACAAATAGTTTACATTTTACACAAGACTTCAAAATTTCAATAACAAAGTACATGCAATAAAGAAAAAAAAAACATAAAACGAAGCATTCGGTTTTATGTAATCTGTATTGGACATAAAATGAGGTTAAACATAATTCTCAACCCAGTCACACTTTCCTACCCCACCTTGTATTTAATCCCTATTCTGTAAATAACTTTCTATGATAAAAAAATGAAAAATGTTTAAGAGGCTAGATGGTTGAAGCAAGTAACAGACCTGAATAGTGAAATGTGTGATGTGGGTGCCTTAACTCTTTTGATTTTTAATTTGAGTGTTACTACAAAGCCGCCCAGTTAAACCCGGCTAGTGAAAATATGAATTACAACAATGAAAGTTAAGTTCTGAGCCCAACATTTATTTTTGTCATGCAGTTTGAGATTTTCGTGCTCATCGACTCATCCGGGACAGTTTTATCCAGGACATTTAGTTTTATCCTTTACTCTCTTTTTTTGGATTGAAGTAGAAATATGCTTGACATTAATGAAGTTGGGCTCTACCGGGATTTGAAAATATGGGACTTTTAAGTTCTACCATTACTCAAAAAAAAAAAAAAAAAGAGAAGTTTTGAAAAAATAAACAATAATTTTTATTGATTGGAATACGGCCTACGGGTAGATATACAAGGTGGGGTAAGGTAAACTTTCCCTTCTCCACCGACCAAACAAACAAAATAGATTGTTATGTTCTCAACACAAATCACCGTGTTTACTATGTATTGAAATATTTTTTTGAAAAATGCTTCACGTCCAAGGAAATATCTCTAATTTATATTCACTGTATTCTTTTGTATGTATATTTCCTGAAATTTTATTTTTCACTTCTCATTTATTTTTTTGCTTTATCAAATTAAGTGGCTTCTCTCACTCTCTCTCATTCTCTTCCCGTCTCCGTCGTCCCTTGTCACTCTCGATTTCTTCCTTTCTCCTCACTCTCGGTCTCAGTCTCTCCCCAACTCCCACTACCCTCCACTTCATCCCTCATCTCCCTCATCTGACTCTCAGTTTCTCCCCTTTCCCTCACGTTCGGTCTCAGTCTACCCCAAACTCCTACCACCATCCAGTTCTGCCGCAAAAACAGAGTAGCCCACCGAACCAGCACTAGATAGTTTCAACCTCTACTCAAACCGCGGACTCAGCAACTCAGATCCTCTGCCACACAGACCCGCCAACCACCGTGACCTTGTACCCAGAACCACCGTGCTCCACCGTCTGAGCCCTTGAATGTGTCTCATCTAGATCACCACATTTCGGGCATTTTACTGCTGAGTTATGTTAAGAGAACTCTGGCATAGCCTTTAGCGGTACCTTCTCTCATTCTCTCTACTATATAGAATATTTTTGAATGTGATTATATATTAATATTGTGACCCTTGTTTAGTCTCCTGTGTTGTTAGATTTTTTGTATCATTTTTTATTCTAAAGTATGCTAGCCTGTGTTTGTGGTGGATATGGATTGAGCCAAGCGTGTGAAAGTGAAAGTGAAAGTGAACCTTGATTTTCAATGTACTATATTGCTCACTCATTCTTTTATTCCCACATTTGCCATTGTTTCTCAAATAAAAAAATTGCTTTATCGACAATGGAAGGTTGATTTTTCTCATGTTTACAGGGAATCTAACAAGGCATTTGCTATTATGTTCCTTGTTATTCAACTAATATGCATAAAGAAAATTATGCTTAACTGATGGAACTTATAAATATTAGACATTCTCCCTTTTCCTTTTCTTTATTTTCTCAGAAGATAAAGTAGCAAATTTTTTATTAGGCTCTTTTCAAGTATGCAGATTTAAAAATGTGTTTCTAATGTATTGTTTGGCATAGCCTTTAGCCTTTGATATGTGATTAATGGTAGATAGTATGCTTATTAGCTTTGAAATTAATAAATGCATGTCGAGTTGGTGGAGTTATTTGGTTTGTGATTAATTCTGTCATAAAAGAATGTTTGGAGATTTATTTATCTGATTATTATTATTGATTAACTCAGAATGTGCTGAGAAATAATCTTGTCCATAATGAGTTTGATTCAAAGTCTGAATCTGTTACTTATTTTTAGGAAGTTTTGAGAGCAAGACTTTGTGAAAATGCATTATTATGATGGTTATAGATTGAATCTTTTGCAAGCTTGACTACTACTATCATGTGAAATGTGAAACTTGGATCATAGAGGCCAATTGCTATAACCCTTTGGTATTGATATCATAAAGTAGTGTTGATTGATTAAATTGGTGCATTTGCTGATTTGATTTAGTGCTACTTAATTTGGGTATGGCTTGCTCAAAGATACTCTTGAACGAGGCTTCTCCCTACAGATGCCCATGGCACAATTTATTTTTTTAATAATTAATTAAGATTAACAATCATCATGCATATAATTGTGTCCATAAGTTATTCTAGATTACCTGAATTTCTAAACTGGTGCCCCCAACAAACTGGTTAACAATATTTAATACATCTTCATTTAACCCATGTTCCTCAAATGTCATCCTAGTAAATTAAAGACTCAAGACAGTAATTGCAGAAAGGAGAAACTTTGAACATCTCAATAAAGATGAAAAATTATAGGCTATGAGTTTAAATCTGCCATTAAACATCTTGTGCGGTCAAGATACACATCTTATTTCTTGAATACTTGAGCTGCAAGGAAAACCATTTGAGCTCCAACAAAGCATCTATGTTAATAATAAGTTAAATATGTTAATTAAGGATTCATATAGCCAACCACAAATGTTACAGTCAAGATCAATTGTTTTGGTTCACTTTGGGAGTAGATGGTCAGAAAACTATGGAAAAAGTGATGAATCTCATGGATTTGGTGAGTTTAACTGGTTAATACATTACGTCTAAGTGATTTATCAGTATAGGTTTTTGGTTAATCCTAGGAAGAGTTCCCAATAATGGGGGCAAACTAGTTAGAAATGAGGTACTAGCTGAAGTTTACATCTGTAAAGTTATTTTGAACACATTGGGAGTAGATGGTCAGAAAACCATAGAAAAAATGGTCAATCTCATGGATTTGGTGAGTTCCAAAATAACTGGTTAATACATTACATCTAAGTGGTTAATCAGTATAGGTTTCTAGTGAATCGCAGGAAGAGTTCCCAATAATGGGGGCAAACTAGTTAGAAATGAAGTACTAGCTGGAGTTTACATTTGTAATGTTGTTTTGAACACATTGGAGTTTAGTTGGTCAGAAAACCATGGAAAAAGTGGTGAATCTCATGGATTTGGTGAGTTCTAAAATAACTAGTTAATACATTACGTCTAAGTGGTTAATCAGTATAGGTTTCTATTGAATCCCAAGAAGAGTTCCCAATAATGGGAGCAAACTAGTTAGAAATGAAGTGCTAGTTGGAGTTTACATCTGTAATGTTGTTTTGAACATATTAGAGTTTAGTTGAATCTTTCTGCACAAATAAATGGACCTTCTTCATGCAACTCTGTTATCTCCACTCTTTCAACCTAAAAAAATTCATGTTTTTCTTCGTCAGGTTCTGTTAACTCTTCCTCAGGTTCGTGGGAAAGGTGAAGACAAATCTTCTCGTGCAGTGCTAGCCCTCTATTTTAAAAGAAACTTTAGGTAAAATTTCATTTCTTATTAGTGGTATAATGACTGTAATTTGAATTAAAATCATAGCTTGGTTTTAGTTTGTAATAACCACTATTGTTCTTGAATTTAAGACTGGTGAAATGCAAATAAGTATGTGTGCTTATAATCTATTTGAGGAAATGCCTATTTGAATGGAATGAATTGAAATAGAGATAATGATATATGTAGTTTTTTTCTTAGACTCAGTGTTGATATGCTATGGCAGTAGTGTGTATTTTGTTGAATGAAAAAGAGATATTTTGGTATGCAAGTGTTTGAAGATTGAATGATGTGTTGCGACGTATTTATATGGAATGATTTGTGGTGCTTGATGATTTGAAAATTTTGCTAGTTTGTAGTGTGTCAATGTGATTTGAAATGAATTTTTTTTGTGTCTATGTTTTGGGGAATAGGTTAATTATGGAAAATTAGCTCTTCCAGGGTCTTAGAAAACTAGTGAGTGAAAGTAGAAATGAATTTATCATATTACAGATGTCCATATCCATCATTGATGACAACTATAGGAATGTTTCATATTCAACTCCTACAACTTGTTTCTTATGGCTTATAGCAGCAAATGAGAAAGGTCATATTTTCGATCTTCTTTTTGAGATTCTCCCTTGCAAAGCCTTATTCTAAAATTTCAAGATAGAACATTTATTCAAATTTCAGAATAGATTAATGCTTCAAATTTACATACTGTATTAGGATATTGAATAATTAAAAAAAAGCTCATTTAATGATAGTAAACAATGTTAATATGAACCTAAATTATTTATTACTGCATACGATAAGAGTCTAAAAGTTAGATCCAAATTGAGTTCTTTTTCTTTCATTCATTTTTTCCTAATTCTATATCATGGGAAGATAGCAATCACATTTAGACGCTTCAAAATATAAACCAACCACATAGTCAGTGGGCATGTAGTATATGTTATTCAGTGAAGCCATCATAGGAATATCAATTCGTGCTCATTAATCAGCCACTCAACTCTCAAAGCACTACTCAACAAGAACTCAACTGAGTCTAAAACACTAATCTTTTGCCTTTTGTTCTCCTGCGCTTAAGTGGCTTGATATGATCCACAATATAACTGATAACCTCTTTCAATGTAGCCTTCCTTTTTTCCTTGAAGTTCCATAGCTCATTAACAGTGTACCCACCATTTGCATTGTATTCATTTAATTCTTTCAAGGCTGTAACAACAACTAAATGTATCTCATCTTCCCATTCCTGGTTGAGATTTTGTAACTTCTCATCTTCCTTATCTATAATTTCCTATATCGATGCAACATTATTTTTTATGTTCAATATTATACATTTTGCAACTTCCGTTAGTAAATGTGTCAATACTTATTATTAAGCAAAAGATAATTAGTAAAAAACAAAATAAGAAAAAAAAAACCAGAATATAAAGAAGATTTTGGTAGCAACTAGCAAGGCAGGTGAGTGGTTAAATGTCCTTCATGGCATGTTTCCTTTTATCTTATCTTAAGCCTGCCTAGGTTGTTTTACTTTTGGATTGTAAAAGGTTTCATGTTTTAGTTTATCAACCTTCTCTATTGGCAAAGTATTCACTTGTGCTTGTAAAGTTTTACAAATAGCCTCTTTAGTTTGATAGCGCGCCTAGGTAGTACATACACAGAGTTGGTGTGAGTTAAAATGTCTTTTTTTAAAGAGAGAGAGGGAGAGAGAAGGATATGTGTCAAGTTTATAAGATAAAGTGACAAAAGAGAGAAAATAAACATGACATGAATGTATTGTGAATGAAACAAGTTACAGGGCATTCAGTTGGAGGTGGGTGAGTGCTTGTTTTGTCTCCATGATGAAATGTAAGGAGCTAAAATCTTGACTGCCGTAATAGTTGCAACCCATTCCAACATTACATATCAGCACCTTGCTCTTATTGATTGCCATATATAGTTGTATTTTGGTAACTACCTGTCATTCATCAATCTGTACTTTTGAGCAACCATTATTCTATTTAATCCCATTCTCTTATTAATTTGTTATTCTATATTTGTTTCAGCCTATTCTGTTTCAGCAAAGAAGCTTGGATTGGCAGAGGTGTGTTTTTTTTGGCTTTCATACTCTGCATTAACTTTTTCTTATTATCCAGTCTTGCTTGCATTAAGGTTAGGGTATAAGAGTTCATGGGAAATAAAATGAGCTGTCTTTTTCTGTCCTTCTTGACTTGAGTTAAGTCTTAATTAATTCCTACATCTCCAAGCTGATATTGAACAAAAGGACGAATCCTACCAACAAGTTAGAATATAACCATTTTCCTCTTTCATTTTACGTCATATAGCGTGCAACATCCTCCATGCTTCCTTCATTTTTATCCTAGCATCAACAAAAAATTCTCAAAGGTATCCACTACAAGAAAAAAATTCACAGTTCATCAAAAAAGCTGCTATATTCCTCTATGCTTATTTGAATAAACTATTTTCTATGCCTTTTGTACAATGACCTGAACACTTCAACTCAGTATGAGAACCAAAGATCAAGGAATATACGACCCCCATATTTGATTAAATATAATGTTAAAAAATTTGTGCTATATCCTTAAATGCACAAATAAGGACTTCATCCCTAAACGAAATGAATTGTTTGTGAAGAGCAAGATAATTAGCAGACCAATTAATAGAGGAAAGGTTATCAATATATGATATATCCTTAAATGCATTGTTAGTGCTACTTAATTTATATATCATTGAAACTTATATCACATGTTTTTTGTGCTATCTAATATTAGCAATTTAGCACTATTCCCAATTGCATATTATATTCGTCATTGTGACTTGGTTAGCTTAAAAACAACTGGCCTTGTTGCATTCCCAACTCGAAAATAATCTTTGCAATTCATACGTATTAGGAGTTTAGCACTATTCCCAATTGCATATTATATTCCTCATTAATTATTTATAATTTGATAAGAAGATGATGGTAAAATTGATATTTCATTAAAGATTGATAGAATTACCTTGACCACCACGTAATCTATGGTTCAAATGCAGGAAATAGGAACCTTACATTACCAACATCATAAATAGTGGGGAATTCTTCAGCAAATAAGAGTCTCCTAAAAATTTAAATGATTTGGTTGAAATAGTGTGTTCCTTATTTAAATGATTTGTGTAAGTTTCTAATTTGTTGTTCCTTAGGCTTAAGGAATTTTAAATGACACAATTAGTTCAAAATGATAAAGTTGGTCCATGACTATGAGTTATGACTAATACAATTGATTATTCATTTGTGCTTTAATCTTGTTGAACTGGTGAAAATTCATACTTAGTCTTCTGTATATGCAGAATACTTACATGGACACCTCACGGGCAAGATGGAGGTGTGATTTGTCCAACATCAATCAGGTAACCAACTTGGTTTATATAGAAAAAATCTGTTATACATGTTTGGTTATGCGCATATGTTGACTAATTTGTTCTCATAATGCAAAAGGTGCAATTGAGGCATGTTTGCACACCGAGGTTGTTGATTGACGTGAATAGCTCATTGACGGATGCCTAGAAGTCCTGAATTGAGTCTACCTCATTCAAGTCACTATTATATATGCCGCAGAATTTAGAAATCAACTATGTCTTATTGTGGGAGTTAGCATCTAGAAGGGTTGAAAGAGATGGGGATTTAGAGTCACGGGTAGGGTTATCCCATTTCAGTCCGTTAGACGTGTGCTTGGCACTTGGATTGAGGATTGTTGGGGAAAGAGCAACCCCACGTGACGATGGAGTGGGCCGAACTTTGTCCTTATTTACGGGGGATGGTGTAACCATTGACATAGTTTATCATAAGCTGTATCAACATGTAGGGAACAACGATATGAATAACTTTTATTGACTTTATATCCTACTTGCTTTTGGGGAGTTCTATTTTTCCATTACAGGTGTCAATGTGCATTCTGCCTTCACACACTTGCTAGATGAGTTGGACTCCCTAGATAATTATAGCTGGGGTTTGATGCTGTATGATTTTTTGGTGGATGACTTGACTCGAGTTCCACGTGCAGTGAACGAGGGTAAGAATATCCATCAAATCCATTTAATGGGATGTGCTGCACTTCTGCAGGTACATGTTTTATTATTTACTATACTTCTGGTTGTTATAATTGTTTCATGCAATATTATAGCTTTTTTCTGTTCTTTTCCTGTTGCATCATTTTGATACTATTCATGTGATTTTCTACAAGGTTTGGGCTTTTGATCACCTATCATTATGCCCCACATCAACAGTGATAAGTGCTTAATCCTTACCACGTTACTTGAACTGGCACGTGGGCGAAGGAGGAGAAAGTACGCACAACATTTGAACAAAACAAGGTAACATACAACTTTTAAATGGTGTGTGTAGTGCTGCGACATTTGTATGAAAACGATTTTGTATAAAAAAATTTTATGGTATTTAGCCGTAGTAGTCCACCTTCACCATACTACTTAACTACGTATCTGTTGGTTATTGACATGTAGGTAACTGATCTGGTTGCATCGAGAGAAGAGAACCAGATTGACATAGTTAGGGATGCAATGGCACCTGAGCAGCAACATAGTGTTGGACATCGGCGGTGGAGGCCATTTGATGTGGAGGACCTTGGTGGCGATATTTCTCATGTGGTTGCTGAGAACGTGCAAATGAAGAAAAAGGATTTTTATTTTGGAAATGGAAATAAGCACATTGAAACAACTATTATTAAATTGTTCAGTGCCTCCACCTTCACATTGTCCTGTACACAGTCTAGTATCTGACCAGGGTACTCAACCATTGAATTACGTGAGCACTCCTTTCTACGGATTCAGTGAAGGTGGTGAGCCGAGCGATCAATAACCGTCTGCACGTGGCATACTTTCAGGAGCACCTGTTGGCTACCCTGATACACACCTGAACCCAGTCACAAATAACCCCAACTCCAACATTTGCACTCGGGTTAAGGCTCAGCCCAGGAAGCGTGTGCTTGGAAAAATCACTTGAACTCCTTACACCAAACTGTAAAAGAATAAGAAGAAAACGAATCTACATATCCAACTTTTTACCTACTGCACTAGAGTGCTTAAAAAAAAGGACCACGATTCCACATAAGCTTTTGAATTACCAACATGGCATGCTTGATACGTATAATACTGATTTTACTTGGGCTAACATTTGTCATTTGCATCTTGTACAATTTTAGCATTAGGTAATTTGTTTTACGATTGTCTTTGTTTTGGGTTGTGGTGTAGGGCGGTGGTCAGACTCTACGATCAGTTCCTTACCATTGCAGATGCCTCTTGCATGAAATCAAGAGGGTGGGTCAACAATATGGTAAGATCGAATTACGTTCAGCTCATAATTTAGATTATGTATATCACACCTACTTATTGCGCTGGTTCACATATAAGGACCATTTTTAATTCACTCTTTCAGGTTATTATGTTGGCTACAAGGGTTTTTGTGGGAGATGAAATGGAGCGAGCACGAAGAGTGACCCGTCACATGTTTTGTCTCATGTTTATGGTAACAACAACATGCTTAATTAACTTAGAACTATATGCACATTGACAATGCCAACCTTAACTTATTATTGGTTATTTATAAAATGTAGGATTTGGTGAAAAGTGGACTGGAGAGTTTCAAATAAGTTCGCCACAGGCCTTGGTGAAGTATTAACGACTTCATGCCTCATGCTGAAGTGGGATATGTGACGCCGCTTTTTCTCTTCTCACGAAGAAGGAACGTCACACCATAACAAAATTAAAATGAAAATGCGGAAAACAATAAATGCATTGATTGTTAAAGACCCGGTTCATTTTTAACATGTTATTAAATAATTTGCATCTTAGATTATATAGTATTCGAGTGTTGAAAACGTGCGTGCACACACACACACACACACACACACACACACACACACACACACACACTCACACACACACACACACATATATATATATTGAAGCAAATAGATAATAATAATTGTAGATACAATAGAAATCGACACAGAATTGAAAGTTATACATTCACACTTTATATATAATATTATATGCATCTAGCCTGCTTAGTTACATCATCAAAATATACAAAAGTAAGAGGCTTTACCCGCCCAAGATGATTACAAATTTACACCCTATTAAATTAGCAAAACGTCAGGCTTCCCATAAAAAAAAATAAACGGTTAGTCATCAGTAGCCACCGACAGTATCAACCCCTAAGACTGACGAGAAGGGACCGTAGCAGGGTTCTCCTCAGGGTCCTCCTCATCTGATGATATCGCCATCGGAGCGACCAAATTTCGGGTAGAAGCTCGAGCAGTGGAGAGGAAAGAGTCCTCTTGTGGGGTATAATAAAAGTCATCCCATAAATCCTTAACCGGCAGGTAAAACTCTAAATGAACAAAAGCTGTAAAATCAAAGACAGGCGGGTCATAGCGACCCCAAGCTAAAGACACAATCAGCTCCCCGTGATAGATGCAATGGTCCGTGCTCAAATTTATATGCCAACAGTCAAGTCCTCCATGAAAGGTCATCCTAGCATACCCCAAAAATCGGCGCGGACGCGAAGACATCTTCAATCAGCACTAGTCTTAATCAAGCCAAAAGCCAAGAAACTCAGGCGCCTCCTTTTCTTTCTCGTGAACGTTTTCTCAGAAGCACACAATTTAAAACAGAAGTATAGATATACAGAAAAAAGGTGAGACACCCAGCATTCAATACCAATATGGTAGCAAGAAAACAGAACGGCGCTGGACGCCCACATAGCATTACAACACATATATTTATCAACAATAATAAATAAAAGTGCCAGTAATAATCAAGTAAGCAGTAAAGAGAAATAACAACAGAATCTCAGGCAGTGAACATTTTATTGAATCAGATAATTACATTGACTGTAAGAATAGATAATTCAACAGTCGTAAGTACCAAAATCCTACTTCATGGAGCTAGACATAAACATTTCGGAGAGAATGATCAAGGAGTCATATCAGTATCTCGTCAGCCTTAAAAATAATGTGCTTCATCTCATAAAATATTTGCGCAATATGGCTTATACATAGCACCTCAATAGTTGATTGCGATATAGGACAGCGTCTCGGTCCGAATTATCGGTGTGTTTGCATCGGTCTATCCCACAGCCCTAGTGGAACTACCACTGTTTATTGTGAGACACTCGCACCTCGATGCCCCTAAGGTCAACCACTATGACCCTACGCTTAGTCTACTCGCACCCACACTTAGGTATTATTCAATCTCCTAGGCATACATCGCCTTTCTCAATAAAGTCCAACAGACATCACATATGCATGATGACTCAATTTACATCATGTATGTGTATCAATGATATGTTCCTCATAAACAATGCATCACATGCATATTCATCAACAAGCATTTCTCATGAAACATATTATAATGGCATATAAATAATTCTCAATAATATCATGCCACAATTTCATCAAGTACAATTCACAAATACTTAGTTCCACATATGAACTCACAATAGCATAAAACCAATCCTCAATATCAACATGTATTTATATGTTTCAATACATACCACAATTCCACATTATGAATCCAACATTCTCAATGTACTAAGTCTTGATCAATTATGAATTATATATATATCTAAGTCCTTAATTTCCAAAGATGCATCAAAGCATCACTTGAATTCCAAAATTTCCCCTAGAGGTCGTGGCCTCCCTAGTCATCAAGGTTCCTAATTCTTCTTCATTTCATTGATCAATCTTTCAATACACAATTACCTAAGTCTTATTTTACACAAAATCAATTCCAACTCTTAACATTCATGGCCAAAACCGTGGCCTTCCAATAGGGTAGTAAACCCTCAAATTTTTCATTTATTGAATCTAACATTATCAAGCATTCCAAAATCACAAATCAATCACTAATCTCAATCAAGAACACATAGCCATGAAAAACCATCAAATAAAGTAAGCATTCAAATATGGATTTCTCCATCAACAATCACACAAGGTCTCCTCACCACCAATAATGGTTGAAGTGAGTAAATCTCCCTCTTACCTAAAGGAAGAACACAAAAATGGCCTCCTTGGTGCTTCTTGGTGGATTCGGTTTTGGCTGTCTAAAACCCTAGAAATTCAAACACAAAGGATCAACAACCAAGTCTTGAAAAATATGAATCCTTGGTCACCAATGTGACCAAGGAACACAAAAATGAAGAGAAGGAAAAGGAAAAATGGAAGCTTTACCTTAAAGCTTCAAGCTTTGTTCTTGGAAGGCAATGGTGAAGGTGGTGGATTTTGAAGAAACTCTTCAAATAAGAAGTGTAGAGGATGATGAGAGGAATGTAGAAATGGTGTTGGTGAAGTTGGAAGATGAAAAGAAATGGTCACCAATGGGGCTTCAAAACCATGAGGGAAGAAGGAAGAAGAAGAGAGAAGTTGGAGAGAAAATGAAGATGAAAGTTAGAGAGAGAAAGTGATAGTAGGAAATGTGATAATTTAGGTGAAATGTATTAAGTGTGGGAGCAAATTTTTGGCTTCCCTTGGGCATCATTGCGGCAACAACAAGAGAGAGAGGGAGGGGTTGAGTGGCTTCTCCAACAAGCTTAGGGTAGTTTAGTCATTTGGTGGTCAAAGCTTTCATAAGAAACTTTGATTAAAATACTATATGTTTGAATTAAAGTGAATTTGATTAGACATAAAGTAAATTACATTAGGATAATGTGATAGGATTTTTTAATACATGTTATTATCTAATGGACAATTGTTACAGTTGACAGAAGTTAGTATTAATTATCTAGCAGATAAAAATCACACAAGGATTTATTATTTTATTTGATAAAATTCTCAAAAAACGTGAAACCTCGTAAATTATGTCCGACCTCGAGTTTAGTAAGATCTCTTGTCGATGTTTCCACAAATCAAGGTTCTCGGGAAAAATATTGCATTTCCTCGACTCCGCTCAGTTTGTACGTAAAATGAGAAATATTATTAAAATATTTCACGTTCTCAGAAAAATTCACAAAAATCACAAATATTAAAAAATAACTATTTATCATTAAATTATAATTTTTTAGGGTGTTACAGGATATGACATTACCCAATGCAACTTGGTAACTTTTAAGCATTATGTGTCGAAAATTACATGTGTTTGGCTACATACACTTTATTGGGCAACATCCGGGTTTTAACCCATCATTTATCTAACTCCACTATGTATAGTGTTTTATTTTCTTAATACCGCATAAGACATTATGTTACAACTATAATGTGCATCACTATCATATGTCTACATTATCAAATAACTATGTAAAATAAAAAAGCATTGAGGAATAGTAATACTATTTATGTAAGCATATTACAAGGAACACATTCAATGAACTTGGATACATTTCTTCATGTAGATATTCGCTCCAGCCGTATTCGACGGCCATTAGTGGTGTTATGTGTTGGATCAGAGAAATAAAAGTTGTATATGTTGGATTCAATGGGTAGTCATAATGACACTGAAAAAGCTAGGCTGGACGTTTTGACGGTATCACACTCCTCTAATGTCATTGTAATGATAATGTATTAGTTATGCTGTATAATTTGACTTTGAACTTTACTTTGAATTTGTAAAAGCGAGGGTTTGAAGAATTGCTGTAGATACTTAGTCCAACCTTGACAAATCACAATCCTTTAGACCTAGTGGAGGTTGACTTTCCCCGACAATGTAACTCATGAGTACGATTGTACTTATTTAAAAATATTAATTATTATGTTGAGACATAGGTGTTTAATTTTTCCCCTTGTGCTTGCTTGTATGTTATTGAAATAGGGATGCTTGTGGCATTTACATTATTAAGTACATGGAACTGTGGGATGGACACAAGATGTTTGGGGAGAAGACTATGCCCGAATGGGAGGTGGTGAGGGAATTATTTTCTTTTCTGATTTAACAATTACATTATGTTGGAATTTTTATTTATTCGTACTATACTGGTACAGGGAGAAGTCACGCAAATGTGACATGACTTATTATGTGCCTGGGTCTTGCATCCAAAGAACAAGTGCAGAGAAGAAGTTTTGAGAGCTGCAAATGCTATGGAGTTGTTGTATTGATTTTTAAATTTTATTCTGCACTCTTTACCTTGGCCATATGTATAGTTATTACAATGCTCTATGTATAGTTACCCCCACTATTGGGAACTCTTTAGTGGATTCACTAGGAACATATACTAATTAACTACTTTTGTGTAATGTATTAACCATTTACTTATGGATTCAGAAACTTGTTTTAGATTATCCACTTAGTTGGAACTATATTTTATATTATCCAGAACCTTGTAGATATTAGCCACTTTTTCATACTATAGTAACCAGTTATATTGGAACTCACCAAGTAATGAGATTCACCAGAAACAAATATAGATTGACAACTTATTTCTAATGTATTAACCAATTACTCATGAACTCACCAAATAATGAGATTCACCACTTTATCCATGGTATTCTGAGCATCTACTCCCAACTTTTTAGGATTCACCAAAAACCTATATTGATTAACCACTTAGAAGTAATGTATTAACCAGTTATTGTGGAACTCACCAATCCATGAGATTCACCACTTTTTCCATGGTTTTCTGACCAACTACTCCTAATGTGTTCAAAACAACATTACAGATATAAACTCCAGCTAGTACTTCGTTTCTAACTAGTGTGCCCCCATTATTGGGAACTGTTCCTGGGATTAACCAGAAACCTATATTGATTAACCACTTAGACGTAATGTATTAACCAGTTATTTTGAAACTCACCAAATCCATGAGATTCACCACTTTTTCCATGGTTTTCTGACCATATACTCCCAATGTGTTCAAAATAACATTACAGATGTAAAATCTAGCTAGTACTTCATTTTTAACTAGTTTGCCCCCATTATTGGGAACTCTTCCTAGGATTCACCAGAAACCTGTACTGATTAACCACTTAGACATAATGTATTAACCAGTTATTTTGGAACTCACCAAGTAATAAGATTCACCACTTTTTCCATGGTTTTTTGACCATCTACTCCCAATGTGTTTAAAACAACATTACAGATGTAAACTCCAACTAGTACTTCATTTCTAACTAGTTTGCCCCCATTATTGGGAATTCTTCATGTGATTCACCAGAAACCTGTACTGATTAACCACTTAGACGTAATGTATTAACCAATTATTTTGGAACTCACCAAATCCATGAGATTCACCACTTGTTCCATGGTTTTCTGACCATATACTCCCAATGTGTTCAAAACAACATTACAGATGTAAACTTCAATTAGTACTTCATTTTTAACCTGTTTGCCTCCATTATTGGGAACTTTTCCTAGAATTAACCAGAAACTTGTACTGATTAACCACTTAGACTTTATGTATTAACAAGTTATTTCAGAACTCATCAAATCCATGAGTAACTAGTTAATGCTTTACAAATACATTACAAATAACTGGTTACTCTATTTCAGTTCATGGAGAATCCAAAAAATCAGTTCCCAATTGGTGGAGTAAATTTGATATTTCTTTCAACTTCAATTATTCTTAAGGCTGCAGGTAAAAATACACAAAAATAAACCTGCATTACAAAAGAGTCATTTATTGCTTATGTATCACATTATATATCCATGTACATCACTAATATTGTGGAATTGCAATAATAAAATCCTACCATTCACCCTAAAAAAATACACATCTTCTTCCTCTACGTGTAGTTACATGTACTCTATACACATTACATGTGAAGTATAAATAACTACAGCACATGTTCAATCCACTTAAAAGGACAAAAAAACTACTTAAGTGGGTTCCTGATGATACACTAATATCTATTTTCATGGTTGCCACCAAAAATATCCGCCAAATCACGATGTGAGCGCACTTTCAGTGTTATTACACCTAAGTCTTTGTCAGCACACTTGACCTATGTAAATTATCTTATATACCAAAAAAAGAAATCAACCTGCAAAACAACAGTAGATTGAATTAGTGTTAATCTATACCTTTGAGGCATATACATGAAGATACCTTATATAATTTATACAAATTCAAACTTGTACTATGTCACTGATTCCTAGCCTGTGTATATTCAAATTGTCTTGCATTACCACTAACCCACAAATTGGTATATGACATTTGACTAGGACAACCCTGGATAAAAACATATAAGCATGTCAATTTCAATAACTACAATGAACTTATTGAGCATATGTTGGACATGCTTGTGGCCTTTGACTGACATCATGATCAATTTCTTCTAATAATGATAAAAAATCAACTAATGAGTTGTGTGATAGTTGCGAAACCCAATAGCTACCATCACATATTGGTGCATCAACATTTGCACTAAGCTCAATAGTTGTGGACTGTTAAACAACAATATACCAAACATCCATTCATTAAAACAAACAATTTAAGTGTAAATAGCTTAAAACTTAACAACCATTCAACAATGATTATAACTGACAAACAATTTTGGTGTATACATACACCATAGTACAATCATCACGGCATTCTCTATAACACCCCAATTTTTAGTTAATTATGTTTTTGCCCTAATTGTACTATTTTCTATTTTTTTTGTGTTATAAAATTAATCTGACTGTTTCGCAACTGTATTTGATTGTTTTGAGTGATTTACTCCGAGTCAAGAAAATGCTAATTTTCAGGTCGGGAAAAATCTTGTTTGATTATTTGGAGCTGGGCGATCTTACTAAACCCAATCCAAATAATACATATATCAATCTTTTAATTTTTAGGATTTTTCTGTATAATAAAAATATTTATCATGCAGAAAAGTCTGTGGGACCCACGTTTGGCTTGTGGGACCCACATTTGTTTTGTGGGACCCACGTTTGGGTTTGTGGGACCCACTTTTAGGAAAAGTTTACCAATGTAAAAGGGCTTGTAAAATTCTAAACCAAAAGGTTGAAAATCCATAAAAATGGTTAGACTTAGTGGCTTAGTTAGTTTAAAACCTAACTTAATAGAATAATTAGTCAAAAACTTAATTAAGTTAATCTAAAGGGTTTGAGTGGTAATTAAATGGAATAAAACCTAATTAGTTTTTATCAAATTTTAGTTAGACAAATGTATTAGTATAATTAAGTAGAAGATTAAGGATTCTAAGTAAACTAATGATTAACTAAAATACAAAGGAATCTAACTAACTTTTAATTAAACCTAACTAGGAGGACTTAAACATAAATAAGCTATTAAAATTAATCAAAATTTGATTGAGTTTCCTATAGCTATTTTCAGATTTATGCATGCATTATGCATTCAATTATGCACTCAAATGCAATCATGGAGATCTAGATGCAAGCCATCCACCATCCAAATAATCAAAGGCCATTATGAAGTAAGAATTGTCAAAAAAGGTGGCTAGCTTTTTGCTTGAGCTCTACGGCCATGCATTGTGGGGGGGGGGGGGCTAATATTCACTTCATTATTTTCATTTCAATCATTCTACATCATTCTCTCATCTCTCTTCCTACCTAGAACACCAAAAGAACTCCAAAGCTTTCCTATTAGCACCATTCGGCCAACACCACTTCATCTACTTCCATCCATCAAAAATTTCATCCAACTTCATTTCCTAAATCTAAACCATATTTTAAGAACATCTCTAGTTGTGAGTTTTCACAAAATCATCCATTTGGAGCTTGAAAAATCACTTTGAAGTTTCTTTCCTATAAGGTGAAAATTCTTCTTTCTTGTTTCTAATTTGATTTTTGATGTTCTAAGCCATGTCCATAGTTTATGACTTTATAATTTGTTTAAGCTTGTTAGGATTTTTGTTGAAACTACACAAAATTTCTAAGGAGGAGTCCAAGGAGATCTTGTCTTCCTTATAGGTAAGAGGGAGATTTAATCTCATCAACCATGTGTGGTGGTGAGAAAATGGATGTATTTGTGGTGAAGAATCCATAAGGATTCATTCACTTGGTTGTTTATTGTCTTCTCTATTTGTGATTGTATATGCGTGCATGTTATTTTCTTTTCTATTTATGATTTATTATGCATGCAAGCATGTTTATAGCTTTGATATTTGGTATGTGTTTTATTATTGCTTTAATATATGGTATGTGTTCATAAATATATGTATATGTTCATGGATCTATGATAATTATTGTTGGATGTGCAAATATGTTGAGATTTGCAAAAGTGTTCCAAAGAACACAAGATGAAGAGCTTATGGCTTTTACTATGAAAAGAGAACCAATATGTTCTCAACCATTTTCTAAAACGATAATCTAATTGATCTAATTAAGTTAAAGGATTTTTCAATGATTTAATGGATGAAAAATAATTTTAAACATGGTTTGTATAAAAATGGTGATTTTCGGCCAAAATATATTTTTAATGTTTAATTGATCTAAAATTTATTTTCTAAGTGTAAACTAGTTTATTAACCTAAAACGAATTCAATTACGATGGATTTTCAAGAGTCAAATAAGTAAATGAATTTTTACTAGAAGTCTAGTATGGTAAAGAAATAAATTTTAACACTTGAAAAATACTTATCTTTGAGTTTTTAAAGTATGTTAGCAATTTTCAAAGTGCATTTTATGGTTATAATTAAATAAATGAATTTTTAAAGGAAAACGTAGAAAATATCATGTAGTAGATTTTTTAAACGAAATACTGTCAAAATTGATTAAAAATGAGCAAGTAATGAAGAACGTTTCAAAATGATATTTAGAAAGCAAAGAAGTATTTTACGTAGTTAAAGAATAAAATTAACTGTAGAAGAATTTATTAAAATCAAATTTTTGAGAAAAACGTCAGAAATTATTACTTAGAGTAATTTTTGTTAAGAAAAATGGAAAATAATGTCTAAATAATAATTTTAGTTTTGGAAAGTTTAAAAATTTAATTTGGAGCGTCAAGAAATATTTTATACAGTGAAAAACAGTAGAAATAGTTTACGCGTATTGAAAATGATGATTTTTAAACTACGCGATTGAGAAAATGATTTAAAAATGTTACGCAATTGAGAAAACGTTGAAAAATATTTACGCGACTTATGGAAATTGTAAGTTTTTACTGTCGGGCCAAAGTGGTGGACCCGGACATGTTGGGAAATAGTACTGTCAAGTGGAGACATACTATTTTTGGAATTATTAATACTAAGGGTATTTTTGTAATTATGGTGACAATGAGGATATTTATGTAATTATGATTCATGGTGATACTGAGGGTATTTTTGTAATTATGGATCATTACATACATAGAGTGGTATGTCAATTTGGTTGAAATTGACAATTGACTAACGAGATGAATTACACCGTGTTGCGGGTGTGATAGGCGTAGTGTGTTCATGTGGAGAACTTGGAGGCGTTAGTGTGCAGTAGATTCCACATGTGGACAGTTGGTAGCTCCTCTGGGCCGTGGTAACTAAAAACACACACTAGCGATCTCAATAAATACTATTCTTAATTAGGATCTATTGGGGACTGTCTGGTACTATGCCTAGACGTATACGACGTATTTGACTGTGTACTATTTGTAACACCCTAAACTTTAGGATAAATGACCGTTGTGTCCCAAATTGTACTGTTTGTTGTTTTTCTGTATGATACAGTATTTTATTTTATTGTCTATGATTTTATTTGGACTTTTTGTGTGATTTGCTCTAGGACAGGAAAATAATAATTTTCGAGCCGAGAAAATCTTATTTTAATTATTCGGAATTAGGGGATCTTACTAAACCAAATTCTGAATGATACTGTTATTAATCTTTTAATTTTTAGGATTTTACTGTGAAATAAAATAATTTCATATTATTATAATATTATTTTATTAGGCAGTATAAATAAATGACAGCAGACCTGAAAATGAATTGCGGGACCCGTATTTAGTTAAAGTAGTCAACATTAGTAGCTTAGTTAAGCATCATTAGTGGTGGAACATTCAAGAGCTTATGACAAGGCATGTGACTAAGCATGTGACAAGGCTTGGATTAGCCAATGGATGACAAGCTTGGTGACCAAGTTTTAATCTTAGCCCTTGATGAATCCTAAGGCTTGGATGAAGCCAACCAAGGGTACACCTAGCCAAGGAGAGCTCCACGGCCATATGCCCTTAGGAGACCATTCTTCATTCATTTTCTATCTATTAACTTAAGCTTTTCTCTCACCAAAAACAAGAAAACACCATTGATGCACTTTGGAGACTATTCGGCCTCACCATCTAAGTCACCAACTATCTACCTAAAATTCTATCCAACCTACTTTTCTAAACCTAAACACAATTCTAAGAACATCTCTAGTTGAGAGTTCTTGCAAAATTCATCATCTTGAGCTTGAAAAACTACTTTGGAGATTCTACCTTAAAGGTGAAATTTCTTGTTTTTCATTTCTAATCTTATTTCTAAAGTTCTAAGTCATGATTGATCCATGGTTTATGCTTTCTTTCATGTTAGTAACTTGTAGAAATTATTTAAGCTTGATAGGTGTCTTTGGAGGGTGAAACCGAAACCATTAGAAAGGAATGAAAGAGAGTTTGTCTTCACTTAAGGTAAGAGGAAGACTTGAATCTTATCATCCTTGGGTGATGATAAGAAAATGGAATTGTTTGTGATTGTAGAATCCATAAGGATTCATTTGTGTGTTTGTTGTAATAGCTTTCTTAATTGTGATTTGTATTGATATGCATGTCTACAAGCTTTGAATATATTGTATGTGTTAGAAATGCATGAATAAGTAGTAGAATGTGAATAATATGCAAGGTTTGCGTGTGTGTTCCAAAGAGCACAAATCCAAGGCTCACGGCCTCAACACAAAATGGGAACCAAAATGTTCTCAACCATTTTCTAAAAGAGTGATTTAATTAACTTAGGTAAATTGACAAGATACAAATTGATTTAGAGCAAGAAAAACAAATCTATAGATCAAATGACAAGTTAATGGATTTCGGCCAACATGCCAAAGTTAAGTGTTTTTAGTTTCTAAAATTGTTTTCAATCAAGGTTAAGGAATAATGCCAAAAGGAATTCTATTACAATGAGTTTTGAGGAATAAAAATGATTAGATTAAGTTAAAGAAGTTAAAACTAATGATTTTAATGTTTAGGAGATAATACAGTAGCTTTTGTAAAATTTCTAACGTAAAGCTCACTTTATGTTTTGAAGCTCGTTAGTAGTTTTCAAAAGTATAATTAGATGGTTGTAATATAATCAAAAGAAATTTTAACAGAAAAATTTAGAAAACCATTGTTATAGATTTTCAAAGCAAAATACTGTCAATTTTTGTTAAAAATGAACAAATAAGATAGAAAAGATATCCAATATATTGTATACGATATGGAAATATTCTACGTTACTCAAACATATTAAATATTATTTTCTGTTTATTTAAATAGTGATTTTTAAGAAATTCAGACAAGAAAATAATTTAAAAATCTTACGCGATTGAGAAAACGATTTAAAAATAGTACATGATTTTAAAAACAACAAAATATATTTACGCGATTTAAAAACATTTGTAAAAATGATGAAATTGTGAAAACGCGATAAAATTTCTACGCGATTGATGAAAACAGTAAGTTTTACTGTCGGGCCAAAGTGGTGGACCCGGACAGATTGAAAAACAGTACTGTCAAGTGGGACGTACTGCGTTTGGTGTTTGAGGGTGTTTTGGTAATTATTTGAGATTTGAAGGGTATTTTGGTAATTATAGTTATGCTCATATTTTTAGAGTCAAGTCGATTCGTTGTGGAATTGGCGATTGATTGACGAGGTGAATTACATCGTGTTGTCGGTATGATAAGCGTAGTGTGGTTCATTTCTTTATGGACTTGGAGGCATTAGTGTGCGAATTATTCCACATGTGGACAGTTGGTCGCTCCTCTGGGCCGTGGTAACTGGCTCCACACTAGTGATCTCGACATGCACTATACTTAATCAAGATCTTGTAAGAACTATGCTAGTACAATGCCTGTAGTTACACGATGTTTGGACTGTGTACTACACCACGATGTTTTGGACAGTGGGCTATAGACACAATGTGAGACAGTGCAATAGTTGGTTGGGCAGCCTAAGGTACTAATAGAACTTACAGGTCATTCTCTCTGATGTCTGTGGTTGTAGCTCCATGGAGTAGGGTTGAGTCGCATTACATATGATTTATGTGTTGTGCATTATAATATTATTATCTGTACCATTTTATCTGTGATATTATGTGATCCTGTTACACTTAATTTTTGTGTTATTTTATATTATTATTTATGCTGTTATGGTATGTTATATTATATGAATTGCTATATCTGTTGTATTGTCATTTTCTTATTTACCATGTTTATGGTGATATAGATTGTCTTACCTCTTCATTGTATGTGTTCTTGTTGTATTTTAAATTATGTTTTAAAAGAAGAGTTTGAGGAAGAGGAACAGTCTCTTGAGTGTGTATACCCCAAGGACGAGGAGCAGCAGCAAGCCGAAGATCAGTTTGACGACCAAGAACCATCCGATCATCCATAACCATTGGATTGATTGTATGAGTATGACGCTACCAGGATTCTTTGGTTTCGTGAGCTTGGACTTTCATGGAGGCTCTGAAGCCTGGCGACTGCGAGAGGACAGAGATTCGGTTACGTACGTAGGGCATCTGACTGAGACCATACGTACAGAGTTTGATGGAGTGCCTATCTTTTCTACTGTATTATATTTACATGTGGAGTTACCGCTATCTCTTAGGCGTCATTGGGGTGGTATGTTTGATGCGCCTAGCGAGATTAGCAGCGTGTCGACAGCACGGACTAGAGTCCGTAGAGGGTCGAGGCATCCTGGATACTTATCACCTGAAGTTTCATCTGAGAGTGATCCTTCAGAGGGTTAGAGTTCTGTGATGCGTACTTGGGCGCGTCGGCGTTTTGTATATATAGACTTCTTACTGCTTTGTTTACTGTGTTGGTTTAAATATTTATAGTTGTAAATTATTTGTACTACTTGAAACAAAAATATATGTATATTATGTGTGATGACAGTTTGTTTATTTTATGTTCCATGTTATTTTATTTCGTAATATTCTGTTTAACCGGAAAAATTTTCCAACCCGTATTACTATGTAACAAATGTTTTACAACTTGGGTAGAATTTTATTTATCTTTATTTTATTTTATTTCATAAATGTGACATCCCCATAAGGGTGTTACACTATTCACATGACGTATTTGACTGTGTGCCATTCACACGACGTATTTGACTGTGTGCTATTTACACGACGTATTTGACTGTGTAATAGTTGGTTAAGGCAGCCTGATGTGCGGACATGTCTACCGGATCATTCTCTCTGATGTTTGTGTTTAGCTCCATAGAGTAGGAACGAGTCTGAGTACATGGCATATTTAATCTGCATCACTGTGTGAACAGTTATAATTTGATTTGTGATATTTTGCATCTGTGACATTTATACTTGGTTGAGATATGATATATGTTGTGCTAATATGATTTTTGTTGTTTTAACTGCTATATCTGTATGTTTTGTCGTTTTCTTACTGCTATACTGGTAATGATGTAGATTGTCTCACCTCTTTGTATATATTTTCTGTATTATTATTTATGTTCTGTAAAGTCGTTGAGGAAGTAGAAGAGGAGCAGCCGCTGGATTTTCAGTACGAACAACAACCGAACGAGCAGTTTGAGGAGGGCGAGCCTCGAGATCATCCATATCATATGGATTGATTGCGACGTGGGATAACGTTGACCGAGGTTTTCTGTATTCTAATGATCTCCCCGAGGAAGATCCTTCGGAGAATCAAAACTCTTAGTGTTATGCTTGGGCTAGTTTATGGTTTGCTTTAAACCAGTCAGTTTACTGTTTTATTAACTAGTTTGTAATATGTAAATTATTCGTATCTATAATTATGGTGTGTATGTAATAGTTTGTTTTATTTTATGTACTGTTTACTTTATTTTATAATATAAGGTCCCAAAAAAAATATTTTTATAACCTATATTATTATATATTACGTAATAATTTTTAACTTGGGTAAATGTTTTATTATTATTGTTCGGAAATGTGACATCCCCAGTAGGGTGTTGCATTCTCCACAGTTGTTCACTTCTATAGACGACTCTATGCGTAACTTCTTTCCATCCATCTGACTTGAGCTTCCATCAATGCATTCCTACATGTTCACACTAAAATAACTTAATACACTAATAAAAATAGATGCAAATCAATCTAAATAAAACATATACACAACCAAAACATCCCTTATAATAATAATTAATAAGTTCATATATACATGCATCAATTGTCAAAGTTTGACGACACTGGTCCTTTCTCTTTCTCAATTTGGAAACTACTCGATCAACTTTATATATTTTTCTATTGCTTGGAGGCCGTCCTTTACGTGGTACACATAATGGACTACGAATGCCAATGCTAGTAGTTTCAATGCCTTCAATGTTGTTCCTTCCACGGTCATCACCATTGCATGTTGTTCTACCAGCTTGCTTAGATGCAGCCATCGAGTGCATCTTGCTTTTAAATTCATATAGTCCCCGGTGGAGATCATCTGTGAGATCCTCAAACTCTGTAGCAACTTCAGCCACCTCATAGAAATGCTTGCATAATTTATCAAATCTTTGCATTTGTGGCTTTAACAAAATCATATCATAACTGCTCTTTATGTAAGCATATCTTCATCTAATGTTTTTGCTCCATCTTCGTAAAATATACTTTGATGGCAATTCTTGAACCATTTCATTACCAAGGACACAAAGTGAATGTCTTCACATAATTCCTCTAAACTCAAACAATAAGCAATTGCAACTAACATCGTGATTGTCACGATTAAATACTACCTCAAAAATAGCATTCTTTGCTATCCCTCCAAGTACCATATCCACCATCACATGGTAAGTACAAAGCATTCCATCTACACACTTAAGGGACACAAAACAATTCATTCTTCCTCTGAATTCAGCTTAGACCTCAACGAACTTTGCATGGGTGTACTCGAATTGAAAATGTCCTTCAATGGGTGAGTTTGACCTATATTGAATTGTGGAGTCCATTGATTTGAAATCTGTTTGAAATTCCTTTTTTTCCTTGCTCCTCAGAGCATTATCATATCGCTTCACAAATTGTTGCAGGCTTGTCTTTGAGTTGATATATCCGTCAAAGAAAGCATGTATGCTCTCACTACGTTGTGTTGTTGACATCCTTGCCCAGAAAAATTTCTTTAAGAAAATTGGCACCCATCTATGTCGCTTCATGTACAAACCACTCACCTAATTATTATCTTCTATTTCAAATTCTTTTATGAAGGCTGACCACTTTTCTTCAAAATCTTCCATTGTTAGGGTATCATAAACAGCTACTTTCATTGCATTATTGATGTTGTTATATTTAATGCAACCTTTCATCTTCTCAGCGATTTTTTTCATTATATGTCATAGGCACCACCTATGTCGAGTAGTTGGAAACACTATCTCAATAGCATTTTGCAAGGCCCTGCATTGGTTTGTGATAATACCAACAGGTGCCTTACCTGACATGCAATGAAGCCATGATTCAAATAGCCACACAAATGACTCCGTGTCTTCAGCTAAAATTAGACTACATCCAAGCAAAACTGATTGGCTATGATGATTCACACCGACAAAAGTAGCAAATGACATGTCATATTTATTTGTCAAATATGTTGTGTCAAAAGTCATAATATCTTTAAATGACTCATATGTGGCTCTACTTCTAGCATCAGCCCAAAATACATTTTGCACATGAAAATTGTAATGCCCCTTTTTGAGGAGGGAACGTCACACCAAAAATCATAAAGCGGAAAATAAATTGTAAACTAAGACCCGATTCATTATAATATAGATAAACATGTTCATTTGTAAACGTATAATAATTTGGCGAACTCTTTTTTTTTTTTGTAAGAAAAGATAAAACATAATTATAGCAGAAGTTAACATGAGAAGTAAACCATACATTCATACATCATACGTATATATATACTTATATCATAATTATTTAAATACATCATCAGATATACAAAATAAGTAAAAGCTTTACTCGCCCCAAAATGATTACACATATACAGCCCACCCAAAAGACAAAACATCAGGCCTCCCAAAAGATTTACAGGTAGCCATCAGTAGCCACCAACAGTATCAACCCCTAAAACTAAAGAGAAGGAATCGTGGCTGGATCCTCCTCGGGGTCTTCCTTGTCAGAGGAAATCATCATTGGAGCAACCAAGTTACGAGCAGGAGCTTATGCAGAGGATTAAAACGAATCCTCTCATGGAGTGTAGTCATGATCACCCCACATTTCACGAATGGGCAAGTAAAACTCTAAATACAAGTGTGCATTAAAAGTAAAAATAGGTGGATCATAACGACCCCAAGCCAGAGACATAGTCACGTCTTTGTGGTAGATGCAACGATCCGTACTCAAGTTGATGTAACAATAATCTGAACCTCCATAAAATGTTAGCCTAACATATCCCAAAAAGCCACGTGGACGGGACGTCATGTTGCAAACAGATACTAATCAAAGTCGGGCCAAAAGCCGAGGAATTCATGTACTTCCCCTTCTTCACCAACGTCTTCAGAGAAACGCGTAAATATACAAAATAGCAAAAAATATAGACAAGAGGTGAGATATTCTACATTCAATACCAATTATGGCAGTAAAGAAATAGAACGGCGCAAGATGCCCACATAGCATAGTAAAAATAATAATCAACATCAAGATTCAAATAGTAAACAAATTAACAAATTCAGGGAGTTATAACATCAATAAAACAGCAGTCCTAATCATTATATGAATAAATGCCAAATAATATGTTGACTTGTTATGCACGTGCATATGGTACCAAAATCCAACATTCAATACCAAAAATCCTACTCCATGGAGCTAGACACAAACATCAGAGAGAATGATCAATGAGACATGCCAATATCTCGTCAGCCTAAAAATCAAGCGTTTTCCAGAAAAATCAATCATTTGTGCAGCAAGGCTTTATACAGCGGCATTCTCACAGGATCGCGATATAGGATAGTGTCTCGGTCCGGATCGTCAGTGCACTTGCATCGGTCTATCCCACAGCCTACAGGAGCTACCAATTGTCCATTTGTGGGACACCCGCACCCCGATGCCCCCAAGGTCTACGATATGACCTACACTAGTCTATTCGCACCCGCACTAAAGTGTGATTCAATCTCCTAGGCATACAGCCTTACAACAAAGTCCACTGGACTTTCACAATATATGATGAATCAATGCATACACATGTATATTTCATAGTAATACACTTTTTCCATAACATGCCACAATTTGGCCAAAATAAACATCAACACATTCTTGGTCCCAATCATGGACCTACAATAACATATCATCAAATTCTCAAATGTGATAACACACTTTTTAAGGTTCATTATGAAGTTTAACTTTAATTAATGTTTCTTATGGAATCTTTCTCTAGAGGAATTCTCTTGAACTTCTCATTCAATCTTTATTTCTCTTAATTAGTCAAGTTCCTTTAATCAAATTAAATCACACTTACTTAGAAAATTATTCTTAGGTTCTCCAGGTCTCACAAACACTCTTGTTCTTTTCTTAAGTCTAAAATCGTCCTAAGTTGTCAAGTAAATTTTTTTCCATCTTATGAGTCCACAATAAATTCATAAATTACCTAATCACCTAAGCCTTAGCTTGATGCATAAATTTTAGCCAATAAAGTCCTAGAGGCCGTGAGCCTCCCAAGGACAAGAATCCAACTAATTTTTTTCATTACATTGTTAGTTACTTAATGCTTAATTCCTTAAGTTTCAAGGTTACACAAAATTAAATCTTAAATCCATAAAAGCCCTTAGAGGCCGTGAGCCTCCCAAAGGGGTGAAAACCCAAAGTTTTCCATTGCATTAATTAATTCTTTACCACTTAATCACCTAAGTTCCAATTTTCACAAAATTAAGTCTTGAAGAACCAAAGACATGGCCTCTTGGCCGTGAACCCATAGGGGCAAAGAACCCTAAAATTTTCATGCACCAATCCAAGCAATCCAATATACAATCCATAGCCATCAAGACATACAAAGACAACCAATAATTTATACAAGTCCAAATAAACACAATCATAAAAAACAACACAACAGAGAGAGCAATCCCACATGGATTCCTCATCATCAATACCAAAATCGTATCCTCACCACCAAGATAGGTTGAAGATGATTATCTCCCTCTTACCTTAAGAAGACAACTCAAGAAAGCAAGCTTCTTGATCCCTTGTTGAGATTTTTGTCCTACAACTTCAAGAAAACCCTAAAGTGAGCAAACTTTTTCAATCTTCAATCAAACCATGAAACGAGGAGTCCTTGGTCACGTAGGTGACCAAGAAAAACGAAAAAGAGAAGAAAAGAAAAGAAAGTCAAGAACTTTAGCTTAGAGTTTCAAGTTTGGATCTTGAAGAAAAATCATGAAGATGGAAGCTTTTTAGGTAGATTCCAACTAGAAAGAGGTTTAGAATGTGATAAAGTTCAAGAAAATGTGGTTACTTGAAATTTTTGTAAGCATGGAGGCATCAATGGACGGTGTGGCCGTGTGGTGTGGAGAAGGAAGAGAAGAGAGAAAATGAATGAGAGAAAATGAGAGAGAAAGGAAAAAGGTAGAGAGATAAAGTGATCGTAACCTTTTTGAAAATGAAGGAATACCTTAAGTGGAAAAAGATGACCACTTTGGTCTTCCAAATCCCCCCAAAACCGTGGAGCTTCACAAAGGAGAGAGGGAAATTTTTTCTGAATAAGCCAATAGGAAAGTGCTAGGAAGCTTCCTCCAAAGCTTCTTCAAGAAGCCAAAAACTCACTTTTTGAAAAGTCAATGGTGATGTCACTAAAGTGAACATTCTAGAACACTTATATTTTACTACAAGCTATTATCCAATGGTCAAAGGTTATAATTAACAGAAATCAATATTTATTGTCCAACAGATAATAAATTAGATAGCGATTTTTATTTATCAGATAAAAATCTCAAAAAACGTAAATCTCGTAAACTATACTCGGCATCGGGTTTAGTAAGATCCCTCGTTGACGTTTCCACAGTTTAAGGTTTACCAGCCTCGGGAAAAATATTTGATTTTCCCGGCTCCGCTCAATGTGCACACAAAGAGATTTCGTCCTTGCAATTTTTGGGGTGTTACAACTCTCTCCTTCTAAAAAGAAATTTCGTCCTCAAAATTTTCATACCTTAGAACAGTTGTGGATGTTGCTCCTTCATCTTGTCTTCTAACTCTCATGTTACATCTCCGGTTGTGTCATTCCAGATTACTTTTACCAACGGGATCTCCTTCCCTCTAAGTTGCTTTACTCTCCTATCTTCAATCCTTACAGGAGGTGCCTCATAAGTTAAGTTCTCTTTCAATTGTACTGTATCAGGTGTTATGACATGTCTCAAGTCATGAATATATTTTCGTAATTGTGATACATGGAAGGTTAGAAAGAAAAGGTGGTAAAGCTATTTGGTAAGCTGCTGGACCTATCTGGTGAAGAATTTGGTAAGGTCTAAGGAATTTGGGAGTAAGTTTTCTAGATTTCAGAACTCGGCCAACCCCAGTCGTAGGCGTGACTTTCAAAAACACATGCTCGCCTTCATCAAACTGAAGAGGCTTTCTTCTTTTGTCGGCATAGCTCTTTTGTCGACTCTAAGTCGTCCTCATCTTTTCCTGAATCATCTTGACTTTCTCGGTCGTTTGCTGTATAAGATTAAGTCCAATAGTAAGGTGCTCGCCATCTTGGTACCAATACAAAGGTGTTCTACATTGTCTTCCATATAGAGCCTTATAGGGTTCCATCCCTATGCTCGAATGAAAACTGTTGTTGTAGGTGAACTCTACCAATGGCAAAACTTCATCCCAACTTCCAGTTTGTTCCAAAGCGCACGCTTTGAGCAAATCCTCCAATGATTCAATCATCCTTTCCGATTGACCATCAATTTGAGGATGATAACCAGAACTCAAGTGTAGCTTCGTTCCCATTGCTTCTTGCAAACTTTGCCAAAACTTTGATGTGAACCTTGGATCTCTATCAGAAATAATACTGGTAGGCACACCATGCAGCCTAATGATCTCGCCAATATACAACTGAGTCAATTTCTCCATATTGTACCTTATGTTAATTGGAAAGAAATATGCTGACTTCATGAGCCGATTAATGATTACCCATATTGAATCATAACCCTTTCTAGTCTTTGGCAATCCAACCACAAAGTCCATCGCAATACTATCCCACTTCCATTCGAGAATAGCTAGGGGTTACAACATTCCAGAAGGTCTTTGGTGTTCAACCTTTGCTTTCTGATAGACTAGACAACATGACACACATCAGGCAATATCACTCTTCATTCTATGCCACCAAAATAATCGTTTCAGGTCTTGGTTCATCTTGGTTATTCCCGGATGCATACTCAACTGGCTCGTGTGAGCGTGTTTGAGAATATACTTCCTAAGTTCTTGATCTCTGGGTACACAAACTCTACCTCTGAACCTTAGGATTTCATCAGTTCCTTCCTCTAAGGTTGTCACACTTCCTTACTTCATTAACTCCCTTTCTTTTTACAGAAACTTGTCAACTTTTTGTTTCTCTCGAATGTCTTCCATTAAGTCATTTGAGATAGTGACCATGTTCATACAAATCTTCCCCAGTGCCAATTCCACAAAGGACCACACATCCCTGAATTGCTCTATCAAATCCTTTTCCTTGACCATCATAACAGAGATACTGAGCATCTTTCTACTTAAAGCGTCTGCCACGACGTTTGCATTTCCAGGGTGATACTGAAGTTGAAAATCATAATCTTTTAGAAATTTCAGCCACCTTCGTTGTCTCATATTCAACTCCTTTTGGTCATATAGGTACTTCAAGCTCTTGTGGTTGCTAAAGACGTTGAACGTCACCCCATAAAGAAAGTGCTTCCATATCTTCAAAGCGAATACCACAGCTGCTAATTCCAGGTCATGTGTTGGGTAGTTCTTCTCATGCACTCGCAACTGTCTCAAAGCGTAAGCCACCACTTTTCTGTTTTGCATAAGCACACATCCTAATCCTTGGTATGAAGCATCGCAATACACTTCGAAGGGTTCACTTGGATCAGGTAGAACTAACACTGGTGAAGTAGTTAGTCATTTCTTCAATTCTTAGAAACTTTCTTCGCAAGCATTAGTCCACTCAAAGGCTTGATTCTTTCTCATGAGCTGAGTGAGAGGCCCTGCTAACTTAGAGAATCCCTCAATGAATCTCCGATAATATCCAGCTAATCCCACTTTTCCCATTGTAGAATCGCTTTCACCTTTGACGGATCTATTGCAATCCCTTCCTTAGAGATCACATGACCCAAAAACTTTACCTTTTCTAGCCAGAACTCACATTTTGACAACTTGGCTTACAGATCCTTCTCCTTTAGAATCTGGAGAACTATACTGAGGTGTTCAACATGATCCTCCTGTTTTTTAGAGTAGATCAGAATGTCATCGATGAAGGCAACAACAAATTTGTCCAAGTAAGGACGAAAAATTCTATTCTTGTAATCCATGAATATGGCAGGTGCATTTGTCACACCAAATGGCATCACAAGATATTCGTAATGACTGTAACGAGTACGAAAAGCTGTCTTGGGAATATCTTCCACCTTTACTCGTATCTGATGGTAGCTCGATCGCAGATCGATCTTTGAGAACATTGTTGCTCCCTTCAGTTGATCCGTCAAGTCATCTATCCTCGGAAGTAGATACTTATTCTTGATCGTGACCTTATTCAGCTGGCGATAGTCCACACACAATCGTGAAGTCCCATCCTTCTTTTTGACTAGCAACACTGGTGCTCCCCATGGTGATACACTGGGTCTAACAAACTGCTTTTCCAAGAGTTCTTCTAACTGCTTCTTGAGCTCAACTAACTCTAATGGTGACATCCTATAGGGCGCTATAGATACAGGACCAGATCTAGGTACAAGATTAATGGCGAACTTTATCTCTTGCTCTGGCGGTAGGCCAGGTACATCATCAGGAAAGACTTCGGGAAACTCATTAACCACTGAAATTGCATTCACATCTACCTCGCCCTCAACTTTTAAGGAAGACAATAGCATGTATCCCTAAGCTCCTTCTTTCAAGAAAGCTTGAACTTGGTTAGTCGTCAGAAATCTAGGAACTTCATCCATAGGGAAAACTATGGTCTTACTAGAACAGTCTAACAGGATATGGTTAGAAGACAACTAATCTATTCCTAAAATTATGTCTAATTGGAAAAGAGGTAAACAGATCAAATCAACAGAAAAGATTCGACCTTCAACAATTAAAGGAAAATATAAACAAACTTTGGTGGTAACAACAAGTTTATTGTAGGGGTAGAAACAGTCAAGTCAAAAGGTAAAGAAGACACAGGTAAACTAAGTCGTCGCACACAGTCATAAGAAATGAAAGAGTGAGTTATCCCAGAGTCATACAATATAGTCAAAAGATTACCTCTTATGGTACCCTCTCCTTGTATCAGATCTTCAGATTCGGAGGCTTCCGCTCCACTCATGGTGTAGACTCGGCCTCCTGCTTGCGGTTTTGCAGCTTGTGCAGTGTTGACTGAAGGCTCTGCCTTGCCTTGGTTGTAGTCACGAGAGATATGCCCAAGCTTCCTGCATCGAAAACATATGATTCCTTTGATGGTGCAATCCCTCGTTAAGTGATCCTTCCCACACTTCATACACTTTGGCATAGATGCCAGATTCTGACCAGTTTGATTTCCATCAGAACCTCCTCTAGGACCTCCACCAAGTGACTGTTGCTAACTTCCCGATGGTCGGGAATAAGGTTTCTTCTGAAAACGATTTGCATTGTTACCACCTCCTCTTTGGAACCTAGTAGGTCCAAAGTTACGATTCTTCGTGTTCCGTGCCTGATCCAAATCTTCCACTCGGTGACACGTATCCAACAGTTCTGAAAACTGGTTGATCCTCAAGGTTCTGATCGCCCTTTTCACGTTATGCCTCAATCTTTCTTCAAATTTCTAACATTTCCACACCTCATCCGGCTGATGTTGGAAATACGTTGAAAATTTGGACAAGCTCTCGAACCCCGCAGCATACTCACTGACAGTTATATTCCCTTGTCTCAAACTGAGGAACTCCATCTCTTTGGCATGTCTTGCACTTGCTGGGAAATACTTCTCCAAGAATCTATCCTTGAATACCTCCCAAGTAATTGCTCGACCTTTCACTACCAGTAGTCTCTGCGCTCCGTTCCACCAATCTTTAGCGTCTCCGATCAGCATGAAAGCAGTATAAGTTACTTTCTTATCGTCTGCACAATTCATGCCTCTGAAAATTTTCTCCAGCTCCTTAATCCAAAGACTAGCCTTCTCTAGATCAAATTCCCCCTTAAACTGAGGAGGGTTGTTAAGACGGAACTCCGGCAGGTTTTGAGCATCAGCAGATGCTTCCAATTGTTGTGCAGCCCTTTCTTGCTGTTGAACAGCTCTTTCAGTTTGTTACGTGATAACGTCCGCCATTCGTTGCATGGCTTCAACAGCTGCAGCAATACCCCCAACACGTGCCATTTCACTTTTTCAGAGTTAACTGAACAAAACACAAGGAAGAATTAGATGTATCCTTTCGGAATACCAAACATAGAGAATCACACAGCACAAACAAGACTGACCTAACCATAAAGACCCAAAAGAAAACTTAAACCGGAGCTCTGATACCAGATTAGTGTAACGCCCTTTTTTGAGGAGGGAACGTCACACCAAAAACCATAATACGAAAAATAAATCGTAAACTAAGACCTGATTCATTATAATATAGATAAGCCTATTCATTTGTAAACGTATAATAATTTAGCGAATTCTTTTTTTTTTTTGCTGTAAGGAAAGATAAAACGCAATTATAGCAGAAGTTAACCATACATTCATACATCATACATATATATATATATATACTTATATCATAATTGTTTAAATACATCATCAGATATACAAAATAAGCAAAAGCTTTACCCGTCCCAAAATTATTACACATATACAGCCCACCAAAAAGACAAAACATTAAGCTTCCTAAAAGATTTACAAGTAGTGTAACATCCCGAAAATTAGTAATTTTAGAATAAATGATCATTTTACAATATTTGGGATTTTCTAGAATTTTTCTGGATTTTTCTGAGAACGCAGAATATTTTAATATATTCTTCGTTTTGCGTGCGCACTGAGCTGAGAATTGCTGAGGTCAGTGTAACGCTCCGGAAACTAATTATTTCACCACCAATAGTCATTTTCTAATATTTGTGATTTATGTGAATTTTTCTGGAATTTTTCGGAAACGACGAATATTTTAATATATTCCTCGTTTTGCGTGAAACTCGAGCAGAGTCGTGAAAACGACTGTAGTGCCTCAAAAATTAGAAAATTATATGACGAATAGTCGTTTTATAATATTTGAAATTTTTGAAAATTTTCTGAAAATTTTCGAAATCGTCGAATATTTTAATATATTTCTCGTTTTGCGTCTTGATTGAAAGCGAACCAGAGAAACGCGATGTTTTCTCGAGAACCTTGGACTATGGACATGTCGACGGGGGATCTTACTAAACTCGAGACTTGACACAGTTTACGAGGTTTCATAATTTTCGAGAAATTCTAACAGATAAAAATAAATCAATACAACGAAAAATTCATCTGTCGGATTAATTAAATATGCGACTCATTAATCAGTAAATTATTATCCATTGGATAATAGTGTGTAATAAAAATTTTATCACATTATCCTAATGCAATCTACTTTATGTCTAATCCATTCACTTTAATTCAAATTTAATGTTAAATAATCAAAGCTTCTTTGAGAAGCTTTGACCAAATATTGACCCAAATACCCTTAGCTTCTCTTGGAAGCCAATTTTCACTCTCTCTTCTCTCTCCACTCACGGCTGAATGCAGCCCAAAACAAATGAAAATTTGCTTTGATTCATTAATTCAATTACACGCTTTAATTCATTTAATTTCCAAAACACTTTATCTCTCATCATTTCTTCTTCCTTCTTCTTCTTCTTCACTTTTCTTTTCTCCTCCTTCTCTCTACCTCCACCATGAGCACGAAATTGCAGCCCCTCCTTCCTCCATTTTTGTTCATCTTTCTCCTCTCCAAGCCCATTTCTACACTTGCCTTCACCTCCTCTACCTTCTTTGTGTAGAAAGTTTCTCCATTTTCCATTTCTATCTTCATTTTCTCTCCACCTCTTCTCTTCTTCCTCCTTTTAGATCCGAAAATTCCAGCCACCATTAGAGAGTCTCTTCTTCACTTTTCTCTCCATAAACACCATTTCTAGACTTCTCTTAACCTCCTCTACACTTTCTCTTTAGAAAATCTCTTCAAAAATCTAACTTTTCTACCCCTCCTTCTTCAAATCCGAAAATCACTCCTCCATGGATGGCCAAGCTTTTTGATTTTTCTCTCCACTAAACACATTTATACACTCATCTTCATCTTCTCTACAAGTTTCGTTTGGAAGGTTTGCTCAAAATCTAACTTTGTCTCCATTGTCTTCCAAGGTAAAGATTCTTGATTTCTCTCCATTTTCTTCTCATTTTCGATTTCCTTGGTTACCTATGTGACCAAGGATCATTCTTTTCAAGCTTTAAATTTGTAAATATGAGAATTTGACCACTTTATGGTTCTCTTGAAGGTGGAATCCGAAAATTACAAATCAAGGAACCAAGGAGTTATTTTCTTGCATTGTCTCCTCTAGATAAGAAGGAGACTACTCACTTCAACCACTTATGGTGGTGAGGAGACTTGTATGTGTGTTGATGGAGGAATCCATCCTTGTATGCTCTTTGTATGCTTGCTTGAATTATAAATTTTGTATGATTTAGTATTCTTGAATTTGATTGATACTTGATTATGCTATTGAATATGTTTGATATATCAATTGTGCTTGATCATGTTGGGGTTGTTAAATGGAAAATTTGGAGTTTCCTACCTCAACATGGTGCCACGGTTTTGACTAGAAGTTAGGGATGAGAATTAATTTTGTATACAAGTGAAATAAGACTCATGTAATCAAAGATTGAATGATAGTATTAACACTAATGAATGAAAGACTTTGAGAGTTCAATACCCAAGATGGGTGCCACGGTTTTGGTCTTGGCAAAGAGACAAATGGATTGATTTTGATGATCTAAATTTAAGTGAATTAAGAGTGTAACCTATAATGTGATAATTGTGACCTTAGATTGATTTGTTGTATATAATGGTATGTTGGAATAGATTATGTGATTGGAAACGGAAGAAAAATATTTGGGAACCTCTCTTGGAGGGCTACGGTTTTTAGGGTGAAAATTGGATAAATTATGGTTAATGTGTAACAAGCATTAGACTAGAATTAATCAAGTGACAAAATGGAATTTAATGGAAGAAAAGTTTGAGGTTGAAGCCTAAATGATGGCTATGGTTTTGAGGCATAAAGATTAGGGTTCTTGGTGAACTAATTTAATGAGTGAATACTTAAATGAATTAAGGGAATGACATGTAGTATGATGACTTGAGAGAATTTGGGATTGTAACCATTGTGAGGCCCTGGCCTCTAGGGCAAATTTTAGGTAAGCATGTGGTTTTGATAATTTGGAAGCATAAGTGATTAGGTAATTAGAAACCTATGTAATAAATGGACAACTAATAAATTGGAAGAATTTAGTATAGTCAAGACTTCATAAATTGTTAGAAGACTAAGAATGAGACCATTGTAAAACTCAAGGTGATTCTAAGTGAGTGAAGAACAAGAGAGTGTGAGGCTTAATAGCTTAATTAAATTACAAGTTATAGGAAATCAAATTGCCTTGGAATATTAAGCTAGTTGCAAGAATTGGATTTGGTCATGAACCTTGAAAATGGAAACAAATTCTAAGTTAGGATTCATAATGAACCTAAGGACACATCAATTGACTCGGTCTTTATGTTATGATGTTATGGGTCCATGTGAGTGACCATTCGTACATTGATGCTTATATTGGCCTAATGTGGCATATTATGGAATTGTATGAGATTGTGGATCATACATGTTCATGCATAGTATCTTATGCATTGTGAATGTCCTTGTGGACTGTTGTAAGGCCAAGTTGCCTAGGAGATTGAACACACCTTAGTGCGGGTGCGAATAGACAAGTGTGGGTCGTGTTATGACCTCGGGGGCGTAGGGGTACGGGTCCCCCACATGGACAGTTTAGAGCTCCTCTGTGCCGTGGGGCAAACCAATGCAAACACACCGACGATCCGGACTTGACACTGTCCTATATCGTGATCTAGTGAAGAATGTCTGTGCAATGCCATGATTGTGCACAATTTGATTTATAGCACTGGCCTCGGCAGCCGAGTCACAGACATGTCTCATGATCTTTCTCTCCGATTGTTTAGGTTTAGCTCCATGGAGTAGGACTTTGGAAAAGCATGCATATGAACCATGATATATTCTGTCATTATTAATGTTTAATTTCTGTAACTATGACTGACCTGATTATTATTACTGTGATGATTGTCTGATTGTTGTGCTGATTCTTGGAAATACTATTGTGATATGTCTGCTATTGCTGTTTGTTGTTCTACTTTACTATAAATATCGTTGTTATTATTAATTCTTATTATTGCTTACAATTGAATTGCTTTTATGATAAATTCCACTGTTGCCGTTATAAAATATATGAACTGTATTGCTTTATGGGCGCTCCGCGCCGTGTCGTTTTCTTACTGCCGCAATGGTAATGAAGGATGGGTGTCTCACCTCTTTCCTATATCTTTGTATGTCTGTTTTATACTTATATTGATAAAAGATCGTGAGGAAGATAAAGAGGGATTACACCTTGGTTGATTGGATTGGGCGTTTGGACAAGGTTTCTTCGGCTACGTACGAGTGCAGTTGCGTGGAGGCATTGATGCCTGACTTGTTGACTGGGACTCCGAGCGTCGTATGTGTATATGGGGTTGCGACTTTGTCTGCTAGTAGTACCTATCCCTGGGTCACTACTTTTCCCCCCTTTAGTGTTTTATTCCCGCTATATCTTATTGGACTCTGTAATTGTTATATTCTATGTCATCAGTGATTTGTGTAAATTGACTATATATATATATATATATATATATATATATATATATATATATATTATATATATATATATGAGATATGATTTTATTTCGGTGGTTGTATCATGGTTTGAATATATTTATATTTCATTCGAGGCTCATATTTTCTACCTATGCAAATTGTCAAAAAAAAATTATATAGACTCTTGAGAATTTAAGTTACTGTTATCATGACTGTGACATACTTGGATTTAGTAACTGTGGTATAATGACGATTATGCTCCGGTGCTACATCAAGGGGTGTTACAGGTAGCCATCAGTAGCCACCAACAGTATCAGCCCCTAAAACTAAAGAGAAGGAACCGTGGCTAGATCCTCCTCGGGGTCTTCCTCGTTAGAGGAAATCCTCATCGGAGCAACCGAGTTACGAGGAGGAGCTTGTGCAGAGGATAAAAACGAATCCTCTAGTGGAGTGTAGTCACGATCACCCCACATATCACGAATGAGCAAGTAAAACTCTAAATACAAGTGCGCATTAAAAGTAAAAATAGGTGGATCATAACGACCCCAAGCTAGAGACACAGTCACGTCTCCATGGTAGACGCAACGATCCGTACTCAAGTTGATATGCAAGCAGTTCAGACCTCCATTAAATGTCAGCCTAACATATCCCAAAAAGCCACGTGGACAGGATGTCATGTTCCAAATAGGTACTAATCAAAGTCGGGCCAAAAGCTGGGGAATTCGTGTACTTTCCCTTCTTCACCAATGTCTTCAGAGAAATGCGTAAATATACAGAATAACAGAAAATACAGACAAGAGGTGAGATATCCTACATTCAATACCAATTATGCCAGTAAAGAAACAAAACGGTGCAAGACTCTCACATAACATAGTAGAAATCATAATCAGCATCAAGATTCAAATAGTAAACAAATTAACAAATTCAGGGAGTTATAACATCAATAAAACAATAGTCCCAATCATAATATGAATAAATGCCAAATAATATGTTGACTTATTATGCACATACACATGGTACCAAAATCAAACATTCGATACCAAAAATCCTACTCCATGGAGCTAGACACAAACATCGGAGAGAATGATCAAGGAGACATGCCAGTATCTCATCAGCCTAAAAATCAAGTGCTTTCCAGAAAAATCAATCATTTGCACAGCAAGGCTTTACACAGTGGCATTTTCACAGGATCACGATATAGAACAGTGTCTCGGTCCGGATCGTCGGTGTGTTTGCATCGGTCTATCCCACGGCCAAGAGGAGCTGCCAACTGTCCATTTGTGGGACACCTGCACCCCGCGCCCCTAAGGTCAACGATATGACCTACACTAGTCTATTCGTACCCGTACTAAAGTGTGATTCAATCTCCTAGGCATACAGCCTTACAACAGAGTCCACTGAACTTTCACAATGCATGATGACTCAATGCATCCACATATATATTTACTTTTCCATAACATGCCACAATTTGGCCAAAATAAACATCAACACATTCTTGGTCCCAATCATGGACCTACAATAACATATCAACAAATTGTCAAATGTGATAATACACTTTTTAAGGTTCATTATAAAGTTTCCCTTTAATTAATGTTTCTTATGAAATTTTTCTCTAGAGGAATTCTCTTGAACTTTTCATTCAATCTTAATTTCTCTTAATTAGTTAAGTTCCTTTAATCAAATTAAATTATACTTATTTAGAAAATTATTTTTAGGTTCTCTAGGTCTCACAAACACTCTTGTTCTTTTCTTAAGTCTAAAATCGCCCTAAGTTGTCAAGTAAATTTCTTTCCATCTTATGAGTCCACAATAACTTCTGAAATTACCTAATCACCTAAGTCTTAGCTTGATGCATAAATTTTAGCCAATAAAACCCTAGAGGCTGTGAGCCTCCCAAGGACAAGAATCCAACCAATTTTTTCCATCAGATTGTTAGTTACTTAATGCTTAATTCCTTACGTTTCAAGGTTACACAAAATTAAATCTTGAACCTATAAAAACCCTTAGAGGCCGTGAGCCTCCCAAAGGAGTGAGAACTCAAAGTTTTCCATTACATTAATTAATTCTTTACCACTTAATCACCTAAGTTCCAATTTCCACAAAATTAATTCTTGAATAACCAAATACATGGCCTCTTGGCCGTGAACCCATAAGGGCAAAGAACCCTAAAATTTCCATGCACCAATCTAAGCAATCCAATATACAATCCATAGCCATCAAGACATGCAAAGACAACCAATAATTCATACAAGTCCAAATAAACACAAAATCATAAAAAACAACACAACAAAGAGAGCAATCCCACATGGATTCCTCATCATCAATACCAAAATCGTTTCCTCACCACTAAGATAGGTTGAAGAGAATTATCTCTCTCTTACCTTAAGAAGATAACTTAAGAAAGCAAGCTTCTTGGTCCCTTGTTGAGATTTTTGTCCTACACCTTCAAGAAAACCCTAAAGCGAGCAAACTTTTTCAATCTTCAATCAAACCATGAAAAGAGGAGTCCTTGGTCATGTAAGTGACCAAGAAAAATGAAAAGGAGAAGAAAAGAAAAGAAAGTCAAGAACTTTACCTTAGAACTTCAAGTTTGGATCTTGAAGAAAAATCATGAAGATGGAAGCTTTTTAGGTATATTCCAACTAGAAAGAGGTTTAGAATGTGATGAAGTTCAAGAAAATGTGGTTACTTGAAATTTTTGTAAGCATGGAGGAATCAATGGAGGGTGTGGCCGTGTGGTGTGGAGAGGGAAGAGAAGAGAGAAAATGAGAGAGAAAGGAAAAAGGTGGAGAGATAAAGTGATAGTAACCTTTTTGAAAATGAAAGAATGCCTTAAGTGGAAAAAGATGACCACTTTGGTCTTCCAAATCCCTCCAAAATCGTGGAGCTTCACAAAGGAGAGAGGGAAAAGCTTTCTCAACAAGCCAATAGAAAAGTGTTAGGAAACTTCCTCCAAAGCTTCTTCAAGAAGCTAAAAACTCACTTTTTGAAAAGTTAATAGTGATGTCATGGTGAAAGTGAACATTCTAGAATACTTATATTTTACTACAAGTTATTATCCAATTGACAAAGGTTACAGTTAACAGAAATTAGTATTTATTGTCCAACGAATATAAGTGTAACCTTTGAAAATTGTGCGAGAATGTTAAATCAGTATTTATTGTCCAACGTAAACTTCGTAAATTGTGCCCGACCTCAGGTTTAATAATACCCCCCGTCGACGTTTCCATAGTTCAAGGTTTACTAGCCTCGAAGAAAATATTTGATTTTCCTGGCTCTGCTCAACACACACGCAAAAACGAGGAATATATTAAAATATTCAACGTTTCCGGAAAAATCCACAAAAATTTACAAAAATCCCAAATAGTATAAAATGACTATTTATCATGAAATTAGTAATTTTCTGGGTGTTACAAAAATCATCATCAACATCTATATCGTAGAAAAAATTACTATTATCCTCTTGCATTCTCGCAAAATAGTTCTTCAAAGCCTTCCCATTACCTTCCTTGCCAATTATACGTCTTTCCTTATTGACATAATTTCTAGCATCTTGCTCATTAAATGATAAGTTCTTGTACCCTTCCACCTCATAAGCAAGAGACTGCATTGTCTCGAGAATGTATTGTCACCCTTGCATCATCATTCACTTGGATTGTCCTCTTCACGTGCATGCTAAGATTCTTGTTAACTTTCAACATTCTCGCCTTCGTCGGGCTAAGTTCATGAGAGTGTTCAAGTATAACTGTCCTGATGAACCATTGTTCATCCCCCATCTTCTTGACTGTAATTTTTGCTTCACAATTTGTCCTTCTAGTTGGAAGTGTCTTCAAAGTGTTTGGTATTGTTGACATATGTTTTCCCTGTCTTGAATAAGCTAGCATAATGTATTTTACCTTACCATCATCTCCTTTTTTTGCAGTTCTATTTACAATACCAAACCCCTTTTGGTAAGCATATTTCCTATAAAATTCCTTAACATCATCCTCTGATGGAAACAACATCCCTCATTTTGGCTCATAACTTTCAAACTCGCCATCCAAGGCATCACTCATAATGAAGTCACCTTCACATGCTTCTTCCACATTATCAACAACCTCAGATGTATTGAGATTATTTAAACCATCCATCAACTTCAGTTTTGGGTTGCTACACACACCTGTACATTATGAAGTATTTATTGTCATGTTACAGACATATTTCATATTTTTCCAACATCTAGATTTTATTATCAAAAGTTAAGAAAGAGCAATGAAAAGTAAACAAACAAATGACAATAGATAATGAAGACAAAGACCCATTCGAATGGGTCTATTCAATAAAGGCCACACTTAACCACTTGTGAAATAAAATAAAGCTTAAAAAATGAGCCTGGAACCATCTAGTCTAACAAAACAAGTAGCCCCACTGTTGAGAACTCATTGTTGGATTCACCAGAAACATGTAAAGATTAACCACTTAGTCCAAACATATTAAACAGTTAATGTTAGAATGACCAAGTAATGAGATTCTCCACAAACTATGTCAATGGACTAACCCTTCCTGCTATATTAACCAAACAATAACTCATCTCAACTCCACTCCACTAGTAGTTCATTTGTAAGTAGTTTACCCCCATTGTTGGGAACTCATTGTTGGATTCACCAAAAACATATAAAGATTAACCACTTATTCTAAATATATTAACCAGTTAATTTTAGAGTGACTAGGTAATGACATTCACCACAAACCATGTCAATAGATTAACCCTCCCTTCTATATTAACCAGACAGCAACATAGTCCAACTCTACTCTACTAATAGTTCATTTATAAGTAGTTTACCCCCACTCTTGGGAACTCATTATTGGATTCAACAAAAACATGTAAAGATTAACCATTTATTCCAAACATATTAACCAGTTAATTTTAGAGTCACTAGGTAATGAGATTCACCACAAACCATGTCAATGGATCAACCCTTCCTACTATATTAACCAGACAACAACATAGCCCAACTCCAACAAACATAATAAACTAACGAATGAACCCAACAAACATTCTCTCATTTACCCATCTAATCAACACAATAAAAAAAAAAATTTCATAACAATGAACCCAACAAAAAATGCAACTCACCAAACAGAAAGCATAATACCCAGAAAATCACTCAAAATACCTAATGTTTCACCCTCCATATAGCCAAATAAGAAAAAGTTAGAAATTGCAAGTACTCATGTCAAGAAACACGAAATATTATGGGAAAAAGTAGAAGATACTCACCAAAATCATAGAAAACCACAAAACTCGCACCCCACGCGTACGTGTGAGAGTGAGGGAAGAGAGTGAGTGAGGAGTGAAAATGAGGGAACGAGAATGAGGACAAGAGAACAAGAGTTAAAATGTTGTGAGTGGGTGTCCTAATGAGTGGAGGAGAGGGACAAAGTTGTAACAGAGATGAAAGAAAGAAATGAGAAACAGAGGGAATGAAAAGGAGAAAGGGAGAGAACGAATAAAAAAGGCATTTTTTCAGCAAAATACTGTAATGTGACATACGGTGAACATACATTGGAGTCTTTTCGTTGGACATAACACGACCGTATATTTTTCACCACAAATCAATTAAAGATATGATGATCAATAAAATTATAAGTGATAATTTTTATTATTTATGTGATAATATTTTTTTATTCTCTAATCTAATTAAAATTCATTATATCTAACATAAGAATCATCACTTATCTTTTAAGACATTCATCATAAATATCAAAGGTGGATGTAAAGAAACATTTTTGAAAAGCAAACAACTCTACAGTAAAAGATCAGCACAACAAATATAACAATATTACAAAAAAAAATTGAATAAGGACAAATTTTATAAGAAAAATAGTTATCTGAAAAAAAAAGATAATAGTTAAAAATTAATAATAAAATAAAGACAATATATATGATTAAAAACATCAGAAATTTTCTACCAAAAGAAAAAGACACAGAATTCGGTCAGAGTAAGTTATGGACAAAACAAAAATAAATTGGACAACAATATATCAGAACATAGCCGTCAATTTTCATCAACACTCAACTCGGAAAGCAACGTCCACGGCAGCATCCTTAATGCCCCCATTGATGAATTCTCCCATACCTCATAATCTATCGAGAAGGCTATTATGAATTATTTGAGAGGTGATTCAATTCCCTTCTTTTTTATCTGACAGTTTTTATATATAAATTTAAATGTATATAAATATTATCAATTAAAATTTATAATTTTTTTATATATACAATTATTCATTAAAAAATAATAATATAATAATTTATATACGAATTTGAATATTATTAATTATATTTAACATTTTAATCTTAATCATTAATTTATTTTAACAATAAATCAACAACTGATATATACTTAATCTCTTTATGGACCACCCCCAAGATGGTCATATTAGAATTCTCCAATCTATATTACCGGTCCATTTGTAACTACGTTTTCAAGTTTGAATAGTGCTGGCTTCCTGAATTTCCTGCTCTGTGAGAAGCCTAGTGGCATGGACAAATTCAGATGCGGCGGGAACGTCTATAAACTCCAAGGTAATGGATTTCAGAGAAAACCGGGCTCCAATTGCCTTAATAGTTCTCTCTATAAATTCTGATCTTGGCAAATACTCCTTCATTCGACAAACAAAATCCAAGTGACCTCCAGTCTGCACCATAGCAATCAAATGTGAACACGGATTCATAAACAATTGAAGCAAAAATAAACTTAAAACATGTAAGTTTGATGACATCTGGAGACAAAAACCCACATCCAAATTATACAAAGACGCACAACAAAAGCAGAAAAAAAGTAAGGTATGCGAGAGTAGTTTGACTTTTATTCAACTAAAATCAGTCACAGCAGAAATTATTCTCATTATATGTATGTAGTAAACGCAAAATACAAGGTAGGAGAGAGTAATTTACTCAAATTTTAATATGCTAGGAAGGTGGAGGTTATAAACAAGCCACATATTCGTGCTATTATTTGATTAGGCAGAATTAGGCAATTTTGTATCATCAGATAAAAGATTGTAACATCACCCCGTATTATCTTTCCTTGTTTCTAGCTTCATAAAACGTCTTAACCTTTTGCTTTAGTCTGGAACAAGTTCAAAACCCAAATTATTCATGAAGTCACCTGAAACAGAAAAGTACGTGACTACAACCTTATAATCCCATAAAAAATATGCGTGACTTACAACATATCAACCCAATAAAAAAATAGATAGGGAACACAAAGCATATCAACAACTCCAGTGCAGAGAAAATAAAAGTGAAACTATAAGCTTACTAATCAGTATTTTGGAGACTTTGCAGGTAACTTGAGATAAGACATGTTCTTGACCTCATAATCGTATAAAAAAGATGTGTGCTTGGTTATAATAGATTGAGCATTACCACCAAACTTGCGACCACCAAACACATAATCTTCAAGCACAAAGGAAATAAGAATCCAATCAGAAATTCATTATAAGTTTTATGAAACAGATGTTGAAATTTAAACAGACTTTAAATTGAACATTGGAATCAGTCTACTTGCTTCTCAGAGTAAAATCAAAAGCAATAAGTGCTTCCAAATTAGCCTGTACACATGTTTGGTTGAGAAAGTGGAAAGTGCCAAAAGAAAATATACAAAAGTAGACAGAAACATAGGAATTTCATTTTTTGCATGCTTTCTATACATTAAAGTTATGATGGGGAAATGAGAAGAGAATTTTCACTACTGAATTAAAAGTTAAAACACAGCTTCAGCTCATATAACACGCATCATTTGTGAAGAAAAAGGAAAAAGGGTAACAAAATGAACTTAAGCCTTTCACACTTTTTCATTAATAATCTACTGTTGAGAACCAACATGGAATAATGCAAATTGCTCAAGCATCTCGACAAAATCAATCTTCTGTGTGCATCAAACACATAAACTGGTAGTAAAATCGTCCTAGAAACATTGTAAAAAGCATATTGATACAGGACTCAATCAATGTACCATTCTCACGGAGATGGAAATCGGCAAGCCCTTCAAATAGAATAAAAGCTATTGCATTTATGCCTCTTTATGCTGAATGAGGTCAGTAAGCGTATCTACTGTTGGTCAACAAACTTGACTTCGACAAGTTTTGAAATGGCAGGGAAACTGGTTCCATCATTGATAAGACACCAATTATCTAAACTGGTTCGAAGTAGCCATTCCTCTAAATGCAATTGCTGCAAAATAGGCAGTCCTCTCAACCTAACCAGCTTCATCAATGGAACCCCTGCTTCTCTTGGCTTACCCACCATAGCCATTATCCAGTGCTTTGCTTCTGCATAGAATGAAATCAATGAAGACATTCATAAAAGACAAGTTGTATGCTATAATAACATAAACAAATAAAAGATCAAATGAGCATATTCTCAGACTTCAACTCAAAGCTTTAGCCTTTTAATAAGTGCCTCCTTCCTGCTGCACTGTATTCAATGGAGATAACTGAAAGAAAACAAATGTACATAAGTTTTAAATAAATAAATAAATAAGGCATAAATGCCAACTTTTTAATTGAGGAACAGTACGAAAGAGTTTAAACGAAAATTGAGAACAATAAGAAACAAAAGACAAAGTAAAGTGCAAATTATCGATGAATGAGAATGAGGAATCCTGCTAAAAAATAAGCCACCCAAATGAAGGACTACCAAAACAACATAAGAACTAAATCTGATACATACAGCACAGCCAATTAATGAAAGCACAACCTATTTTATTTAACAGAACAGAACCCATTCCAAAGCTTATTGAATCATTTCAGAACGTACAAGCAAGTGAAATAACAGAACAAACAAAGACACATTCTATCAAACAGGTTGTGAGCAACTAACCATCCAAACACAGATTCAAAACCAAATAGAATAAAGCTATTGATATTTGCCTCTTTATCCAACCGAATGTGTATATACGTGGGAACATGAGTGTTGCAAATTACCAGAGAATCCTAATTCCTAAGTGAACTAGACCTTTGTATGCTGAATGAGGTCAGTAAGCGTATCTACTGTTGGTCAACAAAGCTTTTTAGTAAACAGAGGACTCTACATTCTTCACTCTGATCACTATTCTCTTCATCTAAATACTCATCTTTGATTCCCGAATTGGGTTCAGTTGCAAACATATGAAAGCCCACAAAAGCAAAATGAATAAACAACAATTTCCAATGAAAAATCAACTGCAAATAGAAACAAACAAGACAACTTTGACCTTACCCACTCGCAGATGACAACGTTGAGTCCACACAAGCAACTATTTGAGAGCGCCAGATGCAAATTTTAGGCATGAGTTCAGTTATTTGCAGACAAACAAAAATGAACACAGATGCCTATTTAACCGATTATTAAAGGACAGTATGTTCTTTTGAAGAATTGTTTATGTAATTTCCGACTCAAATTAGTGGCTAGGTAAAGCCTTCCGCGTATAGCAGCTTTAGGATTCTAAGGGTTCGTTTGGATCGGTAGTATTAAGTGGAATAGAAGAGAATGAAATAAAATAGAATCAGGTTCCATTGTTTGGTTATGTTAAAAAAGGATAGGATGAGATGGGAGTGAGTGGGATAGATTCCATCCCATCCCACCAGAAACCATCAATTTTCTTCCCCCCAATTTGGAGGGTATGGGATTGAATCATCTTTTTTAGTATAAATATCATCTCATCCCACCAAAAATCATCTACTTCCCAAATAATAGAATGGTAACTTTACTCCATTTAATTCTAAAATATCCAAACAATGGAATGATACCACGTTTTTAAGTCTTGTGGGATCCATCAGCTCTAGCTTTCATTCTTACTCTCTTCCTTTTTGACACCACAAATCCTACTTACCCATCAAAAATCTATGTTACAATACCATCGCCATATGCAAACGTCTAGTTGTGAGTTTTACGCATCATCCATTTGGAGCTTGGAAAATGCTTTGAAGTTTCTTTTCTATAAGGTGAAAATTCTTCTTTCTTGTTTCTAATTTGATTTTTGATGTTACTAACAATGATTGATCCATGGTTATCTTTTTTCAAATAGTTCAAACTTTAAAATTTGTTTAAGCTTATTAGGATTTTTGTTGAAGTACTATAGAATTTAAGGAGGAGTTGAGGAGATTTTGTCATCTTTTTTTTAAGTGTGTATTTCATCCCATTCCATCTCATCTCATCCTATCTCATTCTATTCCATTCCATCACTTACTAAATATCCAAACATATCCTAAAAGAATAGTATGTACTTCGAAAAACATGTTTAACCAATTAATTTAAAAGAGATGTTCATAAATTTAGTTTAAAGTTGTGATTTTAATTATAATTAAAAATTCTTAGTTTATAAAAAATAAATTATTAATTACTAATAAGTATCCCATAGATCACACCAATTTTTTAAATTGAGGTAAAATTTTAAAAACATAAATTTAAAAAAGAAAAAAAAATGTTTAAACCTATAAAAGAGATATACATTATAGTTAATTTGAAAGAAAATTTAAATTTAAAATTTAAAAGAAAAGATGTTAAGAATGACATTTGAAAGATAGTAAAATAAAATATTAACTCACTCTCAGAATAGCATACTCAAGTTTAACAAATAGAGGTAGATACGTATGAGAGATCTTTGTATAATTTTTTTTTATCAATCATTTTTCTTTGGAAAATAATCATCTTACACCCCTTTTAGGAGTGTAGATATTATTCACACTATTTTTAATAGATGTGATTGAGTGAGAGAAAGTGATAGGAAAAAGTATGTATAATAAATGATATTAGATGGAGTGTGAAAAAGGATATATGCACTATTTGATGTAAGAATATAAGAGTTATTTCCAAAAATACCTAGTTTGGAATAATGGTAAAGGATGAAAACAAAATAATGAAATAGAATGACAAAGAATCATTGGTCAAAAATGGTGAAAAAAATGGCATCGTTTGAGTTCTATGCTAGGGCTAATCCTCCCCCACCAAGCAAGCCTCCAGGTAGAGGGGGTATAGTGCAACTAGAGGTCTCTTTCAAAGACAAGGTGTTGAGGAGTAAACCACCACCACCTAAACATTTTAAATAAGATCTTATTCAGCAAGGTTTGGTGAAAGTGGAGTATGAGGGAGGCAACCCTTTGCTGCCTAAGGTGTTTCTAGATGATAAGGTTTTTGAGGAGCTTTATTTGCCTTGGCATGACGCTTTGGTTATAAAGCTATTGGGTAATAACGTTGGGTTTAAGGTGATGAATGACAAACTTAAGTCTTTGTAGAAACTCAGGCGCATTTGAGATTATGGATGTGGGTAGCGGCATCTTCATGGTGAAGTTTGATCTTGAAGAAGACAAAGAGAAGGTCATAAATGGGGGGCCATGGATGTTGTTTGATCATTATCTTGTGGTGTCTACATGGTCTCCTGACTTTGTGGTATTGGAGCACTCTCACTGTTTTCTCACTTGTACACTCACAATGAGCACACACACAGAACATAGAATACAGAGAAGAGGGATTTAAGAGAATTTTAATCACTGAATAATACTTTTTCTGATTTTCATTCACTTATTTATAGGATAGGTACACAAGCTAACTAACTCAAAACCAACTTTCTGTTATTGACTAATTCCTAACTAACTTTCTGTTTTAGCTAATAACTACCACTAATCTGAATTATTCTCAATACATCCCTTTAATTCAAATTCATACAAGATACAACACCTAATTTCTTCCTAAGGAATTCAAACCTATCATTCTTCTATGGTTTGGTTAACAGATCAGCTACTTGTTCTTCTATCTTACAATAGACCAGCTCTAACTTCCTTTTGTTCAGTTGCTCTCTTAAGTAATGAAATCTGGTCTCTATATGCTTGCTCCTTCCATGTGCTACTGGATTTTTGGCCAAGTTAATTGCTGAAATATTATCAACACCAAGTAACACTAGTCCTTCCACTCCCAAATGCATCTGCTCGAGTAAGGTTTGGAGCCACATAGCTTGGCATGCACCAGTAGGGGCAACAACGTATTCTGCCTCATAAGAAGACAAAGCTACAACTGATTGCTTCTTTGAACACCATGAGAAAGCAGTGTTGCATACCTGAAAAACATAGCCACTTGTACTTTTTCGATCCTCCTTGTCACCACACCAATCCGAGTCTGTGAAACCAACAATGTTTCCTTTGCTTTGATTTCTATTATTAGTGAATAACAGTCCAAAGTCAAGAGTCCTTTTCACATACCTCAGAATTCTCTTGGCTATACACATGTGAGAGACCTTTGGATTTTCCATAAATCTACTCACCAAGCCCACTGCATAGGAGATATCTGGCCTGCTATCACATAGGTACCTCAAGCATCCTACAATTTGTTTAAACAAAGTAGGATTTACTGCATCTTCATTGCTGTCTTTCACTAAATGAACTCCACATTCTACTAGAGTTCTAGCAGGATTACAATTTTGCATATTGAACCTCTTCAACACATCACTTGCATGCTTTTTCTGATGAAGGAACAGTCCTTTGCCAATGTGAATAAATTCCAAACCCAGAAAATAGGAAAGTGCTCCCAAATCTGTCATTTCAAACTCTTCTTTCATTTGCTATTTGAATTCAGCAAGTTCATGTTCCTTTTCTCCTGTAATCAACAAATCATCCACATATAAGCATACCACCAAGGTTGTTTCAACCCTTCTTTTCTTCACATAGATGCCATACTCATTGGTACACTTCTCAAAACCTTTTTCGTGTAGGAATGAATCAATCTTCCTATTCCATGCCCAAGGTGTCTGCTTCAATCCATAGAGTGCCTTTCTCAATTCGTACACCTTCTCCTCATGATTCTGCACTTCAAAGCCTAGTGGTTGCAGCATATAAACCTCTTCTTCGAGTGGTCTATTCAAGAATGCAGATTTCACATCAAGCTGGTACATAGACCAACCTTTGTAGCTTGCAATGGCTACTACTAATCTGATAGTTTCAACCCTTGCAACTGGTGAAAGCACTTCCTGATAATCCAGCCCAGCTCTCTGCATAAACTTTTTCACCACAGGTTTGGCCTTATACCTTGAAATTGATCCATCTGTATTCACCTTTATCTTATAGATCCATTTCACAGGTATAGCCTTCTTTTGTGGAGGTAGTGACACCAAGTCCCATGTTTTGTTTCTCTCAATGGAATTCAGCTATTCCTGCAGTAATCCATTTTTGGTTCTTCACAGCTTGCTCAAAGTTAATTGGTTCTGCATCCACAAAAAGATCCATGTGGACCAGATCTCCTTCATTTGTTACTGTACTATCTGGAAACACTTCATAGTCTATCATTCTCCTTCGTGGCACTCTATTTCTTTGCATTCTCTGATTCATATGTGGGTTGTCTACTGCATGCTCCTCATGTTCAGTCATAGCAGAACTTGAATCCTCCTCAAGGTTGATAGAAACACCAACCTTTTGAGTATTGCACTCTATTATATTCCACTTCCACCCTTTAGATTCATCAATTATCACATCTCTGCTATATACAATCCTTTCTGTTGTTGGATTATATAGCTTATAGGCACCTGTTGGATGATAACCAAGTAGAATAACCTACTCACTTCTGTCATCCAGTTTCCTTTTTTTCTCCTCTGGTATATGCTGAAAACACAGTGAACCAAACACTCTTAAGTGGCCTATATTTGGTCTTCTTCCAAACCACACTTCCTCAGGAGTTATCAACTTCAGTTTCTTTGTTGGACTCCTATTCAACACATATACAACTATGTTTACAGACTTCTCCCCAAAAACAATTAGGAAGAGATTTACCTTTCAGCATGCTCCTCACCATATTCATCACTATTATGTTTCTCCTCTCGGTTACACCATTATGCTGAGGTGTATATGGGGTTGTCACCTCATGAAGAATGCCATTGTTTTCACAAAATTGCTGAAATTCTTTGGAGTTATATTCTCCACCACCATCTGACTTGAGCACCTTTATCTCTTTGCCACATTGTTTCTCCACCATTACTTTGAATTTTCTGAACACATTTAGCACCTCATCCTTCCTTTTGATCAAATAAACCCACATTTTTCTACTATGATCATCCACAAATGAGACAAAATAATTATTGCCTCCAAGTGTTGCAGTCTGCACAGGGCCACACACATCCGAATATACTAATTCCAATAAATCAGTAGTCTTTGATAGAACTTCTGATTTAAAAGAATTCCTAGGCTGTTTTGCTTGAACACAGCCTTGGCAAACCTCATGTGGTTGTTGAATTTGAGGTAGGCCATACACAATTTTCTTCCTGCTTATTTCTTGAAGACTTCTCCAATTCAAATGTCCATATCTCATGTGCCACAACCAGCTCTCATCTGTCATAGCAGCTACCAAACACTTATATTGACAGGTTTGGATGTTAATCTTGAATGTCCTATTCTTGGACAAAGGCACTTTCAAGATTAACTTCCCTTTTTTGTCTAACAACATCAAATTTCCCTGCTCTAACTTCATTGAATAACCCTTCTCAAGCAATTGGCCTAGACTTAAAAGATTGGTCTTCATGCTTGGAACATAAAGAACATCATTTATAAAAGTCTGCTTACCATTTTTCTTTGAATCGAGAATCTTGCCAATGCCTCCTCTTGTAACCACACTATTGTCTGCAAACTTCACTTTGCTTTGAACCCTTTCATCCAAGTCAGCAAACCAATCTCTTCTCCCAGTCATATGATTTGAACGACTGAGGCAAGATACCAGAGATTGGTACTTGACTCATCACATGGTGTTGTGACCATAAGGAGAACTTCATCTGCATTGTCCTCATCTTGAGCAAATCCAGCTTCTTCATCAGCATCAGTGGGGTCCTTTTTGTGCTAGTACTCATCTGCAAAGTGGCCATAGCGGCTGCACACATAGCACTTCACTTTGCTTTTATCAAACTTCCTTCCTCTACCTCTTCCATTGTATGCTCCTCTCCTTGAGCTGCTCCCTCCATGATTTTAATAAGAGTTTTGTGGTTCTTGATCAGAATCTTGGAGTCTTTTGTCTCCTCTACCTCTTCCTCTTCCTCTGGACTTGCCTCTGCCACAACCCCTTTTATTCCTCCAACCACTACTCTTTCCCTTCTTGAATTCTTGAGCTTGAAGTGCTTGCTCTACAACAACCTTCCCAGCACTTCTTTCAGTCAATTTCAGCTCATGAGCCTCCAAAGAACCTTGAAGCTCCTCAATCTTCATCTTTTCTATATCTTTAGATTTTTCGATTGCAACAACAATATGATCAAACTTAGGGGTGAGGGTTCTCAACACTTTCTCCACCATCTGCTAATCTGTAACGGATTCTCCAGAAGTCCTCATCGAATTCACTATCAATTGCAGTCTGTTGAAGTAATCTGTAGTGGATTCTTGCTCATTCATGGATAGTAGCTCGTACTGTCTTCTGAGAGACTGCAACTGTAACATCCCAATTTTCATTTTTTTTGCACAAATATTAATTTTATAATTTTTGTGATTTTTGAGAATTTTTCTAGATTTTTCTGAAAATAAAAATATTTTAGTAATTTTTAGGCCGTCTGTGGCACCCACGGTAGGCCCGGAAATACTAAAAATTTTTATTGGCAAAAAAATTTTGCATTATTAATACGGGGCCGGGGGATCTTACTAAACCCGAAACCGGATACAGTTACTAATTTTTCTTATACAGTGAATTTATTATTCACTGTATAATAATTATTGGTTTGTGAGCCGTAAATTTTATTCTGTGAGTAATAAATTTTTATAGCTTTAGCTAGGTACTAGTCATGTGATGACTATGTGGCACTAGATAGTAGAAGTCAATTTTTGGTGGCTAGTCTTAATAATTAATCTATGGTAATAAGTCAACAAAAATGTTTTACTTGATTAATTATTAAGTTAGATGAATTAGTAAACTAACCTAAGCTTAAATGGTCACAAAATTGAAACAATAATTGGATGGTAAATTTCATGGACTTCTACGGCCATAAAGAAGTCTTTTAGGACATTCAAAAAGCTAATAATTCATCAAGTGTTGACCAAAAGCAAGACTTGGTGCCATGTGTTGATTTTGCACCTTGGTGGCCATGCAAATAATTTCTCCATGCTATCACTAGCACTCCACAGCAACCACTTTAGAATAGGCTATCTTTCACAACTATATCACTTTGTCTCCTAAGCTATTATCTTCATGTCTTCATTCCTTACACTTAGCCAATTCTCTCCATTTCTCCTCCAAGTACACCATTCGGCCAACACCCTAAGGCCACCCCTCCAAGCTTTCAAAATTCTATCTAACCTTATTTTCTACCTCTAAACATCATTCTAAGACACTTCTATGTTGAAGACTTAAGCAAAATTCTTCATCTTCTACCATTTCTACAAGCTAATATTCTTGAGATTTCAAGGTAAAAGTTATTCTTCTTTGTTTCTAAGTTGGATTTTGAGTTTCTAAACCATGATTGTTCCATGGTTTCTCTTCTTCAAGCTTTGTTTGTAACTTTGGTTTGCTTTAAGTTTGTTAGGACTTTGTGTGGTGGTTCACGAAATTCATAGAAGATCAAGCAAGAAGGAGTTTTGTTTTCCTTGAGGTAAGAGAGAGATTACCCTCATCAACCATATGTTGGTGGTGAGGAGATGACCTTGTTTGTGGTGAAAAATCCATAAGGATTTATTCACTTGTATGGTTTAAGCTTGCTTTATTTATGGTTGGTTTATTTTTAAGCTTTGATTATATGCTTGTTTATTAGATTATATGCTTATGGTAGCATGATGAATATGGTGTGAAGTTTATGTGATGAGGAAAAATTGAAGGTTCCAAAGAACCTAGGTAGGCTCACGGTTTTGAACCTCACTAAGGGAACAAGATGTTCAAATTATTTCTTAAGTTATGGATTAAAGAATTTGAGGATAAAAAATTTGATTAAAGGATTTTGTGATAAAAAAATGATTAAGTATGTTTTATGAGGCATAAAACGAATTTTTGGGCTACTATGTCAAAATGTGATCTTTTAAATCCAGGAGTATTTTACTAAGTGTGGACTTTGGTACTTAGATAACACAAATTTAATTTAATGAATTTTTAGTATAAAAAGAAAAATAGATTTAATGTAATGATTTTTTTTAAGTAGAAAAAGCCAAATAGATTTAATGTTTGGAATTAAATTAATATTTTTGTAAGAAAATCAAGAAAGACAAATTTTTGTAAAGAATTGAAGAAATTATTATGTTATAGATTTTTAGAAAGAAAATATTTTGAAAAAGGTCAAAGTGCATATTTTATAGAAAATAATACGTAAATGATTTTTAGGAAGGAAATATTTTCAAGAAGGCCAACATGTATAATTTTATAAATAAATTTAGAAGGTTAAGAAAATATTTACGTAAGTGAGAAAATATTTTACGTAAGTGAAAAATGCTAGAAATCCATTACGCAATTTAAAAACTACTATTTTTAGACTACACACTTGATTTTTACGTTACGCGATTGAGAAAATAATTTTAAATGGTTACGTTGTAACGCCCCTTTTTAAGGAAGGGAACGTCACATTGTCAAATAAAATAAAATGCAAAAATTAAATAATCAAGCAATTAAGACCCGATCCATTTAGTCAAGGTTAACTCGTTTAATTCTTAAATATGCGAACAAAATAGCTGAAATATTTTTTTTTGTTTCGATAATCATTCTAGCCATGCGGAATATAAATGACAGTGAAGGATAAAATAGTAGACGAAATTCTCATCTGGATAATATGCATGTAGATATATATTTATAATGTGTTGACATCATTTATACTTGATACAAGCCTGAATTTCCCAAAAACAAAACTATACCTGCCCCAAAAGATTATACAAATATGCCCCAGTGATACCAAAATATACAGCTCACACAAAAAATACATCAGGCCTCAAAATAAAACACTGGTAGCCATCAGTAGCTACCAGTAAACTCAGTCTCTCAGATGAGGAGGGACCGTATCCGGGTCCTCAGCAGGATCCTCCTCTTCCGAGGAAACCTCCATGGGAACCACAGATGCACGGGACGGAGCCCGAGCGGTGGAATCAAAAGAGTCCTCCCAGGGGGTGTAACACCCTAATACAGATATCCAGATATATCCTAGATAGACAGAGATATATAAAGATAACCAGTACTAGAGATGTCACTTCTATACTACATACTAACATATATCTATAATCACAACTGAGTAATTATAGAAAGCCTTGAGAGATTGCGGAAAAACTTAAACTCATACATATATATATACAAACTTAGCCACCTGAGGCTTATTGTAATACATATAACATAAAACTTACAGAACAAACATAAACTTATTACATAAGTTCGTCTACTTAAAGCAATAAAAACTATTCTAGTCTTCATGCTTTATCTTCTCATCCTTGGCAAGGTTTGCATCTCTCGTACACATAGCACCTTTATCTTTATCTGGTACTGTACACTGCATTCCATCTGGATTTACATGGAATAGCAATCCTGGGGTGAGAATTAACATTCTCGGTATAAGCAATTCCAATACCAGCTTCTCTATAACATTGTATATAACAAATATATATAACAAAAGCTATTCTTCTAACTTAGGAGTTTCCCCTCTATTTTCATAACTTAGAGTTTCCTCCTCTATTCTCATAACTTAGGAGTTTCCTCCTCTATTCTCATAACTTAGGAGTTGCCTCCTCTTTTCTCATAACTTAAACACTTTCTAATAGTGTGATAACAATCAAGAGTGAACACACTTCTAATATATACAGCGCCATACATCTGTACATACCAACGGTGACTCGACAATGCCCATACAATCGTCCGTAAATGCAATGCTAATGATATGTAATGAATATGCCTAAGGAATCCTAAGTGCATGTGAATGAAATGCAAATGCAGAGTTTTGATTTGGAGCGAAGGAATTTGCTAGGAACTAGTCGGATATCATCTAGTGGTAAATAGAGGAAACCTCATCCTCACCTTACACGTATCCCGGCTCATTGAGAAATTCGGGCTTCATCCTTGCTCAAAGAGCGTCTCTGGATTTCCCACTTATCTCCTTAGGCCTTGGCACATCGAGACATCATGGTTATGTCCTTCTCAAAAGTCCTTCTGGACACCCATCTATCTCCTTTTTGCCTTCATGATTAACATCAAAGGATACTCACTAGATCGATCCTACTTGACTAATTCATAGACTTTCGTACATACTTATATACTTAGTTCCTCTCAGAGCTAAGCATATTCTAGTCTTCTTATGTTTACCCTTTGTGATGAGGAGAATCTGTAACCTCATACTATATGTAACCTTAGCACTTGGTTAGGAATACTTGTTCCCTTAGGAACTTCTCTGATCCCTTACCTCCTGGCTGAATGACCTCACGTCATATAACGTTACATTCTCATGGTAAACATTACTAAACTATGTCTCTTACTTGTACCTAAACTTCACCTCATCACTCCTTTCTCTTAAGTGATCTCTAATGCAACCTTACGTTGCTGAGGTGTTAGGTACTTACCTTTGGCGAACCACTAATCTTGGTTGCCCTAAGGTCCTTTCTCTTCATCTTCACACTAGCTTAACTCTCTAGTGTGTGAAGAAGAGCTCAGTGTTATGTTTATCTCTTACATAAACACCATCTTACTCTTTTCTATAGACTCAACTCATCCTAGTGAAAGAGTCTATCTTAACTAATGCCTCATCTAACCTTGCTTAAGGAACCGAGAGCATTTCTCTAAAACTTTGCATAATTAACTCCACTTTGTCTAAAGAGAGTAGTTCATGCATCTAACTTTCCTTTTCTATCACACTTCGGTAGTAGCGTATACTACACTTGTGTGCTAACATACTTTATTCTAAACTCAACTTCCATGCTTTACTTGCATCTAAGGAAGTATCTTCTCTTTATCTTGTACTTCTAACTCATCTTAACTTATACTTGAGTTGTTGTACATTTCTTCTACTTTCTCGCTATGACATCTTCTTAGTCATAATTCCTCTTCTTGTGTATTTAACAATGTACTAAGTCTCACTTAACTTGAGACTAAGTACCTAAACGTCCCTTCTGTGGAACTCATACACAATCTTATCTCCACTCATGTAATCTAACTCTAGAGTGGCTCTTACTTGCAACTCTTTGTTGCCTAAGCTTCTAGGTACCTTCCTAAGGTAATCCACTATTCTTGGATTTCCTAAGGTTCATACCTTTCTCATCATTCTCTACTAGAGTGAATACTATTATTCATTTCTATTGCACTATCTCATCACATCTTAAATGATATCAGTTGCAACATTAAGTTGCCTAAAGTGCAATATCATTACTTAAAGCAAACCTTTCCTTTAGGATGCTTAAAAGCCTATGCTTTCTCATACTTGATGGATAGATATTTTCCACTTGAAAATATCCCATCTTGTGCCTTAACACACTTAGGAAACATGTCTTAATGATTCCCTTAACTATGGCACCTCAAAGCATCCAAAAACATCATTTTGGAGCTTCAGGATCTCATGCCGCGGACAAGATTTCGCACGCTCGGCGCCCTCTTCTCTCGAGGGCTACCGCTGGGCTAATTTTTAACCTCACGCCGCGGCATGCTTCCTCCACGCCGCGGCATTCCCGGCGAAAACTCTGCGCTGCGGCGTGACTATCTCCACGCCGCGGCGCCATCGCGCGAACCCCGGTTCTTAGTACTCGAAAAATAGGTTTGTGCTCTATTGATCATTTCTCGCTGATTCCAAGCCATCTCAATCCAAATTCTAAGTAATTCTAAGTCCCTAATCAATTCTTTAACATTTAGGAACATCAATTACTCTCTTAAATCTCTTAATTTGGATTATGGCTAGAATTCTTCATTCTTTAACTTAAGGCTCACTTTGTGATTCAAGGGTCTTCTTTCTTAAGTTGATGTTATAGACAAGTCATAAATGACCCAAGGAACACTTCTATGCAAGCCAAACTCTTCTAACATCTCTAAAACTCAAATTAGCATATTATGTATCTATATGCATACATAGAGAATAGAGATGAATAAAAGCTCTAAACCCCTACCTCTTGAAGATTGAAGCCTTGAATCTTGAAGCTTGATCTTCCTCTTCCCTTCTTCTTCCCTTCTCTCCTCTCCCCTTTCTCTCTTTTCTTCTCTGGTTTTCGGTTTCTCTTCTTCTCTGCCGAGGAGAACCAAATATAAAGGGGGAAGGGACGTGCAGGGAATTACGGGAAAAGATTAATACTGAAACTTCTATCTCAATGGATACCCGAATCATGCTAATTCGAGTTTCTCGCTTCCAACAACCTTAGAATAAATCATAAGATTCATCTAAGTTGTTGTTTCTCTTTTCTCATTATTTTCTATATCTCTGGGATCAATCGGCATTAAAAGCACAACCCGTATGCCTAAAAATACCAAACCGACTCGATTCTCTTGAAACTTTTACCACATCTTATTTGGCTTATTTGTGACTTAGAAATAAACTCTCTATGTTTATTTCTCTTAACTTAGCAACTTATGCTATTATCTGAGTCATTTTAAGCCATTTTACAACTTTTATGTTGCAACTAAGTGCCTAAATGAACTCAGATTGTCGCAAAACTTGACTGACATGCTAAACAAGTTAAATGCTACCTTTCGTAACTATTTACCAGTCTAACATGTACTTAAGGGTATTACAAGGGGTGTAGTAACGGTCACCCCACATCTCACGGATGGGCAAATAAAACTCTAGTCGTAGGCTGACGTGGTAGGTGAGGATAGGCGCCTCATGTTATCTCCAGGCAAGGGTGATGGACACGTCTCCCAAGTAAATACAGCGCTCGGAGTTCAGGTTGATGTGCCAGCACTCTGGCCCTCCAAGGAAGGTCAGACGCACATCGCCCAAAAATCCACGCCTACGTGTCCCCATCTTCCGCAGCAGATGCTAATCTTGTTCGGAGCCGGCCTGGGAAGTCGGGGCTTCTAACTCGTTGCCGCCGTCTTCGGTCGATACAAAGTAAATATGTACATACAACAGATAGCAGAAATACAGAAAGAGGTAAGACATCCTACCATCATTACCAATTGTAGCATGCTAGAAACAAGACGGCGCCACGCGCCCAAATAGCAATTCAGAATATCACATCCAATTAATACACAGTAATTCCAATAGTAAGCAAATAAACAGTTCCAGGCAGAGAATCATCACGGTAGTAATCAAATCAGTCATAGTTATGGAAAATGAATATTAACAATGACAGTGTATATCATGACTCGCATGCATGCTTTTCCTGAATTCCTACTCCATGGAGCTAGACTCAAACAATCGGAGAGAAAGATCAGGAGACATGTCTGTAACTCGGTTGCCGAGGACAGTGCTATCAATAAATTTTCTCGTACACAATCATGGCATTGTACAGACATTCTACACTAGATCACGATATAGGACAGTGTCTCAGTCCGGATCGTCGGTGCGTTTGCATCGGTCTACCCCACGGGCAGGAGAGCTACCAACCTCCCATTGCAAGGAACCCGCACCCCGACGCCCCCAAGGTCAACCAATGACCTACACTTGTCTATTCGCACCCGCACTAAGGTGTGTTCAATCTCCTAGGTAACTTGGCCTTACAACAGTCTACAAGGACAATCACAATGCATAAGACACTATGCATGAACATGTATGATTCCCAATCTCATACAATTCAATAATATGCCACATTAGGCTAATATAAGCATCAATATACAAATGGTAATTCACATGTACTCACAATATCATATTATTGAAATAAATCGAGGTAACACATTTTCATGGTTCATTATGCATTCTTAATTAAGATTTGTCATCCTTGTCAAAGTTCACGTCCAATCCTATTCCTACAACTTGCAAAATCTTCCAAGGCAATAAAATTTCTTCCACCTTTGTAAATCGTTCAAGCTCTTAGGCCTTGCACTCTCTTGTTCTTCACTCACTTGTAATTACCCTAGGTTTTATGATAATCTCGTTCTTAGTCCTTTAAGATTTATGAAATCTTGATTATATTAAATTCTTCCGATTCATGAGTTATCCATTTTATGACATAGGAATCTTAACATAATCTACTCTCATGGAGTCTCTCTTTTTCTAGAGGAATTTCCTTAACAAATTCAGTTTCTTACTTCATTTTATGTTGTAATACCTTCACATGGAAGTCTTAGCATCATTTCACCATCCTCTGGGTGATTCTGCTATGGGCGCCTGGCGCCATGTCTGGAACGCCTGAGCGCTGGTTGAGCGCCTAGGCGCTAAACACGAAGCGCCTGAGCGCTAACCAAGCTGCGTTCAGGGAAATTTTCCCTGGGCATAGAGCGCCTAGACGCTCTACGCACAGCGCCTGAGCGCTAATGCAATTTCAAGGATTCTGCAGAATCCCTTCTGCAGAACCGTGGCCCATTAACTTTCAAGTATTAAAGTCATTTACCAACAATCCAAATCAAGGTTATGAACTCCATAAAAACCACATACAAGCATTTATATTATCAAAGTAAAGGATAACCCACATTGGGGTTTTTCCACCAACAACACACCAAAGGTTCCTAGATGCTAAAAGAGGTTGAGGAGGAGTGTCTTCCTCTTACCTAAGAGAAGAAATCAAGAGAAACACTAAGAAATCTTCTTGTGGATTTTCGGATTTGAGCTCCACCAAACCCTAAAAATGGTGACTTGATTAGAATGGCACATGGACATGAAAAACGAAATGTGAATGGTTATTAGAAGACCTTTGTAACTGAAAATGAAGAAGAGAGAAGAGAGGACTTGAAACTTACACAAAAGCTCAAAGCTTGAAGCTTGAAGAAGATGATGAAAATGGTGAAATTTTGTAATGCTCCAAGCAAGAAAGATGTTTAGGAGAGGGTGGGGATTAAGGAAATGTATTTGGATGAAAGTTTTGTGAATGTTGAGTGGGGAGAAGGAGAGCTGCCGTAGCACACCAGAAAAAAGAGGGAGGAGAAGAAGAAAATGGAGAAAGAAGAAGAAGAGTAAAAAGAAAGGCTTGAAATGTGTTAATGAATTAAAGTGATAATTGAATAATTGAAATGAAGCAATTTCCCTTCCCTTGGGCTGCCTTCCAGCCGTGCAAAGAGAGAGAGAAGAGAGAGGGGAATTGGCTTCCAAGGGAAGCTAAGGGTATTTGAGTCTTTGGTTGGTCAAAGCTTCTCAAAGAAGCTTTGAATATTTAACATTAAATTTGAATTAAAGTGAATGGATTAGACATAAAGTAGATTGCATTAGGATAATGTGATAGTATTTTTATTACACACTATTATCCAATAGATAATAGTTACGGTTAATGACAAGTCGTATTTAATTAATCTGACAGATGAATTTTTCTTCTCGCTGTATCGATTTATTTTATCTGTTAAGATTTCTTGAAAATTTGTGAAACTTCGTAAACTGTGTCAAGTCCCGGGTTTAGTAAGATCCCCCGTCGACTTATCCATAGTCCAAGGATCGCAGAGAAAACATCATGTTTTCCCAGTTCCGTTTAGTGCACACGCAAAACGAGGAATATATTAAAATATTTGACGTTTCCGTAAAATTCTAGAAAATTCCTAAAAATCAAGAATAATATAAAATGACTATTTATTCATAAACAGGTATTTTTCGGGATGTTACATACGCGATAGAGAAAACATTTAAAAACCTCTACGCGATTTAAAAATGTTTGGAAATATTTATGTGATTTAGAAAACATTTTAAAATATTTATGTAAATGAAAAACGTTAGAAATTAATTACGCATTTGTGAAAACGTTGAAAACTATTATGAAATTTGAAAACGTAAGAAAAACGTCACGCTGTTTCAAAAATGCAATAAAATGTTTACGCGATTGAAAATTACAACGGTTGGCTGTCGGGCTGTCATGGTGGGCTCCGTTTTATTGAAAAGTGATACTGTTAAGAAATGACGCGTATTTGTGAAATACTGTAAAATAATGGTTGTATGTATTTTTGAATCATACATCATGCATGGAAAAGCATGTCAAGTAAGGCGATTAGCCTAGGAGATGAAATTACACTTTCGTGCGGGTGAGAATTGCGTAGTTACAATCTTCAGTGATCTTGGGGACGTCGGGGTGTGGAACGTCATATGTGGCCAGTTGGTAGCACCACTGCGTCATGGTATCCTTTACAAACACACCAACGGTCTCGACGGAGTTACTACTCTTTTCGTGTTATGGTTGAGAGTGTCTTGTAATAGCCATGTTGGGCGCCATGATATGATAAACAACACATGATTTGAGGCTAATGGTATACAGACATGTACTCCCTATCTGTATCTCCGAAATTATGTTTAGCTCCATGGAGTAGGAATTGAGTCATTGTGCACATGCATTGTGGGTCAGCATATTGGTGTGATGCTTATGCTATTTTATATGCTTTCTATGATATGATATGATGGTATGTGATCTATTGTGCCTGTATCTTTTACTGTCATTTTCTGATATGATATGATATGACTGTATGATATATTTTGTAACTATAATATTTGTTGTCATTTTCTATACTGCCTCATTGGTGTTGATGAAAGGAGATCTCACCTCTTTACTGTATTGTTCTGTTTGTTTCTATTTTCTGTTTATGTTAGTAAAGACTACGATGGCGGCAAGGAGGGATCAACTAGGTTTCTTTAGACTACAGTTTCTTGATGGCACTGCTGCTTGGTATGTTCATTGGGACTCTGGATATATAGAGTATTGTGGTGATATTACTCTATTTGTACGTAGGATCCATCATGGGATCATTACTTCTTACTTTACGGCTGCATATGTAGAGCTCATTTTACCTATCAGGGAGTTGTGGAACGATCTTTGCTATACCTCTCGAGATGACTCCGAGGTATATTTTACTCGAATTTCTATCCGTCGAAACATTCCTGACTAGGGAATTTGTCTGTTGAGAAGGTCTTTTATCTTTAGAGTTGTGAACTTGGGACAGGTCGAGTTTTATATAGTTTATGTAATAAAGATATTCATACTCTGTGAAATGTACAAGAGATATATGTTGGTCCATTCTTGTATCTTGTGTTATTTTAATTTGGTAATTTCTATGTTATCCACGAAAAGAAATTTTGAAATTCATATTGCAATAATATTTAAATATTTTATAATATCTAAAATATGGTGTGTTAGTTTTAATTACGTTTCACGTTTAAGGTTTTTAATTATTTTCTGTTATTCCGCAAAGTAAATTTTAAAATCAATATTTTTACAAGATTAATTCTGTTACAACTCGGGTAAGTTATATTAGGATTAATCTTAAATGTGATACCCTACGGTGGGTGTTGCAGCAACCGCACCTTCTTGGTCTTCTCAGCACCCCCATATGCTTTCTGCAGGGTGTCCCAAGCTCCTTAGCGGTTTTTGCTTTGGAGATCTTCTCAAAGGTGGCAAGATCCACACATTGGTGAAACAAACATCAAGCCTTGTAATCTTTCTTCTTGGCTGCACTATCATCTTTCTCTGAAATTCCATCTTTTACAATCTCCAGAATTTCTTAAAAGCCAAGAATGGCTTCCATCCTTATGACCCAATAGTCATAATTCTTGCCATCAAGGATTGGCAAGTTAGAAATAATACTTCTATTTCCATTTGATGATGAAGCCATGATCGCAGCACACGTATAGCAGCACACACACAGAGGCCTTGATCTTCTGCTCCTGATACCAATTTCTATTGGAACACTCTCACTGTTTTCTCACTTGCACACTCATAATGAGCACACACACAAAACATAGAATACAGAGAAGAGGAATTTAAGAGGATTTTAATCACTGAATAATATTTTTTCTAATTTTCATTCACTTATTTATAGGATACGTACACAAGTTAACTAACTCAAAACCAACTTTCTGTTATTGACTAATTCCTAACTAACTTTTTGTTTTAGCTAATAACTACCACTAATCTGAATTATTCTCAATATGTGACACTTGTTGCCAAGGTTGAGAGAACTATGGTCTGGATTAAATTTTCGAGACTAAACTTGGTCTTCTATGATGAGAGTTTTTTTCTCACTTTGGCTTTTGCGGTAGAAACTCCCACCAAGGTGGACACAAATACTTTGAGGGTTGCTAGGGGCCATTTTGCTCAGATATGTGTTGAGGTTGATCTAAATCAACAAGTGGTTGGAAAAGTGTGGTTGAGAGGGCATTGGTATAAGGTGGAGTATGAAGGACTTCACATCATCTGCTCAGGGTGTGATTGCTATGGCCATCTTACCAAGGACTGTAAGGTGGTTAAGCTGAAGAAGATGATTGAATCTAAAGTCAAAAGTAGCACTGCGAACAAGGCGGACGCCCACCCTGCAGTGACCGAAAATGCTGCTATAATGAATGGGACTTCAATGGGATTGAGACATTAAATGGTACTCTAAATGCTAATGACATGATTGATGCCAATCCCGTTAATGTTGTTGTCATTACTGATTTGGAGGAGGAAAATCCTCATGGAGATTGGTCAGTTGTTACAAAAAGGAAAAAATCCACCAAAGCTCGTCAATTAACTAAGGAGACTAAAGGTGCTAGGGATAAAGGGTCGGGGTCCACCAACCCTTTTAAAATCTTGCAGAAAAGAAACTCCAAGGGTAAAAATTCTTTCGGAGAAAATGTTCCCCATGTTCCCACACAGCAACCAACTATTTGGGCTAGAAAGAAAAGATTGAGGAATGATGGGCCTCCTGCTCTTTTTTCACCCGATAAGGCACCTACGCTATTAAGAGTGTCTAGCCAGCCCAAGGCCACTCTAATTGCAAATATAGTCTCTAATAGCGAGGCAGCAATATAGTAGGGTTATGCCTCAGACACAACATGCACATAGTAGAGACTTAGGCGTTGTTGGTGTTCAAACTGCTTTGAATGTAAGGATGGGTGCCCTTAATCACCTCCAGCTTGTTGATGAGCCTGACCTGCATATTGATCCTGGTGAAACTAGCAAGGGTGTTCTTGAGGAACCCATGCAAGAGGGTGAAGAGGTAGTGCTGGAGACTCAATTAACAGAACACGTGATTGAAGAGAGGGACACACATATGGCCATTGAGGGAGGGCCTAACTAGCGCCTTCTTCTTTCCTTTTTTTTTCCCCAGTTGTTATAATGATTTAGTTTAATGATTTTTCTATTCTTGCTTGGAATGTTAGGGGTGCAACCAGCTCATTTGGAAGAAGGCACTCTCATGTTCTTGTTAGAAGGTATAATCCAACCTTGGTGTTTATTTTCGAGCCACACATTCAATTTTCTAGAGCTGAAGCTTTTCGGATGCACCTTGGTTATACACCCGTGGCTTTAGTTGAAGCTAGGGCACTTTCTAGTAGTATTTGGATTTTGTCTAATAATGGTGGGTTTGTGGTGGACGTTTTGGATTCTTATCAACAAGCCATCACTATCAGGATAAACATAGTAGGCAAGTATTGGATTTACAAAGCCGTTTATGCGAGTCCAGTTCCTTCTATGCGGGGGATGCTTTGGGAGTATTTTAAGAATCTCATACCTGCTATCTCTAACCCTTGGTTCCTGTTGGGTGACTTTAATGATATTTTGCTCCCTTCTGAGGTTAGAGGAGGTAGTTTCTCTGTGGCTCAGTCTAATATCTTTGCCAGTATGATTGAAGCTTATAATCTCATGGATATTGGTGCTGTGTGTAGCATTCTCCGCAACTCATTAATCTTAATTATGGTTATAGAAGTGCAATAACACTAATATGAGTTACCTGTTAATTATAGTGATCTTCTGAGTTAGTTTGGATATATTGTTATAACATTGAATGTGAAAAATAGTTTATAATAGCTCAGAATTTAGCATGAAGTTCTTAGATGATGGAAATAAATATGGAGAATTTATTTTTAGGTCACAAATGAATAGAATGTGATGTGATAAATTTTGAAGAATTAACTGAGCTAGTTTGACATTTTTAATAGCACAGGATGTGTGTTTAAAGGCCAAATTAAATAGGTAGGTAGCTTAGAAAGTTATGAAGATTTGTGAAAATATCAAGTAGAGGATAGAGAGTTTTTTGGAAATGAGTACATGTTAAGGCACCTATAAGCCTATTAACTTAATTCCTTAGGTTTAACTTAACGTAAGGAAGAGTTAGCATAAATGACAATTAATAGTGTATAAGAGGTCATTGAAAAATGAGTTTAAGGACTAAATAAAGTTCTAGAATTTTCTATAACACTTATGAAAGTTAGAAAAACTAAATAATGAAAGATCAAAGTATGCCTAAGAAATACAACACTTTCATTTGTGCATGAAAGTCCAATGTCCTTATCTCTCCAGCATATCCACCACCTCTATCTTCCTGTTCTTTAACTTTCTTTCATTCTCATCTTACTGTAACACCCCAAAAATTAATAATTTTATGATAAGTAGTTGTTTTATAATATTTTTTATTTTTGTGAATTTTTTCTGTATTTTTCTGTGAACGTGAAATATTTTAATATTATTTCTCATTTTGCGTACGCATTGAGCGGAGCCGAGAAAACGAGATTTTTTTTTCGAGAACCTTGAACTGTGGAAATGTCGACGGGGGATCTTACTAAACTCGAGGCCAGACACAGTTTATGAGGTTTCACGTTTTTTGAGATTTTTGTTTGATAAATAAAAATCGCAGAATAATTTTATTATCCGTTGGACAATAAGTATCAGTTTTTGTTAACTGTAATTTCTGTCCACTGATAATAAATCTGATACAGTGTTAGTCATATTTTAGAGAACACTTTAATGACATCACCATGGTGACATCACCACCATGACATCACTTTGACTTTTCCAAAAAGGTGAACTTGGCTTGTTGGAGAAGCTTGGAGGAAGCTTCCATGCACCTTCCTATTGGCTTGTTGGAGAAGCCTCATCTTCCTCTCTTCTCCTCTCCACCATATATTTTGAGGGCTCTTTGTGGCCACACATTTTAATTCACACACTTACACAAAATACACCGAATTACATATTTCACTTCATTTCACTTTACTATCACTTTCTCTCTCTAACTTTCATCTTCATTTTCCTCCAACTTCTCTCTTCTTCTTCTCCTTCACCCCCACGGTTTTGCAGCCCCACCTTGAGAGATTATTTTCATTTTCTCACTTCACCAACACCATTTCTATATTCCTGTCATCATTCTATACATTTCCTATTTGGAAATCTTCTTCAAAATCCATCATCTTCTTCACTTTTTCTCAAGAACAAAGTTTGAGACTTTGAAGGTAAATCTTTGGTTCTTCACTTTCTCTTCCTATTTTTCATTTCTATGGCCATATTTATGACCATGGATCTCTTCTTTTTTAACTATTGGTGTTGATTCTTTGAGCTTGATTTTCTAGGGTTTTGGAGAGCCAAAACCGAATCCACCAAGGAGCACACCAAGGAGGTGTTGGACGAAACCCTCAAAGAAAAGCACCATCTTGGAGGATTCAAGGTTTAGTTTTTACTAGTTCATCTTCATCTTCATCCCCATTTTCATCTATTTCTATCAAAGAACCAAGAAGTTATACATAAAGCTCTCACATTTCTCCTTGGAGGCTCACGACCTCACCTCTCAAAATACACTATCCATCTTCTTTAATTCCAACCAAACCTTAATCTTGAATCTAGACACCATTCTAAGCAACTTTCATGTTGTGACCATCACCAAAATCTACCATTTTCGTTTTGCTCCATCAAGCTTCAAAGTTAGAGACTTTAAGGTAAAGTTCATAGCTTTTCCACCTTTTCTCCTCATTTTCGTGATCCTTGATCTCTTAAGTGATCAAGGGTTCCTTTTCTAAGCTTTGATAATGATTTTGGTGAGTTTTGATGTCCTTAGGATTTCCTTGAAGGTGTAGTACGAAAATCTCTACAGGGGACCAAGAGGCTTGCTTTCTTGTGTTGTCTTCTATAGGTAAGAGGGAGATAATTCTCTTCAACCTATCTTGGTAGTGAGAAAACGTTTTTGGTGTTGTTGATGAGGAACCCATGTGTGGATTGCTCTCTTTGTTGTGTTGTTTTCATGATTGTGCATTTATTTGGACTTGTATGAGTTATTGGTTGTCTTTGCATATCTTGATGGTTATGGATTGTATATATATCTTGTTTGGATTAATATATAGAAAATGTAGGGTTTCCTACCATTTTTGGAGTCACAGTCTTAGGACCAATTTTTAAGAATTCAAGTGTGATTTTGGAGACATTGAAACTTAGGTGATTAGGTGTTAAGAAATTGATAATTGTAATGGAAAAGATTTGAGACTTCTACCTTAGGGAGGCTCACGGCCTCTAGGGGGATTAATGGTCCAAGTTGTGATTCTTGGTGCAACATTGGGATTTAAGTGATCAACATTGTGGTGAAAGAAAAAGGGTTAGACTTTTATTATAATGAGGTTCAAGGCTTATTGAGGAAAAATGTCACAAAATGCAGTGCTAAAATGGAGACTTAGATGATTGGGAAATTTTAGATTCCTTAGGAGTTCATAAAATAGAAAGAATAAAGGAAAAGACTTTATTCTATGGATTAGAGTGATTTTAAACATAAGGGAAGAACAAAAGAATTTGTATACTCTTAGAGTAATTTTAAGTGAGCATAATTGATTAGATTAAGGAACTTGATTAATCTAAAGGAATGAAGATTTAATAAGGACTTCAAGAGAATCCCTCAAGATAAATAAATTCATAAGGGATGTTAATTAAAGTGAAACTTCATAATGACTTCATAAGAGACGTTAATCAAAGTGAAAATTTATGAAGGTTTCATAAGAATTGTTAAGTTAAAGTGAAACCCCAAAATAAATCTATAAAAGTGTGCTATTACTCTTGAGAAATTAATACTATACTATTATGGGTCCGTGTTTGGAACTAATATTTTGTTGATGTTTAAATTGGCCAAATTGTGGCGTGTTATGAAAAATATATCATTATTGTTGGATATACATGATTGTGCATGGAGTCAACATGCATTGAGCATTATACACAATTGGTTATTGTGCCGATGTGCTGAAACTGAATGGATCAGTGTTATTATGTAATTGCATGAGCGGTTATGTAATATCATTGATACTAATGGTATTAGACAATTGTATGGGCGATTGTTTAATATCATTGGGGACAATACAATGATGTCTTGAGTTATGCATATTCGTATTGAACAATTTGCTCAGTTGATGACTGTTAAAAGGTTGGATGAGCCTATGATTATGCATTGAATCAGTATGCGTTGAACAAATTGCTCAGTCGATGACTGTTAAAAGGCTATATGAGCCCATGGATGAGAATTGAAATAAGTGAGATCCAGTGGATGGACCTATGGGGGGCGTAAGGCGCGGTGTATACCGATTGCACACATTATGGGCCTGACAAATCACTATTCTTTACTCGGTGAATGAATGAGAATTGAGTAGTGTGATCTGTGATAGATCTATGGGGGGAGTAAGGCGCAGTGAAAACTGATTGCATGCATTACGGGCCCGAAAAATCACTATTCTTTTTGTGGTAAATGAATAAGAATTGTTATAGTGCGATCCAGTGGAAGGATCTATGGGGGGCGTAAGGTGCGGTGGTTCATTCCGTGATGATGTTATCACTTTATATACCCCTGGCCATGATAATCCGATTGCAATGCACTACGAGCCCGACAAAGCACTATTCTCTTTGTGGTCCGGCATAGACTGTCATTGAGGGGGACAGATCTTCTGGAATGTTCATCTTTGAAATGGAATGGAAAATCTTGGTACCAAGTGCACATGCATTATGAGTCGGCATTGTGAGTCTGCATATCATATGGTACTCATTTATATCATATCTTCTGGCACTCATTTATATGATGATTACACTATTGTTTTAGTGATGTCATGATTATCTGAAATGTTTTAATTGTTCATTATCTGAGATTCTATTGCTATTTTCTTTTATCGTATGTGATTACTATTGCTTAAATGTTATTGCTCTGCTATGTGGGCACTCTGCGCCGTTCTGTTTCTTTACTGCCATAATGGGTAATATAAGTAGGATGTCACACCTCTTTCCTGTATCCTTGTATTTCTGTTATATATATATATTTGTTAAAAGATCGTGAGGAAGAAGACGAAGGACCACACCCTTACTGATTGGATTGAGCTAATTCACTATTTTCAATATGGCGTCGGGACGAGATTTCTTCGGTTACGCACAGGTGCAACTCCATAGGGGCATTGATGTCTGGCATGTCAACTGGAACACCAAGCGTCGTATATATATATGGGGTTGCGGCTTTGGCTGCTAGTAGTACCTATCCCAGGGTTACTACTTTTCCCTTTTGTGCTTTTGTCCCCGTCATCTTTTAGTTGAATAATGTAAGTACTATGTTTCGTGTTATCAGTGCTTTGTGTTAAGGATGAATATATTACATATGAAATATGTTTTTCCTTCAGTGGTTGTATTTTATATGGTTGAGTACTAAATATGTTTCATTCGGGGCTCATATTTTCTATCTATGTATAAATAAAATGAATTTTTTTGTAAATACTATTTTTGAGACTATGACATTTTTGGATTTAGTGAATGTGGTATAATGACGATTGTGCCGCGGTTATTAGGTCTAGGGGTGTTACACTTACTCTCTCTCTTTCACGGTTTGGAAGTAGCAGAGAAAGAGGAGAAAATGAAAGAAAAGAAAGAAGAGAAAGAAACAGGAAAGGAAGAAGGAAAACAAGAAAGAACCAAGGAAAAGGAAAGAAGAACAATATCATACCATCACCATCCATAAGGAGTTGAGGTAAGGGTTGTTGTATATCTTTATTACTCTCTATCCTTCTTTGTTTCTCGAACTTTGTATGGAAGGATTGAAAGGGAGAGTTCCTCATGAACTCTTTGTGTTGGGATAGAAATATATGTGTACTTGTTAGGATTCAATTATGAATATATTTATATCTATGCTCAAAACCATTATAGTTTGGTTGTGATGATGTATGGAATATCATGTATTAGTTGTTGATGGCTTTACTACATGATGTTTAGTTGGAATAGATGAATATAATGGTTTTGTGGGTATGGAATTTGATAGAATAGAAGAAAAACGGAAGCTGACATTGGTTATGATGAAGAAAACCAACTGCTATTCGAATAGCAACAGGGGCTATTTGAAAAGTAGTATGTGGAAATGAATAGAAAACAACTGCTATTTGAATATCCAGAGAAGTTATTCGAAGAGTAGCTTCCAGAATTGAAAGGAAATAGCTACTATTGAAATAACAGGAGAGACTATTCAAATAGTAGTGTCCAGAATACTATTCTATTGTGCTCTATTCAAATACCAGGATGTGTTATTCGAATAACAGTGCCTTGTTTTAAGGAATTAGAGATTCCATAGTGTTCATGATAATGCGATTGTTTGCTCTTTTGCTTACCGCAAGTGCACAGATCACACTTGTAATATAGATAGGAGGCAGATATCGTTCCCACAAGGACTATTGCTAATTTAGAACTAACTATTAACTAATAGCTTAATAATTTCTATCTAAGAACATTTAAATTAAAAGAGTTGAGTTTAAACTAATTTAAAAACTTAAAAGCTATCTAATTGTAATTAAAGTTGATAATTAGAGAATAAAGAATCCTTCTTCACCTCCTACTTCAATTGGTAACAAGTAATCATTACGAGTAATATAAATGAACTGATTAGGTTAGCTTGAGAAGCTAATTTAGTTAACAAGCTATGTCTAGGTCAATCAACCCTATTTCAATTACCTAATTCATTATGTTTCTATGAGAACTAGAGTAAAATTCACTCCTTAAGATCTATTCTCAATCAATTACTATGCATGACTAATAGGTATATTTCTATCCTATTAACGAATCATCTCACCTAAACTAATTGAATGAAATAGACTATGCATCAATCATACATACGATCTCAAATCCAAATTCCTATGTCTAGGTTCATTAGATTTTATCAAATCACTTAAAAGCTGATCAAACATTCAAGAGCATTAAGAACTATATGATTGAACAAAATCAAATCATGTATATAAACTCAAAGGATTACAATATTACTCAATATCCATAAAAGGATCCAAAGAAAACCCTACACATAGCTTAGCTAGCCATGAAACACTAAAATATAGCAAAATATATCATGTTCTATTGTTGGATTGCCAAGGACAAAAAGGGGGTCATGATTCGATATGGGTAGTTGCAGATCGACTCACGAAGTCGGCACATTTCTTGCCAATCAACATAAGGTATTCATTGGAGAAATTGACTCAGTTGTACATTGGTGAAATTGTCAGACTATGTGGTGTACCCACAAGTATTGTTTCTGATAGTGATCTAAGATTTACATCAAAGTTTTGGCAAAGTCTTCAAGAAGCAATAGGAACAAAGTTACGCTTAAGTTCTGCATATCATCCTCAGACGAATGCTCAATCAGAAAGAACAATTCAATCCTTGGAAGATTTGCTTAGAGCTTGTGCTTTGGAGCAAACTGGAAGTTGGGATGAAGTTTTACCGTTGGTAGAGTTCACCTACAACAACAGTTATCATTCGAGCATAGGGATGGCTCCCTATGAAGCTCTATATGGACGAAGGTGCAAAACACCTTTATGTTGGTATCAAGACAGAGACCGACTTACCGTTGGACCTGATCTTATACAACCAATGACTGAGAAAGTCAAGATGATTCAGGAGAAGATGAGAATGGCTCAAAGTCGACAAAAGAGCTATACAGACAAAAGGAGAAAACCTCTCGAATTTGAGGAAGGAGACCATGTGTTTTTGAAAGTCTCGCCTACAACTGGGGTCGGTCGAGTTCTCAAGTCTAGAAAACTTACTCCAAAATTCCTTGGACCTTATCAAATTCTTCATCAAATAGGTCTAGTTGCTTATCGGATAGCTTTACCACCTTTTCTTTCAAATCTCCACAATGTCTTTCATGTATCACAACTTCGAAAATACATTCCTAGCCCTGACCATGTCATAGCACCCGACTCAGTACAATTAAAGGAAAACTTGACTTATGAAATATCACTTGTAAGGATTGAGGATAGAAGAATGAAGCAACTCAGAGGGAAAGACATCCCATTAGTAAAAGTGATCTGGAACGAAGCAACCGCAGATGCAACATAGGAACTGGAAGACAAGATGAAGAAACAATACTCACAGTTATTTTAAGGTATGAAAATTTCGAGGACGAAATTTCTATTTGAAGGGGAGAGTTGTAACACCCTGAAATATTAATTTTATGATAAATAGTCATTTTCTAATATTTGTGATTTTTGTGAATTTTTTTGAGAATGCGAAATATTTTAATAATATTTCTCGTTTTACGTATAAACTGAGCTGAGTCGGGGAAATACAATATTTTTCCCGAGAACCTTGATCTGTGGAAACATCGATGGGGGATCTTACTAAACCCGAGGCCAAACACAATTTATGAGGTTTCATGTTTTTTAAGAATTTTATTAGATAAAATAATAAATCGCTATGTGATTTTTATTTGCTGGACAATTAATACTGACTTCTGTCAACTGTAACATTTGTCCTTTGGATAATAGCATGTATTAAAAAATCCTATCACATTATCCTAATGTAATCCACTTTATGTCTAATCAAATCCCCTTTAATTCAACAATATAGTATTTTAATCAAAGCTTCTCATGGAAGCTTTGACCACCAAATGACTAAACTGCCCTAAGCTTGTTGGAGAAGTCACTCAACCCCTCCCTCTCTCTCTTGTTGCTGCGGTAATGATGCCCAAGGGAAGCTAAAAATTTCCTCCCACACTTAACACATTTCACCCAAATTATCACATTTCCTACTATCACTTTCTCTCTTTAACTTTCATCTTCATTTTCTCTCCAACTTCTTTCTTCTTCTTCCTTCTTCCCTCATGGTTTTGCAGCCCCATTGGTGACCATTTCTTTTCATCTTCCAACTTCACCAACACCATTTCTACATTCCTCTCACCATCCTCTACACTTCCTATTTGAAGAGTTTCTTCAAAATCCATCATCTTGATAGACTTAGGTAATTGTGTATTGAAAGACTGATGCATGAAATGAAGAAGAATTAAGAACCTTAATGACTAGGGAGGCCATGACCTCTAGAGGAAATTTTGGAATTCAAGTGATGCTTTGATGCATCTTTGGAAATTAAGGACTTAGATATATATATAATTCATAATTGATCAAAACTTAGTACATTGAGAATGTTGGATTCATAATGTGGAATTGTGGTATGTATTGAAACATATAAATACATGTTGATATTGAGGATTGGTTTTATGCTATTGTGAGTTCATATGTGGAACTAAGTATTTGTGAATTGTACTTGATGAAATTGTGGCATGATATTATTGAGAATTGTTTATATGCCATTATAATATGTTCCATGAGAAATGCTTGTTGATGAATATGCATGTGATGCATTGTTTATGAGGAACATATCATTGATACATATACATGATGTAAATTGAGTCGTCATGCATATGTGATGTCCGTTGGACTTTATTGAGAAAGGCGATGTATGCCTAGGAGATTGGCTAACACCTAAGTGCAGGTGCGAGTAGACTAAGCCTAGGGTCATAGTGGTTGACCTTGGGGGCATCGGGGTGCGGGTGTCTCACAATAGACAGTGGTAGCTCCATTGGGGCCATGGGATAGACCGATGTAAACACACTAACGATCCGGACTGAGACGCTGTCCTATGTCGCGATTAGCTGTTGTGGTGCCACGTATAACCCATATTGCGCAAATATTTTATGAGATGAAGCACATTATTTTTAAGGCTAACGAGATACTGGCTTGACTCCTTGATCATTCTCTCGGAAATATTTATGCCTAGCTCCATGGAGTAGGATTTTGGTACCATAATGCATTGTGCATTGTGCATTGTCCATTGTCAGTCTCATATTTCATTGACCTTGAGTACTTGTGACTGTTGAATTATCTGCTCTTACAGTCAATGTAATTATCTGATTCAATAAAATGTTCACTGCCTGAGATTCTGTTGTTATTTCTCTTTATTGCTTACTTGATTATTACTGGTACTTTTATTTATTACTGTTGATAAATATATGTGTTGTAATGTTATGGGGGCGTCTAGTGCCGTTCTGTTTTTTTGCTACCGTATTGGTAATGAATGCTAGGTGTCTCACCTCTTTTCGGTATATTTGTACTTCTGTTTTAAATTGTGTGCTTCTGAGAAGACGTTCACGAGGAAGAAAAGGAGGCGCCTGAGTTTCCTGGCTTTTGGCCTGATTACGACTAGTGCTAATTGAAGATGTCTTCGCGTCCGCGCTGATTTTTGGGGTATGCTAGGATGACCTTTCATGGAGGGACTGACTGCTGGTATATAAATTTGAGCATGAACCGTTGCATCTATCACGGGGAACTGATTTTGTCTTTAGCCTGGGGTCGCTATAACCCGCCTGTCTTTGATTTTATAGCTTTTGTTTATTTAGAGTTTTACCTACCGATTAGGGATTTGTGGGATGACCTTTATTATACCCCACAAGAGGACTTTTTCATCTCCATTACTCAGGCTTCTGCCCGAAATTCGGTCACTCTGATGGTGATATCATCAGATGAGGAGGACCCTACTACGGTCCCTTCTCGTCAGTCTTAGGGGCTGATACTGTCGGTGGCTACTGATGACTAACCGTTTATTTTTTTTTTTGGGAAGCCTGATGTTTTGCTAATTTGATGGGGTGTAAATTTGTAATCATCTTGGGTGGGTAAAGCCTCTTACTTTTGTATATTTTGATGATGTAACTAAACAGGAAAGATGCATATAATATTATATATGAAGTGTGAATGTGTGACTTTCAATTCTGTGTCGATTGCCATTGTATCTACAATTATTATTATCTCTTTGCTTCAAATATATATATATATATATATATATATGTGTGTGTGTGTGTGTGTGTGTGTGTGTGCACGCGTTTTCAACACTCGAATACTATACAATCTAAGATGCAAATTATTTAATTACATGTTAAAAATGAACCGGGTCTTTAACAATCAATGCATTTATTGTTTTCCGCATTTTAGTTTTAATTTTGTTATGGTGTGACGTTCTTTCTTCGTGAGAAGAGAAAAAGGGGCATTACAGTACATCTGCATATTTGGTCTGCATCATGATGTGATAATTATATTGATATGAGATATTGTGTATATTGTGATAACATGATTTGATGTATTGAATGTTATATCTGTATGTACTGTCGTTTTCTATACTGCCATGCTGGTAGTGATGTAAATTGTCTCACCTCTTTGTATGCATTTCCGTATTATTATTATGTTCGGTAAAGATTTTGAGGAAGGAGAAGAGAAGCAACCTTTGGGTTGTTAGTATGAGGAGGAACAACATCATGGTGATCAGTGCGAAGAGGGCGAGCCTCTAGATCATCCCTATTGTGTGGATTGATTTTGACGTGTTATGATGCTACTGAGTTTTCTGGGATACATGAGACTAGAGTTCCATGGGGGTTCCGAAGCCTGGCATCTACAAACAGATAAGGAGACTGTTGTTTATGTGGGACAATTGACAGTGTCCCTCAAAAGGGAATATGATGGAGTCCTTATGTTTTCTACGATTGTTTATGTACATCTAGAGTTACCCTTATCTATTAGGTGCTATTGGGGTGATTGTTTCTATGCCCCTAGTGAACTTAGTAGTGTGTTGACCGCACGGACTCCTGTCTGTAGGGCTACACGACATGCAGGGTTTCTATTGTAACACCCCAACTTTTGGATAGATGAAGTATTGTCCTAAATGTACTGTTTTGTGTTTTTCTGTAAGTTATAAAATTTATTTAATTGTTTTGTGATTGTATTTGAGTGTTTTGTGTGATTTACTCTAAGTCAAGAAAATAATAATTTTTGGGCCGGGGAAATCTTATTTTAATTATTCGGAGCTGGGAGATCTTACTAAACTCAATTCTGAGTGATATGTATATTAATCTTTTAATTTTTAGGATTTAACTGTGTAATAAAATAATTTTATATTATTATAATATTATTTTATTTGACAGTACCCACTATCTCAAAAACAGTAGAAATCTGCTCCAGAATGACCACGGACTCAGAAAAGTCTGTGGGACCTGCGTTTAGTGAGCCAGTCAACGTTTTTGACTAGATTAAATTCTAAACCAATGAGAGCTAGTCAACAATAGTGACTTGAAAATTCTATACCAATAGAAATCAAGTTCACAAAAGTGGTTAGACTTGTTAAGATTAAACTAGAAAACTTAACCAAGTTAGCTTAAACCTAACTAAGTTAGCATAAGAAGCTTATGTAGTAACTAAGTGAAGTAAACCTAGTTAGCTATCTATTTAAGTTCTAGTTAGAAAAGGTTCTAGAGAAATCTAAGAGATGGTTAGTCATCCTAGCTAACTAAATGACTAACTAAGTAATTAAGCAAACTAACTAAATGCATCTAAGTGTAACTAGATTGCATGGATGAAGCACAAACTTAGTTTGCTCTCCATTAGGGCCATTCGGCCAAGAGCTTTCAAGAAGGACCAAGAAGGCTCAGTCACTTGATGACTAGGTTTTCCTACATATAGACACGACGTTGGACAGTGTAATAGTTTGGTTGAGCAGCTTGAGGTATTGATAGTTCTTTTCGGATCATTCTCTCTGATGTCTGTGTTTAGCTCCATGGAGTAGGAATGAGTCATATGCATTTGCATTTGTGGCATGCATCATAATGTTATTATTTGTGATATTATGTATAATGTGTTAAATTATGTTATTGTTTATGATACTATGGTATGCATTATTGTGTTAAACTGTGATATCTGTTGTATTGTCATTTTCTTTATTGTCATACTGGTAATGATGTAGATTGTCTTACCTTTTTATTTGTATGTGTTTCTGTATTATTGTTATATTCTGTAAAGAGTTTGAGAAAGAGGAAAAGGAACAGTCTCCAGAGATTCTGTACCCTGAGGATCAGCAGACGGGTGATCAGTTCGACGAGTACGAGTCGTCAGATCATCCTTATCATTTGGACTGATTCTGCGGTCATAACGTTGCCTGGATTCCTTGGTTTTGTGAGACTTGAGTTTTACGGAGGTTTGGAGGCCTGGCGACTGCGTGAGGATAGAGGATTGGTAGTCTACATGGGGCGTCTGACTGTGTCCCTACGTGGAGAGTTTGATGGGGAGCCTGTTTTTACTACTACTTTGTATTTACATCTTGAGTTGCCGCTGACTCTTAGGCGTTATTGGAGAGGGATTTTCCATGCGCCTAGTGAGATCAATAGTATGTCGATAATACAGACTCCTGTCCGTAGAGCTGTGAGATACCTTGGATTTCTGTCATCCGATGATCCATCTGAGAGTGATCCATTGGAGGGTTTGGAATCTTTGATGTGTACTTGGGAACTTTATGTTTTAGTACTGTACTGACTTTTTACTGCTTTATTAAATATTTGTAGTTGTAAATTATTTGTACAACTTAAGACAAAATCATATATATATTATGGAGTGTGATAATAGTTTGTTTTATTTTATGTTCCGTGTTATTTTATTTAACGTTATTATGTATAAAAGGAAAAATTTTACAACCTATATTATTTATGTACCAAATGTTTTATTACTTGGGTAAAGTTTTATTTTATTGCATCATAAATGTGACATCCCCACAAGGGTGTTACATCTATCTTCCGATGATTTACTAGAGGAGGATCCTTCGGAGGATCAGAACTTTTAGTTGTGTACTTGGGCTAGTTTGTGGTTTGTTATGAGTTAAATAGTTTACAGCTTTATTAAACAGTTTGTAGTGTGCAATTATTTGTATCCTTAAAAACAAAATTATATGTATAATTATAGTGTGTATTTAGTAGTTTGTTTTATTTCATGTTCTGTTTATTTTATTAAATGATATAATGTACAAAAAGAAATTTTTTACAACTTATATTATTATATGATAATAAATGATTTATAACTTGGGTAAGGTTTTACTATAATTAGTCGTAAATATGACATCCTAAGGAGGGTGTTGCAAGACCCACCACTGTGATAGAGATCAGAAGCTTCATAGGCCTAGTGGGGTACTATAGAAGATTCATAAAGGGTTTTTCTTAGCTAGCACTACCCTTGACTAGATTAACTAGGAAAGGTAGCTCTTTTAATTGGACTCAGAATTGTGAGGATAGTTTCCAACAGCTAAAGGTGAGGTTGACTACTACACTAGTGTTGGTAATTCCAGATCCTTTGGAGAACTTTTAAGTGTACTGTGTTGCTTCAAAGATGGGTTTGGGTTGTGTTTTGATGCAACATACGAGAGTTATTGCCTATGCATCAAGGCAGTTAAGAATCATGAGGAGAACTACCCTACTCAAGATTTGGAGTTGGCTGCAATAGTCTTTGCCTTAAAAACTTGGAGACATTACTTGTATGGAGTTCAATTTGAGGTGTTCAGTGATCATAAAAGTCTGAAGTATTTATTTGATGAAAAGGAGCTAAACATGAGACAACAGAGATGGATGGAGTTTTTGAAAGATTACGATTTTAAGTTAAAGTATCATCCGGGTAAAGCTAATGTGGTGGCTGATGCACTGAGTAGGAAATCCCTACATATGTCTTGTATGATGATCCAAGAGAGTGAACTTCTGGAGAGTTTTAGAGACATGAGTCTTTCAGTAACTATGTTGCCACATAGTGTCAGTGTGAGTCGAGTAGACATAGTGAGTGATTTTAAGACTTAGATCTTAGAAGCTCAGAAGGAAGATGATACTCTTAGTAATCTTAGTGAACATATCTTTTTGGGTAATCCTAGATAGTTTGATATGGCGGATAATGGGATGATTAAATTTAGAGGTAGTCTTTGCATTCCTCGTGAATCCGTGATCAAAGAAAGGATCCTTGAAGAAGCTCACTGTAGTCAGTACTCTATACATCCGGGGGCCACAAAGATGTATCAATACTTGAAGAAGTTATTTTTGGTGGTCTGGAATGAAGAGGGACATAGCTGCATTTATGTCAAGGTGCCTAATGTAACACCCCAAAATTTTCAATCTCTTAAACAGTAATTTTGACAGTTAACAGAATTTTACTGTTTAGTAATTTCTGTGCACTGTAAAATTATTTTGTTTATTCCGTCAGCTTATTTGATCGTTTTGAGTGATTTACTCCGTGTCAGGAAAATAAAAATTTTCGGGCCGGGGAAAACGTTACATAATTTAATTTTTACCGTTAGGTAATTATTTTACGTAATCTGATTTGATATTTGTGCGTTTTCTAATTTTTGTGATTTTTGTGGATGATTATGAATTTTTTTTACTGTATGTGGGCCCAGGTGGTCCTATGTGGGCCCAGGTGGCCATACGTGGGCCCAGGTAGGTCCCACAAAGTGAAAAATTTTTCTACGCATAGAAAAATTTGTACTGTTTAGACGGAGACAGGGGATCTTACTAAACCTGAATCCGGAAACAGTTTTAGAAAATTTCTTGTACTGTGTTTTGTACTGTATTTAATTATCGGATGATAAAAATACAATAAAAATATTATTTGTAGGATACAAGACTAAATATTATACTGCGTAGTCAACAAAGAGAGCTTGACTTGATTTATACCCTTGGATGAGAATACTTAGTTTGAATATTAACCATTGATTTAATCAAAGGTTAAGAAACAAACTTAATAAAGAAGCCTTGGATAATAACCATTGATTTAATCAATGGTGTGAGAATAAGCTTGGTTAGGAAGACTTTGATATCAACCATAGATGTAATCAAAGGTGTAGAATTGGTCTTGAAAAGTGACAAAGAACATTTATAACCATTGGATTTAGATTAAATCAAGGGTGAAGATTTAATCTTAAAAAGTAACAAAGACCATTTATGACCATTGGATGAAGAATCAATCAATGGTGGAGATTTGGTCTTCTAAAGTAGCAAAGACTAATTAGGACCCTTGGATTTAAAGTTTGAAGGAGTAATCTTGACCATTAATTTTGGAGACACATCTAAGGGCTAGAATTTAAAGGAGAAAGATCCAATGGCCTAGATTAAGTCTTCTAACCTACCTAAATCTACCTAAATTATAACCATTGAATTAATCAATGGTTAGAAATGCTTCAAATGGTGGCAAATAATGAAGACAACTTTATTGAATGCATTATGAAGAGAAGGTGATGGTTTTGGAGTGTTTAGAAGACAAAGAGACAAGCTTTATGTCATTTTTGCATGTCTTGGTCAAGTTAGACATCATAATGGCTTACTTTTGATTTTTGCACTCCAAGGAGAATGCTTGAAGGGGGGCACGGTTTTGGTGCTGCATGAAGGAGTTTGGAAGACCATAATTGCATGCTTTAGTCATTATTGTCTTCCTTGGTCTTCATTGATTCATTTTCAAGAAGGAAACTTAGAAAATTTTCTCTCCATCTCCTTTCTTCTTCATGTTTTGGCCAAGCACTCCAAGAACACCTTCCATCACTTTTTAATTTCATCCAACTTGATTTTCTAAACCTAAACACCATTCTAAGAACATCTCTAGTTATGAGTTTTTCCAAAATCATTCATCTTGAGCTTCAAATCCAAGCTTCAAGTTTCTATGAAAAATAAAAAAATTCCATCTTTGTGCTTCAAGAGAAACCATTCGGTCATACTACCTAAAACCACCATCCAAGCTCTTTTAATTTCATCCAACTCTAGATCTTGAATCTCCATGATATTCTAAGCAACTTTCATGTTGGAGATTTTCTTTAAATCATTCATCTTCAACCTTGTTCTTCAAGCTAAAGATTGAAGCTTTAATGGTGAAGTTTGGTACTTTTAACTTTTCTTTTGATTTTCAAGGTTCTAACCATGATTTTAATTCATGGTTCTCTTATTCAAGTTTTGAATATTAATGATGTGTGTATTTTGTTTTGTGTTTGAGAAGCCCTTGGTGGTGGAGGACTTGGAAAAAGAAGCAAATCAAGAAGCTTTGGAGGATCTTCAAGAGGTAAGAGGGAGATCCATCTCACCAACCAAGCATGGTGGTGAGAGATGATATTTTATTTGATGGATGTGGAATCCATGTGAGGATTCATATCCATGGTCATGTAATTAATTTGTGGGTGTTTATGAGCTTTGATTAATTTTCTATGCTTGATATGCTTTGCATGATTTTATAGCTTTGATGATATGCTTGATATGCTATACATGCTTTTATGGCTTTGATGGTATGCTTATATTATTTATGATGAAATATATATGTATATGTCATGACTTGATAGTGGAAAGGAAATTGATTTTTAGCTCCAATAGCCAAGGAAGAGCTACGGTTTTGATGCCCTTGATTAGGGTTCATGTTGAAAAATTTCAAGAACAAAAGAATTGATTTTTGAGTACTTAGAACATGGTGGATTTCGAACAAGACACCTCAAAATAGGTGTTCACAAACTAATATTTTCATGAAAGATGAAAATGGATGATTTGAAGAATTTAGAAAATAAACAAAAGGATTTGTTTTTCAAGAGAACAAGAATACGATTTTTGAGGAATTTTCATTGATTTATTTTGTGTAAAAAGATCCTAAGTATTTTTTTTTTAAACATGAGTTTTGAAATGAAACGGACGAACGTTGATTTGAAGGATTTGCAAAGAAAGTGAAAAAGGATTTGCAAAGAAAGTAAAAAAAAAAATGAATTTGAACAAATGATGTTGGTTTTATGACCATAAGTCTTACGGTTTTGAAAAACAAAATTTAATGGTTTTGTTTGTGTAAAACCATATCAATTGAGAAGGAAAAATATTTGATGGTTTCAATAATCAAGTACTACGATTTTCGAAAACTTGTAATGCCCTGGTTTTTATAAAACAAACTAATTTTTTTAAAGTGGAAATGTAATTTGATTTAATACAAAGAATTTGGAAAGGGAATCAGAGTATTTTATCACTTGGGTGAACTTTCATATAAAGATGAAAAGAAAATTAAAAAAAAAGGGTTGCAAATTGTTTTAAGCCTCATTTTGTTTTAAAGAAAATTGATTTTAGAAATTGATTTGGGAAAAATGAAAAAAATATAATAATTTAACGTCTTCTAACATATGAATCATTCTTTGAGATTTTGGAGAGTGATTTTGTGAAATATATTTTGGAAAGGTTTTCTTAAAAGAGAAAATGTGAAAAATGACATTAGAAACAATATTGAGTTTTTGAAAGTCCAAAATAATATTTAGAATATTGAGGTATATTTTACGTAGTTTTCAAAATGACGTTTGGGATATTAAAGAATGTTTTGCGTATTGGAAAAATAATGAAATTATGGTGAAAAACATTTTACGTATCCTAAAAACGTGATTTTTAAGCTAAGCGATTTGAAAAATGTTTAAGTATTCCTACGTGACTTGAAAAATGTTTTAATATTTCTACGTGATTTGGTGTATGTTTAAATATTTTACGTGATTTGAAATACCATTGAAAATCACTACGTGATTGAACAACAATAGAATATTTTTACGTGATTGTGAAAATAACGAAAAATCATTATGTGATTTGAAAAGTATTTTAAATATTTTGAAAATGAAAGAAAATGATTTACGTGACACGTGACGTAAAAAAAGATTTTTAAGTTACGTAATTTTGAAACAGTGAAAAATATTATGGGATTTGATAAACGTATATTTTTACGTGTTTAAGAAAAACATTGAAAAATTAGTACGTGATTTAAAAGTGCAACTGTAAAGAGTTGCAAAGATTTTGAACACGTACTGTAAGTGTTACGGTATTGTGAAAATATAACAAAAATGTTTTAGAATTTTGAAAATGTAATGTAGTGTTACGATATTTGAAAACGTAACAAAAACATTTTTGGAATTGTGAAAACGTAACTTGAAATGTTGCGCAGATTTTGTAAAAACACGACGAAAAGTGTTTTATAACTATGAAAATGTAATAACATGATTTTTCTGTTGAAAATACAGTATGATTACTGTTAAAGCCTGTGATTGGTATTATACCTGTGATTGGTATTTGGTGCATTATACATGCATTGGAATGGTTCGATGAGGACTAGAAATGACTGATTGCCTAGGAGAAACACACCTCTTGAGCGGGTGCGATATGCGTAGTGTAGGTCACTGGTTGACCTTGGGGGCATCGGGGTACGGGTTACCTACAATGGACAGTGAGTCGCTCTACTCGTAACCGTAGGTTAGACCGACGCGACACACCGATGATCTCGACCGAGACACTATTCTTAATCAAGATCTGATAAAGACTGTCGTGTATATGCTAGATGTGCAAAAATCAAAATGAGGATTATAGCACGTGGTCTGAGGCATGTGGTACCGACAGATTCTTTTCGATCATTTCTCCGACCTGAGTTTTAGCTCCATGGAGTAGGAAATCGAGTCTTGTGTACATGCATAAACTGAACATTTATATCTGTGTGATATATATATTAATTGAGGAATATTGGCTATGACAATTGTTTTGAATACTTGGATGATGATGATGAAAATGCTGAAGGCATTATCATAATTGTTGTTTATGATAATTGAATTGATATCTGATTGGATGATGATAGTTGATTAATGTTGATAGCATGATTTTAATATTGTATCCGTGTAATAACCATAATGATGATGGCATGATTGTAATTATGATAACCGTATGATATTGTTGTTTGTGTTATCTCTGTCTTTGCCATGTTGGTACTTGGTGTAGGTGATCTCACCTCTTTGTTATGTTGTTTTTGCTATGTCTGTATTATTAAAATTATACAGTAGAAGGAACGAGTTGTCTTAGACATAGCGGGTGACAAATACCTCTACGTTTGGAGACAACATCAGAGAATGACCTTGCAGACAGTGTTGAAACGGAAAAGATGTTTGAGGACAAGGAACAAACATAGAATAAATGTCTGATGCTTCAAGATGGACATTCTGATGAACATTCTGACATTAGGGACAACAATAAGGAGTGGACATTCATGACTTGTTGGGGAGCAGTGTTGACAAGGAGTAGAGTTCTGATGTATCAAGTTTGATACAGGAGAAGGAACAAGTATGTTAAGTTTTCATCGTTAGTGTTACACCGTGCTATTAAGTAGGAACCGTAATGGGTTTGCTACTGTGGAAAAAGAAAGAACAAAAGAGTCTGTCAATTTATATTTCTCTTTAAATTGTGTGTCAATATTGAATAATGAGTAATTGAAATATGATTACCTAATATTTTCAGTAAATTTACGTGTCAGTAAAGAAAGAAATTTTTAAAACCATATTTTTATAATTCAAACTTGTGTGAACTTCTTTTCAGATTATGAGTCGGGAGTCGGAAAATGTGATGCCCTAGAGAGGGTGTTACACCTAACTTGTCAAAAGGTCAAAATCAAACACCAGAAATCCTCTAGACCTCTTCAATCTTTGGTAATACCTGAATGGAAATGGGATAACATCACAATGGATTTCGGGATGGGTTTGCCCAGGACTCAGTTGGGTTTTGATGTTATATGGGTTATAGTGGATAAATTAACCAAATTTGCCCATTTTATACCCTATAAGGTTCACTACTCCTTGGATAGACTAGCCCAGTTATACTTTCAGGAGATAGTTAAGTTGCACGGTATTCCCCTTTCTATAGTTTCTAATAGAGACCCTAGATTCACATCTAGATTTTCGGGATCCTTGCAAAAAGCTTTTGGGACAAAGCTTAGTTTGAGCACAACATACCATCCACAGACTGACGGTCAATCAGAAAGGACTATTCAAATCCTAGAGGATATGCTAAGAGCATGTGTGTTAGAGCAGAAAGGGAGTTAGGATAAGTTCTTACCTTTAGTGAAGTTTGCCTACAACAACAGTTTTCATGCAAGCATAAGTATGGCACCTTACGAAGCACTTTATGGTAGAAAATGTAAGTCCCCTTTGTGTTGGTATGAGGATAGAGAGGGAACCATACTAGGTCCTGAGTTGGTACAACAGACCACTTATTAGATTAAAATGATCTAGGATAGATTAGTTAGGGCTCATAGTAGGCAGAAAAGCTATGCTGATAAGAGGAGAAGACCTCTAGAGTTCAGTGAGGGGGATCATGTATTCTTGAGAGTCACTCCTACAACTGGGTTTGGTAGAGCATTGAGAACATGGAAGTTGAACCCTCGTTTCATTGGTCCCTACCAAATTCTAAAGAGAATCGGACCCATAGCTTCCCAAATTGCCCTTCTACCCAGCTTGTCTAACTCTTATGATGTCTTCCATGTGTCATAGCTTAGGAAGTACAATCCAGATCCTTCATGTGTCATAAGAAATGAATCTGTGTAGTTAAGGAATGATTTATCTTATGCTTTGTGGCCGATAAGGATTGTGGATAAAGGAGTCAAAGGGTTTAAAGGTAAGCGGATTCCTCTAGTGAAGGTGCTTTGGGATGGTGTTGGTTTCGAGGAGGTGACTTAGGAGTTGGAGTCCCACATGCAGAAAGATTACCCGTAATTGTTTATATGAGGTAACAATTTTGGGGGCAAAATTTTAAATAAGGGGCAGAAATATAACATCCTCTTCAATATGTTAGACTTGTAAATGGTTATAGAGGTAACTTAATACTTGCTTAACATGCCTGTTTAATTTTGTGACAATCTAAGTTAGTTTAAGCATTTTGTTACAAGTAGAAAGGTGAAAAGTAACTCAAAATGACCTAGATATTAGCATAAATGACTTAGCTAATGGAAATAGATGTGGATAATTTATTTCTAAGTCACAAAAGTATATTCTGTGGTGTGGATAAAGTTTGAGAATTTTCGGAGTCAGTTTGGTATTTTTAGGCATACTGGTTGTTTATTTAAAACCGAAATGACTAGTCGCAGATATGAAAAATGATGGTTTTGGTACAACAATATTTTTAATGAATCCTATGATTTATTTTAAAGTTGTTGGAACTTGGAAAACTTGTTTTAGCTAACGTTGAGTGTTTTTAGCAGATCGGGAATCAATAGTAACTAAAGGCCATAAGCCATCCACGGTTACTAGCCCTCTTTCTTGACCCTTATTGTGATATTTCTATCACCATCTCATTCTTCTTTCATGATTGAAAAAATAAACAAGAAGGAAACAAGAGAAAGGAGAAAAATAGGAAAGGAAGAAGAGGAAAGCTAAGGGAAAAGGAAAGCTTAAAGATTTATGATCATTTTCATCACCATCTCCATCACCATAGAAGCTTGAGGAACTCAAGGTAGGGGTTCTTGAACTCAACTTCATTTTTTTCCTCATTTTTCCATGTTGTGCTTATTTGAGGTTTAATATGTCAAATTGAATTCTTGTGGTGTGTTATGTGATTTTCTTGCTTAGATGAGTTATAAATGATGTTTGTGACTTGTTTATGCAAAGAGTTTGGATTAGAAACCAAAACTTTCCATTTTAGACCTAAAATGCTCAAAGTGTAGGATTTGAGGTTTGGATGAGTGATTTGGTGTTTTGATCCATTTTTGGTGAAATCAATTAGTGTTTTATGTTTCCCTCGTGTTTATAAACTTGTTTGGGACTTAAAACCACCAAGAAACAGATTTAGAATGATCAAATTTAGTGTGTGGCACTAATGGAACAGTGCCACACTTCTGCAAAAGTTACTATCTCGGAGTCACACCTAGGCATGGGTGTTTTGGTTTTTCAGTCAGGCGAGACAAAGTGGGTCACACCAAGGCATAAGTACCAGGATTTTTCAGGATTGTATTCTTGAGGTTTTAGCATTCCTTAAGTGTTAGGATCATTCTTATATGCATTCCTAAATATGTTGAGACACAAATGGGAGTAATTCTTGGAGAGAATAACCATATGGCATATATCTAAGAGTGGTGAAACCTTAGGCAAATCTATGAGTTGGAATGCCTTATGTAACATCCCGGGACTGCCTGTATGATTGATGAGTGTCTCCGCAAACTAACACGGGTCTTTTCAGCGTGCTTTGTTCTCACTCACACGCATCCTAGGAAACTTCCTAGGAGGTCACCCATCCCACAATTGCTCCAGGTCAAGCACGCTTAACCATGGAGTTCTTATGTTCTAGGCTCCCGAAAAGAAATTGCAACTTGTTGATATGGCTACGCTTAATCAATTCCTTTAAGTCATTGTCAACTATGTCGTCCCATACCTGCACAATATCTGAATCCCTCTCATCCCGGTGCGTATTCAGTTCATTCATGGGACCCTTCACCTAGAAGCCTTCCAAGAGCCGCTCCTTGTATGTGCTTCTCTTACACCGGTGTCCATTCCTACCCTCGTCGGCCTCAGGACACCACATGCCCACCAACTTCCGCTTGGTTCGTCCCCGAACCACACCGTACTAGGAGAGGTCTCGTCTCTGATACCATCTGTAATATCCCGGGACTGCCTATAGGATTGATGAGTGTCTCCACAAACCAACACGGGTCTTTTTAGCGTACTTTGTCCTCACTCACATGCATCGTAGGAAACTTCCCAAGAGGTCACCCATCCCACAATTGCTCCAAGTCAAGCACGCTTAACCATGGAGTTCTTATGTTCTAGGCTCTCGAAAAGAAGTTACAACTTGTTGATATGGCTACGCTTAATTAATTCCTTTAAGCCATCCTCAACTATGCAGTCCCATACCAGCACAGTATTTGAATCCTTCTCATTCTGGTGCGTATTCAATTCATTCATGGGACCCTTCGCCTATAAGCTTGCTAGGAGTCGCTCCTTGTACGTGCTTCTCTTACACTGGCGTCCACTCCCCGCCCTTGTCGGCCCCGGGACACCACACCTTATAGACCATCTAAAACTTTGATCAACATGAGGTTGACTTGGAAATTACTTGTGAAGTGATGGTGAGAAGTTTTAGGTAAGGAAATACTAGTTACATAGTTCTTGCTACCTTATGGGTTAGGTGATGCTAAGATTGTGATTACTTATGTCTTGAAGCATATCAAATGAGTTTTTGATGATAACAAAGTCAAGATGAAGACCAAGATCAAAAGAAAAGACCAAGACCAAAAGAACAAGACCAAAATCAAAAGAGATATATTAGATATAGGTCTTAGAACATCAATGTGAAATGCTCTCAAGGTATCTCAATTATATTTAAATGGTTTTTCAAAGACCTCTTAAATCAACTTGTTTTTCAAAGTTCATATTTTAAAGAAATGTTTGATTTCAATCTTGGATTATGTTAAATATTTGTAAATCTTGTCTAGTCGAAGTTCCCCAATGTTAAAAATGGCCTGGAGACTTAATTGGGTTTGAAAAATGTGTTCAAAGGGCAAGGTCATCGATTACACATATGTTGTAATCGATTACAAGCTAAACAGAGAGATGGTAATCGATTAAATTGAGCATGTAATCGATTACAAGCATGGCAGAAGCCTTGTAATTGATTACACCAAGTGCGGTAATCGATTACAAGTCTGGCAGAGGCTGTGTAATCAATTACACAAGGCTGGTAATCGATTACATCTTGCCCGAAAAGCTAAGAACACATTCATATAACCATGTAATCGATTACCAAGAGTGTGTAATCGATTACCAGCATTCTAACAGTGTCCAACGACTATTTTCTTGGCATTCAATGTTGCCATAAAAGCAACCAAACAGTTCTATTGATCTGAAAACTTATAAATACACATCTTGGGGCATCATTTGTGGCTAACCAACAATTGAGAAACATCTTTCAGTCACTCTAATCCGTGAATCATCATTAAATCACTGATGCTCTATTTTTGTACATATTTGAGATATTCTTGAAGAGCATCATAGGGCTTCAATTTGTGTAATCTACTCTTATGAGAGTTTCATCTTATAAACACTTTAATTCTTTGAGAAAAGAGTGAGGTATCCCTTATTTGTAAAGAGAGTGAGGTATCTCTCAAAAGTTGTAAAAGGGGGTGAGGTATCCCTCTAGAGAAAAGGGTGAGGTATCTCTTGTTTGTAAAGAGAGTGAGGTATCTCTCAAAGGTTGTAAAAGGGGGTGATGTATCCCTCTAGTGAAAAGAGTGAGGTATCTCGATTTTGAGGCTTAAGTACAAAAGGTGAGGTATCCCAAGGTGTGGTGAGTGCTCTATTGTGTAAAGGTTTTTAAGCACCCGTTCAAGCTTGAAGTTTAGTGAAAAATCTTGAGTGGTTTGCTTGAGGACTAGACGTAGGTCACAAGGGGTGGCTGAACCAGGATAAATCCTTGTGTTTGTTCTTGTCAACTCTATCTCTTTACTTTGTGCTTTAATTATATATGCTTAAGTTAAGTTTGATATCTAGCTTTGCTTGAATACTTTCTACCTTGGGTTGTTTATTTGTGAGTGATTCATTTGATCTCATTTATCTATTTACTTCAATTAAATAATAGCTTCAATGAAAATTGATAATCAAACGTTTTTGCAAAAGATTTATGAAAATATTTCATAAACTCAATTCACCCCCCTCTTGAGTTTAGGGCCACTTGGCAACAAGTGGTATCAAAATTAGACTCTCATATAAAGAGCTTAGCAGCTTCAAGAGAGTGATGGCTTCAAACGATTTTTCTTCTGAAATTTCTTCTCTTTATAGACATCCCTTTTTCAATGGGGACGGGTATCCTTATTAGAAAGAAAGAATGAAAATTTTTATTGAAGTTATTGACTTAAATGTGTGGGATGCTATTGAAAATAGTCCTTTTGTTCCCACACAAGTTATAAATGGTGTAAGAGTTAATACACCAAGAAGTGAATGGACCAATGATGATAAAAAGAAGGTCTAATACAACTTGAGAACTAAAAATATCATTACCATAACTTTGGGGTATGATGAGTTCCTTAGGGTCTCAAATTGTAAATCTGCCTAAGAAATGTGGGATACTTTACAAGTTACCCATAAGGGTACTAGTGAAGTGAAAAGATCAAGGATAAATACTCTCACTCATGAGTATGAGCTTTTTAGAATGAACCAAGGTGAAAGCATTCAAGAAATGCAAAAACAGTTCATACATATTACAAATCATCTTACTTCATTGAGAAAGACTTTTCTTAATGAAGATCTTATTAACAAAGTGTTGAGATGTTTGAGCAGGCATTGACAACCTAAAGTAATGGCTATTGCAGAGTCAAGAAATCTCTTAACCATGACCCTAACCACACGTTTTGGCAAACTTTAAGAACATGAATTGGAATTGAATAGACTCAACCAAAATGAGGAGCTTGACAAGAAAAAGAAGAGAATTGCTCTCAAGACCACCTCCTCTTTGATCAATGATGATGATGAAGATGATGGAGATGGCTTGGAAATTAGTGAAGAGAATCTTGGCCAACTAGTAAAGAAATTTGGAAGATTCTTCAAGAAGAATGAAGCTCAAAGAAAACCTCTCTTTCCCCAAAAGAATGTCTATCACAAATGGGAAGGAACTTCATCCACTCCTAAATGCTATGAATGTGGAGAATTGGGACACATAAAGATGGAGTGCCTAATTTATCAAAGAAAAGTGGAAAAGTATGAGAAGAGGTCCTCAAAGGAGAAGAAAGAAAGAAGAGCCTATATAGCTTGGAATGAAAATGACATGGATTCAACTGATAACTCAGACAATGAGGAAGCCAATCTATGTTTCATGGCTAAAGGAGAAGAGGAAGATGAAGATGACATGGAGGTAACATCCTTAAATTTTGAATCAAATTCTTCCCCTTCCTATGATGAATTGCATAATGAATCTATAAGACTTGCAAAACTTGTTTCATCATCCGAGAAAACAATTTCTTCTTTTGAAAACAAAATCTCTATTTTAAACAAGGAAATTGAGGAACTAAAAATACAAAATGAAACTCTTTGACTCATTGATGCAAATTCCTCATGCATGACATGTTCTTTACTTGATAATGCATCTACATCCTTTTCTTGCTCATCATGCAAAACTTTTGAAAAGGAAATTGAAGACTTGAAAAATACTCTTTCAAAATTTACCTTTGGAAGAGATAATTTGAACATATTGCTTGGGAAACAAAGATATGTGTTTTAAAAGGCTGGTTTAGGGTACAATCCCAAAAATCAACAAAAACTTTACAAGAATTTCTTTGTTCTCTCAAGTACATCAACAAGTCCTTTTATAAAGTGTTTGCATTGTGGCAAGAAAGGCATAGTACATCAACTTGTAATGTGAGGAAGAATATCAATAACAAGATTGGAACTAAAATGGTTTGAATTCCTAAAGGCACCTTGCCTAACTCTAACACACAAGGACCCAAGACAATTGGGGACCAAAGGTCAAAAATTGAAGTGTATTGTAGGTGTGCTTGAAGGCCAAGAATGGACTTTGGAATCTCAAAAGTGGCTACTACAAGCACAAGATCATAAAATACTCCAATTTCTCTTCCTTGTCTCCAAGAAGCTTGGACTTGCAACCTTTTGATAAGTGGAGATGCGTTTTATGCTTTAACTTGCTTTGAAGTTGTACTTTTTCTAGCCTTATATCTTGAAAATATCTCTATATATAATAATATGCTAGATAAGTTCACTTCTTGTTTGAAATAGCATGTTTGATGAAAATATCTTTGAACTTGGCTCTTTGGATTAATCATGCACTTAATTTTTGCTGCATAATGAATCTTTGCTGCATAACACATTGATTTGCTGCATAATGTGCTATTGTGATGCATAACATGCTGCTTTACTGCATAATTATGACATTTTGCTGGATAACTTTGTGTTTAAGCTTCTTCATCATGTCAAAGACCTTCAAAAAGCTCAAAAACTTCACCAATTCATCAAAAGGGTGTAATTCTTGGTAAAATTGATGTTTTTGCATAAATATGGGTTTTGGATCATAATCTGATTAGATTATATGCTTGCATGATGTCTGGAATTGATTTAAGATGTTTTGGAACTAATTTGAAAGGTTTGAAATTGAGCATGTACTGTTTAAAGTGCAAAAACTGAGTTTTAATAATCTGGTAATCGATTACAAGACCTTTGTAATCGATTACAAAGGCTCTACCAAGCGTTCCAAGCCAAGTCAAAAAGCATGTAATCGATTACACAAACTTTGTAATCGATTACAAGGAAAACAGAATGCGTGTAATCGATTACAATAAAAGGGTAATCAATTACAAAGCCTTATTTTTCATAATTTTGCTTAATCTTGATGTTTTGTTCTTTCATGATGCTTTCCTTATGCTTAATCTTTATCTAACCCTATTTGCTGTTGTATATGACTCTGAATTCTATTGGCATAAATGATAAATACTATCTAAGATTTTTTTTCATATGCATTTGCTATTGGTATCACATATTGATGTGCTAAACTGTTTATACTTATTATTGATCTTGCTGGGCTGAAATGATTATACAATGTTGAATGTTTATGTTGTTTTTGATAATGCCAATGGAGGAGAGATTAGTCAAATATGTTGCATGCATACAGGGGAGCTTTGCGCTTTTATATGAAAATCATTTATCCTATCTCATGCATACATTATGAGAGAGAGTTGCGCTTAATCTCTGATAGATAAATAAATGCAAATATTTCACTCTTTTCAATGTTTATTTTGTCATCATCAACAAGGAGGAGAATGTGAATGCTTATGTGTTGAAGCATATCAAATGAGTTTTTGATGATAACAAAATCAAGATCAAAAGAAAACACCAAGACCAAAAGAAGAAGACCAAGATCAAAAGAGGTATATTAGATATAGGTCTTAGATCATCAATGTGAAATGCTCTCAAGGTATCTCAATTATATTCAAATGATTTTTTAAAGATCTCTTAAATTAACTTATTTTTCAAAGTTCATATTTTAAAGAAATGTTGATTTCAATCTTGGATTATGTTAAACATTTGTAAATCTTGTTTAGTCGAAGTTCCTCAATGTTAAAAATGGTCTGGAGACTTAATTGAGCTTGAAAAATGTGTTCAAAGGGCAAGGTCATCGATTACACATGTTGTAATCGATTACAAGCTAAATAGAGAGATGGTAATCAATTACATTGAGCATGTAATCGATTACAAGCATGGCAGAAGCCTTGTAATCGATTACACCAAGTGCGGTAATTGATTACAAGTCTGGCAGAGGCCATGTAATCGATTACACAAGGCTGGTAATCGATTATATCCTGCCCAGAAAGCCAAGAACACGTTCATACAGCCATGTAATCGATTACCAAGAGTGTGTAATCGATTACCAGCATTCTGACAGTGCCCAACGACTATTTTCTTGGCATTTAATGTTGCCATAAAAGCCACCCAACAACTCTATTGATTTGAAAACTTATAAATACACATCTTGGGGCATCATTTGTGGCTAACCAATAATTGAGAAACTTCTTTCAATCACTCTAATTTGTGAATCATCATTAAATCACTTGTGCTCTATTTTTGTACATATTTGAGATATTCTTGAAGAGCATCATAGGGCTTCAATTTATGTAATCTACTCTTGTGAGAGTTTTATCTTATAAACACTTTAATTCTTTGAGAAAAGGGTGAGGTATCCCTTATTTATAAAGAGAGTAAGGTATCTCTCAAAGGTTGTAAAAGGGGGTGAGGTATCTCTCTAGAGAAAAGGGTGAGGTATCCATTGTTTGTAAAGAAAGTGAGGTATCTCTCAAAGGTTGTAAAAGGGGGTGAGGTATCCCTCTAGAGAAAAGGGTGATGTATCCATTGTTTGTAAAAGAGTGAGGTATCTCTTAAATGTTGTAAAAAGGGGTGAGGTATCCTGATTTTGAGGCTCAAGCACAAAAGTGAGGTATCCCAAGGTGTGGTGAGTGCTCTATTGTGTAAAGGTTTTCAAGCACCCATTCAAGCTTGATGTTTATCTCAAGTGGTTTGGTTGAGGACTAGACGTAGGTCACAAGGGGTGGCTGAACCAGGATAAATCCTTGTGTTTGTTCTTGTCAACTCTATCTCTTTACTTTGTGCTTTAATTATACATACTTGAGTTGAGTTTGATATCTAGCTTTGCTTGAATACTTTCTATCTTAGGTTGTTTATTTGTGAGTGATTCATTTGATCTCATTTATCTATTCACTTCAATTAAACAATAGCTTCAACAAAAATTGATAATTAAACATTTTGCGAAAGATTAGTGAAAATATTTCATAAACTCAATTCACCCCCTCTTGAGTTTGAGGCCACTTAGTAACAAAGACCTATGTGAATTAGTATTGGGTAGTCATTTGGTTATGGGAATCTTGTGATATGTCTTAATTGTGAATTGAAAGAGTTCTTGATAGTTGGTTTTCAAACTTGGTACTTGTTAGTTTCCTATGTACTGTAACTTCTCAGTGTGCACAACCATATGGCCAGAGAACAAGGTGTTGATCTAGATTCTCGTAGCAATTACGCTATTGCGGTCAGGGTTACCGGTATAGGGGTGATAATAGTACTCTTACATTGGTGAGGCGAAGGTGTTTACCTATTACTAATTAGGATTTAGGCTTTTAAGCTTATCTTACTTTGTATATACAAGAGACAGAGATTTCTGGGAAATTAAGCAAGTAGCTTGTGTTTTCAAATCTTAAAACCTGCATTAGCATTGCATAATCATTATATTAGTACTTTGTTTGAGCATAATCATATCTCATCACATAAAGTATTGCATGGTTGTCAATTGTATAGGCAATTGTCATTGCTTGATTGATTGATTGGTTGTTTGATAATATATCTTAGGATTATGTGAGCGATCTTTTGATGTAATTGATTTTTGAATATTCATATTGTTTCAAATATTAACGTGTTCAGATCTTTATTTGTTTTAAATGATTAACTGCTAGTCTTGGTATGTGAATACTGAGAAATTGTGATTTCTCACCCCTGTATATTCCATGTAAATCCAGGTGAAGACCCTCCAAAAGAAAAGGGCAAGAAAAAGAAAAAACAAAAGACTTAGTCTAGCAGTTTTACTTCTTGTTGAACTAGTTTGTATATTAGTATCTTTCTGGTTATATGTAAAAGTTTATGTATACAATATGACTTGTTAGTCAGTGATGTATGTATATACGATCCTTTTATCATTCGAGGCTTTCTATATTAACTATAAAGGTTATTATAGATTTTATTTATATGCATTCTTAAAAGTGACAAGTCTAATGCGATTAATCTTGAAATATTCTGCGTATTTTACGAAAATTGTATTAGGGTGTTACATTTAGGCGTTGGGAACTGAGCACCCAAGCTCTTGATCCTGGTTCCACAAAAATTATTTTTTATGAAAAAATGAAGCTTCCAACTTGTAGGGATCCTTAATATATGTTTCCTAAAGTGTATTGAAACACTAATAGGGTTATTTAAATGAAGGAATGCTAGAATAAGTGGGCAATAAAAAAAGGGTTTTAACATATTCTTGCATGTTTTGTTTTTTTTTTTCAAACTTGTTGTTTGCTATTTTCATGTATGAATGGCCTTATGGCTTGAGTAAAAAAAAAAGAGCTCCTAGTGCTAAGGTTCTGGGTACTCATACCCAGAGTAAGGTATTAAAAATGGTAACAGGTAACCTCATTATTGTGGGGCAAAATAGACCATTTATACCAGGTAGTGCAAGGAGGTAAGGAACCAACAGACCTTCGTACCCCTTCCCACCTAAGATATATAAGGAACCAACAGAGCTTCCTGGAACAAAGGTTTTCTTGGATATGTGCAAGTGACATGTGTTTTCCAAAATAAAATCTTTTAAAAAACATTGCATAAACGTATTTTAAAAATTCCATTAGGCATAATCATATATCACCCTGCATTGCATAAAATGGTAATTGTATGGGCAATTGTCTTATTTTATATTGATTAAAGATTGATGTATAGCTTTAAGGTGTGCAATGAAAAAGGATGCTTGTATTTGTTTTCTGCCATAACTGTTATAAATGAATATGTTGAATGAAGTTGACTTGTTATGTATTGATTAAACTGTTGTCTTAATGAAATGAACTATTTGCCTCGGGGAGGGAAATGACTAAGTTTTGGCTTATGCTGCCTTTCCAAATGTTTATCAAAAATTAGTTTTTTTTCCTAAAGTAGTTGCATTTATTATGATGTCATGTTTTAAAACTTACTATCGAAAACTTCAAATTCTCACCCCATTTTTCTTATTTCTATGATAAATCCAACGATTGATCAGAGTAGGAGCAAAGGAGGACACTAAAGACTTAGCATAATTATTTTGTATATATTAGTGATGTACTAAGTTTATTATGTACTTAGTTTATTAACTTCTTAGTTTTGTATATATATGACATGAGGCTCGTTTTGTATCCTTATACATATAGACATATACTATAAATTCGTAGTAAAGAGCAAGTTTTCATTTATGTAAAAATACCTTGTTTACTTTACTTTTTATTAAAGGTTTTATACATTTACGCGTTGTTAGTTATTATACAGGTTTATAATTGTATTTTACATCTAGAATTAACTTGTAACACCCTCCCTAGGATGTCACATTTACAACGAATTAAAATAAACCTTACCCCAAGTTATAAAATATTTATTAACTTATAAAAATATAAGTTGTAAAAATTTTGTTTTTGTACATTATATCATTAAATAAAATAAACAGAACATGAAATAAAACAAACTATTAAATACACATCATAATTATACATATGATTTTGTTTTAAAGATACAAATATTTACAAACTATAGACTATTTAATAAAGTAGAAAAATGTTTGACTCATAACAAACTGTAAACTAGCCCATGTACACATCTAGAAGTTCTGATCCTTTGAAGGATCATCCTCTGGGAGATCATTGGAAGACAGAAACCCCAGATGTCGTGTAGCCCTACGGACAGGAGTTCGAGGTGTCGACACATTACTAAGCTCACTAGGGGCATGGAAATGACCACCCCAATAGCGCCTAATAGACAAGGGCAACTCCAGATGTACATAGATAGTAGTAGAAAATATAGGGACTCCATCATATTCCCTACTAAAGGACACAATCAAATGTCCCACAAAAACAACCGACTCCCTATCAGCTTGTAGACGCCAGGCCTCATAACCTCCATGAAACACTAGTTTCACGAATCCCAGAAAACTCGATAGCGCCATACTGCGTCAGAATCAATCCAAATGATATGGATGATCTAGAGGCTCGCCCTCTTCACACTGATCACTCGAATGTTGTTCCTCCTCGTACTAACAATAAGGAGGTTGCTCCTCTTCGCCTTCCTCACAATCTTTACCGAACATAAATAATAATATAGAAAATATATACAAATAGGTGAGACAATTTGCATCATTACCAGCATGACAGTATAAAAAATGACAGTACATACAGATATAACATTCAATATGTCAAATCATATTATCACATCATACATAATATCTCAAACCAAGTATAAGTATGACATCATAATGCAGACCACATATGCAGATGTACACAGACTCGTTCCTACTCCATGGAGCTAACCATAACTTTCAAAGAGAATGACCTAGTAGATCTCCTTGTAGCTCCGGCTGCCCCAACCAAATATTACACAGTCAAAATGTTGTGTACAACAATCATTGTTCCAGACAGTCTAAGCTAGATCGTGATTAAGAATAGTGCTTTGTCGAGATCGCTAGTGTGTTGTCCGGTACCACTACCAAGAGGAGCTTCCAACAATTCCCATGTGGAATCTTCCGCAGACTAATACCTCCAAGTTCACTCAATGAACAACACTACGCCTATCGCACCCGAATTACGGTGTAATTCATCTCTTAGGTAACTTGCCAATTTCAACCAAATTGACACATTTCTCTATGTATGGTGCATGAACCAAATTCATACATATCACAATACTGTTACTTTTCACAACCACACGCCATCACTTGGCAATACTATATTTCAGCATAATTGGGTCCACCACTGTAACCCGACAGCAAATTGTTGTTATTTTCAATCGCGTAAATATTTTATCGCATTTTCACAACTACGTCACCTTTTTCTAACATTTTCAAATCAGGTAAATATTTTTTGACATTTTAGAAATCGCGTAGTATTTTTAAATTATTTTCTTAAATGCGTAACGTTTTTAAATCATTTTCTTAATGGCGTAGTTTAAAAATCATTATTTTAAATACGCGTAAGATATTTCTAATATTTTTCAACTACGTAAAATATTTCTTTACTGTCTAAATTATATTTTGAAACTTTCTCCATTATGTAATTATTTTTAGCTTTATTTACAACATTTCCTCTTGAAAAATCCTTTAAATAGTATTTTCTACTGTTTCCATTAAAAATTTCCCTTCTTGGATTTCACTAATATTTATAGCTCGAAACTTGCTAACGCGCTTCAAAACCCAAAGGGTGAGTTATACGTTAGTACTTTTCAAGTATTTATTTCATTTCTCATCCTTACTTAATTTCTCTAAATAAGCTTCTAAAATAATTTCACTTTCTTCTAGTCTCCAAAATTCATTACATTGATTTCTCATTTAAATTAATTGCATAAGTCCATGCTTAGGAAATAATTTTAGATTGAAAACATCATGAGTAGGCATGTTGGCCAAAAATCATTCTATGCTTTAAAAACCATATTTAATTATTTTCCATCATCTAATCTCTTATAAAAACTCTTAATCCAATTTATTATTATTAAACCACTTAATCCTTGCTTAGAATAATTTAGGACATCTTGGTCCTCTTTGTGGTGGTGAAGCTGTGAGCTTCATGTGTTCTTTGGATCACTCATATAATTCCTCATCATGTTATTCACATCCTACTACATACAATATCTATCATGCTTCCATAAATACATGTTTAAACATATATCAAGCTATAAACAAACTTGCATCAAAACTAATCACAAATAGGAAAAACTTTAAACAAGCAAGTGAATGAATCCTTATGGATTCTTCACCACAACCACATTCATCTTCTCACCACCATACAAGGTTGATGAGATTAAATCTCCCTCTTACCTCTAAAGAAGACAAAAACTCTTCTAGCTTGATCCTAGTGATTTCGTGTAGCTCCAAAGAAAAACCCTAACAATCTTAAACAATTTATAAAGTCATAAACTATGGTTGAAAAAGAAAAACCATGGATCAATCATGGCTTAGAACTTCAAGAACAAGTTTAGAAACAAGAAACAAGGACTTTTACCTTGTATAGAAGAAACTTCATCCTTGTTTTCCAAGCACAAGATGAATGATTTTGATGAAACTTATAACATGAAAGATGTCTAGAATGGTGTTTAGGTTCAAGAAGTGGTGTTGGATGAAATTTTAGAAGTGTGAAGGTATGAAAATGGTGTGATGGCTGTGAGCTTCACAAAGGAGAAAAGGAGAGAATTTTGATGAACTTGCTTTAGAGAATGGATGAAGATGAAATAAAACTAGCTAAGTGTCATCCTTAGCTCCTCCTAAAGCCCTTTGGCTGTGAAGCTCCCAAAGGAGGTGGCCACTTTGGTTGACCACTCAAGACTCCTAATGGCCTTAGATGAGATTAATGGTTGATCTTCAAAGCTTTGCCTCCAAGCTTGTTTCCTATACGCTTTGAAAATCAAGTCATCAAATTTCTTGAACCTTCTTGGAGTGTCTTGGCCGATTTGCTCAATGGGAGAGCAAACCAAGTTTTGGTTCATTTGGTTTCCTAGTTAGGCTTAGCTAAATCTAGTTAGATTTCTTAGTTACTTGGCTAACCATCTAGTTACCTAGGAATAACTCCTCCATTTCTTGAATATGCTAGAACCTTCTTGTAACTAAGGTTCTAATGGTAGCAAACTAGGTTTGTTCCATTTAGTTACTACTTAGGCACTTTGGATTAACTTAGTTAAGTTTAGGCTAACTTAGTTAGGTCATCTAGTTTCTAACTAACTAGTCCAACCACTAATATAGACCACTTTCTATTTGTCTAGAAAATCAAGCCACTATTGTTGACCAATTTCTATTGGTTCACCAAATGGTAAGTCACAAAGACTTTTCTAGTTCCTATTGTCCACTGGGCAGAAGCTACTACTCTTAAGTCAATAGGTACTGTTCACCAGGTAATAAAATAATATTAAGATATAAAACATTTTTATTTCGTGGATAAATTCTAAAAATTAAAAGATTGATACATGTATTAGTCAGAATTGGGTTTAGTAAGATCCCCCAGCTCCGAATAATCAGATAAAGATTTTTCCTAGCCTAAAAATTATTATTTTCCTGACTCAGAGTAAATCACACACAACAATCAAACACAGTTACGAAATAGTCAAAATAAATTTACAGCACATAGAAAATACAAAATAGTATATTTCAGACATTACTGTAATTTAGCAAATTTTGGGGTGTTACAACTCTCCCCCACTAAAAAAAAATTCGTCCCCGAAATTTATCATACCTTAGAAAAGATGTAGGTATTACTCCTTCACTTTATCCTCCATTTCCTATGTAGCATCTCCTGTCATTTCATTCCAGATTAGCTTTACCAATACAAACATTTTCCCTTAAAGCTGCTTCACTCTCCTGTCCTCAATCTTAATAGTAAGCATCTCATACGTCAAATTATCTTTTAGTTGTACTTCATCGGGCTGAATGACATGCTCTGGATCGGGAATATATTTTCTCAACTGAGACACATGGAATACATTATGGAGATTGGAAAGAAAGGGTGGTAAAGCTATTTGGTAAGCTACTGGACCTATTCGATGAATAATTTGATAAGGTCCAACGAATTTGGGAGTGAGCTTTCTGGATTTGATAACCCCTCCGACGCTAGTCGTAGGTGTTACTTACAAGAACACATGTTCATCTACCTCAAATTCAAGAGGTCTCATTTGCTTATCTGGATAGTTTTTCTGTTGGCTCTGAGTCGTCCTCATTTTCCCTTGAATCATTTTTACCTTTTCCGTAGTTTGTTGTACAAGATCAGGTCCTATGGTCAAAATTTTCCCATCCTGATACCAACACAAAGGTGTTCAGAATCTCGCCCATATAGTGCTTCATAGGGTGCCATCCCTATACTTGAGTGAAAACTATTATTGTAGGTGAATTCTATCTGAGACAAGAATTCATCCCAACTCCCTTGCTATTTTAACACACAAGCTCGCAATAGATAATCCAACGACTGGATAGTCCTCTAAGTCTGACCATCAGTCTGCGGATGATTAGCAGAATTCAGACATAGCTTAGTCCCCCTGGGTTCTTGTAAGCTTCGCCAAAACCTCGACGTAAACCTTGGATCTCTATCAGATATGATACTAGAGGGTACACTGTGAAGTCTAACAATTTCACTAATGTACATCTGGGTCAATCGTTCCAACGAATACTTAATATTGATCTGTAAGAAGTGTGCTGACTTCATAAGCATATCAACTATAACCTATATGGAATTATGACTCTTCCTAGTCCTTGGCAATCCGGTAACAAAATCCATTGCGATAATATCCTATTTCCATTCTAGAGTAGTTAAGGGTTGTAATATACTGATAGGTCTTTGATGCTCAACTTTTGCCTTTTGGCAAACAAGGCAAGACGCCACACGTTCCGTAACATCTCTCTTCATCCTTAGCCACCAAAATATCTGTTTTAAATCTTGATACATCTTAGTCATCTCCAGATGCATACTCAACCTACTAGTATGAGCTTCATCCAAAATTGCTTGCATAAGATTGGGATTATCAGGTATACAAATCCTTCCTTCAAATCTTAAGACCCCAGCAAATCCTTCCTTAACAGTTGCCTTATGACCTTGCTTCAAAAACTCTTTCTCATTCTGCAAAAACAGATCATCTTCCAGCTTTTCTCGGATTTCTTCCAACAAGTCATTCAAAACAGTAACTCTTTTTAAATGAATCCTTCCTGGTGCCAATTCCACTGACAACCACAAATCTCTAAACTGATTGATCGATTCTTCCTCCTTTATAATCATTGTAGAAACACTGATCACCTTCCTACTTAAGGCATCTGCCAAAACATTTGCCTTTCTTGGATGGTATTGAAGTTGGAAACCATAATCGGTTAAAAACTCTAGCCACCGCCTTTGCCTCATGTTCAACTCCTTCTGATCGAACAAGTACTTCAAACTCTAGTGATCACTGAAGATATTAAATGTAGCCCCATACAGAAAATGTCTCCATACTTTTAACGCAAAAACCACTGCAGCTAGTTCCAAGTTGTGCGTTGGGTAGTTCCTTTCGTGTACCTTTAGCTGTCTAGAAGCATAGGCTACCACATTTCTGTTCTGCATCAACACACATCCTAATCCTTGGTATGATGCATCATAATACACTTCGAAAGCCTCATTTGGATCAGGTAAAATCAACACTAGTGCAGTCGTCAATCTTTTCTTTAATTCATGGAAACTTTTTTCGCACTCTTCTGTCCAAACAAAAGCTTGACTCTTCCTTGTGAGTGATGTAAGAGGTCCTATTATCTTGGAGAACCCTTCAATGAACCTTCAGTAATATCCGACTAACCCAACAAAACTTCGAATCTTTGTCATTGTCTTTGGCCTTTCCCATTGCAAAATGGTTTTCACTTTCGATGGGTCCACCATAATAACTTCCTTGGAAATCGCATGACCCAGAAACTGAACTTCTTCTAACCAAAATTCACATTTTGTCAACTTTGCATATAGTTTCTTTTCTTTCAAAATTTGGAGAACTATACTAAGATGTTTAAAATGCTCTTACTGATTTTGAGAATAGATCAAATTGTCATCGATAAAAACAATGATAAATCTGTCTAGGTATGGATGAAAGATCCTATTCATGTAATCCATGAATACAGCAGGAGCATTCGTCACTCCAAACGACATCACTTGATACTCATAATGCTTGTAACGAGTACGGAAAGCTGTCTCAGGTATATCCTCTACCTTGACATGAATTTGATGATAACCTGATCGTAAATCTATCTTAGAGAAAACAACTGCTCCTTTCAATTGATCCATCAGATCATCAATCCTTGGAAGTGGATACTTATTCTTTTTAGGGACCTTGTTCAGTTGGCGATAGTCCACACAAAGAAGAGACATTCCATCCTTCTTGTTAACTAGTAGTACTGGTGTGATGTCCCGGGGCCGACGAGGGCGGGGAGTGGACGTCGGTGTAAGAGAAACACGTACAAGGAGCGGCTTCTGGCAGGCTTCTAGGCGAAGGGTCCCATGAATGAACTGAATACGCACTGGATTGACAGGGATTCAGAGACTGTATAGGTATGGGACTGCATAGTTGAGGATGGCTTAAAGGAATTGATTAGGCGTAGCTATATCAACAAGTTACAACTTCTTTTTGGGAGCCTAGAACATAAGAACTCCATGGTTAAGCGTGCTTGACCTGGAGCATTGTGGGATGGGTGACCTCCTAGGAAGTTTCCTAGGATGCATGTGAGTGAGGACAAAGCACGCTAAAAAGACCCATGTTGGTTTGTGGAGACACTCAACAATCTTGCAGGCAGTCCCTGGATGTTACAGATGGTATCAGAGACGGGACCTCTCCCAATACGGTGTGATTTGGGGACGAACCAAGCGGAAGTTGGTGGGCATGTGATGTCACGGGGCCGACGAGGACGGGGAGTGGACGCCGGTGTAAGAGAAGCACGTACAAGGAGCGGCTCCTGGCAGGCTTCTAGGTGAAGGGTCCCATGAATGAACTGAATACGCACCAGAATGAGAGGGATTCAGAGACTGTGCAGGTATGGAACTGCATAGTTGAGGATGGCTTAAAGGAATTAATTAGGTGTAGCCATATCAACAAGTTGTAACTTCTTTTCGGGAGCCTAGAACATAAGAACTCCATGGTTAAGCGTGCTTGACCTGGAGCAATTGTGGGAAAGGTGACCTCCTGGGAAGTTTCCTAGGATGCATGTGAGTGAGGACAAAGCATGCTGAAAAGACCCGTGTTGGTTTGTGGAGACACTCATCAATCCTGCAAGCAGTCCTGGGATGTTATAACTGGTGCTCCCCACGGTGAAACACTCATCGTACAAACTATTTTTTCAACAGTTCCTCCAATTACTTCTTCAGCTCTACTAATTCCGATGACGACATCCGATACGATGCAATTGAAATAGGACTTGCACCTGGTACAAGATCAATAGAAAACTCTATCTCTTTTTCCGATGGTAAATCAGGTACCTCATCAGGAAAAACCTCGGGAAACTCGTTAATGATAGAAATAGCATTCACGTCTTTCTCACTCTTGACTTCTAAAGAAGACAGCAACATATATCCTTGAGCTCCATCCCTCAACAAAGATTTGACTTTAGCGGCAGTTAAAAATCCAGAACTCTCATCCTTAGGAAAAACTAAGGTTTTATTGGAATAGTCTAATAGGATATGGTTAGAAGATAACCAATCCATTCTTATGATTATATCTATTTCAACGAGAGGTAAACAAATTAAATTAACATAAAAGACTCGATCATGAATGGTAATAGGACAATTCAAGCATACTTTAGATGTAACAACAGGCTTGGCAGTTTGTGTAGAAACAATCAATTGAAAACTCAAAGAAGACATAAGCAATTTCAACCAATCCACATAGTCATACGTAATAAATGAATGAGTTGCACTCGAATCATATAGTACAGTTAAAAGATTACCTGCTACGACACCTTCTCCCTAAATAAGATCCTCGGACTGAGAAGCCTCAGCTCCGCTCATCGTGCATACTCGCCCTCCAGATCGCAGCTGAGTAGCACGAACATTACTCACAGTTGGTTCCCTTTTCAACTGATTGCATTCCCTGGAAACATGTCCAGGTCTTCCACATTTAAAGTAAATGGTTCCCTTGATTGAATAATCTCTGGATACGTGGCCACTCTTACCACACTTAAAACACCTTGGCGTAAACGCTGCGTTTGGACTAGCTTTGTTGTAACACCCTCCTCAGGGTATCACATTTCCGACTCCCAACTCATAATCTGTAAAGAAGTTCATAAAAGGTTTGAGTTATAAAATGTGAGTTTTAAATTTTCTTATTATAGAAACTTAAACTTACTGAAATCCATAAGTATTACTGAAAATATAATTAAACAGATTAATATACAATATTGACACCAATTAATATTTAACAATTTAAAGAGAAATATAAAACTAATAGACTCTCTTTTTAACAGTAGCAAACCCCATGATGGGTCCTACTTAATAGCACGGTAAAATACTAACGGTAAAACTTAATATACTTATTTATTCTTGTATCTATCTTGATGTACCATATATCTATTCCTCATTCACACTGCACACTGTCGAATCCTGAATGGCTACTCCTTAATGTTGTCACCAATCTCAGAATATCTGCCACTCGTTATGTCTAAGACAACTTGTTCCTTCTACTATAATTTTTTTAATAACATAAACACAGCAAAACAAAATAATAAAAAGGTGAGATCACCTACGCCAATACCAACATGGTAGCATAGAGATAACACAAATAGCATATCATGCAGATATATCATACCATAATTCCAATAATGCACTCAACATTAATTAACTATCATCATCCAATCATTTATCAGTTCAAATATCATTCAATATTCACGATGATGTCCTCAACAATATCCAAGTATTCATCAATTCAAATCACACGATAATAACAATAATGCCATCAACATTATTTATCATCCAAGTATTTCAATAGTTCAATTATCATAACCAATACTCAATAATGATGCATATGTTATGCATGTGCACATAGACTCAATATCCTACTCCATGGAAGTTTTCACAATTTCGAGAAGAATGCTCTATTAATTGTCAGCCTTAGCCCAAAGACAATCTTCCAGTTTAGCTCACAGACAATGCCCAGCCTTAGCCCACAGACAATTATCCAGCTTTCGAAAAGAATCGTGTTCTTGTCAGGTATCGTCAATGCGTTGCAACGAACTGCATCGCCAAGTGGCATATGGTCCAGCCTTAGCCCACAGACAGATATCCACTGGTCGACCGCCGTGTCTTGACGCACCCCAAGATCCATCATAGACCTCACTATCAATTCACATTCCCTCTTCAACCACAAGGGTCCTAATAGCATCAGCTATCAATTTTTGTTCAATTCAAAATCATCATATGCCTCAATGCATATCTTTCTAATGCATGTTCAATGCACCAATGCCAATCACAGGCAAAATTCCTCATTTCCAATGCATGTTCAATGCACCAATGCTAATCATAGGCAAAATTCACACTTTCATATTCAGGGTCCACACATTGGCCCATTCTCAGTTTTAATTTCATTATCTCATAAGCAGGGTCCACACACTGGCCCAACAGTAATCATATTGTATATTTAATCGTGAAAATCATATTATCGCGTTTTCATAGTCACAAAACACTTTTGTCGCGTTTTCATAATTTTGTAATATTTTTGTTACGTTTTCACAATTCCGCAACACTTCTGTTATATTTTCAAATTACGTATTGATTTTTCAACATTTTCTCAATCACGTAAAAATATTTACACGTTACTCAAATTGCATAGCGATTTTCTACCATTTTCACAATCACGTAAAAATATTTCATCACTTTTCAATCACGTAGTGATTTTTCAATAATATTCCAATCGCGTAAAATATTTAAACGTTTTTCAAATCGCATAGAAATATTTAAACGTATTTCAAATCACGTAGCTTAAAAATCACATTTTTAAGTTACGTAAATCATTTTTCACCATAATTTCATTACGAAAAATATTTCTCAACCTTCAAAAATTCTATTTCAACCTTTTTCAAAATAATATGACTCCTTACATTATTTTTCACATTTTCTTACTCAAGAAAATCCTTTTCACAATATATTCCACAAATTCACAATTCCATTGAATTAAATCAATGTTTCTAACTTTAAAAATTACTAACGCTTTCCAAAACCCAAAGGATGAGTTATACGTTAGAAAATATCAAATCACCATTATATTCTCTATTTTTCTCAAATTAATTCTTAAATCAATTTCTTCAAAATAAATTGAGGTTCAAACACTCTCAACCTCTCTTTTCCATTCATATACAAAAAATCTCATTTTCTCAAGTGATAAAACACTCTGATTCCCTTTCCAAATTCCTTATACTAAATCAATTATATTTCCATTTGAAAAATCACTTTGTTTCATCAAAATCAAGGCATTACAAACCTTCAAAACCGTGGTACATGGTTATTTAAACCATCAAATATTTTTCCTTCTAAGTCAATATGGTTTTACACAAACAAAACCATTAAAAATCCTTTACAAAAACTGCGAGCACTTGGTCTTTGAAATCAAATCATTTGTTTATTTTTCATTTTCACTTTCTTTGTAAATCCATTTTCACTTTCATTACAAATCCTTAAAATCAACATTGCCCTTTTCATTTAAAACTCATGTTTAGTAAAATGCTTAAAAACTTTTTACACAAAATAAATCAATAAAAATCCTTCTCAAGACCGTGAACACTACTTCTTGAAAACAAACCCTTTGTTTATTTTCTTTGCTTTTCTAATCATCCAATTTTATCATTCATGAAAATTTTAATTTGTGAACACCTATTTTGAGGTGTCTTGGCCGAAATCCTCTTGGTCTTTGGAACCAAAAATCAATTTCCTTTCCATCATCAAATCATGGCATACATATACATATTCAAATATATATCACAAACATGCCATAATCAAAGCAATAAATCTTGCAAATCATACCAAGCATAGGCAAATAATCAAAGCACATAAACACCCACAAATTATTACATGACCATGGATATAAATCCTCACATGGATTCACCATCCATCAAATACACAACCATCTCTTACCACCATACTTGGTTGGTGAGATGAATCTCCCTCTTACCTCTTGAAGAACCTCAAAAGCTCCTTGTTTTGCTTCTTTTTCCAAGTCCTTCACCACCAAGGGCTTCTCAAATACAAAACAAAACACATGCATAATTAATATATAAGACTTGAATAAGAAAACCATGGATATGAATCATGGTTAGAACCTTGAAAATCAAAAGATAAGTGAAGATTAACAAACTTCACCAATAAAGCTTCAATCTTTAGCTTGAAGAACAAGGTTGAAGATGAATGATTTAGAGAAAGTCTCCAACATGAAAGTTGCTTAGAATATCATGTAGATTCAAGATCTATGGTTGGATGAAATTAAAAGAGATTGGATGGTGATTTTGGGTGAATGGCCGAATGGTTCCTCTTGAAGAACAAAGTTGGAGTTTTTGATTTTTGTGAAAGAAAGACTTCTTAGACTTGGTTAAGATAAAGAATGAAGTGAAAACACTTAGTTTTCCTTCCTACCAATTTCGTAGATCTCCATGGAAAAATCCCTAAAAATCATAAACAAATGTTAAAATCAATAACAAGTGTAGAAATAGGTAAACCATGGTTCAAGCATGGCTTAGAAAATTAAAACTTGAAGTTTGGGTGAAGAGATAAGAAATTTAACCTTTATGATAGAAACTTAAAGCTTGGATTTGAAACTCAAGATGAATGATTTTGTGAAAACTCATAACTAGAGATGTTCTTAGAATAAGGTAAGGATTCAAGAAACTAGGTTGGATAAAATTTTTGAGTGATGGAAGGTAGGTTTAGTGATCATGGCCGAACCATGCTTGAAGGAGAAGGAGAGAAATTTTCTAAGAGCTTTAGGTTTTTGGAAATGATCAATAATGATCAAGATGGAGTAATAATGGTCTTGAAACCATTCTATGCTCTTAAGCATGGACCAAAACCGTCCCCCCTCCATGCATTCTCCTAAGAGTGCAAAATGAATCAATAATGATTCATAAAGACCAAGACCTCTAATAATGGTCTTCAAACTTTCCTTTAACTCCTAAAACAAGCACAAAACCGTCCCCCCCTCCATCCATGCATTCAACAAAGTTGTCATCTTTTCTAGCCACCATTTAGAGCCATTTAAGCCATTAATTAGATCAATGGATAGGATTTAGGTAGACTTTTAATTAGAAGACTTAATCTAGGCCATTAGATTTTTCCTCCTTAAAATCCTAGCCATTAGATGCATCTCCAAAAATAAAAGGTCAAGATTACTCTTTCTTACTTTCAATCCAAGGGTCATAATTAGTCATAGCTATTTTAGAAGACCAAATCTCCACCATTGATTAAATCCAAATCCAATGGTTATAAATGATCCATCTCCATCGTTGATTAAATCGATGGTTGATATCAAAGTCTTCAATATTAGACTTGCTTCCTATTGGTCCGTCAAAAGAATTAAACTTGTTTCCTATTGGTCTGTCAAAAGTTGTCATAACCACTATTGTTGACTTACGTAGTATAATTTCTATTTTTATCTGCTATAACCCCACGAAAGAATATATTTACTGTATTTTTGTCGTCCGATAATTAAATACAGTACAAAACATAGAAAAAGAAATTTTCTAAAACTGTTTCCGGATTCAGGTTTAGTAAGATCCTCTGTCTCTATCTAAATAGTACAAATTTTTCTATGCGTAGAAAAATTTTCACATTTTGGAACTCACCCGGGCCCACATAGGACCCCCTAGGGCCCACAAACAGCCCAAAAATAATCAGATAAACACAAATTTATAATCATCCACAAAAATCACAAATATTAGAAAACGTATGAAAATCAAGTCAGATTGTAAAAAAATAATTAACAATCAAGAGAAATAAATACTTACAGATTTTCTCTAGCCGAAAATTATAATTTTCCTGACACGGAGTAAATCACTCAAAACGGTCAATTACGCTGACGAAATACTCAAAATAATTTTACAGTACACAGAAATCACTAAACAGTAGAATTCTGTTAACTGTCAAAATAACTGTCTAATAGATAGGAAATTTGGGGTGTTACATTTGTTGCCATTAGGACTTTCCCCGAAAGATGGACATTGGGGTTGGTTCCCTGGTGGTCTCGAGTATGGTTTGCGTTGAAATCGACTTTTATTATTTCGTCCTCTTTGGAACCTAGTCGGTCCAAAGTTAAGATTTCTTGGATCTCGTGACGGCTCCAATTCCTCACGTCGTCAACACGTATCCATCAGGGCAGGAAATTGATTCATCCTCATGGGCAACACTCCTCTCTTCAAATCCACCCTCAGTCCTTCTTCAGATTTGCTGCATTTCCACTCCTTATCAGGCTGGATTTGGAAATACCATGAGAATTGTGACAAGCTCTCAAATTTCGCTGCATACTCACCAACAGTCATATTTCCTTGTCGTAAGCCGAGAAATTCCATCTCTTTGGCATGTCGTGCACTGGCCGGAAAGTACTTCTCCAGAAATACTTCGCAGAACACTCCTATGTAATTTTGGTTCCCTCAACTTGTAGCAATCGTCGAGTTCCTATCCACCAGTTCTCACCGTCCCCCATTAGCATAAATGTAGCATATGTCACTTTCCTATCATCTACATATCCCATTCATTCCTTCTCTGGATCAAATCGCCTCTAAACTACGGCGGGTTATTACGTCGAAACTCAGATAAGATTAGGGCATCAGCAGTCGCCTCGTGTTGCTGGGTTGCTCGTTGATTCTGCTGCGTAATTACTTCCGCCATACACTGCATAACCTCAGCAGCTGCAGTCATTGGATCAACATTACGCCCTATGTTTCCACGCGTTCCTCTACCACGAGACATTTCTTGCTTCAATCAATCAAACAAGACAAAACAAAGTCAGATGTTACCTTACGGAAACAAATCATAGAGAATCACACAACACAAGCAAAATAGACCTAACCACAAACCCCAAAAGACTCTAACTTAGGCTTTGATACCAACTAATGTAACACCCTCCCTAGGATGTCACGTTTACGACGAATTAAAATAAACCTTACCCCAAGTTATAAAACATTTATTAACTTATAATAATATAAGTTGTAAAAATTTTGTTTTTGTACATTATATCATTAAATAAAATAAACAGAACATGAAATAAAAACAAACTATTAATTACACACCATAATTATACATATGATTTCATTTTAAAGATACAAATATTTACAAACTATAGACTGTTTAATAAAGCAGCAAACTGTTTGACTCATAACAAACTGTAAACTAGCCCAAGTACACATCTAGAAGTTCTGATCCTCCGAAGGATCATCCTTTGGGAGATCATCGGAAGATAGAAATCCCGAATGTCATGTAGCCCTACGGATAGGTGTCTGTGCTGTCGACACACTACTAAGCTCACTAAGGGCAAGGAAACCACCACCCCAATAGCGCTTAATAGACAAGGGCTACTCTAAATGTACATTGATAGTAATAGAAAACATAGGGACTCCATCATATTCCTTACTAAGGGACATAATCAAATGTCCCACATAAACAACTGACTCCCTATCAGCTTGTAGATGCCAGGCCTTAGAACCTCCATGAAACACTAGTTTCACGAATCCCAGAAAAGTTGACAGCGCCATATCGTGTCAGAATCAATCCAAATGATATGGATGATCTGGAGGCTCGCCTTCTTCACACTAATCACTCAAATCCTGTTCCTCCTCGTACTGACAATAAGGAGGTTGCTTCTCTTCGCCTTTCTCACAATCTTTATCGAACATAAATAATAATGCAGAAAATACATACAAAGAGGTGAGACAATTTACATTATTATCAGCGTGGCAGTATAGAAAATGACAGTACATATAGATATAACATTCAATATGTCAAATCATATTATCATAGCATACATAATATCTTAAACCAAGTATTTGTATCACATCATAATGCAGACCACATATGCAGATGTACACAGACTCGTTCCTAATTCCATGGAGCTAACCACAACTTTTAGAGAGAATGACCTAGTGGATTTGCCAGTAGCTCCAGCTGCCCCATCCAAATATTACACAGTCAAAATGTTGCGTACAACAGGCATTGTTCCAGATAGTCTAAGCTAGATCGTGATTAAGAATAGTGCTTTGTCGAGATCGCTAGTGCGTTGCCCAGTACCACGGTGAAGAGGAGCTACCAACTGTCCCCATGTGGAATCTTCCGCACACGAACACATCCAAGTTCACTCAATGAACAACACTACGACTATCGCACCCGAACTACGATGTAATTCATCTCTTAGGCAACTTGCCAATTTCAACCAAATTGATACATTTCTCTATGTATGGTGCATGAACATAATTCATACATATCACAATATTGTTACTTTTCACAACCACATGCCATCACTTGGCAATACCATATCTCAACATAACCGGGTCCACCACTTTAACCCGATAACAAACTACTGTTATTTTCAATCATATAAACATTTTATCGCGTTTTCATAATCACGTCACCTTTTTCTAATGTTTTCAAATTGCGTAAATATTTTTTGATGTTTTTGAAATCACGTATTGTTTTTAAATCATTCTCTTAATTGCGTAATGTTTTTAAATCATTTTATCAATGGCGTAACGTTTTTAAATCATTTTCTCAATCGCGTAGTTTAAAAATCTTTATTTTAAATACTCGTAAGGTATTTCTAATATTTTTCAACTATGTAAAATATTTCTTTACTGTCTAAATTATATTTTGAAACTTTCTCCATTATGTAATTATTTTTAGCTTTATTTACAGCATTTTCTCTTGAAAAATCCTTTAAATAGTATTTTCTACTGTTTCCATTAAAAATTTCCCTTCTTGGATTTAACCAATATTTACAGCTCGAAACTTGCTAATGCGCTTCAAAACCCAAAGGGTGAGCTATACGTTAGTACTTTTCAAGTATTTATTTCATTTCTCATCCTTACTTAATTTCTCTATTTAAGCTTCTAGCATAATTTCACTTTCTTCTAGTCTCCAAAATTCATTTCTTTGAGTTCTCATTTAAATTAATTACATAAGTCATGCTTAGGAAATAATTTTAGATTGAAAACATCATGAGTAGGCATGTTGGCCAAAAATCATTCTAAGCTTTAAAAACCATATTTAATTGTTTTCCATCATCTAATCTTTTATAAACATTCTTAATCCAATTTATTATTATTAAACCACTTAATCCTTGCTTAGAGAATAATTTAGGACATCTTGGTCCTCCTTGTGGTGGTGAAGCTGTGAGCTTCATGTGTTCTTTGGATCACTCATGTAATTCCCCATCATGTTATTCACATCCTACTACATACAATATCTATCATGCTTGCATAAACACATATTTAAACATATATCAAAGCTATAAACATACTTGCATCAAAACTGATCACAAATAGGAAAAACTTTAAACAACTAAGTGAATGAATCCCTATGGATTCTTCACCACAACCACATCCATCTTCTCACCACCATACAAGGTTGATGAGATTAAATCTCCTTCTTACCTCTAAGGAAGACAAAAAAGCTTCTAGCTTGATCCTAGTGATTTCGTGTAGCTCCAAAGAAAAACCCTAACAATCTTAAACAATTTATAAAGTCATAAACTATGGTTGAAAAAGAAAAACCATGGATCAATCATGGCTTAGAACTTCAAGAACAAGTTTAGAAACAAGAAACAAGGACTTTTACCTTGTATAGAAGAAACTTCAACCTTGTTTTCCAAGCACAAGATGAATGATTTTGATCAAACTTTTAACATGAAAGATGTCTAGAATGGTGTTTAGGTTCAAGAAGTGGTGTTAGATAAAATTTTAGAAGAGTGGAGGTATAAAAATGGTGTAATGGTCGTGAGCTTCACAAAGGAGAAAATGAAAGAATTTTGGTGAACTTGCTTTAGAGAATGGATGAAGATGAAATAAAACTAGCTAAGTGTCATCCTTAGCTCCTCCTAAAGCCCTTTGGCCATGGAGCTCCCAAAGGAGGTGACCACTTCGGTTGACCACTCAAGACTCCTAATGGCCTTAGATGAGATCAATGGTTGATCTTCAAAGCTTTGCCTCCAAGCTTGTTTCCTATATTCTTAGAAAATTAAGTCATCAAATTTCTTGAACCTTCTTGGAGTGTCTAGGCCGATTTGCTCAATGGGAGAGCAAACGAAGTTTTAGTTCATTTGGTTTCCTAGTTTGGCATAGGTAAATCTAGTTAGATTTCTTAGTTACTTGGCTAACCATCTAGTTGCCTACGAATGACTCCTCCATTTCTTGAATATGCTAGAACCTTCTTGTAACTAAGGCTCTAATGGGTAGCAAACTAGGTTTGTTCCATTTAGTTACTACTTAGGCACTTTGGATTAACTTAGTTAAGTTTAGGCTAACTTAGTTAGGTTATCTAGTTTCTAACTAACTAGTCCAACCACCAATATAGACCCCTTTTTATTGGTCTAGAAAATCAAGCCACCATCGTTGACCAATTTTTATTGGTTCACCGAATGGTAAGTCACAAAGACTTTTCTAGTTCCTATTATCCACTGGGTAGAAGCTACTACTCTTAAGTCATTAGGTACTGTCCACTAGATAATAAAATAATATTAAGATATAAAATATTTTTATTTCGCAGATAAATTCTAAAAATTAAAAGATTGATACATGTATTAGTCGGAATTGGGTTTAGTAAGATCCCCCAGCTCCGAATAATCAGATAAAGATTTTTCCCAGCTTGAAAATTATTATTTTCTTGACTCGTAGTAAATCACACACAACAATCAAATACAGTTATGAAATAGTCAAAATAAATTTATAGCACACAGAAAACACAAAATAGTATATTTTAGACATTACTGTAATTTAGTAAATTTTGGGGTGCTACAACTCTCCCCCACTAAAAGAAATTTCGTCCCCGAAATTTATCATACCTTAGAAAAGATATAGGTATTGCTCCTTCACTTTATTATCCAATTCCCATGGAGCATCTCCTGTCACTTCGTTCAAGATTACCTTTACCAATACAATCATTTTCCATCGAAGCTGCTTCACTCTCCTGCCCTCAATCTTAACAGGAAGTGTCTCATACATCAAATTATCTTTCAGTTGTAGTTCATCGGGTTGAATGACATGTTCTGGATCAGGAATATATTTTCTCAACTGAGACACATGGAGTACATTATGGAGATTGGAAAGAAAGGGTGGTAAAGTTATTTGGTAAGCTACTGGACCTATATGACGAATAATTTGATAAGGTCCAATGAATTTGGGAGTAAGCTTTCTGGATTTGATAACCCTTCTGACACTAGTCGTAGGTGTTACTCGCAAGAACATATGTTCACCTTCTTTAAATTCAAGAGGTCTCATTCGCTTATCTGGATAGTTTTTTTGTCGGCTCTGAGTCGTCCTCATTGTCTCTTGAATCATTTTCACCTTTTCTGTAGTTTGTTGTATAAGATCAGGTCCTATGGTCACACTTTCTTCATCCTGATACCAACACAAAGGTGTTCGGCATCGTTGCCCATATAGTGCTTCATAGGGTGCCATCTCTATACTTGAGTGAAAACTATTGTTGTAGGTGAATTCTATCTGAGACAAGAATTCATCCTAACTTTCTTGTTATTCTAACACATAAGCTCGCAATAGATCCTCCAACGACTGGATAGTCCTCTCAGTTTGACCACTAGTCTGCGGATGATAAGTAGAATTCAGACTTAGCTTAGTCCCCATGGCTTCTTGTAAGCTTCGCCAAAACTTGGACGTAAACCTTTGATCTCTATCGGATATGATACTAGACGGTACATCGTGAAGTCTAACAATTTCACTAATGTACACCTGGGTCAATCGCTCCAATGAATACTTAATATTGGTCTGCAAGAAGTGTGCTGACTTCGTAAGCCTATCAATTATAACCCATATGGAATTATGACTCTTCCTAGTCCTTGGCAATCCGATAACAAAAACCATTGCGATAATATCCCATTTCCATTTTGGAATAATTAAGGGTTGTAACATGCCAGTAGGTCTTTGATGCTCAACTTTTGCCTTTTGGCAAACAAGGCAAGACACCACACGTTCCGTAACATCTCCCTTCATCCTTGGCCACCAAAACATCCGTTTTAAATCTTGATACATCTTAGTCATCCCCGGATGCATACTCAACCTACTAGTATGAGCTTCATCCCAAATTGCTTGCTTAAGATCGGGATCATCAAGTATACAAATCCTTCCTTCAAATCTTAAGACTCCATCAAATCCTTCCTCAACAGTTGCCTTATAACCTTGCTTCAAAAATTCTTTCTCATTCTACAAAAATGGATCATCTTCCTATTTTTCTCTGATTTCTTCTAACAAGTCATTCAAAACAGTAACTCTATTTAAACGAATCCTTCCTGGTGCCAATTCCACTGACAACCACAAATCTCTAAACTAATTGATTAATTCTTCCTCTTTTATAATCATTGTAGAAACACTGATCACCTTCCTACTTTAGGCATCTGCCACAATGTTCACCTTTCTTGGATGGTATTGAAGTTGGAAATCATAATCCTTTAGAAACTCTAGCCACTGCCTCTGCTTCATGTTCAACTCCTTCTAATTGAATAAGTACTTCAAACTCTTGTAATCACTGAAGATATTGAACATAGCCCCATACAGAAAATGTTTCCATACTTTTAACGCAAAAACCACTTTGGCTAGTTCCAAATCGTGTGTCGGGTAGTTCATTTCGTGTACCTTCAGCTGTCTAGAAGCACAAGCTACCACATTTCTGTTCTGCATCAACACACATCTTAATCCCTGTATATGATGCATCACAATACACTTCGAAAGTTTCATTTGGATCTGGTAAAATCAACACTAGTGTAGTCATCAATCTCTTCTTTAATTCCTAGAAACTTTCTTCGCACTCTTCTGTCCAAACAAAAGCTTGACTCTTCCTTGTGAGTTATGTAAGAGGTCCTACTATCTTGGAGAACCCTTCAATGAACCTTCGGTAATATCCGACTAACACAACAAAACTTCGAATCTCTATCACTGTCTTTGGCCTTTCCCATTGCAAAATGGTTTCCACTTTCGATGGGTCCACCACAATACCTTCCTTGGAAATCACATGACCCAGAAACTGAACTTCTTCCAACCAAAATTCACATTTCGCCAACTTTGCATACAGCTTCTTTTCTTTCAAAATTTGGAGAACTATACTGAGATATTCAGCATGCTCTTCCTAATTTTGAGAATAATTAGAATGTCATCGATAAAAATAATGACAAATCTGTCTAGGTACGGATGAAAGATCCTATTCATGTAATCCATGAATATAGCAGGAGCATTCGTCACTCCGAACGGCATCACTTGATACTCATAATGCCCGTAACGAGTACAGAAAGCTGTCTCAGGTATATCCTCTACCTTGACACGAATTTGATGATAACCTGATCGCAAATTTATCTTAGAGAAAACAACTGCTCCTTTCAATTGATCCATCAGATCCTCAATCCTTGGAAGTGGATGCTTATTCTTTATCGTGACCTTGTTCAGCTGGTGATAGTCCACACAAAGACGAGACGTTCCATCATTCTTTTTAACTAGCAGTACTGGTGCTCCCCACGGTGAAACACTCGATCGTACAAACTATTTTTCCAATAGTTCCTCCTATTGCTTCTTTAGCTCTACTAATTCTGATGGTGACATCCGATACGATGCAATCGAAATAGGACTTGCACCTGGTACAAGATCAATAGAAAACTCTATCTCTTTTTTCGGTGGTAAACTAGGTACCTCATTAGGAAAAACCTCGGGAAACTCATTAACAACAGAAATAACATTCATGTCTTTCTCACTCTTGACTTCTAAAGAAGCCAGCAACATATATCCTTGAGCTCCATCCCTCAACAATGATTCGACTTTAGCGGCAGTTAAAAATCCAGAATTCTCATCCTTAGGAAAAACTAAGGTTTTATTGGAATAGTCTAATAGGATATGGTTAGAAGATAACCAATCCATTCTTAAAATTATATCTATTTCAACGAGAGGTAAACAAATTAAATTAACAGAAAAGACTCGATCATGAACAGTAATTGGACAATTCAAGCATACTTTCGATGTAACAACAAGCTTGACAGTTGGTGTAGAAACAATCAATTGAAAACTCAGAGAAGACGCAGGCAATTTCAACTGATCCACATAGTCATACGCAATAAATGAATCAGTTGCACCAAAATCATATAGTATAATCAAAAGATTACCTGCTACGACACATTCTCCCTGAATAATATCTTCGGACTGAGAAGCCTCAGCTCCGCTCATCGTGTATACTCACCCTCCAAATCGCAGCTGAGTAGCATGAACATTACTCATAGTTGGTTCTTTTTTCGGCTAATTGCATTCCCTGAAAACATGTCCAAGTCTTCCATATTTAAAGCAAATGGTTCCCTTGATTGAATAATCTCTGGATATGTGGCCACTCTTCCTACACTTAAAACACCTTGGCGTAAACGTCGCGTTTGGACCAGCTTTGTTGCCACTAGGACTTCCTCCAAAAGATGGATGTTGGGGTTGGTTCCCCGGTGGTCTCGAGTACGGTTTGTGCTTAAATCGGCTGTTATTATTTCCTCTTCTTTGGAACCTAGTCGGTCCAAAGTTATGATTCCTCGGATCTCGTGATGGCTCTAATTCCTAAAGTCGTCGACACATATCCATTAGGGCAGGAAATTGATTCATCCTCATGGGCAGCACTCCTCTCTTCAATTCCACCCTCAGTCCTTCTCCAAATTTGTGGCATTTCTATTCCTCGTCAGGATGGATTTGGAAATACCTTGAGAACTGTGACAAGCTCTCAAATTTTGTTGCATACTCACCAATAGTCATATTCCTTGTTGTAAGCCAAGAAATTCCATCTCTTTAGCATATGGTGCATTGGCCGGAAAGTACTTCTCTAGAAATACTTCACAGAACACCTCCCATGTAATTTCGATTCCCTCAGCTTGTAGCAATCGTCGAGTTCCTTTCCACTAGTTCTCACCGCCCCCCATTAGCATAAATGTAGCATATGTCACTTTCCTATCATCTGCACATCCCTTTCATTCAAAAATCTTTTCTAGTTCTCGCATCCAAAGACTTGCCTTCTCCGAATCAATTTCGCCCCTAAACTACTGTGGGTTATTGCGTCGAAACTCAGATAAGTTCAGGGCATTAGCAGTCGCCTCGTGTTGCTAGGTTGCTCATTGATTCTGCTGCATAATTATCTTTCAATTGTACTTCATTGGGCTGAATGACATGCGTTGGATCGGGAATATATTTTCTCAACTAAGACACATGGAATACATTATGGAGATTGGAAAAAAAGGGTGGTAAAGCTATTTGGTAAGAGACTGGACATATTCGACGAATAATTTGATAAGGTCCAATGAATTTAGGAGTGAGCTTTCTGAATTTGATAACCATTCCGACACCAGTCGTAGGTGTTACTCGCAAGAACACATATTCACCATCCTCAAATTCAAGAGGTCTCCTTCGCTTATCTACATAGCTTTTCTGTTGGCTCTGAGTCGTCCTTATTTTTCCCTGAATCATTTTTACCTTTTTCATAGTTTGTTGTAAAAGATCAGGTCCTATGGTCATACTTTGCCCATCCTGATACTAACACAAAGATGTTCAGCATCGTCGACCATATAGTGCTTTATAGGGTGCCATCCCTATACTTGAGTGAAAACTATTATTGTAGGTGAATTCTATCAGAGACAAGAATTCATCCTAACTCCTTTGTTATTCTAACACACAAGCTTGCAATAAATCCTCCAACTACTGGATAGTCCTATCAGTCTGACCATCAGTTTGCGGATGATAAGCAGAACTTAGACGTAGCTTAGTTCCCATGGCTTCTTGTAAGCTTCGCCAAAATCTCGACATAAACCTTGGATCTCTATCGGATATGATACTAGCGGGTACACTATGAAGTTGAACAATTTCGCTAATGTACACCTAAGTCTATCGTTCCAACGAATACTTAATATTGATCGGCAAGAAATGCGTTGACTTCGTAAGCCTATCAATTATAACCCATATAGAATCATGACCCTTCCTAGTCCTTGGCAATCCGATAACAAAAACCATTGCCATACTATCCCATTTCTATTCTGGAATACTTAAGGGTTGTAACATACTGGCAGGTCTTTGATGCTCAACTTTTGCCTTTTGGTAAACAAGGCAAGACGCCACACGTTCCATAACATCTCTCTTCATCCTTGGCCACCAAAACATCCGTTTTAAATCTTGATACATCTTAGTCATCCCTGGATGCACACTCAACCTACTAGTATGAGCTTCATCCAAAATTGCTTGCTTAAGATCAGGATCACCAGGTATACAAATCCTTCCTTTAAATCTTAAGTCCCTATCAAATCCTTCCTCAACAGTTGCCTTATGACCTTGCTTCAAAAATTCTTTCTCATTTTGCAAAAACTGATCATCTTCATATTTTTCTCAGATTTCTTCCAACAAGTCATTCAAAACAGTAACTCTATTTAAACGAATCCTTCCTGGTGCCAATTCCACTGACAACCACGAATCTCTAAACTGATTGATTAATTCTTCCTCCTTTATCATCATCGTAGAAACACTGATCACCTTCCAACTTAAGGCATCTGCCACAATGTTCGCCTTTCCTAGATGGTATTGAAGTTAGAAATCATAATCCTTTAAAAACTCTAGCCACCGCCTCTGCCTCATGTTCAACTCCTTCTGATCGAACAAGTACTTCAAACTCTTGTGATCACTTAAGACATTGAACGTAGCCCCATACAGAAAATGTCTCAATACTTTTAACCCAAAAACCATTGCGGCTAGTTCCAAATCGTATGTCGGGCAGTTCCTTTCGTGTACCTTCAACTTTCTAGAAGCATAGGCTACCACATTTCTGTTCTGCATCAGCACACATCCTAATCCCTGGTATGATGCGTCACAATACACTTCGAAAGTCTCATTTGGATCTGGTAAAATTAACACTGGTGCAGTCGTCAATCTCTTCTTTAATTCCTGGAAACTTTCTTCACACTCTTCTATCCAAAGAAAAGCTTGACTCTTCCTTGTGAGTTGTGTAAGAGGTCCTACTATCTTGGAGAACCCTTCAATGAACCTTCGGTAATATCTGACTAACCCAACAAAACTTCAGATCTCTATCACTATCTTTGGCAGTTCCCATTGCAAAATGGTTTCTACTTTTGATGGGTCCATGGCAATACCTTGCTTGGAAATCACGTGACTCAGAAACTAAACTTCTTCCAACCAAAATTCACATTTCGCCAACTTTGTATACAGCTTCCTTTCTTTTAAAATTTGGAGAACTATACTGATATGATCCAAGTTAGATGTATATTATTTTTTACTGATTGTCCTTGAATTGATTTTGTATTTTAAAGAATTAAACGATGAAGGATGAATAGTAATATGAACAGTGTCGTGAACAGTATTATGAATAGTAAAAAATAGAAAAGATAAAAAAAGACAAGGAATGGAAGGAAGAAAACACCACACCCTTGGAGAGTGATAAGTCAAGCGAAGATTTGCCACAAAGGTAAGGAAACCTTTGATAAGAACCAAGATGGTTCTTCCAAGAACCCTAGGAGAACTAAACTTTCAAAACTCACAAAGGAGTGCAATAATATTCTCAAATTCAAAAGTGTCAAATGCAGTAAACACAAACCTATTTATAGGCATTAGGTATGCGCATTTTTAATCCTAACCTTAGCGCAAATGTGGCCCAGGCCCAATTAGAAGACATCACCTATCCCTTTCTCTGCTATGCACAAGTTAAGCCTAAATAATATGCCCTTATTACAAAATTATCCCAAAAAGAAAATAAGACCCAAAATTAAGAAAATTAAAAGGTTCAAATACATAATTAAATAAAATTGACTAAGAAGAAATCATGCCCCCACATTGGGCCCTTCATCAACTTGGATCATTTGGACCATCTTGAGTGCTCTTTCTTCTGGAATGGGCTTGAGTGAGAGAAAATGGTTGACTTCTTTGTCCAAATCCTCCTTAGCCTTCTTAGCTCTTGACCTTGTCATTAGGCTTCCAAGTCCTCGTAGTGTATCTTTGGGCATTGGATCCATTGGGCTGCCACTTGAGCTTCCTTGGTCTTCATCATGCCCTCCCCCTTCGAAAGAATTTGTCCTCGAATTTGATCCTTCACCACCTACATCAAAAGGACTTAAGTTATCCACATTAAATGTTGCACTAACCCCATACTCACCTGGTAGGTCAACTTTGTAGGCATTGTCATTGATTCTTTCTAAGATTTGGAAAGGTCCATCTCCTCTAGGTAAGAGCTTAGATTTCTTTTACAAAGGAAACCTTTCTTTTCGCATGTGCACCCACACCCAATCTCCTGGTTAAAAAATAACTTGCCTCATTCCCTTGTTTGCTTGCCTAGCATATTGCTTCATCTTCCTTTCAATTTGAGTCTTGACTTATTCATGGAGCTTCCTCACATATTCAACTTTTGCTTATCCATCCCTATGAATTAAAGAAGAGACATTAGGTAGAGGCAATAAATCAAGGGGGGTGAGGGGATTAAAACCATATATAATCTCAAAAGGAGAAAAGCTAGTAGTAGCATGCATAACCCTATTATAAGAAAATTCAACAAGAAGTAAGCATTCTTCCCAGGTTTTGATGTTCCTCATGATGATTAATTGCAGTAAGGTTGATAGGGTCCTATTCACCACCTCAGTTTGCCCATCGGTTTGTGGATGACAAGTGGTAGAGAAGAGTAGCTTAGTCCCAAGCTTGTTCCAAAGGGTCCTCCAAAAATGGCTTAGGAACTTTGAGTCCCTATCTGAGACTATGCTTTTGGGCATTCCATGAAGCCTCACCACTTCTTTGAAGAACAAGTCCACCACATAAATGGAGTCTGTTCCTTTTTTTTGAGCGAGGCAAACCCATCCTTTTTGCATTAAATCCTTCATTTGTTTCTGAATTTCCTTAATTTCCTCAGGATTTGTCCTATAAGCGGGCTTATTGGGCAAAGAGGCTCCCAAGATGAAGTCCATTTGATGTTCAATCTCCCTTAAGGACGGTAGTCCGGGAGGGACACTCTTTGGAAAGACCTCTTCAAAGTCCTGTAAAAGAGAATCAACTTTACTAGGTAGAGGGTTAGAGTTACAATTTAAGTACAAATCCTTGTATACGCAAATGTACATCTCTTGCTTTGCAAAGCAAGCCCTCTTAATCTCACTCTCCCTAACAATTAAACATTCATTTTTTTTCTCATTTACAAGTTCTTGGTTCCTATTTTTTGCTTCCCCCTTTGATTTTACTTTTACGTATTTCTTCTCTTGCTCCCTTCTTAGCTTCAAGGCCACTTGGTCTTCACAAACCTGTTTAGGAGTAAGGGGTACAAGGGTTACCTTTAAGGTATTATGAACAAATGAGTACTTGTTAGTGAAACCATTATGAATAGCATGCTTATCAAATTGCCAAGGCCTTTTAAGCAAAATATGGCCGGCCTCCATGGGAACAACATCACACAAAACATCATCATTATACATACTAATTAATAAACTTACCAACACTTGTTGATTCACTATCAACTCACCATTCTCACTTAGCCATTGAAGCTTGTATGGTCGGGGGTGAGGAGTAGTTTTAAGATCAAGTTTTCTTATCAAGCGAGTGCTTGCCACATTGGTGCAACTTCCCCCATCAATGATTAATTAGCACACTTTGCCTTGGATGACACATCTTGTGTGGAAGATATTTTCCCTTTGGTCTTGGTCCCTTGCCACAACTTGGTTACCCAATAGTCTCTTTATCATTACCAAGTCGCCATCATGAGCATAGGTCTCACATTCTTCTCCTTCACTTGAGGGAGGGCAATTTGGACATGAATCACTAGAGAGGTGTCCCTCTCCTATCACTATTGCCCTTTTGTTTGGGCATTGAGAGGCTATGTGTCTACTCCCGAAGCATTTGAAGCACTTGATGTTCCTATTTTTAGAAGAAGAAGAGGAAGAAGCATTAGTGGAAGGAAAAGCATTAGAGTTTTTAGAAGTCATACCTCCCTTGGGTTGTGTAGATGAGTCTTCCTTTAGTTCCTTGTCCTTCCAAGTGGGAGGTTTGAGGTTAGAAGAAGGCTTCTTTCATGCATCCTTTCTTTTGAGTTGTTGTTCCACCTTTATGGCTTAGTGGACTAACTCATCAAGCTTTTTATAGTTGTGTAACTCCACAATGTCTCCTATCTCACAGTTTAAGCCATGAAGGAAACGTGACATGGTAGCCTCCGTATCTTCACTGACATTGCCCCTTATCATTGCCACCTCCATCTCCTTGTAGTACTCATCCATACTCTTGCTTCCTTGGATAAGTCTTTGGAGTTTATTGTGTAATTCCCTATGGTACCATGAAGGGACAAACCTCCTCCTCATTAAACTTTTCATCTCTTCCCAAGTATCTATGGGGTACTCCTTATTCCTTTCCCTCTCTTTTTGTACTTGGTTCCACCAAATTAAGGTATAGTCAGAAAATTCTAGGGTAGCCACCTTCACCTTCCTTTCTTCATTGTAATGGTGATAGGAAAAGATTTGTTCTACCTTGGTTTCCCATTCTAAATAGGCTTCGGAGTCATTCTTTCCTTGGAAAGAAGGTACTTAGGTCTTTACTCCTCTTCTTTCATCACTCCTATGCCTCCCATTCCTCCTTTCATAACTCTTTTCACTCTTCTTATACCTCCTTCTCCTAACATGGTTCCTCATAGTCCTCCTTTCCCAACCCGAATCATAGGTATCTTCATCCTCATGCGAGACTTCATATTGAGAGTCTCTCCTCCTTTCATTATCGAGCCTTGTGTTTATTTTCACCCTAAACTTCTCAAGTTCTTTAGCTAAGGCTTGCATAAGGTTTGCAGTCCTAGGGATTGGGGGTGTACTTCATTCACTCATCTTTGCACAAGTAATAAGAATAATTCAAGATTGAAAGACTCTTACCACTCTTCTCACGTGTATACATTCTTAGATTGATTCCACTCGTGTTTCACACAATTAGGCTTTTGTTTAAAGAAAACGCTCGTGTCTTTTACCACTCAAGTTCTCTTTACAAGTTCTTAAACGAACCCTCTCGCGTTTCAATTACCAAAAGCTCTTACAAAAGTAGCGGTCCTCACAAGAGTAAGCACTCAGAAGTTAAAGAAAGGATGAAACTTTAGAGAAAACTCAAAGGAATTTAAAAGACAAGTAAGAAAAGCTAATTAAAAAAAGAAACGTAAAACTCAAAAGAAATAAGAAGAAAAAGAAATGCGCAAGGTATGTAGAATAGCACCGCTTAATAAAATTCACAAGGCATTCAAATTTAATCTTGCTTAAGTTCAAGGGCAGTCTCTTTTTTTTAATAGACTTTTTTTCTCCTTTTTTTATATTATTTTTCACGCCATTGTTCTCTTTTTGCACTTAAAAAAATAAAAAAATTGGTTCTTGCCATTTTAGTTCCAAATGTTATACCCAATTGTGTATTTAGGAGCTTCCTTTCAAATTAAGGTGTTATAAAACATGTAACAACAATGGATATAGAGTTGATAAGATCAAAGCTGTAAATATTACACAGAAATTAAAGAACAGAAACTAAAGGCAGAAAATAAAAGGATTGGAATTTAAATGGCAAAAAGTAAAGAACGCAAAGTAAAGAATGTTGCCAATTCTTAGGAATGACAGAGATCAATGATGATCAAGATTCTGTACAATTATGACATTCAAGCAATGGTGCTTGATGTTTGGAAAACAATAAGAACAAGTACAAAAAATACAAGAACTCTATCAACTCTAGGATCCGGGCTCTAGATACCACATGATATGATCCAAGTTAGATGCATATTGTTTTTTACGGATCGTCCTTGAGTTGATTTCATGTTTTAAAGAATTAAACGATGAAGGGTGAATAGTAATGTGAACAGTACTATGAATAGTAAAAAATAGAAAAGATAAAAAAAGACAAAGAATGGGAGGAAGAAGACGCCACACTCTTGGAGAGTGATAAGTCAAGCGAAGATTCGCCACAAAGGTAAGGAAACCTTTGATAAGAACCAAGATGGTTCTTCCAAGAACCCCAAGAGAACTAAGCTCTCAAAACTCACAAAGGAGTGCAATAATATTCTCAAATTTAAAAGTGTCAAATACAGTAAACACAAGCTTATTTATAGGCATTAGGTATACGGCTAGGTCAAGCTAAAGGAGGCAGCAGGCTAGCACATTTTTAATCGTAACCCTAGCGCAAATGTGGCCCAGGCCCAATTAGAAGGCAACACCTATCCCTATCTCTGCTATGCGCAAGTTAAGCATAAACAATAAGCCATTTTTACAAAATCATCCCAAAAAGAAAATAAGAACCAAAATTGAGAAAATTAAAAAGTTTAAATACATAATAAAATAAAATTGACTAAGAAGAAATCATGCCCCCACATTGGGCCCTTCATCAACTTGGATCATTTGGACCATCTTGAGTGCTCCTTCTTCTGGAATGGGCTTAAATGTGAGAAAGTGGTTGACTTCTTTGTCCAAATCCTCCTTAGCCTTCTTAGCTCTTGACCATGTCATTTGGCCTCCAAGTTCTCACAGTGCATCTTTGGGCATTGGGCCTGTTGGGCTGCCACTTGAGCTTCCTTGGTCTCCATCATATACTGAGATGTTCAGCATGCTCTTCCTGATTTTGAGATTAGATCAGAATGTCATCGATAAAAACAATGACAAATTTGTCTAGGTATGGATGAAAGATCCCATTCATGCAATCTATAAATATAGCAGGAGCATTCGTCACTCCGAACAACATCACTTGATACTCATAATGCCCGTAACGAGTTCAAAAAGTTGTCTTAGGTATATCCTCTACCTTGACACGAATATGATGATAACCTAATCGTAAATCTATATTAGAGAAAACAGCCGCTCCTTTCAATTGATCTATCAGATCATCAGTCCTTGGAAGTGGATACTTATTCTTTATCTTGACCTTGTTTAGTTAGCGATAGTCCACACAAAGACAAGATGTTCCATCCTTCTTTTTAACTACCAATACTGGTACTCCCCACGGTGAAACACTCGGTTGTACAAACTATTTTTCCAATAGTTCTTCCAATTGCTTCTTTAGCTCTACTAATTTCGATGGCGACATCCGATACGATGCAATCGAAATTGGACCTGCTCCTGGTACAAGATCAATAGAAAACTCTATCTCTTTTTTTTTGTGGTAAACCGGGTGCCTCATCAAGAAAAACCTTAGAAAACTTGTTAACGATAGAAATTGCATTCACGTATTTCTCACTCTTGACTTCTAAAGAAGACAACAACAGGTATCCTTGAGCTCCATCCCTCAACAATGATTCAACTTTAGCGGCAGTTAAAAATCCAAAATTCTCATCCTTAGAAAAAACTAAGGTTTTATTGGAACTGTCTAATATGATATGGTTAGAAGATAACCAATCCATTCTTAAGATTATATCTATTTCAACGAGAGGTAAACAAATTAAATTAATAGAAAGGACTCGATCATGAATGGTAATAGGACAATTCAAGCATACTTTAGATGTAACAATAGGCTTGGTAGTTGGTGTAGAAACAATCAATTGAAAACTTAGAGAAGACACAGGCAATTTCCACTGATCCACACAGTCATACGCAATTGAAAACTCTGGATATGTGGCCACTCTTCCCACAATTAAAACACCTTGGTGTAAACACCGCGTTTGGACCAGCTTTATTGCCACTAGGACTTCCCCTAAAAGATGAACGTTGGGGTTGGTTCCCCGGTGGTCTCGAGTACAGTTTGTGCTGAAACTGGCTGTTATTATTATTTCCTCCTCTTTGGAACTTAGTTAGTCCAAAGTTAGGATTCCTCGGATCTCGTAACGGCTCCAATTCCTGAAGTCATTGACACGTATCCATCAGGGTAGGAAATTGATTCATCCTCATGGGTAGCACTCCTCTCTTCAATTCCACCCTCAGTCCTTCTTCAGATTTGCCGCATTTCCACTCCTCGTCAGGCTGGATTTGGAAATACCTTGAGAACTATGACAAGCTCTCACATTTCGCTGCATATTCACCATTAGTCATATTTTCTTGTCGTAAGCTGAGAAATTCCATCTCTTTGGCATGTTGTGCACTGGCCGGAAAGTACTTCTCCAGAAATACTTCACAGAACGCCTCCCATGTAATTTCGGTTCCCTCAGCTTGTAGCAATTGTCGAGTTCCTGTCCACCAGTTCTCACCATCTCCCATTAACATAAATGTAGCATATGTCACTTTCCTATCATCTGCTCATCCCATTCCTTCAAAAATCTTTTCTAGTTCTTAGATCCAAAGACTCGCCTTCTCCGGATCAAATTTGCCCCTAAATTGCGCATGTTATTACGTTGAAACTAAGATAAGTTCAGGGCATCAGCAGTTACCTTGTGTTGCTGGGTTGCTCATTGATTCTGCTACGTAATTACTTTCGCCATACGCTGCATAGCTTCAGCAACTGCAATCATTGGATCAGCATTACGCCCCATGTTTGCACGCGTTCCTCTAAGACGAGACATTTCTTTCTTCAATCAATCAAACAAGGCAAAACAAAGTCAGATGTTACCTTACGGAAACAAATCACAGAGAATCACACAACACAAGCAAAATATACTAAACCATAAATCCCAAAACACTCTAACTTGGGCTCTGATACTAAATAATATAACACCTTCCCTAGGATGCCACATTTATGACGAATTAAAATAAACCTTACCCCAAGTTATAAAACATTTATTAACTTATAATAATATAAGTTGTAAAAATTTTGTTTTAGTACATTATATCATTAAATAAAAAAAAAAAGAACATGAAATAAAAACAAACTATTAAATACACACCATAATTGTACATATGATTTTGTTTTAAAGATACAAATACTTACAAACTATAGACTGTTTAATAAAGTAGTAAACTGTTTGACTCATAACAAACTATAAACTAGCCCAAGTACACATCTAGAAGTTTTGATCCTCCGTAGGATCATCCTCTAGGAGATCATTGGAAGACAGAAACCCCAGATGTCATGTAGCCCTATGAACAGGTGTCTGTGCTGTCGACACACTACTAAGCTCACTAGGGGCATGGAAACGACCACCCCAATAGCGCTTAATAGACAAGGGCAACTCCAGATGTACATAGATAGTAGTAGAAAACATAGGGACTCCATTATATTCCCTACTAAGGGACACAGTCAAACGTCCCACATAAACAACCGACTCCCTGTCAGCTTGTAGACGCCCAGCCTCAGAACCTCCATGAAACACTAGTTTCACGAATCCCAGAAAACTCGACAGTGCTATACCACTTCAGAATCAATCCAAATGATATAGATGATCTAGAGGCTCGCCCTCTTCACACTAATCAGTCGAATGTTGTTCCTCCTCGTACTGACAATAAAGAGGTTGCTCCTCTTCGCCTTCCTCACAATCTTTACCGAACATAAATAATAATACAGAAAATACATACAAAAAGGTGAGGCAATCTACATCATTACTAGCATGGCAGTATAGAAAATGACAGTACATACAGATATAACATTCAATATGTCAAATCATATTATCACAACATACATAATATCTCAAACCAAGTATAAGTATCACATCATAATGCAGACTACATATACAGATGTACACAAACTCGTTCCTACTCCATGGAGCTAACCACAACTTTCAGAAAGAATGACCTAGTAGATCTGCCTGTAGCTCCGACTGCCCCAGCCAAATATTACACTGTCAAAACATCGTGTACAATAGGCATTGTTCCAGATAGTCTAAGCTAGATCGTGATTAAGAATAGTGCTTTGTGTAACACCCCTAGATTTAATAACTACGACATAATCGTTATTACACCACAGTCACTAAATCCAAGCATGTCACAGTCTCAACAATAACCTTTTCAGAATAAATATTTCATTTATACATAGATGGAAAATATAAGCCCTGAATGAATGCATATTTAGTACCCAACCATTTTAAACACAACCACTTTAAGAACAACATACTCCATATATAATATTTTCGTCTTTAACACAAAGCACTGATAACACGAAATATAGTACTTACATATTCAAATAAAAGGTAACGGGTACAAAAGTACAAAAGTACAAAAGGGAAAAGTAGTAACCCTGGGATAGGTACTACTAATAGACAAAGCCGCAACCCCATATATATACGACACTCAAAGTCCCAATCGACACGTCAGGCATCAATGCCCCCATGAGGTTACACCCGTACGTAACCGAAGAAATCTCATCCCAACGCCATATTGAAAATAGTGAATCAGCCTAATCCAGTCAATAAGGGTGTGGTCCCTCGTCTTCTTCCTTACGATCTTTTAACAAATATATAAATAACAGAAATACAAGGATACAGGAAAGAGGTGAGACATCCTACTTACATTACCAATTATGGCAGTAAAGAAACAGAACAACGCAAAGCGCCCACATATCAGAACAATAACATTTAAGCAGCAGTAATCACATACGATAAGAGAAAACAACAATAGAATCTCAGATAATGAACAATTAAAACATTTCAGATAATCATGACATCAATAACACAATAGTATAATCATCATATAAATGAGTGCCAAATGATATGCCGACCCACAATGCCGACTCACAATGCATGTGCACTTGGTACCAAGATTTTCTATTCCATTTCAAAGATGAACATTCCAAAAGATCTGTCCCCCTCAATGACAGTCTACGAGACCACAAAGTGAATAGTGCTTGTCGGTTCCTCGCCAGTGCGTTGCAATCAGCTTTCCGGCCAGGGGTATACAATGTGACAAAATAGGTCACTAGAGGGATCACCGCACTATGACGCACCCAGATATCCTTTCACTAGATCGCACTATAATCAATTCTCGTTCATTTACCACAAAAAGAATAGTGATTTATCGAGCTCCTAATGCGTGCAATTAGCTTTCACCGTGCCTTATGCCCCCCACAGATCCATCATAGATCACACTATTCAATTCTCATTCATAGGCTCATACGGCCTTTTAACAGTCATCGACTGAGCAATTTGTTCAATGCATACTGATTCAATGCATAATCATAGGCTCATCCAGCCTTTTAACAGTCATCAACTGAGCAAATTGTTCAATGCGAATATACATAACTCAAGCCATCATTGTACTGTCCCCAATGATATTAAACAATCGTCCATACAATTGTCTAATACCATTAGTATCAATGATATTACATAACCACCCATACAATTACATAATAACACTGATCCACCCGGTTTCAGTACATCGGCACAATAACCAACAATGTATAATGCTCAATACATGTTGAGTCCATGCATAACCATGTATATCCAACAATAATGATATATTTTCTATAACACGCTACAATTTGGCCAATTTAAACATCAACAGAATTTTAGTCCAAACACAGACCCACAATAGTATAGTATTAATTTTCTCAAGAGTGATAACACACATTTATAGGTCTATTTCAGGGTTTTACTTTAACTTAACAATTCTTATGAAACCTTCACAAAGTTTTGCTTTGATTAACATCTCCTATGAAGTCATTATAAAGTTTCACTTTAATTAACATCTCTTATGAATTCATTCTCTAAAGGGATTCTCTTGTAGTCCTCATTCGATCTTCATTCCTTTAGGTTGATCAAGTTCCTTAATCTAATCAATTATGCTCACTTAGAAATTTCTCTAAGGTTTTGCAAGTCTCACAACTCTCTTGTTCTTCCCTTATGTTCAAAATCATTCTAATCTATAAGATAAAGTCTTATTCTTTATTCTTTTTCTTTTATGAACTCTTAACGAGTCTAGAACTTTCTAATCATCTAAGTCTCCATTTTAACACCACATTTTGTGACATTTTGCCGTAGGAATCCGTGAGCCTTATTATAACAAAGTCTAACCCTTTTTCCTTCACCACAATGTTGATCACTTATCATTTAATCACTTAAGACCCAAGGTTGCACAAAGATCACAACTTAACCCAATAAATCTCCTAGAGGCCGTGAGCCTCCTAATGGTATGAATCTAACCAATCTTTCCACCATATTGTTAGTTACTTTCATTAAATTACTTAAGTTCTAAAGTTGCTACAAATTTAAGTCTTGAACCCTAACAATTATTCAAGAGGCCGTGGGCCTCCCAATGGGTAGGAACCCAAAGTTTTCCATTTTATTCATTTGCCTTTTAACTCTTCATCACCTAAGTTCCAATCTTTACAAAACCACACCTTGAACACCCAAAAATTTGGCCTCTTGGCCGTGAATCCAAAAGGGCAAAGAACCCTAAAATCTCTTCACATAACAATCCAAGCAATCCAATATATTTTTACATAGTCATCAAAACATATAATAACAATCAATAAATCATACAAGCCAAAAATAGCACAAAATCATGAAGAATATCACAACCAAGAGAGCAATCCCACATGGATTCCTCATCAACAACATAAAGAAAACATTTCCTTACTACCAAGATAGGTTAAAGAGGATTATCTCCCTCTTACCTATGGAAGACAACACAAGAGAGCAAGCCTTTTGGTCCCTTGTAGAGATTTTTGTACTACACCTTCAAGTAAACCCTAAGGACATCAAAACTTACCAAAATCATCATCAAAGCTGAAAATGAGGAGAAAAGGTGGAAAAACTATGAACTTTACCTTAAAGTCTCCAACTTTGAAGCTTGATGGAGCAAAAACGAAAATGGTGGATTTTGGTGGTGGTCACAAAAGAGAAAGTGTTCTAGGTGATGAGAAATGGTAGGAAATGAGGTTGTTTGAGTAAGAGAAGTGGATGCCCAAAAATGGGTCTTCTTGGCCGTGAAAAGGAAGAGAATGGAGAGAAAAGGTGAGCTTTTTAGAGAGTGATTCCAACAAGGAAGGAAGATCTTCAATGAAAGTGTAGATTCAAGCAAGATAGAAGCTTGAAATCAAGCATTGATGGAGGGGAAATGGAGGGTGTAGCCGTGGAAGAGAGGAGGAAGAAGGAAGAAGAAAGTGTGAGAGAAAAAGTGAGAGGAGAGAAATAGTAGAGAGAGAAAGTGATAGTAAAGTGAAATGAAATGAAATGTGTAATTAGGTGTATTTTGTGTAAGTGTATGAATTATAATGTGTCGCCACAAAGAGCCCTCAAAAATATGTGGTGAAGAGGAGGAGAGAAGAAATGAGGCTTCTTGAAGAAGCCAATAGGAAAGTGCAAGGAAGCTTCCTCCTAGCTTCTCCAACAAGCCAAAAGGAAGGTACTAGGAAGCTTCCTCCCTTTGAAAAGTCAAAGTGATGTCATGGTGATGATGTCACCATAGTAATGTCATTAAAGTGTTCTCTAAAATATGACTAACAGTATATCGGATTTATTATCAGTGGACAGAAATCACAGTTAACAAAAACTGATATTTATTGTCCAACGGATAATAAAATTATTCTATGATTTTTATTTATCAGATAAAAATCTCGAAAAATATAAAATCTCGTAAATCGTGTCTGGCCTCGGGTTTAGTAAGATTCCCCGTCGACGTTTTCACAGTTCAAGATTCTTGAGAAAAATATCTCATTTTTCCAGCTCCGCTCAATGCGCATGCAAAATGAGAAATAATATTAAAATATTTCGCGTTCACAGAAAATTATAGAAAAATTCACAAAAATCACAAATATTATAAAACAACTATTTATCATAAAATAATTAATTTTTGGGGTGTTACACTTTGTCGAAATCGCTAGTGTGTTGCCCGGTACCACGCCCAAAGGAGCTACCAATTGTCCCCATATAGAATCTTTCGCACACTAATGCCTCCAAGTTCACTCAATGACCAATACTATGCCTATCGCACCCGAACTGCGGTGTAATTCATCTCTTAGGAAACTTGCCAATTTCAACCAAATTGACACTTTTCTCTATGCATGGTGCAAGAACCAAATTCATACATATCACAATATTGTTACTTTTCACAACCACACGCCATCACTTGGCAGTACCATATCTCAGCATAACCGGGTCCACCACTTTAATCCGACAGCAAACTACTATTACTTTCAATCGCGTAAACATTTTATCACTTTTTTACAATTGCGTCACATTTTCTAACGTTTTCAAATCGCATAAATATTTTTTGACTTTTTTGAAATCACGTAGTGTTTTTAAATCATTTTCATAATCGCGTAATGCTTTTAAATCATTTTCTCAACCACGTAATATTTAAATCATTTTCTCAATCGTGTAATATTTTTAAATCATTTTGTCAATCACGTAATTTAAAAATCATTATTTTAAATACGCGTAAGGTATTTCTAATATTTTTCAACTACGTAAAATACTTCTTTGCTGTCTAAATTATATTTTGAGACTTTCTCCATTATGTAATTATTTTTAGCTTTATTTACAACATTTCCTCTTAAAAAATCCTTTAAATAGTATTTTCTACTGCTTTTATTAAAAATTTCCCTTCTTCGATTTAACCAATATTTACAACTCGAAACTTGCTAATGCGCTTCAAAACCCAAAGGGTGAGTTATACGTTAGTACTTTTCAAGTATTTATTTCATTTCTCATCCTTACTTAATTTCTCTAATTAAGCTGCTAAAATAATTTCACTTTCTTCTAGTCTCCAAAATTCATTACTTTGAGTTCTCTTTTAAATTAATTTCATAAGTCCATGCTTAGGAAATAATTTTAGATTGAAAACATCATGAGTAGGTATGTTGGCCAAAAATCATTCTATGCTTTAAAAACCATATTTAATTGTTTTCCATCATCTAATCTCTTATAAAATCTCTTAATCCATTTTATTATTATTAAACCACTTAATCCTTGCTTAGAGAATAATTTAGGACATCTTGGTCCTCCTTGTGGCGGTGAAGCCGTTTGCTTCATATGTTATTTGCATCACTCATGTTATTCACATCCTACTACATACAATATCTATCATGCTTGTATAAACACATATTTAAACATATATCAAAGCTATAAACATACTTGCATCAAAACTAATCACAAATAGGAAAAACTTTAAACAACCAAGTGAATGAATCCTTATGGATTCTTCACCACAATCACATCCATCTTCTCATAACCATACAAGGTTGATGATATTAAATCTCCCTATTACCTCTAAGGAAGACAAAAACTCTTCTAGCTTGATCCTAGTGATTTCGTTTAGCTCTAAAGAAAAACCCTAACAAACTTAAACAATTTGTAAAGTCATAAACTATGGTTGAAAAAGAAAAACCATGGATCAATCATGGCTTAGAACTTCAAGAACAAGTTTAGAAACAAGAAATAAGGACTTTTACCTTGTATAGAAGAAACTTCAACCTTGTTTTCCAAGCACAAGATGAATGATTTTCATGAAACTGATAACATGAAAGATGTCTAGGATGGTGTTTAGGTTCAAGAAGTGGTGTTGGATGAAATTTTAGAATAGTGGAGGTATGAAAATGGTGTGATGGCCGTGAGTTTCACAAATGAGAAAGGATAGAATTTTTGGTGAACTTGCTTTAGAGAATGGATGAAGATGAAATAAAACCAGCTAAGTGTCATCCTTAGCTCCTCCTAAAGCCCTTTGACCGTGGAGCTCCCAAAGGAGGTGCCACTTTGGTTGACCACTCAAGACTCCTAATGGCCTTAGATGAGATCAATGGTTGATCTTCAAAGCTTTGCCTCCAAGCTTGTTTCCTATACGCTTAGAAAATCAAGTCATCAAATTTTTTGAACCTTCTTGGAGTGTCTTGGACGAATTGCTCAATAGGAGAGCAAACCAAGTTTTGGTTCATTTGGTTTCCTAGTTTGGCATAGGTAAATCTAGTTAGATTTCTGAGTTACTTGGCAAACCATCTAGTTACCTAGGAATGACTCCTCCATTTCTTGAATATGCTAGAACCTTCTTATAACAAAGGCTCTAATGGGTAGCAAACTAGGTTTGTTCCATTTAGTTACTACTTAGACACTTTGGATTAACTTAGTTAAGTTTAGACTAAAGCAGTTAGGTTATCTAGTTTCTAACTAACTAGTCCATCCACCAATATAGACTACTTTCTATTGGTCTAGAAAATCAAGCCACCATCGTTGACCAATTTCTATTGGTTCACCCAATGGTAAGTCGCAAAGACTTTTTCAGTTCCTATTGTCCACTGGGCAGAAGCTACTGCTTTTAAGTCAGTAGGTAGTGTCTATCGGATAATAAAATAATATTAAGATATAAAATATTTTTATTTCAGAGATAAATTCTAAAAATTATAAGATTGATACATGTATCACTCGGAATTGGGTTTAGTAATATCTCTCAGCTCCGAATAATCAGATAAAGATTTTCCCTGGCTCGAAAATTATTATTTTCTTGACTAGTAGTAAATCACACATAACAATCAAATACAATCATGAAATAGTCAAAATAAATTTACAGCACACAAAAAAAATAAAATAGTACATTTCAAACATTACTGTAATTTAACAAATTTTGGGGTGTTACATAACTAGCCTAATGCTATACACTAGAGTATATGAACAATATACACAGTTATAGTCTTAGGGTGTTACATATTAGTATCTGAGCAGTTCATCTTGTCAAGTTGGGGTATGAACTAACTATGCTTTAGGACATATTTAAATGTTTTTGTTTAAGTTGTGCATTCTTTTGTCTCTTATGTGAGATATTTAAAAAGTATTGCATAACTTGCCTTAGGATTGGTTCTTAATAGTTACTGACACACTATTACATGATATTGACATTGATCAACTCAATATGTATTACTTTGTGTGAACAGGGAATTATGGCACCACCTAGGCGTACATGGGAGAGTAGGGAGACTACTAGTAGCGTACATGGGAGAGTAGGGAGACTACTAGTAGCGTACATGGGAGAGTAGGGAGACTACTAGTAGAGGTAATAATGATATGTCTAAAATGGTCTGAATGATGGTAGAGGCGATGAGCGAACAAAGCACTGCCACAAGAGAACAGACAGAAGCTACTATTAGGATGATTGAGAGAATGACGCAAAATCAAAATCCACCAGCTAAAGAAGTAGCAGTAGTAAGAAATCAGCAATTCCATGATTTATCAAAATTTAGAAAGTTGAACGCCCCCATCATTCCGAGGGGAGCCTGATCCAACAAAAGCCAAAGAGTGGCTTCGTGAGATAGAAAAGATATTCAAGGTGATGGGTTGCTCAGATGAACAAAAAGCGTCTTTCACTTCTTTTATGTTAAAAGGGGAAGCAAAAAATTGGTGGAGAAGCTTAAGGAGACTATTGGAAGCTGCAGACACTCAAGTGACGTGGGAAGTATTTAGATCGACTTTTCTAGATAAATATTTCCAAAGAAATGTGCAAGATGACAAAGAGATGGAATTCCTTGAGCTAAAGCAAGGGAATATGTCTATAGCGCAGTGCAAAGCGAAGTTTAAGGAACTTTCCAAGTTTTCCTCTTACTTTCGGTTGAACCCCGATGAAAATTGGAAATGCCTCAAGTTTGAGGGACAAGATTAAAAGATTTGTTAGGCCCCTGGAAATTAGGGACTTTCCCACCCTAATCAAGAAATATATGATTGTGGAATCGAGTGAGTCCAAGCTTTAAACAGAGCAGCAGACGATGGATTTTCAAAAGAGGAAGCAGGGAGATGATAGATTTCAGGGAAGTGCATCTCAGCCTAAGTATCAGTAGGAAAAAGGTAAACAAGTACAAATGGGACAAGCAGACTTTAGGGATCTCAAATGCCCTAAATGTGGGAAAAATCATGGAGGAAGACCTTGTATGGTTAGTCAGACCAGATGCTACATTTGCGATCAAGAGGGACACTTTTCTAGAAGTTGTCCACAAAGGTAGAAAGCGACATCAAACCAAAGGCCTCAAGCAAGAGGAAGAGTCTTCACTTTAAGTGTTAAGGAGGAGGTTAAATCTCCCGACCTCATTCAAGGTACATGTATAGGTAAGGACAATCTTTTAATTATATTATTTGATCCAGGAGCTTTTCATTCTTTTATTTCATATGAATGTGTAAAAAGGTTGGAATTACCCATGTCTGAACTTCCCAATATTATGTCAGTATCCACCCCAACAAGAAAACTTGCAATCACTTCTTCCATTTGTTTGGAATGTTGTGTTAAAATAGAAAATAGGATCTTCTTTGTGGATCTTATTTGTCTACTCCTTGTGGGTATTGATATCATTTTGGGAATGGACTAGTTGTCGTTAAAATTTTGATCGGCGAAGTCGTACTCGCCTCAAAATAGACTAGGATTTACAATAGAATATAGCATAGTGCATAACCTAGGTCATCTCCCAAGGACCAATTCGAATTTCTCAAGCATGTTAGAAGTTATCAAAAAGTAAGGGGGTTTTGTTGATTAACAGTAGCAGAAAACAAAGTCAAATCAAATCAAGGTTAAAATAAAATTCAATTAAGGAGACACCAATCCAAGGTCTTCAATTCAAGTGGCAGAATTAATCATTATTCAAAGAGAATGGAATTATGTTGTTTACACCTCTGTTAATTCGAATTCAACTAGATAATCACCTAGAATTTCATCAACTAAAACAGAATCACAATCGCAATTCTTGAATAAGATTGATTTAGGAACAAATTCATATTAACATAGATTATCAATCAATAATCTATTCTTCATTAGATTCAGATTAATCAACCCTAATTCTAACTTCAATTTCAAAATCATAATCAGAAATCAATTGAAGAAGGAGAAGGGGGAAGAACACAACAGAATTTACAGTTCAAACAAGAGAACTCAAAACTCTAACCACAATCATTGAATTCCTTGGATTGATTGGAGCTTTAGCCTTCCATGGCCATTACGAAAATGCAGAGAAAATAGAAAAACGAAAATAGGAAAGAAGATGAAAAGAAAATAACTATTTCTTCAAACTGAAAAGGTAAAACAGAAAAACAATCCAAAAAGTGTTTTTCGTATTCTGCTTTATCCTATTTGTAACTGAAAAGTCTTCTCAAATTCCTAATCTACCCCGAGCCCAAACTGTAGCCCTCTGAATAAGCTTTCCAGAGACATATCATTTGCCTTATTTGGGCTTAAACTGAGAGAGATAGGCCCAAATTAGTGAGGGAAGGTCCAAGCTTTGTGACAACAACAACATCCTAATTTTGAGGCCCAATTTTGCCTTGAATCCAGCTGAATTAGAAAAATTGCATTAGACACCAGATTGTAGATCTTCATCTCAGCTTTCAGGGGACTCCAAGATCATCCAAATACAATATTTGTAGCCTAAGTTATGGCCTGTACAAGACAGAAAGGTCAAAATGAGCTAAAATCCGAAAATTAATGAAGTTTTTACAATTAAGCTCAATGAAGACCAATCGTCTAAAACTCATCTACAAACATAATATTGGACACAATTAGCATCAATTAGGTCAAATATAAAGCAATAATGAATGGCTCAAAATTGATTGATCAAAATCCCCCACACTTGAACCTTTGCACTCCTGGGCAAAATTCAAAATTGAACCAAAAGGGGTTTCACCACAAGAACACAAAATCAACATGCCTTCCAATGAATTGCAAGAATGCAAGGTGGTGATCAAGATTCAAACATCCAAAGTATCAAGGAATCAAGACAAACATGAATATATCTCTCAACATCTCAAGCAAGCAAGAAGACAAATCGAATCAAATGATGAACCAAAAGTAATAAGATCCTCACTAGGCATACTCTACTCTCAAGTGTTTAGGATTGTATTTACACTCAAGGCACCCATGAAAGCAAGTACTACCATAAGCTTGACAAGTCTCTAATTTTCACCACTTGAAACACATGCAAATAAAGATCAAAAGGACTTTATTCAAGGTTGTAATGGGGCCAAGGCAAGGGAAGGAACAATATGGATATGGCAAGTTAAGCACCCAAGAGAATAAAAGAGCAATGAGGAAGAACTCAAATGACAAGTAATGCACATTCTCTTACTTTGATCACCTTTCCCTTTTGCTTTTACAACCTTTCTTGAACCGATTTTTTTTTCTTTTTATTTTTTTTATTTTTATTTCATTCTTCCTTTTCTTCTCTTTTTTTTTTTTTTATTTATTATTTTTCATTTTTTTATTATTATAACCTTGCATGCATATTACACATCAATTTTGCATAACCACCACACTTGAACTATCAACTGCCTACAAGTAAAAGAGCTCCTCAAATGAAATGAACCAATGCTCTCACATTCCCTAAGGTACAGTAAAATCATGGTTTTTCACAAAGGCATAAAATGAGCTAAAGCAAAGAATAGGCAATTAGGCTCAAGGGGGGTAATCAAAGGGAAATGATGCAAGGTTGACTATTTGGCCACAGTAGCTAAACAAAGAAAGAAGGCTTTAATCATCTCAATACATGCATGTGAACAAGGAGCTTCAAAAAGAATCAAGTCAAGTTCTAGAGTACCAACAATCATGAGTGAGATCACACAAGAAAGAAAAGAGAATGGCATAATGCAATCCATCCATGTATAAGGTCCAAAATCTCACCAAGGACAAGCCTATCATAAATGATGCAACACTTTAATTCTCAATGCCAGCTTGCTAAACCAAAAATGCAAGAAAAATATTCACATCATGTCAAGAAACCTCTAACTAAGAATGATGAAATTATTCACAACCTGTACAAACCAAGATATTCAATGAAAGGCATGCAAAATATCAAAATGGAAACAAAAACAGAAATAAAACAGCAAATCAACAAAATTCAAAGACAGAAAAAAATAGAAAAAGAACGAGAAAAAAAAAAAATTCCCTCCCCCACACTTAAATCACACATTGTCCTCAATGGAAACATAAAGCAAAAACAAAAGACAGATATACATGTGAAATAAAAGAGCAAGGGAAGAAAACACCCTTATCATGGTGGGAAGATTTGCACTTGGGAAAAGGTGGGCTTTGCCAAGGAGAGCTCCTCTACAGGTGCTGGGCTTGCAGGGCTTACGGGGCTCTCTAGAAAGGGCTTAATACGGTGGCCATTAACCTTGAAACTCTTATTGGTGGCTGCATGCGAAATCTCCACTGCACCATAAGGAAAGATGCTAGTGACAACAAAAGGACCATTCCACCTAGAACGGAGCTTACCGGGCATGAGTTTAAGGCGAGAGTTGAACAAAAGCACCTTTTGGCCAATGGAGAACTCCTTTCTAGAAATCATCTTATCATGGAAATGCTTACTCTTTTCCTTATAGATCCTTGAATTCTCATAAGCCTCCAAGCGAAGTTCTTCCAGCTGTTGCAATTGAAGCTTCCTCTCTGAACTTGCTTGGTCAAATGCTAAATTACAACTCTTCACTGCCTAGTATGCACGATGCTCGATCTCCACCGAAAGGTGACATGGTTTACCAAAGACAACCCTGAAAGGAGACATCCCTATAGGTGTCTTGTAAGCGGTATGATGGGCCCAAAGAGCATCTTCTAACCGGTGGCTCCAATCTTTCCTATTCGGTTGCACCATCTTCTCCAAAATCTGCTTGATCTCTCTGTTAGAAATCTCAGCCTGCCCGTTAGTTTGGGGATGATATGCTGTAGACACTCTATGCACGACCCCATACTTCCGAAACAAGGCCTCCAAAGTCCGGTTACAGAAGTGAGTCCCTTGGTCACTAATGATAGCTCAGGGCACTCCAAACCTGCAAAATATGTTAGACCAGACAAAATCCACAACAACTCGAGCATCATTAGTTCTGGTGGCCTTAGCTTCCACCCATTTAGAAACATAATCAACCGCAAGCACAATATAAGAGAAACAAAAAAAAACAGGGAAAGGTCCCATAAAATCGATGCCCCAAACATCAAAAACCTCGCAGAACAGAATGGGCTACTGGGGCATCTCCTGCCTGCGAGTGATAGCCACTCCTGCTCTCTGGCACTGCTCACAAGTACAGAAAAACCTGATATGCATCTCTGAAAATGGTAGGCCAGTAGAATCCAGAATCTAGCACCTTCCTAGCGGTCTGCTGTGGTCCAAAGTGACCTCCAACTGGAGAGGCATGACAGAAATGAAGAACGGACTGGATCTCATGGTCAGGTATGCATCTGCGAATCACCTGGTCACTACAAAATTTCCACAAATATGGATCATCCCACACATAATATTTAGCATCTCTCTTAAGTTTAGCTTTCTGTGATCTAGATGCATGAGAAGGAAAAATAGATGCAACCAAGTAATTAACTAAATCAGCAAACCAAGGAGAAAGTGGTGTATCATGCAGCTGCATGAGCTGCTCATCTGGGAAGTCATCTCTGATAAGAGAATGGTCAACAACTCCTTCTATCCTGCTCAAATGATCCGCCACTAAATTCTCTGCGCCACTCCTATCTCTAATCTCTAAATCAAACTCCTGGAGAAGCAGCATCCATCTAATCAATCTCGGCTTTGATTCTGCCTTCTTCAACAAGAATTTTAATGCTGCATGATCAGTAAAAACAACCACTCTAGAGCCAAGCAAATATGATCTAAACTTATCAAGTGCAAATACAATGGCAAGCAACTCTTTCTCAGTGGTGGTATAGTTAGCCTGTGCAGCATCTAAAGTCTGAGAAACATATGAAATGACATGAGGAAGTCTGCCAACTCTCTGTGCAAGGACAGCTCCCAATGCGTAGTTAGACGCATCACACATGAGTTCAAAAGGAAGCGTCCACAAAGGTGGCTGAATGATGGGAGTAGTGGTCAAAGCTCCTTTGAGGCAATCAAAAGCCTCTTTGCACTTGCCATCAAAATAAAAAATAACATCTTTCTGCAACAAGTTGGATAGCAGAAGGGCCTTTTTGCTGAAATCTTGAATGAACCGCCTGTAGAAACCTGCATAGCCAAGAAAAGAACGAACCTCTCGCATGCAAGAAGGGTAAGGTAACTGGGAAATAACATCAATTTTAGCAGGATCTACTTATATACCCTTCTGAGAGATGATATGGCCTAAGACTATGCCTTGTTCTACCATAAAATGACATTTCTCATAATTAAGAACAAGGTTAGTCTCAATGCACCTTTGCAAAACTCTATCCAAACTGTCCAAGCATGCATCAAAGGAGGAACCATAAACAGTAAAATCATCCATAAACACCTCAATGCAATCCTCTAAAAAATCTGTAAAGATACTCACCATGCATCGCTGGAAGGTACCAGGAGCATTGCACAGGCCAAAAGACATCCTCCTGTAGGCAAAAGTGCCAAAAGGGCAAGTGAAGGTGGTCTTCTCCTGGTCCTTTGGTGCTATACGGACCTGGAAGTACCCCGAAAAGCTATCAAGAAAGCAGTAGAAAGACTTTCTAGCCAGGCACTCAAGCATTTGATCGATAAAGGGCAAAGGAAAATGGTCCTTTCTTATCGCTTGGTTGAGCCGTCTGTAATCAATACAAACTCTCCAGCTACTCTGCACTCTAGTAGGAATCAGCTCATCACGATCATTCTTCACTACTGTGATTCTTGATTTCTTTGGAACCACTTGAACTGGACTCACCCAAACACTATCTGAGATAGGATAGATGATGCCTGCTTGCAGAAGCTTGGTTACCTCTTTCTTTACCACATCCAGGATCAAAGGGTTGAGTCACCTCTGTGGTTGTCTCACTGGTTTAGCACCATCCTCAAGTAGTATTCTATGCATGCACATGGAAGGACTAATGCCAGGAAGGTCAGCCAAAGTCCAACCTATAGCTTTCTTATGCTTCCTCAATATTTGCAGCAGGCTCTCCTCTTGGTCAGCATGGAGGGCAGTAGAAATGATCACCGGCAGCTTCTTATCCTCCTCTAAGTATGTATACTTAAGGTGCTCTGGGAGTGGCTTAAGCTCCAGTGTAGGTGGCTGCACTACAGATGGAAGGATTCTGGTGGAAGTAGCTGTGTTTACAGCCTGCAATCCAACGAAATCTGATTCAGAGGTACTTGCTGTAATTAAACTACTGTAATCTGGCTCCATTAATTCTGTAGCTGCACCACCATTTAATTGATCAGACCCCATATCTGTATCAGAATCACCATGTAAATAGGATGCAATCTCAGTACAAACACTGCACATTCCTGAAACAGTACAAGCATCACATGTGTAGGTATCAACAAAATCAGAAAAGAATGGAAGATCATCAGCAAAGAGCTCAGAAAAGCTATCATCAACTATATCAGCCAGCAAATCTATATGGAAAATTGAATGTTCTTCCATGGGGTGCTTTATGGCATCCAAGATGTTAAATCGAACCACATTATCTCTAAACTCCATGGAAAGAGTGCCTGCATGGACATCAATTTTGGTCCTGGCAGTTTTGAGGAAAGGTCTACCAAGAATAATGGGAGCCTTGCTGGATTCAGATTCTCCATCCATATCCAGAATGTAGAAGTCTGTAGGAAAAATCAAATCATTTACTCTAACAAGGACATCCTCAATGAGTCCAGCAGGGTATGCATTACTCCTGTTTGCCAACTGAATGATGACTCCTGTATTCTGCAAGGGTCCAAGAGCAAGAGAGTTGAACACTGACATAGGTATAACATTAATTGAAGCACCTAAATCCAACATGGCATTTTCGAATTTGCTACTGCCTATGGTGCATGGAATAGTAAAAATTCCAGGATCCTTGCATTTTTGGGGCATTATAGGCTGTATAAGCAGACACATTTCTTCCCATGCTGATCTTCTCATTTCCCTTGAGTCTCCTTCTATGAGTACACAAATCCTTAAGAAACTTGGCATATCTTGGAATTTGCTTGATTGCTTCAATGAGAGGAATGTTCACCTCAACCTTCCTAAATGTCTCCAAGATCTCCCTATCTGTGTCAATCTCATGAGTCTTCTTAAGCTGCAAAACTCTCTGAGGGAATGGTAGTGGGATGGAATGCTCAGCAGTAACTGCAGGAATGGGGCCAGAATCTATTTTTTTGTTTTTGCTGCTACATGGAATTTCTGGTATAGCTTGCTTCTCCTTATCTAATTCATGTTGCAACCCACAGTTTAGTGCATCAACAGTCTTACCAGATCTTAGAGTGATGGCACTCACATTTCTTGGATTCACCACAGTTTGTGCAGGAAGTTTATCAGAATCTTGTGACTGTAATTGGTTTATAGAACTTGCAAGTTGGCCAATATGATTCTCCAAATTCTGAATGGTAGCTTCTGTCCTCTGCTGGAACTGCAAGTTGTTCATTGCCATGTATTTCATCAATTCCTCCAAGGTTGGCTCGGATTTAGGAGGTGCATTATTTGGCTGCTGCATATTTTGCTACTGCATGAAAGGTGGCTGATATGGTCTGTTGGATCCTGTAGTGAACTGGAAGGGTAGCTGCTGCTGCTGCCTAAATTGCGTAGGGGCAGGCTGTGTAGAGTTATTCCCCCACCTCAAATTGGGATGATTTCTCAAGCTTGTGTTATATCTGTTGGAAGACAGATCATAACTCGGTTGTTGCTGCGGCTGCTGTTGTGGCCTGTTGTTATAGATGTTTGCAGCATAGGCTTGTGGGGTACCATCAGTATTAACTTCTTATAGTGTAGGACAGGCATCTGTGGAATGATCAGCAAAAATGCAAATGCCACACACTCTGGTAGGAAAAACTGCAGCAGGTTGCTGATGTTGAGTCACAGCTAATTGCCTCACCAAGGATGCAAGGTCATCAATTTTGCTTTCCAATTTCCTGTGGTCTGCAGTATAAGTTGCCTCAATATCGTGGACACCTCTGCTCAATACTACTGAGTTACTTCTGGTGCCAAACTGTTGGGAATTAGTGGCCATATTCTCAATCAATTCTCTTGCAGCCATAGGGGTCTTATCTACCAATGCTCCTCCACTAGCTGCATCAATCATGCTCTTATCCATAGGCAGCAAACCTTTATAAAAATACTGGATCAGTAACTGGTCACTAATCTGATGATGAGGACAACTTGCACACATCTTTTTGAACCTTTCCCAGTATTCAGATAATGGTTCTCTGTCAAACTGCCTGATGCCACATATCTCTTTTCGGATTGATGCAGCCCTTGATGCTGGAAAGAATTTCTCCAAAAACAGCCTCTTAAGATCATTCCAGCTAGTGACAGATCTTGGATGCAAGTAATACAGCCAGTCCTTAGCAGCATCCTGTAATGAGAAAGGGAATGCTCTAAGTTTGATGTGATCTTCGGAGATGCCTTGAGGCTTCATGGTAGAACACACAATGTGGAACTCCTTGAGATGCTTATGAGGATCTTCTCCTGCATGACCATTGAACTTAGGCAACAAATGGATTAGTCCAGATTTAAGTTCAAATGGAACATCAACATCAGGATACTGAATGCATAAAGACTGATATGTAACATCAGGGGCAGCTAGCTCTTTCAAGGTTCTATTATCCATAGTCTCAGTATGCTCAACAGAATCAGAGTTGGAAGATGGATCAATGACAGAAAGTGCAGAATCAGAAAATTCAGAAGCAGAATCACTAGTATGATAAGTATATGAAGAATCACTACTTCCTATATGCTCAGCAAATGCAGAATCAAATCTATTGAACCTATGCAATGTATGAAAAGTCCTATCTATCTCAGGATTAAAATTATGCAAATAACCAGGATTGGACCTAGTCATATAACATGCAAAACTCAAAAACACAAAACAAGCAAAATGGAGTATCCAACACTAGAAAAGCACCAAAATAAATCTAATTGACCTATCAAATGATTTTTAAAAAATATGGGACCACCACACACTTAAAACTACACTAAAATGGAACTAAAAAATGCAATGAAAAATCTTCAAAAAATGAAAAAGTTGTCTAAATGAAGGATTTAGGGCAAGATAGGGTGTTGCTCACAGTAAAATTGTGAGTCTTGTGGAGAAGGCCATTTTCCTTCAACCCACCAATTTTCAGCTCAATCGGAGCATGTTTGCTCACCCAAAAATTACAAAAATGCTATTGTCTCACCTAAAATTTCTCAAAAACCCTACCAAACGATGGATTTTGGCCAAATTATGCAGGAATGAACCTTTTAGGATCAATTTGCTTAGAATGATGGTTTACCTTTGGAGACCAAGTTTCAGCTCAAGACTCCATCGCAAGTACAATTCCTGTCTACTAGTGCCTTTTTAGATTCAGAAAAATGGGAGCAAAGTGAAACTCAAAAGTGAAAGTGGAGGTGAAACTCAAGAATGAAGATGAGAACTTTCAAATATCAATAATGAAGTATATGGATGATCAAATGGAGCAAAATGACATGCAAAAACTGAATGTGGTGCAAGGAGACCAATGGAACAGTAACCGTAGCAAGGTTATGCAACAAATCGGGTTATGCAGCTCAGCAGATTATGCAGGAAATTTTTGCAGCATATGAATGTGTTATTTGTGCAACAAAAGTATCAATTGTGTTGAGTGAAGCAATGCACATTCACAGGAGTCATGAAATGCAGCAAAAACCCAATGGAATAGTAAACAATCCAATGGAACAGTAACACGAAAATCTAATGAACTGTAAAATGCAATGCAACAGATTTATACCAGAAGTGAACAATGGTGTGTTGCAGTTGAAAAACACAATGGAACAACAGAATTCTGTAGAAGAGCAAAATTCTGCAAAATTTTACAGAATTATGCAGAAGAATAGAATTCTGCAGTAGAGCAGAATTATGCAGCCAAAGAAACAAGAGCCAATGGAACAGTGACGGTTGCAATGCAGCAGGTATGCACACAACACAATGCAGCAGAATGAAGCAGAATGCAGCAGAATCAGTAACAGAATTAGTAGAGTAGCAGAATTAGTAGAAAAAATAGCAAAATGCACTTAAGGACTTCCAGCAAAGTTGATCATGAATGCAGAGAAATTAGCAACAATTAGGAACTCCTAATAAACCTAAGAAACCGAAAATAGATCCCCAGCAACGGCGCCAAATTTTGATCGGCGAAGTCGTACTCGCCTCAAAATAGACTAGGATTTACAATAGAATATAGCATAGTGCATAACCTAGGTCATCTCCCAAGGACCAATTCGAATTTCTCAAGCATGTTAGAAATTGTCAAAAAGTAAGGGGGTTTTGTTCATTAACAGTAGCAGAAAACGAAGTCAAATCAAATCAAGGTTAAAATAAAATTCAATTAAGGAGACACTAATCCAAGGTTTTCAATTCAAGTGGCAGAATTAATCATTGTTCAAAGAGAATGGAATTCTATTATTTGCACCTCTGTTAATTCGAATTCAACTAGATAATCACCTAGAATTTCATCAACTAAAATAGAATCACAATCGCAATTCTTGAATAAGATTGATTTAGGAACAAATTCGGATTAACATAGATTATCAATCAATGATCTATTCTTCATTAGATTCAGATTAATCAACCCTAATTCTAACTTCAATTTCGAAATCATAATCAGAAATCAATTGAAGAAGGAGAAGAGGGAAGAACACAACAGAATTTACAATTCAAACAAGAGAACTCAAAACTTTAACCACAATCATTGAATTCCTTGGATTGATTGGAGCTTTAGCCTTCCATGGCCATTACGAAAATGCAGAGAAAATATAAAAACGAAAATAGGAAAGAAGATGAAAAGAAAATAACTGTTTCTTCAAATTGAAAAGGTAAAACAGAAAAACAATCCAAAAAGTGTTTTTCGTATTCTGCTTTATCCTATTTGTAACTGAAAAGTCTTCTCAAATTCCTAATCTACCCCTATCCCAAACTGTAGCCCTCTGAATAAGCTTTCCAGAGATATATCATTTGCCTTATTTGGGCTTAAACTGAGAGAGATAGGCCCAAATTAGTGAGGGAAGGTCCAAGCTTTGTGACAGCAACAACGTCCTAACTTTGAGGCCTAATTTTGCCTTGAATCCAGCTCAATTAGAAAAATTGCATTATACACCAGATTGTAGATCTTCATCTCAGCTTTTAGGGGACTCCAAGATCATTCAAATATGATATTTGTAGCCCAAGTTATGGCCTGTACAAGACAGAAAGGTCAAAACGAGCTAAAATCCAAAAATTAATGAAGTTTTTACAATTAAGCTCAATGAAGACCAATCGTCTAAAACTCATCTACAAACATAATATTGGACACAATTAGCATCAATTAGGCCAAATATAAAGCAATAATGAATGACTCAAAATTGATTGATCAACCTTGTTGTTTTAAACTATTCCAATAAGACTTTGATATTCATGTTTGATAAATCTCCCATACCTATTTCTTTGGAGTCCGTGTTTTTAAATGCTAGACAAGTCAACCATTGCTTAGTAGAAGGGGCTCATGGATATATTCTCCTATTCTCTATTAAATATGAGGTTGAACAAAGTTTAGAAGAGATACCTATGGTGAGAGAATATCCAGAAGTTTTTCCTAAGGAAGTTATTGAGTTGCCACCTGAGAGAGAGATAGAGTTTACCATAGATCTAGTGTCAAGTACTGGGCCTATATCTATAGCACCGTATAGGATGTCTCCCTTAGAGTTGATAGAACTCCAAAAACAAATAGAAGAGTTTCTAGATAAACAGTTTATCTGACCCAGTGTCTCACCATAGGGAGCATCAGTACTTCTGGTGAAGAAAAAGGATAGGAGTATGCGATTGTGTGTAGATTACAGGCAGCTGAACAAAGTTACAATTAAGAATAAGTACCTATTGACTAGGATAGACGATTTGATGGATCAATTAAGGGGAGCCACTATGTTTTCAATGATTAATTTAAGATCAAGATACCATCAAATCAAAGTTAGGGAATCAGATATCCCTAAAACTGGCTTTAGGACTCGTTATGGATTTATGAATATCTTGTAATGTTCTTTATCGTAACCAATGCACCAGTAGTGTTTATGGACTATATGAATAGGATTTTTAGACCTTACCTAGATAAATTTGTGGTTGTCTTTATAGATGACATTCTCATTTATGAAAAGACAATTGAGGAGCATGAAAAACATCTCAGGATATTTCTAGAAAATGAAGCAATGTTAGCAATGTTTATGGATAAAAATGAACCATAATACTTGCTTAGCATGTTTATGTAATTTTGTGACTTTTTGAGTTAGCTTAGGCATTTTGCCGCAACATAGAACGTGCAAAATGACTATTTTAACTCAGGAAAATAACATAAATTGCTTAGATAAAAGAAATAAATATGAAAAATTTATTCCTAAGTCACAAACGTGTAACACCCCAACTTTTGGCTAAATTATGATTTTGTCCCAATTGTGCTGTTTTTTGTTTTCTGTGTGTTATAAAATTAATATGACTATTTCGTAACTGTATTTGAGTGTTTTGTGTGATTTACTCCGAGTCAAGAAAATAATAATTTTCAGGCCAGGGAAATTTTATTTTAATTATTCGGAGCTGGGGGATCTTACTAAACCCAATTCCGAATAATACGTGTATCAATCTTTTAATTTTTAGAATTTATCTATGCAATAAAATAATTTTATATTTTTATAATATTATTTTATTAGTCAGTACAAATAAAATGACCATGGACCCGAAAAAGTCTGTGGGACCCACTTTTGGTTTGTGGGACCCACAATTGGTTTGTGGGACCCACGTTTAGAAAAGCAATCAACATTGATGGCTTGAATTATTTTAAGCCAATAGGAATTAGTCAACAAAGAGGGCTTGACTTAATTTGCACCATTGGATGAGAAGGTCTAGTTTTGAATATCATCCATTGATCTAATCAACGGTTGAGAAACAAACTTAATGAAGAAGCTTTGGATGATCACCATTGATTTAATCAATGGTGTGAGAGAAAACTTAGTTAGGAAGGCTTCAGATATCCACCGTTGATTTAATGTACAGTGGAGATTGGTCTCACAAAGTGGCTAGAACCATTAGTGACCCGTAGATGGAAAGTATGTAGAGAAGATCTTGACCCTCCATTTTTGAAGATGCATCTAATGGTTAGGATTACAAGGAGGAAGAGATCCAATGGTCCATATTCAACACTAGTTCTTGGAAATTTCTACTATGTTCTAGTACATAGCTTAACTATTTAGATTAATTAAACTAAATGAGATTAGTAATTTAATTAACTTTCTACAACCACCATTAGCTAGGAACATTCAAGAACAAGTGATTAAGCTTTGCATGTGAGCCCTTAATGCAAGCTAGGGTTAGGATAGCTTCTTGGACGTCAAACAAAGTGGCCACCTCCATTTGGAGAGTGCTCCATGGCCATGCACCCTAAAGGGGGCCAAAATGGTTGATTTCTATTACATTTGTATCATAATTGTCTTTCTATTCATCATCTTCTCCAAAACAAACCACAAAAAAACTCCATTCTCTTCTCCAAGAACACCATTCGGCCAACACTTAGAAGCTATGCCTCCAAGCTTCTAAAATTTCATCTAAACACATTTCCTAAACCTAAATACCATTCTAAGAACATCTTTAGTTATGAGTTTTCACAAAATCATTCATCTTGAGCTTCAAATCCAAGCTTCAAGTTTCTATCAAAAAGGGTAAAGTTCATATTTCTTCACTCCATCTTTTAGTTTTGATTTTCTAAGCCATGCTTGAACCATGGTTTACCTATTCCTACACTTGTTATTGATTTTAACATTTGTTTATGATTTTAGGAATTTTTCCATGGAGCTCCACGAAATTGATAGGAAGGAAAACCAAGTGTTTTCACTTCATTCTTTACCTTAACCAAGTCTAAGAAGCCTTTCCCTCACAAAAATCAAAAACTCCATATCCTCTTTCTTGGTGAGTTTCGGCCATCACCCTTACACAATACCTCTACTCTCCAATAATTTTAACCAACCTTATTTCTTGAATCCTTACATCAATCCAAGAATCTTTTGCAATTGAAGACTTTCTCTAAAATCATCCATCTTCAACTTTGTTCTTCAAGCTAAATATTGAAGCTTTATTGGTGAAGTTCATTATTCTTCACTTTTCTTTTGATTTTCAAGGTTCTAACCATGATTCTAATTCATGGTTTTCTTATTCAAGTTTTATATATATTGATTATATGTGTGTTTACTTTGATTTTTAAGAAGCTCTTGGTGGTGAAGGACTTGTACAAGAAGCAAAACAAGGAGCTTTAGAGGTTTCTTCAAGAGGTAAGAGGGAGATTACCCTCATCGACCATGTGTTGGTGGTGAGGAATAGATGTGTTTGTGGTGAAGAATCCATAAAGATTCATTCACTTGGTTGTTTATTGTCTTTCCTAATTGTGTTTGATTTTGTGTGCAAGCATGTCTATAACTTTAATATTTTTGGTATATGTTTATGAGTGCTTTAATATATGGTATGTGTTCATAGATGCATGATTATTATGGTAGGATATGAATAAAATGTTGAAGGATTGCATGAGTGTTCTAAAGAACACATATAGTTCACGATTTTCACTATCCCAAAGAGAACCAAAATGTTCTCAATTATTTTCTAAAGCAAGGATTAATAAATATAATTAGTAATGATTTTCACAAGGACTTAGTTAGTAAAAGATAATTTAAAAATGATTTAAACATAGTGAATTTCGGCCAACATGCCAATTTAAGACACTTTTGATCTACATTATTTTCAAAGAGTAGATTGTGTAATTTAATTAGAGGGGAACTCAATTTAATAAATTTAGAAATATAAAAAGAATGATTTTAATGATAATAAATTAGATTAAGAGTTTTTATAAGAGATTAAATGATGAGAAACAATTAAATATGATTTTAATGCATAGAATGATTTTTGGCCAACATGCCTACTTATGATGTTTTTAATTCAAAACTATTTTAAAAGTGTGGACTTATGTAATTAATTTAATGAGAACTTAATTAAATGGATTTTACAATAATTTAGTGGATAGAAAATAATTTAAACAAGATTTATACAAGAAATAATGAATTCACTAAATGCCTTTTTAATGTGTACTTAATCTAAAATTTGTTTTCTAAGTGTAGACTAGTTGTTTAACCTAAAAGAATACATTTGCAATGGATTTTCAAGACTTAAAGAAGTAAACAAATTTTTATTAGAAATATGATATCAAAGAGAAATAAACAAAACTCTTGAAAAATATTTACCTTTGAATTTTAAAGTATGATAGTAATTTTCAAAGTGTATTTTGTAATTATAAACTAAATAAAGGGATTTTTAAAGGAAAACGTAGAAAATATATTTTATAGATTTTCTAGACAAAATGTTGTCAAAAATTTACTAAAAATGAATGAATAAAGGAAAGAATTTCACAATATATTTATAACGTAAGGAAAATATTCTACGTAGTTTAAAAGTATTATAAATACCTTACGTAGTTTTAAAATAAAGATTTTAAAGCTTTACGGTTAAGAAAATGATTTAAAAATCTTACGCGATTGAGAAAACGATTTAAAAACACTACGCAATTTTAAAAATAGCAAAATATATTTATGCGATGTAAAAACGTTTGTAAATGTGACGCAATTGCGAAAACGCGATAAAATTTCTACGCAATTAATTGGAACAGTGAGTTTTACTGTTGAGCCAAAGTGGTGGACCCGGACATGTTGAGATATGATATTGTCAAGTGGAGACGTATTGTATTTGAGATTATTGCCATTGAGGGCATTTGCGTAAATATGGGTTATAGTGCCATGGAGGGCATTTGCATAAATATGAAAATATTTTGAGACTAAGGGTATTCTGGTAATTATTGTTCTTATTCATGCATTGTGAGTCATGTCAATTAGTTTGGAATTGGCGATTGATTGACGAGGTGAATTACATCGTGTTGTCGGTGTGATAAGCATAGTGTGGTTCATCGAGTGGACTTAGAGACATTAGTGTGCGGAGTATTCCATATGTGGACAGTTGGTTGCTCCTCTGGGCCGTGGTTACTGGCAATACACTAGTGATCTCGACACGCACTATACTTAATCAAGATCTTGTAAAGACTATTTTAGTACAATACCTGTAGTACACGATGTTTGGACTGTGGGCTATAGACACAACGTTAGATAGTGCAATAGTTTGGATGGGCAGCCTGAGGTACTGATAGATCTTTACAGGTCATTCTCTTTGATATTTGTGTCTAGCTCCATGGAGTAGGAATGAGTCTGTGTATATTTGCATATGTGGTCTGCATCTTAATATGGTTATTTATATTCAATGTTGAAATATTATGTACGATGTGTTGATGTGAGTTATTATGCATGATGTGACTATATGGTTTATTGTATCAATTGTTATATCTGTTATGGTAATATTATTGTTGTTCATTTTATTACAATATATTTTTATTGGAATTATTTGTAAATTGATAACATGATTATATTTGTGATATTTGTGTGTATGGAATGACTTTTTCATTCGTATCATTCTTTGCTACCGTACTGGTTTTGGTGAAAGGGAATCTCACCTCTTTACTGTATTGCTTTCTTTGTGTTTGTATTATTAAATTCGTATAGTAGGTGAAACGAGTTCTTAGACTCAATTGGAGGCAATGTTCTGAGGTTGGTGATAGCGTCGAGGACTGATCTTTCAAGTTTCAACAGTAAGCTGTTTTGGTAGAGAAACGGAACAAGTATGTTGAGTTTTCTCGTTAGTATTATTACCGTGCTATTAAGTAGGACCCGTCATTGGGTTTGCTACTGTTTCTTTGAGTCTGTAAATTTTATGTTTTAAAATGTTATTGAATATTATGTGATATAAGTAATATGTGTGTTAATTAGTTCAATCTATTTTCAGTATTACTTATAATTTTTGGCAAGTTTATGTTTCTGCGAAAAGAAATTTTAAAAATTCATATTTTAGAACTCAAAGCTTTTACGAAATGGTTGTTCAGGTTTTAAGTTTTTAGTCGAAAATGTGATGCCCTATGGATGGTGTTACAAAACTTATGAAATGAAGTGTAGTTAAAGTTTTAAGATAAACTGAGTTGATTTGGTATTTTTAAGTACACTAGTTGTGCATTTTAATACCATATTGACTTGTTATAGATATGGAAAATTATAGAAATGGTGAAATGAAGACTTAGGTGAATTCTAGAATTTTTTTTGATATCTTTGGAAGTTAGGAAACTTGATTTATCAAGATCAAATTATTCCTAAAAGGTATAAAGTTTAGCAACTAATACTATAAATCAATGAACTTATCCTAAAACTATGACCTTTCCCTCATTTTTTTGGCCTTCATTCTACACCTTTTGTAGCAGAAAATGAGCAGCCAAAAGCAAAGGAAAATAGAGGAGAAAAAGAGGAAGATAAAGCGGAGGGAAAAAAGAGAAAAGAAAGGGGAAAGGCCAAAGCTTTAGGTAGGGGAAACTCTCTTTCACTTATCATCTTTCTTTCCTTCATCTTGTTTGTTGAATCCAAAATTGGGCTTGTCATAAGCTTGAGTTTTTCTTGATCATTCTTTGAGTTTAAGATTGAAAATGGATTGAATATAACTTGATGTTGTATGATAGATGAATTTGAGCCTATTGGTTTTTCTTGTGTTTATTTGTTTGAAGGATTGAAAAATGGGTTTTTGGGTTCATGATTGATTGCTCTAATTTATGCTTGAGTAAGTTGAGTGGAGGTTTGATCATTACAAGAGAGGTTTGTAGTTCATTGTGATGCTTGAAATTGATTTTGTTGGATTGATTTTCTGGTTGATTGATAAAATAGGGGAGATTCTGTTTCTGGCTGGTCGTTTGGTGCTCAAGCGCCAATTTTTCGGCCCTCAGGTGCCTAATGTCTAGTGAGTCTTCCAGCAGACGCTGCTCTCCTAGCGCTTAGGTGCTGGGAACTGAGCGCCCAGGCACTCGAGCCTGGTTCCACCAAAATTATTTTTTATGCTAAAATGAAGCTTCCAACTTGTATGGATCCTTCATATATATTTCCTAAAGTGTATTGAGACACTAATAGGGTTATTTAAAGGAAGGAATGAACACTTAATATATCAAAGATGAATGAGATATTGTGTTCTTACTATGAAAGGCAATGCTAGAATAAGTGTGTAATAAAAGAATGGTTTTAACATACTCTTGCCAGGGTTGAGTAAAAAAAAGAGCTCCTAATGCCAGGGTTCTAAGTACTCATACCCAGAGTGAGGTATTAAAAATGGTAACAGGTAACCTCATTATAGTAGGGTGAAATAGACCACTCATACCAGGTAGTGCATGGTGGTAAGGAACCAACAGAGCTTCCTGGAAAAAAGGTTTTCTTATAAATGTGCAAGTGACATGTGTTTTCCAAAATAAATTTTTTTAGAAAACATTGTATAAGCATACTTTAGGGATTCCGTTAGGCATAATCATATATCACCATACATTGTATAAAATGACATTGTACGGGCAATAGTCTTGTTTTATATTGATTAAATGAATATATATCACCCTGCATTGCATAAAACATTGCATAAGCATACTTTAAGGTGTGCAATGAAAAAAACTACTTTTGTATGTTTGCCACCATAACTATTATAAATGAATATGCTGAATTAAGTTGAATTTTCATGTATTGATTAAACTATTTTCTTAATTAAATGAACTATTTGCCTCGAGAAGGGAAAAGACTGAATTTTGGCTTGTGCCACCTTTCCAAATGTTTATTAAAAATCAGTTTTTTCCCCGAAGCTACTGGATTTATTATGATGTCATGTTTTAAAACTTACTACTGAGAACTTCAAATTCTCACCCTTTTTTTTTCTTATTTCTATGATAAATCCAGCGATTGATCAGAGCAAGAGTAAAGGAGGACATTGAAGACTTAGCATAATTATTTTGTATATATTAGTGATGTACTTAGTTTATTATGTACTTAGTTTATTAAATTTTTAGTTTTGTATATATATGGCATGAGGCTTGTTTTATATCCTTATATATATCAGACATATGTTGTAAATTTGTAATAAAGAGCAAGTTTCCATTTGTATAAAAATATGATGTTTTCTTTATTTTTTATTAAAGGCTCTATATATCTACGTGTTGTTAGATATTATATAGGTTTATAATTGTATTTTACACCTAGAAGTAACTAGCCTAATGTTATACACTTGAGTATATGAACAATATACACAGTTGTAATCTTAGGGTGTTACATTTCTAGCAAGGCTAACATTTTCTAACGAAATTGAGGGCATCTTCATCCATAGTTGACCAAAAATAACCTATCCTGACCAATTTAGCTTGGATGGCCCTTCCTCTTTGGTGCCTTTCACATACCCTTCTATGCACTTCTTCTAATAGCTTTTCTTTTTGTGCCTCCCTCACACACCTTATCACTCTCCCAGTGAAACTTCTCTTGAACAACTCGTCACCTTCACAAAAGTAATTTTTGGCCTTCCTCTATAGCTACGCAGTTTCTCTCCTATCAGTAGGAATCACCCTATCCTTCAAGGATTCTTTCAAGGGCCTCCTCTAATCTTCTTCTATTGTATTTACCTCTATTTCATCCCTATTTTCTTAACAAGCATTGCAAGGCCCTTGTAGGGAGTCATAATATTTCTTTATTATGGGCCAAAAAATGCCTACTCTTTGCAGCCTCTTGTAGAGGCTTGGTCTTTTTTGCCTACAAATTATGTCGTGTAGCGTTTCTACTTTCTATGTGTCTTCCTTTTCTGAAATACACTTCATCAATAGGCCCTTGCCACTCTTCTTGTAAAGCTTTCCTTCAATCTTGTGATATTACCATGCTGGTAACGTCACCAGTGCCTTGGTTTGTGCAAGTTCCATTAAGATGGGTGCTCTTCCACTTGTCATCATGGGGTTCTCCATTCTTCTTATCACTATGGTTTCTTCTTTTTCTATTTCTTCCATCTTGCTTCCTATGGTAACCAAAGCATAAACACCTTTCTATTTTCAACTCTGGGCACATGTGTTAATTTCACAACTTCAAAGCCTTCCATGAGATGTATTTCGTTTTCCTTATATGCAACCAACGAGACTTCCTTCACCCTATACTCTTATTTCAATTACTTTATCACCATATTGGAATCTCATTTTACCTCCAACCATTTTATCCCTAATTCTTTATCCATTGACAGCCTTATCAGCAAAGCTTCATACTCTGCTCTGTTATTTGTACAATGGAAAGTGAGATTGTAGTTGAATGAAAGTGTATTTCCATGCTCATAAGCAAAGGTGATTTCAACCCCTCCTTCCGGTAACGAAGGCATACCATCAAAATGCAAAGTTCATTTGTTGCTTCGTTTGTTTTCTTTCATTTTTATAGCTCCTAACTCTCCCGAGATATCATCATTGATGGGCTCCTCATTATTCGTGGGAAAGATTGCCAACATATCTGCTAAGGCTTGGCTCTTCAAGGTTGTTGAAGTTGATAGACAAATGTTAAATTCTCCCAGGATTAAAGACTACTTGTTAATTCTTCATGGCAGTTGTAACACTTGTGAAAACATCATAGACTTGTATATGGTTACAAAGGTATCCTAATATATGTTTATCATGTCTGTTAAGTTTTGTGACTATTTGTGTAACATCCCGAGAAACATGTTAGGCTTGTAAATGGTCACAGAGGTAGCCTAGTACTTGCTTAACATGCCAGTTCAGTTTTGTGACAAACTAAGTCAGTTTAGGCACTTTGCTGCAACATAGAAGTTGAAAAGTAGCTTAAAATGACTCAAATAGTAGCATAAATCACTAAGTTGAAGGAAACAAGTATGGATAACTTGTTTCTAGGTCACAAATCAGTTAAATAAGGTACAGTTAAAATTTGAGAACAATCAGAGTTAGTTTGGCATTTTTAAGCATACTAGTTGTGCTTTTAATGCCAGATTGACTCCTAGCAGATATGGAAAAATAGAGAAATGGTGAAACAACAATTTAGCTGAATCCTAGTATTTATTCTAAAGTTGTTGGAAGCTGAAAAACTTGGATTAGCATAATTTGAGTGTCCTTAGTAAATATAAGTTTCAGCACAGAAACTTAAGTTAATCTTTTTCCAAAATTTCCTCCATGTCCTACCCCCTTATTTCTCCCTTCTCACGGCTGAGAAATACAGAAACAGAGAGAAAGAAAGAAAAGGGAGAAAAAGAGAAAGGGGAAGAAAGGAAGAAGGAAAGGAGAAAATTCAAGGAGCAAAGCTCAAGGATCAAGGTCAAGGCTTCAAGATCATCTTCCATGCAAGAGGTAGGGGAACTTCTTACTCACCAATTTTCATCTTTAAGTTCTATGGTTGAGTTAGGGGTTATGGATGATTGATTTTTATTCATAACCTAGTTTAAATGGTTTTGTGTTAGTGGTTTAATGACTTTAATGTGTTAGAAAACATGTTTATGGTTGTAAATCACGTAGAAACCATGAGTTTAAGGAAAAGAATGAGATGGCCATGAAAGGGAGCTATATGTTGCCCTATTTTCTGGTGAAAATCAGATGGTATAATCGGTTAGGAGAGTTTCCTAACTAGTTATTTGTGTTGGCCACTACATGGAATCACATGAGAGAGTGTCCTAACCGGTTAGGCAATGTGCCTAACCAGTTATCAAAGCTAATGGTGAGTCTCTAACTTCACCAATAATCGGTTAGGACATTCACCTAACCGATTATGAAGAGATCCAAAACAGATTAAAGAAGGGCCTAACCGATTAGCAGAGAGCCCTAATCGGCTAGGAACACCTCTAAATTAGAAAAGAAGGGTTCTAACCGATTACCACACATAGGTAACCGGTTATGAACAATGGAGAATCAGAATTTTACATCTTTTGAGTTAAGAATAACTCTAGTAAAGCTATGTAAAGGTGGTTAACAATTCAACCAATATAGTTTAAGGAAAATTTAGAGTTCTAGTAGGACTAGATAAAGCTTGAGTGCCTAGAGACTCCTTCAATAGTTGAGGTTGAGTTGTATATACAAGATTTTAAAGGAAGTGCTCTTTCATCTTATCAAGTTGAATTGAATAAGAGCATTAGCTTAAGATAGAAATCATGGTTGGTGATAAGAATCACCTAGAAGTTGTTTTACAGGAGTTATAACGTGAAAAATGGTGTTTTCTATGGAAAACCACCATATAACTGATTACTATGAGTTAATAATCAGTTATAGAGCTTGTTCAACTAGTATTTTCGGTTCTGAGTTGATGAATAATCAATTATGAAGAGCTCATAATTGGTTATGCTGTTTTAAAGAATCAGAACAGAAGATGGCATTCTGACAGCCTGTGATATTTGTTGCATAACTCAAGCTGTAGATATCAGAATCACTTGATTCTAGTGCCATTTGAAAGCTAAGACATAAACCTTCATGTGGTAAGAATTTTAGAATTATTGAGAAAGCCAATCAATACCAGTTTCTGTTTGAATCCAAGGCAGATTCTGCAAAAAAAGGTATTCTGGCAGTCAGTAAACCAGATTGCATAATTTCTTGCTCCGATGTCGTATGGACATGAAACTGGTGCCATTTGAAAGCTAAGACATAAGGCTTCATGTGGTAAATTCAAAATTTTCCCACATGTAGTTTGTTCCCAATTTCAATTTAAAGTTAGGTTAGAAAAGGGTAAATCAGAGAATGCTCTATTTTGGCCTCTACAAATGTCACATAACTTTGGCTACACTTAGCCAAATGAAGCAATGTTTATGACATTGGAAAGATATGAGAAAGATCTATATGCTCATAAAATTTCAGAATTTTTGAAGTTATGATGCATAATTGGTGCAATCTTGAAAATCAACCTTTTTAGGTAAGATTTGAGGTATTTTGGGTATGGTTTGAACCCTATGAACACTAGTAACTCTTTTAAGAGTTAGAGTTGAGTGCTATAAGGCCTAGTTGGCAATAGTTGAGTGCCATAAGGCTTAGATGGCAGTAGATGAGCGCCATATGACTTAATTGGCAATATTTGAGTGCCATAGGACTTAGTTTGCACAAGATGGTTCCCCTATGGGTTGAACCAAGCAAGTGGCTTCAACCCATGTAGGTGGTTTCCTTATGGGTTGAACCCTAGCAAGAATTGGATCCCTTATGCTATATGGTTGAACCCTAGTGAATTGGATCCCTTATGCAATAAGGTTGAACCCTAGCAAGAATTGGATCCCTTATGCAATAAGGTTGAACCCTAATGAATTAGCTCTCTTATGGACATTGCCAGGCAAGCCTAGTAAAGTGGTGACACTGGAGTGTTTCATGAAAGGACTAGTTTTCTAAGGTTAAGGCAAGGATGTTAAATCCTATGCCAGGCTATGGATGAGAAATCCTATGCTAGGCAGTGGATTAGTATATCGTATGTCAGGCTATGGATGGGAAATCCTATGCTAGGCTGTGGATCAGTATATCCTACGCTAATATGTGGACAAGAAATCCTATGCATGGATGAGGATTATTATATCCTATGCTAGACTAAGGATGAACATCTCCTAGGTCAAGCTACAGATAAGTAGGCTTAATGTCAAATGACAAAATACAATTCCTAAGTATAATTAAGTTACATATACGAGTTTTAATTTAGAAATATATCTTTATATATATTTAGTTTTAATACCATGAGATATATGTTCTTACTAAGAATTTTATATTCTCACCCCGTTATGTTTCATGGTTAGCAGGTCAAGACCCTACAAGAGGGTAAGAAGATAGAGAAAGATGAAGAATTAGAAGAGTTTAGTTTTATGTTTTTAATTCAAAGCTTATGTATTATTTTATAATTGCTTTGAGAATGTAAAGGTTGTATATTTGTATATGACTTTTAGATATGGCTCTCCATAATGATTTGTTTAAAATGTTATGGATTAGTTGATGATTAGGTTAGAAGTAGCATGTCTAATACTATTTTTCCAGGTATATGTCAGATATATTAGGGTACAGATATTAGGATGTTACATTATGGTATCAGAGCAGTTCATCCTATGAACTGAGGTATGGACTGACTAGGCTTAGGCCAGTTTAGAGCTTTTTCGCTTAGTGTTATGCATTTCTTGTCACATATGTGAGATGTGTTGATACGATTGCATGACAAGCTTTAAGTTAGAATGTTAATGGTTACTGTCACACGTAGTGTGTATAGGGAACCATTACTTCACCAAGGTGAGCTAGGAGTAATGGGAACTCTTCTAGTGAAAGGATCAGCTGTTATTGCTGAAGTGTTATGAGAGATAGCAACTGCTAGGAGGAAGCAAATTGTTATCGCATGCAGAATTTTAGAAGGGATGGAAATGATTTCATCTTAGCGGCTAGTACCACTAATACAGTTAGTGTATGCAGTAGTGGTAGTTAAAGACCGAAACTCCCCAAAATCTCTCAAAGTTTAGAAAAGTCAAATCCTACATCCTATAAAGGAAAGTAAGACCCATTTGGAGTAGGTGAAGTAGCTTAAGAAAATGGAGGAAATCTCTACAGTTGAGGTTTGTTCAGATGATCTGAGAGTTTTGGTTATCTCCTATATGTTAAAAAGGAGGTAGAGTTTTGATCAATAGAATGCTAAGGAGATAAAGTTCTCAAGACCTGAATAAGGCGGCGTGTTAATGCACCAGCAAATGGTTAAGTTCAGAGAAGAAAAAGATAAGTACAGAGTAAGTTACAGAACCAAACTTCAACCCATAGAACTCTGAGTTAAGGGGTTGTAGCGATCGTTTTTCTGTATTCACCATTCTTTGTTGCTAAAGGCTGACAAAGGATGGATAGTATTGAGTTCTTCATGATACTCGAAGTAAATCATGAACAAGTGAAGTTAAGTTTCCAATCTTTTTCTACATGAGTTATGGTATCGTTAGATACTTATAGAATAAAGAGAATGGTGTTGTTAGTGCTATTCAAGAGAATAGTTGAGGGTCCCTACAGTTAGCCTCAAGTGGAACAAAAGTTACAAGGTTTCCACAAGAGGAAGAGAGAAGATAATAGGTATAAGAAGTATACTTCTAAACCTAGTTATCTTCAAGATAAAAACCAATTTAGCTACAGCTCAACTGGTGAAAGGCGTTTTCTTTAAGGGAAACAAAAAGCTCGGTCACGGATTCGAATCCTAGGAAGGGTTGCAGACCAAAGGTGGGAATTGAATTTTTGTGCCAATGCCATACAGACAATATCTTAGTAGATGTGACGGCACCCTAGAAGTAGTGGATGGCCGCTACATTAAAAGTGAAAGGACCAAAGTGTGTTAGACATGGGAGATATCATGGTGTAAGCCTAATTTTAGTTAGCCAAATAGTATGTATTACTTGTGGCTGACCAGAACCCTTTTAAATAAGTGTATGTAGAAGTTGGGAGCAGTGCCTAATCTTTAAGTTTAAGCTCAAGCAAGAGTTTATACTCTGAGTAGTAAGGAGGCAACTCAGACTCCAGATTTCACGAGATAAAGATATGGTTAATGATGATCTTTAAGTTATAATGTATGATTCATAAGTATCTCCACTTCATGATTTCATACGAGTATATCAAGAGATCATATTTACCTATGTTGAGTTTCCCTATGTTTTATCCTTGTCTACACCAACAGGAAAAAGCTAATTACAACTTCCTTAGTAAGTTTGGATAGTTGTAAAAAGATAAAAAGTAAGATTTCCTTTGTGAATCTTATCAGTTTATCTCTTCTTAATGTAGACGTTAGATTAGACATGCTGTTGAATTTATCATATAAAACATTGAGGTTTATATCCGATGATTTTTCTGTGCCTATTTCTTTAGAGTCTATATTTTAAGAGCTAAACAAGTAAACAACTTCTAAATAGAGGGGATTTAAAGATATGTTTTTCTTTTCTCCTAGTATATGGAAGTTAAGCAAGTTTTAGGAAATATATATATAATAAGAAGACATCCAGAATAAATTCCTAGAAAGATGAATGAGTACCACCTAAAAGAGAAGCAAACCTCTTTATAGGTATGGTATGAGTTAAGCTAGTAGATAGTTTAAGATGTTCGGTGATCTTACGAGTTGGCAACATTTTGTTTGGTTAGAAAGAGCTGAACAAGAGACAAAGATTATGGATGGAATGTTAAGCAGAACTTAGTTATGGTAAAAGGATCATAACTATGAGTTATAGTATCATATGGATAGGGCCAACACAGTGGTCAATGCACTAAGTAAGAAATTCCTACAGGTGTCATGTATGATAGTCAAAGAGAGTGAATTTCTTAAGAGATTCGAGAATTTGAGTCTTGCGATGATTATTATGCCACGTAGTCTCGCAGTGAGCAAGGTGGACATAGTAAAGGGCTTAAGGACTCAGATTTTAGAAGCTCGAAAAAAGAATGAAACTCTAAAGGACAGTAGTGAGCAGATCTTCTTAGAAACCCAATAAGGATTTATTATGACAATAGATGGAATAACGAAGTTTAGAGACAGACTTTGTGTTACAAGAAAGTCAATAAATCGGAAGGGATTCTAGAGGAAACTCACAAGAGAAAGTATACCATCCATCTAGAGGCTACTAAGATGTACTGATATCTTCAGATAATGTTTGGCAGCCTAGAAGGAAAAAGAACATAGCAGAATAGGTGTCTAGGTGCCTTTTCGCCAGAGGTTAGTAAAGGGTGAAGTTGGCACTGAATAAGCCTTTTGGGAGTTGGAGTCCCATATAAAGTAAGATTACCTAGAGCTATAGTAAGAGAAAAGTAATTTTGAGGACAAAATTTTAAAAGGAGGAGAGAAATGTAACATCCCGAGAAACATGTTAGGCTTGTAAATGGTCACAGAGGTAGCCTAGTACTTGCTTAACATGCTGACGAGCGCCGAACTCAGTCAAAATTATAACCGAAGTTATTACCTAAACTTGTAGTATAGTGAACAACACCGGATCGTCTCCTCAAGGATCGTAAATGCAATTTAATCAAATCAAGTGAAAGTTAGCAAAAAGGGGGGTTTGACAGTTTAAGATCGCACTTAACAAAATTAAAGGAAGAAATAACAATTAAAGAAGCGATCAATTTAGAAACCTATCCAAGATTGGGTGGATTCAATCATAGACCCTTCATAGAACACTTGAAGCGCAATTGAATTGTTAATTTGGATCTAACCGAGATCTTTGCATCAAATCCAGAATTCATACTAGACGATCGTCTAGAATTCAATTAACAAGTGATAAACACAAATCCGCAATCGCACCATTCATGAAGATCTATGTTAATTTCAAGTACCGAATTCAATTAACTTAGGCACAAATCAGTAACCTAACCTTTTCAATTCTGTGATTAATTTAGATCAATCAGTTCTAAGTTTTATCACAAATCTCAATCTTCATTTATGTGATTAGTTTAGATCAATCAGTTCTAAGTTTCATCACAAATCTCAATCTTAAACCAAGATCAATCAGATCAACATAAATAGAATCACCATTCATGCATTGAAGATCAAGAAGAAGAAAAAGAAGAAAAAGGCGAATTCAATTACAAATCAAATACAATACATAACCAAGGTCTCAAGAATCCAAATCACAATCTCTTCAAGAGTTCTAAATTGACCGAAAGTAGCTTAGCCCTCCATTACCATGAAGGGGAGCATCAAAATATACAAAACTATGAGAAACTATGAAGAAGCAAGAAGAAACTTAGAGAGAAATGAAGGAGAATACATGTTGTTCATGATAAATGGTGCCTTTTATAGAAGTCTAAGGTAACAAAATGACAAAGGGAAGTGGGTGGATGAGTGGATGAGTGAGTGGAGTGTTTGAGTGGATGGATTAGTGGGTTGGTTTAGTGGATGAGTGAGTGGAATGGTTTAGTGGTTGAATTAGTGAAAAATGCCAAAGGACTTTTGGTGAGTGGAAAATTATGGACATGAATGGGTGAGTGGAAGGATTAGTGGATGGATTAGTGGATGAGTGGGTGGAGTGGTTAAGTGATTGGATTAGTGTATGAGTGGATGAATGGGTGAGTTAGTAGATGAGTGGATGAGTGGATGAGTGGATTAGTGGATGAGTGGATTAGTGGATGGATGAGTGGGTTAGTGGATGGATGAGTGGGTGGTTGAGGACGAAAATTTCGTGTCTGACTTGGAAGCCAAAAACGACCCACTATACTTCAGAAACACGAAAAGTGTTCTTCATGAAAGCTGTAGATCCTTGTCTTGGCTATAAAATGGATAGCTGTTTCGTCCAATTTGGCTTCCTTAAGCCCAAGATATGTCCCAAATACCGTAGGTTGCTCAAACCCAACTTCAGCACCTCTGTTCCGACTTGCAAGCTCAAAATGACTTACTAGACTTCTTTTTCTCAAAATGTGTTCTTCATGAAAGTTGTTTATTTGGATATTGAATATCCACTCTCCAAATTTCAGCCCATATCCATTATTACATCTTGAGATATGATTTTATGAGTGCACACTGTTCGGATTCTACTGACAGAACCCGTATTCTGACTTCCATGTAAACTTAGGTCCCTTAGACATCTGAATCGGACTTCAAGCTCTTCATCAAAGTTGTAGAACTTCCTCTTAGCTTTCCTACAAGGTAAAATTCATATTCATAAGATATTAGGAACTCAAGTTATGGCCAAAATACAGAAACAGTGTCAAATCTCAATAATGCTGAAAATATTCAATTAGGACCAATTTGAGCTCAAACTCACAAAATCATACCAAACTCAATCAATTAAGAATATGGAGAGTGTAAATGACTAAACATAAGGGTTTCTTAATGAATAAAATATGTGATTATCAAATTCCCCCACACTTAGCTTTTTGCACTCCTGGGCAAAGCTCAAGACCAAAATTTTACAATCAAGAAGAACAACCAAAGGTTCAAGGGATCAAAACATTCATGAGTTAACAATTCTCCACATCTCAAACCAACAAGCAAGGTATCTTCAACATGAATCGAGAATGATAGATCTTCACAAGATCCCCTCTCAATCTCTCAAGTGTTTAAAAGGTAGGTATTTCACTCAATTCAACCCATGAAAATTGCACTACCATAAGCTTGCTTACACTGTACTTCTCCACTACTCAAAACACATGCACACACAAATCATGAGGACTTTATTCAAGATTGTAGTGAGGTCAAGGTAACAGGAGAGGATAAAATGGATATGAGAAGATAAATACCAAAGAGAATTAAAGCAAATGAGAGCTGAGTTCAAATAACAAGCATAAAAGTTCATCCCAACTCTAGTGTATATCCCTTTACATATTCATTTCCCAATCCTTTTTTTTTTTTTAAACACTTGGTTTTTTTTTTTTTTTTTTTTTTTTTTTTTTATATATATGAACATAACTATATACATACATTTTTTTTTTTTTGGGCACTCTTTTCTTTTTCAACAACCATTTTGTACACACACCCCCACACTTGTTCAAAAACTCATCCATTAACCAAGCTAATGTTCTTTTATTCCCTAAGGTAAAGTAAGAACACGATTTCTCATTTAAGGCACATGATGAGCTAGAAACAAGGAATGGTCAAATAAGCTCAAAGGGGTTAAGCAAAGGAAAATATACAAGGTTGGCAGGAATCAGAGAATTTTCAAGAAATCAAAAGAGTGCTTGATATCATATTGGAAACAAGGTTAGCTATTTGGTTAAACTAGCTAATTAAGAAAGAGGGCCTCAATCATGTTCATGCATGCAAGTGAAATGTAGCCTCAAAAAGAATCAAAGCAAGTTCTAGAGTGGTCATTAACATGAGTGAAAATCACACAAGAAAGAAGAGAATGGCATAAATGTTAAATCCATCCATTAGGCTCAAAATCTCACAAGGTATGCATCCATCAAACTCAATTCATCAATTCAATCATCCATCACCAAGCATATCAGTTCAAGAAGGGAGAAAAGTTATTCAATCATGCAATGATCCCTTTTTTGTGTTTTTTTTTATTTTTTTTTAAACAACCAAAAGAAACATGCTAAAATCTCTCCCCCACACTTAATATAACATTGCCCTCAATGTGAAAGAGAGATATAGAAAAGAGCAACACAACCTGATAAGAAGTGAATCAATGCCAAGCAGAAAAGAAGCACACTGTCAGTTACGCATCAGACCCTGAAAAGAAATCAAACAAGAAAACGTTAGTACTTCTACAATTTAATACTAATTAATTACTACCTAAAAAACTCCTTACTCTGCCACCAATTAAGATGCGTCTCAAGAGTAAAATTACTCCTTACTCTGCCATCATTAAGTGGTTTAATAAGTCCATGACAATCATATCATACTTTCCAAACAAAACAACAATTTTTTTTTAATAAAATCAAACCCATTAAAGAGAAAGTGTCGATCTCGGCTTTTTTTCTTGTTACTTCCTTCGTTTGCTTCTGTTGACCAATCTATACGAGCTAATACCTTATCGGTACATACTCAAAAGCTTCTAATTTATCAATGAGCTCATCAATAGTGGAGGCAGAGATAAGAAGTTGTCTTGCCGAAGGATTGATAAATTTCTGTTCCACAGCTTTGTCAAGAAAAAATAACAAAAGATCAAAGAAATTATTAACATTCAACAAACCAATGGGTCTATGGTGGATGTTTAGTTCAGCCCAAGAGACGATTTGACAAATTTCTTCCAAAGTACCAAAACCACCGGGGTAAGACAATAAATGCATCAGAATTGTCAACCATTGTTTTCATTCGTCCATGCATGGATGTTACCTGAATTTCTTCTCCAACTGTCCTTCCAGTGATGTTATTTTCAGCTAAAGGTTTAGGAATAACACCTAAAACCTGACTGCCTCCTATAAAAGCTGCAAGTGATACAGCCCCCATTAACCCACGACAACCTCCCCCATATACAAGATGAATATTCCTCGCAGCAAGTGATCGACCAAGAGTGCTAGCTGCGTTTACAAATTCTAATCCCTTCCCATAACTCGACCCACAAAAAACACAGACATTTTTGAGGTTACGAATAGGAGGTCCCATTCTATACTTTTCCTCCCTTTGAGTGTTTCTTAGTTGAAGGAAAATGGAGAAAATGGAGTGTTTAAATAGGAAAAAGAATGGAAAGGGGAATAATTGCACCTATGAGGGTAGGTTGGTTGTTGTCAGAAAAGGTTGAAATTAAGAAACACAAAATCTTTTTTTTTTGTTTTTTTTCCTTTTTTTTTTGTTTTTTGTTTTTACTTCAAGAAAACCATCAAGGTAAAGAAGTCTAGAAACCCCTGAAGGACCCTGCTCAAAGGATCGTCTGTACAAAAATCAAAATACAACAAAATGATACAAAGATAAAAGAAATAGAAAATGATGACATACCTGTATATACAGTTTCCATGGCGTATCTTTATACTGCGCGTCATGAGTGCAGTAGACATCACGTCCTTCCTTTTTTTTTTTTAAAATTGTTAGAAAAACTTGATGGAAGATGAGTGTATACTTACTTAAGATTGGGATGGAGGTAGTCTGCTCTTTCGGCTTTGTGCCAAAGCATTGTTGACCAGTATTCGACCCATTCAAGACCAGCGCAACATAGGGCTCCCAAAAGGGACAAGTGGCCATAATACGACTGGCTGCCTCACATGTGGGATATAATCTACCTTCTTTGTTTTTCAATTAAGAAGGCTGGATTAGGATGCATGCATTTCTCCATTCACGGTGTGTGTTACCAAAGCCAACCCTAAGACGTATACATAATTTTTTTTTTTTTTTGTTTTTGTTTTTGTTTTTGTTTTTTTTTTTTAGAGATGACATGAAGAAGAAGAAGAAGAAGATGATATATACAGATTGTTTATGGATATGGCTCACATCGCCTCTGGTTTAACGTCCGATGAACGGCTTAAACATCTTCTATGAGTCGAGGATAAGCTTCCCATCCAATTTTCTTATAAATTGGCAAACGAGTCTTTTAGAGTCGATTCCCAAGATCGTAGCGTTTTTCTTCATCGTTGAAGAGATTCCACAATTTAAGAATTTCACGATGCACCAATCCACAAGAATGCGTCTCAAGAGTCAATAAGATATCATCTAATGACTCCTTACTCAGTCCATTCTTAATGAAGAAAATTTTATCTTCTCTATTTGCGGAAACCATCCCCAAAGTACGACATCGCTTGTTACAGTTCCATCGTCCACATTTATGACAGACTTGTAACCTTTTTGCTCTTCTCTTTTTAGAATATGAACTTCTTCCAAGACCGGGCATATATGAGTCAAATGAAATTGAGGACTCACCTGCTAATCGGACCTTCGCTTCAATTATCCAGCGTACATCTTCTGGCATACCTTTGTGCATTAACAGTCTCAATCTTTCACATCGAACTTTGTAGATTTTTCTCAGAGCATTTTGAGGAAGAGAAGGAAAATGTTTTCTCAGGTTTGAAAGAATGACATCCATTTTGAAGGAGAAGAAAGATTCAGTTATTTTGGGAAACTAAAAAATAAACCGACTTGAGAGTCACGGAGTACCGTATCCGCCACTTAACCGGCAACACAAAGAACTCAAGAACTTGGTTTTCCAGGAATGGTTGAGTCTTTGTCTATTAACTTTAAGTGCATTACCATTCCTAGGATCCTCAATATCTACGGCCCCAGAGGATACACGTGTTTGACAGCAAAAGAACCGCGCCACCTGGATCTCAATTTTTCAAGGAGTAGGTGCAGATGATAATCTCCAAGCAGAACCTTTTTGACCAATTTCTGCAACTTTTGCAAAAGGTGTAACAGACCTTGAATAAAGTGGGCCAATAAAATCCATACTGCAAGATTTTCGCAGTTGTTGTCGTTGAAGAAAAAGTGACCTCCACTTGCTTCCGAGTAACAAAATTTAATGGCACTACCTACCTTATTGTCGGGCACACAAATTTGTTTTTTTTTTTTTTTTTTTTTTTCTATTTTTTTCTATTTTTTTCTATTTTTTTCTATTTTTTTCTATTTTTTTATTTTTTTTATTTTTTTAATTCATAATGCGGATGGAGAAGGTTCATCACCCACTTCGCATTCTATGGAAGTTCATGATCTTGTTTGAGGCGTGTCCATTGGTCTTATTAAGTGAGGTTGGTGAAAAGACTCCACCAGGGATCCCATTGGTTGAAACGTGATGACCAGGTTATGGTTGACACAACATGATAGCTTCCACTACGGTCCCATTGGTTGAAGTGTAACGACCAAGTGAAGCTTGAAGCATGAGGGTTCACATTGGGGTCCCATTGGTCTTCCTTGACTTCACCAATGGCATACAATACGTGTAATTTTGTAATCCTGCTTTCATTGATAATGCTGGACCATGGCCCAAAAACAAAATCCACTTCATGAGTTCTTGTCATATCTTTGTCTTTCCTCCTTCTTTGAAAATTCCTCAATGGCCTTCAACTCCACCTCCCTATGTGTTTCGATTCTGCAATTGCATTGTTGATAGACCCTTCAATATCATTAGATCTTTGCATAAACAGAATCATCAACTTTCAAATATGCAGAAATCTCAAGCACATAACACATTTTATATCACCGTCACAATCAGTACATGAGTTGCAATTGATAGAATCATCAAAACTAATTAAATCAGGAAATTCAGCACACAACTCATCATGAGTTTCCTCAACTAAATCTGCAGGTAAATCAATATGACAATTAGAATGCAGGGAGTTGGGAATTGTTTGGGAAGAGAGTTGGTCTAACTCTTGACTTCTCAATTCATTAATAGTGGTTATCATCTGCTCAATTTGGGTTGTTAAATCCTGAATAGTGGCAGTGAAACTCTGCTGGAACTCAATTTGGGTTTTCATCAAGTCCTCCCATGAAGGCTCAAGTTTTGTGGTTGATGGACTTGTTATCTACTGGAATGGCTGCTCTCATATTAAAATGATTGTTCTTTGTAGTGATGCCGTATTGCCATATCCCAGGATCCGGATAGTATTCCCGGCTAGGGTTGTATGTGTTGAAGAAGGGTCATAACTCTGTTGCTACTATTTGGACTGTGGTTCATCGGGAAAATAACCAGTTCTTGCAACAAATTGATCTGGAAAAATAGAACTACCATCTTGAAGTGTAGGGCATGCATATGTGGGGTGAGATGAACAAAAACAAATGTTACACACAAGTGTAGCTTCTGCCCATGCAGGTAATTGTTGTCTCACTACTATATGTCTTACCAAAAAAGTCAACTCCTCAAGTTTTGACTCCATTATGCATGGTTCATTGTTAGAAAAGTCAATAAAAAGCAAAGGTTAGTAAAAACACTTAAAATGAAAAGATTACACTTACTAATCCCCGGCAACGGCGCCAAAATTTTGACGAGCGCCGAACTCAGTCAAAATTATAACCGAAGTTATTACCTAAACTTGTAGTATAGTGAACAACACCGGATCGTCTCCTCAAGGATCGTAAATGCAATTTAATCAAATCAAGTGAAAGTTAGCAAAAAGGGGGTTTGACAGTTTAAGATCGCACTTAACAAAATTAAAGGAAGAAATAACAATTAAAGAGCAATTAATTTAGAAACCTATCCAAGATTGGGTGGATTCAATCATAGACCCTTCATAGAACACTTGAAGCGCAATTGAATTGTTAATTTGGATCTAACCGAGATCTCTGCATCAAATCCAGAATTCATACTAGACGATCGTCTAGAATTCAATTAACAAGTGATAAACACAAATCCATGCATCGCACCATTCATGAAGATCTATGTTAATTTCAAGTACCGAATTCAATTAACTTAGGCACAAATCAGTAACCTAACCTTTTCAATTCTGTGATTAATTTAGATCAATCAGTTTTAAGTTTCATCACAAATCTCAATCTTCATTTATGTGATTAGTTTAGATCAATCAGTTCTAAGTTTCATCACAAATCTCAATCTTAAACCAAGATCAATCAGATCAACATAAATAGAATCACCATTCATGCATTCAAGATCAAGAAGAAGAAAAAGAAGAAGAAAGGAGGAATTCAATTACAAATCAAATACAATACATAACTGACGAGCGCCGAACTCAGTCAAAATTATAACCGAAGTTATTACCTAAGCTTGTAGCACAGTGACAACACCAGATCGTCTCCTCAAGGATCGTAAATGCAATTTGATCAAATCAAGTGAAAGTTAGCAAAAAGGGGGGTTTGACAGTTTAAGATCGCACTTAACAAAATTAAAGAAAGAAATCACAATTAAAGAGTAGTCAATTTAGAAACCTATCCAAGATTGGGTGGATTCAATCATAGACCCTTCATAAAACACTTGAAGCGCAATTGAATTGTTAATTTGGATTTAACCGAGATCTCTGCATCAAATCCAGAATTCATACTAGACGATCGCCTAGAATTCAATTAACAAGTGATAAACACAAATCCGCAATCGCACCATTCATGAAAATCTATGTTAATTTCAAGTACCGAATTCAATTAACTTAGGCACAAATCAGTAACCTAACCTTTTTAATTCTGTGATTAATTTAGATCAATCAGTTCTAAGTTTCATCACAAATCTCAATCTTCATTTATGTGATTGGTTTAGATCAATCAGTTCTAAGTTTCATCACAAATCTCAATCTTAAACCAAGATCAATCAGATCAACATAAATAGAATCACCATTCATGCATTCAAGATCAAGAAGAAGAAAAAGAAGAAGAAAGAGGAATTCAATTACAAATCAAATACAATACATAACCAAGGTCTCAAGAATCCAAACCACAATCTCTTCAAGAGTTCTAAATTGACCCAAAGTAGCTTAGCCCTCCATTACCATGAAGGGGAGCATCAAAATATACAAAACTATGAGAAACTATGAAGAAACAAGAAGAAACTTAGAGAGAAATGAAGGAGAATTTTTACATCTTGTTCATGATAAATGGTGCCTTTTATAGAAGTCTAAGGTAACAAAATGACAAAGGGAAGTGGGTGGATGAGTGGGTGAGTGAGTGGAGTGTTTGGGTGGATGGATTAGTGGGTTGGTTTAGTGGATTGGTTTAGTGGATGAGTGAGTGGAATGGTTGAGTGGTTGAATTAGTGAAAAATGCCAAAGGACTTTTGGTGAGTGGGAAATAATGGACATGAATGGGTGAGTGGATGGATGAGTGGATGGATTAGTGGATGAGTGGGTGGAGTGGTTAAGTGGTTGGATTAGTGTATGAGTGGATGAGTGGGTGAGTTAGTGGATGAGTGGATTAGTGGATGGATGAGTGGATTAGTGGATGGATGAGTGGGTGGTTGAGGACGAAAATTTCGTGTCTGACTTGGAAGCCAAAAACGACCCACTATACTTCAGAACCACGAAAAGTGTTCTTCATGAAAGTTGTAGATCCTTGTCTTGGCTATAAAATGGATAGCTGGTTCGTCCAATTTGGCTTCCTTAAGTCCAAGATATGTCCCAAATACCGTAGGTTATTCAAACCCAACTTCAGCTCCTCTGTTCCGACTTGCAAGCTCAAAATGACCTACTAGACTTCTTTTTCTCAAAATGTGTTCTTAATAAAAGTTGTTTATTTGGATCTTGACTATCCACTGTCCAAATTTCAGCCCTTCTCCATTATCACATCTTGAGATATGATTTTATGAGTGCACACTGTTCGGATTCTACTGACAGAACCCGTATTCTGACTTCCATGTAAACTTAGGTCCCTTAGACATCTGAATCGGACTTCGAGCTCTTCATCAAAGTTGTAGAGCTTCCTCTTAGCTTTCCTACAAGGTAAAATTCATGTTCATCAGATATTAGGAACTCAAGTTATGGCCAAAATACAGAAACAGTATCAAATCTCAATAATGCTGAAAATATTCAATTAGGACCAATTTGAGCTCAAACTCACAAAATCATACCAAACTCAATCCATTAAGAATATGGAGAGTGTAAATGACTAAACATAAGGGTTTCTTAATGAATAAAATATGTGATTATCAAATTCCCCCACACTTAGCTTTTTGCACTCCTGGGCAAAACTCAAGACCAAAACATGGACATAAGAGATTTACAAAAATTTAAATTCCAACGACATTCAAGAACCCAAAATTTTACAATCAAGAAGAACAACCAAAGGTTCAAGGGATCAAAACATTCATGAGTTAACAATTCTCCACATCTCAAACCAACAAGCAAGGTATCTTCAACATGAATCGAGAATGATAGATCTTCACAAGATCCCCTCTCATTCTCTCAAGTGTTTAAAAGGTAGGTATTTCACTCAATTCAACCCATGAAAATTGCACTACCATAAGCTTACTTATCTTCTACTTCTCCACTACTCAAAACACATGCACACACAAATCATGAGGACTTTATTCAAGGTTGTAGTGAGGTCAAGGTAACAGGAGAGGATAAAATGGATATGAGAAGATAAATACCAAAGAGAATAAAAGCAAATGAGAGTGAGTTCAAATAACAAGCATAAAAGTTCATCCCAACTCTAGTGTATATCCCTTTACATATTCATTTCCCAATCCTTTTCTTTTTTTTTTTTTAAACACTTGGTTTTTTTTTTTTCTTTTCTTTTTTTTTCTTTTTTTTTTTTTTTTATATATATGAACATAACTATATACATACATTTTTTTTTTCTTTTTGGGCACTCTTTTCTTTTTCAACAACCATTTTGTACACACACCCCCACACTTGTTCAAAAACTCATCCATTAACCAAGCTAATGTTCTTTTATTCCCTAAGGTAAAGTAAGAACACGATTTCTCATTTAAGGCACATAATGAGCTAGAAACAAGGAATGGTCAAATAAGCTCAAAGGGGTTAAGCAAAGGAAAATATACAAGGTTGGCAAGAATCGAGAGAATTTTCAAGAAGTCAAAAGAGTGCTTGATATCATATTGAAAACAAGGTTGGCTATTTGGTTAAACTAGCTAATTAAGAAAGAGGGCCTCAATCATGTTCATGCATGCAAGTGAAATGTAGCCTCAAAAAGAATCAAAGCAAGTTCTAGAGTGGTCATTAACATGAGTGAAAATCACACAAGAAAGAAGAGAATGACATAAATGTTAAATCCATCCATTAGGCTCAAAATCTCACAAGGTATGCATCCATCAAACTCAATTCATCAATTCAATCATCCATCTCCAAGCATATCAGTTCAAGAAGGGAGAAAAGTTATTCAATCATGCAATGAACCCTTTCTTTTTTTTTTTGAACAAAAAAGAAACTTGCTAAAATCTCTAGGTATTATTTTCTACAGAACTACGTAACTTTGAGTTCCTCATTGCACCTGAGGGTACGTAGGAGCAGAATTTTCATTCTGTCAAGTTAAAAATTAAATTTTCACAATTTGGGCTGCTAGTATAGGTATTAGAAAATGGATCATATACGAAATTTCTTCTTTGTGATTCTTTGATATTGGGGTCTACAGGGAAAAATACCATTTCTATGCAGTTGTTACGGAATAATAGAACCACCATCCTTGAAGTGTAGGGCATGCATCAGTAGGATGAGATGAACAAGAGCAAATGCCACACACAGTTGCAGCAACTGTGTGTGGCATTTTCTAATACCTATAACCCAATGCAGATTGCTGCAACTGTGTGTGGCATTTGCTCTTGTTCATCTCATCCTACTGATGCATGCCCTACACTTCAGGATGGTGGTTCTATTATTCCAGAACAATCTGTTGCAGCAACTGGTATTTTTCCTGGTAGACCCCAATATCAGCAATCACAGCAGCAGCCCAGATATGATCCATTTTCTAATACCATTTTCCCCGGCAACGGCGCCAAAATTCTGACGAGCGCCGAACTCAGTCAAAATTATAACCGAAGTTATTACCTAAGCTTGTAGCACAGTGACAACACCGGATCGTCTCCTCAAGGATCGTAGATGTAATTTAATCAAATCAAGTGAAAGTTAGCAAAGGGGGGTTTGACAGTTTAAGATCGCACTTAACAAAATTAAAGGAAGAAATGATAATTAAAGAGTAGTCAATTTAGAAACCTATCCAAGATTGGGTGGATTCAATCATAGACCCTTCATAAAACACTTGAAGCGCAATTGAATTGTTAATTTGGATCTAACCGAGATCTCTGCATCAAATCCAGAATTCATACTAGACGATCGCCTAGAATTCAATTAACAAGTGATAAACACAAATCCGCAATCGCACCATTCATGAAAATCTATGTTAATTTCAAGTACCGAATTCAATTAACTTAGGCACAAATCAGTAACCTAACCTCTTCAATTCTGTGATTAATTTAGATCAATCAGTTCTAAGTTTCATCACAAATCTCAATCTTCATTTATGTGATTGGTTTAGATCAATCAGTTCTAAGTTTCATCACAAATCTCAATCTTAAACCAAGATCAATCAGATCAACATAAATAGAATCACCATTCATGCATTCAAGATCAAGAAGAAGAAAAAGAAGAAGAAAGAGGAATTCAATTACAAATCAAATACAATACATAACCAAGGTCTCAAGAATCCAAACCACAATCTCTTCAAGAGTTCTAAATTGACCCAAAGTAGCTTAGCCCTCCATTACCATGAAGGGGAGCATCAAAATATACAAAACTATGAGAAACTATGAAGAAACAAGAAGAAACTTAGAGAGAAATGAAGGAGAATTTTTACATCTTGTTCATGATAAATGGTGCCTTTTATAGAAGTCTAAGGTAACAAAATGACAAAGGGAAGTGGGTGGATGAGTGGGTGAGTGAGTGGAGTGTTTGAGTGGATGGATTAGTGGGTTGGTTTAGTGGATTGGTTTAGTGGATGAGTGAGTGGATTGGTTGAGTGGTTGAATTAGTGAAAAATGCCAAAGGACTTTAGGTGAGTGGGAAATAATGGACATGAATGGGTGAGTGGATGGATGAGTGGATGGATTAGTGGATGAGTGGGTGGAGTGGTTAAGTGGTTGGATTAGTGTATGAGTGGATGAGTGGGTGAGTTAGTGGATGAGTGGATGAGTGGATTAGTGGATGGATGAGTGGATTAGTGGATGGATGAGTGGGTGGTTGAGGACGAAAATTTCGTGTCTGACTTGGAAGCCAAAAACGACCCACTATACTTCAGAACCACGAAAAGTGTTCTTCATGAAAGTTGTAGATCCTTGTCTTGGCTATAAAATGGATAGCTGGTTCGTCCAATTTGGCTTCCTTAAGCCCAAGATATGTCCCAAATACCGTAGGTTATTCAAACCCAACTTCAGCTCCTCTGTTCCGACTTGCAAGCTCAAAATGACCTACTAGACTTCTTTTTCTCAAAATGTGTTATTCATAAAAGTTGTTTATTTGGATCTTGACTATCCACTGTCCAAATTTCAGACCTTCTCCATTATTACATCTTGAGATATGATTTTATGAGTGCACACTGTTTGGATTCTACTGACAGAACCCGTATTCTGACTTCCATGTAAACTTAGGTCCCTTAGACATCTGAATCGGACTTTGAGCTCTGCATCAAAGTTGTAGAGCTTCCTCTTAGCTTTCCTACAAGGTAAAATTCATGTTCATCAGATATTAGGAACTCAAGTTATGGCCAAAATACAGAAACAATATCAAATCTCAATAATGCTGAAAATATTCAGTTAGGACCAATTTGAGCTCAAACTCACAAAATCATACCAAACTCAATCCATTAAGAATATGGAGAGTGTAAATGACTAAACATAAGGATTTCTTAATGAATAAAATATGTGATTATCAATAACCAAGGTCTCAAGAATCCAAACCACAATCTCTTCAAGAGTTCTAAATTGACCGAAAGTAGCTTAGCCCTCCATTACCATGAAGGGGAGCATCAAAATATACAAAATTATGAGAAACTATGAAGAAGCAAGAAGAAACTTAGAGAGAAATGAAGGAGAATACATGTTGTTCATGATAAATGGTGCCTTTTATAGAAGTCTAAGGTAACAAAATGACAAAGGGAAGTGGGTGGATGAGTGGATGAGTGAGTGGAGTGTTTGAGTGGATGGATTAGTGGGTTGGTTTAGTGGATTGGTTTAATGGATGAGTGAGTGGAATGGTTGAGTGGTTGAATTAGTGAAAAATGCCAAAGGACTTTTGGTGAGTGGGAAATTATGGACATGAATGGGTGAGTGGATGGATTAGTGGATGAGTGGGTGGATTGATTAAGTGGTTGGATTAGTGTATGAGTGGATGAATGGGTGAGTTAGTGGATGAGTGGATGAGTGGGTTAGTGGATGGATGAGTGGGTGGTTGAGGACGAAAATTTTGTGTCTGACTTGGAAGCCAAAAACGACCCACTATACTTCAGAACCACGAAACGTGTTCTTCATGAAAGTTGTAGATCCTTGTCTTGGCTATAAAATGGATGGCTGGTTCGTCCAATTTGGCTTCCTTAAGCCCAAGATATGTCCCAAATACCGTAGGTTGCTCAAACCCAACTTCAGCACCTCTGTTCCGACTTGCAAGCTCAAAATGACCTACTAGACTTCTTTTTCTCAAAATGTGTTCTTCATGAAAGTTGTTTATTTGGATCTTGACTATCCACTGTCCATAGTTCATCCCATATCCATTATTACATCTTGAGATATGATTTTATGAGTGCACACTGTTCGGATTCTACTGACAGAACCCGTATTCTGACTTCCATGTAAACTTAGGTCCCTTAGACATCTGAATCGGACTTCGAGCTCTTCATCAAAGTTGTAAAGCTTCCTCTTATCTTTCCTACAAGGTAAAATTCATGTTCATCAGATATTAGGAGCTCAAGTTATGGCCAAAATACAGAAACAGTGTCAAATCTCAATAATGCTGAAAATATTCGATTAGGACCAATTTGAGCTCAAACTCACAAAATCATACCAAACTCAATCAATTAAGAATATAGAGAGTGTAAATGACTAAACATAAGGGTTTCTTAATGAATAAAATATGTGATTATCACATGCCAGTTCAGTTTTGTAATAAACTGAGTCAGTTTAGGCACTTTGTTGCAATATAGAAGTTGAAAAGTAGCTTAAATTGACTCAAATAGTAGCATAAATCACTAAGTTGAAGGAAACAAGTATGGATAACTTGTTTCTAGGTCACAAATGAGTTAAATAAGGTACAATTAAAATTTGAGAACAATCAGAGTTAGTTTGATATTTTTAAGCATACTGGTTGTGCTTTTAATGCCAGATTGACTCCCAGCAGATATGAAAAAATAGAGAAATAGTGAAACAACAATTTAGATGAATCCTAGTATTTATTCTAAAGTTGTTGAAAGCTGAAAAACTTGGATTAGCATAATTTGAGTGTCCTTAGCAGATATAAGTTTCAGCACAGAAACTTAAGTTAATCTTTTTCTAAAATTCCCTCCACATCTTACCCCTTTTTTCTCCCTTCTCACGGCTGAGAAATGCAGAAACAGAGAGAAAGAAAGAAAAGGGAGAAAAAGAGAAAGGGGAAGAAAGGAAGAAGGAAAAGAGAAAATCCAAGGAGCAAAGCTCAAGGATCAAGGTCAAGGCTTCAAGATCATCTTCCATGCAAGAGGTAGGGGAACTTCTTACTCACCAATTTTTATCTTTAAGTTCTATGGTTGAGTTAGGGGTTATGGATGATTGATTTTTATTCATAACCTAGTTTAAATGGTTTTGAGTTAGTGGTTTAATGACTTTAATGTGTTAGAAAACATGTTTATGGTTGCAAATCACGTAGAAACCATGAGTTTAAGGAAAAGAATGAGATGGCCATGAAAGGGAGCTATATGCTGCCCTATTTTCTGGTGAAAATCAGATGACATAACTGGTTAGGAGAGTTTCCTAACCAGTTATTTGTGTTGGCCACTACGTGGAATCACATGAGAGAGTGTCCTAACCGGTTAGGCAATGTGCCTAACCGATTATCAAAGCTAATGGTGAGTCTCTAACTTCACCAATAATCGGTTAGGACATTCACCTAACCGATTATGAAGAGATCCAAAACAGATTAAAGAAGGGCCTAACCGATTAGCTGAGAACCCTAATCGGTTAGGAACACCTCTAAATCAGAAAAGAAGGGTTGTAACCGATTACCACACATGGGTAACCGATTATGAACAATGGAGAATCAGAATTTTACATCTTTTGAGTTAAGAATAACTTTAGTAAAGCTATGTAAAGGTGGTTAACAATTCAACCAATATAGTTTAAGGAAAATTTAGAGTTCTAGCAGCTCTAGATAAAGCTTGAGTGCATAAAGACTCCTTCAATAGTTGAAGTTGAGTTGTACATACAAGATTTTAAAGGAAGTACTCTTTCATATCATCAAGTTGAGTTGAATAAGAGTATTAGCTTAAGATAGAAATCATGGTTGGTGATAGGAATCACCTAGAAGTTGTTTTAGAGGAGTTATAACGTGAAAAATGGTGTTTTCTATAAAAAACCATGATATAACCGATTACCATGAGTTAATAATTAGTTATAGAGCTTGTTCAACTAGTATTTTCGGTTCTGAGTTAATGAATAACTGATTATGAAGAGCTCGGAATCGGTTATGTTGTTTTAAAGAATCAGAACAGAACATGGCATCCTGACAGTCTGTGATGTTTGTTGCATAACTCGAGCTATAGATATCGGAATCACTTGATTCCAGTTCCAGTTGAAAGCTAAGACATAAAACTTCATGTGGTAAGAATTTCAGAATTATTGAGAAAGCCAATCAATACCAGTTTCTGTTTGAATCCAAGGCAGATTTTGTAAAAAAAGGCATTCTAGCAGTCAGTAAACCAGATTGCATAATTTCTTACTCCGATGTCGTATGGACATGAAACTAGTGTCATTTGAAAGCTAAGACATAAGGCTTCATGTGGTAAAAATTTCAGAATTTTCCCACATGTAATTTGTTCCCAGTTTCAATTTAAAGTTAGGTTAGAAATAGGTAAATCAGAGAATGCTCTGTTTTGGTCTCTACAAAATGTCGCATAACTTTGGCTACACTTAGCCAAATGAAGCAAGGTTATGACATTGGAAATATGTGAGAACGATCTATATGATCATAAAATTTCAAATTTTTTGAAGTTATGATGCATAATTGGTGCAATCTTAAAAATCAGCCTTTTTAGGCAAGATTTGAGGTATTTTGGGTATGGTTTGAACCCTATGAACACTAGTAACTCTTTTAAGAGTTAGAGTTGAGTGCCATAAGGCCTAGTTAGCAATAGTTGAATGCCATAAGGCTTAGTTGGTAGTAGATGAGCACCATATGACTTAATTGGCAATATTTGAGTGTCATAGGACTTAGTTTGCGCAAGATGGTTCCCCTATGGGTTGAACCAAGCAAGTGGCTCCCCTATGGGTTGAACCAAGCAAGTGGCTTCAACCCATGTAGGTGGCTTCCCTATGCAATAAGGTTGAACCCTAGTGAATTAGCTCTCTTATGGACATTGCCGGGCAAGCCTAGTAAAGTGGTGACACCAGAGTGTTTCATGAAAGGTTAAGCCAAGGATGTTAAATCCTATGCCAGGCTATGGATGAGAAATTCTATGTCAAGCTGTGGTCGTATGCCAGGCTATGGATTTCAGAAATCCTATGCCAGACTGTGGATCAGTATATCCTATGCTAGGCTGTGGATGAGAAATCCTATGCTAGGTTGTGGATCAGTATATCCTACGCTAACTTGTGGACAAGAAATCTTATGCATGGATGAGGATTATTATATCCTATGCTAGACTAAGGATGAACATCTCCTAGGTCAAGCTACAGATAAGTAGGCTTAATGCCAAATGACGGAATACAATTCCTAAGTACAATTAAGTTACATATACGAGTTTTAATTTAGAAATATATCTTTGAATATATTTAGTTTTAATACCATGAGATATATGTTCTTACTGAGAATTTTATATTCTCACCCCGTTATGTTTCTTGGTTAACAGGTCAAGACCCTACAAGAGGGTAAGAAGATAGAGAAAGATGAAGAATTAGAAGAGTTTAGTTTTATGTTTTTAATTCAAAGCTTATGTATTATTTTATAATTGCTTTGAGAATGTAAAGGTTGTATATTTGTATATGACTTTTAGATATGGCTCTCCATAATGATTTGTTTAAAATGTTATGGATTAGTTGATGATTAGGTTAGAAGTAGCATGTCTAATACTATTTTTCCAAGTATATGCCAGATATACAAGGGTATAGATATTAGGATGTTACAGTTTGAGCACGTTTTGGCACTTTGTTGTAACACTATGTGTGGAAAATAGCATTTATTAGCTCAGGAAGTGGCTTAAACTGCTTAGTTAATGGAAATAAATGTGAAGAATTTGTTTCTAGGTCACAAATGTGTGAACTGTACTACAGTTAAAATTTGAGGTTAATCGGAGCTAATTTAGTATTTTTAAGCATACTGGTTGTGTGTTTTAATGTTAGATTGACTACCAGCAGGTATGAAAAAAATGTGAAAATGGTGAAATCAGATTTTTGATGAATCTTAGGATTTATTTTAAATCTATTGGAAGTTAGAGAGCTGGATTTGGTGAAATCTGAGTATTCTTAACAAATCGAAGTTTTAGTGCTTATTTAAGGAAGCCAAATTTGACTTTTCTTTATAAGTGGTTCACGGTTGAGAGAAGAGAAAACAGAAAACAAAAGAGGAAAAGAAAGAAGGGAAACCATGAAGGGGAAAGAAGAAGGAGAAAGAGGAAGAAAGGAAAATAGGAAGGGAGAGCTTAGATCTTCCATGGCACATCATTGGCTTCATCTTCATCTTCAAGACCTTGAGGCTGGGTTCTTGAGTTTAAAACTTCATTTCCTTAACATTTTTCAAGTTTAGGCTTATTGAGGTTTAATATGCCAAAACGAGATCTTATGGTGTTTTGAGTGATTTTCTTACTTGGGTAAGTTTTAAATGTGGTTTATAACTTGTTCATGATAAGAGTTTGGATTAGAAAATGAAAACTTTCCTTTTGGACCTAAAATGCTCAAACTGGTATTTTTGGGGTTTGGATGAGTGATTTGATCTAATGATCCATTTTTTATGAAATCAATTAGTGTTTTATATTTCCTTCATATTTGTGAATTTGTTTGAAACTTAAAATTACCTGGAAACAAGTTTGAAGTGATCAAATTTCATGTATGGCACCAATGGAACAGTGCCACACCTCTGTAGAATTATGCAGATTTTGCTTCTGGTTGTCAGCACTTAAGCGCTGGTTTTTGAGCGCTCAAGTGCTAGTCTTCTAGTGAGCTATATGTTGATAGAGCTTGCAAGATCAAGTGCTCGTAGTTCAGTGCTCAAGCACCCGAGACAGTGTAGATCTTGATTTTAACAGTGTGATGCTATTTTAATTCCCTACTTGATGGGATCTTTTGTGCAAGTCTTTTAGGGTGTATTGAGGCACTTTTAGGGATATTTCTTGTAACATCCCGAAAAATATCTGTTTAAGTATAAATGATCATTTTATATTATTCTTGGTTTTTAGAAATTTTTCTGGAATTTTTCGGAAACGATGAATATTTTAATATATTTCACGTTTTACGTGCACACTGAGCTGAGAATTGCTAAGGTCAGTGTAACGCTCCGGAAATTAATTATTTCACCACCAATAGTCATTTTCTAATATTTGTGATTTATGTGAATTTTTTTGAAATTTTTCGGAAACGATGAATATTTTAATATATTTCTCATTTTGCGTGAAACTTGAGCAGAATCGGAGAAACACGATATTTCCTCCGTGAACCTTGGACTATAGACATGTCGACGGGAGATCTTACTAAACCCGAGACTTGACACAGTTTACGAGGTTTTACAATTTTTGAGAAATCTTAACAGATAAAATGAATCAATATTGCAAAAAATTTATCTGTCAGATTAATTAAATATTGACTTCTGTCAACTGTAACTATTATCCATTGGATAATAGCATGTAGTAAAAATCCTATCACATTATCCAAATAAAATCCACTTTATGTCTAATCAATCTACTTTAATTCAAATTTAATGTTAAATAATCAAAGCTTCTTTGAGAAGCTTTGACCAAACAATGACTCAAATGCCCTTAGCTTCCAAGAGAAGCCAACCCTCCCCCTCTCTCTTCTCTCTCTTCACGGCTGGAATGCAGCCCATGCAAGGGAAATGTTTGCATTTCATTAATTCAATTTACTACACTTTAATTCATTAATTCTCAAAACACTTTCTCTCTCTACCCTTCCTTCCTTCTTCTTCATTTTTCATTTCTCCTCCTTCTCTCTAGACCACCCTCACGGCCAGCCTTCTTCTTCTCCCTTAACCTTCACAAAAATTACATCCAAGCTCATTTTCTTAATCCTCTCATCATTCTAAACATCTGTTCTTCTTGGAGTTTCTTGAAAATCCATCATCTTCAACACTTTCTCCAAGCTTCAAGCTTTGAACTTTTGTGTAAGTTTCAAGACCCTTCTCCTCTCTTCTTCATTTTTGGTTTTAAGGGTCCTTTAATGGCCATTTGCATCACATTTTTCAAGTCATTATGCTATTCTAACAAAGTCACCATTTTTAGGGTTCTTGGTGTGCAAATCCAAAAATTACAAAGAGGATTCCTTGGAGTTCTCTTGATTTCTTCGCTTAGGTAAGAGGAAGACACTCCTTCTCAACCTCTCTTAGCATCTAAGAACCTTGATTGTATGATCTGAGGAAAAACCCTAATGAGGGTTGTTCCTTAATTTGATGATTACTTTGTTTAAATATTGAATTTGTGATAATTGTGACCTTGGATTGATTTGTTGTATATAATGGTGTATTGGATTGGATTATGTGATTGATAATGGAAGAAAATCATTTGAGAAGCCCTCTTGGTGGCCACGGTTTTAGGCTAGAATTTAGGTAAATTTGTGATTAAGTTGTAACTAGCATAAGACTTAAATTGATCAATGGATAAAATGGAAATTGAATGGAAGAAAAATTTGGAATGGAATTTTCTAGGGAGGCTACGGTTTTAGGACAAGAAATTAGGATTCTTGGTGAGCTAATTTAACTAGTGAACAATTAAATGAATCAAGAGAATGGCATGTAATGTGATGACTTGAAAAGATTTGGAAATAAAACCCTTGTGAGGCCACGGCCTCTAAGGCCTTTTGGGGCTTAATGTTGTGACTTTGGTAACTTGGAAGCATGAGTAATTAGGTAATTAGAAACCTATGTAATGAGTTGGATAATAAATAAATCGGAAGAATTCAACATAATTAAAGATTATATAAATTTTAAAGGACTAAGAATGAAATTGTCATAAGACTTAGGAAATTTCAAGTGAGTGAAGAACAAGAGAGTGTGAGGCCTGAGAGTTTAAAATAATTTACAAGTTATGAGAAATTAAATTGCCTTGGAAGATTTAACTAATTGTAAGCATTGGATTGGACATGAACCTTGAAAAGGGAAAACGATTTTGAGTTAGGATTCATAATGGACCTAAGAAGGTACCACTTGATTTGATCTCTATATTATAATGTTATGGGGCCATGTGAGTGACTATTTGTATATTGATGCTTATCTTGGCCAATTGTGGCACATTATGGAATTGTATGAAATTGTGAATCATACATGTTCATGCATAGAGTCTTATGCTTTGTGAATATCCTGTGGACTGTTGTAAGGCCAAGTTGCCTAGGAGATTGAACACACATTTGTGCAGGTGCGAGTAGATAAGTGTAGGTCTTGTTATGACCTCGGGGGCATCGGGGTGCGGGTCCTCCACAATGGGTAGTTGGTAGCTCCTCTGCCTGTGGGGCAAACCGGTGCAAACGCACCGACGATCCGGACTTGACACTGTCCTATATCGTGATCGAGCATGGACTGTCCGTACAATGCCTGATGTGCACGTGGAAAACAATTGATGTATAGCACTTTGGCCGCGGGAGCCGAGTTGCGGACACGTCTCCTGATCTTTCTCTCCGACTGTTTAAGTCTAGCTCCATGGAGTAGGAATTTGGGAAAGCATGCATGTGTACCATGATATATTCTATCATTATAAATCATTATTTTCCATAACTATGACTTGTTTGATCATTACTGTAATGAATGTCTGCCTGGAACTGTTTATCTGATTACTGTTGAATTTACTATTCATTATTTGGATATACTGTTCTTGAATTGCTAATTGGGCGTGTTGCGCCGTTTTGTTTTTGGCTGCTATAAGTGGTAATGATGGTAGGATGTCTTACCTTTTTCTGTGTTTCCATTATTTGCTGCCTGTGTGTACACTGTATTGATCGAAGATGATGGTAAGGAGGCGGAAGATCTCGAGTTTCCCGGCTTCTGGCCTGAACAAGATTAGCTTCTATTGAGACGATGGTGGCACGTATGCGCGGATTTCTAGGCGATGTGCGTCTGACCTTCCTCGGAGGGTCAGAGTGCTGGCATATCAACTTGAACTCCGATCGCTATGTCTACTTAGGAGATGTGTCGATTGCCCTAGCCTGGAGACGTTATGAGACGCCTGTCCTCACCTGCCATGTCAGCCTGTGGCTGGTGTTCTACCTACCCATCCGAGAGATGTGGGGTGATCGTTACTGCACCCCTTGGGAGGACTCTTTTGATTCTACTGCTCGGGCTCCTGCGCGTGGTTCCGTGGTTCCCATGGAGGTTTCCTCTGAAAAGGAGGATCCTGCTGAGGACCCGGATACGGTTCCTCCTCATCTGAGGGATTGATTTTACTAGTAGCTACTGATGGCTACTAGTGTTTTATTTTGGGGGCCTAATGTATTATGTTAGTAGGCTGTATATTTTGATATCTCTGGGGTATATTTGCATAATCCTTTGGGGCAGGTATAGTTTTGCTTTTTGGATATTTCAGGCTTGTATCTGAGTACAAATGATGTTAGCACATTATATATATATCTATACACATGTTATTCAGATGTGAGTTTTGTCTACTATTTTATTCTTCACCGTCATTATATTCCGCATTGTTAAAATGATTATAAAAAAAATATATACTGTTATTTTGCTCCCGTACTTAAGCATTTAACAAGTTAAACTTAAACGAATGAACCGGGTCTTGAATTGTTAAAACTTTACTTTTCTGCATTTTCTTTTATTTGACAATGTGACGTTCCCTCTCAAAAATGGGCATTACATTAAGTTGGTATCAGAGCCCCGGTTTGAGTTACTTTGGGCCTTGTGTGTGAGTCTGTCTTGTTTGTGCTATGTGAAATCTCTGTGATTTGTGTTTTGAAATGGATTCCTCTAACTTACCTTGTAGTTTTCAGTTAACCTGATTTGAGAAAGAGTAAGATGGCGAGAAGTGGAGAAATTGCAGTTGCTGTAGAGGCGATGCAGTGGATGGCGGAAGTCATCGCGCAGCAAAATGAGCGTGCGGCTCAACAACAAGAAAGAGCTACTTAATAGCTTGAGGCAACTGCTGATGCACAAAACTTAGCAGAGTTTCATCGCCACAACCCTCCGCAGTTCAAGCGAGAGTTTGATCCAGACAAGGCTAGTTTGTGGATCAAGGAACTAGAGAAGGTTTTCTGTGGCATGAACTGTGCCGAAGACAAGAAGGTAAACTATGCTACCTTCATGCTTGTGGGCAACGCCGAAGACTGGTGGAACGGAGCTCAAAGAGCATTGGAAGCCGAAGGAAATGACATCACTTGGGACGTGTTCAAGAACAAGTTCTTGGACAAATATTTTCCTGCAAATGCGAGACATGCGAAAGAGCTGGAATTCCTCAACCTGAGACAGGGGAACATGACAGTTAGCGAATATGCAGCAAAATTTGAGAACCTGGAGAAGTTCTCAACATACTACTAACACCAAACCGATGAAGCCTGGAAATGTTAGAAGTTCACCGAGGGATTGAGGTATAAGGTGAAGAAAGCTATGATCACCCTGAAGATGAAGGTATTCTCAGAACTGTTAGACACTTGCTGTGAAGTTGAAGCCTTGGAACAGGCTAGAGACTCGAGAAACAGGAACTTTGGGCCTGTACAGTCCCAAAGAGGTGGAGGCAGTGGTTCGAACTGCTTCCAAAAGAAGCCCTATTCCTGACCAACGGGAAGTCAGCAACAAATCGGTGGAAGTCCTGGTGGAGGTTCTTCTGGGAATCGAACTAGTCAGAATGTGACATATCTGTCCAAATGCCTAAAGTTTAGGAAAGATCATCTCACAAGAGACTGCACGATCAAAGGAATCATCTGCTTCATATGTGGCAAACCGGGCCACATGTCCAGAGACTGCAATCAAGCAAAGGCTGAACCTTCAGTCAATGCGACTTGAGCCAAGAAATCACAAACTGGAGGTCGAGTTTACATCATGAGCGGAGTTGAAGCTTCCGAATCCGAAGACTTGATTCAAGGAGAAGGCACCATAGAAGGTAATCTTTTAAAAGTACTGTATGACTCTAGGGCAACCCATTCTTTCATATCGTATGACTGTGTGCTACGACTTGGCTCACCTGTGTCTGAACTACCTTTTGAATTGACTATTTCAACCCCCACTGATAAACCGGTAGTTACTACCAAAGTCTGTTTGAAGTGTCCCTTAGTTGTTGAAGGTCGAGTCTTTTCTGTTGATCTGATCTGTCTACCTTTGTCACAGTTAGATATAATCCTAGGGATGGACTGGTAATCTTCCAACCATGTTCTGTTAGATTGTTCTAGAAAAACCTTAGTCTTTCCTGTGGATGAGAATTCTAGATACTTGACGACCAACCAAGCACGAGCTTTCTTGAAAGAAGGAGCTCAGGGATACATGCTGCTATCTTCTTTAAAAATCGAGAGCAAGGTGGACCTGGACACTATTCTGGTAGTGAAAGAGTTCTCTGAAGTTTTTCCAGAAGAAGTACCTAGTTTACCACCGACACGTGAGATCGAGTTTGCAATTGATCTGGTACCGGGAGCTAGTCCCGTGTTTATAGCACCTTATCAGATGTCGCCAACGGAATTGGCAGATCTCAAGAAACAGCTAGAAGAGCTTTTGGAGAAACAGTTTGTTAGATCGAGTGTATCACCGTGGGGAGCACCAGTATTGTTAGTTCGGAAAAAGGACGGTACCTTAAGATTGTGTGTGAACTATAGGCAATTGAACAAGCTGACGATCAAGAACAAGTATCCACTCCAAAGAATTGATGATTTAATGGACAAACTGAAGGGAGTTGTAGTGTTTTCGAAGATCGATTTGAGGCTTGGGTATCATCAGATAAGAGTGAAAACGGAGGATGTGCCCAAGACTGCTTTTCATACCCGATACGGTCATTACGAATACTTCGTAATGCCGTTTGGTGTCACGAATGCACCTGCTATATTCATAGACTACATGAACAGGATCTTTCGTCCTTACTTGGACAAGTTTGTTGTCGTCTTCATTGACGATATCCTGATATATTCCCAGAATCAGGAGGATCATACTGAACACCTCAGCATAGTTCTTCAGATTTTGAAGGAGAAAGAATTGTATGCCAAACTGTCGAAGTGTGAGTTTTGGCTTGATGAGGTGAAGTTTTTAGGCCATGTGATCTCGAAGGAAGGGATTGCAGTGGATCCGTCAAAAGTAGAGGCAGTATTACAGTGGGAACAACCGAAGTCAGTGATGGAAGTTCGTAGCTTTGTAAGTTTAGCCGGATATTACAGAAGATTTATAGAAGGGTTTTCCAAGATTGCTGGACCGCTCACTCAGTTGACGAGGAAGAATCAAGTTTTTGAATGGACTGATAGCTGCGAGCAGAGTTTCTAAGAGTTGAAGAAACGGCTGACTACCTCACCCGTATTGGTGCTACCTGATCTGAATGAGCCATTCGAGGTGTACTGTGACGCTTCATACCAAGGATTGGGGTCTGTTCTTATGCAACACCGAAGAGTGGTAGCTTATGCTTCGCGACAGTTGCGAGTGCACGAAAAGAACTACCCTACACATGATTTGGAACTTGCAGCCGTGGTCTTTGCTCTAAAGATATGGAGGCATTTTCTCTATGGAGCAACATTCAACATCTTCAGCGACCACAAGAGCTTGAAGTATTTGTATAACCAGAAAGAGTTGAACATGAGGCAACGGAGATGGCTAGAATTCCTGAAGGACTATGATTTCCAGTTATTGTATCACCCTGGCAAGGCGAATGTCGTGGCAGACGCCTTGAGCTGAAAGACTATCAGTGTTTCTGCCTTAATGATCAAGTAAAGAGACCTCATAGAACAGTTTAGGGATGTATGGTTGTTTGTTAAGTTGGAACCCGGAAGAATTTGTATGAATATGGTCACCATCTCAAGTGAGCTAATGGATGACATACGGGAAAAACAGAAAGCTAATGAATTCTTGCAAGAAGCGAAAGAACTAATAAGGCAAGGCAAAGAGACGGAATTTGAAGAAGGAATGAATGGAATTTTGAGATTCTGAGGTAGAGTTTGTATTCCACGTGACCAAGAGCTTAGGCGATATATTGTGGAACATGCTCACACCAGCAAGCTGAGTATGCACCCAGGCATAACTAAGATGTACCAAGATCTGAAAACATTGTTCTAGTGGCATGGAATGAAGAGCAACGTCACTAGATGTGTGTCGACTTGTTTAGTTTGTCAAAAAGCTAAAGTGGAACATCAAAGACCAGCAAGATTGCTGCAACCCTTGTCTATTCCTGAATGGAAATGGGACAACATTGCAATAGATTTTGTTGTGGGTTTGCCAAGGACAAAGAAAGACACGACTCGATATGGGTAATAGTGGATCGACTCACGAAGTCAACCCATTTTCTCCCGATCAACATAAGGTACAGTTTGGAGAAGTTGACCCAGCTTTATATTGGAGAGATCGTTAGGCTGCATGGTGTGCCTACGAGTATTGTTTCGGATAGGGATCTGAGGTTTACTTCAAAATTTTGGCAGAGTTTGCAAGCATTGTTGGGAACAAAGTTACGTTTGAGTTCAGCGTACCACCCACAAACCGATGGTCAATCGGAAAGGACGATCCAATCTTTAGAAGATTTGCTTAGAGCTTGTTCTATGGAATAGACTGGATGTTGGGATGAAGTTCTACCACTGATAGAGTTCACCTACAACAACAGTTATCATTCGAGTATAGGGATGGCACCCTATGAAGCTCTGTATGGACGACGGTGTCGAACACCATTGTGTTGGTACCAAGATGGTGAGCATCTTACGACTGGACCAGATATCATTCAGCAGACAACTGAGAAGGTCAAGATGATTCAAGAGAAGATGAGAACTGCTCAGAGCCGGCAAAAAAGTTATGCAGATAAGAGGAGAAAGCCTCTTGAGTTTGAGGAAGGTGAGCATGTATTCTTGAAAGTCACACCCACGACTGGGGTCGGCCGGGCTTTGAAATCTAGAAAACTCACTTTAAAATTTCTTGGACCTTACCAAATTCTTCGCCGGATAGGTCCAGTAGCCTACTAGATAGCCTTACTCCCTTTTCTTTCCAACATACACAATGTCTTCCATGTGTCACAACTTCGTAAGTATTTGCCTGATCCAAGTCATGTCATAGCACTAGACACAGTGCAGTTAAAAGAGAACTTAACTTATGAGGCACCTCCTGCGAGAATCGAGGACCGACGGATAAAATAACTTAGAGGAAAGGAGATCCCATTGGTGAAAGTGATTTGGAATGAAACAACTGGTGACGCAACTTGGGAACCAAAAGACAAGATGAAGGAGCAACATCCAGAACTATTTTGAGGTATAAAAATTTCGAGGACAAAATTCCTTTTAGTAGGGGAGTGTTGTAACATCCCGAAAAATATCTGTTTAAATATAAATGATCATTTTATATTATTCTTGATTTTTAGAAATTTTTCTGGAATTTTTCAAAAACAACAAATATTTTAATATATTCCTCGTTTTGCATGCACACTGAGTTGAGAATTGCTGAGGTCAGTGTAACGCTCCAGAAATTAATTATTTCACCACCAATAGTCATTTTCTAATATTTTTGATTTATGTGAATTTTTCTGGAATTTTTCGAAAATGACAAATATTTTAATATATTTCTCGTTTTGCGCAAAACTTGAGCAGAACCGGAGAAACGCGATGTTTCCTCCGCGAACCTTGGACTATGGACATGTCGATGAGGGATCTTACTAAACCCAAGACTTGACACAGTTTACGAGGTTTCACAATTTTTGAGAAATGTTAACAGATAAAATGAATCAATACTGCGAAAAATTTATTCCTTAATTAAATACCGACTTCGAACCTTGGATTGGATAATAGCATGTACCTATCACATTATCCAAATGAAATCCACTTTATGTCTAATTAATCCACTTTAATTCAAATTTAATATTAAATAATCAAAGCTTCTTTGAGAAGCTTTGACCAAACAATGACTAAAATGCCACTAGCTTCCAAGAGAAGCCAACCCTCCCCCTCTCTCTTCTCTCTCTTCATAGCTGGAATGCAGCCCATGCAAGGGAAATGTTTGCATTTCATTAATTCAATTTACTACACTTTAATTCTCTCAAAATACTTTCTCTCTCTACCCTTTCTTCCTTCTTCTTCATTTTTCATTTCTCCTCCTTCTCTCTAGACCACCCTCACGGCCACTGATGGTGTATGCCCTAGTGGCCAATCGTTTTGTTTGTACTTACATACATTATATTATGCTATTTTATATGAGGCATTTCATTTATTATGTTCTTTTTTTGGTAAACATGATAAAGTCCTTAGAATAGTTTCACATCAAGTGGATGACTTGATCGTGAGATCCTATTGGATAAAACAATTCTTTGTCCCTAGAAATGTTAATTAGGACAACAATAATGCTTTGAGACTAGTATGTGCGTAAAATGAATCAATATTGTGAAAAATTTATCATGGATACAAATTAATTAAATGACGCTACGTGGATCTTCTATCAAATGGTGTATGTGGTCCTTTGACCTAAATCTATTATGCATTGGATAATAGCATGTAGTAAAAAGTCCTATCACATTATCCAAATGAAATCCACTTTATGTCTAATTAATCCACTTTAATTCAAATTTAATATTAAATAATCAAAGCTTACTTGTCTACTCGGGAATCAGAGAAGCTTTTGACCAAACAATGACTAAAATGCCACTAGCTTCCAAGAGAAGCCAACCCTCCCCCTCTCTCTTCTCTCTCTTCACAGCTGGAATGCAGCCCATGCAAGGGAAATGTTTGCATTTCATTAATTCAATTTACTACACTTTAATTCATTAATTCTCAAAACACTTTCTTCTTCTCTCTCTTCGCACTAGCCTACTTTCTTCCTTCTTCTTCATTTTTCATTCACCTCTCCTCCTTCTCTCTAGATCACCCTCACTTTGATCCGCCAACACAGCCTTCTTCTTCTCCCTCAACCTTCACAAAAATTACATCCAAGCTCATTTTCTTAATCCTCTCATCATTCTAAACATCTTTTCTTCTTGGAGTTTCTTGAAAATCCATCATCTTCAACACTTTCTCCAAGCTTCAAGCTTTGAGCTTTTGTATAAGTTTCAAGACCCTTCTCCTCTCTTCTTCATTTTTGATTTTAAGGGTCCTTTAATGGCCATTTGTAACACATTTTTCAAGTCATTATGCTATTCTAACAAAGTCACCATTTTTAGGGTTCTTGGTGTGCAAATCCAAAAATTACAAAGAGGATTCCTTGGTGTTCTCTTGATTTCTTCGCTTGGGTAAGAGGAAGACACTCCTCCTCAACCTCTCTTAGTATCTAGGAACCTTGATTGTATGATTTGAGGAAAAATCCTAATGAGGGTTGTTCCTTAATTTGATGATTACTTTGTTTAAATATTGAATTTGTGATAATTGTGACCTTGGATTGATTTGTTGTATATAATGGTGTATTGGATTGGATTATGTGATTGATAATGGAAGAAAATCATTTGAGAAGCCCTCTTGGTGGCCACAGTTTTAGGCTAGAATTTAGGTAAATTTGTGATTAAGTTGTAACTAGCACAAGACTTAAATTGATCAATGGATAAAATGGAAATTGAATGGAAGAAAAATTTGGAATGGAATTTCCTAGGGAGGCTACGATTTTAGGCCAAGAAATTAGGGTTCTTGGTGAGCTAATTTAACAAGTGAACAATTAAATGAATCAAGAGAATGGCATGTAATGTGATGACTTGAAAAGATTTGGAAATGAAACCCTTGTGAGGCCACGGCCTCTAAGGCCATTTGGGGCTTAATGTTGTGACTTTGGTAACTTGGAAGCATGAGTAATTAGGTAATTAGAAACCTATGTAATGAGTTGGATAATAAATAAAACGAAAGAATTTAACATAATTAAAGATTATGTAAATTTTAAAGGACTAAGAATGAAATTGTCATAAGACTTAGAAAATTTCAAGTGAGTGAAGAACAAGAGAGTGTGAGGCCTAAGAGTTTAAAATAATTTACAAGTTATGAGAAATTAAATTGCCTTGGAAGATTTAACTAATTGTAAGCATTGGATTGGACATGAACCTTGAAAAGGGAAAACGATTTTGAGTTAGGATTCATAATGGACCTAAGAATGTACCGCTTGATTTGATCTCTATATTATAATGTTATGGGCCCATGTGAGTGACTATTTGTATATTGATGCTTTTCTTAGCCAATTATGGAACATTATGGAATTGTATGAAATTGTGAATCATACATGTTCATGCATAGAATCTTATGTATTGTGAATGTCCTGTGGACTGTTATAAGGCCAAGTTGCCTAGGAGATTGAACACACCTTTGTGCGGGTGCGAGTAGACAAGTGTGGGTCTTGTTATGACCTCGGGGGCGTCGGGGTGCGGGTCCTCCACAATGGGTGATTGGTAGCTCCTCTGCCTGTGAGGCAAACCGATGCAAACGCACCGACGATCCGAACTTGACACTGTCCTATATCGTGATCGAGCGTGGACTGTCCGTACAATGCCTGATGTGCACGTGGAAAACAATTGATGTATAGCACTTTGGCCGCGGGAGCCGAGTTGCGGACACGTCTCCTGATCTTTCTCTCTGACTGTTTAAGTCTAGCTCCATGGAGTAGGAATTTAGGAAATCATGCATGTGAACCATGATATATTCTGTCATTATAAATCATTATTTTCCATAACTATGACTTGTTTGATCATTACTGTAATAAATGTCTGCCTGGAACTGTTTATCTGATTACTGTTGAATTTACTGTTCATTATTTGGATATACTGTTCTTGAATTGCTACTTGGGCGCGTTGTGCAGTTTTGTTTCTGGCTGCTATAATTGGTAATGATGGTAGGATGTCTTACCTCTTTCTGTGTTTTCATTATTTGCTGCCTGTGTGTACACTGTATTGATCGAAGATGATGGTAAGGAGGCGGAAGATCCCGAGTTTCCCTGCTTCTGGCCCGAACAAGATTAGCTTCTACTGAGACGATGGCAGCACGTATGCACGGATTTCTAGGCGATGTGCGTCTGACCTTCCTCGGAGGGCCAGAGTGCTGGCATATTAACTTGAACTCCGATCGCTGCGTCTACTTGGGAGATGTGTCGATTGCCCTAGCCTGGAGACGTCATGAGGCGCTTGTCCTCACCTGCCATGTCAGCCTGCGGCTAGAGTTCTACCTACCCATCTGAGAGATGTGGGGTGTTCGTTACTACACCCCTTGGGAGGACTCTTTTGATTCTACTGCTCGGGCTCCTGCCCGTGGTTCCGTGGTTCCCATGGAGGTTTCCTCTGAAGAGGAGGATCCTGCTGAGGACCCGGATACGGTTCCTCCTCATCTGAGGGACTGCTTTTACTGGTAGCTACTGATGGCTACCAGTGTTTTATTTTGGGGGCCTGATGTATTATTTTGGTGGGCTGTATATTTTGATATCTCTGGGGTATATTTGTATAATCCTTTGGGGCAGGTATAATTTTGCTTTTTGGATATTTCAGGCTTGTATCTGAGTACAAATGATGTCAGCACATTATATATATAACTATACGCATGTTATTCAGATGTGAGTTTTGTCTACTATTTTATTCTTCACCGTCATTATATTCCGCATTGTTAAAATGATTATAAAAAAAAATATACTGCTATTTTGCTCCCGTACTTAAGCATTTAACAAGTTAAACTTAAACTAATGAACCCGGTCTTGAATTGTTAAAACTTTACTTTTCTGCATTTTCTTTTATTTGACAATGTGACGTTCCCTCCCAAAAAGGGGCGTTACATTTCTTGGAGGAAATTATTAACTTGCATAGTTGAAAAGTTTGAGAATTCTTAGACATTCAAAGTGTGATAGAATGCCTATGTTTGTGTTTAGAACCGTAGTCATCATGAGGTTGATTTTTAGATCACCTATGAGTGATTGTGTGATGTTTTAGATACTGTTTAGCTAGAGATATGAATCTTGATACTTTGTTGAACAAGTGAGGCTAAGATTCCTATGTTCTAGTGTTGAAATATGGATTGATTATTTGGTTTTCAAGCTTGATTTTATTATCACTTATGATGCTGATATATGATGAGAATGGTACATTATGTGAGTAAATGAGTATTTCTAAATCAGTAGTTAGAAAACTCTTATGGAGGAGGATAGTCATGTTTAAGGGCATTGGTTATGGACTCGTGTAGGAGAATATCTGATGTGGCGTTGAATGTGTATTAATTATCTCTTTGCATGTTTTTCCACACACTTGTTATTTACATGTATCTATGAATAGTATATGAGATGGTAACAATACACTTAATATTGTGAGACGGAATAGTCTATTCATTGCCATGTAGTGTTAAATGGTTGGAGCTATACTACGTAATGTTAAATGGCTAAATGTCATACTACTTAGAAAATACAAGGAACCAAGTTCTTGGAAATAGTCGAGTTTCATGACACTGTACCAACACTATTTTACTTCATTGAATAATCATTGTCATAGGACATGTTAGGCATAAACATATAACATGACAAGCATTGCATTTGCATGGTAATTGTATGGACAGTTATCTTAATCAATGATATGTACGATTGTATGGGCGGCTATATAATATCGTTGATAGTTCTTATGTTGAGATAGTGGTAGTAGCCACAGTTTTGTTTGTAGCTCTATGAGAGAGATAATGTTTTTGAGAGTGTAGTGATCACTTGAAAACTGTTTGTGATAAATGAATTTTTATGTAAACTTATAAAATGAGAATCTATTTCGGGAAAAGAAAGGACATGGTTTTGGCCTTGGTCACCTTTCTAGTTTGTACAAGTATATGACTTGAGTTTAGAAAAAATGTTTTTTCCTCTGAAATAGCTGGAATGATTGTGATGGCATGCTTTATGGATTTATCTACTGAGAATTTGTTATTCACATCCCTTGTGTGTGTTTCCATGAGGATTCCAGGGAGGAAGACTTGTGGAAAATGAAGTACAAGTAGGAGCTTGGAGTTCTTAGCATTGTATAGCTAGGTACTTTCTTTTAATATTATGTACATATTGTATTTATGACAAATGAAATTGTGGTGTATTATTTATATATTCATTCGAGCCTTATATTTTCTATATATGCATAGTTTTGTTTTATTAGGAAATGCTAGTAGTAGAAAGTAACAGGCCTAAATCTAATGATCGTGGTGTTATACTGTGGTTATTAAATTCAGGATGTTACATTTTGGTATCAGAGCAGTTCATCCTATTGGACTGACTATGCTTAAGTATGTTAGAGGTTTCTTTGTGTGTTGTGTATTTCTTTGTATCTTGTTTGAGATGTTGGAAAAATATTGCATGACTTGCTTTAGATTGGATGTTAGTAGTTTAACACCCTACCTTTAAATACTATAGTATATTGTTAATATACCCAAGTAAATAGAATTAAAGGTGTCACTTATAAAATTTAAAATAAATTTTAAAACATACTTCTAACTTGTTTAACAAATATAACGTATACATTTATAGAGCCATGAGAAAGTAAGAGAGCAAGATATTTTATGCCTTTCGCCACTTGCTCTTTTCCACGAAACTATCTTATATGTTTAAGATTACAACCTTTTACAAAATTGATTACGAATACTTAATTGCATAATTGTTAATATAAATATAGAACTTAATACAAACTAAGAATATATATATATATATATATATATATATTATATAAATATAAATTATATAAATATAAATTTTGCCTATAGCGCTTCCTTTGCGATCTATGGTATACCTCTGGATTTATCATGAAAACATAAAAAGAACTGGGGTGAAAATTTTAAATTCTCAGTAATAAGTTTATAAAACATAACATCATAACAAATCTAGTTTCTATGGTTAAAACAAGTTACATAATAATTAATAGAAAGGTGGTGTAATGCAAAACGTAGTATTTTTATTTTCAAAGTAAACCGTTCATTTAATTATATATATATATATATATATATATATATATATATATATATATATATATATATATGATACCAATATTTACATTGCATAACACATCTCTTAGTAAAACAATTAATTTAAATACTCACAGGAGTACTTTTACCTTTATTCCTTATCCGTCCAAGAAGTAGTAGGGCAACTACTCGTTAATACTATGCCATCATAAAAATCTTTTCTCAAATGCATAATAAATATTTAGTCTCCTTTTACTTACCTTAATCATAAATCCTCTACTTTAATCACTTTAGTGGCTAATACCACTTAATTCACCTTAGTGGCTAATACCACTTTTAATACCACAATGATCAATGATATAATCAATTTATATTATGTATCTTTAACAACAAAAAGTCACGGTCATAACATTTTCATATTACTAATTGATAAATATTTCCACTAATCACAACAAAGCCTATAGCTACAATCAATGATGCAACAATTCACAAATCAACCAAGTTTATAGTCAACCAAAATGACACACCAAAATCACTTAGTAGTGACCTTTTCACTTCAAGGAGAACACATAGAATTAGGCATCAAACACACATACAACAAGCACAAGTACCTCTACTTAAGTTTTTCTAAGTCAGTACTTGGTCGTATAGCAATTGAAGCAAAGCACACGGTTTTCATCACAACCATTACCAATCTAGCTCAATCTTAAGAAATTAAGGGAGTAGTTCTAATATACATATCAAATTACACAATACAAGTATTCAAATACTTTAGTACCTTTAACAATTAGCAACCAGTATAATTGGCTCTAGACAAGCCACGGCTACACAACTTGATCATTTATGTGGAAGCCATGACAATAAACAACATATAAAGAAAATCATGTCATGGCCACACACACGTTTCCTCCACTTTTGAAATCATATCAAAATTTAAGGTTCAAAGTGCGAATACACACACTCGTGCTCAATTCCTCTCTTCCTGGTCTTGGTTTAGTCGTGTCCTTGAGTAAACATAAGGGAATGTATAATTTCCCCCACGTGATTATGATTACCCGTGACACTACAATAAGAAGCAAATAAAGTCACTAGTTAAGAAATCCAACAATCAACATCATAATTTCCAAGAATCATAAATTTAACCTAAACTTACCATTCACCCACATTTATACCAATTTCAGCCCTTAACAAATATTATTCAATTCTATTGTCTAATCTTTATAACTCATCGTCTAATTATTGCTTCCTTGATCAAATTAATTAACGAGTGAATATAAGAACATAAGGAATCACATATTTAATAATAACTATCTCTCTCTCTCTCTACTTAGACTTAGTCGTGAGCATCCTTGAGCCAATACCAATCAATTTCTATGTTTACATCCTAAATCATTTTATAAAACTCTCAAAATTAGAGAAAAAAGGTGAAAGCTTATGTTGGGCAACCAATTCTGTTTTGACTATTCCTGCCATAATTCAAGAACATAAAAACCACATCTTTTGTGTAATAGTCATTACCACAATTCAATTCAAGAATTTTTAGAAAAAAAAAGGTAATTGAAAGCAAAGAAAACCTCTTTTAAACTTGACATGGTTGTGAGCTCCATATCCATAACAAATCTGAATTTTATTTCCAAAACCAAGAGAAAAAATTAGAAATTTTAATGCCAAGGACCGCTTCCTCATTTCCATTGCACCAAAATTTTGTCCTTCCTTTCTACTCCTTTTCTTTCCATCTTGTCTCTCTTGTTTCTATTAATGTTGATTCTTCATTTCTATTTTTATTGCCTCAGTTCCCATACCAACAACAAGAGAGAAAAAGTGTGAGTGAAAAATCAAAGAAACATAAACAGACCATATCGGAAACGAGCAAGCACATGGGAGAGAGCGAGCTCGAAAAACCTGTGCGCGAGAGGGACGACCATGCAAGAGAACGAGCTCGGCAAGCACGAACAGTGTGCATGGACGAGCACACAGTAATTTGATGAACTAGATTGGCCAGTGAGAACAGCAGCAACGAGCATGAATGGCAACTGGAGAGAACGGAGAGGGAGCGTATGAGTGAATGAATGGGAGAGTGAACCAGACGAGAAGATGAGAAAGATGAGAGATTAAGGGAGAAATAAAAATAATTATAGAGAGAGAAAAGAGTTAGTGAAGATAATTTGGGAAGAAATTAATAAATATTCAAATTGAAACACTTTATCTTTTAGAGATAATTTAATCCTCCAAATTTCCTCTAAATTCATAAAAGATTTTAAGATTCCTTTTTCTTTTATCCCAAATCTCATTCTTCGACACATAATTATAAGCACATTTATCAGTTACTAAGTGTCACTATTCATCCCTGAAATAATTTAAACCTTAGGAGATTGAATAAGGAAACTCTCAAATGTTTAATTTATTCTATTTTCACTCTCAAAAGAAAAATTTCATTTTCTATTTTACATTTGCTCATACCCTTATAATTTTTTGAGCTATTTTTTATGTTCAGTGCTATATTTTTATGCTCACTTCATTCCAAATAATTACTCAAAATTATCAGTTAACTTATACCTGATTTATTAAGATACTATAACACTGAGTAATACTATTGGGTTAGGCAGAATGTTATAATTCCCCCCCCCCCATTTATAAATTTTGTCCTCAAAATTTGATTTACCTTATTTAAAAAGTCCTGGGTACCTCTTTTATTTTCTCAGCTTTATGCTTTTATTTAAGGGTAAGATTGAATTCCACAATGAAGTTAAGTAGACTAGGAAACTTATCAAGAAAGCTTCCCTTATAATAGTGAAATACATTTCTCATCATCTATGTAAATCTTATATGACAATCATTTTCCTTTTAAACTCTATGTCCTTCTATAAAGTGTTTTCAATCAAATTAAAGAAGTTTATTATAATAGGAATAAGTATTTCACTTATGTCTGAATTTGACAACAGGTCCAACTGTTCCCAACTTTAGAATCTTTGACCACACAAGATTTATAACATCAAACACCTTCATGACATGATTCTGATATAGGATTTCTAATAGTACAACCTTTCTAGGTATTTGTACTTGAGCAAGGAACTGTATTGTATCAGTATTTCATTTCTTGGAATGTACCTCTCATCTAATAAGGATTGAAGAAATCTTAAGCCATCGGCAAGATAGTGATAAATTACAAATTCTATTCTCATAGACAATTGTAAAGAATTGTCTTCAAGAAAAGGATACTCTTCTACTCCATCTACTACTTTAACACTGCCAGAAGTTGAGGTTCTCTTTCTGCTTTCGCAATGTAGGAGTCAAAAACATGTCCTCAATTTGTCATATTTGAAACCTTTTCTAAGTTGATGGTGTTCTTCTTAGGAAGCACCACTAAAAGTCTAGTATTAGGATGCTTACCAAGAAAACCTTGTATAAGTCTGACAATCATAAATATCTTTCTAACTCTCGAAACATAAGCTAAGATGCAACCCTCGAAATGCTCACCTGCAAGGTCTCTAATCACGAAAAATCTAGATTCCTTCGACTTGATGAGGTTTCATTTGCTTCTCATACTATGGGTGTGTAGATGTTTTAGTTACCATGAGATCATCTTCAGCAATCTTAATTCCAGATACATCTACTTTCCTTTGATGCTCTTTGAATTATCCATATACTTAGAGCTTTCAATTCCTTAAGATAAACATCATAGCTATTATTTCTAGACTTTGGGTTGGATAGTTGTCCTCATATAATCTCAATTACCTATAGATTTAAGCAACTCTTCGCCTATCTGACATCACAAGTATTCTACCTCTTTCTTTGAGGCATTAAAATTTATCTAAAAGTTTCATTTATCACAATCAAATCAAGTATCCACATCAAGTATACATAATATACATTATATGAATTCAGCCTTTATAATAAAACACAAGACCATAATCCTTGTCAAACATAATACCCCAACACCATCACAATATTCCTCCAATAGTCGCTATTGTTTTTTTATTCTTTTGGAATACTCACAATCAAGCATCAACCTTAATCTTCATTAATTTGATTCTAAAATCAAGACAATTGTCCATACAATTCTCATTTTATGTAATGCATTATGATATATGATTATGCAATGTTAATAAAAAGCATTTTGTTTTTAAGAAAACTCATGATGCTTGCATATCTCCAGAACATTAGGAGCATCTTTGGCCCAATCCAAATACGTGAAAATAATAAACATCAAGTTTGAAAATCAAAACATGCAAAATTACTTTTAAAACCATTAAACAGAAAATACATGTTACTTGTATATTTCCAAAAATTCCTTTCTTCCAGGAAAACCTTTGTTCCAAGAAGCCCTTCTAGGAAAACTTTTGTTCTAAGAAGTCCTTTTGATCCTTGTATATTCTTATGTAGGAAGGGGTAGGAAACTTGTCCACCTTACACTACCTTGGTATGAGTGGTAACAATGAGGTTACCTTTTACCACTCTTAATATCATACTGGGTATTACCTCTCTAAGTAGTAGGGCATCAACCACTTAATACTACTTAGTATGGGTGGGCTAACTTGCCTCACATCCACTAATACCCATAACCCCAGGCAGTCAGAGACCTTTGCTCAAGTCGTAGGGTCATTCATATAAGGAAATTAGCAAGCAACAAGTTCGAAAACAAAACATGCCTAGTTGTTTAAAAAACTATTCAATCAATCCATTTCTTTCCATACCACACCTCATTGTGTAAAATTAATACTTCATACACTTTTTCATAATCAAGTTTTGTTTGCATAATAGAGAAACTTAACCTTATCTATCAAACTTTTCATTCATACCATACATTGTAGAGAGGGAGTAACTTACTCAACCTCAGTCTACCCTTAGCTTTTCATTGTCATGCTTTACAATATTATACTTATCAACCTTACTCATTAATATTCATATATCATTATGTTTCTCAACATCATTTTCACATATCATTTGTTCCATGCAAGTTTTATACAATGATTCTCACTAAATAACTTAACTTGACTAATAGATTTCCTCTAAAATCATAAAAGATTTTAAGATTCCTTTTTTTTTTATCCCAAATATCATTCTTTGACACATAATTATATGCACATTTATCAGTTACTAAGCATCACTATTCATCCCTAAAATAATTTAAACCTTAGGAGATTGAACTAGGAAACTCTCAAATGTTTAATTTATTCTATTTTCATTGTCAAAAAAAATTTTCATTTTTTGTTTTACATTTGCTCATATCCTTATAATTTTTTGAGCTATTTCTTATATTCAGTGTTATAGTTTTATACTCAATTCATTCCAAACAATTATCCAAAATTATCAAGTAACATATGTCTGATTTATTAAGATACTATAACACCAAGTAAGACTATTGGGTTAGGTAGAATGTTACAAGTAGCTACTATTACACGACTACATGATATTGAGGACTGACCTACTCAATATGTAATGTTCTGTGTGGACGGGAAACTATGACTTCACCTAGGCGAACTAAGGGAAATATGAGCTCTTCTAATAAGGGTCCAATTGGTATGACTGAACTCGTTCAGGATTTGTTTGCATCTACACCCTTTGGTTTAGTACCTCTAGAGTTAGTAGAGCCCATGGGTTAGTTGAAGGGTTGTTAGATAGGAGTTGCAAGGATTATGGACATGAGAGTCCGAGAGTTTTGTGGAGAACAAATTTCTTAGGTAAAGAATATCTAGAATGAGTTTGGTTTGAGAGGCTTCTTTGGAGCTAGAGACCCGCATGAGATAGGATTGTCTTGTGTAACACCCTCCTCAGAGTATCACATTTGAGACTAAAACTTCAAAAACTTAATCCAAGATGTAAAAGGTTTAATCTTGCAAAATAACAAAAACAACACGGGACTTAATACTAAATAATTGCACATTAAAATATACAAAAGATGGCATGGATCATAGTCCACCCAAAATACATAAAGTTTGCACTCCAAGAAGATATACATATACATATATATACATATATATATATATACATATATATATATATATACATATATACATATATATACATATATATATATATATACATATATACATATATACATATATATATATATATATATATACATATATACATATATATATATATATATATATATAAATTGTTAACAAAACACAAACTAGCTCAAGTCTAAATACCTAAGGAGTAGGGTCCTCCATTGGATCTTCCTCCTCGGAGTCCCCATCGGACAAAACCCTCAGATTGGGTGAGAGCCCTCGAGTAGGTGTCCTAGCAGATGACACCTCAGAGTTCACATCTTCCCTAGGGGTGTAATACAAGTCACCCCACAGCTCCCTAATTAGCATAACAAACTCCAAACGTACAGAGACGTCCAAAGAGAAAAAAAGGGACCCCATCGCGGGTCCTATGTACTGATAAAGTTACATCTCCTACATTTCGGACACGCTCGATGTCCTAGTCGATTCGCCAAGCATTCGTACCACCATGGAACTTAACTCTGATAAAACCAACAAAATCTCTTCTCGCCGCCATCGCAGAAAAATCAACACAATAGAAAAGATGTGATCCTTCTTCATCTTCCTCTCTGTCTTTATCAAATATAAACATAAAATAGAACAATACAATGAAGAGATAAGATCTCCTACATGAATATCAACATCGCAGCATAGAAATAATAAAGAATAGTAATATTATTCATATATAGGAAACAACAATTGCAGTTATGACATCAAATATCAGATACTTTAGCAGATATAAAAAATCACAATAATATGTTGACAGACTATGCATATGCACAATGGACTAATTTCCTACTCCATGGAGCAAAACACAAATTCGGAGAGAATGATCTAGAAGACATGTCTGTATATCGTCAACCTCAAGTCAAGTGCTATAGTTTCTCAATTTACGCATCACAGCTTACACAAGACAGTCTATACCAGATCGTGATCAGGAATAATGTCTCAATCCGGATCGTTGGTGCATTGCATCAGTCTGATCCACGACACAGTGGAGCTACTAACTAGACATTATGGGAAACCCGCGCCCCGATGCCCCTAAGGTCAACAAGTGACCTACACTACGCCCATCGCACCTGCACTAAGGTGTAATTCAACTCCTAGACATACAGCCTCAACCGACACCACCGGTATAATGCATGATCAATGACTCAATGCATACATACATATCAATATCATGATTTTCCATAAATATAAGATACTTATGAGCCAAACTAGTCATCAACATCTCCGGGTCTCGTTCAAGAGCACGACAGCACACTACTGTTATTTTCAGTTGCAAAGCATCTATATCGCGTAATTCAGAAATCATTATTCTTAAATTATATAAGACATCATCACTATTTTTCAATCACGTAAAACTTTTATTGCTCTTTTAAGCATAATTTTGAAACTTTCAAAGATTAATATAGAATTTAACTTTAGTTCCAATATCCTTCTAACTAGGCTCCTCTAGGTATTACTTTCCCAACATTTTTCTCAAAGAACACAAAAAAAAAAAAAAAAAAACTGCATTATATTAATTTAATAAATTCTTTTCCTTTACCTTTAATAAAATACCATAAGTTTTCAATTTCTCTTTCAAGCTTATTTTCCACTCACTAGCCTAAATCCCTCACTTATTAAATGACAAAATTTATGTTCTATCTCCCTTCCATTATTATAAATTCTTAATCCATTTCCTTTTGACCTAAGCAACTAGGTTCCAACTCAACATAAAAATTTTGTCTTGGATACTCTTTTGATGGCCACTTGGCCATGAGCCCTAGGGTCCTTGGACCTCAAAATTTTCTTCCTCATCAAGAAGATTCCAAGCACACAACATACTTCAATCACCAAAATTTCTACTCAACCAAAATTATGCATAATATTAAACCATAAAATCACATAAGGCAAAAACCACAAAATTACCAAGAGTTAATACAACCAAGATCACTAAAAATACATACAACCAAAATCACTAAAAATCCATACAATCAAGTGAATAATCTTCACATGGATTCTTCACTTGCAACATATGAATTTTGTTCCTCACCACCATGAAAGGTTGATGAGAGTAATCTCCTTCTTACCTTAGATGATCCTCCAAGATCCTTGTATGCCTTCTTCAACTAGATTTCCACCACCAAGATGAACTTAAAAACAAAAAAAATTGGAGGGTGGGTTTTGGTGGTGTGGCCATAAGCTTGGTGGAGAGAAAGGTGAGAGCTTTTTGTGTCTTGGCTTTTGATAGAAAGTGATGGAAATGAATAAAGTGGAAGCTTACTATAGAAGCCCCTTTTTGGGTGTCCTTGGCCATGGGTTTCTCTAGGAGAGAGGGAGACAAGCTTCTCCAACAAACTTCCTCCAAACTTGCTTAGGAAGCTTGTTTCCTATTGGTCCAAAAAGAGAGGTGGGCCAAGGTGATGTCCCAAAAGTAAGGTCACATGGGTGATATCATCAAGAGAAGCCTCTAGAAAAAGGTGACTAAGTTTATATCTAGAACCATCTACTAGACCTGTACTAAAAGCTATTATCTAATGGACAAAAGTTACAGTTAACAAAACCAGTATTTATTGTCTAATGGGTAATAAAATGTACTTAGTTTTTATTTATCAGATAAAATCTCAGATAATGAAAACTTTGAAAACTGTCTCTGGTTTCGAGTTTAGTAAGCTCCCCCGGCCCCACATCAACAGTCCGAATTTTTTTTTAAAATAATATTAAAATAATCAAAATAAGCCAAATAATTCACAAAAAATCACAAAAATCACAATTAATCCAAAAACGAGAGAAGAAGAAAGAATTGGGGTGTTACATCTTGAGTTGTTAATGATGAGTTGGATATCACTATGGAAGGTGGGATTCCTTCGAGTGTGATGTCTGATAGAGATCTTGGAACCTTAGTTGTGAGAGACTAAGTGTTGGTGGCGAGCGAATTTTAGGGACAAAATTTTAAAAAGGATAGGAGAAATATAACACCCGTGAAAAAATCATAAACTTGTATATGATTACAGAGGTATCCTAATATATGTTTATCATGTTTGTTAAGTTTTGTGACTGTCTGAGCACGTTTAGGTACTTTGTTGTAACACTATGTGTGGAAAATAACTATTATTAGCTTTTGAAGTGGCTTGAACTGCTTAATTAATGGAAATAAATTAGAGAATTTGTTTCCAGGTCACAAATGTGTGAACTGTGCTATAGTTAAAATTTGAGTTTAATCGGAGCTAGTTTGGTATTTTTAAGCATATTGGTTGTGTGTTTTAATGTTGGATTGACTACAACTAGATATGAAAAAAATGTGAAAATGGTGAAATCTGAGTATTCTTAACATATCGAGTTTTTAGTACTTATCTAAGAGAAGCCAAATTTAACTTTTCTTTATAAGTGGTTCACAGTTAAGAGAAGAGAAAACAGAAAACAAAAGAGGAAAAAAATAAGGAAAACTGTGAAGGAGAAAGAAGAAAGAGAAAGAGGAAGAAAAGAAAAGAGGAAGAAAGGAAAAGAGGAAGGGAGAGCTTGGATCTTCCATGGCACATCCTTGGCTTTATCTTCATCTTCAAGACCTTGAGGTAGAGGTTCTTGAGTTTAAAACTCCATTTCCTTCTCATTTTTCATGTTTAGGCTTGTTGAGGTTTAATATGCCAAAATGAGATCTTATAGTGATTTGAGTGATTTTCTTGCTTGGTTAAGTTTTAAATGTGGTTTGTTCATGATAAGAGTTTGGATTAGAAATTGAAAACTCTCTTGTTGGACCTAAAATGCTCAAACTGGTGATTTTAGGGGTTTGGATAAGTGATTTGATGTAATGATCTATTTTTTTTAAATCAATTAGTGTTTTATGTTTCTTTCATGTTTGTGAACTTGTTTGGGACTTAAAATCACCTAGAAACAAGTTTCAAGTGATCAAATTTTATGTGTGGCATCAATGGAACAGTGCCACAACTCTGCAGAATTCTGCAGATTTTGTTTTTTACTTGTTAGCGCTTAAGCGCTGATCTTCCAGTGAGCTACGTGTTGATAGAGCTTGCGCACTCAAGCGCTTGTGATTTAGCGCTCAAGCGCCTGAGATAGTGCAGATCTTGATTTTAGCATTGTGATGCTAATTTAATTCTCTACTTGATGGAATCTTTTGTGCAAGTCTTTTAGGGTGTATTGAGACACTTTTGAGGATATTTCTTGGAGGGAATTATCAACTTGCATATTTGAAAAGTTTGAGAATTCTTAGACATTGAAAGTGTGATAGAATGCCAATGTTAGTGTTTAGAACCTATAACATCCCGAAAATTTATAATTTCAGGATAAATGATCGTTTTACAATATTTGGAATTTTTAGGAATTTTTCTGGATTTTTCGGAGAACACAGAATATTTTAATATATTCATCGTTTTGCGTGCACACCGAGCCGAACCGGGGAAATGAAATATTTTCCCGAGAACCTTGAACTATGAAAACGTCGACGGGGGATCTTACTAAACCCAAGGCCGGACATAGTTTACAAGGTTTCACATTTTTTGAGAAGATTCAACAGACGAAATAATAAAACGCTGTATAAATTTTATCTATCGGATAAATTAATACTAACTTTGGTCAACTGTAACTATATTCCAATAAATAATAACATGTAATAAAAATCTTACCACATTATTCAAAAATCTACCCTGTGTCAAGCTCCTTTAGCCTTATTTTCAAAATAGAAGTTAAATTAATTCAGAAACTCATTGGGAAGCTTCCTAAAAATTTCCTAACTAATCACATTTCTCTCTCTTCCCTCTCTCCATTCTTCTACACGGCTGAGGCCCCTTTTTGGGAGCCAATAATCACATTTTCTTCTTCTCTTCTCTTCTTCTCCTTGCTTCACCACCGTACACCCTCACCATTCACCATCTTCATTTCTTTTCTTCCCCATTTTCACATCTAGCTTTCTTTCATCATTCTAAGACCATCTTCCTTGTGGTCATCCTTGGTTCTTCTTCTTCTTCTTCTACTTCCTCCATTTTTCACCATTGAAGCTAAAGCTTTGAGCTTGGAGGTAAAGTCTTAACCTTTCTTTCACTTTCTTCTCATTTTCATTTTTCTTGGTCACCTATGTGATCAAGAACTCACTTTTCCATGGTTTGAGTGAACATTATGGAAATCACTCACATTGGTGTTCTTCTTGAAGGGAAAACGAAAATCTAGGGCAAGAAGAGGTAACACCTTGTGTTGTCTTCCAAATAGGTAAGAGGGAGATGATCCTCTTCAACCAATCTTGGTAGTAAGGGAATGTCTTGTATGTGAGTTGTTATTGATTTCGGAATCCATGTATAAAGTTCTCTCATTCCATGTTGTTCTTCATGATAGTACATTTTGTTTGGGTTTGTATGATTTATTGATGCCTCTTGCATGATTTGAAGGTATATTTGAGTGACTTGTTGATTAAATATGATAATGATTGGTTTGGTTTGAGTTAGAGGACCTGGAGAACTCTATTTTCTGCAAGATTACGCGTGGTAATCAATTACACGAGGCTTGTAATCGATTACCAAGCTCTTAAGGGTACGAGATCGTGATTCTAGAAATCTGGTAATCGATTACATCTTGTGTGTAATCGATTACAGAGATTCTGTATAGCTTGTAATCGATTATAAGAATGGTGTAATCGATTACCAAGCCTATGATCTTATGAAATAGTGCTTCTGGGAATCACGTAATCGATTACAACTTGTGGGTAATCGATTACGGGGGTTCTGTCCAATTGGTAATCGATTACCACGGCTGTGTAATCGATTACCAGGGCCTTGAAGTTACGAAACGTGGACTTAGACTGTCTATATGTGATTGCTTTGAGTCTAGCTCCACGGAGTAGGAATTGGGAAAGCATGCATTATGCATCGTTCATTCGCTGGTCTTATAAACTATTGAGCAAATACATCGAATGATTATCGATTGTGATTAACTGCAGGGGTCATGTAATCGATTACAATGAGATTGTAATCGATTACAGGGATTCTGTTTCGTTGGTAATCGATTACCAGGGTGATGTAATCGATTACCAAGACCCAAAAATGAGATTTTTGAGCTGGAAATGATTGAAATTATGGTTCTTTGTCCTCTGTAACTCAAACATAACCTAAAAACTCTGGATTCAAGGATTTTACTTTACTTAAATGTGATAGGAATATGTATTCATACCGATAGAGAAGAAATGATTTTGAAAAAGGAATTCTTGGATCCATGACATGGAAATTGTGGTATGTGTGTGATAAGGAATATATATTGATGCTTATATTGGCCTATTGTGGCATGTTATGTCATGGTATGAGATTGTGAATCATACATGTCCATGCATAGTGTCATATGCATTGTGAATGTCCTTGTGGACTGTTGTAAGGCCAAGTTGCCTAGGAGATTGAACACACCTTAGTGCGGGTGCGAGTAGACAAGTGTGGGTTATGTGATGACCTTGGGGGCGTCGGGGTGCGGGTCCTTCACATGGACAGTTTAGAGCTCCTCTGTACCGTAGGGCAAACCGATACAAACACACCGACGATCCGGACTTAACACTGTCCTATATCGTGATCTAGTGTAGAATGTCTGTACAATGCCATGATTGCGCACGAAAAAATTTATTGATAGCACTGGCCTCGGCAGCCGAGTTACAGACATGTCTCCTGATCTTTCTCTCTGACTATTTGAGTCTAGCTCCATGAAGTAGGAATTGGGAAAGCATGCATTATGCATCGTTCATTACTGGTCTTATAAACTATTGAGCATGAATACCTGTGAATGATTATCTGATTGTTGTGCTGATTTCTGGAAATACTATTGTAATCTGCCTGCTATTGCTTACTGTTGTTCTACCTTTACTATAAATGTCACTGTTGTTATTGACTCTGATTATTGCTTAGAATTGAATTGCTTTTGTTATAATTTTCGCTGTGTTATTGATAAATATATGAACTGTATTGCTCGGTGGGCACTTTGCGCTGTGCTATTTTCTTGCTGCCAATAGTGGTAATGAAAGACGGGTGTCTCACCTCTTTCCTATATTTCTGTATTGCTGTTTTATATTCATATTTGATAAAAGATCGTGAAGAAGATGATGAGGAACCACACCTTGCCGATGGGGTTGGGAACCTGGATAAGATTTCTTCGATTTCGTAGGAGTGTAACTGCGAGGAGGCATTGATGCCTGTTGTGCCAACTGGGACGCCGAGTGTCATATGCATATGGGGTTGCGGCCTTGTCTGCTGGTAGTACCCATCCCTGGGTTATTACCTCTCCCCTTTTACGTGTTTTATTCCCGCGGTATTTTATTTGACTCTGTAATTGTTACATTCTATGTTATCAGTGCTTTGTGTAAATTGACTATAAAATATATAAGGAAATGATTCTATTTTGTGGTTGTATTATGGGTCGAATATATTTATATTTCATTCGAGGCTTGTATTTTCTACTTATGCATATTGTCAAAAATATACATATATAGACTCCTGAGAATTTGAATGACTGTTTTCATGACTATGACACACTTGGATTTAGTAACTGTGGTGTAATGACGATTGTGCCGCGGTTGTTAGATCTTGGTGCGTTACATTAGGTGGTATCAGAGCAGTTCATCCTGTTGAGCCGGGGTATGGACTGGCTATGTTTAGGCATATTAGAATTTGGTCTGTTGTGCATTTCCTTGTCTCTTGATTGAGATGATGGGAAAGGAATGCATGGCGTGCCGTAGGTTGAATGTTGATGGCTACTATTATACAATTGCGTGATATTGAGGACTGGCCTACTCAATATGTAATATTCTGTGTGTACAGGAATCTATGACTTCACCTAGGCGTACTGTGTTAGGAAAATAGGAATTCTTTTGTGAGGAGATCAAAGGGTTTTGGAAAAATCGATCTTCTGGAGAAAGAAATAGTTGGTGTAAACTAGGTTCGAGAAGTAGTTTGGAAGTTGACGGCTTATAAGGGATTACACGGGGGAAGCATAACGAAGAAGTTCGAGCTAGAGATCGTTAGGATTCGTGGATTGACTTGTCTTGTTTGAATTGTGTGATTTTGTGGGTTTAGTTTCCGAGAGGAGACAATGTTGATTGAAATAATTATGTTTGTTTCGTTGTGTCATGTTTTGTCCGTCTTCGAAGAAAGTTAATGGCTCGGGACAGACGTATACATGTGAGTGTGGGACAAGACAATAGGAGTATGGCCGCGACTGTAAAAGAAAGGAAAATGATAGCTGAGATGATAACTTACCAGGATCGGAGGATCACGCAACAACGAGAATTGGAAGTTGAGGTCCAGAGTCTATCGGAGGAAAGTCGGCGTTGGGGCAAACTTGGACTACCTAGGTTCCAAAAGAGGAATAATAGAAAAGTTAATCAGTTTAAGCGGAAACCATACGCACGGGTATCAGGGAAACAACAACAACAACCAACTCCTGGACAAAGTACTAGTGGGGGTATATCCAGTCAGATCCCGATATCATCACCAAGATGTATGAAATGCGGAAAGGAACACTTCACGAGGGAGTGTAGGATCAAAGGGATAATCTGTTTTAAATGTGGAAAGCCTGGACACGTCTCCCGCAACTGCGACCAAGCAAAGGCAAATTCTTCAGTCAATGCTGTAAGGGCTGTAGAACCACAAGCAGAAGCCAGAACTTATACCCTGGGAGGTGCTGAGACTTCTAAATTTGGAGATCTAAACAAGGGAAGTTACGCCTCAAATGACGATCCCATAATCGTGCTGTATAATTCCGAGGGGTAACCCTTCCTTTTACAATTTGTAACTTTATGGATCATTGGGATTCATCTGTATCTTTCTTATCTTCAACTTAAATTATTTCCATTTCTGTTACTAAGACTTGTCGTTGACACCTAAGTTTATGTAATCTATTCTATTTCTACTAAAGACTGAATCTTCCGTTGATCTATCTTGCTTACCTAAAATCATATCTATTTGAGCCCATGATTCTAGAAATTGATTGGTCGTTTCCCGATTATTACCTGCTAGAGCGTTCGATCAACACCTTAGTGATTTTTTGAAACCAAGACTTTTGAATTAGTAACGGCCAACAAAGTCTAAGCCTCATAAAAGAAAGGAGCCTGAGGGTACATGTAATGTTCTCCATAGAGGACCAAGAGTAAAGGGAATATAAATGCCACTTTAATAGCCAAAGAGTTCCGCATGTTGAGCTAAGATGTTGTTGGTTAAGGAGAAAAATAAAATTTCTCGGTGATGCGAGGACTGTCGCCAGTTAAACAAGATTATGATCAAAGTTAAGTATTCTCGGAGGAAGGTAAATGATTTAATGGATCAACGAGAAGGAAATCATGGTTCTCTCCAAGATAGATGTATGTCCTGGTCGCCGACGGATTCGTAGAAATAGAGAATGTCCCCAAGATAATTTTTCGAGTGTGCTTTCGACATTATGGGAATCCCGTGATGTCAACCGGAGCGACAAACGCTCATGTTGTATTCTTGGACAACATGAATTGTATTTTCTATCCTTACCTTGAACGGAATCGTCGTTGTCATTAATGATGACATTCTGACCTATTCTCGAAGATGTGGGGAGATACGTTGGACATCTCGATGTAGTTTTCCTAACTTTAAAGAAGGGGGAGTAAGTGCCAAAGTATCAGAGTGCGGATTCTCGTTTAAGGAGGTTCCGTTTTGGATCATGAAATTCCAAATGGAGGAATCGTGTGGATTCACAAAAAGGTTGAAGCAATTCCTCAAAAGGAAAGATCGGAAACCGTGATGAGGATTCATAGCTAGTGGGATTAGTTAGTTTTATCGAAGGAGTGTCGACAAATTCTCGAAGATAGTAGGACAACTTGCTCCAATTGCAACAGGAGAATCAAAACTTTTACGGACCATCACAGGCGGAGAAAGTTTTTCAAAGATTGAGGAAATATTCCGATTTCGATACTGCCCGATCCCAGTGAAAAATTCGAAGTGTTCTGGGATGCTTCACAAATCAAGGTTTAGGATGTGTGTTCATGCAAAGTTGAGAAGTTATAACTAATGCCTCGAGGTTGTTGAGGGTGCGTGAGGAGAGTATCTGATCCATGACTTGTATTTGACCGCTGTCGTATCTGCTCTGGGAATATAGAGACACTTTCTATATGGAGCGATATTCAATGCCCTTCGCTGTCACAAGAACCTGAAGTATTTATTCGATGAGAAGGAACCAAATATGAGGCAGAGAAAGTGACTAAAGATTTTGAAGGAACATGATCTCTAACTTTAGAGTCATCTTGGAAAAAAAATGCCATGGCAGACTTTTTGAACCGGAAACATGCCTAATACCTTCATTAAGATGGTCGAGAAGAAGGAATTAGTAGAGAAATTCGAGGACAGGTGGCTGTCATTAGAAATGACACTGGATGAGGTATGTCTAGATATAGTCACTATTTCGAATGATCTGTTGGGAAGGATTCAAGAGAAGCAGAATAGTGACCCATTTCTACAAGACAAGAAAGAGCTATTAAGCCAAGGCATGGTGTCAGAATATGAGGGGGGAACTCACCGAAATCTTAATGTTCACGAGTGATGGTTGCATACCAAACGATTCAGAACTTAAGGAGTTTATTCCCAATGAAACTCACGAGAGTAAACCGAGTTTACACACCGGAGCGATCAAGGTATATCAAAATCTAAAACAGAAGTAATGGTAACAAGGGATGAAGAAAGGCGTTGCTAAATATGTATCATCTTATTTAAGTTGCCAGCAAACTCACTCTTAAATTCTACGGACTATCCTAAATTCTTTTTTGGACTGGTTCGGTATCCATAACTAATCTTTACTATCCTTTCTTTTTAAATCTTCATGATATCTTCCGTATGTCATGATCACGAAAGCATATCCTTGGACCTAGCCATGTTATCGAGCAGGACACAGTACGATTGAAAGAGAGTTTGACCCATGGGATGCTTCCTGTAAGATCGAGAATAGAATGGCAAAGCAACATGGAGGCAGGGAGATCACATAAGTAAGGCTGATTAGAATTGACGTGATTAGAAGTGCGACATGGAGGTTAGAAGATAAGGTGAAGAAACAACGTCGATATTTATCCTAAGGAATGAAAATTTCGAGGACGAAATTTCTATTTGAAGGGGAGTGTTGTAACATCCCGAAAATTTATAATTTCAGGATAAATGATCGTTTTACAATATTTGGAATTTTTAGGAATTTTTCTGGATTTTTCGGAGAACACAGAATATTTTAATATATTCATCGTTTTGCGTGCACACCGAGCCGAACCGGGGAAATGAAATATTTTCCCGGGAATCTTGAACTATGGAAACGTTGATGGGGGATCTTACTAAACCCAAGGCCGGACATAGTTTATAAGGTTTCACATTTTTCGAGAAGATTCAACAGACGAAATAATAAAACGCTGTATAAATTTTATCTGTCGGATAAATTAATACTGACTTCGGTCAACTGTAACTATTGTCCAGTAAATAATAACATGTAATAAAAATCTTACCACACTATTCAAAAATCTACCCTGTGTCAAGCTCCTTTAGCCTTATTTTCAAAATAGAAGTTAAATTAATTCAGAAACTCATTGGGAAGCTTCCTAGAAATTTCCTAACTAATCACATTTCTCTCTCTTCCCTCTCTCCATTCTTCTACACGGCTGAGGCCCCTTTTTGGGAGCCAATAATCACATTTTCTTCTTCTCTTCTCTTCTTCTCCTTGCTTCACCACCGTACACCCTCACCATTCACCATCTTCATTTCTTTTCTTCCCCATTTCCACATCTAGCTTTCTTTCATCATTCTAAGACCATCTTCCTTGTGGTCATCCTTGGTTCTTCTTCTTCTTCTTCTTCCTCCATTTTCACCATTGAAGCTAAAGCTTTGAGCTTGGAGGTAAAGTCTTAACCTTTCTTTCACTTTCTTCTCATTTTCGTTTTTCATGGTCACCTATGTGATCAAGAACTCACTTTTCCATGGTTTGAGTGAACATTATGGAAATCACTCATATTGGTGTTCTTCTTGAAGGGAAAACGAAAATTTAGGGCAAGAAGAGGTAACACCTTGTGTTGTCTTCCAAATAGGTAAGAGGGAGATGATCCTCTTCAACCAATCTTGGTAGTAAGGGAATGTCTTGTATGTGAGCTGTTATTGATTTCGGAATCCATGTATAAAGTTCTCTCATTCTATGTTGTTCTTCATGATAGTGCATTTTGTTTGGGTTTGTATGATTTATTGATGCCTCTTGCATGATTTGAAGGTATATTTGAGTGACTTGTTGATTAAATATGATAATGATTAGTTTGGTTTGAGTTAGAGGACCTGGAGAACTCTGTTTTCTGCAAGATTACGCGTGGTAATCGATTACACGAGGCTTGTAATCGATTACCAAGCTCTTAAGGGTACGAAATCGTGATTCTGGAAATCTGGTAATCGATTACATCTTGTGTGTAATCGATTACAGAGATTCTGTCTAGCTTGTAATCGATTACAAGAATGGTGTAATCGATTACCAAGCCTATGATCTTATGAAATAGTGCTTCTGGGAATGACGTAATCGATTACAACTTGTGGGTAATCGATTACGAGGGTTCTGTCCAATTGGTAATCGATTACCACGGCTATGTAATCGATTACCAGGGCCTTGAAGTTACGAAACGTGATTCTGGGGGTCATGTAATCGATTACAATGAGATTGTAATCGATTACAGGGATTCTATTTCGTTGGTAATCGATTACCAGGGTGATGTAATCGATTACCAAGACCCAAAAATGAGATTTTTCAGTTGGAAATGATTGAAATTATGGTTCTTTGTCCTCTGTAACTCAAACATAACCTAAAAACTCTGGATTCAAGGATTTTACTTTACTTAAATGTGATAGGAATATGTATTCATACCGATAGAGAAGAAATGATTTTGAAAATGGAATTCTTGGATCCATGACATGGAAATTGTAGTATGTGTGTGATAAGGAATATATATTGATGCTTATATTGGCCTATTGTGGCATGTTATGCAATGGTATGAGATTGTGAATCATACATGTCCATGCATAGTGTCATATGCATTGTGAATGTCCTTGTGGACTGTTGTAAGGCCAAGTTGCCTAGGAGATTGAACACACCTTAGTGCGGGTGCGAGTAGACAAGTGTGGGTTATGTGATGACCTTGGGGGCGTCGGGGTGTGGGTCCCTCACATGGACAGTTTAGAGCTCCTCTGTACCGTGGGGCAAACCGATGCAAACACACCGACGATCCGGACTTGACACTGTCCTATATCGTGATCTAGTGTAGAATGTCTGTACAATGTCATGATTGCGCACAAGAAAATTTATTGATAGCACTGGCCTCGGCAGCTGAGTTACAGACATGTCTCCTGATCTTTCTCTCCGACTATTTGAGTCTAGCTCCATGGAGTAGGAATTGGGAAAGCATGCATTGTGCATCGTTCATTACTAGTCTTATAAACTATTGAGCATGAATACCTGTGAATGATTATCTGATTGCTGTGCTGATTTCTGGAAATACTATTGTAATCTGCCTGCTATTGCTTACTGTTGTTCTACCTTTACTATAAATGTCACTGTTGTTATTGACTCTGATTATTGCTTAGAATTGAATTGCTTTTGTTATAATTTTCATTGTGTTATTGATAAATATATGAACTGTATTGCTCGGTGGGCGCCGTGCTATTTTCTTGCTGCCAATAGTGGTAATGAAAGACGGGTGTCTCACCTCTTTCCTATATTTCTGTATTGCTGTTTTATATTCATATTTGATAAAAGATCGTGAAGAAGATGATGAGGAACCACACCTTGCCGATGGGGTTGGGAACCTGGACAAGATTTCTTCGATTTCGTAGGAGTGCAGCTGCGAGGAGGCATTGATGCCTGTTGTGCCAACTGGGACGCCGAGTGTCATATGCATATGGGGTTGCGGCCTTGTCTGCTGGTAGTACCCATCCCTGGGTTATTACCTCTCCCCTTTTACGTGTTTTATTCCGCGGTATTTTATTTGACTCTGTAATTGTTACATTCTATGTTATCAGTGCTTTGTGTAAATTGACTATAAAATATATAAGGAAATGATTCTATTTTGTGGTTGTATTATGGGTCGAATATATTTATATTTCATTCGAGGCTCGTATTTTCTACTTATGCATATTGTCAAAAATATACATATATAGACTCCTGAGAATTTGAATGACTGTTATCATGACTGTGACACACTTGGATTTAGTAACTGTGGTGTAATGACGATTGTGCCGCGGTTGTTAGATCTTGGTGCGTTACATGATAGAATGCCTATGTTAGTGTTTAGAACCTTAGTCATCATGAGGTTGATTTTTAGATTACTTGTGAGTGATTGTGTGATGTTCTGGATACTGTTTAGCTAGAGATATGAATCTTGATACTTTATTGGACAAGTGAGGCTAAGGTTCCTATGTTCTAGTGTTTAAATGTGGCTTGATTATTTGGTTTTCAAGCTTGATTTTATTATCACTTATGATGCTGATATGTGATGGGAATGACACATTGTGTGAGTATGTGAGTATTCCTAAATCAGTAGTTGGAAAACCTTCGTGGAGGAGGATAGTCACGTTTAAGGGCATTGGTTATGGACTCGCATAAGAGAGTATCCAATGTGGAGTTGAATGTGTATTAATTATCTCTTTGCATATTTTTTCACACTTGTTATTTCCACGTATCTATGAATGGTATATGAGATGGTAATAGTACACTCATTATTGTGAGATGGAATAGTCTATTCTTTGCCATATAGTGTTAATTGGTTGGAGCCATACTATGTAGTGTGAAATGGTTGAATGCCATACTACTCAGAAAATGCAAGGAACTGGGCTCTTGGAAATAGTCGAGTTTCATGACATTGCACCAACACTATTTTACTTCATTGCATAACCATTGTCTTAGGACATGTTAGGCAAAAACATACAACATGACAAACATTGCATTTGCATGGTAGTATGGGCAGTTACCTTAATCAATGATATGTACGATTGTATGGGCAGTTGTATAATATCGTTGATAGTTGTTATGGTGAGATAATGGTAGTAGCCATAGTTGTGTTTGTTTCGCTATGATAGAGATGATGTTTTCGAGAGTGTGGTGATCACTTGAAAACTATTTGTGATAAATGAGTTTTTACGTAAACTTACAAAATGAGAATCTATTTCGGGAAGAGAAAGGACATGGTTTTCGTCTTGGCCACCTTTCTAGTTTGCACAAGTATGTGACTTGAGTTTAGAAAATATATTTTTTCCCCAAAATGGATGGAATGATTGTGATGGCATATTTTATGGATTTATCTACTAAGAATTTGTGATTCTCACCCCTTATGTGTGTTTCCATAATGATTCTAGGGAGGAAGACTTATGGAAAGAGAAGTACAAGTAGGAGCTTGGAGTGCTTAGCTTTGTGTAGCTACGTAGTTTCTTTTAATATTATGTGCAAATTGTATTTATGAGAAATACATTTGTGGTGCAATATTTATATATTCATTCAAGGCTCATATTTTCTATATATGCATGGTTTTGTTATATTAGGAAATGCTAGTAGTAGAAAGTTGTAGGCTGGAATCTAATGATCGTGGTGTTATATTATAGTTATTAAATTTGGGATGTTACAGCAGTTGCGCATTCTACAGTAGGAACTTCAAGGCTCTGATTTCATCATCAAATGCACTTGGTGCCTTTGAAAATAATGCCTGAATTTTTATGCTGCATACACTAGTGCGAGACAATTTTTCTCATTCTTAGAATATCTGACTTCTACATCTTTTAGCACTCAACTTAAGTAAGATATGTATCACTCTACACTGTTATTTTCTTCTACAATTAAGCCTCCAATGGAGTTCTCTGTGGTTGTTAAGTATAGGCACAATGGCTTCCCATGGATTGGTGGTGACATAGTGTGAGTATGCTAGGACTCTCTTGATTTTCTCAAATGTTATTTGTTGCTCCACTCCCTATTTGAAAGGCACTTTGTAACGTCCCAATACTAGTACTAATGACATATCCAAAATTATAAATTAATATATAGAATTAGACACATCACTTTTAAAATAATGTCATTCTCTGTAAAGCATTTATGATTTATATATAAAAATGTGAGCCTAAAGAGGGAAATATAATATACATATAATTGGAAATGGTTAATATACAAAGTTGTACTTCATAGTACATTAAATACAAAATATACTTCCAAGGCACTACTCATACTATTAATATACAAATTCTTATACAAAAATGGAATCTAACTATTCCATGTCCAATTTCTTCATCTCCTTGCGGTAAAGTCCTTTCTTGGAATTATTATGGAAATATAATACAAAAGGGGTAAGAATCTTAATAATTCACAGTAGATAAAATATATAAACCGAGTCATCATAATAATTTCAGCTATTTCGGGGAAATCAAATATTTCATAATCATTAATTATAGAAAGGTGGCTAAAGCCAAAAGGATTTCCTTTCTCTTCGCGAAGCATAAATCTTAATTTTAAGTAATTTACCAAAAATTTATTTTCACATACAATCTGATTTTCATATACAATATGTATCTCATTATCATATCAATAAGTCAAGAATGATAAGCTCAAACTTATGTAAGGATAATCATTCAAACATCAATCCTCAATTATCATATCTCAATCATCAAAAGGTAGAAAGGGAATGTCCATCCTCGTACTACCTCGATAATGAGGGAATCATCATTCCTCAATTAATATCATTACTAAATATCTTATAAAAATTTTGATATAAATTACAATTCAACAACAATATAATAATTTTCAAATTCTCAAAACATCTTTATGAACTTCATTGATATCATTTTAGTGAGGAAATGTCGCATCCTTAGTCTAGATTTATGAGTAGAGAGGGAATTCGCATCCTCATGCTACCTTAATAGGGAGAGAATCATCCTTCCTCACACTATCAATCATCTCAATTCAAGTAGAGAGGGAATGTCCGTCCTCAACTACTTTGATAGGGAGGGAATCATCCTTCCTCACACCATCAATCATCTAGGATAGAGACGGAATCATCATTTCTCACACTACCCATCATCTAAGATAGAGAGGGAATCCTCCTTCCTCACACTACCTTTCATCTAAGATAGGGAGGGCATCATCCTTCCTCACACTACCTTTGTCTAAGTCATACCCAAGATACAAGGGTTATCTTCTAAATCTATCTTTGGCCAAATCAAATAATGGGCTACCCCCTGAAAGTGAGATAATATCTTTTAAACGTCATTTTTATTATTCTTGTAAACAAAATGCTTCATTATACCATTTCACATTTATGCTAGATGCATCATCATCTCATAAAGCCATTTCACATTTACGCTAGATGTAACATCCCACTATTGTTATTTGGATATATTCAACATATATATATGAACAACTGATACTAGCCATGCCACTTTAAACAAAACCCATAACATTCATATTAATAAATCATTATGGAGAGCCACGTTATCGAAGGATTATATATTAATAAATGATGTGTATATATATACACACACATCACAGCCTCAAAAGGGCATAATGTAACACCTCGAAAATTCATATTTTAATTATTTTTATTGATCCTTAATTATTTTTATTAATCTGGTTTGATTTTCATGAATTTTATAATTTGTATGATTTTTGTGAATTTCTGTGAGTTTTATATATTTTGATTATTTTAATATTATTTTTGGACTGTATGTGAGCCTTCATATTTTAATTATTTCTGTTGATTTTTAACTATTTTTACTAATCTGATTTGATTTCCATAAATTTTATAATTTTTATGATTTTTGTGGATTCTTGTGAGATTTTATATTTTTTTGATTATTTTAATATTATCTTGGGTTGCATGCTGGCCCAGGATGGGCCCAAAAAAATAAAATTTTTCTGTTTCTAGAAAACTTTAGACTGTTGAGATAGAGCCGGGGGATCTTACTAAACCCGAAATCAGAAATAGTTTTCAAAATTTTCTCTTACTGTATTTTTGTACTATTTTATTTATTGGAAATAAAAAATATAGTAGCTATTGTCCATGGGTTAATATTTACCAAAAAATATCTAGTATAGACCAATAGAAAGAAAACTTCAAGACTAAGCAAAGTGGTAGTCCAACATAATGGCTATGACTTCTTCTAACTAATAAGAAGCAAGCTTAGAGGTGAAGGCTTTGGATATCCACCATTGATTTAATCTATGGTGGAGATTAGTCTCACAAAGTGGCTAGGACTTTTTGTGACCCTTGGTTTTCAAGCATGGAAGAGAAGCTCTTGACCCTCTATTTTGAAGATGTATCTCACAGTTAAGGCTTCATGGAGGAGGGATCCAATGGTTCAAATTCAATCCTATCTCTTGGAAGCCTCCACAAAGATCTGCATTGAAGATCAACACAATTATTTCACTCTTCTCTCAATCATTCCACGACAATAGCTAGTAGTTAGGAGACTTGGACTTTAATTTATTTCTATCACTCATCTTCATCTTTCACTCAAGAGAAAACTATCACCAAAGCTCTCAAAACTTCTCTCTTTTTTTCTCCCTAAACCCCACGACCAAGAGGCCTAAATCATACCTCCACTCTCCAATAATTTAACCAACCTTATTTCTTGAATCTTTACCTAAATACAAGACATTTTGTAGTTGAAATCTTGACCAAAATCATTCATCTTCAAGGAGTTTTCCAAGACTCAATTTCTAGGGTTTTAAGGTGAAGTTCATGGAAACTTCACTACTTTCTTCATCTATATGCTCTAGCACCATACTTTGATTCATGGTCTTTGTATTCAAGCTTTAAGTACTAATATACTTGTGTTTGTTTTTATGTTTAAAAAGCTCTTGGTGGTGAAGGACTAGTACATGAAGCAAAGTAAGGAGTTTTGGTGGCTTCACCATAAGGTAAGAGGGAGATCTATCTCACCAACCAAGTATGATGGTGAGAGATGAATTTCTATGTGATGGGTGGTGAATCCATGTGAGGATTCATATCCATGGTTGTGTAAATTATTTATGTGTGTTTATGCGCTTCGAATTTATTTATTTATGCTTTATATGATTTTATTGCTTTAATGATATGCTTGATGTATGTTTTAGTATGATATATGATTATATGCCATGATAGATGTTGAAAAGGAAAATAATTTTTGGTTCCAAAGACCATGAGGCTTACGGCCTCAACACCTCAAAATAGGTGTTCCAAGTTAATATTTTCATGAATGGTAAAATTGGATGTTTAGAAGAGCAAGGAAAATGAATAAATATTTTGGTTCCATCGACCATGTGCCTCACGGCCAAGAAGGCTTAAATGGAGTAGTTTTGTGTAAAAATGTGATTTATAAGTGATAACTTAGTTTATTAGGTGCAAGGAAATTAATACAAGAACATAAGAAATAAAAATGGAAACAAAACAATTTATTATTTGAAAAAGGGAGATTTCGTTTCATGAGGTTGAAAGTGTTTGAACCTTAAAATATTTTATAAAATGAACTAATTTTTAGAATTGATCTAGTTATGATAAGAAATAAATTGGTGACTTGAGATTTACTAACATATAGCTCACCCTTTGGGTTTTAGAGTGCGTTACGAAATTTTAAGCTAGAAACATTAATTTAATTCAATGAAAAAGTGATTTTGTGGAAAATATTGTGGAAAGGATTTCTTAAGTGAGAAAATGTGGAAAAATGAAGTTAGAAGTTATATTAATTTTTAGAAAGGCCAAAATGATGTTTAAAATTTTGAGAAATGTTTCATGCAGTTGGACTTAAAAATGTGACTTTTAAGTTACGCGATTTCAAAAATGTTGAAAAATCGCTACGTGATTTGAAAAATGTTTAAATATTTTTACGCGATTAAGAAAAAGTTGAAAAATAATTATGCGATTAGAAAATACGACAGAAATGTTGCGCTATTGCAAAAATGTGGTAAATTGATTACGCAATTGAAAATACAGTAGAACTACTGTTAGGCCAGTATGTGGGACCCATTTATATGAATTGTGACTTTGACCTATAATTAGTCTGTATGCATTAAACATGCATTGTGAAAGTCTGATGGACTATGTTAAGGCCAATGTCCTAGGAGAGAATTACACCTTTGTGTGGTGTGATATGCGCAGTGTAAGTCACTTGTTGACCTTGGGGGCGTCGGGGTGCGAGTCTTCCACAATGGACAGTTAGTAGCTCTACTGTACCGTGGATCGGATTGGTGCAACGCACCGACGATCCAGACCGAGACACTATTCTTAATCAAGATCTGCCGTAGACTGTCGCGTATAATGCTAGATGTGCAAAACTGATGAAAGTTGTAGCACTAGGTCTGAGGCAGTTGTGGTATCGATAGATCTTCTGGATCAATCTCTCCGACTTGCGTTTTAGCTCCGTAGAGTGGGAAATTGAGTTTGCATGCGTATGCATAGTCTGTACATCTATATCTGTGTGATATTTTATTTTTCAAATATTGATTAATGTTTGATGCCATGATTATAACTATTGTTTGTTATATCTGTATTATTGTGTGTTATATCTGTATGACATTGTTGTCATTCCTATCTCTTTACTGTCATGTTGGTACTGGTGTTGGTAATCTCATCTCTTTGTTTACTATTCTTGTACTGTATCTATATTCGGTAAAGATGGTGAGCAAGATTTTGAGCAAGAAGGTGAGAAGCAGATTCCTGTGAAGGAAGCTAATTTCTGAATCGATGGCGATGCCAAGTTTTCTTGGGTACTTGAGGCTACAGTTCCAAGGGGTTTGGAGGCTTGGCATGTTCATTTAGATAAAGAGTGTATTATCTGCATGGGAGATCTGATTGTTTCCTTAAGTATGGTTTATCATGGGAACCCTTACTTTGTTGTCAATATTTACGTGCATTTAGAGTTTCCATTATTTATTAGACAGTATTGGGGTGGTTACTACCATACCCCTAGCGAGATTAGTATTGTATCATCTGCTCGGACACTTGTCCGTAGGACAACACGTCATATAGGGTTCCTATCTTCTAAGGATCCATCTGAGGATCTGTCGGAGGGTCAGAACTTTTAGTTATGCACTTGAGCTAGTCTGTAGTTTATTATGAGTCAAACAGATTATAGTTCTTTCTAACAGTGTGTACTTATATGTATCTTTAGAAACAAAATATATATATAATTATGGTGTGTTATATTCAGTAGTTGTATTTCATGTTACGCCTCATTTATTTAATAATGTTATTCGCAAAAAGAAAAATTTTACAACTTATATTTATATTATTAAATATTATTTTATAACTTGGGAAATTTGGTAATGAATAACATTAAAATATGATACCCTACGGTAGGTGTTACACATACTATTGTACATAATCTTGCACAAACTAAACAAATATAAATATATACAAGGTTAGCCTAAAAGAGCATTTATACTATGCTTCCCCAGACGTCTTCATCTTTCCTTTTGTAACACTTCCACCTGAATTTATATGAAAATACAATCGGGGTGAGAAATCACAATTTCTCAATATAAGCATCCTAATACCAGCTTTTATAACAAGAATATTTAAAACTATAAACATTCAATTACACCTGTAACAGACCAATGAGCCACTGCTCAACGCCACAAGAATATTAGCATACGACCTACGTAATATTCACAAGGCAAGTTATAACCGTAACCTCAAACCATAACTATCAACAATAATACACAACTGTCTATATAATCGTAATTATCATTGATTAAGGTAACTGCGCATACAATCACCATGCAAATGGAATGCTTGTTTTGTTGTATGTTTATATCTGATATGTCCTAAGTCAATGAAAATGCAATGAAGTAGAAATAATGTTAGTGCAATGTCATGAAACTTAACTATTTCCAGGAACTATGATTCTTTTTTACTTCTCTGAGTAGTATAGCTCTAACCATTTAACATTACTTAGCAATGAATGGACTATTCCATCTCACAACAATGAGCATACTGTTACCATCCCATATGCCATTCATAGATACGTGAAAATTGCAAGTGCGTGGGAAAACATGCAAAGTGATATTTTAACACACATTCAATGCCATATCGGATATTCTCCTAAACGTGCCCATCCTCCTCCACGAGATATTCCAACTATCAACTTAGGAATACTCACATACTCACTCTATATGTCATTCCCATCCCATATCATCTTCACAAGTGATAATAAAGTCAATCTCACATTGATCAAAATTCTAAGCACCAACCTAGGCATTCTATCACATTTTGAATGTCTACATTTCCCAAACTTTTCATATATGCAAGATGATATTTCTCTCCAAGAAATATCCCCAAAAGTTCCTCAACAAACTTAGGAAGGCATATTAGAATGATCCTAACACTTAGGAAAGCTCGTTTCCCCCAAAACAACATTTTGCCCTTTTTGCTCAATCTCAACCTTTGACCTCTGCTCAATAAAATGAGCATAACTTGAGTTACAAAAGTCAAAACGAGGTGATTTCAGTGCCATTGGAAAGCTAAGATAAAGAGATACAACATTTATGAAGACCATAAAAGCATCCAGAGTGAAACACCCCCCCCGCCGTGTCTTCAAACACGGGACGTGTTTCTGGGACAGATGTGCTGCAGAACTGTGACACTGTTCCATTGGCCAAATTCATGGATTTTGACCACTCCAATCCAATTTCTAAGTGATTTAGGTTCCCTAACATGTCCATTAACACATAGGAATCCATAACCACCAACAAAAACCTCCAATTTGGATTCAAAAACCAAACCCCTCATCCATGACCTAACTTTCTCATTTTTTGGGTTCAAAGGTCCAAATGACAAATTCTAAGTTTTTAATCCAAACTTATCTCATGAACAAGTCATAAACAACTAAAGAAACTCATCTAAGCAAGAAAAACACTCCAAACAACTCTAACATCCAAGATGACCTATTATGCATCAAATATGCATAATGGTGAAAATGGAAGAGAAGAAGATGTAATGAACACAAAACCCCTACCTCTTGGATCAAAGATGGTGAGGATGATGAAGCCTTAGCTTTCCCCTTCTGATGCGTGCGGATGTAGCAATTAAAATTAAGATAAAAATCAGTTGTCAGGCCCACCAGAAAATAAAAACCTTACAACTAGTTGTAGTTAGTAAGGGTCGATCCACAGAGAACCAATTCAATTAACACTATTAAACAATTCCCAATTTAGACTCGATTAACAATAAACAAGAAAAAGGGGTTTTGGAGTTTTGATGAACAATGAACACTTCAAAGATAACAATAAACAAACTAAAATCAACAATATAAGAAAATTGGTTAAGAGATTGAATCCACCACTAGATTTATATGATAATGTAAATCCACATATCCTTTTTATTCCAACATGCTCAATTATGTTTTTATGCAATTGTGAGAGTAAATCTCTTTTTCCTTACGTGTTGGTCAATTTAGCAACCGCTCAAATCAACTCCTAATCACCGATTAGTCATAAAGCAACCGCTCTTACAACTATCCAACAATTGCATTAAGATTTAGAAAACCAATTACACTAAGGTCTAATCACACACCTGGGATTAAATTACTTAGAACATATATTTCTCTAGATCTAATACCGCAACCGCGTATAATAAACCCAGATCTACCACTTTTATAACCGGCAAATAGCACAAAGATAATTATACCCACATGAACATCATACATCCCACTAGATCTACTACCGCAACCGCGCATAATAAACCTAGATCTACTACTTTGAAAGTAGGAACAAGTACAAAAACCTTCATACCAACAATAGATTCAGAAATATATGAATAAAAACATAACCGTGTTGAAATAATCAAATATGCAAAGTTTACAACATTAATACTAGCGGTTTCATCACCCCTTAACCAAGGGAGGTTTAGTTACACATAGCTAGAAAGAAATCACAAGAAAAACTATGAAGAAACAAGAAGAAACTATGAAGAAACAAGAAACTAAGAGAGAAAATGAAGGAGAGTTACATCTTGTTCATGATAAATGGTGCCTTTTATAGAAGTCTAAGGTAACAAAATGACAAAGGGAAGTGGGTGGATGAGTGGGTGAGTGAGTGGAGTGTTTGAGTGGATGGATTAGTGGGTTGGTTTAGTGGATTGGTTTAGTGGATGAGTGAGTGGAATGGTTGAGTGGTTGAATTAGTGAAAAATGCCAAAGGACTTTTGGTGAGTGGGAAATTATGGACATGAATGGGTGAGTGGATGGATGAGTGGATGGATTAGTGGATGAGTGGGTGGAGTGGTTAAGTGGTTGGATTAGTGTATGAGTGGATGAATGGGTGAGTTAGTGGATGAGTGGATGAGTGGATGAGTGGATTAGTGGATGGATGAGTGGATTAGTGGATGGATGAGTGGGTGGTTGAGGACGAAAATTTCGTGTCGACTTGGAAGCCAAAAACGACCCACTATACTTCAGAACCACGAAAAGTGTTCTTCATGAAAGTTGTAGATCCTTGTCTTGGCTATAAAATGGATAGCTGGTTCTCCAATTTGGCTTCCTTAAGCCCAAGATATGTCCCAAATACCGTAGGTTGCTCAAACCCAACTTCAGCACCTCTGTTCCGACTTGCAAGCTCAAAATGACCTACTAGACTTCTTTTTCTGAAAATGTGTTCTTCATGAAAGTTGTTTATTTGGATCTTGACTATCCACTGTCCCAATTTCAGCCCATCTCCATTATTACATCTTGAGATATGATTTTATGAGTGCACACTGTTCGGATTCTACTGACAGAACCCGTATTCTGACTTCCATGTAAACTTAGGTCCCTTAGACATCTGAATCGGACTTCGAGCTCTTCATCAAAGTTGTAGAGATTCCTCTTAGCTTTTATACAAGACAAAATTCATGATTTTCAGATATCAGGAACTCAAGTTATGACCAAAATACAGAAACAGTGTAAAATCTCAATAATGCTGAAAATATTCAATTAGGACCAATTTGAGCTCAAACTCACAAAATCATGTCAAACTCAATCAATTAAGAATATGGAGAGTGTAAATGACTAAATATAAGGGTTTCTTAATGAATAAAATATGTGTTTATCAAATTCCCCCACACTTAGCTTTTTGCACTCCTGGGCAAAACTCAAGACCAAAATTTTACAATCAAGAAGAACAACCAAAGGTTCAAGGATCAAAACATTCATGAGTTAACAATTCTCCACATCTCAAACCATCAAGCAAGGTATCTTCAACATGAATCGAGAATGATAGATCTTCACAAGATTCCCTCTCAATCTCTCAAGTGTTTAAAGGGTAGGTATTTCACTCAATTCAACCCATGAAAATTGCACTACCATAAGCTTGCTTATCTTCTACTTCTCCACTACTCAAAACACATGCACACACAAATCATGAGGATTTTATTCAAGGTTGTAGTGAGGTCAAGGTAACAGGAGAGGATAAAATGGATATGAGAAGATAAATACCAAAGAGAATAAAAGCAAATGAGAGCTGAGTTCAAATAACAAGCATAAAAGTTCATCCCAACTCTAGTGTATATCCCTTTACATATTCATTTCCCAATCCTTTTCTTTTTTTAAACACTTGGTTTTTTTTTTTTTTTTTTTTTTCTTTTTATATATATGAACATAACTATATACATACATTTTTTTCTTTTTGGGCACTCTTTTCGTTTCAACAACCATTTTGTACACACACCCCCACACTTGTTCAAAAACTCATCCATTAACCAAGCTAATGTTCTTTTATTCCCTAAGGTAAAGTAAGAACACGATTTCTTATTTAAGGCACATGATGAGCTAGAAACAAGGAATGGTCAAATAAGCTCAAAGGGGTTAAGCAAAGGAAAATATACAAGGTTGGCGGGAATCGAGAGAATTTTCAGAAATCAAAAGAGTGCTTGATATCATATTGAAAACAAGGTTGGCTATTTGGTTAAACTAGCTAATTAAGAAAGAGGGCCTCAATCATGTTCATGCATGCAAGTGAAATGTAGCCTCAAAAGAATCAAAGCAAGTTCTAGAGTAGTCATTAACATGAGTGAAAATCACACAAGAAAGAAGAGAGAATGGCATAAATGTTGAATCCATCCATTAGGCTCAAAATCTCACAAGGTATGCATCCATCAAACTCAATTCATCAATTTAATCATCCATCACCAAGCATATCAGTTCAAGAAGGGAGAAAAGTTATTCAATCATGCAATGAACCCCCCTTTTTTTTCTTTTCTTTTTTTTTTTGAATTTTTTTTTACAAAAAGAACATGCTGAAATCTCTCCCCCACGCTTAATATAACATTGCCTTCAATGTGAAAGAGAGATATAGAAAAGAGCAACACAACCTGATAAGAAGTGAATCAACGCCAAGCGAAAAAAACACACTTGTCGATCAAGCATCGGACCACGAAAAGAAATCAAACAATAAAACTTTAGTACTAATTAGTTACTACCTAAAAAACTCCTTACTCGCCACCAATTAAGATCGTCTCAAGAGTAAAATTACTCCTTACTCTGCCATCACTAATTGATTTAATAAGTACATGACAATCATATCATACTTTCCAAACAGCACAACAAATTTTTTTTATTTTTTTTTTATTTTTTTATTTTTTTATTTTTTTATTATTTATTATTTTTTTTGGGTCAACTATCCTTCCCCCCCAACTAAATCACAACATTGTCCTCAATGTTAAAATATAGATGAGTAAAGGATAGAAGATATTACCTGTTGGAGAAAGCTGACACAAATTTAAACAGAAACAAGGTACAATAAAATCAAACCCATTAAAGATGAAGTCGCAGATCTGGCTTTTGTTTCTTGTTACTTCCTTCGCCGCTTCTTCTGACCAATCTATCCGAGCTAATACCGGATCAGGTACATACTCAAAAGCTTCTAATTTATCAATGAGCTCATCAATACTTTGGAGGCGAGAGATAAGAAGTTGTCTTCTTGAAGGAGTGATAAATTTCGTTCCACGACTTTGTCAAGAAAAGATAACAAAAGATCAAAGAAATTATTAACATTCAACAAACCAATGGGTCTATGGTGGATGTTTAGTTCGCCCAAGAGACAATTTGAAAAATTTCTTCTAAAGTACCAAATCCACCTGGTAAGACAATAAATGCATCGAATTGTCAACCATTGTTTTCATTCGTCCATGCATAGATGTTACCCGAATTTCTTCTCCAACTGTCTTTCCGGTGATGTTATTTTCAGCCAAAGGTTTAGGAATAACACCTAAAACCCGATTGCCTCCTATAGAAGCGACAAGTGATACACCCCCATTAACCCACGACAACCTCCCCATATACAAGATGAATATTCCTCGCAGCAAGTGATCGACCAAGAGTGCTAGCTGCGTTTACAAACTCTAATCCCTTCCCATAACTCGACCCACAAAAAACACAGACATTTTTGAGGTTACGAATAGAAGGCCCCATTCTATACTCTTCCTCCCTTTGAGTGTTTCTGAGTTGAAGGAAAATGGAGAAAATGGAGTGTTTAAGTAGGAAAAAGAATGGAAAGGGGAATAATTGCACCTATGAGGGTAGGTTGACTGTTGTCAGAAAAGGTTGAAATTAAGAAACACAGAATCTTTTCTCCTCTTTTTTTTTTACTTTTATTTTTATTTTTATTTTTTTTTTGTTTGACTTCAAGAAAACCATCAAGGTAAAGAAGTCTAGAAACCCCTGAAGGACCCTGCTCAAAGGATCGTCTGTACAAAAATTAAAATACAACAAAATGATACAAAGATAAAAGAAATAGAAAATGATGACATACCAGATGTACAAAGTGTCCATGGCGTATCTTTATACTTGCCACGTCATGAGTGCAGCGGACATCACGTCCTCTCTCTTTTTTTTTTTTATTTGTTAGAAAAACTTGATGAAAGATGAGTGTATACTTACTTAAGATTGGGATGGAGGTAGTTCTGCTCTTTCGGCTTTGTGCCAAAGCATTGTTGACCAAGTATTCGACCCATTCAAGACCAAATAAGAACATAGGGCTCCCAAAAGGGACAAGTGGCCATAATACGCTGGCTGCCTCACATGTGGGATACAATCTACCTTCTTTGTTTTTCAATTAAGAAGGTTGGATCAGGATGCATGCATTTCCCCATTCACGGTGTGTGTTACCAAAGCCAACCCTAAGACGTATACATAAATTTTTTTTTTGTTTTTTTTGGTTTTTTTTTGTTTTTGTTTTTTTTTTTTAAATTTGTTAGAAAAACTTGATGAAAGATGAGTGTATACTTACTTAAGATTGGGATGGAGGTAGTCTGCTCTTTCGGCTTTGTGCCAAAGCATTGTTGACCAAGATATTCGACCCATTCAAGACCAACGCAACATAGGGCTCCCAAAAGGGACAAGTGGCCATAATACGCCCATTTGCCTCACATGTGGGATACAATCTACCTTCTTTGTTTTTCAATTAAGAAGGCTGGATCAGGATGCATGCATTTCCCCATTCACGGTGTGTGTTACCAAAGCCAACCCTAAAACGTATACATAAATTTTATTTTATTTTTGTTGTTTTTTGTTTTTTTTTTAAATTTGAGAGATGACATGAAGAAGAAGAAGAAGAAGATGATGATGATGATATGTACAGATTGTTGTGATTGTGGCTCACATCTTCCTCTGGTTTTACGTCCAGAAACGGCTTAAACGCCTTCTATGAGTCGGGGATAGGCTTCCCATCCAATTTTCTTATAAACTTTGCAAACAGGGTCTTTTAGAGTCAGATTCCCAAGACTGTAGCGTTTTTCTTCATCCTTGAAGAGATTCCACAATTTAAGATTTTCACGATGCACCAATCCACAAGAATGCGTCTCAAGAGTCGATAAGATATCATCTAATGACTCCTTACTCAGTCCATTCTTAATGAAGAAAATTTTATCTTCTCTATTTGCGGAAACCATCCCCAAAGTATGACATCGCTTGTTACAGTTCCATCGTCCACATTTGTAACAGACTTGTAACCTTTTTGCTCTTCTCCTTTTAGAATATGAACTTCTTCCAAGACCGGGCATATATGAGTCAAATGAAATTGAGGACTCACCGCTAATCGAACCTTTGCTTCAATTATCCAAAGTACATCTTCTGGCATACCTTTGTGCATTAACAGTCTCAATCTTTCACATCGAACTTTGTAGATTTTTCTCAGAGCATTTTGAGGAAAAGAAGGAAAATGTTTTCTCAGGTTTGAAAGAATGACATCCATTTTGAAGGAGAAGAAGGATTCGGTTATTTTGGGAAACTGAAAAATAAACCGACTTGAGAGTCACGGAGTACCGTATCCGCCACTTAACCGGCAACACAAAGAACTCAAGAACTTGATTTTCCAGGAATGGTTGAGTCTTTGTCCATTAACTTTACGCGCATTACCATTCCTAGGATCCTCAATATTTACGGCCCCAGAGGATACACGTGTTTGACAAAGAAAAAGCTGCGCCACCTAGATCTCAATTTTTCAAGGAGTAGGTGCAAATGATAATCTCAAAGCAGAACCTTTTTGACCAATTTCCGCAACTTTTGCAAAAGGTGTAACAGACCTTGAATAAAGTAGGCCAATAAAATCCATACTGCAAGATTTTCGCAGTTGTTGTCGCTGAAGAAAAGTGACCTTCACATGCTTCCGAGTGACAAAATTTAATGGCACTACCTACCTTATTGTCGGGCACACAGCTGCTTTTTTTTTTTTTTTTTTTAGAGATTCAAATGCTTACAACCAACAAACAGATAAAAACATAATCTAAGGAACTAATGAAAACACAAAATAAAAAGGGATAAAGAGAGCAAATCTGGTTGGGTTGCCTCCCAATGAGCGCTTAGTTTATTGTCCTCAGCCCGACATGATGATACTTTCACTGCTCCTCATATTGTGGAAGGATGAGGGTCATCACTTCCATCTCTGCACTGTCAGGAAGTTCATGATATGGTTTGAGACGATGACCATTGACCTTAAATGCTTTGCCAGAATTTTCACTCCTGATCTCAACTGCACCAAAAGGAAAAACATTAGTTACCACAAACGGCCCAATCCACTTAGAACGTAGTTTACCTGGAAATAATTTGAGTCTTGATTGGAATAGCGATTTTTTGTCCTCTGTGAAATTTCTTTACGGAAATCAATTGGTCGTGGAATGCCTTAGCTTTAGTCTTATAAATCGGGGCATTCTCAAAGGCCTCATTTCTTAGTTCTTCTAATTCCCGTAATCTGAACTTCCTTTGCTTTCCAAAGACCTTCCAATTCCATATTAACTTGTTTAATGGCCCAAGTAAGATCGATGTTGCAACTCAACGGGCAAATGACAGGGCTTTCCATACACCAACCGAAATGGTGACATGCCGATGGGAGTCTTATAGGCAGTCCTATAAGCCCATAAAGCATCTTCAAGTCGAGTGCTCCAATCTTTTCTTGAGGGATTCACTGTCTTTTCAAGGATTGACTTAATCTCCCGGTTGGACACTTCAGTTTGCCCATTTGTCTGTGGATGGTAAGGAGTGGAAATTTTGTGCATTACTCCATATCTCTTCAATAGAGCATCAAAGGTTTTGTTGCAGAAATGGGTCCCTTGGTCACTGATGATAGCCCTTGGGGTCCCGAACCTAGAGAAAATATGTGACTTAACAAAATCTGCAACAGTTTTAGAATCATCAGATCGAGTGGCTTTTGCCTCCACCCATTTAGACACATAATCAACAGATAAAAGAATGTATGTGAAACCAAATGAAGGAGGGAATGGTCCCATGAAATCAATACCCCACACATCAAAGAGTTCCACAAAAATGATCGGAGTCGAGGCATTTGATTACGAGGACCAATATTACTGTTCTCGACAATGGTCCACAAGACTTACGAAGTTGTAGCGTCTTTGAAAATTGAAGGCCAATAGAAACCACCATCAAGCACTTTATTGGCTGTCCTTTTACTTGCCAAAGTGTCCTCCACATGCATAGGTGTGGCAAAAGGAGAGGATGGAGTGTGTCTCGAATCGGGAATGCACCTCCTAATGACTTGATCCGCACAATGCTTCCATAAGTACGGGTCATCCCGGATATAGTATTCTGAAATCACTCCTTAATTTATCTCTTTGGGCCTTGTTCAAATCCTCCTAAAGTCCTTAGTAACCAGGTAGTTAACAATGTCGATACCAAGGGATTATGGTGTTGACAACCATCAAATATTCATCCGGAAAAGTCTCCATGATAGGCATTTCTTCCTCTTCGATTACCAATCTACTCAAGTGATCGGCCACCAAGTTTTCGCTCCCTTTCTTGTCTTTAATCTCCAAGTCAAATTCCCGGAGCAATAAAATCCATCGAGCAATCTAGGCTTTGCTTCTTTCTTTGTTAGAAGATACTTCAAGGCTGCATGATCTGAAAACACAATCACTTTAGAACCAATTAGATATGATCTAAATTTTTCTAAAGCAAATACAACAGACTAGAAGTTCCTTTTCTGTGGTTGAGTAATTAAGTTGAGCATCATTTAGAGTCCTTGATGCATAGTAAAATGGCATAAGGAACTCTATCAACTCGTTGTCCCAAGACAGCTCCTACCGCAAAGTCACGGCATCACACATTAGTTCAAAAGGTAACTCCCGGTTGGGTGGCTCGATGATAGGCGCAACAGATTAACAACTTCTTGAGTTTATTGAAAGCTTCCATACATTTCTCATCAAAGTTAAAATTAACATCTTTTTGAAGAAGTCGCAAGGGGGCAATGAGACTTTAGAAAAGTCTTTAATGAATCTCCTTAGAAACCTCATGACCAATAAAAGAACGAATCTCCCGCACACTAGTGGGTGGTGGCAAAGAATGCATGAGTTCTACTTTAGCTTTATCTACTTCAATTCCCCTAGCAGAAATTACATGACCTAACACAATACCTTCATTCACCATGAAATGACATTTTTCCCAATTCAAGTACCAGGTTAGTGTCAATGCATCTTTTAAGCACCAAAGTTAAATGTTCCAAACAATTTTCAAAATCATTTCCAAAGACACTAAAGTCATCCATAAAAACCTCAATGATGTTTTCAATGTAATCGAAAATATACTCATCATGCATCTTTGGAAAGTTCCCGTGCATTGCGAGTCCAAAAGGCATTCGCCTATATGCAAAGGTACTAAATGGACAAGTGAATGTAGTCTTGTCTTGGTATTCTACGGAGCTATGGCAATCTGATTGTAACACGAAAAACCATCCGAGAAAACAATAATAAGAATGACCACTAATCTTTCTAACATTTGATCAATGAAAGGTAAAGGAAAGTGGTCTTTTCTCGTGGCGGCATTCAACTTCCTGTAATCAATACAAACACGCCACCCAATCGTAACCTAGTGGGAATAAGCTCATTTTCAGCATTTCTTACCACGGTAATTCCAGATTTCTTTGGTACTACTTGACCGGGCTTACCCACTTGTTTGTCGAAAATGGGGTAGATCACCCCCACACTTAGGAGCTTCGGTATCTCCTTTTTCACAACCTCCATCATGGGAGGATTCAATCTCCGTTGAGGGTCTCTCACAGTTTAGTATCCTCCTCCATTAATATCCTGTGCATACAAACGGAGGGACTAATACCCTTGATATCGGCTATTGACCAACCAATGGTCTGTCTTATGTTCCCGTAAAACAGCCTACCGCTTTCTCTTCTTGCTCTTGGGTGAGTGACTTTGCAATTATTACTTTGGAAGGGTGTCCTTCTCCCCAAGAAGATGTATTTAAGATGATCGGTAGTGCTTTCGGTTCCAATTCAGTGCCCGCACAAATGTGAAGGTTGAGGTATATCGGTAGTAACAGTAAATCAACAAAAGTTACCTCATGCTCTTCCTCGGTGGAAGAGAGCTCTTGTAAGGCGAGAACAATTTCATCAATGTCTTCACTCCATGGCTCTTCTTCACTCTTCTTCTTTTCCTCCCGTACATCTAAGCTATGAGTTAGAATTGTATCAAGAGCATCAAAATGGTCATTATCAAAAGCTGCAGAAATTAAAGAATCAAAAGGATCAAAAGAATCAATTAAACAAGCAGAGTGCACATCACTTGGGTATCTCATAGCTTCAAAAATATTGAATCTAATTAATTCCCCATCAAATTCCATTGTTAGAATTCCTGAGTGCACATCAATTTTTGTCCGTGCGCTTCAAAAATGGTCTTCCTAGCAAGATAGGAGCAGATTTGGGAGACTCATCCTCTTCCATGTCCAAAACATAGAAGTCTGCTGGAAACACTAATTCATTCACCTGTACCAAAACATCTTCAACCACACCCTTAGGGTATGCATTAGATCTATCAGCCAATTGAATAACAACACCAGTAGGTTCCAAAGGACCCAAGTATAAAGATGCATAAATAGAATATGGCATGACATTTATAGATGCACCTAAATCAAGCATTGCCCTTTCAAACCTTGTGTTACCTATAGTGCATGGAATGGTGAATGTGCCGTGGTCCTTACATTTGGTTGGGAGTTTCTTTTTAATTACAAATTGAAACATTTTCTCCCACTTGGACATTTTCATTTCCTTTTAATTTCCTCTTGTTAGTGCATAATTCTTTCGAAATTTTGCATATCTAGGTACCTGCTAATGGCATCTAACAAAGGGATATTAACCTCTACCTTCCTAAAAGTCTCAAGTATTTCTTTTTCTCGCTTCTTCTTTCTTGGTTTTAACCAACCTACTAGGAAAAGGAGCTTTAGTGACATATTTAGGAAGGGGTTTAGAAATACTTACCTTAGGGGTTTTGGAAGTTTGCCCTTATCATTTGCTTCTTTGGGTGGTTCATCCTTCTCTTGAATGATTGGTGGAAGAGAGGTAGGCTCATCCATCGTCTTTCCGCTTCTCAATGTGACAACACTAGCATTTTCCCTCGGATTCACTTCTGGCTGTGAGGGTAGTTTCCCTGAAGCTTGGCTTTGAAACTTGTTGAATTCTGTGGACAACTGTCCTATCTGATTCTGCAAGTTATTGATTGCAGTCCTTGTTTCTTGTTTGAAACTTTGTATAGTTGCATTTGTTTCTTGTTGGAACTGCAAATTATTAGTGGCCATTTGTTTTACTAGCTCCTCTAATGAAGGCTCAGATTGCTTAGGAGCTTGAACTTGCTGCTGTCTCTGAGGGAAAGGTACTTGCCTTTGTTGGAATCCTGGAGGTCCATAAGCTGGAGGTTGATTTTGAGGTTGCTTTGCATAGCTGAAATTTGGATGATCCCTCCAACCCGGATTATATGTGTTTGAGTAGGGGTTGTAATTTTTTAAAGTCCAAAGATATCCCCCTACTGCTCTTACCTCCTCATTTGTGTCTTCTTGGAGAGTGGGACACATATCAGTGGGATGTCCAGATGAACAACAGATCCCACAAGCATGAACTGGTGCTTTACCTGAATCCATTAACCGCTGAACCATAGCAGTCAATTGAGTCATTTACTGCTGTATACTGGTTGTCTCTACTTCTTTCACTGCTCTTACTCCAGTGTCATTTCTAGAGTAGAATTGTTGAGTATTGGCAGCCATTCTTGAGATCAAGTTTCTAGCTTCTTGAGGAGTTTTATCAATCAATGCTCCTCCGCTAGCAGCATCAATCATGTTGCGATCCATCACTTGTAAGCCTTCATAGAAATACTGAATTAAAAGTCTGCTCACTTATTTGATGATGAGGGCAGGCTGAAACATAGCTTCTTAAATCTCTCCCAAAGTAGTCATGGAGTGATTCCCCATGCCTTTGTTGAATACCACATTTCTTTTCGATTGTTGCAGCTTTTGAGGCGGGGAAGTATCTGTCTAGGAAAGTTCGGGCCATGTCCCGCCATGATTGGATGGATCCGGGTGGCAAGTAGTAAAGCCACTCCTTAGCCGAGTCTTTCAATGAGAATGGAAAAGCTCTCAACTTGACTTGCTCTACATGAATTCCTGCAGGGTTTCATGCTAGAACATACCACATGGATTTCCTTCAAGTGCTTGTTGGGGTCCTCTCCTGCATCCATTGAAAGATGGCAAGAGATGGATTAAACCGGATTTCAATTCAAATGCCTCTTCATTTTCAAGAATGTCTATGCAAAGAGGTTTGATCTAGATCTGGAGCACCCAATGCCCTTAAAGTGTTTTCTCGTCATTGTCACTTCTTCAGATATTTCGGATGGCTCAAATGTCTCTGAACTTGATAGATCAATGTAACGGCGGCTTCAATGTCAAGCAGTGTGAGTTGGAAGTTAGCCTGGATAGAAGGGAAATTGAGGATGTGAAGTGAGTTGATCAATATAGTTCCTCAAATTTAGCAATCCTTCGTCTACTCCTTCAAGGGACATCAACACCTACAAAACACTCGAAAAGAAAGATTAAAAATAAAATAAAATAAAATAAAATAAAAACAGAATAAAAATAGGAAATAAATTAATAGTGTAATTGAAAAAATTGGTTCCCAAGAACGGCGCCAAAATTCGATGCGTGCGGATGTAGCAATTAAAATTAAGATAAAAATCGGTTGTCGGGCCCACGAGAAAATAAAAACCTTACAACTAGTTGTAGTTAGTAAGTCGATCCACAGAGAACCAATTCAATTAACACTATTAAACAATTCCCAATTTAGACTCGATTAACAATAAACAAGTAAAAGGGGGTTTTGGAGTTTTGATGAACAATGAACGACTTCAAAGATAACAATAAACAAACTAAAATCAACAATATAAGAAAATTGGTTAAGAGATTGAATCCACCACTAGATTTATATGATAATGTAAATCCACATATCCTTTTATTCCAACATGCTCAATTATGTTTTTATGCAATTGTGAGAGTAAATCTCTGTTTTCCTTACGTGTTGGTCAATTTAGCAACCGCTCAAATCAACTCCTAATCACTGATTAGTCATAAAGCAACCGCTCTTACAACTATCCAACAATTGCATTAAGATTTAGAAAACCAATTACACTAAGGTCTAATCACACACTGAGATTAAATTACTTAGAACATATATTTCTCTAGATCTAATACCGCAACCGCGCATAATAAACCTAGATCTACTACTTTGAAAGTAGGAACAAGTGCAAAAACCTTCATACCAACAATAGATTCAGAAATATATGAATAAAAACATAACTGTGTTGAAATAATCAAATATGCAAAGTTTACAACATTAATACTAGCGGTTTCATCACCCCCTTAACCAAGGGAGGTTTAGTTACACATAGCTAGAAAGAAATCACAAGAAAAACTATGAAGAAACAAGAAGAAACTATGAAGAAACAAGAAACTAAGAGAGAAAATGAAGGAGAGTTACATCTTGTTCATGATAAATGGTGCCTTTTATAGAAGTCTAAGGTAACAAAATGACAAAGGGAAGTGGGTGGATGAGTGGGTGAGTGAGTGGAGTGTTTGAGTGGATGGATTAGTGGGTTGGTTTAGTGGATTGGTTTAGTGGATGAGTGAGTGGAATGGTTGAGTGGTTGAATTAGTGAAAAATGCCAAAGGACTTTTGGTGAGTGGGAAATTATGGACATGAATGGGTGAGTGGATGGATGAGTGGATGGATTAGTGGATGAGTGGGTGGAGTGGTTAAGTGGTTGGATTAGTGTATGAGTGGATGAATGGGTGAGTTAGTGGATGAGTGGATGAGTGGATGAGTGGATTAGTGGATGGATGAGTGGGTGGTTGAGGACGAAAATTTCGTGTCTGACTTGGAAGCCAAAAACGACCCACTATACTTCAGAACCACGAAAAGTGTTCTTCATGAAAGTTGTAGATCCTTGTCTTGGCTATAAAATGGATAGCTGGTTCTCCAATTTGGCTTCATTAAGCCCAAGATATGTCCCAAATACCGTAGGTTGCTCAAACCCAACTTCAGCACCTCTGTTCCGACTTGCAAGCTCAAAATGACCTACTAGACTTCTTTTTCTGAAAATGTGTTCTTCATGAAAGTTGTTTATTTGGATCTTGACTATCCACTATCCCAATTTCAGCCCATCTCCATTATTACATCTTGAGATATGATTTTATGAGTGCACACTGTTCGGATTCTACTGACAGAACCCGTATTCTGACTTCCATGTAAACTTAGGTCCCTTAGACATCTGAATTGGACTTCGAGCTCTTCATCAAAGTTGTAGAGCTTCCTCTTAGCTTTCCTACAAGATAAAATTCATGATTTTCAGATATCAGGAACTCAAGTTATGACCAAAATACAGAAACAGTGTAAAATCTCAATAATGCTGAAAATATTCAATTAGGACCAATTTGAGCTCAAACTCACAAAATCATGTCAAACTCAATCGATTAAGAATATGGAGAGTGTAAATGACTAAATATAAGGGTTTCTTAATGAATAAAATATGTGTTTATCACCTTCCTTTTCTTATCCTCCTCTTTCTCCTTCCTTGATTGATTCTCCTTTTCCTCTCCTTTGGAAGCTACAACCATGAGAGAAGTTGAGAGAAAAGAGTGAATATATGAGATAAAATATCTCATCTCAACCTTACAATATCAAGGCTGCCGTGAGTGACTTTGGTCATATAAGTGACCATGTGTCAAATTCTTGATCTACTAAGAACACTTAAATTTCACCAAATCCATCTTTCTTAGAGCCAACAGATTTAAAATAAATCACAGGATTCATCAAAAATCTTGTTGCACTATAACCACCATTTTCTATACCAGCTGCTAGTCAATTCGGCATTAAAACACACAACCAGTATGCTTAAATATACCAAACTAACTCTGATAAATCTCAAATTTTAACTGCAGCACAATTCACACATTTGTATCCTAGAAACAAGTTCTCCACACCAATTTCTATTAACTAAGCAGTTTAAGCCACTTCTGAGGCTAAAAACAATTATTTTCCACACATAGCGTTGCAGCAAAGTACCTAAACGTGCTCAAACAATTACAAAACTTAACAGACATGATAAACTGGTATTGAGCTACCCCCATAACTATATACAAGTCTATCATATTTTCTAGGGTGTTAAACTAGATGCATAATCATTGCATAAAGTTTTCATAATCATTTTATAAGTTATTACAATTAGTGGGTTGGTTCTAAGATTACCCCTTATAATTTTTGTAACACCCACCGTATGGTGTCACATTTAAGACTAATCCTAATATAACTTACCTAAGTTATAAAAGAATTAATCTTGTAAAACACTTATTTTAAAATTTCATTTGCAGATAACTGAGAATAAATAAAATATGAGTACAATATTGTAATTTGAATAAACTCACTATAATATACATAAATGCTTGAAACTTTGTTCACACATAATTTACATAAGTACAATACACTCCAAAAGATAAATATGTACAATACATACATTAAACATAACTGCTTAATTAAAAATCCTACAGACTAAGGATTTGGGCCTTTAGAAGGATCCTCCTCCTTAGTATCATCATTAAAGAACCCTGGCGGATACATCACACGCTGGGCTGGCGTCCTAGCAGACGACACCATAGAATCCTCTTGTAGGGTATAGATACTACCACCCCAGAGCTCACGTATCGGCATAGTGAACTCAAGATGCACAGACGCATGTTGCGTTAGAACGGGAGTCTCATCCCTAGTACCATTAAGGTTTAAAGTTAAGTCCCCAGTGTAAACAAAACGTTTATTATCAAAATCAAATCTCCAAGCGTCAGTTCCTCCGTGAAACTGAACTCGGACAAAACCCAACACTTGGCACCTTGCCGCCATACAAACAAACACACCAAAATATCACTGATGGTAAAAAGAATGCCCAGCTTCCTCGTCTCCTTGGTCTTCATCAAACATATGCAATCAAAACATAAATAGTACAACGAAGAGGTGAGATCCCCTACATCAATACTAGTATGGCAGTGTAGAAAATGATAGTAAATGGTATAGATACAATATTATCACATACAATCGTATTATCACTTTACAAATAATATATCAGATAAGCATAATTATCATATCAATATGCTGACCCACTATGCATATGCACAAAGACCAAATCTTACTCCATGGAGCTAATCAAAATTTCAGAGAGAAGATAGGGAGTACATATCTGTATATCATTAGTCTCAAATTATGTGTCAATATATCATATCATGGTGCGCAACATAGCTAATACAAGACACTCTCAACCAATCACAAAAAGAGTAGTAACTCTGTCAAGACCGTTAGTTTGTTTGCATAGGATACCACGACACAGAGGTGCTACTAACTGGCCATATGATATTCCACACCCCGACGTCTCCAAGATCACTAAAGATCATAACTACTCAATTCTCACCAGCATGAAGGTGTAAATTCAATCTCCTAGGCAAACTTGCCTTAACCAAATAAGCTGACATGTTTTTCAATGCATGATATATGGTCCAAAAACACATACAAACATCATTCTCATAATTTATCACAGATACACGCCATCTCTTGGCGATATCACTTTCCAACATAATCGGGTCCACCACAACAGCCCGATAGCAAACTGCTGTTATTTCCAATCGCGTAAACATTTTATTGCATTTTCACAATTGTGAAGCATTTTTCTTACGTTTTCAAATTGCGTAAGTATTTTCCAATGTTTTTACAATTGTGAAAATATTTTGAAATGTTTTCTAAATCGCGTAGAGATTTTTGAACATTTTCTCAATCGCGTAGCGATTTTAAATCATTTTCTCAGTCAGGTAACTTAAAAATCACTGTTTTGAAAACGCGTAAGGTTTTTCTAATATTTTTCAATTGCGTAGAATATTTCTTAGCTTTCTAAACTTATTTTTGAAACTTTTCACATAAAGTAAATATTTTGGCTTTATTTACCATATTCTACTACTAAAAATTCTTTAAGTAGTATTTTCCATTATTTCTCACAAAATTATACTAAACTTATTCTAAAAATTAGTTTACTTCCTTTTTATGTATAAAAACATATTCAATTAATTTCTTGTTAATTAAATACCTAAATCTACACTTAGTAAAATAATTTTGGATCTAGTACATCAAAAATAAGTATGTTGGCCGAAATCCCCTCTACGCTTCATAAATCATATTTAATCATTTTCTATCACATAATTCTTTGTAAAAACCCTTAATCCAATTTTTCATCATTAAATCACTTAATCCATGATTAGGAAAATAATTTAGAATATTTTGCTCCCTTTGTGGTGTTGAGGCCGTGAGCTTCCATGGGTTCATTGGAACCTTCATACTCATTCTCATCATATAATTCATATCATGCCATAATCAAGAATTAACATGCTTCCATATTCACATTCTTAAGCATATAATCAAAGCCAATTAAGCATACCAACCAAAAATCATCACAAACAAAGCAAGCTTAAACCACACAAGTAAATAAATCCTTATGGATTTTTCACCACAAACAAGTCATTCCCTCACCACCAACACTTGGTTGATGAGGTTAATCTCCCTCTTACCTCAAGGAAGACAAAATCCTACAAGTTGCTTTCTCCAAAGATTTCGTGTAACCTCCAAAGAAAACCCTAACAAGCTTAAACCAACACAAAGTCATAAATTAAGCTTGAAAATGAGAAACCATGGATCAATCATGGCTTAGAAACTCAAGAACTAAATTTTGAATCAGGAAACAAGGCTTTAACCTTTAAGAGTAGAAAACTCAAGCTTGATTTCCAAGTACTAGATGGATAAACTAGGTAAAACTTACAACATGAAAGGTGTTTAGAATCTTGTCTAGGTTTAGAAAGTGGTGTTGGATGAAATTATAGAAGTTTGGAAGTTGGTTCTTGGAGTGGTGGCCGACAGCTTCAAAGGTGGGGAGAAATGGAGTTTTTGGCTAAGTTAGGAAGAAATGAGAATGGATAGAAAGCTTATGACATAAAGTGATATTAACTTAAGTGAATTGTCCTAAAATGCATGCATTAGCTGTGGAAAGCCATCACAAAGAGTGGAAGAGACTTAGCCTCCAAGTTTATGACTAGCACATGGTTTCACATGGCTTATGTCATTAAGTGATCATGCAATGGTCACATTAGATGAATAATTTGTTCATGAACCTCCTAGAACACCAAGGTGGCTTTGTGACTCATGGAGAAAAGGTAACTAAGTTTTGATTCAATTAGTTCCTAACTAACTTAAGCTAACTTAGTTAGATCACTTAGTTCCATTGCTAATCATTTAGTTACTTAGGTGTGAATCATACATTCTAGAAGGTGCTAGAACACCCTTATAACCATGGGTTCTAATTGTAACACCCCAAAATTTGTTTATTTTAATATAAATAGTCATTTTATAATATTGGTGATTTTTGTGAATTTTTTTAAAATTTTCTGAGAACGTGAAATATTTTAATATTATTCTTTGTTTTGCGTGCGCACTGAGCAGAGTCGGGAAAATGAGATATTTTCTCCGAGAATCTTGAACTGTGGAAACGTCGATGGGAGATCTTACTAAACCCTAGGCCAGACACAATTTATGAGGTTTCATATTTTTTGAGATTTTTATATGATAAATAAAAAAATCGCAGAATAATTTATTTATCCATTGGACAATAAATATCAGTTTTTGTTAACTATAATTTTTGTCCACTGATAATAAATCTAATACAACGCTAGTCATATTTTATAGAACACTTTAGTGACATCACGATGATGACATCACAATGATGACTGCACTTTGACTTTTTAAAAAGGTGAACTTGGCTTGTTGGAGAAGCTTGGAGGAAGCTTCCTAGCAATTTCCTCAAAGCTTGTAAGAGAAGCCTTATTTCCCTCTCTCCTCCTCTCCACCACACAATATTTAGAGCTCTTTGTGACCACTCATTTTATTTCATACACTTACACAAAGTACACTTAATTACACATTTCATTTCATTTCACTTTACTATCACTTTCTCTCTCTACTTTCCATCTTCATCTTTTTCTCTCAACCATTTTCTCCTCCTTCTCTCTAACTCCACGGCAATGCATCACTTTAGGGGAGCCAAAAATTGTCCCTTATTTTATCACCTTCACTTCTAATTTCAACATTTCAAGACACTTTCCCTTTCTTCATTTTCTCTCTTCTCTCATTCTTCTCCAAGCTTTCTCTTTTCTTCTCTTCTTCCTCTCTTCACGGCCTCACACCATTTTTGCACCTCCATCATCACAAAAAATTTATCCAATCACATTTCCTTGATCTCGACTACATTCTAAACACTTTTCTAGTTGAAGCTATCTCCAAAAGCTTATATCCTCATCATCCTTCTTCAAGCCATAAAGCTTGAAGCTTTGAGGCAAAGCCCTCACCTTTCTTCCATAGAAATCCATGGCCAAGCACTCTTTGGGAGGGTCCTTGAGTTGTTCTTTCACTTGGCCATTCATTTCCATCTTTCTATCAAAGAGCACAAAATCCTTTCACCCTTTCCCTTGGAGGAGCTACGGTCAAGGCACCCAAAAACCACTCATCCATTCTCTTTAATTTCAACCATCCACATTTCTTGAATCTAGACCACATTTGAATGCTTTTTCGTGTTGTGACCATCATCTAGATCTATCATTTTCTTCATCTTCCATAAAGCTCTAAAGCTTGAAGTTTTAAGGTAAAAGTTCATAACTTTCTTACATTTCCATCTCATTTTCATAATCCATGGTCCCTTTGTGATCATGGATACCTTTTTCAAGTCTTGATTGTGTTTCTTGTGAGTTTTGATGTCCTTAAGGTTTCCTTAAAGGTGTAGTATGAAAATCTCCACAAAGAACCAAGAGGCTTGCTTTCTTAAGTTGTCTTCAAGAGGTAAGAGGGAGATTTACTCACTTCAACCATTATTGGTGGTAAGAAGACCTTTGTGTGGTTGTTGATGGAGAAATCCATATTGGATGCTTACTTTATTTGATGGTTTTCCATGTCTATGTGTTCTTGATTGAGATTAATGATTGATTTGTGATTTAGAATGCATTAGGGATATTGGAATATTTGATAATGTTAGAATTAATGAATGAAAATTTTAAGGGTTTGCTACCCTATTGAGAGGCCATGGGTTTGGCTTAAATTTTTAGGGTTGGAATTGATTTGTGTACAATAAAACTTATGTGATTAGGTATTAAATGATTAATGCATGAAATAGAATTTTGAGGGTTTACTACCCTATTGAGAGGCCACGGTTTTGGCCATAAATATTAAGGGTTTGAATTGAATTTGTGTGTAATAAAACCTATGTAATTGGGCATTAAAGGATTGATGCTTGTAATGGAAGAAATTGAGTTAGTAATGGTCTTGGGAGGCCACAGTTTTTGAAGGGTTCTTTAGCCCAAAATTTTCATAATTGATCAAAACTTAGGAAATTGATAATGTTAAACTCATAGTATGGAATTGTGATATTTATTGAACCATATGTATATATATGTTGATATTGAGAATTGGTTCTATGCTATTGTGAGTCAATGTGTAGGACTAAGTACTTGTTGATATGTACTTGATGAAATTATGGCATGATATTATTGAGAATTGTCTATATGCCATTATGCTATGTTCCATGAGAAATACCTTGTTGGTGAATATGCATGTGATGCATTGTTTATGAGGAACATACCATTGATACACATACATGATGTAAATTGAGTCGTCATCCATATATGATGTCCGTTGGACTTTGTTGAGAAGGCGATGTATGCCTAGGAGATTGAATTACACCTAAGTGCAGGGTGCAAATAGACTAAGCGTAGGTCATGTGTGTTGACCTTGGGGGCATCGGGGTGCGGGTGCTTCACATGGTTAGTTATGAGCTCCTCTTTTTGGTGGGGTAGACCGATGCAAACACACCGACGATTCGGACTAAGACGCTGTCCTATATTGCGATCAATTGTTGAGGTGCCATGTATAAGCCATATTGCGCAAATATTTTTATGAGATGAAGCACATTATTTTTAAGGCTAACGAGATACTGGCATTACTCATTGATCATTCTCTCCGAATATTGATGTCTAGCTCCATGGAGTAGGATTTTGGTACCATTTGCACGTGCATAGTGAGTGACGAACGCCGAACTCAGTCAAAATTATAACCGAAGTTATTACCTAAGCTTGTAGCATAATGACAACACCGGATCATCTCCACGAGGATTGTAGATGCAATTTAATCAAATCAAGTGAAAGTTAGCAAAGGGGGGTTTGATAGTTTAAGATTGCACTTAACAAAATTAAAGGAAGAAATAACAATTAAAGAGCAGTCAATTTAGAAACCTATCCAAGATTGGGTGGATTCAATCATAGACCCTTCATAGAACACTTGAAGCGCAATTGAATTGTTAATTTGGATCTAACCGAGATCTCTGCATCAAATCCAGAATTCATACTAGATGATCGTCTAGAATTTAATTAACAAGTGATAATCACAAATCCGCAATCACACCATTCATGAAGATCTATGTTAATTTCAAGTACTGAATTCAATTAACTTAGGCACAAATCAGTAACCTAACCTTTTCAATTTTGTGATTAATTTAGATCAATCAGTTCTAAGTTTCATCAAAAATCTCAATCTTAAACCAAGATCAAATCAGATCAACATAAATAGAATCACCATTCATGCATTCAAGATCAAGAAAAAGAAAAGAGGAATTCAATTACAAATCAAATACAATACATAAACAAGATCTCAAGAATCCAAACCACAATCTCTTCAAGAGTTCTAAATTGATCGAAAGTAGCTTAGCCCTCCATTACCATGAAGGGGAGCATCAAAATATACAAAAGCTATGAGAAACTATGAAGAAACAAGAAGAAACTATGAGAGAAATGAAGGACAATACAACTTATTCATGATAACCAATGGTGCCTTTTATAGAAGTCTAGGGTAACAAAATGACAAAGGGGAGTGGGTGGATGAGTGGGTGAGTGAGTGGAGTGTTTGAGTGGAGTGGTTGAGTGGGTTGGTTTAGTGGATTGGTTTAGTGGATGAGTGAATGGAATGGTTAAGTGGGTTAGTTGAGTGGAAAATGCCAAAGGACTTTTGGTGAGGGGGAAATTATGGAGATGAATGAGTGAGTGGATGGATGAGTGGGTGGATTAGTGGATAAGTGGGTGGAGTGGTTGAGTGGTGGAATTAGTGGATGAGTGGATTAGTGGATGGATGAGTGGGTGGTTGAGGACGAAAATTTCGTGTCTGACTTGGAAGCCAAAAACGACCCACTATACTGCAGATCCATGAAAAGTACTCTTCATGAAAGTTGTAGATCTTTGTCTTGGCTATAAAATGCATATCTGGTTCGTCCAATTTGGCTTCCTTCAGCCTAAGATATGTCCCAAATACAGCAGGTTGCTCATACCCAACTTCAGCACCTCTGTTCCGACTTGCAAGTTCAAACTGACCTATTAGACTTCATTTTTCCAAAAAGTGTTCTTCATGAAAGTTGTTTATTTGGATCTTGACTATCAACTATCCAAATTTCAGCCCATCTCAATTATTACATCTTGAGATATGATTTTATGAGTGCACACCGTTCGGATTCTAGTGACAGAACCCGTATTCTGACTTCCATGTAAACTTAGGTCCTTTAGACATCTGTTTGGGACTTCGAGCTCTTCATAAAAGTTGTAGAGCTTCCTCTTAGCTTTCCTACAAGGTAAAATTTATGTTTATCAGATATTAAGAACTCAAGTTATGACCAAAATACAGAAGCAGTGTCAAGTCTCAATAATGCTAAAAATATTCAATTAGGACCAATTTGAGCTTAAACTAACAAAATCATACCAAACTCAGTCAATTAAGAATATGGAGAGTGTAAATGACTAAACATAAGGGTTTCTTAATGAATAAAATATGTGATTATCAAATTCCCCTACACTTAGCTTTTTGCACTCCTGGGCAAAACTCAAGACCAAAATTTTACAATCAAGAAGAACAACCAAAGGTTCAAGGGATCAAAACATTCATGAGTTAACAATTCTCCACATCTCAAACCAACAAGCAAGGTATCTTCAACATGAATCGAGAATGATAGATCTTCACAAGATTCCCTCTCAATCTCTCAAGTGTTTAAAAGGTAGGTATTTCACTCAATTCAACCCATGAAAATTGCACTACTATAAGCTTGCTTATCTTCTACTTCTCCACTACTCAAAACACATGCACACACAAATCATGAGGACTTTATTCAAGGTTGTAGTGAGGTCAAGGTAACAGAAGAGGATAAAATGGATATGAGAAGATAAATACCAAAGAGAATAAAAGCAAATGAGAGCTGAGTTCAAATAACAAGCATAAAAGTTCATCTCAACTCTAATGTATATCCCTTTACATATTCATTTCCCAATCCATTTTTTTTTTTGGCACTCTTTCCTTTTTCAACAACCATTTTGTACACACTCCCACACTTGTTCAAAAACTCATCCATTAACCAAGCTAATGTTCTTTTATTCCCTAAGGTAAAGTAAGAACACGATTTTTCATTTAAGGCACATAATGAGCTAGAAACAAAGAATGGTCAAATAAGCTCAAAGGGGTTAAGCAAAGGAAAATATACAAGGTTGACAGGAATCAGAGAATTTTCAAGAAGTCAAAAGAGTGCTTGATATCATATTGAAAACAAGGTTGGCTATTTGGTTAAACTAGCTAATTAAGAAAGAGGGCCTCAATCATGTTCATGCATGCAAGTGAAATGTAGCCTCAAAAAGAATCAAAGCAAGTTCTAGAGTGGTCATTAACATGAGTGAAAATCACACAAGAAAGAAGAGAATGGCATAAATGTTGAATCCATCCATTAGGCTCAAAATCTCACAAGGTATGCATCCATCAAACTCAATTCATCAATTCAATCATCCATCACCAAGCATATCAGTTCAAGAAGGGAGAAAAGTTATTCAATCATGCAATGAACCTTTTTTTTTATTGATTTTTTTTAACAAACCAAAAGAAACAGAAACATGCTAAAATCTCTCCCCCACACTTAATATAACATTGCCCTCAATGTGAAAGAGAGATATAGAAAAGAGCAACACAACCTGATAAGAAGTGAATCAACGCCTAGCAGAAAAGAAGCACACTGTCAGTGCCGCATCAGACCCTGAAAAGAAATCAAACAATAAAACTTTAGTACTTCCACAATTTAATACTAATTAATTACTACCTAAAAAACTCCTTACTCTGCCACCAATTAAGATGCGTCTCAAGAGTAAAATTACTCCTTACTCTACCATCACTAATTAGTTTAATAAGTCCATGACAATCATATCATACTTTCCAAACAAAACAAATTTTTTTTTAATAAAATCAAACCCATTAAAGAGAAAGTTTCAGATCTGGCTTTTTTTTTCTTGTTACTTCCTTCGCTGCTTCCTGTTGACCAATCTATCTGAGCTAATACCTTATCAGGTACATACTCAAAAGCTTCTAATTTATCAATGAGCTCATCAATAGTGGAGGCAGAGATAAGAAGTTGTCTTGTCGAAGGAGTGATAAATTTCTGTTCCACAGCTTTGTCAAGAAAAAATAACAAAAGATCAAAGAAATTATTAACATTCAACAAACCAATGGGTCTATGGTGGATGTTCAGTTCGGCCCAAGAGACGATTTGAAAAATTTCTTCCAAAGTACCAAAACCACCGGGTAAGACAATAAATGCATCAGAATTGTCAACCATTATTTTCATTCGTCCATGCATGGATGTTACCTGAATTTCTTCTCCAACTGTCCTTCCAGTGATGTTATTTTCAACTAAAGGTTTAGGAATAACACCTAAAACCTGACTGCCTCCTATAAAAGCTGCATGTGATACAGCCCCCATTAACCCACGACAACCTCCCCCATATACAAGATGAATATTCCTCGCAGCAAGTGATCAACCAAGAGTGCTAGCTGCGTTTACAAACTCTAATCCATTCCCATAACTCGACCCACAAAAAACACAGACATTTTTGAGGTTACGAATAGAAGGCCCCATTCTATACTTTTCCTCCCTTTGAGTGTTTCTGAGTTGAAGGAAAATGGAGAAAATGGAGTGTTCAAATAAGAAAAAGAATGGAAAGGGAAATAATTGCACCTATAAGGGTAGGTTGGTCATGTCGTCGAAAAGGTTGAAATTAAGAAACACATAATCTTTTTTTTTTTTTTTTTGACTTCAAGAAAACCATCAAGGTAAAGAAGTCTAGAAACTCCCGAAGGACCCCTTTCAAAGGATCGTCTGTACAAAAATCAAAATACAACAAAATGATACAAAGATAAAAGAAATAGAAAATGATGACATACCTGTATGTATGCAGTTTCCATGGCGTATTTTTATACTTGCGCGTCATGAGTGCAAAAGAGACATCACGTCCATTTTTTTTTTTTTGAAATTGTTAGAAAAACTTGATGAAAGATGAGTGTATACTTACTTAAGATTGGGATGGAGGTAGTCTGCTCTTTCGGCTTTGTGCAAAGCATTGTTGACCAATATTCGACCCATTCAAGACCAAGCAACATAGAGCTCCCAAAAGGGACAAGTGGCCATAATACGACCGGTTTGCCTCACATGTGGGATACAATCTACCTTCTTTGTTTTTCAATTAAGAAGGCTGGATCAGATGCATGCATTTCCCCATTCACGGTTTGTGTTACCAAAGCCAACCCTAAGACGTATACATAATTTTTTTTTGTTATTTTTTATTATTATTATTTTTTTTTTTTTTTTTTTTTTTGAAAGATGACATGAAGAAGAAGAAGATGATGATATGTACAGATTGTTTGTGGATATGGCTCACATTTGCCTCTGGTTTAACGTCCAGTAACGGCTTAAACATCTTCTATGAGTCGAGGATAAGCTTCCCATCCAATTTTCTTATAAATTGGCAAACAGGGTCTTTTAGAGTCAGATTCCCAAGACTGTAGCGTTTTTCTTCATCCTTGAAGAGATTCCACAATTTAAGAATTTCACGATGCACCAATCCATAAGAATGCGTCTCAAGAGTCAATAAGATATCGTCTAATGACTCCTTACTCAGTCCATTCTTAATGAAGAAAATTTTATCTTTTCTATTTGCGGAAACCATCCCCAAAGTACGACATCGCTTGTTACAGTTCCATCGTCCACATTTGTGACAGACTTGTAACCTTTTTGCTCTTCTCCTTTTAGAATATGAACTTCTTCCAAGACCAGGCATATATGAGTCAAATGAAATTGAGGACTCACCTGCTAATCAGACCTTTGCTTCAATTATCTAGCGCACATCTTCTGGCATACCTTTGTGCATTAACAGTCTAAATCTTTCACATCGAACTTTGTAGATCTTTCTCAGAGCATTTTGAGGAAGAGAAGGAAAATGTTTCCTCAGGTTTGAAAGAATGACATCCATTTTGAAGGAGAATGAGGGTTCAGTTATTTTGGGAAATTGAAAAATAAACCGACTTGAGAGTCATAGAGTACCGTATCCGCCACTTAATCGACAACACAAAGAACTCAAGAACTTGGTTTTCCAGGAATGGTTGAGTCTCTGTCCATTAACTTTGAGCACATTACCATTCCTAGGATCCTCAATATCTACGGCCCCAGAGAAAACACATGTTTGACAACAAAAGAACTGCGCCACCTAGATCTCAATTTTCCAAGGAGTAGGTGCAGATGATAATCTCAAAGCAGAACTTTTTTGACCAATTTCCGCAGCTTTTGCAAAAGGTGTAACAGACCTTGAATAAAGTAGGCCAATAAAATCCATACTGCAAGATTTTTGTAGTTGTTGTCGCTGAAAAATGACCTCCACATGCTTCTGAGTGACAAAATTTAATGGCACTACCTACCTTATTGTCGGGCACACAACTGTTTTTTTTTTTTTTTTTTTTCCTTTTTTTTTTTTTTTTTTTTTTTTTTTTTTTTTTTTTTTTTTTTTTTTTTTTTTTTTAATTCATAATGGGGATGGAGAAGGTTCATCACCTTCATTTCTGCATTCTCTGGAAGTTCATGATATTGTTTGAGGCGGTGTCCATTTACGATGAAAGCTTTGTCAGTGACCTCACTTTTAATCTGAACAGCACCAGAAGGAAAAACCTTAGTAACAATAAATGGTCCATCCCATCTAGACCTTAATTTGCCAGGCATGAGTCGGAGGCGGGAGTTATAGAGGAGAACTTTTTGACCAATCTCAAATGTTTTCCTCAGAATCAACTTATCATGGAAGGCTTTGGTCTTCTCCTTATAAAGTTTGGAACTTTCATAAGCCTCCAAGCGGATCTCCTCCAATTGCTGCAGTTGCAGCTTCCTCTCCATACCTGCTTGATCTAGGTCCAAGTTGCACCTTTTCACCGCCCAGAATGCATGATGCTCAATTTCCACCGGCAGGTGGCAGGCTTTTCCAAAAACAATCCGATACGGAGACATCCCGATTGGTGTCTTATAAGCAGTCTGGTAAGCCCATAAAGCATCCTCAAGCCTCTTGCTCCAGTCTTTTCTGTTAGGTTGAACTGTCTTCTGGAGTATCTGCTTGATCTCCCTGTTGGAAATCTCGGCTTGCCCATTAGTTTGGGGATGGTAAGGTGTAGAAACTCTGTGCAAGACCCCATACTTTTTCATCAAAGCTTCCATGCTTCGATTACAAAAATGTGAACCCTGATCACTGATGATGGCCTTCGGAACTCCAAACCTGTAGAAAATCTATGATCTAACAAAATCCACAACAACTTTGGAATCATCAGTCCGAGTAGCTTTCGCTTCTACCCACTTGGATACATAATCAACAGCTAGCAAAATGTAAACAAAACCAAAAGAAACAGGAAAGGGTCCCATAAAATCAATACCCCATACATCAAAAATCTCACAGAACAATAAGGATTTCTGGGGCATCTCATTCCTTCGAGAAGTGTTTTTTGTTCTTTGGCATTGATCACAAGATTTACAAAACACATATGCATCATGAAATAGAGTGGGCCAATATAATCCAGATTCCAAAACTTTCCTAGCAGTCCTTTGGGGACCAAAATGACCGCCACATGCAAGTGTATGACAAAAGCTAAGAATAGAATGGAATTCATTATCAGGCACGCATCTCCTAATGACTTGGTCACTACAAAATTTCCATAGATAAGGGTCGTCCCACACATAATATTTTGACTCACTCTTCAATTTATCAATCTGAGCCCTAATAAAATGTGCAGGGAAAACACCAGCAACTAAGAAATTTATCAAATCAGCAAACCAAGGAGTGTTACCTTGCAGCTTGAAAAGCTGCTCATCAGGGAAGACATCATGGATAGGAAAAGTATCGCCTCCCTTTCAATTCGGCTTAGGTGATCAGCCACTAAATTCTCCACTCCACTTTTATCACGGATTTCAATATCGAACTCTTGGAGGAGCAAAATCCACCTAATCGCCTAGGCTTTGCATCAAGCTTCTTCAGGAGAAACTTGGTTGTATGATCTGAAAACACAACCACTCTAGAACCAAGCAAATATGATCGAAATTTGTCTAAAGCAAAAACAATTGCTAAAAGTTCCTTTTCGGTGGTGGTGTAGTTGACTTGTGCGAGGATCTAAAGTTCTTGAGGCATAGGAGATGACATGAGATATCTTGCCGACCCTTTGTGCAAGAACAGCTCCCAAAGCATAATTAGAGGCATCACACATGAGCTCAAATGGGAGTGTCCAATCTGGTGGTTGGATGATAGGTGTACTGGTCAATGCTTGCTTCAAGTGATTGAAGGCATCCTTGCATTTCTGGTCAAAATGGAACTCCACTTCTTTTTGTAGCAAGTTGGATAGTGGAAGAGCAATTTTGCTAAAATCTTTTATGAATCGCCTATAGAAACCTGCATGACCAAGGAAAGAACGAACCTCCCGCACGCATGTGGGGTAAGATAGGCATGAAATAACATCTATTTTCGCAGGATCTACCTCAATACCCTTGCTAGATATTATATGCCCTAAAACTATGCCTTGTTCTACCATGAAATGACATTTCTCAAAATTCAGAACAAGGTTAGTTTCAATGCATCTATGTAAAACCTGAGCCAGACTATCCAGACATGCATCAAAGGAAGAGCCATAGACAGTAAAATCATCCATAAATACATCCATGCAATTCTCTAAAAAGTCAGAAAAGATACTTTCCATACACCTTTGAAAGGTGCCCGGAGCATTGCATAGACCAAAAGGCATCCTCCTGTATGCAAATGTGCCAAATGGACAAGTGAAAGTAGTCTTCTCTTGGTCTTCTAGGGCTATATGAATCTGAAAATAGCCCAAATATCCATCCAGGAAACAATAATGCGACTTGCCAGCTAGCCTCTCCAACATCTGATCAATGAAAGGTAGCGGAAAATGATCTTTTCTGGTAGCTTGGTTAAGCTGCCTATAATCAATGCAAACCCACCAACTGTTCTGAACTCTTGTGGGTAAAAGTTCATTATTCTTATTCTCAACTACTGTGACCCCAGATTTCTTAGGAACAACTTGCACGGGGCTCACCCATTTACTTGTCGATATGGGATAAATAATGCCGGCTTGAAGTAGCTTGGTCACTTCCTTCTTCACCACATCTAGAATCAAGGGGTTCAGTCTCCTTTGGGGTTGCCTTACTGGTTTCATGTCCTCCTCTAATAAAATCCTATGCATGCATGTGGAGGGACTAATACCAGGAAGATCTGCAAGTGTCCATCCGATGGCTTGCTTATTCTGCCTCAAAACTCCGCAAAGCAATTTTTCTTCTTGTTCAGGTTGCAGATTCTTAGCAACAATCATTGGCAGTTTCTCACCATCTCCTAAATATGCATATTTAAGATGGTCTGGCAAAGTCTTCAACTCTAAGGATAGGGGCTGTACAATGGAAGGCAGCAAGCTATTTGAAACAACTAATTCAGCAACATTAAATTCAGCATAGTTCTGACTTCTATTTTCACATGCGGTATCATTCAAGTCAGTAGTTGCATCATTACTCATACCGGCATAAATCTCAGCACATGCAGCACACGGCTCAATATCACAAGCAGTACATGTATCACAAGAAACAGAATCCAGAAAGTCAACAATATCAGGGAATTCAACATATAAATCAGCATAAACATCATCAACCAGCATCTCAATCACATCAATATGGAAAACAGAATGCTCCTCTAGGGGATGTCTCATGGCATCAAAAATGTTAAACTGTACCAAATCATCGCCAAACTCCATAGAAAGGGTGCCAGCATGCACATCTATCTTGGTCTTGGCGGTCTTGAGGAATGGTCTGCCTAGAATCAATGGAGCATGGTTTGCTGAAGACTCATCTTCCATGTCCAAGATGTAGAAGTCTGCTGGAAAAATTAACTCATTCACCCGAACTAACACATCTTCCAGCACTCCTGCTGGATGAGCAGTGGTCCTATTCGCCAACTGAATCACGATACCAGTGGGTTGCAAAGTGCCAATGTTCAATGACTTATAAACTGACATAGGCATGACATTGATTGAAGCACCCAAATCTAGCATTGCATGTTCAAATTTGGAGTTGCCTATCGTGCAAGGAATTGTGAAAGTTCTAGGATTTTTGCATTTCTGTGGCATGCTTGGCAGAATCATTGCAGAAACATTTCTGCCCATGCTAATCTTCTCAGTACCATTAAGTCTTCTCTTGTGAGTGCACAGCTCCTTGAGAAATTTGGCATACTTAGGAATTTGCTTGATTGCATCCAAGAGAGGAATATTGATTTCCACCTTCCTGAATGTGTCCATGACTTCTCTTTCTATTTCTGTTTGCGCAATGCTTGGACTGTGTGACTCTGTTTGGAAAAGGTAGTGGAATTGCCAGATTTGAATTCTCTGCATATTTCTTCTGTGTCACAGATTTTTGGACTGAGCTATCCATTTTCTTCTGTTTCTGGTCATCTTCTGGTTGCTGCACTTGTAGTTCAGGTTGTGGTGGAGTAGGACCATCAACTTCTCTGCCACTTCTCAAGCTAATGGCACTTACATTGCCTCTTGGGTTGTTGACTGTTTGTGAAGGCAATTGGTTCGATCCTTGACTTTTCAGCTCACTCAGAGTGGTTGCCATCTGCCCAAATTGAGTTTATAAATTCTGGATGGTGGCATTGACATTCTGCTGAAACTGTTTCATCAAGTCTTCGAAAGGTGGCTCAGCTGGAGTGGTGTTGGAGGAGCAGTAGGCTGGAGAAATTCTTGCATGGGTGGCGGCGCTGGTTGTGCTTGCCTAAATGCAGGTGGTTGGTACTTGTTGACAGGGCCTGTAGCTTGGTATCTAAACTGTGGTTGCTGCTGTTGGTAGGGTTGTTGTTGTTGTTGACCAGAATTTCCATATCTCAGGTTGGGATGGTCCCTCCAGCCAGGGTTATAGGTATTAGAAAATGGATCATACCTGGGCTGCTGCCGTGATTGCTGATATTAGGGTCTACCAAGAAAAATACCAGCTGTTGCAACAGATTGCTCTGGAAAAATAGAACCACCATCCTGAAGTGTGGGGCATGCATCAGTAGGATGAGATGAACAAGAGCAAATGCCACACACAGTTGCAGCCATCTGCATTGGTGCTTGTTGTCCCACTGCTAACTGCCTCACCAAAGAAGTCAATTCATCAAGTCTGTGTTCCATTCTCTATTGGTCTACATGAGATGATTGAATCTCATTGACTCCTCTGGTTGAGGTAATAATTCGTGTGCCAAATTGTTGGGTATTGGCTGCCATGTTTGCTATCAAATCTCTCGCTGCTGCAGGGGTCTTGTCTACTAAGGCTCCTCCGGGCGATCCACCATGCTTCGTCATTTGGCAGCAAGCCTTCATAGAAATATTGAATTAAGAGTTGATCGGTGATTTGGTGGTGGGGACAGCTCGAGCACAGCTTCTTGAATCTTTCCCAATATTCATGCAAGGTCTCTCCTGTCATTTGTCTTATGCCACATATATCTTTTCTAATGGCAAAGCGACTCTAGAGAGGGCGAGAAAAAATTCTCTAAGAACAACCGCTTCATGTCAGTCCAACTTGTTACTCAACCTGGTGAAAGATAAAATAACCAATCCTTGGCTGTATCAACAAGTGAGAAAAGAAATGCCCTCAGCTTGATGTGCTCTTCTGAGATCCCATGTGGCTTCATGGTTGAACAAACCACATGGAACTCCTTTAGATGCTTATGGGGATCCTCACCTGCAAAACCGTGAAACTTGGGCAACAAATGTATCAATCCAAATTTTAACTCAAAATCAGCATCAAGATCTGGGTATTGAATACACAAAGACTGGTTAGTTATATCAGGAGCAACAAGTTCCTTAAGAGTTCTATTCTGCATGTTATCAGCCATGGTTTCAGAATTACTCAAGATCTCAAGTTCACTCCCAATATTAAGATCAAATTCAGAAGCAATTCTTGTACTTAGCCTACGAGCTCTAATCAACCTATGCAAGGTTCTATCAATCTCAGGATCAAAGTCAACCAAGTTATCAGGCTCGGACCTAGTCATGCATCACACAAAAACAAATAAATAAGCAAAATACACTAGACAATGGATAAAAATGTTAGAAAAGTTAATAAAAAGCAAAAGTTAGTAAAAACACTTAAAATGAAAAGATTACACTTACTAATCCCCGGCAACGGCACCAAAATTTTGACGAACGCCAAACTCAATCAAAATTATAACCGAAGTTATTACCTAAGCTTGTAGCATAGTGACAACACCGGATCATCTCCACGAGGATTGTAGATGCAATTTAATCAAATCAAGTGAAAGTTAGCAAAAGGGGATTTGATAGTTTAAGATTGCACTTAACAAAATTAAAGGAAGAAATAACAATTAAGGAGCAGTCAATTTAGAAACCTATCCAAGATTGGGTGGATTCAATCATAGACCCTTCATAGAACACTTGAAGCGCAATTGAATTGTTAATTTGGATCTAACCGAGATCTCTGCATCAAATCCAGAATTCATACTAGACGATCGTCTAGAATTTAATTAACAAGTGATAATCACAAATCCGCAATCACACCATTCATGAAGATCTATGTTAATTTCAAGTACCGAATTCAATTAACTTAGGCACAAATCAGTAACCTAACCTTTTCAATTTTGTGATTAATTTAGATCAATCAGTTCTAAGTTTCATAAAAAATCTCAATCTTAAACTAAGATCAAATCAGATCAACATAAATAGAATCACCATTCATGCATTCAAGATCAAGAAGAAGAAAAGAAGAATTCAATTACAAATCAAATATAATACATAAACAAGATCTCAAGAATCCAAACCACAATCTCTTCAAGAGTTCTAAATTGACCGAAAGTAGCTTAGCCCTCCATTACCATGAAAGGGAGCATCAAAATATACAAAAGCTATGAAAAACTATGAAGAAACAAGAAGAAACTATGAGAGAAATGAAGGAGAATACAACTTATTCATGATAACCAATGGTGCCTTTTATAGAAGTCTAGGGTAACAAAATGACAAAGGGGAGTGGGTGGATGAGTGGGTGAGTGAGTGGAGTGTTTGAGTGGAGTGGTTGAGTGGGTTGGTTTAGTGGATTGGTTTAGTGGATGAGTGAATGGAATGGTTGAGTGGGTTGGTTGAGTGGAAAATGCCAAAGGACTTTTGGTGAGTGGGAAATTATGGAGATGAATGGGTGAGTGGATGGATGAGTGGGTGGATTAGTAGATAAGTGGGTGGAGTGGTTGAGTGGTTGAATTAGTGATGAGTGGATGAGTGGATTAGTGGATTAGTGGATGGATTAGTGGATGGATGAGTGGGTGGTTGAGGACGAAAATTTCGTGTCTAAATTGGAAGCCAAAAACGACCCACTATACTGCAGATCCATGAAAAGTACTCTTCATGAAAGTTGTATATCTTTGTCTTGGCTATAAAATGCATATCTGGTTCGTCCAATTTGGCTTCCTTCAGCCTAAGATATGTCCCAAATACCGCAGGTTGCTCAAACCCAACTTCAGCACCTCTATTCCGACTTGCAAGCTCAAACTGACCTACTAGACTTCATTTTTTCAAAAAGTGTTCTTCATGAAAGTTGTTTATTTGGATCTTGACTATCAACTATCCAAATTTCAGCCCATCTCAATTATTACATCTTGAGATATGATTTTATGAGTGCACACCATTCGGATTCTAGTGACAGAACCCGTATTCTGACTTCCATGTAAACTTAGGTCCTTTAGACATCTGTTTGGGACTTAGAGCTCTTCATCAAAGTTGTAGGGCTTCCTCTTAGCTTTCCTACAAGGTAAAATTCATGTTTATCAAATATTAGGAACTCAAGTTATGGCCAAAATACAGAAATAGTGTCAAGTCTCAATAATGCTGAAAATATTCAATTAGGACCAATTTGAGCTTAAACTCACAAAATCATACCAAACTCAATCAATTAAGAATATGGAGAGTGTAAATGACTAAACATAAGGGTTTCTTAATGAATAAAATATGTGATTATCAGTGAGTTAGCATGACATCTAACATTTGCACATTCATCCATTTTCATAATGATGAAACTGTTGTTCATTTATATGATGATTGGACCATTGCTTTAAATGAAGATATGATTATTTGAACTGCCTTATCGTTTATTATTTGAGATATTATCGTTGTTCCTCTTTTATTGTTTGTTTTTATTATTGTTTATTGTTGTTTCTCTCTTAATGCTTATTTTATTATTATGGTTGATAAATATATGTGTTGTGATGTTATGTGGGTGTCCTACACCATTCTATCTGCCATATTGGTATTGAATGCTAGGTGTCTCACCTCTTTCTTGTTTTCCTGTATTTCTGTTTTACATTTATATTTGATAAAAGATCATAAGGAAAAAGAAGAGGGACCACATCCCTACTGATTGGATTGGACTGATCAATTATATTCGTTATGGCGTCTGGACGAGATTTCTTCGGTTACGTACGGGTGTAACTTCATGGGGGCATTGATGCCTGATTTGTCGACTGAGATACCGATCATTGCATATATAGGGGTTGCGGCTTTGTCTGCTAGTAGTACCTATCTCAGGGTTACTACTTTCCCCCTTTGGTGCTTTTGTACCCCTTATCTTTTATTTAGAATATATAAGTATTATGTTTCATGTTATCAATGCTTTGTGTTAAGGATGAATATATTAGATATGAAATATGTCTTTCCTGCAGTGGTTGTATTAAATGGTTGGATACTAAATATGCATCCTTCGGGGCTCATATTTTTTATTTATGTATAATGAAAATTTTTTAAAATTCTAATTTGAGATTGTGACATGCCTGGATTTAGTGACTGTGGTATAATGACAATTGGGCCATAATTAATAGATCTAGGGGTGTTACACTAATGAGTAGCAAACCTAGTTTGTTCCATTTAGTTACTACATATGCTTTAGGCTAACTTAGTTTAAGTCATCTAGTTTCCTAGCTAACTAGTCTAGCCATTTTCGTTGATCACTTTCTATTGGTTAAGGAGTTCAAGCCATTTATATTGACTTAATCTTATTGGTTCACCACTTTGTGAGTCACAAAGACTTTTCTGGGTCTATTGTCCAATGGGCTGAAGCTATTGCTCACAAGACAGTAGGTATTGTCCAACAGATAATGGAATACAAAATTTTTTTATTTCACAGATAAATTCTAAAAATTAAAAGATCGAGACACGTATCTCTCGGATTCGGGTTTAGTACGCTCCCCCGGCTCCGAATAAATCAATGAAGATTTTTTTCGGTCCGAAAATTATTATTTTCCTGGCTCGGAGTAAATCACACACAACAATCAAAAATAGTCACAGAACAGTTAAAATAAATTTACAGCACATATAAATCACAAAATAATACAATCAGACATTTACTGTAAAATAACAAATTTTGGGGTGTTACAACTCTTCCCCACTAAAACGAATTTCGTCCCCGAAATTTGCCATACCTTAGAACAATTGAGGATATTGTTCTCTCATCTTGTCTTCCAACTCCCACGTAGCATCTCCTGCCATTTCATTACAGATCACTTTTACTAATGGAATATCCTTCCCTCTGAGTTGTTTCACCCTCTTGTCTTCAATCTTAACAGGAAATGTCTCAAACGTCAAATTTTTTTTTAATTGTACTTCATCGGGCTGTATGACATGAGTTGGATCGGGAATATATTTTCTCAACTGTGATACATGAAAAACATTATGAAGGTTGTAAAGAAAAGGTGGTAAAGCTATTTGGTATGCGACTGGACCTATCCGACGAATAATTTGATAAGGTCCAATGAATTTAGGAGTGAGTTTTCTAGATTTTATAACCCTTCCGACACTAGTCGTGGGTGTGACTCGTAAAAACACATGCTCACCTTCCTCAAATTCAAGAAGTCTTCTTCTTTTATCAGTATAGCTTTTTTGCCTACTCTAAGTTGCCTTATTTTTTCTTGAATCATTTTCACCTTCTTTGTCATTTGTTGTACCATTTCAAGTCCTATGGTCATACTCTCACCATCTTGATACCAACACAAAAGGGTTCGGCATCATCGTCCGTATAGTGCTTCATAGGGTGCCATCCCTATGCTTGAGTGGAAACTATTGTTGTAGGTGAATTCTACCAAAGGCAAGAATTCATCCTAACTCCCTTTTTGTTCTAACACGCAAGCCCTTAGTCCTTCAGTGACTATATAGTCCTCTCCATTTGACCAACATTCTGTGGATGGTAGGCAAAACTCAAATGAAGTTTAGTCCCCATTGCTTCATATAGGCTTTGCCAAAACCTTGACATAAACCTTGGATATCTATCAGAAATGATACTAGAGGGTACACCATGAAGTCTAACGATTTCACCAATGTACACTTGGGTCAACCGTTCCATTGAATACTTGATATTGATTGGCAAGAAGTGTGCTAACTTCGTAAGCTGATCAACAATGACCCATATAGAATCATACCCTTTCCTAGTCTTTGGCAATCCGATAACAAAATCCATTATAATACTATCCCATTTTTATTCTGGAACAATTAGGGGTTGTAGCTTACCTGCTGGTCTTTAATATTCAACATTTGCCTTTTGACACACAAGACAAGATGACACATGTTCAGTAACATCTCTCTTCATCCCAGGCCACCAAAACAATCGCTTCAGATCTTGATACATCTTGGTCATTTCGGGATGTATACTCAACCTGTTGTTGTGAGCTTCATCGAGAATCGCCTTCCTAAGATTGGGATCACTGGGTATACAAATCCTACCTTTGAACCTTAAGACCCCGTCAGATCCTTCCTTAATCGTTGTTATGCGACCTTACTTCAAGAATTCTCTCTCTTTTGCAAAAACTTGTCATCTTCTTGTTTTTCTCGGATTTCTTCCAACAAATCATTCAGAATAATGACCATGTTCAAACGAATCCTTCCAAGTGCTAATTCTACCAATAACCACATATCTCTAAACTGTTCTAGTAGTTGTTCGTCTTTGATCGCCATAGTTGAAACATTGAGCATCTTCCTACTCAAAGCATCTGCCACGACATTTGCTTTTCCAAGATGATATTGAAGCTGAAAGTCGTAATCCTTTAAGAATTCTAACCATCTTCTCTGCCTCATGTTCAACTCCTTCTGATCAAATAAATACTCTAAACTTTTATGATCACTAGAGACGTTGAACATAGCTCCATATAGAAAGTTTCTCCAAATTTTCAAGGCAAAAACAACTGCGGCTAGTTCCAAGTCATGCGTTGGGTAGTTCTTTTCATGTATCTTCAGTTGTCTTGAAGCATATGCTACCACTTTTCTATTCTACATTAATACACATCCTAACCCTTGATAAGAGGCATCACAGAATACTTCAAAAGACTCAGTCGGATTTGGTAAAATCAACACTGGTGCAGTAGTCAGCCTTTTCTTTAGCTCTTGGAAACTTTCTTCATATTCATCTTTCCAAACGAAAGCTTGATTCTTCCTTGTGAGTTATGTAGGAGGTCTGACTATCTTAGAAAAACCTTCAACAAACCTTCAATAATATATGGCTAATCTAACAAAACTTCGGATCTCAGTCACTGTCCTTGGCCTTTCTCACTGAAGAACCATCTCCACCTTTGCTGGATCCACTGCAATTCCATCCTTGGAAATCACATGACCCAAAAATTGAACTTCGTCCAACCAGAGTTCACATTTTGACAGCTTTGTGTACAACTTCTTCTCTTTTAAAATCTGGAGAACTATACTGGGGTGTTCACCATGCTCTTCCTAACTTTGAGAATAGATCATAATGTCATCAATGAAAACAACGAAAAATCTGTCTAGATATGGACGAAAGATCTTATTCATGTAATCCATGAATATCGCATGAGCATTCATCACTCCAAATGGCATTACAAGATACTCATAATGATTGTAGCGCGTTCGAAAAGTTGTCTTAGGTATATCCTCTACCTTGACACGAATTTGATGATAACTTGATCGCAGATCTATCTTAGAGGAAACAGTTGCTCCTTTCAACTGGTCCATCAAATCATCAATCCTTGGAAATAGATACTTGTTCTTCATTGTGACCTTGTTCAACTAGCGGTAGTTGATAATCACATATTTTATACATTAATAAACCCTCATTTTTAGTCATTTACACTCTTCATGTACTTAATTGATTGAGCTTGGTTATGTTTTGTAAGTTTGGACTCAAATTGGACTTAATTGATTTTTTCAGCATTATTTGGATCTTACATTGTTTCTGTATTTCAGCCATATCTTGAGTTCTAGATGTGTAATAATTATGTATCTTATCTTGTAGGAAAGATAAGAGAGAGCTCTACAACTTTCATGAGAGCTCTAGGTAAAATTCGGACATCTAGTGAAGCTAAATGGGCTTGGAAGTCAGAGTACTGGTTTTGTAATTGGAACCTGAATAGTGTACAGTAATCAGAGTATAACTCGAGCTATAGGAATTATCTTGGGCTGTAATTTGGACATTTGAAAGTTAAGACCCATATCTACAACTTTCATGAAGAACACAAGAGCTCATTCAGACAGCTTGGAGGTGATATTGGGTCTGGAAGTCAAAACAGAGATGCTGAAACTGGGCCTGAACAGTCTACAGTAATTGGGTCATATCTTGGGCTGTAGGACGAATTTTTGGTTGATCTTGGTGGCATTGGAAAGCTGAGACAAAATGCTACAACTTTAATGAACATGTTGCTTCATTCTGATGGCATCCATGAGATCAGCACTGAATGATTTTGGAGATAAAGAATCTCAATAATTTTTCACTCACCAACTCACTATTTGGCATTTTCCACTCATTCACCTACTCTTAATCAGCCCCCTTGTCATTTTGTATCCCTAATCCTCTATAAAAGGCACCATTGGCTGATCATTTGGTGCTCTTGGTTAGGCTTAGTTTTTAGAAGTTATGGTTATGCTTGTTTATTGTTTTCCTTTGTTGTAATTTTCTCTTGCTCTAAATTGAAGCTATGTTCATATTTCTCTTCTTCTTTCTTTCTTTCTTCTTATCTATGAGTAACTAAATTTTCATCTTGCTTGGGTGAAAGAGTGAAGCTCTTGGTAATGAAATAAGGTTAGATTATTCTATTTCTTGTGCTTAAATGATATATTATCAAATGGACATTATATGTGTTGTATTTTGTTTCCAATTAATTTAGAAACCTTCTTTGTATAATGGAGATCTTGATTTATTGTACACAATAGGATTGGCACAATGAATGCTTTAACTCATTTACAAATGTTGGTAGATAATTAAAGGAATCATAATATGATTGCATATATAATTGAACTTTGAATGTTATATTTTTCGATTGGAACCTCCGTTGTGTGTGGATTTCAATTGAGTTATAAAGAGAAATAATCTTGCCTTTAATTTATTACCAAGAGTGGATCTTCTAACCCAAGCAAGTTCTTAAATTCACTTGTGAACATCTTTTATTCCTTTTGGTGTTGTGACAAATCCTCTTCTTACCTCAATTAATTTTTCTTCATCAATTCCCTGTGGATCGACCTCAGACTCCCGAGAAATTTATTACTTGAGACAACCTGCACTTGGGTTTGCATCATTAAATCCCGCAATCAAGTTTTTGGTGCCGTTGCTGGGGACTTGAATAGAAGTTTTAATTTATTAAGGTTCTTTTTCTTTAATAAAATATATTCTCTCTTCTCCCTCACTAGAGCAAAAGATCGGCTTACCGATCCTTCGGTTTCTTTACTAACTTTCTAACTTTCTAACTATCTAACTTACTAACTTACTAACATACTAACTTTCTAACTTTTCATTTATGTTATTTATTTTCTGCTTACTAACTTTTATTTTCTCGTCATTTATTTTCTCGCTTACTAATTTTTATTTTCTCAGACCGTAACTTTTTAATTTATGTCTTTTATTTTCTACTCTAACTTTTTAATTTCTGTTATTTATTATTACTTTATAACATAACGAAATAATCTTTCTTCTTCTCTTCTCTTTCGCTGGCTCTATGGGGCTTTGCCTTTCTCTGATTTTTATATTTTAAATTTATTTTCTGCAATTTACTTTCTATAATTTACTTTCTGCTCTTTATTTTTTGCATTTTATTTTCTGCACTTTCTAACTTACTAAATATTAACTCTCTAATTATCTAACTTTTTAATTTATCAGTTATCTAAATTTATAATTTATCAGTTATCTAACTTTTCACTTGTTAATATTTAGTGGGTGGTTGGTTTATACCACATCCTTATTAATATTTAATGGCTGGTGTAAACTACTGACTTGTACATTACTTTTTCTATTTTAAGTCATTTATTTATGCTTAATTAGTATTATGATTTAAATTCTAGTTGTTTAGTTAAAATTAATCCTAGTACTTTATATATTGATTTGTTTGAATCAAATTCACACACAATTGACATAATGGTTGTAAATGAAAGTGTACATGATGTAACACACCTAGATATAATAATCATGGCACAATCGTCATTACGCCACGGTCACTAAACCCACGCGTGTCATAACCTCAATATCAGTAATTTACAAAATTTAAAGTTGTTTCCATTATGCGTAAATAGAAAATATGAGCCACGATATGAAATACAATTATATTGACTTACAATCCGAATACAACATTAGTTAAATATAAAATACATATCTATAATCAATGCATAAAATAGCTTACAACAATGTTAAACTCAGATTTTACATGACATAATACAACTACCATATGAAAGTTCGGCCTTCCCCGAAATCTAACACATGAATGGAATGGTCCTACACCTGATCTTCTTCAGCATTCCCGACGGGTAATACTCGCCCTTGCGACACGTCCAATTGGATAGGAGTACGAACATGTGTCATAACCGAAACCTCCCTAGGGAAGAGGCGACAGTTACTCCACATCTTCCCAATGGGTATAGGGAACTCCACATGTATGGGAACATACGAGATGTTCGTACCAGCTCCAGGATCATTACCACTCTAAACTAGAGTTACGTCCCCTATGTAGGTAACGCACCCGATTCACAGTCGAAGTGCCAGGCCTCCGATCCTTTATGAAACTGTATCCATGTGTGAATAAGAAGAACTTGTCCAGATGCCATCACAATGAAACAGAAGTCGATTCTCCAACACTTACTAAGTAATTCCAACTTAGGCTCTTCACAGTCTTTATTCAATGCAACATGAGACAGAGTAATGAAATAAAGAAGTGAGACACCCAACTTTCATCACCATTATGGCAGTAAAAAAAACAACACAGCACAGAGCACCCACATAACAATATAGTCCATATATTTATCAGCAGTAACAGTAGAATTTACAGCAAATCAGTATAATTATAAGCAATAGTAAGAATCAATAACAACAGGCAGGTCGCAATAATATCTCAAGCAATCAGCACAATATCCAGATAATTATTACAGAAATAAATCAGATATTCTCACAGTCACAAGTGTTCATGCTCAACAATTTATGACACTGATAATGAATAGTGCACAATGCGTTATGATACCACAATTCCTACTCCATGGAGCTAGACATCAACATTTTCAGAGTGAATGATCAAGGAGTAATGCCAGCATATCGTTAGCCTTTAAAAGTAGTGTGCTTCATCTCATAAAAATATTTGCGTAACAATGGCTTATACATGGCACCTCAACAGTTGATTGCAAGATAGGACAGCGTCTCAGTCCGGATCGTCGGTGTGTTTGCATCGGTTTGCCCCACGGCACAGAGGAGCTCTTAACTGTCCATGATAAGGCACCCGTACCCCGATGCACCCAGGGCCAACAACATATGACCCTACGCTTAGTCTATTCGCACCAGCACATAGGTGTTATTTAACTCCTAGGCATATGTCCAATGAACAACACATATGCATGATGACACAATGTCCAATCATGTATGTTTATCAATGATGCATTTATCATAAACAATACCACAACGGTATATAATTCATTATCAATGTCAATACATCATATCAGTGATGCATTTATCATATTCAATACCACAACGGTATATAATTCATTATCAATGTCAATACATCATAGTTTCCTCAAGAAATCCATCAATAAATATTCAGCCCCACATAGGGTCTTACAACAATCTAGAATCACTTCTCAACATCAATGTATGTTCATGGTCCATCAATTATCAACATTCCCTACTACGGGTTCAACGTTTCTAATAATCTAAGTCTTAATAAATTATGAAATTCCTTAGGTTAAACAACCCTTAAAACTGTGGCCTCACAAGCTCTCAAGGTTCTAAGTTTCCTTCCATTTCATGCACTAGTCTCGTGATACCTAATTACGTGGCTTTTATTCCACATGGGGTCAATTCAATCCCTCAACAAAAATAGAATAAAATTCTCAATATTAATATGTAGTCACATATAGCTCATCCATTTTCACAAGTTCTTATCCTGGATTCACATTTTTAAAGTCTTAAACTTTTGGTCAATTATGAAAATTTTAGGGTAAGTTACCCTTCAAAACTGTGGCCTTCTCAAGTCTCATTATTCAATTTAATTCTTCCACTTTGTTATGGATTATGCATATCTCTAAATTCTTAATTTTCAAAGATGCACCAAGGCATCATTCAAACCTTACACTTTCTCTCTAAAACCGTGGCCCTTCAAGGTTCTCAAAATCTCAATTCTTCTCCATTTTATGTATTAGTTTCTTGACATCAAATCACTTTAATTTTAGTTCACCAAAGCCAATTCAATCTCTCATGGTTCCAAGCCAAAACCATGGCCTTCCTTTAGGGTATTAAACCCTTTAAAATTTTTTGTTCATTACTTTCAATATTATCATTCAACATTAAATCACATAAGCTTTATTTCTTTGTGTACAAAAACCAATTTTTATCCCAAAATTCCACTCAAAACTGTGGCACCATGTTAGGGTAGGAAACTCCAAATTTTTTCATTTAACAACCCTAACATGATCAAGCATATTTAGCACAACCAATATATATATAAAATCCCCATTCAAGTATTTATCCAACATCAAGAACACAAAAACATGCAAAATCATCAAAGAAAATGGACATACAAAGATGGAATCCTAATGAGTGATGTCGCACTCGCCTCAATATAGACTAGGATTTACAATTGAATATAGCAGAGTCTGCATAACCTAGGTCATCTTTGTAACACCATAATACAGATATCCAGATATATCCTAGATAGACAAAGATATATAAAGATAACCAGTACTAGAGATGTCACTTTTATACTACATACTAACATATATCTATAATCACAACTGAGTAATTATAGAAAGCCTTGAGAGATTGCGGAAAAACTTAAACTCATATATATATATATACAAACTTAGCCACCTGAGGGCTTATTGTAATACATATAACATAAAACTTACAAAACAAACATAAACTGATTACATAAGTTCTGTCTACTTAAAGCAATAAAACTACTCTAGTCTTCATGCTTTATCTTCTCATCCTTAGCAGGGTTTGTACCTCTATACCTGCCTTTGCCTGCATCTAAGCCTGCATCTGGATTTACATGGACTAGCAACTGGGGTGAGAATTAACATTCTCAGTAAAAGCAATTCCAATACCAGTTCTTTATAACATTGTATATAACAATTATATAACAAATGCTATAATTCTAACTTAGGAGCTTCCTCCTCTTTTCTCATAACTATTTCTATCTTAGGAGCTTTCTCCTCTTTTCTTATAACTTAGGAGTTTCCTCCCCTTTTCTCTTAATTGCACACTTTCTTATAGTGTGATATTAACTGATAGCCTACACACTATTAATACATACAACGCCCATACAACTGTACATACCAACAGTGATGGACAATGCCCATACAACTGTCCGTGAATGCAATGATAATGATATGTAATATGAATATGCCTAAGGAATCCTAATAATATGTAGATGAAATGCAATGTAGGGTTTTGCTTTGAAATACATGCAGAAGTTTATTTGAAAACAAGAAAGTTTGCTAGGAACTAGTCAGTATATCATCTAGTGGTAATTAGAGGGAAAACTCATCCTCACATTACACATATCCTAGCACACTGAGAAATTCGGGCTTCATCCTTGCTCAAAGAGCGTCTTTGGATTTCCCACTTATCTCCTTTGGCCTTGGCACTATCGAGACATCAGGGTTATGTCCTTCTCAAAAGTCCTTCGGACACCCTTCTATCTTCTTTTTGCCTCCATGAATGAACATCAAAGGATATCCACCAGATCGATACTACTTAACTAATTCATAGACTTTCATTCGTACTTATATACTTAGTTCCTCTTTGATCTAAGCATATTCTACTAATAACTTTGGCTTCTTATGTTTACCCTTTGCAATGAGGAGAATCCGTAACCTCATACTATATGTAACCTTAGCACTTGGTTAGGAATACTTGTCCCCTAAGGAACTTCTCTGATTCCTTACCTTCTGGCTAAATGACCTCACGTCATATAACGTTACATTCTCAGGTAAACATCACCAGTTCATTTCTCATACTTGTGCCTAAACTCCACCTCATCACTCCTATCTCTTAAGTGATCTCTAACGCAACACTATGTTGCTGAGGTGTAAGGTACTTACCTATGGCAACCACTAGTCTTAGTTGCACTAAGGTTATTTCTCTTCACATACATACTAGCTTAACTGACTAGTGTGTGAAAAGCTTAGTGTTATGTTTAACTCTTACATAATTACCATCTTACTTTCCTATAGACTCAACTCATCCTAGTGAAAGAGTCTATCTTAACTAATGCCTTATCTATCCTTGCTTAAGGACATAAATGAGCATTTCTCTAAAACTTTGCATAATTAACTCAACTTTGACTAAAGTGAGTAATTCATGCATCTAACTTTCCTTTCTATCACACTTCTGGTAGTAACTTATACTACACTTGCGTGCTTAAGGTTCCAGATACCTCTTTAACTATTCCAAACTCATGGAATGCTTACGAACTTAACTTCCATACTTTCTTTAGTATCTAAGGAAGTAAATTCACTTTATCTTGCACTTCTAACTCACCTTTGCTAATGCATGAGTTATTGTACATTTCTATTCTATCTTATGATTATGACATCTTCTTAGTCACACTTCTTCTTATTGTGTATTTAGTAATGCACCAAGTCTCACTTAACTAGAGACTTAGTACCTAAACGTTCCCTCTTTGGAAATAATACACAATCTTGTCTCCACTCAAGTGAATCTAATGCAAGAGTGGTTCTTACTTGCAACTCTTTGTTGCCTAAGGTTCTAGGTACCTTCCTAAGGTAATCCACTACTCTTGGATATCCTAAGGTTCATACTTTTCTCATTCTCTACTAGAGTGCATACTACTATGCATACTAGTACACTTGTCTTCATTGCACCATCTCATCACATCTTAAGTGATATCTAATGCAACACTAAGTTGCCTAAGGTGCTACTAGCTTTCTCTCATATCTTTCCAATGCCACAAACCTTGCCTCATTTGGCTAAATGTAGCCAACATTATGCGACATTTGGTAGAAGCCAAAACAGGTTATTCTCTTATTCACCCGATTTTGACTTGAATTTAAATTGTAACTGGGAATAATCCACAAGTGGGAAAATTCTACAATTTTACAGGCAAGAAGCCTTACATCTTAGCTTCAAAATGCCACTGGTCCCATGTCGATACAACATCGGAGCAAGAAATTATGCAATCTGGTTTACTGTCTGCCAGAATGCCTTTTTCTGTAGAATCTGCCTTAGATTCAAACAGAAACTGGTATTGATTGGTTTGCTCAATAATTCTGAAATTTTTACCACATGAAGCCTTGTGTCTTAGCTTTCAAATGGCTCCAGAATCTGGTCATTCCGATATCTACAGCCCAAGTTATGCAACAAAAAATACAAGTTGTCTGAATGTTGCCCTGTCCACGCCTAGGCTTGGTTTTACCACGCCTAGGCGTGGTGCTCTCTGTCTCGCAGGGCTGAAAACTGATCAACCCACGCCTAGGCTTGGAAATATCACTCCTAGGCGTGACCATTCTGCAGAAAATTCTGCAAAAAGCGTTTTCTGCATAATTGGTTAGAAAACCAATTTCCAATCCTTTTCTCATGGATTCTAAGTGATTTCTAACTTTAATCTATGCCCTTAAACTTGTTGTAACTCTTTTACAACCTATGAATTCTCTTAGGGCATAAATCTAAGTCCAGAATCACATAACTCCAACTATTCTAAAAATCCATTTTCTATGAATTCTATGGTTATTCTTGAGCCATTAATGGCCATTTAGCATTCTCTAGGCTTAAACTATCCTAACCTAGTCCTTGGAATCAAGAACCAAGTTAAGAACATGGATTTGACTATCCAAACCCCTATTTCTATTCAAAACTCCAAACTATATTCAAAAAAATCAAAGAGGGAGAAATGAATAGAAATCCCCTTACCTCTTGAAGACTTGAAGCCTGAAGCTTGAAGCTTGATCTTCCTCTTCCTCTTCCTCTTCCTCTTCCTCTTCCTTCTTCTTCCTTTCTTCCCCTTTCTCCTTCTTCTTCTCCCCTTTTCTTTCTTCTCTTTTCTGGTTTTCGTTTCTGCCGTGGGAGAAGGGAGATATAAGGGGGCGGGACGTGGAGGTAATTACAAAAAAAGATTAACTTAAGTTTCTACACTGAAACTTATATATGCTAAGGACACCCGAATTGTGCTAATTCAAGTTTCCCTGCTTCCAACAACTTTAGAATAAATCATAAGATTCATCTAAATTGTTGTTTCACCATTTTCATCATTTTCTATATCTGCTAGGGATCAATTCGGCATTAAAAGCACAACCTGTATGCCTAAAAATACCAAACTGACTCCGATTCTCTTGAAACTTTTACCACATCTTACTTGACTTATTTGTGACCTAGAAATAAACTCTCTATGTTTATTTCTCTTAACTTAGCAACTTATGCTATTATCTGAGTTATTTTAAGTCACTTTACAACTTCTGTGTTGCAACTAAGTGCCCAAATGAACTCAGTTTTTCACAAAACTTTACTGACATGCTAAACAAGTCAAATGCTACCATCGGTAACCATTCACCAGTCTAACATGTGTTTAAGGGTATTAAAATCTTTCAGGGATCAATTCAAATTTCTCAAGCATATTAGAAGTTATCAATAGGAAGGGGGTTTTGTTCATCAAATAGCAGAAAATGAATTCAAACAGTAATTAGAAGAAAATTCAATTATGAGATGCCAATCCAAGGTTTTCAATTCAAGTGACAAAGTTAATCATTGTTCAAGAAAGTGAAATTCTGTCTGCATATACCACCTCTGTTAATTCGAATTCAACTAGATAATTACATAGAATTTCATCAATTAAACAGAATCACAATCGCAATTCTTGATTAAAATTGATTTAGGAACAATTTCGAATTAACTTGGATTACCAATCGATGATCCATTCTCCATTAGATTCAGATTAATCAATCTTCATTCTAACCTCAATTTCGAATCTAGATCTAGAATCACAATTGAAGAAGGAGAAGAAGATAGAACACAAATAGAAATCAGGTTTAAACAATAGAACTCAAAACTCTAACCACAACCATCGAATTCCTTGGATCGAAAAAAGCTTCAGCCTTCCATGGCCATTACAAAAATAATGCAGAGCTTCAGAGAAGAAAGAAGAGAGAAAACGACAATAGAGAAGAAGAAAAGGATTCTCGATTCAATCTGTAAAGCTGAACAAAAGTAATTCAAAAAAGTAAATTTGAAATCTGCCTTAACCTATTTGTAACTGAAAATTCTTCTGTAATTCCTAATCTACCCCTAGCCTAAACTGTAGCCAACTGAATAAGCTTTCCATAGACATATAATTTGCCTTATTTGGGCTTAAATTGAGAGAGTTAATCCCAAATTAGTGAGGGAAGGTCCAAACTTTGTGACAGCAATAGTGTCCTAACTTTGAAGCTCAATTTCGCCCTGAATCCAGCTGAAATAGAAAAACTGCATTAGAAGCAAAATTGTGTATCTTCGTCTCAGATTTCAGGGCACACCAAGATCATCCAATTGTGACATTTGTAGCCCAAGATATGTCCTATAAAAGACAAAAAGGTCAAAATGAGCTAAATTCTGAAAATTAATGAAGCTTTTACAACTAAGTTCAATGAAACCCAATCATCTGAAACTCACCCAAAAACATAATATTGGATACAATTATCATCAATTAGGCCAAATATAGAGCAATAATGAATGCCTCAAAATTGATTGATCAAATTCCCCCAAACTTGAACTTTTGCACTCCCGGGCAAAATTCAAAATTGAACCAAAAGGAGTTTCATCACAAGAACACAAGATCAACATACTTTCCAATGAATTGCAAGCATGCAAGGATGTGATCAAGATTCAAACATCCAAAGTATCAAGGAGTCAAGACAATCATGAATATATCTCTCAACATCTCAAGCAAGCAAGAAGACAAATCGAATCAAATGTTGAATCAAAAGTGATAAGATCTTCACTAGGCATACTCTAACTCTCAAGTGTTTAGGATTGTATTTACACTCAAAGCACTCATGAAAGCAAGTACTACCATAAGCTTGACAAGCCTCTAATTTTCACCACTTGAAACACATGCAAATAAAGATCAAAAGGACTTTATTCAAGGTTGTAATGGGGCCAAGGTAAGGGAAGGTACATTATGGATATGGCAAGTTAAGAACCCAAGAGAATAAAAGAGCAATGAGGAGGAACTCAAATGACAAGTAATGCACATTCTCTTACTTTGATAATCTTTCCTTTTGCTTTCACAACCTTTCTTGAATTCATTCATTCTTTTTCTCTTCATTTTTTAATTTCCAATTCATTTTTTTTCAATTCATCCTTTCTTTTCTTTTTTTTTCTTTTTTATTTATTTCTATTTTTTGTTTTATTTTTTTTCACCTTGCATGCATATTATACAACAATTTGTACAACTCCCACACTTGAACTATTAATTGCCTACAAGCAAAAGAGCTCCTCAAATGCAATGAACCAATGCTCTCCCATTCCCTAAGGTAAGGTAAAATCATAGTTTTTCACAAAGGCATAAAATGAGCTTAAGACAGAATAAGCAAATAGGCTCAAGGGGGGTAATCAAAGGGAAATGATGCAAGGTTGGTGATCGGCGAAGTCGTACTCGCCTCAAAATAGACTAGGATTTATAATGGAATATAGCATAGTGCATAACCTAGATCATCTCCCAAGGACCAATTCGAATTTCTCAAGCATGTTAGAAGTTATCAAAAAGTAAGGGGGTTTTGTTCATTAACAGTAGCAGAAAACGAAGTCAAATCAAATCAAGGTTAAAAGAAAATTCAATTAAGGAGACACCAATCCAAGGTCTTCAATTCAAGTGGCAGAATTAATCATTGTTCAAAGAGAATGGAATTCTGTTGTTTACACCTCTGTTAATTCGAATTCAACTAGATAATCACCTAGAATTTCATCAACTAAAACAGAATCACAATCGCAATTCTTGATTAAGATTGATTTAGGAACAAATTCGGATTAACATAGATTATCAATCGATGATCTATTCTCCATTAGATTCAGATTAATCAACCCTAATTCTAACTCCAATTTCGAAATCATAATCAGAAATCAATTGAAGAAGGAGAAGAGGAAAGAACACAAACAGAATTTACAATTAAACAAGAGAACTCAAAACTCTAACCACAATCATTGAATTCCTTGGATTGATTGGAGCTTTAGCCTTCCATAGCCGTTACAAAAATGCAGAGAAGATAGAAAAACGAAAATAGGAAAGAAGATGAAAATAAAATAACTGTTTTTTCAATCTGAAAAGGTAAAATCGAAAAACAATCCAAAAAGTATTTTTCGTATTCTGCTTTAACCTATTTGTAACTAAAAAGTATTCTCAAATTCCTAATATACCCCTAGCCCAAACTGTAGCCCTCTAAATAAGCTTTCCAGAGACATATCATTTGCCTTATTTGGGCTTAAATTGAGAGAGATAGGCCCAAATTAGTGAGGGAAGGTCCAAGCTTTGTGACAGCAGCAGCGTCCTAAATTTGAGGCCCAATTTTGCCTTGAATCCAACTGAATTAGAAAAATTGCATTAGACACCAGATTGTAGATCTTCATCTCAGCTTTCAGGGGACTCCAAGATCATCCAAATACAATATTTGTAGCCCAAGTTATGGCCTGTACAAGACAGAAAGGTCAAAATGAGCTAAAATCCGAAAATTAATGAAGTTTTTACAATTAAGCTCAATGAAGACCAATCATCTAAAACTCATCTACAAACATAATATTGGACACAATTAGCATCAATTAGGACAAATATAAAACAATAATGAATGACTCAAAATTGATTGATCAGTTGGCTATTTGGCCAAAGTAGCCAATCAAGAAAGAAGGCCTCAATCATTTCAATACATGCATGTGAACAAGAAGCTTCAAAAAGAATCAAGTCAAGTTCAAGAGCATCAACAATCATGAGTGAGATCACACAAGAAAGAAAGGGAATGGCATAATGTAATCCATCCATGGATAAGGTCCAAAATCTCACCAAGGACAAACTTATCACAATTGATGCAACACTTTAATTCTCAATGCCCGCTTGCTAAACCAAAAATGCAAGAAAATATTTATATCATGTCATGAAACCTCTAACTAAGAATGATGAAATTACTCACAACCTGTACAAACTAAGAAATCCAATGAAAAACATGAAAAATTTATCAAAACTGAAATAAAAACAAAAACAAAAACAAAAACAAAAACAAAAAACAAAGAAAAAAAAAGAAAAATAAAAACAAGAAAACAGAAACAGCAAAATTCCCTCCCCCACACTTAAATCACACATTGTCCTCAATGGAAACACAAAGCAAAAGACAAGTAGGCATGTGAAATAAAAGAGCAAGGGAAGAGAACACCCTCATCAAGGTGGAAAAATCTACACTTGGGGAAAGGTGGGCTTTGCCAAGGAGAGCTCCTCTAATGGTGTGGGGCTTGCAGGGCTCTCAAGAAAGGGCTTAAGACAGTGGCCATTAACCTTGAAACTCTTGTTGGTGGCTTCATTTGAAATCTCCACTGCACTATAAGGAAAGATGCTAGTGACAACAAAAGGACTATCCCACCGAGAACGGAGTTTACCAGGCATGAAGGCGAGAGTTGAACAAAAGAACTTTTTGGCCAATGGAGAACTCCTTTCTAGAAATCATCTTATCGTGAAATGCTTAGTCTTTTCTTTATAGATCCTTGAATTCTCATAAGCCTCCAAGCGAAGTTCCTCAAGTTGTTGCAATTGAAGCTTCCTCTCTGAACTTGCTCTGTCAAATGCTAAGTTACAACTCTTCACTGCCCAGTATGCATGATGCTCTATCTGCACCGGAAGGTGACATGCTTTACCGAAGACAACCCTGAAAGGAGACATCCCGATAGGTGTCTTGTAAGCGGTACAATGAGCCCAAAGAGCATCTTCTAATCGGCAGCTCCAATCCTTCCTATTTAGCTGCACCATCTTCTCCAAAATCTGCTTGATCTCTCTGTTAGAGACCTCGGCCTGCCCGTTAGTTTGGGGATGATATGCTGTAGACACTCTATGCATGACCCCATACTTTCGAAACAAGGCCTTTAAAGTCCGATTACCAAAATGAGTCCCTTGGTCACTAATGATAGCTCGGGGGCACTCCAAACCTGCAAAATATGTTAGACCTGACAAAATCGACAACAACTCAAGCATCATTAGTCTTGGCGGCCTTAGCTTCCACCCATTTAGAAACATAATCAACCATAAGCATAATATAAGAAAAACCAAAAGAAACAGGGAAAGGGACCATAAAATCGATACCCCAAACATCAAAGACCTCGCAGAAAAGAATGGGCTACTGGGGCATCTCCTGCCTCTGGGTGATGGCCACTCTTGCTCTCTAGCACTACTCACAAGTAGTGAAAGCCTGATGTGCATCTCTAAAGATGGTAGGCCAATAGAATCCAGAATCCAGCACCTTCCTAGCTGTCTGTTGTGGTCCAAAATGTCCTCCGACTGGAGAGGCATGACAAAAGTGACGAACTGGCTGGATCTCATGGTCAGGTATGCATCTGCGAATCACCTGGTCGCTACAAAATTTCCACAACTATGGATCATCTCACACATAGTATTTAGCATCACTCTTAAGCTTAGCTCTCTGTGATCTAGATGCATGAGGGGGAAAAACAGATGCAACCAAGCAATTAACTAAATCAGCAAACCAAAGGGAAAGTGGGGTATCATGTTGCTGCATGAGCTGCTCATCTGGAAAATCATCTCTGATAGGAGAAGGGTCAATAGCTCTTTCGATCCTGCTTAAATGATCCGCCACTAAATTTTCTGCGCCACTCCTATCTCTAATCTCCAAATCAAATTCCTGGAGAAGCAGCATCCATCTGATTAACCTTGGCTTCGATTCTGCCTTCTTCAATAAGAATTTTAAGGCTACATGATCAGTAAAGATAACCACTCTAGAGCCAAGCAAATATGATCTAAACTTATCAAGTGCAAAAACAATGGCAAGCAACTCTTTCTCAGTGGTAGTATAGTTAGCCTGTGTAGCATCCAAAGTCCGAGAAGCATATGAAATGACATGAGGTGATCTGCCAACTCTCTGTGCAAGGATATCTCCCAATGCATCGCACATGAGTTCAAAAGGGAGTGTCCACACAGGTGGCTGAATGATGGGAGTGGTGGTCAAAGCTCTTTTGAGGAAATCAAAAGCCTCTCTGCACTTGTCATCAAAATAAAAAATAACATCTTTCTGCAACAAGTTGGATAGTGGAAGGGCCTTTTTTCTGAAATCTTGAATGAACCGCCTGTAGAAACCTGCATGGCCAAGAAAAGAACAAACCTCTCGCACATAAGAGGGGTAAGGTAACTGAGAAATAACATCAATTTTAGCATGATCTACTTCTATACCCTTCTGAGAGATGATATGGCCTAAGACTATGCCTTGTTCTACCATAAAATGACACTTCTCATAATTAAGAACAAGGTTAGTCTCAATGCACCTATGCAAAACTCTATCCAAACTGTCCAAGCATACATCAAAGGAGGAACCATAAACAGTAAAATCATCCATAAACACCTCAATGCAATCCTCTAAAAAACCTGTAAAGATACTTACCATGCATCGCTGGAAAGTTCGAGGAGCATTGCACAAGCCGAAGGGCATCCTCCTATAAATAAAAGTGCCAAATGGGCAGGTAAAGATGGTCTTCTCCTGGTCCTCTAGTGCTATATGGATCTAGAAGTACCCCGAAAAGCCATCAAGAAAGCAGTAGAAAGATTTTCCAGCTAAGCGCTCAAGCATCTGATCGATAAAGGGCAAAGGAAAATGATCCTTTCTTGTCACTTGGTTGAGCCGCCTGTAATCAATACAAACTCTCCAGCTACTCTGCACTCTAGTGGGAATTAGCTGATCTCGATCATTCTTCACTACTGTGATTCCTGATTTCTTTGGAACTACTTGAACTGGACTCACCCAAGCACTATCTGAGATAGGATAGATGATGCCTGCTTGTAGAAGCTTGGTCACCTCTTTCTTTACCACATCTAGGATCAAAGGGTTGAGTCGCCTTTGTGGTTGTCTCATTGGTTTAGCATCATCCTCAAGTAGTATCCTGTGCATGCACATGGAAGGACTAATGCCAGGAATGTCAGCCAAGGTCCATCCGATAGCTTTCTTATGCTTCCTCAATATTTGCAGCAACCTCTCCTCCTGTTCAGCATGGAGGTTAGTAGAAATGATCACTGGTAGCTTCTTATCATCCTCTAAGTATGCATACTTAAGATGCTATGGAAGTTGCTTAAGCTCCAGTGTAGGTGGCTGTACTACAGATAGAAGAATCCTGGAGGTAGGAACTATGTTTACAGCTTGCAATCCAACAAAATCAGATTCATAGGTACTTGCTGTAATCAAACTACTGCATTTTGACTCCATTAAATTTGCAGCTGCACCACCATTAATCTGATTAGAAACCATACAATCTGTAGCAGAATCACCATCACCATGTAAACAGGATGCAATCTCAGTACAAACACTACACAATTCTAACTCAATACAAGTAGCACATGTATAAGTATCAACAAAATAAAAAAAGAATGGAAAATCATCAGCAAAGAGCTCAGACAGGTTATCATCAACTACATCAGCCAGCAAATCTATATGGAAAATAGAATGTTCTTCCACGGGATGCTTCATGGCATCGAGGATGTTAAATCTCACCACACTATCTCCAAACTCCATGGAAAGAGTGCCTGCATGGACATCAATCATGGTTCTGGCAGTTTTAAGGAAAGGTCTGCCAAGAATAATGGGAGCCTTGCTGGATTCGGATTCTCCATCCATATCCAAAATATAGAAGTCTGCAGGAAAGATCAAGTCATTAACTCTAACAAGGACATCTTCAATGAGTCCAGCAGGGTATGCATTACTCATGTTTGCCAACTGAATGATAACTACTCCTATTTTCCAACTGAATGATAACTACTCCTGTTTGCCAACTGAATGATAACTCCTATATTCTGCATGGGTCCAGGGCCAAGAGAGTTAAACACAGACATAGGCATAACATTAATTGAAGCACCTAAATCCAACATAGCATTTTCGAATTTGCTATTGCCTATGGTGCATGGAATAGTAAAAATCCCAGGATCCTTACATTTTTGGGGCATTGTAGGCTGTATAAGCGCAGACACATTTCTCCCTATACTAATCCTCTCATTTCCCTTTAGTCTCCTTCTGTGAGTACACAAGTCCTTAAGAAACTTGGCATATCTTGGAATTTGCTTAATTGCTTTAATGAGAGGAATGTTCACCTCAACCTTCCTAAATGTCTCCAAGATCTCTCTATCTGTGTCAGTCTCAAAAGTTTTCTTAAGCTGCATAACTCTCTGAGGGAATGGTAGTGGGATGGACTGCTTAGCAGTAACTATACTAGGAGTGAGGACAGAATCTATTTTCTTATTTTTGCTGCTACATGGAACTTTTGGTATGGCTTACCTCTCCTTATCTAATCCATGTTGTAACCCACAATCTGGTGCATCAACAGTCTTACTAGATCTTAGAGTGATGGCACTCACATTTCTTGGATTCACCGCAGTTTGTGCAGGCAGCTTGTCAGAATCTTGTGACTGTAATTGGTTCATCGAATTGACAAGTTGTCCAATCTGATTCTCCAAATTCTGAATGGTAGCTTCTGTCCTCTGTTGGAACTGTAAGTTGTTTACTACCATCTGTTTCATCAATTCCTCCAAGGTTGGCTCAGATTTAGGAGGGGCTGGATTATTTGGCTGCTGCATATTCTGCTACTGCATGAAAGGTGTAACATCCTAAAAATTCTGTATCTCTTAACCAGTAATTTTGACAGTTAATAGAATTTTATTGTTTAGTAATTTTTGGATACTGTAAAATTATTTTGGTTATTCTGTCAGCGTATTTGATCATTTTGAGTGATTTACTTCGTGTCAGGAAAATAAAAATTTTTGGGCCAAGGCAAACTTTACGTAATTTAATTTTTACCATTAGTTTTAATTATTTTACGTAATCTGATTTGATATTTGTGCGTTTTCTAATATTTGTGATTTTTGTGGATGATTATGAAATTTTTTACTGTTTGTGGGCCCAGGGGGTGTATGTGGGCCCAGGTGGCCATACGTGGGCCTAGGTGGGTCCCGCAAAGTGAAAATTTTTCTACGCATAGAAAAATTTGTACTGTTTAGACGGAGACAGGGGATCTTACTAAACCTGAATCCAGAAACAGTTTTTGAAATTTTCTTGTACTGTGTTTTGTACTGTATTTAATTTATCGGATGATAAAAAATACAGTAAATATAATTTTGTGGGCTTTTAGCATATAAAATAAATATTATACTGCTTAAGTCAACATTGGTGGTTTGGATATCCACCATTAATTTAATCAATGGTGGAGATTTAATCTAAACAAGCTTAATAAAGAAGGCTTTGATATCAACCGTCGATTTAATCAACGGTGTAGAATTGGTCATATAAAGTGGCCATGACCATTTGTAACCATTGGATATGGATTTAATCAATGGTAGAGATTTGGTCTCAAAAAGTGACAAAGACCATTTATGACCATTGGATGAAGAATTAATCAAGGGTGGAGAATTGGTCTTGTAAAGTAACAAGGACCATTTAAGACCATTGGATGTAAATTTAATCAATGGTGGAGATTTGGTCTTAAAAAGTAGCAAAGGCTAATTATGACCCTTGGATTAAAAGTAAGAAGGAGTAATCTTGACCCTTCATTTTGGAGACACATCTAATGGTTAGAATTTAAAGGAGAAAGATCCAATGGCCTAGATTAAGTCTTCTAATCAAAAGTCTACCTTAATCCTAACCATTGATCTAATCAATGGTCTAAAATGCTCTGAATGGTGGCTTGAAAAAGATGACAACATTATTGCATCCATAATGCAAGGGGGACGATTTTGTGCTTCATTTTGGAGCTAAAGAAAAACTTTATGACCATTATTACTTGTCATGGTCAATATTACATCATTCTTGACCATTATTGATTTGTTTGCATCCTTAGGAGATTGCTTGGAGGGGGGACAGTTTTGGTGCATACTTTAGGGCATTGCATGACTTTATGACCATTATCACTTATTCTTGGTCATTATTGATCATTTCAAAAACCTAAAGCACTTAGAAAAATTTCTCTCCTCCTTCTTGCTAGCTCACAGCCATGACTCCTAAGTATGGTTTCCATCACTCAATAATTTTAACCAACCTTATTTCTTGAATCCTTACCTTATTCTAAGCAACTTTCATGTTAGAGATTTCCTCTACATCATTCATCTTCATGGACTTTCTTCAAGATCAAAATTATGGGGTATTTATGGTGAAGTGTAAGGAAACTTCATTTCTTCTCTTCTTTTTCATGATCTAAACCATGTTTGATTCATGGTTCCTCTTAATCAAGCTTAGTATACTAATTTTTATGTATTTTGTTTTGTATTTGAGAAGCCCTTGGTGGTGAAGGACTTGGAAAGAGAAGCAAAACAAGGAGCTTTTGAGGATCTTCAAGAGGTAAGAGGGAGATCCATCTCACCAACCAAGTATGGTGGTGAGAGATGGTCTTATATTTGATGGATGGTGAATCCATGTGAGGATTCATATCCATGGTCATGTAATTATTTGTGGGTGTTTATGTGTTTGATTTAATTGTTCATGCTTTGTATGATTTGCATGATTTATTGCTTTTGATTATGGCATGCTTATGGTAGCTTATGGTATATATGATGAATATGTATGTGTATGCCATAATGTGATGATAGAAAGGAAATCATTTTTTGGTTCCAATGGCCAAAGGGAGGCTACGGTTTTTGACTCTCAAGATTTAGGTTTATGTTGAAATTTTTCAAGAACAAGGGAATTAATTTTTGGTCCCTAGAACATGGTGAATTTCGGCCAAGACACCTCAAGATAGGTGTTCACAATTAATATTTTCATGGATGATGAAATGAGATGTTTAGAAAAATAAGGAAAATAAACAAAGGATTTATTTTTCAAAGAGTACATGAACACGATTTTAGAAGGATTTTTATTGATTTATTTTGTGTAAAAAATCTCTAAGTGTTTTACTAAATATGAGTTTTAAATAAAAATAACAATGTTGATTTTAAGGATTTGCAAAGAAAGTGAAAAAGGATTTGTAAAGAAAGTGAAAATGGATTTGCAAAGAAAGTGAAAAATGAAAATGAACAAATGACTTGATTTCAAAGACCAAGTGTTCACGGCTTTTGTAAAGGATTTTTAATGGTTTTGTTTGTGTAAAACCATATCAATTTAGAAGGAAAAATATTTGATGGTTTCAATAGTCATGTCCACGTTTTTGAAGGCTTGTAATGCCTAAATTTTTATGGAACAAAGTGATATTTTATAAAATGAAGTGTTTTGTCTCTCGAAAGATTTGACAGTTTTCAATGAACACATTCACAATTTTTGAAGACTTGCGGATACCTTGATTTTATAACAAAATGATTTTCGTACAAGAATTTGGAAAGGGAATTAGAGCGTTTATCACTTGAGAAAATCAAGTTTTTGTAAACGAAAATGTTTTCGAACTTCAATTTATTTTGAAGAAGGTTGTGTTCGGAAATAATTTGGGAAAAATGAAGAATATATTGGTGTTTTGAAAATTTACTAACGTATAACTGATTTTTGAGTTTTGAAGTACGTTAGGGAATTTTAAGATTTGAAACATTGATTTATATCAATGAAAAAGTGATTTTTGTGGATTATATTTTGGAAAAGGATTTCTTGAGTAAAGAAATGTGGAAAAAGATTTTCTTGAGTAAGAAAATGTGTTAAATAAAGTATAAAGTCATATTATTTTGAGAAAAGTGGAAATGGAATTTTTGAAGAGTGAGAAATATTTTCTGTAATGGAATTGTGGTGAAAAATTATTTACGTATCTTAAAAACATAATTTTTAAAGTACGTGGTTTAAAATACAGTAAAATATTTCTAAATATTTGGAAATATAGTAAAATATTTCTACGCAATTTGAAATATAGTAAAATATTTCTACGCAATTTGAAATATAGTAAAATATTTCTATGTGATTGGAGATGCGTTGAAATATTTTTAAGCGATTTAATATTACGTTTAAATATTTTGAGAATGATCAAAAATGTTTTAAATATTTTACGTAATTTAAACTATTGTTGAAAAATCACTACATGATTTAACTGCCATAGAATATTTTTACGCGATTGTGAAAATGACAGAAAACAGCTATGAGATTTGGAAAGTGTTTTAAATATTTTGAGAATGATGGAAAATGATTTACGCGACTTAAAAGAATGATTTTTAAGTTACGTGATTTTGAAAATGGTGAAAAATTGTTACGTGATTTGAGAAATGTATATTTTTATGCGATTGAGAAAAACATTGAAAAATTAAATACGTGATTTAAAAGTGCAACAGAAGAGTTGCAGTATTTTGAAAACGTAACAGAAATGTTACGAAATTTTGTAAACGTAACAGTAGTGTTACGGTATTGTGAAAACGTAATAAAAACATTTTGGAATTTTAAAACGTAACAAAAGTGTTACGGTATTTTGAAAATGCAACAGAAGTGTTGTGGTATTGTGAAAACGTAACAGAAGTGTTACGGTATTGTGAAAATATAACTAAAATGTTTTGGAATTGTGAAAACGTAAATAGAAATGTTACGCAGTTGTGAAAACACAACAAAAGTGTTTTATGACTATAAAAACATAATAACATGATGATTACTGTTGAACCAGTGTCCATACACTGTATGAGAAAATGATGAGTTTTGCCTGTGATTGGTATTGGTGCATTATACATGCATTGAAAAAATATGCATTGAGGCATATGATTAAATTGAACAAATGAAATTGAAAAGATTTGGCCCTTATGGTTAGACTTGCATTGATATATTCGTGCATTGTATAAAGTATAGCTAATAAGCTATTTTGGCCCTTGTGGTTGAAGAGGGAATGAGAATTGATAGTGAGATCTATGATGGATCTTGGGGGCATCAAGGCGCGGTGGTCGACCAGTGGATATCTGTCTGTGGGCTAAGGCTGGACCATATGCCACTTGGCGATGCAGTCCGTTGCAACGCATTGACGATACCCGACAAGAATACGATTCTTTTCAAAGACTGGGAGATTGTCTGTGGGCTTAGGCTGGGCAATTAACTAGAGCATTCTTCTCGAAATTGTGAAAACCTCCATGGAGTTGTTTTTGAAAAACTGAGTCTATGTGCGCATGCATGAATCTGAGCATTTATATCTGTATGATATATTAATTGAGGAATATTGGTTATGGCAATTGTTTTGAATACTTCGATGATGATGATGATAATTAGGACAATGTTGAGGATATTATCGTAATTGTTGTTTATGATAATTGAACTAATGAATGATTGGATGATGATAGTTGATTAATGTTGATGGTATGATCTTAATTATGGTATGATGTATCGGTATGATATGTTGTTTGTGTTATTTCTGTGCTACCATGTTGGTACTGGTGTAGGTGATCTCACCTCTTTGCTATGTTGTCTTGCTGTGTCTGTATTGTTAAAACTATATAGTAGAAGGAACGAGTTGTCTTAGACATAACGGGTGGTAGATATTCTGAGATTGGTGACAACATGGAGGAGTGGTCATTCAGGACTCGCTGGTGTACAATGTTAACAAAGAACAGATGTCTGATGCATCAAGATGGATACAAAAAGGAATAAGTTTGTTAAGTTTTCTCGCTAGTGTTGTACCGTGCTATTAAGTAGGACTCGTGATGGGGTTTGCTACTATTAAAAAAAAGCATTTTGTTAACAAAGCATTTTTATTGATTTATTTTGTGTAAAAAGTCTCTAAGTGTTTTACTAAACATGAGTTTTAACTGAAAATAGCAATGTTGATTTTAAGGATTTGCAAAGAAAGTGAAAAAGGATTTGTAAAGAAAGTGAAAATGGATTTGCAAAGAAAGTGAAAAATGAAAATGAACAAATGACTTGATTTCAAAGACCAAGTGTTCACGGTTTTTGTAAAGGATTTTTAATGATTTTGTTTGTGTAAAACCATATCAATTTAGAAGGAAAAATATTTGATGGTTTCAATAGTCATGTCCACGTTTTTGAAGGCTTGTAATGCCTAAATTTTTATGGAACAAAGTGATATTTTATAAAACGAAGTGTTTTGTCTCTTGAAAGATTTGACAGTTTTCAATGAACACGTTCACGGTTTTTGAAGACTTGCGGATACTTTGATTTTATAACAAAATGATTTTCGTACAAGAATTTGGAAAGAGAATTAGAGCGTTTATCACTTGAGAAAATCAAGTTTTTGTAAACGAAAATGTTTTCAAACTTCAATTTATTTTGAAGAAGGTTGTGTTTGGAAATAATTTGGGAAAAATGAAGAATATATTGGTGTTTTGAAAATTTACTAACGTATAACTGATTTTCGAGTTTTGAAGTACGTTAGGAAATTTTAAGATTTGAAACATTGATTTATATCAATTGAAAAGTGATTTTTATGGATTATATTTTGGAAAAGGATTTCTTGAGTAAAGAAATGTGGAAAAAGATTTTTTTGAGTAAGAAAATGTGTTAAATAAAGTATAAGGTCATATTATTTTGAGAAAAGTGGAAATGGAATTTTTGAAGAGTGAGAAATATTTTCTGTAATGGAATTGTGGTGAAAAATTATTTACGTATCTTAAAAACGTAATTTTTAAAGTCGTGGTTTGAAATATAGTAAAATATTTCTAAGTGTTTAGAAATACAGTAAAATATTTTACGTGATTTAAAATACAGTAAAATATTTCTATGCAATTTGAAATATGGTAAAATATTTCTATGCGATTGGAGATGTGTTGAAATGTTTTTAAGCGATTTAATATTACGTTTAAATATTTTGTGAACGATGAAAAAGTTTTAAATATTTTACGTATTTTAAACTACTGTTGAAAAATCACTACGTGATTTAACAACCATAGAATATTTTTATGCGATTGTGAAAATGACAGAAAACTGCTATGAGATTTGGAAAGTGTTTTAAATATTTTGAGAATGATGGAAAATGATTTACGCGACTTAAAAGAATGATTTTCAAGTTACGCGATTTTGAAAATGGTGAAAAATTGTTATGCGATTTGAGAAACGTATATTTTTATGCGATTGAGAAAAACATTGAAAAATTAAATACGTGATTTAAAAGTGCAACAGAAGAGTTGCAGCATTTTGAAAACGTAACAGAAATGTTACGAAATTTTTGTAAACGTAACAGTAGTGTTACGGTATTGTGAAAATGTAATAAAAATGTTTTGGAATTTTAAAACGTAACAAGTGTTACGGTATTTTGAAAATGCAACAGAAGTATTGTGGTATTGTGAAAACTTAACAGAAGTGTTACGGTATTGTGAAAATATAACTAAAATGTTTTAGAATTGTGAAAATGTAACAGAAATGTTACGTGGTTGTGAAAACACGACAAAAGTGTTTTATGACTATAAAAACATAATGACATGATGATTACTGTTGAACCAATGTCCATACACTGTATGAGAAAATGACGAGTTTTGCCTGTAATTAGTATTGTTGCATTATACATGCATTGGAAAAATATGCATTGAGGCATATGATTAAATTGAACAAATAAAATTGAAAAGATTTGGCCCTTGTGGTTGGACTTGCACTGATATATTCGTGCATTGTATAAAGTATAGCTAATAAGCTATTTTGGCCCTTGTGGTTGAAGAGGGAATGAGAATTGATAGTGAGATCTATGATGGATCTTGGGGTCGTCAAGGTGCGGCGGTTGACCAGTGGATATCTGTCTGTGGGCTAAGGCTGGACCATATGCCACTTGGCGATGCAGTCTGTTGCAGCGCATTGATGATACCTGACAAGAACACGATTCTTTTCAACGACTGGGAGATTGTCTGTGGGCTTAGGCTTGGCAATTAACCAAAGCATTCTTCTCGAAATTGTGAAAACCTCCATGGAGTTGTTTTTGAAAAACTGAGTCTATGTGCGCATGTATGAATCTGAGCATTTATATCTGTATGATATATTAATTGAGGAATATTGGTTATGGCAATTGTTTTGAATACTTCGATGATGATGATGATAATTAGGACAATGTTGAGGATATTATCGTAATTGTTGTTTATGATAATTGAATTGATGAATGATTGGATGATGATAGTTGATTAATGTTGATGGTATGTTCTTAATTATGGTATGATGTATCGGTATGATATATTGTTTGTGTTATCCCTGTGCTACCATATTGGTACTGGTGTAGGTGATCTCACCTCTTTGCTATGTTGTCTTGTTGTGTCTGTATTATTAAAACTATATAGTAGAAGGAACGAGTTGTCTTAGACACAATGGGTGGTAGATATTCTGAGATTGGTGACAACATGGAGGAGTAGTCATTCAGGACTCGCTGGTGTACAATGTTAACAAAGAACAGATGTCTGATGCATCAAGATAGATACAAAAAGGAATAAGTATGTTAAGTTTTCTCATTAGTGTTGTATCGTGCTATTAAGTAGGACCCGTGATGGGGTTTGCTACTGTTAAAAAAAAGGAGTCTGTTAGTTTTATATTTCTCTTTAAATTGCTAAATATTAATTGGTGTCAATATTGTATATTACATACTAAATATATTTTCAGTAATACTTATGAATTTCAGTAAGTTTATGTTTCAGCAAGAAAGAAATTTTAAAACCCATCTTTTTATAACTCAAACCTTTTATGAACTTCTTTTTTATTATGAGTCGGGAGTCAGACATGTGATACCCTAGGGAGGGTGTTACAAAAGATGGCTGATATAGTCTACTGGAACCTGCAGTGGACTGGAAGGGTAGCTATTGCTGCCTAAATTGAGTGGGATGATTTCCTCACCTCAGATTGGGATGATTTCTCCAGCCTGAGTTATATCTGTTGGAGGACAAATCATAACTCTGCTATTACTGCTAAGGCTGCGGAGGCCTGTTATTATAGATGTTTGCTGCATAGACCTGTGGGGTACCATCAATATCAACCTTCTGTAGGGTAGGACAGGCATCTGTGGGATGATCAGCAGAAATGTAGATGCCACACACTCTGGCAGGAGCTACTGCAGCAGACTTCTGTTGTTGAGTCACAGCCAATTGCCTCACCAAGGATGCAAGGTCATCAATTTTGCTTTCCAATTTCCTGTGATCTGCTGCATAAGTTGCCTCAATTTCGTGGACACCTCTAAACAATACCACTGAGTTACTTCTAGTGCCAAACTGTTGGGAATTAGTGGCCATATTCTCAATCAGTTCTCTTGCAGCCATAGGAGTCTTGTCTACCAATGCTCCTCCACTAGCAGCATCAATCATGCTCCTATCCATAGGCAGCAAACCTTCATAAAAATACATGATCAGTAACTGGTCACTAATCTAATGGTGAGGACAGCTTGCACACATCTTCTTGAATCTTTCCCAGTATTCAGATAATGGTTATCTGTCAAACTGCCTGATGCCACATATTTCTTTTCGGAATGAGGCAGCCCTTGAGGCAGGAAAGAACTTCTCCAAAAACAGCCTCTTAAGATCATTCCAGCAAGTGACAGATCTTGGATGCAAATAATACAGCCAGTCCTTAGCAGCATCCTGTAATGAGAAAGGGAATGCTCTAAGTTTGATGTGATCTTCTGAGATGCCTTGAGGCTTCATGGTAAACACACAATGTGGAACTTTTTAAGATGCTTGTGAGGATCTTCTCATACATGACCATTGAACTTAGGCAGCAAATGAATCAGTCCAGATTTAAGTTCAAATGGAACATCAACATCAGGATATTGAATGCATAAAGACTGATATGTAACATCAGGGGCAACAAGTTCTTTCAAGGTCCTATTATCCATGATATCAGTATTCTCAATAGAATCAGAATGGAAAGATTGATCAAGGACATAATGCACAAAATGAAAAAAGTCAGATGCAGAATCACTAGTATGATCACTATGTGAAAAATCACTAGAACTAGCAAGATGTACACTACTTCCTATATGCTTAGCAAGTGTAGAATTAAGCCTATGCAAGGAATGAAAAGTCCTATCTATTTCAGGATCAGAATGATGCAAATAACCAAGATTGGACCTAGTCATATAACATGCAAAACTCAAAACAAGCAAAATAGAGTATCCAACACTAAAAATACACCAAAATAAATCTAATTGACCTATCAAATGATTTTTAAAAAATATGGGACCACCACACACTTAAAACTACACTAAAATGGAACTCAAAAATGCAATAAAATATCTTCAAAAAATGAAAAAGTGGTCTAAATGAAGGATTTAGGGCAAACTAGGGTGTTGCTCACAGCAAAGCAGTGAGCCTTGTGGAGAAAGCCATTTTCCTTCAACCCACTAATTTTCAGCTCAATGTGAGCATGTTTTCTAACTCAAAAATTACAAAAATGCCATTATCTCACCTAAATTTGCTCAAAAACCCTACCAAACGATGGATTTTGGCCAAATTATACAGGAATGATCCTTTTAGGATCGCTTTGCTTAGAATAATGGTTTACCTTTGGGGACCAAGTTTCAGCTCAAGACTCCATTGCAACACCAAATGATTTCTACTAGTGCCTTCTTAGATTTAGAAAAATAGGAGCAAAGTGAAAGTGAAGAGTGAAAGTAGAGGTGAAACTCAAGAATGAAGATGAGTAACTTGCAAATATCAATAATGAAGCATAATGATGGTCAATAGCAACAAAATGACATGCAGCAGTCGAATGTAGTGCAGTGAGACCAATGGAACAATAACTGCATCAAGGGAATGTAGCAAAGCAAAGTCATTGTAGTATAGTTGTGAGTATTCCCGCCTGTCACGCGGGTGACCTGGGTTTGATCCCCGGCAACGGCGCCAAATTTTGATGAGTGATGTCGTACTCGCCTCAAAATGGACTAGGATTTACAATTGAATATAACATAGTGTGCATAACCTAGGTCATCTTCCAGGGATCAATTCAGATTTTTCAAGCATATTAGAAGTCAATAGGAAGAGGGTTTTGTTCTTCAAATAGCAAAAATCAAATTCAAACAGTAATTAGAAGAAAATTCAATTATGAGATGCCAATCCAAGGTTTTCAATTCAAGTGACAGAGTTAATCATTGTTCAAGAAAGTGAAATTCTGTCTGTATATACCACCTCTGTTAATTCGAATTCAACTAGATAATTACCTAGAATTTCATCAATTAAACAGAATCACAATCGTAATTCTTGATTAAAATTGATTTAGGAACAATTTCGAATTAACTTGGATTACCAATCGATGATCCATTCTCGATTAGATTCAGATTAATCAATCTTCATTCTTACCTCAATTTCGAATCTAGATCTAGAATCACAATTGAAGAAGGAGAAGAAGATAGAACACAAACAGAAATCAGGTTTAAACAATTGAACTCAAAACTATAACCACAATCATTGAATTCCTTGGATTGAAAAGAGCTTCAACCTTCCATGGCCATTACAAAAATAATGCAGAGCTTCAGAGAAGAAATAAGAGAGAAAACGAAAATAGAGAAGAAAAAAAGGATTCTTGATTCAATCTATAAAACTGAACAAAAGTAATTCAAAAAAGTAAATTCGAAATCTTCCTTAACCTATTTGTAACTGAAATTTTTTCTATAATTCCTAATCTACCCCTTGCCCAAACTGTGGCCCTCTAAATAAGCTTTCCAGAGACATATAATTTGCCTTATTTGGGCTTAAATTTAGAGAGTTATGCCCAAATTAGTGAGGAAAGGTCCAAGCTTTGTGACAGCAACAGTGTCCTAAATTTGAAGCTCAATTTTGCCCTAAATCCAGCTGAAATAGAAAAATTGCATTAGACGCAAAATTGTGTATCTTCATCTCAGCTTTCGGAGGACACCAAGATCATCCAATTTTCATATTTGTAGCCCAAGATATATCCTATACAAGACAAAAAGGTCAAAATGAGCTAAATTCCGAAAATTAATGAAGCTTTTACAACTAAGCTCAATGAAACCCAATCATCTGAAACTCACCCAAAAACATAATATTGGATGCAATTATCATCAATTAGGTCAAATATAAAGCAATAATGAATGCCTCAAAATTGATTGATCAAATCCTCCATCAACAAGCACACAAAGGTTCCCTCACCATCATTAGTGGTTGAAGTGAGTAATTTCCCTCTTACTTTAAGGAAGAATCACGAAATGGTCTCCTTCTAGGTTTTTGGTGAATTTCGGTTTTGAGCCTTCAAAAACCTAAGATTTTCAATCATCAAGAACCAACATTAAACATGGTAAAGAATGAATCTTTGGTCTCCAATGAGGCCCTAGAGCACGAAAATGAAGAGGAAGAAGAAGAAAAATGAGAACTTTGCCTTAAAGCTTGAAGTTTTGTCTTGGATGACAATGGAGGAAAAGTTAGTTTTTGAAGAAAACCCTTCAAATAGAAGTTGTAGAGGAAGTTGAGAGGAGTATAGAAATGGTATTTATGAAGAGAAAAATGAAGAGAAACGGCCTCTAATGGTGGCTGGAATTTTGTGGTTGGAAAGAGGAAGAAGAGAGAATGAGGAGAGAAAATGGAGGTGAAGATGGGTTTTTGAAGAAACTTTCAAAAGAGAAAGTGTATAGAAGGTGGAGGTGAGTGTGATAATGGGGTTGATGGAGAGAAAAGCGAAGAAAATGGGTGAAGAGAGGGGCTGCAATTTCGGATTGGAGAGGGAGGAAGAAGAGAGAAGGTGGAGAGAAATGAAGAAGAAAAGCTAGAGAGAGGAAGTGTTGGTGAAAAATGAGATATTTTGAGTGAGAGTGTTAAATGTGTGGGAAGCAAAAATTGCTTCCCCTTGGCTATGAGTGACTACGGCAATGAGAGAGAGAAGGAGAGGGAGAGGCTTCTCCAACAAGCCAAGGGCAAGGTGGTCATTTGGTGGTCAAAGCTTCCTAAAGAAGCTTTGAAGAAAGTACACCAATTTGAATTAAAGTGGATTTAATTTGACATAAAGTGGATTGCATTAGGATAAGTTGATAGGATTTCTAATGCATGCTATTATCCAATGGACAATTGTCACAGTTGACAGAAGTCAGTATTAATTGTCCAGCGGATAAAATTACACAGTGATTTATCGCTCTGTCAGATAAAATTTCTCGAAAAATATGAAACTTCATAAACCGTGTCCAGCCTCGGGTTTAGTAAGATCTCCCATCGACATTTTCATAGATCAAGGTTCTCAGGAAAAATATCTCATTTTCCCGGGCCCGCTCAGTTTGTACGCAAAACGAGAAATAATATTAAAATATTTCACTTTCTCAGAAAAAAATCCAAAAAAATTCACAAAAATCTCAAATATTATAAAATAATCATTTATCATAAAATTATTAATTTTCGGGATGTTACGCATGATGAACATGAAAATCAACCATTACGAATCATATGTGAATATTTGCAACCACCTTGAAATTCTAGTCTATCATGTTTTATCTTTCCACTCAACGCCAACAATTTTAGATTTAAGTCAGGTATGATTTCTTTACTTCCTAATTTTCATGGTTTAGAATCTGAAAGTCCATATTTACATATGAAAGAATTTGAGGAAGTATGTATTGCTTTCAATGACCAAAATTGCACTGAAGAGATTATTAAGCTTAAATTGTTTCCTTTTTCTTTAAAAGATAAAGCAAAATCTTGGCTTAACACTTTGAAACCAAGATCAATTGGCACATGGCAAGAAATGCAAGGTGAGTTCTTAAAGAAATTTTTTTCAACACATAAAACCAATGCTATGAAAAGACAAATCCAAAATTTTTCCCAAAATTCAAATGAAGTATATTTTCAATGTTGGGAATGGTTTAAAGATTTGTTAAATTCTTGCCCACATCATGGTTTTGAAAAATGGCGCACTATAAGCTTCTTTTATGAAGGTTTAACACTTGAAACAAAATAATTTGTAGAAACAATGTGCAATGGTGAGTTTCTTGATAAAGACCCTGATGAAGCTTTAGACTATTTAAACCAGATGGCTGAAAATTCTCAATCTTGGCATAGTACTAACCCTTCTGAAAATTCAATTAGATCTAACCTTGCAAGTGCGAATAAAGAAAAATATTACCTTAGTCAAGAGGAAGATCTAAATGCTAGGTTTGCCAGTTTGGCTAGAAAGGTTGAAGCCATGGAACTAAGAAAAGCAAAAAATCAAATCTGTGCAAAATGAAGAAATTTGTGGCATTTGTGATGACTTAGGACACTCAACACACGAATGTCCTAACATTCCTGTTTTTAAAGAAGTTGTACATGAGCAAGTAAATGCAATGAATAATTTTAAATAGCCATTTACTTCTTTTTCAGATACATACAATCCGGGATGGAGAAATCACCCGAACTTCATCTGGAGGAATAATAATCAGTCATAATTTGTACAACCACCACCTCCTCAGGCACAACAGGACTCTCAAAATTCTCAAAGATATGCACCTTATGTCTCACCATATAAGAAAAACCTTGAAGAAACACTGCATACATTCATAGAAAAGCAAGAGGCCATTAATAAACAAAACAATCAAACCATGAATGACATAAAAGACACTCTTGCTAAACTTTCTTATGCACTCACCATTCACGAGAAAGGAAAATTTCCTTCTTAACCTCAACCAAATCTCAAGGGTCAGTACAGTCTAAATGAGGAGAGTTCAGAAAACCAACAAATGGACTAAGTCAAGTCAGTGATAACTCTTAGGAGTGGAAAGGTTGTTGAAAAACAAATTCCCGAATCTTGTGAGAAAGAAGATGAACCAATTGCCCAAGAAAATGAAGAAGATGACCAAAAGGAGACTAAACTATCGCCTTCACCCCCATTTCCTAAAGCATTGAATAATCTAAAGAAATTGGACCATCACACTAAAATTTTTGAAATTTTGAAACAAGTAAAGATCAATATTCCTCTGTTAGATGCTATCAAATAGATTCCTTCTTATGCCAAATATTTGAAGGACTTGTGCACTGTTAAAAGGAAACTAAATGTGAAAAAGAAAGCATTTTTGGCTGAACAGGTAAGCTCCATTCTTCAGAATAATAATGCGTTGAAATATAAAGACCCTGGTTGTCCAACAATTTCATGCATTATTGGAGAACATAAAATTGAAAAAGCTTTACTTGATTTTGGTGCTAGTGTCAATTTGCTTCCATATTCAGTTTATCAGCAACTCAACTTAGGTGAGTTAAAACTAACTTTTGTAACTCTTCTACTTGCCAATAGATCAATTAAAATTCTAAGAGGAATAATAGAAGATGTGTTGGTTTAAGTTGATAAATTCATATATCCTGTAGATTTTATTGTCTTGGATACTGAACCTATGGTTGATAGTTGCAAGTCAATTCCTGTTATTTTAGGCCGTCCATTTTTAGCAACATCAAATGCTTTGATAAATTGCAGAAATGGAGTGGTGAAGCTAACATTTGGAAACATGACACTGGAGCTCAATGTTTTTAACATGTGCAAGCAACCACAGGAAGTCCTTGATGAAAAGAAGGAAGTTGAAGGAATTGAAGCCATTATAGATGATCAACTTCAAACAAGGAGTTCTTCTGACCCATTAGAAATTTGTTTAGTCAATTCATTTAAGTCAGACATGCAACTAGAAGATGATATCTCTGAAATATGCTCTTTGCTTGATTGTACACAGGTAATGGAGTACAAGGGATGGAAGCCAAGATTTGAAGAGCTAAAACACATGAATGATAATGCCCATGAAGAAGTACCCACACCGAAACTAAAGCGATTACCTGCTGGGTTGAAGTACACATTTTTGGGAGAAGAGTAAAACTTTCCAATGGTAATTTCCTCGTCTCTTACTAAAGAACAAGAAGGTATGTTAACAGAAGTACTTAAAAGGCATAAAAGTGCAATTGGATGGACATTAAAGGACATAAAAGGCATTAATCCATTAATTTATACACATAGAATACATTTAGAGGATAATGCTAAAACTTCTCAACAACCTCAAAGAAGATTAAATCCACACATGAAAGAGGTAGTTAGAGCTGAAGTCCTTAAATTGCTTGATGTTAGAATTATCTATCTTATCTCTTATAGTCAATGGGTAAGCCCTACACAAGTTGTGCCTAAGAAATCTGGAATAACAGTGATTGAAAATGATAAAGGTGAATTAATACCTACGCGAGTTTCATCTAGTTAGCGTATATGTATTGATTTTAGAAAATTAAATGCTGCTACTAGGAAAGATCATTTCCTCTTGCCATTTCTTGATCAAATTCTGGAAAGGGTAGCAGGACATCTATACTACTATTTTCTTGATGGTTTTTCAGGTTATAATCAAATACCAATTGCATTGGAAGATCAAGAAAAGACTACTTTCACATGTCCCTTTGGTACTTTTGCATATAGAAGAATGTCTTTTGGCCTTTGTAATGCTCCGGCAACATTTCAAAGATGCATGTTAAGCATTTTTAGTGTCATGATTGAGCATTATTTAGAGGTTTTCATAGATGATCTGACAATTTTTGGAAATTCTTTTGAAAATTGTCTTGATAATTTAGAAAAAGTTCGTAAAAGATGCGAAAAAAAAGGATTTGTGTTAAATTGGGAAAAATGTCATTACATGGTTACTTCAGGAATAATGTTAGGTCATGTGATATCTTATAAAGGAATTGAAGTTGATAAGGCCAAAGTTGAATTAATTGCTCATTTTCCTTCCCCAAAAATAGCCAGAGAAGTTCGTTCTTTTTTAGGACATGTAGGATTTTACAGAAGATTCATAAAGGACTTTAGTGCCATATCTAGACCATTATGTGGTCTTCTGTTGAAAGATGCACCATTTGATTAGACTCAAGAATGTCAAAAATCTTTTGAAAAATTAATTGGTCTTCTGACATCTGCCCCTATCATGCAATCTCCTGACTGGTCTTTGCCTTTTGAGTTAATGTGTGATGCTAGTGATTATGCTGTGGGCGCTATTTTAGGCCAAAGAAAGGAAGGTAAGCCTCATGTGATTTGTTACGCAAGTAGAACTTTAAATAGTGCACAAATGAATTACACCACTACTGAAAAAGAACTACTTGTTGTAATTTTTGCACTGGACAAATTTCGATCTTACTTAATTGGTTCTTTTATTGTCATTTTCACCGATCATGCTACTGTTAGATATTTGATGTCTAAGCTGCAACACCCACCATAGGGTATCACATTTAAGACTAATCCTAATATAACTTACCCAAGTTGTAAAAGAATTAATCTTGTAAAAACACTGATTTTAAAATTTCTTTTGCAGAATAACAGATAATAAATAAAAAACTTTAAACATAAAACGTAATTAAAACTAACACACCTTATATTACATATTACAAACCTTGTTCACAAATAATTTACATAATTACACCCCCAAAAAGTTATATACATAGCACACACCAAAATAAAAATACTAAACTAAAACCCCAACAAACTACAGGTTCCGACTCTCATTGGGATCCTCCTCCTCCTCCTCGGTGTTGTCATCAAAGAAACCTGGCGGATACAGCACACACCTGGTTGGTGTCCTGGCAGTTGACATCATGGATTCCTTGTGTGGAGTATAAGTATTATTATTCCTACTCCAAATCTCACGTATAGGCATATAAAACTCTAAGCACACAGACATATGTTGTGTCATGACAGGAGTACCATCCCTAGTACCACTTAAGGTCAGAGTCAGATCCCCGATATACACAAACCTTTCCCTATCTAAGTTAACCCGTCACGCATCAATCCCACCGTGGAATCGAATCGTGACAAATCCTAAAACTTGACGCCTCGCCGCTATATTAGATAAATACAGAAAATAGCTACTGATAATAAAATGACTTATTAGCTTTCTCGCCTCCTCGGTCTTCATCAAATACATACAATACACAAATACAATATAATAAAGAGGTGAGATCCCCTTTCATCAATACCAATGAGGCAGTATAGAAAATGACAGTAAAAGATACAGATACATTATATCACATACAGTCATATCATATCATATTATATCATATCATATCATATCATAGAAAACATATTAAACAGACGTAATTGTCACACCAATATGCTGACCCATTATGCATGTGTACAACGACCCAATTCCTACTCCATGGAGTGAAACACAATTTCGGAGAGAATGATAGGGAGTACATGTCTGTATACTGTTAGCCTCAAATCATGTGTCGTTTATCATATCATGGTGCGCAACCTGGCTAATACAAGACGCTCTCAACCATATCACGAAAAGAGTAGTAACTCCGTCAAGACCGCTGGTGTGTTTGCAAAGGATACCACGATGCAGTGGTGCTACCTACTGGCCACATGTGACATTCCACACCCCGACGTCTCCAAGATCACTGAAGATTGCAACTACGCAATTCTCACCTGCACAAAGGTGTAATTTCCATCTCCTAGGCCAATTGCCTTACTTGACATGCTTTTTCATGTATGATGTATGATTCAAAAATACATACAACCATTATTTTACAGTATTCCACAAATACGCGTCATTTCTTGACAGTATTACTTTCCAACATAACGGGGCCCACCACGACAGCCCGACAGCCAACTGCTGTAATTTCTAATCGCATAAACGTTTTATCGCATTTTTGAAACAGCGTGATGTTTTTCTTATGTTTTCAAATTACGTAATATTTTTCAACATTTTTGCAAACGCTCAATTAATTTTAAACGTTTTTAAATTATATAAATATTTTTAAACATTTTCTAAACCACATAAATATTTTCAAACATTTTCTAAACCACATAAATATTTTCAAATGTTTTTAAATCACGTAAATATCTCCAAACGTTTTTAAATCGCGTAGAGATTTTTAAACATTTTCTCAATCGCGTAACCATTTAAAATCATTTTCTTAATCGCGTAACATAAGAATTAATTACGTAGCTTAAAAATAGTAATTTCTAAATCGCGTAATGATTTTCTAGCATTTTTCACTTACGTAAAATATTTTCTCAACTTTCTAAACTCATTTATAAAATTCTTTACGTAATTATGCATTTTGGCCTTCTTGAAAATACTTTTATTTTAACAAAAATCCTTTACGTATTATTTTATATGGTTCATTTTCATTTTAAAAAAAATCCTTTACGCATTATTTTCTATGGTTCTTTCCAAAAACTTAATTTCATTGATTTAATTAAATACTATAGCTTTAAGAAATCTAATTAAATTCTAATCCTTAAATCTAGTTTTCTTTTTCAATTAAAAATTCCTTAAACCCAATTCTTGTTAACTAATTAACAAAATCCATACATAGTAAAATAATCTAGGGTTCAAAATCCCACACTTTGGTGTGTTGGCCGAATTTAGGTTTAGATTCCATAATCAAACTTAACCATTTTTCATCATCAAAATCCTTTAATCCAATTTTTATCCTTAAAATCGTCAATCCATACTTAATAATTAATTTGAAACATCTTGTTCCCTTTGTAGTAGTCAAAACCGTGAGCCTCCCCCTAGGTTCTTTGGAACCTTCATGCAATTTTCCTCATCATATAACTCATATTCTACTTTACACAACATTCACCATACTACCATAAGCATATAAACAAGCATATAAACATATAATCTACTCAACATGCATATAAACAAAGCTTAAAAATAAATCAACCATAAATAAAGCAAGCTTAAACCATACAAGTGAATAAAACCTTATGGATTTTTCACCACAAACAAAGTCATCTCCTCACCATCAACATATAGTTGATTAGGGTAATCTCCCTCTTACCTTAAGGAAGACAAAACTCCTTCTTGCTTGATTTTCTATGAATTTCGTGTGGCTCCAAAGGAAAGCCCTAACAAACTTAAACCAACCAAAGTCACAAACAAAGCTTGAAGAAGAGAAACCATGAAACAATCATGGTTTAGAAACTCAAAAACCAAATTAGAAACAAAGAAGAAGAACTTTTACCTTGAGATTTCAAGAACACTAACTTGTAGAAATGGTGGAAGATGAAGGATTTTGCTTAAGTCTTCAACATAGAAGTGTCTTAGAATGATGTTTAGATGTAGGAAATAAGGTTAGATGAAATTTTAGAAGCTTGGAGGAGTGGTCTCTAGGTGTTGGCCGAATGGTGTCTTTGGAGAGAAATGGAGAGAAATGAAATTTTGGCTAAGTGTAGAAAAATGAAGATATGTAGATAATGGCTTAGGAGACAAAGGTGATATAATTGTGATAAATAGATAGTCTATCCTAGAGCTTCATTGCCGTGGAATGCTAGTGATAGCATGGGAAAATTAATTGCATGTCCATCAAGGTGTAAAATCAAACACATGGCACCAAGTCTTGCTTTTGGTCAACATTTGGTGACTCACTAACTTTTGCATGTCCTAAAAGACTCCTTCATTGCCGTGGAAGTCCATGCAAAATACTACCAATTATTGTTTCAATTTGTGACCATTTAAGCTTAGGTTAGTTTACTAATTCATCTAGCTTAGTAATTAATTTAAACAAGCCATTTTTGTTGACTTATTACCATTGGTTAATTTTTATGACTAGCCACCAAATTTGACTTCTACTATCAAGTGACACATGGCCATCACATGACTAGTACCTACCTAAAGCTATAAAAATTTATTACTCACAGAATAAAATTACGGCTCACAAACCGGTAATTATTATACAGTGAATAATAAATTCACAGTATAAAAAAAATTAGTAACTGCATTCGGCTTTGGGTTTAGTAAGATCCCCTAGCCCTATATCTATAGTACAAAATTTTCTGGCCAATAAAATTTTTTAGTGTTTTCGGGCCCACTGTGGGCCCCACAGATGGCCCAAAAATTACTAAAATATTTTTATTCTCAGAAAAATTCTCAAAAATCACAAAAATTAGAAAATTAATATTTGTGCAGAAAAAACAAAAATCGGGATGTTACATAAGTAGGATGCCAAACCAAGATTGATACAATGGATCTTATTGCTTTAAGAATTCAACATCACAATAAAAGATAAGAAAGAAGCCGAAAATGTTGTCGCTGATCATTTGTCCAGACTTGCAATAGGCTCACCTTTTGATAGCACACCCATCAATTATTCTTTTCTTGATGAATTTTTATTTTCTGCCAATTTCATGCCTTGGTTTGCTAACATAGTCAACTTTCTTATAACAGGAAAGATGCCGCCTCAATGGACGCACCAAGATAAAAAAAAGTTTTTGATAGAGGTGAAAAATTTTTATTGGGATGACCCATATTTTTTTCAATTATTGTCCTAACCAATCTTTCAAAGATGTGTGCTCGACAGTGAGGTAGGTAGTGTCATTAAATTTTGTCACTCAGAAGCATGTGGAGGTCACTTTTCTTCAAAGAAAACAGCTGCGAAAATCTTGCAGTGCGGATTTTATTGGCTCACTTTATTTAAGGACTGCTATACTTTTTGCAAAAGTTGTGAAAATTGTCAAAAAATAGGCTCAATTTCAAAAAGAAACATGATGCCTCTGAACCCCATCCTTGTCATTGAAATTTTTTATTGTTGGGGAATTGATTTCATGGGTCCATTTCCATCCTCATTTAGATTTGAGTATATTTTGGTTGCAGTTGATTATGTCTCAAAATGGATTAAGGCGATTCCATGCTGACACAATGATCATAAAATTGTTCTCAAATTTTCAAAAGAAAATATCTTGTGTCGATTTGGAATCCCTCGAGCTATCATCAGTGATGGGGGAACACATTTTTGAAATAAACCATTTGAATCTTTAATGAAAAAATATGGTATTACACACAAAATTATCACCCCTTATCACCATCAGACAAGTGGACAAGTTGAATTGGCAAATAGGGAGATTAAACAAATTTTGGAAAAAACGGTTAACCCAAATTGTAAAGATTGGTCTTTAAGACTAAACGATGCACTTTGGGCTTACTGTACTGCTTTCAAAACATCTTTGGGCATGTCACCCTATTGGTTAGTCTATGGAAAACCTTGTCACTTGCCTGTAGAATTGGAACATAGAACATTTTGGGCCATTAAAGCTTTTGATCTAAATCTTAATGATGCTTGCAAGATACACAAATTACAATTAAATGAACTTAAGGAATTGAGAAATAATGCATATGAGAACTCAAAGATTTATAAAGCCAGAACAAAAGCTTTTCATGACAAGACAATTTTGAGAAAATCTTTTGAAATTGGTCAAAAAGTTCTGCTTTATAATTCTCACCTGCACTTATTCCTTGGAAAATTGAGATTTAGGTGGAGTGGTCCTTTTGTTGTCAAAGATGTGTATTCTCATGGGGTCGTAGATATTGAGAATCCTAGGAATGGTAATATATTTAAAGTCAATGGACAAAAGCTCAAACCACTTCTGGAAAACCAAGTTGATGAGGTTGAATTCATCTCTCTTTTCGATCCTTGTTATGAATAAAATTCACTCTAATTTTGTTGCTTTGTTTTTGCAGTTCTTTATGTTGTCAATTAAGTGGCAGATAATGGTACTCCGTGACTGTCAAGTCGGTTTGTTTTTTAGTTTTCCAAAAAAACTGAATCTTTTTTCTCCTTTAAAATGGATGTCATTCTTTCAAACCTGGGAAAACATTTTCCTTCTCTCCCTCAAAATGCTCTGAAAAAATTCTACAAAGTTAGATGTGAAAGATTGAGACTGTTAATGCACAAGGGTATACCAGAAGATATACGTTGGATAATTGAAGCAAAGGTCTGACTAGCAGGTGAGTCTTCAATTTCATTTGACCCATACATGCCAGGTCTTGGAAGAAGTTCGTATTCTAAAAGGAGAAGAGCAAAAAGGTTACAAGTCTGTCACAAATGTGGACGATGGAATTGTAACAAACGATGTCGTTCTTTGGGGATGGTTTCCACAAATAAAGAAGATAAAATTTTCTTCATTAAGAACGGACTGAGTAAGGAGTCATTAAATGATATCTTATTGACTCTTGAGACGCATTTTTGTGGATTGATGTATCGTGAACTTTTTAATTTGTGGAATTTCTTCAAAGATGAAGAAAAATGCTACAGTCTTGGGAATCTGACTCTAAAAGACCCTGTTTGCCAATTTATAAGAAAATTGGATGGGAAACTTATCATCAACTCATAGAAGACGCTTAAGTCGTTATTGGATGTTAAACCAGAGGCAGATGTGAGCCATATCCACAATAATCTGTACATATTATGTTCTTCTTCTTCTTCTTCTTCTTCTTCTTCTTCTTCTTCTTCTTCTTCTTCTTCATGTTTTCTAAAAAAAACAAAAAAACAAAAAAAAACAAAAAAAACAAAAAAAAAGATTATGTGTTTCTTAATTTCAAACTTTTTTGACAACGACCAACACTCCATTTTCTCTATTTTCTTCCAACTCAGAATCATTCAAGGGGAAGGTGAATATAGAAATGGAAGGTGTTTTTGTTCGTCAACTTAAAAATATCTGTGTATTTTGTGGGTCTAAGTATGGGAAGGGTATAGAGTTTGTAAACGCAGCTACCATTCTTGGTCGATACTTGCTGTGAGGAATATTCATCTTGTATATGAGGGAGGTTGTTGTGGGTTAATAGGCGTTGTATCACTTGCTGCATATATAGGAGGTAGTCAAGTTCCAGGTGTCATTCCTGAACCTTTAGCTCAACAGAACATCACTGGAAAGACAATTAGGGAGGAACTTAAGGTATCATCAATACATGAATGAATGAAGATAATGCTTAAAAACTCTGATGCATTCATTGCCTTACCAGGTGATTTCAGTACCTTGGAAGAAGTTTTTCAAATTGTCTCTTGGGCCCAACAGAACATCCACCATAAACCCATAGGTTTGTTGAATGTAAATAATTTCTTTGATATTTTGTTACTTTTTCTTGACCATGCTGTGGAACAGAAATTTATCACACCTTTGGCAAGACAACTTCTTATCTCTGCTTCCACTATTGATAAGTTGATTGATAAATTAGAAGCTTTTGTTCATAAACTTGACCCAGCAATAGCTCAGATAGATTGGTCAACAGGAAGCAGTGAAGGAAGCAAGATGAAAAGAAAGCCAGATCTAACACTTCATTTATAACTTTTCTTTACCTTTGATTTTATTTATCGTACTTTGTTTTTGTTTAAATTTGTGTCAGATTTCTCCAACATGTAATATTTTATATCCGTTACTCATCTATATTTTAACATTGAGGACAATGTTGTGATCTAGTTGGGGGGAAGGATAATTAACCAAAAAAAAAATTTTTTTGGGGAAGTATGATATGATTGTCATGGACTTACTAAACTAATGAATGATGGCAGAGTAAGGAGTAATTTTACTTCTGAGACACATCTAAATTGAGAAGTATGTTTAGTGATATGACTATCAGAAGCCTATTCATAGTAAAACCAATTAAGGATGGCAGAGTAAGGAGTAAATTTTGCCTTGGAGGTAATTTTACTCTTGAGACGCATCTTAGTTAAGGAGATAATTATTTTGTGCAGAAGTAGCAAATGGATTCTTGGATCTTAACATAAATTGTCTTCTTTCTTAAAAATCACAAACTTGGATATGAATGTTGATATGGTGGATTAAGAATGATAGAAATATACCTTGTGAGATTTTGAGCCTATTGATTAATGGATTGAATATCTGTACCATTCTCTTCTTTCTTGTGTGATTTTCACTCATGGAATTGTTACTCTAGAACTTGCTTTGATTCTTTTTTAGGCTACATTTTCACATGCATACATAAATATGATTGAGGTATTTTGAAATAGCTACTTTGACCAAATAGCCATCCTTGTATATTTTCCCTTGTGTAACCCCTTTGAGCTTATTTGACCATTCCTTGTTTTTAGCTCATTATGTGTCTTAAAAAAAAAAACATGTTTTACCCAACCTTAGGGAATAAAAGAGCATTGGCTTTGTTCTTGAATAAGTGTGGGGGTGTGTGTACAAAATGATAAAAAAAAAGAACTGACCACTATTATAATCAAAGCATTATCAGAGTCTAGAATAAAGGTAGATGCTTGGAAACAACAGGAAGAAAATGAGAAGGATCAGGCCTAACAATGAATTCAATTCACCAATTTGGGATTGATCTTCAACAAAACATTAGTCAAATATTGGTGATTGTCCTTTATAATGAATGTTCTCAAACATTTTCTCCACTCTAACTGTACCATAATGCTCTTTTATTCTCTTTGGTATTTATCTTCTTATATCTATATTATCTCATCTCCTTTACCCTGACCCCATTACAACCTTGAATAAAGTCCTCTTGATTTTGTATGCATGTGTTTTGAGTAGCGGAGAAGTAGAAGATAAGCAAGCTTATGGTAGCACAATTGTTCATGGTTTGAATAAACTGAAATACTTACTTTTTAAACACTTGAGAGATTGAGAGTGAATTATGTGAGGATCTATTATTCTTGATTCATTCTTTTCAACTGAAGTTTCCTTGCTTGTTGGTTTGAGATGTGAAGAAATGTTACCTCATTAATGCTTTGATCCCTTGAATTTTTTATTGCTCTTCTTGCTTCATCGAGTCTTTTAGAGTTTTTAGCTTTTGAGTATATTTTTTTTTCTTTGTTTCCTAGCTTTGGTCTTATGTGTTTTGCCTAGGAGTGCGAAAAGCTAAGTGTAGGAGAATTTGATAATTACATATTTTATACATGAATAAACCCTCATTTTTAGTCATTTACACTCTTCATGTACTTAATTGATTGAGCTTGGTTATGTTTTGTAAGTTTGGACTCAAATTGGACTTAATTGATTTTTTCAGCATTATTTGGGTCTTACACTGTTTCTGTATTTTAGCCATATCTTAAGTTCTAGATGTGTAATAATTATGTATCTTACCTTGTAGGACAGATAAGAGAGAGCTCTACAACCTTCATGAAGAGATCTAGGTAAAATTCAGACATCTAGTGAAGCTAAATGGGCTTGGAAGTCAGAGTAAGAGTTTTGTGATTGGAACCTGAACAGTGTGCAGTAATTAGAGTATAACTCTGGCTGTTGTAACACCCCTTTGGAGGATGTCACACATAAAAGAAAATAAAATAAATAGAAATAAAATCTACCCAAGTTGCGAATATTTGTTAAAATTATTACGGGTTGTAAAAATAATTCTTGGTAGACATTTAAATATGTAATAAAAAGATAATACGGAAAATACGAAATAAAAAAAAACATCATTACTAATAATATACATATGGTTAAGTTAGAAACTGTACATATAATTTACAACTAAGACTACAACTATTTAAACAAAAACAGTAAAGAAAGCAATAAAAGAGTTAATATATATATACAGACATACGCTGACGCGCCCAAAAAAAAACATCATGATTATCTACTCCTCTGATGGATCACTCTCGGTGTGAAAATGATCATCAGGAGATAAATATCCCTGATGTCTCGACACACGGCGATAACGGGATCGCGCAGTCGACACGATGCTTATCTCACTAGGCTCAGGGTTTTCAGCACCCCAATAACGCCTAATGGATAAGGGTAACTCTAAGTGCAGAAAAAGCGTCGTCGTCGAAATCGGATCTCCATCAAACTGATGACGTAGAATCACAGTCATACGTCCAGCATAGGTAACAGAAGCACGATCTCCTCGTAAATGCCAAGCCGATCACCTCCATGGAATACCAGCTCTACGAACCCCAAAAATGCAGGCGTCGCCATCCCCCACACAATCAATCCAGAGGGTATGGATGATCGGATGGTTCTTGCTCGTAAAACTGATCGTCGGTCTGTTGATCTCCCTCTTCCTCAGGGTACACGATCTCAAGAGGTTGTTCCTCTTCTTCCTCTTCAAACTCTTTACCGCATAAAAATAAATAGAGAATAGACACATACAATAAAGAGGTAAGACAACATAAAATCATCGCAACATGGCAAATAAGAAGACGACACATAACTACTACACAGTTCATACAATACGAATAAGCTATAACAGTAATACATATTAAATATCCTAGTGTTTCAGAACATCACATATATAACACAAATAAAGAAATTCACACAGATAAATCAATTTCACGGATAAACTAAGATAAGAAATAGACAACTAACATAAAAATTATCGATAAATACAAAGAGAGAAAATGTAAAAACATCCAAGATGTTACCGAGATAAAGATAAATAGAGAAAAATGGAATATGATCCAAGATATACTCAAATACACCAAAACACAACCCTACTCCATGGAGCTAAACCCAAACAGATATCAGAGAGAATGACTTGCAAAATCTATTAGTACCACGGCTGCCCAACCAACTATTACGCGATCACACGTTGCGTCAATAGCCTACGACACCGGAATCTACCATCCAGCGTAGTATAGTTCACGATCTCCCGTTGTGGCACTATAGGCAATGTACTACTAGACTTTACAAACCTCGATTAAATATAGTGAATGTCGAGTACATTAGTGTGCTATCGGTTTACCACGGCCCAGCGGAGCTACCAACTATCCACATGTGGGATCCCGTACACTAAAGTCTCCAAGTTTATTAGAACAATAAACTACACTACACTTATCGCATCGACAACACGATGTGATTCGTCTCGTCAACCCAAAACACCAAAAAAATCGGTATAAAGACAAAACATAATTCCAAATATATGAAATTACGAAAATGCCCTTAAGATAGAAATATATGCCCTCAATGGCGAAAAGCACATGCGGGTTCACTTTTTCCCGACAAATAAATAACCTCAAAACACATGTACGGGTTCACTTTTTCCCGACAAAAAAAATAAACACGGTAGAACGGTCAATCGCGTAGAAATTTTATCGCGTTTTTGAAATCTCGTCGTTTTTACAAACGTTTACAAATCGGGTAAAGATATTTTTCTGTTTTTAAAATCGCGTAGCATTTTTAATACGTTTTCTCAATCGCGTAGGATTTTTAAATCATTTTCTTATTCGAATGCCTTTAAAATTACCATTTAAACAGATAGAAATAATATTTAGTACATTTAAACTACGTAGAATAATTTTTCATACCGTATACTGTCTTTAGGATATTTTTACTATCTTATAGGTTCATTTTTACTAAAAATTGACAAAGATATTTTGTTTAGAAACTTATAATAATGATTTTCTAAATTTTCCATAAAATTTCTATTTACCTAAATTTTTAACCATTTTATTAAATTCTTTTTTGAAATCTCTAACATGCTTCAAAACCAAAAGTGAGCTATATGTTAGAAAATTTCTTAACATTCTTGTATTTCCTTTCTAATGATAAAATTATGAATTTTAACCCTTTAGACTTACTTCTAATCAATTGGTTCCTTCATAAATCATTATAGAAAATTTCTTCTTAACTTGTATTGTTTCTTTTAATTGAAAAAGGTTTAGAAACAAGTTTTTAAAATCATGAATTCCTATAGTGGCATGTTGGCGAATTTTTTATAAAACTTTTGCAATTGATTTCCAAAATGTCTTTCACCTTTTAAATCATATCAAATGTATTCTATAGTCTAAGTTCATTAAATCATTTTAGAAAATAGTTATCTATAGTCAATTTAATCCTTTAGGCATGTTGGCCCCAAAATACTAAGTTTGTACCATTTGATTTCTAAATGCATTTTTCTTTGATCAAATCAATTAGAAACTTTCTTGATTCTCCTAGGTTAATTAAGCTACACTTTAGGAAAAATGAAGAGAACATTTTGGTCCTCACATTTTGGCATTGCCGTGAGCTATTGGATTGTGTTCTTTGGAACACTCATGCAAACTTACACATGTTATTCACATCCTAAACCTTATCATACAATTCTAATACATGCATTTATATCTCTAACACATGCAAAATATTTCTAACACATAAACCTAATTTAAAGCTTATAGACATACAATCAAAAGCTATTAGACATGCAAAATTATTACAATTACCAAATAAGAAAGCTATTAACACATAACACTTAAGCTACTAGCAACCACAAAAATTAACAAATACACATCAATAAACACACCACCACCGAATCCTTATGGATTCTACAAACAACTCATCTTCTTACCACCATCAAGGGATGATAAGAATTGTCTTCCTCTTACCTTAAATGAAGACAAAAACTTGCTTTCTCACCTCCTTAGGTCACGGTTTTCACTCCACCAAACACCTAAAAATTTCAAACAAAACCTACATGTTACTAACCATGAAAAAGAAGCTAAACCATGGAAAAATCATGGCTTAGAACTTTGAAAAAAAAAGAAAGAAAAGAAAAGTATGAAATTTCACCTTCTAGGTAAAACTTCCAAGGTTGGTTTCCAAGCCTTAGATGGAAGAATTTGAAGAAACTCCCAACTACAAAGGTTCTTAGAATGGTGGTTAGATTAAGGAAACTTGGTTAGAAAAATTTTTGGATGGTTGGATGGTTAGGAAATGAGCTTGGCCGAATATGGTGGAGAAAATGGGCAAGAATGGTGGCTAGGTTTCTTGATGAGAGAGAAGAGAGAAAAGTGATGAAGACAAAGTGATCTTTTGGTCACCAAAGGCCTCTTGGCCGTGGACTTCAAGTGGGGTGCAAGGTGGGCACCTTGCTTGGCTTCATCCAAGCCATTGGATGAATCAAAGGCTAAGATTAAGCCTTGGTGAGCAAGCTTGCTTCTCATTGGTTAGCTTATGGTGACTCACATGCTTAGTCACACAGTTGTATTTAATTTTCTGAGTCGAGTCACTAGCCGAGTCACCGTTCTGAAAGTTCTACACTTACGGTGATTAATTAAGCTACCGATCTACGTTCTTGCTAATTGTGGGTCCCGCAAAATATTTCCTGGTCCATTGTCACTAAAACATACTTGACTAATAAAATAATATTATAATAATATAAAATTATTTTATTTGTGATTAAATCCTAAAAATTAAAAGATTATTTTTAGTCTCATTTAGAATCGGGTTAAGTAAGATCCCCCAATTCTAAATAATCAAATAAGATTTTCCCGGCCCTCTAAAAAATATCATTTTCCCGCCTCGGAGCAAATCGCACAAAAAGTCCATATAAAATCACAGACGGTATTTTCTCGCATTAAATCAAGAAGAAAACAATTAAAAACAGACAAAAACAGAGAAAACAAGACGCGTCGGGACGTAACGGTCATTTTCCTATTTTTTCCCACAACGTAGGTAATCGTCCAAAACGTTCAAATAAAATATCCAAAGAAGATTATTTAGTTGTATATCTTTCGAGAAAAATTAATACAAGAGTTCGAAAAAAATTTTATTTTACCGTCTCGAGCAAACTACGTAAAACGATCAAATAAAATTTGAACCTCAGTATTATCGTAGTTGTTTTCATACGAAATCGAGAACAGAAAAATAGGGACACAAATGCGGTCATTCATACAAAAGCATGAAAAACAGAGACAAGACATTCGAATATTTTCTAAAAATTGGGGCGTTACAACTCTCCCCAACAAATAAAAATTTCGTCCTCGAAATTCGATGTTCATCCGAACAAATGAGGATACCGATCCTTCATTTTATCTTCCGCTCCCAAGTAGCTTCACCCGTCACATCATTCCATATAACTTTTACCACTCGATCATCTTCCCTCGAAGCTGCTTTACCTTTCTCGTCCTCTATCCTGACAGGTAAAGTTTCGTAAGTCAAATTCTCCTTTAACTGTACATCATCTGATTGTATAACATGTGTCGGATCTGGCATATACTTTCGTAACTGAGACACATGAAACACGTCATGCAAATTGGATAGAAACGGCGGCAAAGAAATCTGATATGCTACAGGACCTATACGTCGGATAATCTGATATGGTCCAATGAATTTAGGAGTAAGCTTCTTAGACTTAATTACTCTTCCGACACCAGTCGTAGGAGTAACTCTCAGAAACACATGCTCACCCTCCTCAAACTCAAGAGGTCGCCTTCGCTTATCCGCGTAACTCTTTTGTCTGCTTTGCGTCGTCCTCATCTTCTCTTGTATCATCTTGACTTTATCCGTAGTTTGTTGTACAAGCTCCGGTCCAACAGTCATACTCTCTCCATCTTGATACCAAAGATAACGGCGTTCGACATCGTCTTCCATACAATGCTTCATAAGGTGCCATTCCGATGCTTGCGTGAAAACTATTGTTGTAGGTGAATTCTATCAAAGATAAAAATTCATCCCAACTTCCCCGTTGTTCTAAAACACAAGCACGCAATAAATCCTCTAAAGATTGTATAGTTCTTTCGGTCGACCGACCGTCGGTCTGGATGATACGCCGAACTCGATCCGTAACTTAGTTCCCATAGCTTCTTGCAGACTTCGCCAAAATCTTGACGTAAACCTCGGATCTCTGTCAGAAATTATACTTGTCGGTACACCATGTAGTCTGACAATTTCACTGATGTACAACTGGGTTAATCTTTCCAATGAATATTTGATATTGATTGGTAAGAAATGAGCCGATTTCGTAAGTCTATCGACTATAACCCATATTGCGTCATGACCTCTCCTTGTCTTTGGCAAACCAGTAACGAAATCCATAGAAATGCTGTCCCATTTCCATTCTGGAATCGATAATGGTTGCAACATCCCAGCTGGTCTTTGGTGTTCAACTTTCGACTTTTGACAAACTAGACAAGTTGACACGCATCTAACAACATCACCCTTCATTCCATGCCACCAGAATAACTTCTTCAAGTCTTGATACATCTTTGTTATGCCTGGATGCATACTCAATAGACTAGTATGGGCATGTTTCACAATATATCTTCTCAGTTCTCGGTTACGAGGAACACAAACTCTACCCCGAAATCTCAGAATTCCATCAGTTCCTTCCTTGAACTCTAGTGTCTCGCCTTGTTTCATCTGCTCCCTTATTCCTTGCAAAAATTTATCGGCATTTTGCTTTTCCTTTATGTCTTCCATCAGCTCGCTCGAGATAGTAACCATGCTAACACAGATCTTCCCTGGTTTTAACTCAACAAACGACCACTCATCTCTAAACTGTTCAATGAGCTCTTTTTCTTTAATCATTAGCGCAGAAACACTAATAATCTTCCTGCTTAAGGCATCGGCCACGACATTCGCCTTACCAGGGTGGTATAAAAGTTGAAAATCGTAATCGTTCAGAAATTCCAACCACCTTCGCTGCCTCATATTCAATTCCTTCTGGTCGTACAAGTACTTCAAACTCTTGTGATCACTGAAAACGTTGAACGTTGCTCCATAGAGAAAGTGTCTCCATATCTTCAAAGCAAAAACTACCGCAGCCAATTCCAAATCATGCGTAGGATAATTCTTTTCATGAATCTTCAATTGCCGAGAAGCATACGCCACCACATTCCGGTCTTGCATCAACACGCATCCTAGTCCTTGATAAGAAGCGTCACAATACACATCGAAAGATTTCGTCGAATCGGTAGGATTAACACCGCGCAGCTTGTTAACCTCTTCTTCAACTCTTGAAAACTAGCTTCACGTTCTTCCGTCCATTCGAAAGCTTGACTTTTCCTCGTTAGTTGTGTAAGCGGTCCAGCAATCTTGGAAAACCTTCGATAAATCTCCGATAATAACCAAGCAAGTCCAACAAAACTTCGAACTTCTGTTACTGTCTTAGGTCTCTCCCATCGTAAAGCAGTCTCCACTTTCGATGGGTCCACCGCTATACCTTCTTTAGAAATTACGTGACCAAGAAATTGAACTTCTTCCAACCAGAACTCACACTTAGACAACTTCGCATACAACTGTTTCTCCCTCAAAATCTGAAGAACAACACTTAGATGTTCAGCATGCTCTTCCTTCGATTGAGAATAGATCAGAATGTCATCGATAAAGACAACGACAAATCTGTCTAGATACGGACGAAATATCCTGTTCATATAATCCATAAATATGGCAGGAGCATTCGTCACCCCGAATGGCATTACCTGATACTCATAATGTCCATAACGAGTTCGAAAAGCAGTTTTCGGCACATCTTCCCCTTTTACACGAATCTGGTGATAACCTGATCGTAGATCTATCTTGGAAAATATCACAGCTCCTCTCAATTGATCCATCAATCGTCGATTCTTGGAAGCGGATATTTATTCTTGACGATCACCTTGTTCACCGGTGCGATAGTCCACACAAAGTCGCGACGTTCCATCCTTCTTCTTGACCAAAAGTGCTTGGTGCACCCCATGGGGAAACGCTAGGTCGTATAAATTCTTTCTCCAACGGTTCCACCAATTGCTTTTTCGGCTCCTCTAACTCTACCGGTGACATACGATATGGTGCAATTGAGATAGGACCTGTTCCCGTACTAAATCAATTGAGAATTCGATCTCCCGCTCGGGCGGTAAACCGTGCACATCTTCGGGAAAACGTCCGAAAAATCGGCCGACAACAGGAATAGTATTCACATCCTTCTCATTCTTAACTTCTAGAGAAGACAATACCGGATATCCCTGCGCTCCATCTCTCAAGAAGATTTGACCTTAACAGTAGTTAAGAATCCGACTCTTCTTCCTTAGGAAAAACTATAACTTTCTTTGCACAATCTATAAGGATATGGTTAGAACATAACCAGTCCATCCCTAAGATTACATCTATCTCAATAAGAGGCAAACAAATCAAATCAACCAAAAACAAACGGCCCTTCACAACAATAGGACAATCCAAACAGATCTTAGAAGTAACTACAGGTTTAGCAGTTGGTGTAGATACATTCAACATAACATTCGGAGAAGACATAGGCAACTTCAACCTTTCCACACAATCATATGCAATAAAAGAGTGTGTAGCACCCGAGTCATACAAGACAATCGAAAGATTACCTCCAATGTCTCCTTCTCCCGAATAAGATCATCGGACTTAGAAATCTCGAGATCCCACCATTGTATACACTCGTCCTCCGGATCTCGGTTGAGTACTTCCAGATTTTTGCTGATTAGCTTTAACATACCGAATGTGAGTTTTCTCTCCGGTACCGTGGACAATCCTTTGCTATGTGCCCGGGTTGTTTACAATTGAAACAAACTGCACCTTTAACTGTACACTCGGGAGAAATATGACCTTTCTTCCCGCACTTAAAACACGTTGGCGTAAACGCCACCCTCTGTCCAGCTCCACTACCACTTGCACTTCCGCTAACAGATGGTCGTTGAGATTGACTTCTGTTGGCTGGTATACGGCTTCGCTGAAACCGATTTGCATTACTACCTCCACCTCTCGGAACCTTGTCGGTCCAAAATTCCGATTCCTCGATCTCTAGATGGCTCCAACTCTTCAAGTCGAGCACACGCATCCACCAACGCATGAAACTGAGTCATCCTCAAAGATACCACTCCTCGTTTCAGTTCCACCCTTAAACCTGATTCAAACTTCCTGCATCTCCACACATCATCTTGTCGTGTCTCGAGCATAATCGAGAATTGAGACAAACTCTCAAATTTTGTGGCATACTCATTCACCGTCATATTCCCCTGTCGCAATCCAAGAAATTCCATTTCCTTGGCATGCCTAGCACTTGCAGAAAATATTTATCCGAGAAAAGTATTAGAAAATACTTCCCAAGTGATCTCGCCTTCCTTCAAATTTGCAACACTCGGCGGATTCCTCTCCACCAATGTTCTGCATCTCCTCTCAAAGCATGAAAACAAAGATAAGTCACTTTCTTTTCATCTTTACATCTCATCCCCTCAAATATTCTCTCTAAATCTTGCATCCACGACTCGCTTTCTCGGATCCACCTCGCCTCTAAATTGTGGCGGATTATGACGCCTAAATTCGATAAATTTAGGGCATCTGTTTTGTCAGTAGCATCTTCTTTGTCATTGGTCGCTTTGCTCTCAAATTTTGGCTTTGAGTAATCACTTCACCATCTCTCCGCGTAGCCTCAAGCGGACAACCAACATCGGATCCTCATCTCGATTTACGTTAACACGTCCTCTGCCTCTACCACCATCTCCTTTCTTCAAACATAACAAAACAAAGTCGGATACATCCTTTAAGATATTTCCAAAAGGATATAAATCACAAAGATCACGAGAATCACACAAAGACAAACAAAAACAGACCCAACCACAACCCCAAAAGACTCTAACTTGGGCTCGATACCAACTAATGTAACACCCCTTTGGAGGATGTCACACATAAAAGAAAATAAAATAAATAGAAATAAAATCTACCCAAGTTGCGGAATATTTGTTAAAATTATTACGGGTTGTAAAAATAATTCTTGGTAGACAAAATATGTAATAAAAAGATAATACGGAAAATACGAAATAAAAAAACATCATTACTAATAATATACATATGGTTAAGTTAGAAACTCTGTACATATAATTTACAACTAAGACTACAACTATTTAAACAAAAACAAGAAAGAAAGCAATAAAAGAGTTAATATATATATACGGTACATACGGCCCGACGCGCCCAAAAAAAAACATCATGATTATCTACTCCTCGATGGATCACTCTCGGTGTGAAAATGATCATCGGAGATAAATATCACGATGTCTCGACACACGGCGATAACGGGATCGCGCGGTCGACACGATGCTTATCTCACTAGGCTCGGGGTTTTCGGCACCCCAATAACGCCTAATGGATAAGGGTAACTCTAAGTGCGAGAAAAGCGTCGTCGTCGAAATCGGATCTCCATCAAACGATGACGTAGAATCACGGTCATACGTCCGGCATAGGTAACGAAGCACGATCTCCTCGTAAATGCCAAGCCGATCACCTCCATGGAATACCAGCTCTACGAACCCCAAAATGCAAAGGCGTCGCCATCCCCCACACAATCAATCCGAGAGGGTATGGATGATCGGATGGTTCTTGCTCGTAAAACGATCGTCGGTGGTGATCTCCCTCTTCCTCGGGGTACACGATCTCAAGAGGTTGTTCCTCTTCTTCCTCTTCAAACTCTTTACCGCATAAAAATAAATAGAGAATAGACACATACAATAAAGAGGTAAGACAACATAAAATCATCGCAACATGGCAAATAAGAAGACGACACATAACTACTACACAGGTTCATACAATACGAATAAGCTATAACAGTAATACATATTAAATATCCTAGTGTTTCAGAACATCACAGATATAACACAAATAAAGAAATTCACACAGATAAATCAATTTCACAGATAAACTAAGATAAGAAATAGACAACTAACATAAAAATTATCGATAAATACAAAGAGAGAAAATGTAAAAACATCCAAGATGTTACCGGATAAAGATAAATAGAGAAAAATGGAATATGATCCAAGATATACTCAAATACACCAAAACACAACCCTACTCCATGGAGCTAAACCCAAACAGATATCAGAGAGAATGACTTGCAAAATCTATTAGTACCACGGCTACCCAACCAACTATTACGCGATCACACGTTGCGTCAATAGCCTACGACATTGGGAATCTACCATCCAGTGCGTAGTATAGTTCACGATCTCCGTTGTGGCACTATAGGCAATGTACTACTAGACTTTACAAACCTCGATTAAATATAGTGAATGTCGAGTACATTAGTGTGCTATCGGTTTACCACGGCCCAGTGGAGCTACCAACTGTCCACATGTGGGATCCCGTACACTAAAGTCTCCAAGTTTATTAGAACAATAAACTACACTACACTTATCGCATCGACAACACGATGTGATTCGTCTCGTCAACCCAAAACACCAAAAAATCGGTATAAAGACAAAACATAATTCCAAATATATGAAATTACGAAAATGCCCTTAAGATAGAAATATATGCCCTCAATGGCAGAAAGCCTGTACGGGTTCACTTTTTCCCGACAGCGAAATAACCTCAAAAACCTGTACGGGTTCACTTTTTCCCGACAGCGAAAAATAAACACGGTAACGGTCAATCGCGTAGAAATTTTATCGCGTTTTTGAAATCTCGTCGTTTTTACAAACGTTTACAAATCGGGTAAAGATATTTTTCTGTTTTTAAAATCGCGTAGCATTTTTAATACGTTTTCTCAATCGCGTAGGATTTTTAAATCATTTTCTTATTCGAATGCCTTTAAAATTACCATTTAAACAGATAGAAATAATATTTAGTACATTTAAACTACGTAGAATAATTTTTCATACCGTATACTGTCTTTAGGATATTTTTACTATCTTATAGGTTCATTTTTACTAAAAATTGACAGTATTTTGTTTAGAAACTTATAATAATGATTTTCTAAATTTTCCATAAAATTTCTATTTACCTAAATTTTTAACCATTTTATTAAATTCTTTTTTTGAAATCTCTAACATGCTTCAAAACCAAAAGTGAGCTATATGTTAGAAAATTTCTTAACATTACTGTATTTCCTTTCTAATGATAAAATTATGAATTTTAACCCTTTAGACTTACTTCTAATCAATTGGTTCCTTCATAAATCATTATAGAAAATTTCTTCTTAACCTGTATTGTTTCTTTTTAATTGAAAAAGGTTTAGAAACAAGTTTTTAAAATCATGAATTCCTATAGTGGCATGTTGGCCGAATTTTTTATAAAACTTTTGCAATTGATTTCCAAAATGTCTTTCACCTTTTAAATCATATCAAATGTATTCTATAGTCTAAGTTCATTAAATCATTTTAGAAAATAGTTATCTATAGTCAATTTAATCCTTTAGGCATGTTGGCCCCAAAATACTAAGTTTGTACCATTTGATTTCTAAATGCATTTTTCTTTGATCAAATCAATTAGAAACTTTCTTGATTCTCCTAGGTTAATTAAGCTACACTTTAGGAAAAATGAAGAGAACATTTTGGTCCTCACATTTTGGCATTGCCGTGAGCTATTGGATTGTGTTCTTTGGAACACTCATGCAAACTTACACATGTTATTCACATCCTAAACCTTATCATACAATTCTAATACATGCATTTATATCTCTAACACATGCAAAATATTTCTAACACATGCAAAATATTTCTAACACATAAACCTAATTTAAAGCTTATAGACATACAATCAAAAGCTATTAGACATGCAAAATTATTACAATTACCAAATAAGAAAGCTATTAACACATAACACTTAAGCTACTAGCAACCACAAAAATTAACAAATACACATCAATAAACACACCACCACCGAATCCTTATGGATTCTACAAACAACTCATCTTCTTACCACCATCAAGGGATGATAAGAATTGTCTTCCTCTTACCTTAAATGAAGACAAAAACTTGCTTTCTCACCTCCTTAGGTCACGGTTTTCACTCCACCAAACACCTAAAAATTTCAAACAAAACCTACATGTTACTAACCATGAAAAAGAAGCTAAACCATGGAAAAATCATGGCTTAGAACTTTGAAAAAAAAAGAAAGAAAAGAAAAGTATGAAATTTCACCTTCTAGGTAAAACTTCCAAGGTTGGTTTCCAAGCCTTAGATGGAAGAATTTGAAGAAACTCCCAACTACAAAGGTTCTTAGAATGGTGGTTAGATTAAGGAAACTTGGTTAGAAAATTTTTGGATGGTTGGATGGTTAGGAAATGAGCTTGGCGAATATGGTGGAGAAAATGGGCAAGAATGGTGGCTAGGGTTCTTGATGAGAGAGAAGAGAGAAAAGTGATGAAGACAAAGTGATCTTTTGGTCACCAAAGGCCTCTTGGCCGTGGACTTCAAGTGGGGTGCAAGGTGGGCACCTTGCTTGGCTTCATCCAAGCCATTGGATGAATCAAAGGCTAAGATTAAGCCTTGGTGAGCAAGCTTGCTTCTCATTGGTTAGCTTATGGTGACTCACATGCTGAGTCACACAGTGTATTTAATTTTCTGCTGAGTCAGCTAGCTGAGTCAGCCTGTTCTGGAAAGTTCTACAGCTTACGGTGATTAATTAAGCTACCGATCTAACCGTTACACTAATTGTGGGTCCCGCAAAATATTTCCGGTCCATCATCACTAAAACATCTTGACTAATAAAATAATATTATAATAATATAAAATTATTTTATTTGACAGTTAAATCCTAAAAATTAAAAGATTATTTTTAGTCTCATTTAGAATCGGGTTAAGTAAGATCCCCCAATTCTAAATAATCAAATAAGATTTTCCCCCAGCCGGAAAATATCATTTTCCTGCCTTCGAGCAAATCGCACAAAAAGTCCATATAAAATCACAGACGTATTTTCTGGCATTAAATCAAGAAGAAAACAATTAAAAACAGACAAAAACAGAGAAAAACGATGCGTTCGGGACGTAACGGTCATTTTCCCGTTTTTCCCACAACGTAGGTAATCGTCCAAAACGTTCAAATAAAATATCCAGCAGATTTTATTTAGCCAGATATCTTTCAGAAAAATTAATACAATGAGCTCGAAAAATTTTTATTTTACCGTCTCGAAGCAAACTACGTAAAACGATCAAATAAAATTTGAACTCAGTATTATCGTAGTTGTTTTCATACGTAAATCGAGAACGAAAAATAGGGACACAATGGTCATTCATACAAAAGCATGAAAAACAGAAGACAGACGATACATTCGAAATATTTTCTAAAAATTGGGCGTTACAAATTTGTAGGAATTATCTTGGCTGAAATTTGGATATTTGCAAGTTAAGACCCATTTCTACAACTTTCATGAAAAACACAAGAGCTCATTCAGACAGCTTGGAGGTGATTTTGGGTCTGGAAGTCAAAACAGAGGTGCTGAAATTGGGCCTGAACAATCTACAGTAATTGGGTCATATCTTGGGCTGTAGAACGAATTTTTGGTTGATCTTAGTGGAATTGGAAAGCTGAGACAAAATGCTATACCTTTCATGAAGACCACGTTGCTTCATTTTGATGGATCCATGAGATCAGCACTGAATTATTTCGGAGACAAAGAATCTCAATAATTTTCCACTCACTAACTCACCATTTGGCATTTTCCACTCATTCACCCACTCATCCACCTACTCTTAATCAGCCCCCTTATCATTTTGTATCCCTAATCCTCTATAAAAAGCACCATTGGCTGATCATTTGGTGCTATTGGTTAGGCTTAGTTTTTAGAAGTTATGGTTATGCTTGTTTATTGTTTTCCTTTGTTGTAATTTTCTCTTGCTCTAAATTGAAGCTATGTTCATCTTTCTCTTATTCTCTCTTTCTTTCCTCTTATTTATGAGTAACTAAATCTTCATCTTGCTTGGGTGAAAGAGTGAAGCTCTTGGTAATGAAATAAGGTTAGATTATTCTATTTCTTGTGCTTAAATGATATATTATCAAATGGACATGTGCTATATTTTGTTTCCAATTAATTTAGAAACCTTCTTTGTATAATGGAGATATTGATTTATTGTAGACAATAGGATTGGCATAGTGAATGCTTGAACTCATTTACAAATATTGGTAGATAACTAAAGGAATCATAATATGATTGCATAGATAATTGAACTTTGAATGTTATATTTTCCGATTGGAACCTTCGTTGTGTGTGGATTTCAATTGAGTTATAAAGAGAAATAATTTTACCTTTAATTTATTACCAAGAGTGGATCTTCTAACCTAAGCAAGTTCTTAAATTCACTTGTGAACATCTTTTATTACTTTTGGTGTTGTGACAAATCATCTTCTTATCTTAATTAATTTTTCTTCATCAATTCCCTGTGGATCGACCTCGGACTCCCGAGAAATTTATTACTTGAGACAACCTGCACTTGGGTTTGCATCATTAAATACCGCAATCAGTAGTCCACACATAAATGTGAAGATCCATCTTTCTTCTTGACTAACAACACTGGAGCTCCCCATGGTGAAATACTAGGTCTCACAAATTATTTTTCCAGTAGTTTCTCCAATTGCTTCTTTAACTCTGCTAATTCTGACGACGACATTTGGTACAGTGTAATCGAAATAGGACCCGCTCCGATACAAGATCGATAGAAAACTTTATCTCTCTTTTCACTGGTAATCCAGGTACTTCATCAGGAAAAACTTTAGGAAACTCATTTACAACAGAAATAGCATTCACATCCTTCTCACTCTTGACTTCTAAAGAAGATAGCAACATGTATCCTTGTGCTCTATCCCTCAATAAAGATTCGACTTGATTGGCAGTCAAAAATCCAGAAACCTCATTCACAGGAAATACTAAGGTATTTTTAGAACAGTCTAACAGGATATGGTTAAAAGGTAATTAATTCATTCCTAAAATTATATCTATATCGGTAAGAGGCAAATAAATTAAATCAACAGAAAAGAATCGATTATTGATAGTAACAAGGCAATTTAGGAAAATTTTAGAAGTACTAACAGGCTTGGCAGTAGGTGTAGAAACAATCAATTGAAAGTTCAAAGAAGACACAGGCAATCTCAAACGATCCACATAATCATATGCAATAAACGAATGAGTTGCACCCGAATCATATAGTACAATTAAAAGATTACTTGATATGACACCCTCTCCCTTAATAAGTTCATCGAACTGAGAAGCCTCAGCTTCGCTCATCGCATAAACTCGTCCTCTTGCTTGGGGCTTGGCAGCACGAACATTGCTTATCGAAGGCTCCACCTTTGCTTGATTACAATCCCTCGAGATGTGACCAGGCTTTCTACATCTAAAGCAAATGATTCCCTTTATCGTACAGTCCCTCGTCAGATGGCCCTTTCCACACTTCATACACTTTGTTGGCAGTGCCATAGTCTACAATTGCCACTAGGACCTCCTCCATGTGGTTGCTGTTGTTGTTGCTGCTGGCTTCCCGATGGTCAGGAATATGGTTTCCGCTGAAATTGGTTGTTGTTATTGCTTCCTCCCCTTTGGAACTTAAAGGTCCAAAGTTACGACTCCATGTTTCTCGCGATGGCTTCAATTCTTCGAGTCTGCAACACATATCCATCAATGCCGAGAACTAGTTTATTCGCATTGACAGTACCCCTTTCTTCAATTTAACCCTTAAACCTTCCTCAAACTTGCGGCATTTCCAAACCTCATCCGGATGGATCTGGAGATACCTTGAGAACTTAGACAAGCTCTCAAACTTCGCAGCATACTTGTTCACTGTCTTTCCACCTTACCATAACCCAAGGAATTCTATCTCCTTTGCGTGCCTTGCACTATTCGGGAAATACTTTTCTAGAAATGCATCATAAAACACCTCCTAGGTAATTTCCTGTCCTTCTGCTTGCAGTACTCTCCGAGTTGCTTTCCACCAATTTTCACCGCCATCCATCAACATAAAAGTGGCATAAGTCACCTTGCGATCATCTGCACATTCCATTCCTTTGAAAATCTTCTCTAGCTCTTATATCCACAGACTTGCCTTTTATAGGCCAAACTTGCCTTTGAAATGTGGCAGATTTCGACAGAACTCCGACAAATTCTGGACAACAACATTTGCTTCTTGTTGCTATGCAGCTTGTTGATTTTGTTGCATAATTACGTCTGCCATACACTGCATTGTTTCTGTAGCCACTATCTTTGGGTCATCATTGCGTCCTACATTCATATGTGCACGTCTGTTACGAGACATAGCTTTCTTCACCAGCAACCAAAAACACAATAAGAGTCAAATGTAACCTTTTAGGATTTAAACACAGAGAATCACACAACACAAGCAAAACAGATCTAGCCACAAAAACCCAAAAGACTCTAACTGGGGCTCTAATACCAACTAATGTAACACCCACCGTAGGGTGTCACGTTTAAGACTAATCCTAATATAACTTACCCAAGTTGTAAAAAAATTAATCTTGTAAAACACTGATTTTAAAATTTTATTTACGGATAACTGAGAATAAATAAAATATGAGTACAATATTGTAACTTGAATAAAACTCACTGTAATATACATAAATACTTGAAACTTTGTTCACACATAATTTATATAAGTACAATACACTCCAAAAGATAAATATGTATAATACATACATTAAAACATAACTACTTAATTAAACTCCTATAGACTAAGGATTTAGGCCCTCAGAAGGATCCTCCTCCTTAGTATCATCACTAAAGAACCCCGGCGGATACATCACACACCGGGCTAGCGTCCTAACAGACAACACCATAGAATCCTCCTGTGGGGTATAGATACTACCACCCCAGAGTTCACGTATTGACATAGTGAACTCAAGACGCACAGATGCATGTTGCGTCAGAACGGGAGTCCCATCCCTAGTACCACTAAGGTTTAAAGTTAAGTTCCTAGTGTAAATAAAACGTTCATTATCAAAATCAAATCTCTAAGCGTTAGTTCCGCCATGAAACTGAACTCGGACAAAACCCAACATTTGGCGCCTCGTCGCCATACAAACAAACACAACAAAATGTCACTACTGGTAAAAGAATGTCCAGCTTCCTCGTCTCCTTGGTCTTCATCAAACATATACAATCAAAACAAAAATAATACAACGAAGAGGTGAGATCCCCTACATCAATACCAGTATGGCAGTATAGAAAATGATAGTAAATGGTATAGATACAATATTATCATATACAGTCATATTATCACACCACAAATAATATATCAGATAAGCATAATTATCATATCAATATGCTGACTCACTATGTATATGCACATAGACCAAATCTTACTCCATGGAGCTAATCAAAATTTTAGAGAGAAAGATAGGGAGTACATGTCTGTATATCATTAGCCTCAAATCATATGCCAATATATCATATCATGGTGCGCAACATGGCTAATACAAGACAGGCTTAACCAATCACGAAAAGAGTAGCAACTCTGTCAAGACCGTTAGTGTGTTTGCATAGGATACAATGGCACAAAGGTGCTCCCAACTGGCCATATATGACATTGCACACCCCGACGTCTCCAAGATCACTGAAGATCGTAACTACGCAATTTTCACCCGCACGAAAGTGTAAATTCAATCTCCTAGGCAAACTTGCCTTAACCAAATAAGTTGACACACTTTTCAATGCATGATGTATGATCCAAAAAAAACATACAAACATCATTCTCATAATTTATCACAAACACACGTCATCTCTTGGCGATATCATTTTCCAACGTAACTGGGCCCACCACAATAGCCCAATAGCAAACTGCTGTTATTTCCAGTCGCATAAATATTTTATTGTGTTTTCACAATCGTAGAGCATTTTTCTTACATTTTCAAATCACGTAAGTATTTTTCAACGTTTTTGCAATTGTAGAAATATTTTCAAATGTTTTCTAAATCGCGTAGAGATTTTTAAACATTTTCTCAATCGCATAACGATTTTAAATCATTTTCTCAGTCAGGTAGCTTAAAAATCACTGTTTTGAAAATGCGTAAGGTTTTTCTAATATGTTTCAATTGCATAGAATATTTCTTAGCTTTCTAAACTTATTTTTGAAACCTTTCACATAAAGTAAATATTTTGGCTTTATTTACCATATTCTACTTCTAAAAATTCTTTAAGTTGTATCTTCTATTATTTCTCACAAAATTACACTAAACTTATTCTAAAAAATGGTTTACATCCTTTTAATGTTTAAAAACCTATTAAATTAATTTCTTGTTAATTAAATACCTAAATCTACACTTAGTAAAATAATTTTGGATCTAGTACATCAAAAATAAGTATGTTGGTCGAAATTCCCTCTATGCTTCATAAATTATATTTAATCATTTTCTATCACATAATTCTTTGTAAAAACCCTTAATCCAATTTCTCATAATTAAATCACTTAATCCATGATTAGGAAAATAATTTAGAATATTTTGCTCTCTTTGTGGTGTTGAGGCCGTGAGCCTCCATGGGTTCATTGGAACCTTCATACTTATTTTCATCATATAATTCATATTATGCCATAATCAAGAATCAACATGCTTCCATATTCACATACTTAAGCATATAATCAAAGCCAATAAAGCATACCAACCAAAAATCATCACAAACAAAGCAAGCTTAAACCACACAAGTGAATAAATCCTTATGGATTTTTCATCACAAACAACTCATTCCCTCACCCCCAACACTTGGTTGATGAGGTTAATCTTCATCTTACCTCAAGGAAGACAAAATCTTACAAGTTGCTTTCTCCAAAGATTTCGTGTAGCCTCCAAAGAAAACCCTAACAAGCTTAAACCAACACAAAGTCATAAACTAAGCTTAAAAAAGAGAAACCATGGATCAATCATGGCTTAGAAACTCAAGAACTAAACTTTGAATCAAGAAATAAGGCTTTTACTTTTAAGAGTAGAAAACTCAAGCTTGATTTCCAAGTACTAGATGGATGAACTAGGTGAAACTTATAACATGAAAGGTGTTTAGAATCTTGTCTAGGTTTAGAAAGTGGCATTGGATGAAATTATAGAAGTTTGGAAGTTGGTTCTCCTAAAATGATGTAAAGTGGGTTTTGCTAGAAAGCTTATGACATAAAGTGATATTAACTTAAGTGAATTCTCCTAAAATGCATGCATTAGCCGTGGAAAGCCTTCACAAAGAATGTAAGAGACTTAGCCTCCAAGTTTATGACTAGCACATGGTTTCACATGGCTTATGTCATTAAATGATCATTCAATGGTCACATTAGATGATTAATTTGTTCATGAACCTCCTAGAACACCAAGGTGGCCATGTGACTCATGGACAAAAGGTAACTAGGTTTTGATTCAATTAGTTCCTAACTAACTTAAGCTAACTTAGTTAGATCACTTAGTTCCATTGCTAACCATTTAGTTACTTAGGTGTGAATTATACATTCTAGAAGGTGCTAGAACACCCTTGTAACTGTGGGCTCTAATGAGTACCAAACCTAGTTTGTTTCATTTAGTTACTACATAAGCTTTACGCTAACTTAGTTTAAGTCATCTAGTTTCCTAGCTAACTAGTCTAGCCATTTTCGTTGACTACTTTCTATTGGTTAAGGAATTCAAGCCATTTATATTGACTTAATCTTATTGGTTCACCACTTTGTGAGTCACAAAGACTTTTCCAGGTCTATTTTCCAATGGGAGAAGCTACTGCTCACAAGTCAGAGGTACTGTCCAATAGATAATAGAATATGAAATATTTTTATTTCACAGATAAATTCTAAAAATTAAAAGATTGAGACATGTATCTCTTAGATTCAGGTTTAGTAAGCTCTCCTGGCTTAAAATAAATCAGCGAAGATTATTTTCCGGCCCAAAAATTATTATTTTCCTGGCTTGGAGTAAATCACACACAACGATTAAAAATAGTTACAAAATAGTTAAAATAAATTTACTGTACATAGAAATCACAAAATAATATAATCAGACATTTGCTATAAAATAGCAAATTTTGGGTGTTACAATTTTCCTCTTCCAGAAGCCTAGTAATTGATTACCACATTTCCAGCAACATCATTCGTGACTTGGTAATCGATTACTCACTCGTGGTAATCAATTACTAGTTTGGTTTTTGCAGAAGATAGAGGTTTAAAGGCTATTAGGCCAAAAACCAATCAAAAACCATCATCAAACAATACCATATCTCATTCATATTCTCAAAACCATAACATATAGGGTTTGTATTCAATAAACAACCCACAAACCCTTTTTTATCAATCTCAAATCCTTGAAATTACAAAGCTATATCAAGCTCAAACTCATGTACCAAACATGAATATAACTTTCTATTCTCATTGTAACACCCTGAAATTTCTTGTTTCTCAATTATATGTGATTTTTATGATTTTTATGATTTTTATAAATTGTTTGATTTATTTTGATTGTTTTATTATTATTTTTAGACTGTTTATGTGTTTTTAGCAGGACCAAAAAAATAAAAAAAAATTTGAGACTAAAAAATTTTGGACTATTAATGCAGGGCCGAGGGAGCTTAGTAAACTAGAAATCGGAAACAATTTTCAAAATTTTTCTTTATTAGAGATTTGATTTGAAAATAAAATTTAGGTACGTTCTATTGTCCAATGGACAATAAATACTGCTTTTGCTCGTAGTAGCCTTTGTCCATTGGATAATAGCTCTCAATAAAAATCTAGTTGGATGATTATAGACTTAAGCTAGTCATCTTTTCTAAAGGTTTCTTTTGTGACTCACTTAGTGAATCACCTTATGACTCACCTTGTGTGGTGACTCATTGTGTGAATCACCATGTGACTCATTCACCTTGTGTGACTCATCTTGTGACTAGCCATGTGACTCACCTTGTTTGCACCAATGAAAGGAAATCTTACAAGCTAAGCTTGGTGGTAGTCAACTATGGTGACCACGACTCACATCCATGAACCAATGAAGGCAAAGCTAGGAGGTAGGTTGGACACTCACCTCCTAGGGTGTTCCACGACCAAGAATGCTTCTAGGAAGCTTAGAAGACCAAAAATCATATTTGCTATCTCTTATGCTCATCTTTTCATCTTTCTATCAAGAAAACCAAAACACAAACTCTCTCATTTTCTCTCTTTATGTGTTTCGGCCAAGCACCTAAGAATCACTTCCAAACTTCTTTAATTCTAACCAACTACATATCTTGATTCTAAACATCTTTTTGAGATACTTTCGTGTTGTAACCATCATCTAATTCATCCAATCTTCAAGCTTTTTCTTCAAGCTCAAGTTTAAGGGTTCATAGGTGAAGTTCCTTAATCTTCACATTTTATTTTTATTTTCAAGTTCTAGACCATGATCTTGATCCAATGGTCATCTTGTTTAATGCCTTAGATGTTAATATTTGTATGTTTCTTTTGTTTTCAAGAACAACTTGGTGGTGAAAAGTTTGCTTCAAGAAGGCATACAAGGAGTTTTTGATCAACATCTAAGGTAAGAGGGAGATTATCCTCATTAACCAATCTGTAATTGGCTAGCTATCATGAACAATAGTTTTGATGATAACAAACGTGAAGACAAACATGAAGATGATGAGAAGACCAAGTCCAAGATCTTCAAAGAATAGATTTAGGACTTAGGATCTTTGTAAAGAGCTTTTTGGATATCTCATTATTTGGCGTTGCAAAGAAATGTTTTCAAAATTGTTTTTCCAAACTTAAACAATCATTTTCTGGACATTTAAAAGCATTTAAAAACTGATTTTATATCAGAGGTATTCGAATACCCCATAAGGTATTCGAATAGCACATTAAGTATTCGAATAACTTGCTTTTGCAGAAAACCTGTTTTATTATAGGTATTCGAATATAGCATATGGTATTCGAATAACCATGTTTTAAAGTTTGTACATTTTCTGTTTTTCAAAGTGGTATTCGAATAACCACACTTGGTATTCGAATAACCTGTGTCTGAATTGTTTCTCAAAATCATTTTAAATCAGTGGTATTCGAATAACCTATTAAGGTATTCGAATAACCCTCTTCAGAACTAGTTTTCACGGAGCTTTTCAAAATGAGGCATTCGAATACCTCATAAGGCATTCGAATACCGTATTCCAGAATTGGATTTCACGAAGCTTTCGAAAATGGCAGCAACGACCATAATTTCAATAATTACATGGTTTTAATTGCTCCAACGGCTATTTTCTCTCATTGCTCTATAAATAGAGACCTTGGGTCTCTTCTGAAAATGTCCCAACCATTTGAATTATTTGCTAGTGTTAAAACGTGATTCTTTCATATTTTCTGTGCTCTTTTCGCCAAAACCTTGAGATATCCTTTAGAGAGCTTATTAGCACTTCAATTTGTAATATCTGCTCTAAGTGAGAGTTCATTTTTCATCTATTCTCTGCTTCGGTAAAAGGGTGAGGTATCCCTTAGTGATTTTGTGAGGGTGAGGTATCCCTCTAGTAAAAGGGTGAGGTATCTCTTGTTGTAAAGAAGGTGAGGTATCCTTCAAAGGGGGTGAGGTATCCCTGTTATGTAAAGGTTGCAAGCACCTGTTTTAAGCTTGTGTTGAATAGTGAAAGATCTCGAACTGTGTTTCGGGGACTGGACGTAGGCCACAAGTGGTTGGTGGTCGAACCATGATAAATATTGTGCCTGCTTTTCTACCCTTAATCTTTTATCTTTATGCACTTTATTTATTCTTGCAATTTAATTATTAATTGTTCTTCTTATCTTCATCTGATTCACGACTTTTAATAATTAAATTCAGTATAGTTTATTTGTTTAAGGCTTTTGCGAAAAATCCTTAATTACTCAATTCACCCCCCTCTTGAGTACTGAAGCCACTTGGGTAACAAGTGGTATCAGAGCTAGACTCTTGTATAAAGAGCTTAGCCGCTTCAAGAGTACATGGCTTCATCAAATGTTTTTTCAGAAGCAACTTCAATAAATCTACCACCCTTTTTCAATGGGGATGGTTATGCATATTGGAAGGAAAGAATGAAAATATTTATAGAGGCTATTGATCTAGATGTGTGGGATGCTGTCGAAAATGGCACATTTATACCTACACGCGTTGTCAATGGTGTAAAAACCGAGACAACTAGAAGTGATTGGTCTGATATGGATAAAAGAAAAGTTCAATATAATTTAAAAGCCAAAAATATTATTACTACTGCTTTGGGGTATGATGAATTTTTTAGAATTTCAAATTGCAAAACCGCTAAAGAAATGTGGGACACTTTACAAGTTACCCATGAGGGTACTAGTGAGGTAAAGAGGTCGAGAATTAATTCTCTAACTCGCGAATATGAATTGTTTAGAATGAACCAAGGAGAAAGCATTCAAGAAATGCAAAAGAGGTTCACCCACATTGTTAATCATCTTGCATCATTAGGAAAGAATTTTACTAACGAAGATTTGATTAACAAAGTGTTGAGTTGTCTTAGCAGGATTTGACAACCCAAAGTAACGGCTATTGCAGAATCAAGAGACTTATCAACAATGTCTCTAGCCACCCTATTTGGAAAGCTTCAAGAACATGAGCTGGAACTAAATAGGCTCAATCAAAGTGAAGAGCATGATAAAAAGAAGAAGGGAATTGCACTCAAAGCCACCTCTTCCATACTTGAAGATGATGATGAAGGTGGTAAAGAGGATACTGAAAACTTTGAACTAAGTGAGGAGAATCTTAGTCTCCTTGTGAGAAAATTCGGAAGATTCCTAAAGAAAAAGGGATTTCAAAGAAGACCACCCCTTCCTCAAAAGAAGGCATATCACAAAGGAGAAGGATCCTCCACTCCTCCAAAATGCTACGAATGTGGAGAATTGGGACACATAAAGATGGAGTGCCCAACCTATCAAAGGAAAGTGGAGAAGTATGAGAAAAGGCACTCAAGGGAAAAGAAAGAAAGAAGAGCCTACATAGCACGGGATGACAACGACATGGACTCCACTGATAGCTCAGATAGTGAAGAAGCTCAACTTTGTCTCATGGCCAAAGGAGAAGAAGAAGAAAGCGAAAATGAGGTAAGTTCTAACTCTACTCTACTCCCTTCTTATGATGAGTTACAAGATGCCTTTGAAGAATTGCATGACGAAACTTTAAAACTCACAAAACAAATTTCTTCTTCTAAGAAAAAAATCTCTTCTCTAGAAAATCAAATTCTTATTTTAAATAAAGAGATTGAAGAACTAAAAATTGAAAATGAAACTTTGGGAATTATTGATGCATGCTCATCTCATCCCTCACATGCTTCTACTTCTTATTCTTGTTCTTCATGTCATTTGCTTGAAAATGAAATTGAAGATTTAAAGAACACCCTTGCCAAATTCACATGTGGAAGAGATAATTTAAATATTTTATTAGGAAAACAAAGGGTTGTTTTTCAAAAAGCTGGAATAGGATATAACCCGAATAATCAACACAAATTCTATAAAATTTCTTTGTTAATTCTAGCATTTCATGTAGCCCATTTATTAAATGTTTCTATTGTGGGAAGAAGGGTCATAATGCTTCAACATGTAATATAAGAAAAAATATTAATACAAAAATTGGAACTAAAATGGTATGGGTTCCTAAGGGTACTATACCCAAAACTGACATTCAAGGACCCAAGAAAATTTGGGTACCAAAAATCAAAAATTAAATTGTGTTGCAGGTGTGCTTGAAAGCCTAGAACTGACTTCGGCATTTTTGAAAATGGCTACTGCGAGCACAAGACCGGAAATAACTTTAAGCTCTCTTCCTTCTTTCCATGAAGCTTGAAGTTGCAACCATGAAATAAGCTCTTAATCATTGGAACTGATAAGAAAATAATGGCAAATAATAAGGCAAGCTCTCTTACGGTATTTTCTTTTTGTTTCCATCATCGGGTAAGGTTTTCGTTTCTCAAACATGTAGTTCTGGACATATATATATGCTTTCCTGTTTAAGTTATTCGAATAACTATTTTTGGCATTCGAATACCATTGCTTTATATGTGAAAATCTATGTTTTTCTGATAGGTCTATTCGAATACCCTCCCATGGTATTCGAATACCATACATCAGTATAGAATTCTTATGGTTTTATAAGCTGGTGCATTCGAATACCCAAATATGTATTCGAATAATTTGAGAAATCTTTATCAGTACTTGTTACATGCTATCTGGAGTATTCGAATACCTTCCAAGGCATTCGAATACGTGCTCTCTGAGTTTATAAAATGTGATGGGTATTCGAATACGAAAAAAGGTATTCGAATACCACATGGCTGAAAGCAAGTTTTTACGACGTGTTCTCTGTTTCGTTTACTTTCATTTTCTTATACATATGCAATGAAAATATATTCCAACTATGAATAACATGCTTTAGATAAAATACATCTTAGTTCTTGAAACTATGTTTTGTACCTTAAATAGAAATTACATGATGTTCTTAAATGCATATTTTTGCTTGCTCGTTCACCTCCTTTTCTCTAGAATATGCTGCATGTTTAAATTCTTTGTAAGGTAAATGCTCAATGTAATTGGCTACTATTTTAATAAATATACAAGTGCAATAAGTGGTATATGAAATATTTAATATCTATGCTTTTTATTGATATATGGCAGATTTATAAGAAATTGATAACAAGTGGTAAATGCTTTACATTTTGACAAACAAGTGGTATCAAACAAAGTGGTATGAACGTAATAACAAGTAATAACAAATGATAACAAATGATATCAAACAAGTGGTTACTTGGCCAAATTAATCGATAAATATATTTTTGCCCTTGAGAATCATTTGCTGCTTTTGCCTCATTGTTTTTTAAATGCTTATTGGCTTATGAGTTTGACTAACCCCTATGGATCCAACATTAATGGATACCAATGAAAGCACTCTGAATTTTGTTGTAGGGAGAATACTACCTCAGCACAAATTTAAATGGACAAAATTCATTCAACTTGAGGACATGCATATGTTAATTTATATTGTTTTAATATGATAAAAGGGGGAGAAAAATACTTGCCCCATCTTTTTGATCATGACAAAAGGGGGAGAAAAAGTTTAAATGTATTTGTTTGAGAAAAGTCAAGGAGAAAAATAGAAATTGAATTCCAAAAGTAAGGGGGAGCTGTTGTGCATATCTCTGATGTAAAACACCTCTTATGAAAAAGAGGGGGAGTAAGTATCTCTAAACAAACTTTGTGAATTCCAATTTATATGAACTAATGCTTTTCTCAAATGTAAGTTTGTCATCATCAAAAAGGGGGAGAATGTAATTGGCTAGCTATCATGAACAATAGTTTTGATGATAACAAACGTGAAGACAAACATAAAGATGATGAGAAGACCAAGTCCAAGATCTTCAAAGAATAATTTAGGACTTAGGATCTTTGTAAAGAGCTTTTTAGATATCTCATTATTTGGCGTTGCAAAGAAATGTTTTCAAAATTGTTTTTCCAAACTTAAACAATCATTTTCTGGACATTTAAAAGCATTTAAAAATTGATTTTATATCAGAGGTATTCGAATACCCCATAAGGTATTCGAATAACTTGCTTTTGCAGAAAACCTGTTTTATTATAGGTATTCGAATACACCATATGGTATTCGAATAACCATGTTTTAAAGTTTGTACGTTTTCTATTTTTCAAAGTGGTATTCGAATAACCACACTTGGTATTCGAATAACCAGTGTCTGAATTGTTTCTCAAAATCATTTTAAATCAGTGGTATTCGAATAACCTATTAAGGTATTCGAATAACCCTCTTCAGAACTGATTTTCACGGAGCTTTTCAAAATGAGGCATTCGAATACCTCATAAGGCATTCGAATACCGTATTCCAGAATTGGATTTCACGAAGCTTTCGAAAATGGCAGCAACGACCATAATTTCAATAATTACATGGTTTTAATTGCTCCAACGGCTATTTTCTCTCATTGCTCTATAAATAGAGACCTTGGGTCTCTTCTGAAAATGTCCCAACCATTTGAATTATTTGCTAGTGTTAAAACGTGATTCTTTCATATTTTCTGTGCTCTTTTCGCCAAAACCTTGAGATATCCTTTAGAGAGCTTATTAGCACTTCAATTTGTAATATCTGCTCTAAGTGAGAGTTCATTTTTCATCTATTCTCTGCTTCTGTAAAAGGGTGAGGTATCCCTTAGTGATTTTGTGAGGGTGAGGTATCCCTCTAGTAAAAGGGTGAGGTATCCCTTGTTGTAAAGAAGGTGAGGTATCCTTCAAAGGGGGTGAGGTATCCTCTAGTAAATAGGGTGAGGTATCCCCGTTATGTAAAGGTTGCAAGCACTGTTTTTAAGCTTGTGTTGAATAGTGAAAGATCTTGAACTGTGTTTCGGGGATTGGACGTAGGCCACAAGTGGTTGGTGGTCGAACCAGGATAAATATTGTGCCTGCTTTTCTACCCTTAATCTTTTATCTTTATGCACTTTATTTATTCTTGCAATTTAATTATTAATTGTTCTTCTTATCTTCATCTTATTCACGACTTTTAATAATTAAATTCAGTATAGTTTATTTGTTTAAGGCTTTTGCGAAAAATCCTTAATTACTCAATTCACCCCCCCTCTTGAGTACTGAAGCCACTTGGGTAACACAATCATGGTGGTGAGGAACGAAAATTTGTGTTGTATGTGATAAATCTATGTGATGATTTCTTCACTTGTTTGTATAAATTTAATTATTTGTGTTTGTTTGCTTTATGTGATTATATGACTTTGATAATATGCATGATATTTGCTATGGTAGAAATTGATGATTGGAATATGTTGTATGTTTTGAATCATGTGGGAAGGATGGAAATTTTTTCTTCCAAAGACCAACATGGCTCACTGCCATCAAACTTAAAATAGGGTATCCAAAACAAAAATATTTTATTAATTGTGGACTTAGTTGAATTTTGTAACAAGGATATGAGTAAAGGTTTTACGAGTTGAAAAAGGAAGTGAACAAAGTTTTATTATTGGAAAGGAATTAATTTTGGCCATGAGAAAGGAAATGGATTTAAAAGTTAATTTGAAGTTTTGAGTATTTCATTTAAAAGTATTTTAGTAAAGGTAAATGAATAATGATTTTTCAAAATGTATGATTTAGTTAAAATAATGTAGTGTTGTGAACAATGTTGGAAAATATCACTTAGAGAAGATTTGATAAGGAAATAAATAAAATTTTTATTTTGATCATCAAGCAAATTTTCGGCAATAATGTTGGAAAATAGGGTTGATAAGCAAATTAGAACTTAAAGTACTTTGTTTAAAGGAATTTTTAGTAAAGTAAATGGAAAGATTTTGTTAAATTAAAATAATGCAAGTTTTGGGAAAAGCGTTAGGAAATATTTTCTAGAGGAGTTTTAGCAAGAAAATATTAGAATTAAGGTTAAATTTTATATTAAACTTGGAAAGTTTCAAAAATTAGTTTAGAAAGCCAATAAAAGCTTTACGCAATTGAAAAATAGTGTTAAAACCTTACGCGTTTCAAAAATGATGATTTTTGAGCAATGCAATTGTGAAAACGTTGGAAAGTATTTACGTGATTTGAAAACGTAATAATGATGTTACGTGATTGTGAAAACGCGATAAAAGTGCTACGCGACTGAGAAAAACAACAAGTTTGCTATCGGGCCGACATACTGGACCCGGAGATGTTAATATGTGGTTTTGGCCATTTGTGGCTTGTTTTTGTGAAAAACCATGTGTTTGACATTTGTCTGTGTATTGAATCATTAATCATGCATGGAAAGTCGTTTAGACTGTTTTTGTTGAGGCTGTATGCCGAGGTGATGAATTTACACCTTAGTGCTGGTGCGAATTGTGTAGTGAAGATCTATGACTGATCTTGGGGGCGTCAGGGTACAGAATTCCATAAATGGTCAGTTGGTAGCACCACTATGTTGTGGCAACCGATGTAAATGCATTGACGATCTCGATGAGACATTATTCCTATTCTCGATCTGGTGTAGAATGTCTTGTATAAGCCATGATGCGCATGATAAGAAAATTATAGCACTCGATTTGAGGCTAGCAATATACAGACATTTCTTCTAGATCATTCTCTCTGAGGTTGGTTTTAGCTCTATGGAGTAAGAAATTAGTCCATTGTGCATATGCATAGTCAGTCGACATATTGATGTGATATATGTTTATATTTTTTGAATTATTAATTGATAACATGATTATACTTGATGATTCTATACTTGAATAGCACTGTGTGTTATTATTGTTTCTTTACTTCCACGTTGGTATGTGATGTAGGGGATCTCACCTCTTTGTTGTATTGTTCTGTTTGTTCTATTTTATGTTTATGTTCTATAAAGACCATGGTGATGGCAAAGCAGAGTCTTCTTGGTTTTGTTAGGACACAACTTTGTGGAGATACTGACATGTGCAGTGTCCATCTAGATACAGAGCGCTTTGAGTTTTTGTTGGGTTTGTTACTGTGCTTTTAAGTAGGACCCGTCATGGGGTTTGCTACTTTTTCTTTTTTAAGTATGTAAGTCTTATGTATTTATATTTTATGTTGTTAATACTCTATGTTATGTATATATAATGTATATTATTTAGTTTGATATATCTTGTATTCTCTATTTTATTTACTAGGTTTAAGTTATCCACGAAAGGAATTTTGAAACTCGTATAGTATAATATTAAATCCTTTATGAAATGGTTTTAGTTAGAAAGTTTTTTAGTCTAAAATGTAATACCTTAAGGAGGGTGTTACACTCATCAAACCAATTATTCAATTCAAACATTCATTCAATGTATTAATTCAAAACTCTATGGAAACAAGAAAAAGATGGGTAGTGCAAAAGAACACAACCCCTACCTCAATCTGTCATGGATGATTCTCCTTTGTTTCTTCTTTCTTTCTTTTCCTTTCCTTCTTCCTGCTTCCTTTCTTCCCTTGTTTTCCTTTCTTTCTTTTCCTTCATTTCTTTATCTTTTCTTTCTGCTAACCACGTGAGTGAGGAATGAGAGAGTGGAAGAAAAGTCAAAATGAAGATAAGAATGCAGAGAAAGAGGTGGTGGAGAAAAGAAATAGGAAGGATAAATATGAAGTCCAATTAGAAATGTTGTATCCTTTAGGGATACTCTAATCTTCCATTGATGAGATTTCTAATCTTCATAGGTATTATAGAAATTATAAAATTCTAGGATTTCATTAAATTCTCATATTCACCATTTAACAATTATCCTCATACACCATTATTAGCCATAAAACTTCATTATTCTTCCTTAGGCTAAGTTAAACCTAAGGAGTTAAGCTAAGAGGCTTAAGGTATCCATTTTAATTTAATTTCCATTCTCATATTAGCCTTCATCCTCTCTTTAACATTTTCACAAAATCTTGTAACCATCTGAGCTACTTTTCTGTTTAACTTGTCTTTTAAACACTCATTTAGTGTCATTAAAAATGTCAAATCAATTCAGTTGATTCTTCAAAATTTACTACAGCTCACTCCAATCACTTATAATTTAGAAATAAACTTTCCATATTTATTTCTATCATCTCAGCTATTTATATTAAATTTTGAGCTTTTATAAGCTATTTCTCACATAAAAGTGTTATAGTATTAAGCTCAAACTAATTCAAAAAATTACCAAAATTAACAAAATAACTTATGCCAATGTTATTGAGCTACTATAACCCTGATTAGGACTATAAGGTTAGGGAGGATCTTACATGCTTCAGACTTGACTAAATGTCTAAAGGGCTTCAGTAGCCTTTGATAGAGCAGGAATGAATCTTCTTATGTATCCCAGCTTTCCCACCATACTTTGGTCACCTTGTGAGGTAGATGGATGTTTCATGTCTTGAATGGCCTTCACTTTGCTCTGATCAGGAGATATCCCTCCTTTATGCACTTTAAAACCCAAGAACTTACCTAATGACACCCCAAAGGAATATTTCAATGGGTTCATTTGAAGCTGATACTTCCTGCACCTCTAGAAAACGCATCTTAAGTGCTCAAAATGCTGCTCCTTCTTCAAGGACTTTACCACCAACTCATCCACGTAATCTTCTATGATATCATGTAGCATATCATAGCAGATTACTATCATGCCGCATTGCTTAGTTGCACTATAATTTTTCAACTCGACAGGCATAACAACATAATGGAAGTTCCCAAATGGTGTCATGAAGGTTGTTTTAACCTTATCTCTAGGTGCCAGGCGTATTTGATTGTAACCACTAAAGCCATCCATGAATGAGAATCTTTTGTGGGTTGCTGTAGCATTTACTAGGTTGTTAATGTGAGGCAGAGGGAATCGTCTTTTGGGTAAGCCCTATTAAGATCCTTGAAGTCTATGCAACATCTGATCTGCTTGTTCTTCTTCTTCATTGGAACAATGTTGACTAACCACGTTAGGTGCTGTATCAGCTTTATGAACTTGGCTTTCAACAACTTTTCCACTTCAACTTTGATTTGTAACTCTATTTCTGGTGAGAATTTTCTCAAAGGTTGCTTCACTAGAATTGTGTTTAGGCTTACAGCAAGATTATACATCACCAAGGCTCACTAAACCCTGGCATCTCTTTATACTCCCAAGAAAACATATCTTTGAATTCTTTCAACAGTTCTACCATAACTTTCTTTTCTTCTTCAGTAAGTGAAGAACTTATGAAAATGAGAGTCGACTTCTCCTTCCCTAGTTCCAAATGAATCTATTTTAACTCTTCTAATTGTTCCTTGGGGGTGTCCTACAACTCTGAAGGAGCTTTTTTGACCTAAGCATTGTAACACCCTAGGCAGACCCCAGAGGCGTTAACATTATACTCGGTATTATACACCCAAGGCCTATCCATTCAATCCCCACCTTTGTGCCGCAACACTTCCTAGGGATCGAACTAGTGACTTCAAGGGTCTTTACATTCCCGAAGGAATAGATGGGGGTCAGCCCTATGAGGGAAATTTAAAAAGGTGTCTTTTTAATGTAACTCCTCTGGGGTCAGCTCGGGGTGTTACAAGCACCATCAAAGATATTCTCTTACTTCCCCACTTGTGATTTTGTAACAACCAGTAGGGTGCGGCCAATAAGATTAAGTTTTCTTCTCTTAGTAACCCCTCGACTCACTATAAGATCTTTCACCTAACCTCCCTTTAGGGGAGGCACTCTCGCTTCATCACTGCCCTTGGTACCTCATTTATGTCAAAGTTATGAAATGCTTTGCCTTTCTCCTTATAAGATGCACGCCAAGTCACACCTTCTTATCTTTCCTTGTGCTTTTTAAGCTCTCGATCTAACCACTCTACTTGACTTGCAAGGTGTTTTGGCATCTCATTTATTCTCTCGATCTAACTCTTTCTTCTTTATGTATCTCATTTATTCCAGCAGGGGCAAAATCATCAAAAAGTTATGCATCCATTAACTGAGCCTCACTTTCTTCAAAAGGCGCCTTCGTTGCAGGGATCTCAATGTCTTTCCCTTTAAAGTACATTTTCACACATTGATGCAATGTAGAAGGAATGCAATTATGCATGTGTATCCAAGGTCGCCCTAACAGGATGTGACAACTCAGTGCTCCCTCAATCACTTAGAAGATATTAGGTGTTGTAACACCCCAAAAATTCGTATTTTATTTATTTCGGTCAATTCTTAATTATTTTGAATAATTCAACTCGATTTTCGTGAATTTTATGATTTTTAGAAATTTTTGAGAGTTTTTATGTTTTTGAATATTTTAATATTATTTTTGGGGCTATATATGAGCCTTCGTATTTTATTTCTTTCTGTCAATCCTTAATGATTTTTATTAATCTGATTTGATTTTCATGACTTATATAATATTTGTGAATTTTAGTGATATTTTAAGATATTTTAAATATTTTAATGTATTTGAGATATTTTGAATATTTTATTATATTTTGGGATGTTTTGTGATTTTTGTATGCTGTAAAATTATTTTGACTGTTCTGTGACTGTATTTGATTATTTTGTGTAATTTACTCCGGATCAGGAAAATAATAATTTTCGGGTCAGGAAAAATCTTTACGTATTTATTTGGAGTTGAGGGATCTTACTAAACCCAATTCCGAGAGATACGTGACATAATCTTTTAATTTTTAGAAATTATCTGTGAAATAAAAATATACTATATTTTTATTTTACAGCGGACAAATATTTACTGACTTGTAAGCAGTAATGTTCTGTTCATTGAGTAATAATTTCTGTAGCTATTGTTTGGAAAATATTTTCAGTGAACCAATAGGATTTAGTCAAAATAGATGACTTGAATTTCTAAACCAATAGAAATCTAGTATCTTTGAAATGAACCAATAAGAATTGGTCAAATTTAATGGTTATATATTGAACCAATAGGAATTTAGTTTTCCTTGATGAACCAATTAGAATCTAGTCTTCATTTAATAAACCAATTAGAAGTAGTCATCTTTGATGAACCAATAGGAAAGCTATAGAATCAAGACCAACCAATAGAATTAAGTCAAAATTTGTGGCAATAACTTTTCAAGAACAACCAATAGAAATTGGTCAAGAATAATGACTTGACTCTCTAAGGACCAATAGGAAACAAGCTATTGAACAAAGTTTGGACTCCTTGAATTGTTGATTCTACGGTAAAGGAAGAGCAAATAGCTCTAAAAATATTACACTTTGTGATATTCATTTAGAAAGCCTAACATTGAACAAAAGAAGGCTAATCAACAATGATGGCTTCTCCTTGTTGTATCCCATGGCCAAGCAAGCTTTTGTGAGGCAAAATATTACAATTCAATTCCTACCATCTTTTATCAATTGAACAAAGTAAGACAAGTCAATATTGGTGGCTTCTCTTCATGTATTCCTACGACTATGCATGCCCTTAGGAAGGTAATTTCTATACTTCAATTCATTTCCATTCCTATCATCTTTCTAACAATTCACAAAGAAGCAAATTGAGACATATCATCCTTTCTCCTAGTGATTCCAACGGTCAAGCTTCATTGGAGAGTTTTGGGTATTTTCTTTCAATTGATAATTATCTTCTCATGCTTATCCAAGTGAAACTAGATACTTAGGGAACCAAATTTAGTTAGTCTTTATGATTAGTAAATTATAATTATAAGAAGACTAATAACCTTAACTAATTACTTTTAGTTTGTGTAAATGATAATTAGATTTAAATAATAGTTGTCAAAGATTTATTTTGTTAGATATTTCTATTTCTTCCTATCTAAGAAAACTAAAGGCTATTATAAACTAGCTATCTCTTATTTCTCTCCTAAAGTCCCACGGCTAGCACACACTCAAAGAGGACAATTCACTTCATCTTTACAACACTTTGTAACCATATTCATTCTTCCTATTCTCTCTCTCTTCCAAAAAGTCAAAAACTCTTTCTTTTTCTCTTCCTAAGGCTATGGCCAACCTCTCTCACCATCCAATCTCTTAAATTTCATACAACCTTATTTCCTCAATCTTTATGTCATTCTAAACAACTTTTATGTTGAACACTTAGCCAAAATCATCCATCTTCAACCTTGATCTTCAAGTTCAAAGATCAAGAGCCTTTAGGTGAATATTTGTGTTCTTCATCTTTCTTTCCTTTGGTAAGTTTCTAAGACCATACTTTGGCTTATGGTCATCTTTGATGTCCTTGAATATTAATATTGTATGTGTTCTTTGTTTTTAAGTGCTACTTGGTGGAGTAGATCTATTTCAAGAAGAACAACAAGGAGCTTGGATCATCAATCCAAGGTAAGAAGGAGATTAACCTCATCAACCATGTGTTGGTGGTGAGGAATGGATGTATGTGTGGTGAAAAATCCATAAGGATTATTTCACTTGTTTGTTTAAGAGCTTTCTATATTTATGATTCGTTTGATGATTAATATGTTTATTGCTTTGATAATATGTTTTAGTATGTGTTTATGATGCATGAATTTTTATAGCATGCTTATTGAATTGAAGTATGTGATATGATATGGATCTTATGTGGAAAAGGAAAGATTTTGGGTTCCAAAGAACCATAGAGGCATCACGGCCTCAAATTAATTTTTGGGAGTAAAGGATTTTGAGTTATTTCATTAATCATGAATTTAATGATTTAGAAATCAAGAAATTGGATTTTTAAAGGTTTTTATAAATAAAAATGAGATGGGAAATAATTAAGTGGCAAGAGTTAAGGGCCAAGGTGCCGAGTTAGCAAAAGTTAAGTGCCAAAGACCCTAGCTGGCAAGGGTGAACGCCATAGTGCATGAAGAGCTCTCAAAGAGTGAAAGAGAGTCAGTAATGCAAGGACAGCAGTGTACTAAGTCTAGTTGGCATTGGTTTAATGTCGTAGTGCATGAAATGCTCCCACAGAGAAGAGGTGGAGTTAGTAATGCAAGATAGACTTAATACGAGAGCATGTGGTGGTTATGTAAGAGTTAGGGCATAACTCCGCATTACACACACTTCACATTTCACATATGGTTACTATTCCTAGACAGCAGATGGTGGAGGCATCCACTCAGTTTATGGTAGGTTATAGGAGGTTACATGATATGATTGCAGACTCCCTCCCTACTTGGTAGGTTATAGGAGTTTACTTGTTATCGTATCAGATTCCCTCCCTACCTAGGGGTGTAGGAGGTCATGTGTTGTGATGACAGACTTCGTTCCTAAAAGTAGGCTATAAGAGGTCACACGTTATCATGGCAGAATTCCTCTGCGCCTAGGGGAATAGTTAAGTATTCATGACATTGCACCAACACTATCATACACTTTTCATTGAGCATAAACATACATCATTCCATCATTGCATTATGTAATTTTTTCGTTTGGTGAATATATTTGTGTATGTGTTATTAGTGACAGCTGTATGGGCGGTTGTCTGTCCGATGATTTCAAATGATTGTATAGGCAGTTGTTTGCGATCATCGTGGTTTCGGTTATCAGAACAGAATTATAGTTCGCTTAAGAACGTTATGCAGGAAGTATTAGTTCAGTTGGGTTTATTCATTTTGAATGTTTAAACTGCTGGTTTTGGTATACTTATACTGAGAAACGTGATTTCTCACCCCGTTTGTTGCCATGTAAATCCAGGTGAAGGTGCATCCAAAGGCAAGAAGAAGAAGTATAAAGACAAAGATAGTTTTTATACTTTCTAGTTTAAAGCTTGTATTTATTTACGTGCTTTTAGTTTGTACAAGAAGTTATGTATAAAATGAGCCCTTTAGTGGCAATGTTATATGTATAACTTTTAGTTTTCCGCAAGGCTCTCCATTATTATTTGTTCAAATGATATGGATTAGTATTATGTTAAGTTAGAAGTAGCATAACTAATACTGCTTATCCAGGTATATTCTGATATACCAGGTTACCAGTATTAGGGTGTTACAATTAACAACATGATATCCTTCTGTGAAAGGGAACAACAATTGTATCTTGAATAAGATTTTCATGAAATTTTTATCAAGATACAAGCTCCTATGGATACTATCAAACATATAATTACAAACATACCAAAATATCATATCAAAGATAAGCAATAGCACCATAATATTTATCACATATATAAGTTTCAAAACCACATACATAAGTTTAAGACACCTCCCAAACCTAAGGGAAATAGTTTCCTCACTGCATATGAAAAACATACAATATACTAACAAACATGAAATACAACGAAAGAAATGTGCCCTGAATGCCACAAGGGCTAGATGGAGGCCTCCTCAGAGTCAGTAGCCTCGTCATCAGCATCCTGATCCTTGCCCATGGACTTGTCCTCATCATCATCTCTAGATGCTGGCTGGTGAGAGGGCCTGGGATCCTGTGGTGGTGATGGTGGGTTAACAATAGCAACGGACAGGAAGTCGGGGACTGGGTAATGATCCATAGGCAGATGTAATTGCTCCACCATCCACTGCTGCATCTAAATGGTGTAACATAGCATGACTGTCATCTGAGTAACCTAAGCCTCCATATGTGTCCTGCAAGCTGCAGTATCAATTGGTGCTGCCGTGGGCTCCACTGGCTCTACTCTAGGCTCTGTTAGTGCCAGCCTCTGAGCTCTCCTGGCTAGTGGAGGGGCTAGAGCTACTCTGATCCACTCAATAAAATAATCATTCAGAGCTTGTTTAACCTCTGAATACTCCTCATGGTCCTGCCACTGGACCATCTACCTCTAGCATAACTAATGAATAAGGAAAGGAAAGAACAGGCTCCGACACTCCCTAGCAGCCCTCCTGATCTGCTGGTGAATGATATGGGTGACATCGATGATCTGGTTCTCAAGAATGGCATAAGTCAAGATCACCCGATCTCAAGTCACCTCAGACAAGTTGGCAGAGCAGAATTCACGTGCAAATGAAATGGTACCAGACTCGAGCTTCAGGCATCAGGCATGCTCAAGGGAAGAATCTAGGTCTGGCAGTCTAGACACTTAATACCCACTACACTGGTCATGATGCAGGCGTGCAGATCGTAGCTATCACAGTGGCAAGATAAATGCCATCTGAGTTGACTATGAGGAAATGTGTGTACTCAAAGACCAATGGAGGAGCTAGCAAGTTTAGTGCTGCCCTCATGACTGCAATAGAGTAGGAGTGTAACACCCCTTTGGGGATGCCACACATATAAAGAAAAATAAAATAAACAAATAAAATCTACCCAAGTTATAAACCATTTATTATATAATAATATGGGTCGTAAAGTAATTTCTGATAAACAGATTATTAAAAATAAAATATTGCGGAAAACATAAAATAAACAGAAACAACACCGCTCATAATATACATATGTTCTAAGTCATAAGTTATACAAATAATTTACAACTATAATTACAAATATTTATACGAAATAGTAAATAAAAACAGTAAAAGAGTCAATATATACATCCATACGCAGACGCGCCCAAAAAAAAAACATCAAGCATATTTACTCTTCTGAAGGATCACTCTCAACATGAAAATGATCATCAGGAGACAAATATCCCGGATGCCTCGACTCTCGGCGATAATGAGATCGCGCCGTCGATACGAGTGTCATCTCACTAGGCTCAGTGGATATCCCACCCCAATGACGCCTAATGGATAAGGGTAACTCTAAATGTAGAAACACTGTCGTAGTCATGATCGGCTCTCCATCAAACCTATGGCGTAGGGTCACCGTCATCCATCCCGCATACGTCACAGAGTCTCTATCTCCTCTCATGTGCCACGATAGCGATCCACCGTGAAACTCCAGAGTCACGAACCCCAAAAATCCGGGTACCGCCATACCAAAACTAATCAATCCAATGGATATGGATGATCAGATGGTTCTTGATCGTAAAACTGGTCGTCGATTTGCTGATCTTCCTCCTCCTCGGGGTACAAGACCTCAAGAGGCTGTTCCTCTTCTTCTTCCTCAAACTCTTTATCGCATAAAATAAATATACAGGAAACACATACAATAAAGAGGTAAGACAATCTAAAATCACCACAAACATGGCCAATAAGAAGACGACAAACAACATGTACACAGTTCATGCAATACGAAAAGCTATAACATTAATAAGTAACAGAGTAGTGTAAAGATTCAAAAAGATTTAAATATCCCAACAATATAACGTCATAGATAAAATAAAATAAGAAACAAATGATACAATCCAACAATAGATAAAACAAATACGGTGAACAAATAAATCAATATCAATATCAATATAATAAACAAATAAAGACAAAAATAAATAGATAAGACAAAATAAATAAATAGATCCCAATAAATACATATAAAACACACCCTACTCCATGGAGCTAAAAACACACAAAGATATCGAGAGAAATGACTCGTAAAAATCTATTAGTACCACAGTGCCCAACCAACTATTGCGCTGTCACACGTTGCGTCTATAGCCCCACGACACAGGAATCCATCATCCAGGCGTGGTGTAGTTCACGGTCTCACGTTGTGGCACTACAGGCAAATGTACTACTAGACTTTACAAATCTCTATTAAATATAGTGCGTGTCGAATCCATTAGTGTGCTATCGGTTTACCACGGCCCAGCGGAGCTACCAACTATCCACATATGGGATACCGTACACTAACATCTCCAAGTTCATTAGAACAATGAACCACACTACGTTTATCGCATCGACAACACGATGTGATTCGTCTCATCAACCAATCCACCAAAAATTTGGCATAAACACAATACATAATTCCAAAAATATGAAATTATGAAAATGCCCTTAAGATAATAATATGCCCTCAATGGCAGAAAAATAGAAAGCCTGTACGGGTTCACATTTTCCCGACAAATGAAAAATCCTCAAAAGCCTCGACGGTTCACATTTTCCCAACAAAAAAAATAAATACGATGAACGACCAATCGCGTAGAAATTTTATCGCGTTTTCACAATCTCGTCGTTTTTACAAACGTTTTGAAATCGCGTAAGTATATTTTTCTGTTTTCAAAATCGCGTAGGATTTTTAATACGTTTTCTCAATCGCGTAAGATTTTTAAATCATTTTCTTGACCGAATTCCTTAAAAATTACTATTTAAATAAACAGAAATAATAAATAATACTTTTAAGCTACGTATAATATTTTCCATACCGTATACTGTCTTTTGGACATCTTTTCTATCTTATTTGTCCGTTTTTACTAAAAATTGACAGTATTTTGTTTAGAAAATTATATTAATGGTTTCCTAATTTTACCGTAAAAATTCTGTTTATTAAATTTTTAAACCATATACTTAATCCTTTTGAAAACTACTAACATGCTTCAAAATACAGCATGAGCTATATGTTAGAAATTTTCGAAAGTTACTGTATTTCATTTCTAATAACAAAATCATTAGTTCTAAGTTCTCAAACTTATTTCTAATTGATTCTTTTCTTTAAAACTCATTTTAGAAAAATTCTTTTTAACCCATATTGCATCCTTAGACTTAGAAAAGGTTTGGACTTAATTTTTAGAAACCATTGATACTTAGTTTGGCATGTTGGCCGAATTTCCTAAATATTTTGAAATTGATTTTCTAAATTATTCCTCATTTTCTAACTATATGTCCAACTTATTATATTGTCTAAATTCATTTAACTATTATTTTAGAAAATGGTTTTTGAAATCAACACATTCATTTTAGGCATGTTGGCCGAAAATACTAAGTCTTACCATTTGATTTCTAAATTCATTTTTCATGATCTAAACAACTTGAAACCTTCTTAATTCTCCTAGGTTAATTAAACTACCTTTTAAGAAAATTAAGAGAATATTTTGGTTCTCCATTTGTTAGTGGCCGTGAGCCTCATGGATGTGTTCTTTGGAATACACATGCATTTCCTTGACATGTTATTCATATCCTATACATTATCATGCAATTCTATACTTTATCATGCAATTCTAACACATGCAATATTATCAAAGCTTATAGACATGCAAATTAAAGCTAATAAACATGCAAAATTATTACATTCACCAAACAAAGAAAGCTAGTAACAAACACCACATAACTACTAACAAACACAAAAATTAACAAATACACACATAATAACCACATCACCACCGAATCCTTATGGATTCTACAAACACCACAAATTACTCCATCTTCTTACCACCACCAAGGGATGATAAGATTAGTCTTCCTCTTACCTTAAATGAAGACAAATGGTATTCTTTCACTCCTCCTAGGGTTCGGTTTTCTCCACCAAAGTACCTAGCAACTCAAACGAAAATCTACAAGTTACTAACCATGAAAAAAAACCTAAACCATGGATAAATCATGGCTTAGAACTTTGAAAAAGAAGAGAGAAAAGAAAAACAAGAAATTTCACCTCCTTGGTACAAACTTCCAAGTTAGTTTTCAAGCTTCAAATGTAAGAATTTGCAAGAACTCTCAACTAGAGATGTTCTTAGGATGGTGTTTAGGTTTAGAAAAGTTGGTTAGAAGAAATTTTAGGTGATTGGATGGTATGGTTCTTGTCTTGGCCGAATGGTGAAGGAAAGAAACAAGAATGGTGGCTAGGGTTCTTGGATGAGAGAGAAGAGAGAAAAGCAAGAAAGATGAAGTGGTATTTTTGGTCTCCTAACCCCACATGGCCGTAGCACTTCATGCATGCAAGGTGGCCAAATGGTTGGCTTCATCCAAGCCATGGATTGCATCAAAGGCTAGGATTAAAACTTGCTTAACAAGCTTGTCTCCTATTGGTTGATTATTGATGACTCACAAGCCTAATCACACTGTTCATTAATTACCAGCTTAGTCAGCTAGCTGAGTCAGCTTGTTCTGGAAAGTTCTACTGCTAATGATGATTAATTAAGCTACTAAGTTAACTGTATTAGCTAAACGTGGGTCCCGCAAAACATTTCCGGGTCCACTGTCACTAAGTTATACTGACTAATAAAATAATATTATAATAATACAAAATTATTTTATTTGACAGTTAAATCCTAAAAATTAAAAGATTATTTACTGTCTCATTCAGAATCGGGTTTAGTAAGATCCCCCAATTCTAAATAATAAAATAAGATTTCCCCGGCCCGAAAAAATATTATTTTCCTGCCTCGGAGCAAATCACACAAAAAGTTCATATAAAATCACAGACAGTAATATTGAACACTAAATCAAGTAGAAAACAATTAAAAACAGCAAAAACAGCAAAAACAGCACGTTCGGGACGTAATGGTCATTTTCTCATTTTTCCCACAACGTAGCTAATCGTCCAAAACGTTCAAATAAAATTACAGACAGTATTAATTATCTGTATATCATCCAGAAAAATTAAAACAAGTAGCTTCGGAAAAATTTTTATTTTACTGTCTCTGGAACAAATTACGTAAAAAGACCAAATAAAATTTGAGCCTGTATAAACGTATTTGTATTTCATGCAGAAATCGAGAAACAGTAAAATAGGGACACAACGGTCATTCATACGAAAACTTGAAAAACAGCAAACAATACATTTGGAATATTTTTTAAAAATTGGGGTGTTACAACTCTCCCCAACAAATAAAAATTTCGTCCTTAAAATTCGCTATTCCTCAAAACAATTGAGGATACTGATCCTTCATTTTATCTTCTAACTCCCAAGTAGCTTCACCCGTCACATCATTCCATATGACCTTCACTAGCTCGATCATTTTCCCTCGAAGCTGCTTTACCTTTCTGTCCTCAATTCTGACAGGTAAAGTTTCATAAGTCAAATTCTCTTTCAGCTGCACTTCATCTGGCTGTATAACATGCGTCGGATCTGGTATATACTTCCGTAACTGAGACACATGAAATACGTCATGCAGATTTGACAGAAACGGCGGCATAGCGATCTGATACGCTACAGGACCTATACGTCGGATAATCTGATACGGTCCAATGAACTTAGGAGTAAGTTTCTTAGACTTAATAACTCTTCCGACACCAGTCGTAGGAGTAACTCTTAGAAACACATGCTCACCCTCCTCAAATTCAAGAGGTCGTCTTCGTTTATCCGCATAACTTTTCTGTCTGCTTTGTGTCGTCTTCATCTTCTCTTGTATCATCTTTACCTTTTCCGTAGTCTGTTGTACAAGATCGGGTCCAACAGTCATACTTTCCCCATCTTGATACCAACATAACGGAGTTCGACATCGTCTTCCATACAATGCCTCATAAGGTGCCATTCCGATGCTTGAATGAAAACTATTGTTGTAGGTGAATTCTATCAGAGATAAAAATTCATCCCAACTTCCTCGTTGTTCTAAAACACAAGCACGCAACAGATCCTCCAAAGATTGTATAGTTCTCTCTGTCTGACCATCTGTCTGCGGATGATACGCTGAACTCAGTCGTAACTTAGTTCCCATAGCTTCTTGCAGACTCCGCCAAAATCTTGATGTAAACCTCGGATCTCGATCAGAAACTATACATGTAGGTACACCATGTAATCTGACAATTTCACTGATGTACAACTGGGTTAATCTTTCCAATGAATACTTAATATTAATTGGAAAGAAATGAGCCGATTTCGTAAGCCTATCGACTATAACCCATATCGAATCATGACCTTTCCTCGTCTTTGGCAAACCAAGAATCTAAAATCCATCGATATACTATCCCATTTCCATTCTGGAATAGATAATGGTTGTAACATTCCAGCTGGTCTTTGATGTTCCATTTTCGCCTTTTGACAGACTAGACAAGTTGACACGCACCTAATAACATCACTCTTCAACCCGTGCCACCAGAATAACTTCTTCAAGTCCTGGTACATCTTTGTTATACCTGGATGCATACTCAATAGACTAGTATGGGCATGTTCCACAATATATCGCCTCAGTTCCCGGTCACGAGGAACACAGACTCTACCCCGAAACCTCAGAATTCCATCAGTTCCTTCTTTGAACTCTATTGTCTCGTCTTGCTTTATTTGTTCCCTTATTCCTTGCAAAAACTTATCGGCATTCTGTTTTTCTCTTATGTCTTCCATCAGCTCGCTCGAGATAGTAACCATGTTAACACAGATCTTCCCCGGTTTTAACTCAACAAATGACCACTCATCTCTAAACTGTTCAATGAGCTCCTTTTCCTTGATCATCAGAGCAGAAGCACTGATAATCTTTCTACTTAAGGCATCAGCCACAACATTCGCCTTACCAGGGTGGTACAACAGTTGAAAATCATAATCTTTCAGGAATTCTAACCACCTCCGCTGCCTCATGTTCAGCTCCTTCTGATCATACAAGTACTTCAAGCTCTTGTGATCACTGAAAATGTTGAACGTTGCTCCATAGAGAAAATGTCTCCATATCTTTAGAGCAAAAACCACAGCGGCCAATTCCAAATCATGCATTGGATAATTCCTTTCATGAACCTTCAATTGTCTAGAAGCATACGCCACAACGTTTCGATCTTGCATCAACACGCATCCTAGTCCTTGATAAGAAGCGTCGCAATACACATCAAAAGATTTCGTCGAATCTAGTAGGATCAACACCGGTGCAGTTGTTAATCTCTTCTTCAACTCTTGAAAACTGGCTTCACGTTCTTCCGTCCATTCAAAAGCTTGACTTTTCCTCGTAAGCTGAGTTAGTGGTCCAGCAATCTTCGAAAAACCCTCGATAAACCTCCGATAATACACAGCAAGTCCAACAAAACTTCGAACTTCTGTTACCGTTTTAGGTCTTTCCCACTGTAAAACAGTCTCCACTTTTGATGGGTCTACCGCAATACCATCTTTGGAAATCACATGACCAAGAAATTGGACTTCTTCCAACCAAAACTCACACTTAGCCAATTTCGCATACAGCTGCTTCTCCCTCAAAATCCGAAGGACAATACCCAGATGTTCAGCATGCTCTTCCTTGGATTGAGAATAGATCAGAATGTCATCGATAAAGACAACAACAAATCTGTCTAAATAAGGATGAAATATCCTGTTCATATAATCCATAAATATGGCAGGAGCATTCGTCACCCCGAATGGCATTACTTGATATTCATAATGTCCATAACGAGTTCGAAAAGCAGTTTTCGGCACATCTTCCCCTTTTACACGAATCTAATGATAACCAGATCTCAGGTTTATCTTGAAAAATATCACAGCTCCTTTCAACTGATCCATCAAGTCGTCAATTCTTGGAAGCGGATATTTATTCTTGATAGTCACCTTGTTCAGCTGACGATAATCCACACAAAGCCGAGACGTCCTATCCTTCTTCTTGACCAAAAGCACTGGCGCACCCCATGGTGAAACACTAGGTCGTACAAACTCTTTCTCCAACAGCTCCACCAATTGCTTCTTCAGCTCCTCCAATTCCACTGGCGACATACGATACGGTGCAATTGAGATAGGACCTGTTCTTGGTACTAAATCAATTGCGAACTCGATCTCCCTCTCAGGTGGCAAACCAGGTACGTCATCAGGAAAAACATCAGGAAACTCGTTGAGAACAGGAATAGTATTCACATCCTTCTCATTTTTAACTTCTAGAGAAGACAATACCATATATCCCTGCGCTCCATCTCTTAACAAAGACTTGACCTTAACAGCAGTTAAGAATCCAGACTCCTCTTCCTTAGGAAAAACTATGGTTTTACTTGCACAGTCTATAAGGATATGGTTAGAACATAACCAGTCCATCCCTAAAATTACATCTATCTCAACAAGAGGTAAACAAATCAAGTTGACCATAAATAAATGGCCCTTCACAACAATAGGACAATCCAAACAGATCTTAGATGTAACAACAGGTTTAGCAGTTGGCGTAGATACACTCAACTTAACATTCAGAGAAGACACAGGCAACTTCATTCTTTCCACACAATCATAGGAAATAAATGAGTGTGTAGCACCAGAATCATACAATACAGTCAGAAGATTACCTCCAATGTCTCCTTCTCCCTGAATAAGATCATCAGACTTAGAAACCTCAGATCCCATCATTGTATATACTTGTCCTCCTGACCTTGGTTGAATACTTCCAGATTTTTGCTGATTAGCTCTAACATACCGAATGCACGACGTTTTTCTTCTGCAGTCGAGTACAATCTTTCGACATATGCCCAGGCTGTCCACAGTTAAAACAGACTGTCCCCTTGATTGTACAATTTGAAGATATATGGCCCTTCTTACCGCACTTAAAACATGTTGGCGTAAACACCACCTTCTGCCCAGTTCCACTACCACTTGCACCTCCACTAACCGATGGTCGTTGAGATTGAGTCCCTATTGGTCTGGAATACGGTTTACGCTGAAACCGATTCGTATTGCTACCTCCACCTCTCTGAAACCTTGTCGGCCCAAAGTTACGATTCCTCTGATCTCTAGATGGCTCCAACTCCTCAAGTCGAGCACATGCATCCACCAAAGCATGAAACTGAGTCATTCTCAAGGATACCACTCCTCGTTTCAGTTCCACCCTTAAACCTGATTCAAACTTCCTGCATCTCCACACATCATCTTGCCATGTCTGAGCATAATCTGAGAATTGAGACAAACTCTCAAATTTTGTGGCATACTCATTCACCGTCATATTCCCTGTCGCAAACCAAGAAATTCCATTTCTTTGGCATGCCTAGCACTCGCGAGAAAATACTTATCCGAGAAAAAACATTAGAAAACACTTCCCATGTAATCTCGGTCCTTCACTTGCAATACTCGGCGGGTTCCTCTCGACCAATGTTCTCGCATCTCCTCTCGGCATGAAGACAAAGATAAGTCACCTTCTTATCGTCTGTGCATCTCATCCCTTCAAAATCCTTTCCAAGTCTTGCATCCACCGACTTGCTTTCTCCGGATCAACCTCGCCTCTAAGCGTGGCGGATTGTGGCACCTAAATTCGAGATAAATTCGGGCATCGAAGCATCTTGTTATTTAGGCGCTCTCGGATTTTGGCTTGAGTAATCACTTCAGACCATCCGCCGCATAGCCTCGGCGGCCGCAATCATAGGGTCCACATCCCGATTCACATTAGCACGTCCTCTACCTCGTCCGGACATCTTCAAACAGAACCAAACAAAATTAGATACATCCTTTTAGATACATCCGAAAGGATATAAATCACGAGAAGCACACAAAGACAAACAAAAAACAGACCCAACCACAACCCCAAAAGACTCTAACTTGGGCTCGATACCAACTAATGTAACACCCTTTGGGGATGCCACACATATAAAGAAAAATAAAATAAACAAATAAAATCTACCCAAGTTATAAACTATTTATTATATAATAATATGGGTTGTAAAGTAATTTCGATAAACAGTTATTAAAAATAAAATATTGCGGAAAACATAAAATAAACAGAAACAACACCGCTCATAATATACATATGTTCTAAGTCATAAGTTATACAAATAATTTACAACTATAATTACAAATATTTATACAAAAATAGTAAATAAAAACAGTAAAAGAGTCAATATATGCATCCATACGCAGACGTGCCCAAAAAAAAAAACATCAAGCATATTTACTCTTCTGAAGGATCACTCTCAACATGAAAATGATCATCAGGAGACAAATATCCCGGATGCCTCGACTCTCGGCGATAATGAGATCGCGCCGTCGATACGAGTGTCATCTCACTAGGCTCAGTGGATATCCCACCCCAATGACGCCTAATGGATAATGGTAACTCTAAATATAGAAACACTGTCGTAGTCATGATCGACTCTCCATCAAACCTATGGCGTAGGGTCACCGTCATCCATCCCGCATACGTCACAGAGTCTCTATCTCCTCTCATGTGCCACGATAGCGATCTACCGTGAAACTCCAGAGTCACGAACCCCAAAAATCTGGGTACCGCCATACCAAAACTAATCAATCCAATGGATATGGATGATCAGATGGTTCTTGATCGTAAAACTGGTCGTTGATTTGCTGATCTTCCTCCTCCTCGGGGTACAAGACCTCAAGAGGCTGTTCCTCTTCTTCTTCCTCAAACTCTTTATCGCATAAAATAAATATACAGGAAACACATACAATAAAGAGGTAAGACAATCTAAAATCACCACAAACATGGCCCATAAGAAGACGACAAACAACATGTACACAGTTCATGCAATACGAAAAGCTATAACATTAATAAGTAACGAGTAGTGTAAAGATTCAAAAAGATTTAAATATCCCAACAATATAACGTCATAGATAAAATAAAATAAGAAACAAATGATACAATCCAACAATAGATAAAACAAATACAAGAAACAAATAAATCAATCAATATCAATATCAATATAATAAACAAATAAAGACAAAAATAAATAGATAAGACAAAATAAATAAATAGATCCCAACAAATACATATAAAACACACCCTACTCCATGGAGCTAAAAACACACAAAGATATCGAGAGAGAATGACTCGTAAAAATCTATTAGTACCACGGTACACGCCAACCAACTATTGCTTGCGCTGTCACACGTTGCGTCTATAGCCCCACGACACGAGGAATCCATCATCCAGGCGTGGTGTAGTTCACGGTCTCACGTTGTGGCACTACGAGGCAAATGTACTACTAGACTTTACAAATCTCGATTAAATATAGTGCGTGTCGAGTCCATTAGTGTGCTATCGGTTTACCACGGCCCAAATGAGCTACCAACTCATCCACATATGGGATACCGTACACTAACGTCTCCAAGTTCATTAGAACAATGAACCACACTACGTTTATCGCATCGACAACACGATGTGATTCGTCTCATCAACCAATCCACCAAAAATTTGGCATAAACACAATACATAATTCCAAAAATATGAAATTACGAAAATGCCCTCAAGATAATAATATGCCCTCAATGGCGAAAAATAGAAAGCAACATTTTCCCGACAAATGTCACATGCGGGTTCACATTTTCCCGACAATAAAAAATAAATACGATAACGACCAATGCGTAGAAATTTTATCGCGTTTTCACAATCTCGTCGTTTTTACAAACATTTTGAAATCGCGTAAGTATATTTTTCTGTTTTCAAAATCGCGTAGGATTTTTAATACGTTTTGTCAATCGCGTAAGATTTTTAAATCATTTTCTTGATCAATTCCTTAAAAATTACTATTTAAATAAAAAATAATAATAAATAATACTTTTAAGCTACGTATAATATTTTTCATACCGTATATCTTGTCTTTTGGACATCTTTTCTATCTTATTTGTCTGTTTTTACTAAAAATTGACAGTATTTTGTTTAGAAAATTATATTAATGGTTTCCTAATTTTACGTAAAAAATCTGTTTATTAAATTTTTAAACCATATACTTAATCCTTTTGAAAACTACTAACATGCTTCAAAATACAGCATGAGCTATATGTTAGAAATTTTCGAAAGTTACTGTATTTCATTTCTAATAACAAAATCATTAGTTCTAAGTTCTCAAACTTATTTCTAATTGATTCTTTTCTTTAAAACTCATTTTAGAAAAATTCTTTTTAACCCATATTGCATCCTTAGACTTAGAAAAGGTTTGGACTTAATTTTTAGAAACCATTGATACTTAGTTTGGCATGTTGGCCGAATTTCCTAAATATTTTGAAATTGATTTTCTAAATTATTCCTCATTTTCTAACTATATGTCCAACTTATTATATTGTCTAAATTCATTTAACTATTATTTTAGAAAATGGTTTTTGAAATCAACACATTCATTTTAGGCATGTTGGCCGAAAATACTAAGTCTTACCATTTGATTTCTAAATTCATTTTTCATGATCTAAACAACTTGAAACCTTCTTAATTCTCCTAGGTTAATTAAACTACCTTTTAAGAAAATTAAGAGAACATTTTGGTTCTCCATTTGTTAGTGGCCGTGAGCCTCATGGATGTGTTCTTTGGAACACACATGCATTTCCTTGACATGTTATTCACATCCTATACATTATCATGTAATTCTATACTTTATCATGCAATTCTGACACATGCAATATTATCAAAGCTTATAGACATGCAAATTAAAGCTAATAGACATGCAAAATTATTACAATCACCAAACAAAGAAAGCTACTAACAAACACCACATAACTACTAACAAACACAAAAATTAACAAATACACACATAATAACCACATCACCACCGAATCCTTATGGATTCTACAAACACCACAAATTACTCCATCTTCTTACCACCACCAAGGGATGATAAGATTAGTCTTCCTCTTACCTTAAATGAAGACAAATGGTATTCTTTCACTCCTTCTAGGGTTCGGTTTTCTCCGCCAAAGTACCTAACAACTCAAACGAAAATCTACAAGTTACTAACCATGAAAAAGAACCTAAACCATGGATAAATCATGGCTTAGAACTTTGAAAAAGAAGAGAGAAAAGAAAAACAAGAAATTTCACCTCCTTGGTACAAACTTCCAAGTTAGTTTTCAAGCTTCAAATGTAAGAATTTGCAAGAACTCTCAACTAGAGATGTTCTTAGGATGGTGTTTAGGTTTAGAAAAGTTAGTTAGAAGAAATTTTAGGTGATTGGATGGTATGGTTCTTGTCTTGGCTGAATGGTGAAGGAAAGAAACAAGAATGGTGGCTAGGGTTCTTGGATGAGAGAGAAGAGAGAAAAGCAAGAAAGATGAAGTGGTATTTTTGGTCTCCTAACCCCACATGGCCGTAGCACTTCATGCATGCAAGGTGGCCAAATGGTTGGCTTCATCCAAGCCATGGATTGCATCAAAGGCTAGGATTAAAACTTGCTTAACAAGCTTGTCTCCTATTGGTTGATTATTGATGACTCACAAACCTAATCACACTGTTCATTAATTACCAACTTAGTCGACTAGTGAGTCGACTTGTTCGGAAAGTTCTACTTGCTAATGATGATTAATTAAGCTACTAAGTTAATCTGTTTAGCTAAACGTGGGTCCCGCAAAACATTTACGGGTCCACTTGTCACTAAGTTATCTTGACTAATAAAATAATATTATAATAATACAAAATTATTTTATTTGTGATTAAATCTTAAAAATTAAAAGATTATTTTGTCTCATTCGAGAATCGGGTTTAGTAAGATCCCCAATTCTAAATAATAAAATAAGATTTCCCAGGCCCGGAAAAATATTATTTTCTGCCTCGAGCAAATCACACAAAAAGTTCATATAAAATCACAGAGACGGTAATATTGAACACTAAATCAAGTAGAAAACAATTAAAAACAAAAAAATAGTAAAAACAACACGTTCGGGACGTAATGGTCATTTTCCCATTTTTTCCCACAACGTAGCTAATCGTCCAAAACGTTCAAATAAAATTACAGACAGTATTAATTGTCTGTATATCATCCAGAAAAATTAAAACAGTAGCTCGGAAAAATTTTTATTTTACCGTCTCGGAACAAATTACGTAAAAAGACCAAATAAAATTTGAGCCTGTATAAACGTATTTGTATTTCATGCAAAAATCGAGAAATAGTAAAATAGGGACACAACGGTCATTCACACGAAAACTTGAAAAATAGCAAACAGTACATTCGGAATATTTTCTAAAAATTGGGGTGTTACAAGGAGACCGCACCATAACCGTAGCGGTGTTGGCATCTGTGGTATCGATATTCGCGTAGAATTTGCGAACCACAAGAAGTACTGCTCTCTAAGGGTGCTGTGCAAATCTGCCCCAATGGTAGTGGCAGATGGTCCTGTCGATATCCTTAGGAATAGCCTCCTTGAAGGAGAATCCTCGCTCAACGGTCACTGGTTTAGAAACCAGTGTGATATACTGCTAAGCGGCATTGACTGAAACAAATCTCCCCTCGTCAAATGGCAGAGGGCGAGGTGGCTCCCTGTTTCTCTGGCTGGAGGATCCACACTGTCTCTTTGGACCCATTGTACCTAAAAAGGAATTGGAAATAGTCAATATCAAGTAATTGTCAATATTAATTTATAATTTCTATAAAATTCTAGAAAATTAAATGTCCCACGCCGCGACATTTACACCTACACTGCGGCATTCAATGTATTTGTGGATAAATGCCTCTAGTATGTTTTGATTAATGACTAAACTTAACATGATTATTACTTTGATTCCCTAACTACTTGCTAAGCTTGATTTTATTAATGAGATTTAATGAAGCAAGAACAATGGATGCAAAGGATCAAGGATCATGAAGGAAAACTTAAAGAAGGAACATCATGAAGATGGAATTCAATGAAGATCATTAGGAATCTTTTTGTAAAGAAAAGACTTTGTTTAATTCTTTGATTAAGCTCTCACAATAAGTAAAAATGGTTTTCAAAAGTAAAAATGGATTAAGAATGAAAAAGGTTAATTAACAAGTTTGTACATCTATGTGTACATCAATGTACTTTCTGTTAATTAACTAACTTTTAATGAAAACCTCGGTGTACATCTATGTATAAATGTTATACATCTATGTATACATCAATTGATTACGAATTTAATGAAAATCTCAGTGTACATTTATGTATAAGTGATTATACATCTATGTATACATCGATTAATTCTAGACTTACTTAATCAGTATGCAATTTTGCATCTGTACATTGATTGATACATCTATGTATAAACCAGAACAGAAGCAAGAACTTTCTGATATAGTTATACAATCGATTTGGTAATCAACGTATAAACTTCTGTGCTGAAAATACGAATGTGTTTCAAGAATAACATCGATGTACTCATGTGTGTATTAATCAAGAATCAAGAACTTCCAAGAACACAATCGATTAGGCAATCCATGTACACATGTTATAAGAGTGAAATTTTGTTTAATACATCTGTGTACTAATCGATTGACTGAGAACAGAATTTTTTAGATAAATCTGTTTTGATCTTAACTAACTTGTAAAGTGTATCCAACAGATCTATTTTGAAATATACCTATATAAGGACATTGGCAAACACTTTCACAATAACAATTGATTCGAAATTGGAGATCAATCACAAAAATACTGTGAGAGCTTTTCATTGAAAGAAAACAGAGTATTCTTTTCTGTAGAACTTCAAATTGTTGTATTTGATTTTAGAATCTGATTCAATCTTTTCATATTTGTAAAAGAGAGATAAAAGAGAAGGTTCTCTCGTTGATGAAATCAAGAGTAGAAGGGACTCTTGGTGCTGTGCAAGAATAGAAGGAATTCTTGTGGGAATTGCAAGATTGCGTTAACTTGAAAAGTTGTCATTTGGGTAGAAGCAATCCATAATTGAAGCTTGTGTAAAGAATCTTGTATATTGATTTTTCAATAGTGGATAAAACTCACAGTGGTGTGAGGACTGGATGTAGGTTACCAGAGGAGGTAGCTAAACCAGGATAAACTCCGTTTGCAATTTTCTCTATCCCTTAACTCTTTATTTGCTTTATTGTAGATTATATGAATTAATCAATACGTTAGGGATGTTTGCATGATTTGATTAGTTTATAATCTTGTTCATATCTGAAATCAATCTTATTGTTAATATTTCTTTTTAAGTTTCAAGTCTTGATCGTAACATATCTTGCAAAAACACATTTTGGTTTGTTGGTTGACAAAATCTTTTTCATAGTTAAAGAAAAGAATCAGTTTTTGCAAAAAAGGCGAATAAGTTTCAAAAAGTTTTATTACTCAATTCAACTCCCCCTTCTTGAGTATTCAGAAGCCACAACTAACAAGTGGTATCAGAGCTTACACTCTTGTGTAAAGCTTAACAACTTAAGAGGATGGCTTCAAATGACATCTTGGGAGAAGGGGCTTCCTTGGCAAGACCCCCTGCTTTCAATGGCACTGCCTATATGTATTCGAAAGAAAAGATGTTAATATTCCTTGAGGCAAGTGGCATTGGCATATTAGATGCTGTTGAGAATGGTCCATACATTCCTCACACTCTTGATACAAATGGCACCAGGAAAGAAAAACTAAGAAATGAATAGGATGATGATGACAAAAAGAAAGTAGGTTATAATGCTAAAGCTAAAAATATTATAACTTCTGCCTTGAGTTATGATGAATTTTTCAGGGTTTCAAATTGTAAGACAGCCAAGCAAATGTGGGATACGCTGCAAATTTCTCATGAAGGAACCAATGATGTAAAGAGAGCTAGAATGAACTCACTCATGCACGAGTATGAACTCTTTCACATGAAGAATGGTGAAGACATCAATGATATGCAAAGGAGGTTCACTCACATAGTGAATCAGCTGAATGGACTTGGAAAGAGCATTTCAGATGAACAACAAATCAACAAAATCATGAGATGTTTGACAAGAGAATGACAACCAAAAATTACTGCTATAGCTGAATCAAAGGACTTAGTAACCATGAATATTGCTACACTATTTGGAAAACTTAAAGAGCATGAGATGGAGTTACATAGATTGAATGATCATGAAGAGAAGGAGAAAAAGAAAAGAGGCTTGTCACTTAAAGCACATGTCTCCAAAGAAAGCCTTGACAGTGATGAAGATGAAGAAGTTGAAGAAGATGGTGAATCTGAAGAGGATATGAGACTGCTAGTTAGAAAGTTCAAGAAATTCCTCAAAAAGAAGAAAACCTTCAACAAAAGGCCCTCAAATTTCTTTTCCAAGAAGAACACTTCAAAAGCTGAATGTTCTACATCAAATGTGAAGTGCTATGAATGTGGCAGACCTGGACATTATAAGAATGAGTGTCCTAAACTTCAAAAGAAGAACAAGCATGACAATCATGAGTCCAAGGACAAGAAGAACAGAAAGCCAAGAAAAGTATACATAGCATGGGAGGAGAATGATATGGATTCCTCTGAAGATTCTGAGGAAGAAGAGGCCAATCTTTGTCTCATGACTAATCATCAAAGTGATAATGAAGATGAGGTAAATGAAATCCCCCCAACCTTTGATGAACTACAAGATGCTTTTGATGAATTGCACAATGAATATCTGAAAACTGCTAAGCAATTAATGTCCTCTAGGAAAGTCATTACTAAACAATGTAGTGAATATGCATCTCTTCAAATTAAGATTAAAGAATTAGAAGCTAAGAACAATAATCTAAACACATCCAGTTCTGCATGTTCTAATTGCAATATTCTAGAAAAAGAAGTGGAAAAACTGAAAACCACTCTATCTAAATTTAATGGGAAGAGATAATCTAAATGCTATATTAGGATAGCAAAAAAGAGTGTATGACAAAGCTGGAATAGGCTATAAACCAGCATTGCATGAAAATATTTTTAAGAAACTCTTTGCTGCACCTAAATCCTCTACTAGTCCTTTTGTCAAATGTTTCTATTGTGCAAGAAAAGGACATACAACTTCTGCATGCTATTTTAGGAATCCTTCAAGGATTAATGTTAAACAAATCTGGGTTCCCAAGGGATCATATGTGATGACTAACACCAAAGGACCCAACAAAACTTAGGTACCTAAGTCAAATGCTTAAAATCCGTTTTGTAGGTGTGCTTAAGAGCCAAAAGCTCAAATTGGTATCTTGATAGTGGCTTCTCCAAGCATATGACTGGAGATATTACAAAGTTCTCATCCTTCACTCCCAAACAAGGTGGAAATGTCACCTATGGTGATAACAACAAAGGAAGGATCTTAGGAGTTGGAACAATTAGAAGAAGCACAACTACCAAGATAGAAGGTATACTATATGTGGAAGGGCTTAAGCACAATCTACTAAGCATTAGCCAACTATGTGATAAAGGTTATAAGGTATTCTTTAACTCTAGTAGTTGCATTATAAAAAACAAGCATGATAGTAATGCAAAGTTGATAAGTAATCGATTGAATATATGTTGTTTGATATCAAAGGAAGAAGAGAACTGGCTATGGCATAGAAGAATAGGACATATTCATATGGATCATCTAAACAAACTTATTTCCAAAGAATTGGTAATTGGACTTCCCAAAATTAAATTCTCAAAGGATAGTTTATGTGATGTATGCTAAAAAGGCAAGCAAACTAAAGTATCTTTTAAGGCTAAGAACATAGTTTCAATTGAAAGACCTTTACAACTACTGCACATGGACTTATTTGGACCCTCTAGGACCAAAAATTTTGGAGAAAATTTATATGCATTAGTTATAGTTGATGATTACTCTAGATTTACTTGGACCTTCTTCTTAGCACATAAGAATGAAGCTTTTACAGCCTTTAAGAAAATGGCTAAGTTAGTACAAAATGAAAAAGACATAAAAATAACTTCTATAAGGAGTGATCATGGTAGAGAATTTCAAAATGAAGAATTTGATAATTTCTGTGAAGAGTTAGGAATTCAACATAATTTTTCTGCTCCAAGAACTCCACAACAAAATGGAGTTGTAGAAAGGAAAAACAGATCTTTAGAAGAAATAGCAAGAACCATGTTGAATGACTCAAACATGCCAAAATATTTTTGGGTAGATTTTGTAAACACAACCTACTATTTAATGAATAGAGTCTTGATTAGACCAATTTTGAAAAAGACTCCATAAGAACTCTATAAAGGTAGAAAACTAAATGTTTCACATTTCCATGTCTTTGGGTGTAAATGTTTTGTACTAAATAATGGAAAGGACAATTTAGGAAAGTTTGATTCTAAAGTTGATGAAGGAATCTTTCTAGGCTATTCATCATCTAGTAAAGCTTTTAGTATCTTTAATAGAAGAACACAAACAATTGAAGAATCTGTACATGTTACATTTGATGAAACTAACCCCAAAAGGTTAGGAAAGGAACTTGTTGATGATGTTACAGAAACTTTAGAAGAGATTCAACTTGAGGAAAAGCAAGACAATGTTAGAGTGGATGAAGCAGTGGAAATTCCAGCAGAAGCTCAACATGAAGATCTACCCAAAGAATGGAAAACTGCAAGAAATCACCCTCTAGACAACATAATTGGTGAAATATCCAAAGGGGTAACCACTAGACATTCCTTAAGAAATGCATGCAATAATATGGCTTTTGTATCACAAGTAGAACCTAAAACTATAAATGAAGCAATTATTGATGAAAACTGGACTATAGCAATGCAAGAAGAACTTAATCAGTTTGAAAGAAATAAAGTTTGGAAACTTGTTCCAAAACCCAAGAATAAACAAATAATTAGTACAAAATGGGTGTTTAGGAATAAGCTTGATGAAAATGGTATCATGGTAAGGAATAAAGCTAGATTAGTAGCCAAAGGCTATAATCAAGAAGAAGGAATTGACTATGATGAGACATATGCACCTGTGGCTAGATTAGAAGCCTTTAGAATGTTATTAGCATATGCATGTATTATGGATTTTAAATTGTATCAAATGGATGTTAAAAGTGCATTCCTAAATGGATATATACAAGAAGTGTATGTTGGTCAACCCCCTAGTTTTGAAATAAATGAACTTCCTAATCATGTGTATAAACTCACTAAAGCTTTATATGGACTTAAACAAGCTCCAAGAGCTTGGTATGTAAGGCTAAGTAATTTCTTACTTCAAAATAGTTTTATAAGAGGAAAAGTTGACACAATACTATTAACTAAAAGAAAAGCACAAAACATACTACTTGTTCAAATTTATGTTGATGATATTGTATTTGGTGCTACTAATGAATCTTTATGTAAAGAATTTGCCAAATTAATGCAAAATGAGTTTGAAATGTCTATGATGGGAGAGCTTACATTCTTTCTTGGACTACAAATCAAACAATGTGATGATGGGACTTTCATAAGCCAAACTAAGTACTGCAAAGAATTATTGAAGAAGTTTAGAATGGAGAATGCAAAGGAAATGGCTACTTCATTGAGTTCATCATACTACTTGGACAAAGATGAGAAAGGTAAATCAGTAGATGTTTCCAAGTACAGAGGTATGATTGGTTCTTTACTCTATTTAACTGCAAGTAGACCTGATATAATGTTCAGTGTTTGTATGTGTGCTAGATATCAATCTGATCCTAAGGAATCACACTTATCTACTTTAAAAAGAATCATGAAATACTTATTAAGAACTAAAGAAATGGGTTTATGGTATGCTAAAGGATCTACATGCAACTTAGTATAGAGGTATGATTGGTTCTTTACTCTATTTAACTGCAAGTAGACCTGATATAATGTTCAGTGTTTGTATGTGTGCTAGATATCAATCTGATCCTAAGGAATCACACTTATCTACTTTAAAAAGAATCATGAAATACTTATTAAGAACTAAAGAAATGGGTTTATGGTATGCTAAAGGATCTACATGCAACTTAGAAGGATATTCTGATTCTGACTTTGCTAGATGCAAGTTAGATAGGAAGAGTACTAGTGGAACTTGTCACCTTCTAGGAAACTCATTAGTTTCCTGGTTTAGTAAGAAACAAACTAGTGTGGCTTTGTCCACCGCTGAAGCAGAATATGTTGCAGCAGGAAGTTGTTGTGCACAAATTCTTTGGATGAAACAACAACTTATGGACTATGGTGTTTTCTTAGAGAAAGTACCAATCAAATGTGATAATACTAGTGCTATAAATCTCACTAATAATCCCATAATGCATTCAAGAACCAAACACATTGAGATAAGACATCATTTCATAAGGGATCACATTCAAAGTGGAGATATAATCATTGAATATGTAGATACATCTAAGCAATTAGCTGATATTTTCACTAAACCATTGGCTAAAGAAAGCTTTTTCTACATAAGAAGAGAGTTAGGAATAATTGATCCTACCTATGTTTGATGTTTTGAATGTTAAATGCATTATAATTAGATGTTTGATGCCTGTACATCGATTACACAATCGATTTATTTAGACAAAATGCTTAATCTAAAATGTTGGTACGCAGATTAAGTAATCTATGTACAAACGTATAAATTCATTTTAAGTGCCTTTACATCGATTAGATAATCGATTGATACAAATATTGTTGTTTTTAAAATAATTAGAACATCGATTTGAACATCGATTGACTGGACAATTTGGAAAACATAACTCTCTGGAAGTCATTATACATGGATTAGAAAATCGATTTATTTAATGAAATAAATACTGGAAATCATTATACATCGATTGAAACATCGCTTGTATAATAGTCTCAAAATTCAGGACTCACTGACTTATCATATACATCGATATGTACATCGATTAGTTGGATACTGAAATTGATAGAATTTTTGCAATTACTTATACATCGATTTATACATCGATTGTATTTGCTGCAATTGCTTATATATCGATTCACACATCGATTGAGCTCAAGTGTTCAGAACTTGATACTCTGTCTTAGCTTATACATCGATTAATACATCGATATATCTGGTTTAAAATTAAAATCCTAATGCTAAGTACATCAATTAGCACATGTGTACTGGAGGAAAAATCCCTTAATACATCGATTGGGAAATCGATTGATTAATCTGGGTTTATAAATTTCAACCCTTCCCTCTAAATCTTTCACTTTCTTAAATCCAAATATCACTCCTATGAACCCTAGCAGAGCTCGAAATCATCTCCAATGGCTCGTGTGAAACAACCTCAACCCTCTACACCTGTTCCCTCTCACTCCACATCTTCCTCCTCAACTCAATCCTCCTCTTCTCACTATGTTTCACTCATTGCAACCCCTACACGCCCTATAAGAAAAACAACTGAGAAAGCCCAGTCTTCTCAAAGGATTGACAAGCTTCCAATCCAAAGCTTGAAGAATATACAAGATAAAGGGAAAAAGGTTGCTGAATCTTCAAGACTAGCACCCAGGAAACAAGAGAAGAAGAAGAAAGTGGTGAAGGAAACACCCAAAAAGAAGACTACTTAAAAGAAGAGAAAAAGGACAGAGGAAGAAGAAAATGATGATGAAGGAGTCACTTAGAATGAACTTCTCAAAAGGTATTTTTTTGATGAGGAACATATTATACGTTATAAGAGTGACTTCAAGAATAGGGACATTCATGAGGCTAGGACTGTAGATTTCCATTACTTTGAGGAAAATGAATTCACGTTTCACAAGATTTTAGAGGAGTATAATCTGAGTCAATTTCTGCAAATAAGGAGTGACATTTATCCTACATTTGTTACCAAGTGGCTTCCAGTACTCAAGAGGGGGGGTGAATTGAGTAACAAAAACTTTTGCAAAAGCTTTACACAAATAAATTTTGCTCAATATAATTATTAAAGAATGTGGAAGAGATGAAAAAAAAGAAGAACAAGTAATAAATAAATTGCAGAATCAATAAATAACGTGCATAAAATAAAGAGAATAAGGGAAAGAAAAACAGTACACGTATTTATCTGGTTCGACCACCAACCACTTGTGGCCTACGTCCAGTCCCAGAAACAACATGTTCGAGATTTTTCACTATTCAAGACAAGCTTAAACAACAGTGTGCTTGCAACCTTTACAATACGGAGCACTTTTCACACACGGGAAACTCTACCCTTGTGCTCAAGCCTCAATCAAACAAAAGGGATACCTCACCCTTATACAATCCTTGGGGATACCTCACCCTCAATATACTGAGAAATAGATAAAGAGATGAAGTGAAACTCTCGCTAAGAGTAGATAAATACAAATTGAAGCACTAAGGAGTTTGTTTCTCAAATATCTCAAGAGTTAAGCAATTATAAGTTCGGAAAATAAAGAGAGAATAAGGTAGAGCACGTTTTCAAGCAAGCAAAAATGATCACAATGTTAAGGGGTTTTCGAGAGAAGTCCCAGGCCTCTATTTATAGAGCTCGTGGAAGAATATGGCCGTTGGGAGCAATTAATAACATTAAAAACTTTCGATTCTTCGTATCTTTGTTTAAAAACGTAGCTCTGTTTCTCGTGGGGTATTCGAATGCACAAGGAGGTATTCGAATACCTCTGTCAAAAAAAACTCTTTTAAAAAGCGCTTAAATTAGAGTTATTCGAATACCGGTCAAGGGTATTCGAATACCTCATTAAAATAAGGCATGTTTAGAAAGCGAGGTATTCGAATACCATATGGGGTATTCGAAGACTCATTTAAAACGGTTCATTCTGAAATGGGTATTCGAATACCATATGGGGTATTCGAATGCCTCTGTTTTAACACGAAGAATATCGATTCTGAATCGGGTTATTCGAATACCATATTGAGGTATTCGAATACCTCGATTAAAACAGATTTAAAATCCTTTCCAAAAAGCTTGAAATGCTTGTTTTTAACTTTTAAAACATTTGATCTTTTAAAACTTTCAGTTTAGGTTATCTTTAATCATTTGAGATATTTAATTAACAGCTCCATACATGATAGATCCTAAGTCCTAAAGCTAATCTTTAAATACTTGGACTTGGTCTTCTCATCATCCTCATGTTTGTTGACCAACCTCCAGGTTTTGAAAATTATGATTTACCTAACCATGTTTTCAAATTGAAAAAGGCTTTGTATGGCTTAAAACAAGCTCCACGAGCTTGGTATGAAAGATTAAGTAAGTTCCTTTTAGAACACGATTTTACAAGAGGTAAAGTTGACACAACTCTTTTTATTAAAAATAAAAACTATGATATACTCCTTGTACAAGTGTATGTAGACGATATCATATTTGGTGCTACTAACGAAAATCTGTGCAAGGAATTTGCCAAAATCATGCAAAGCGAATTCGAAATGTCCATGATGGGAGAACTCAATTTCTTCCTTGGACTTCAAATCAAACAAACAAGGAGTGGAACGTTCATTAGCCAAACAAAGTATTGCAAAGAACTTCTCAAGAGGTTTGGAATGGACAACTCAAAGCATATGGCTACACCAATGAGTACTTCGTGTTACTTGGATAAAGACGAAGCAGGTAATTCTGTAGAAATCACTAAATATCGAGGTATGATCGGATCTCTTCTCTATCTCACTGCTAGTAGGCATGATATAATGTTTAGCGTATGCATGTGTGCTCGATATCAAGCTAATCCTAAAGAGTCGCATTTAAGTCTTTGTAAAACGTATTATGAAATATCTAGGTGGCACTACACAAGTGGGCTTGTGGTACCCCAAAGGTGCCACTTGTAGTCTTATTGGTTATTCGACTCCGATTTTGCTTTGGATGCAAATTGATCGGAAAAGCACTAGTGGAACATGTCACCTGCTTGGCAATTCCTTAGTTTCTTGGCATAGCAAGAAACAAAATAAATCGTGGCTTTATCCACTTGAGGTGAATATGTAGGAAGTTGTTGTGCTCAAATTCTATGGATGAAGCAACAACTTTTAGACTTTGGTCTTCAGCTTAATCACATCCCTATAAGATGTGATAATACTAGTGCAATTAATCATCAAAGAATCCCATTATGCACTCTAGAACTAAGCACATTGAGATAAGGCACCATTTTATACGAGATCATGTTCAAAAAGGTGATTGTGTGTTAGAATTTGTTGAAACCAATAATCAACTTGTTATATTTTCACAAAACCTTTACCTAAAGATTCGTTCTTTCATTTAAGAAGAGAGCTTGGCATTTTGGATCAATCGTGTATTTAATTTGTTAAATTTAATACTCATTGTTTTATTGATCTTTAATTATTCTTGACTTGAGCGTCGAGATACCCTCCATTCTGTTTTGCGGTACTCATTTAATCGGGTAAGCTTTAATCTTCAAAATTGCTTACGGACGTAATATTTGGTGTTTTTCTATCTCGGTTATTCGAATACCTTCATCCGGTATTCGAATACCATCATGCTTTCATCATTTATTAACCGGGAGTATTCGAATACCTTAGTGGTTATTCGAATACCACAAGCCTCTTGCTATCAGGCTTTTGTTCCTGTCTCTGGTGTATTCGAATACCCTAAGCAGTATTCGAATACACCTTATCTGGGCCAATCCTTTTTGGACGGTCTATTCGAATACCTACAAGAGGTATTCGAATACCTTCTTCAAGAGAGCCCTGACCTTTGCGTTTCCAAACAGCAGTATTCGAATACCAATTGAGGTATTCGAATACCTCAGGTCTGAGCTTTATATAAGCCCCTTCGTTCACCCGTTCACTCATCTCATTTTTTCATTTCTTCTCTCTCGTTTTTCATCTCCTATTCGAATACCCGATCCCTCGTATCACCCAACCGTCACTCCTCTCTCTTTCAAACCCATTCCTCTCATCTTCAACCTTCATCCATGGCTTCCTCCTCCAAACGTGCTCGCACAAAAACCGCGCCTTGCAACAACCCATTGGATCTGCGAAGGCTCTCCTCTCACCCGAAAACTCTTGGCCGATTCATCTCTCATTTCCGAGAACGTAACCTTGTGCAGCCCAAGTACTGGATTTGGCCTTCTTTGAAAAAGAAGGTGGCTTTGATTTCCTACACCACCGGACATCCGGGCGTGCTACGTTTTTGCTCCTATAAGGAGGTCCTCTATCCCGATTTGGTCAAAATGTTTACCGCAACTTGAGGATTGAAGGATTGGAACTTCATTCGACGTCGTGATCAGCACATTGTGATCACTCCTCAGGACTCAGGGTTCGCTTCTTCGGATTAGAATCACGGCCGTAACAATGAAGACTGTGAAGAGTTTGTCCAGCGGTTCGACAAGATTCGAGCCATTGAAGATGTCCTTAGACCTGGGTTGGCATTACCTCCGACTCAAAAGGGAGTCAAAGGGGGCATGATGAAGAGCCAGGACAGGCTCTTACATTATGCTTATGCCCACATCTTAGCTCCTAGAGGTGGGAACTACGCCTACCTGAGTGAAGATGATGTGTTTATGCTGTGGATCCTGAAGAAAGGATACCAGATAAACTGGCCCGTATTCATTATGAAGCATATGATGAGAGCTAAGGGAAAAGAACGCTCAGAGCTACCTTATGGGGTGATCATCACTGCCTTCCTAGGCAAGTATCCGCAAATTGTGGAGACCGAGTGAAAAACTCAGCTGACCCACCATAATGTGTTTGGCTCTTATACGCTGAACCGAATGAAGATGATAAAGACTGATGAAGGCTGGGTATTCCCAGTTGAAGTTGACGATGATGAGGACGACCCAGCTGATCCTGCCGCTGCCCCTGCTGCTGCCGTTCTTCTTTGCTCCGGTAGCCCCCGCCGCCTCTCGTCATTTCTTGGCCCCGCTTGCCCCCTTCGGCTTCTGCTGGTTCGATCACTCTGGATCAAGTCATGGCCACTTTACTGGGCCAACCGTGCTTACATGGAGGATAACAGAGCTTATTTGGAACACACCTTCTCGGTTACGTTTGACGACTTGATGGTGTTGAGCGTGAGCAAGCTTATCTTTGCGGGCTTTGCTATCTTCACGGGGTTACCGAGTCCCTCCTCCTCCGCCGGATGCCTCTTTCTAGGCTTTGTTCTTGTTTGGATGTTTTTTTTTGTATTAGTGTTAACTCTTTCATTACATTATGTATATCGGCTAAATTATTAATACAATCGGTTCTCTTTATGCTTATTGCCTCCTTTATGCATTATATTTTGTTGTATCTTTTGATTATGCCAAAGGGGAGAAAAATATAACTATGAGAAAAGACAGTCTAAAATAACTATTATTGGATTCCAACATTAAGGGGGAGCTACGCCACGCACATATTAGATATAAATGTAAGCCTCTTACTTTGTGAATTCCAATTATTTCTGTATGCTTTTCTCTATGATAGTTTGTCATCATCAAAAAGGGGAGAATGTGTTTGCTACGCAACAATGAAGATGTATTTTGATGATAACAAACATGAGGATGATGAGAAGACCAAGTCCAAGTATTTAAAGATTAGCTTTAGGACTTAGGATCTATCATGTATGGAGTTTATTAATTAAATATCTCAAATGATTAAAGATAACCTAAACTGAAAGTTTTAAAAGATCAAATGTTTTAAAAGTTAAAAACAAGCATTTCGAAGCTTTTTGGAAAGGATTTTAAATTGTTTTTAACTGAGGTATTCGAATACCTCAATATGGTATTCGAATAACTTTGATTAGTGAATCGATATTCTTCATTGCTAAAACAGAGGCATTCAAATACCCCATATGGTATTCGAATACCCCGATTTGAAATGAACAGTTTTAAATGAGGCATTCGAATACCCCATATGGTATTCGAATACCTGCTTTCTAAACATGCCTTATTTTAATGAGGTATTCGAATACCCTTGACTGGGTATTCGAATAACTCTAACTTAATTTTCTAAAAGAGTTTTTGACAGAGGTATTTGAATACCTCCTTCAGGCATTCGAATACCCCACGAGAAACAGAGCTACGTTTTTAAACAGCATACGAAGAATCAGAAAGTTTTTAATGTTATTAATTGCTCCCAACGGCCATATTCTTCCACGAGCTCTATAAATAGAGGCCTGGGACTTCTCTGAAAACCCCCTTAACATTGTGATCATTTTTGCTTGCTTGAAAACGTGCTCTACCTTATTCTCTCTTTATTTTCTGAACTTATAATTGCTTAACTCTTGAGATATTTGAGAAACAGCTCCATACATGATAGATCCTAAGTCCTAAAGCTAATCTTTAAATACTTGGACTTGGTCTTCTCATCATCCTCATGTTTGTTATCATCAAAATACATCTTCATTGTTGCGTAGCAAACACAACATTAATCAAAGCTTTTTATTGTACTTTTGAGATGGATAATGATGGTTTTTCTGCTAAAGTGAAGAACACAAAATTTGAGATGATTTTTGTTGAGTTTACTCAATTTACTAGACTTGATTACAAGGGAAGTAATCATGATAGCACTGGACCTGACACTGTATGGATCAAGAATTTTGATAGGGAAGAAGCAAAGAAGGTGCTTCTAATTGAAAATGCACCAGAAGGAAGACTGATCAACATCAGCTCTATGCACATTCAACATAGGCTCCTGCAATATGTGCTAAGCAGGATGCTAATACCCAGATCTGGTAATCATGCAGTGTTGCAAAATAATGATATTTTGCTACTCTGGACTATGATACAGAGGAAGCAGATGAGTTGGAGCTTCATAATTGCTAGACACATGCTAGATTACAAAATCAGTGGAGCTACCCTACCCTATCCTGGCTTAGTGGTGAGGTTACTAGAACATTTTGGAGTCTCTTTGGACAATGAAGAGAAGTTTTAGTCTAGAGAGGCAACTCACAAGTTTGGTAAAGGAACCATTAGCAAGATGAAGTTTGCTAAAACTAATGGAGAGTGGGTTAGGACAGCTGGTGAAGAACCAAGAGCTGTTGTGGACAACTCTGAGATGGACAGCAAGATAGACAAGCTGCTCCAAATGTTTCAAAGTTTTGAGGCTAGGCAACCAAACACCATTTAGTGATGAAACAATCTATTGATTATCTGGGTATTAGACTCAATACATTGGAAGGCCAAATAGCCACTCTACACCAACATTTAGGTATTTCCATCACTGCACCTCCAGAAGTTTATCCAACTTCTGAAGATGTTATGAATATAGCTAGAGAAGTTGCTGCTGCTGCTGCACCTGAAGAGGAAGGCAATCTTGAAGAGCAAGTAACCAAGCTTTAACACATAATGAAGAACCAAGGACCAATGAAGATGTTTAGATATTAGGGTGTCTTGTGTGTTTAAAATGATGTTAGCATTTTTTTATTTTTGAACAATGATGAAAATAATTTGTTTTGATTATGCTGATATCACTGAATGATCAAATTTCTCATATATTACCTGTTTTAAATACTTTAAATCTCCCATACATATTCTTTTTGATAATAACAAAGGGGGAGAATGAGTACCATACTACTAAATAATGATGCAATGATCCTATACATGTTCAAATGATATAATCTGTCAATTGGACAGGGGGAGTAAGTGGTAAACAACTGCTACATTTTTAATTACTCTGACATTTACTCTGATATTTCTAATTACTTCCTAAGATATTTTTGAATGATAAACATGTTATGTATAGTAAGTTTGTCATCAATCAAAAAGGGGGAGTTTGTAGATAAATGCCTCTAGTATGTTTTGATTAATGACTAAACTTAACATGATTATTAAATTGATTCACTAACTACTTGCCAAGCTTGATTTTATTAATGAGATTTAATGAAGCAAGAATAGTGGATGCAAAGGTTCAAGGATCATGAAGGAAAACTTAAAGAAGGAACATCATGAAGATGGAATTCAATGAAGATCATTAGGAATCTTGTTGTAAAGAAAAAACTTTGTTTAATTCTTTGATTAAGCTCTCACAATAAGTAAAAATGGTTTTCAAAAGTAAAAATGGATTAAGAATGAAAAAGGTTAATTAACAAGTTTGTACATCTATGTGTACGTCAATGTACTTTCTGTTAATTAACTAACTTTTAATGAAAACCTCAGTGTACATCTATGTATATATGTTATACATCTATGTATACATCAATTGATTACGAATTTAATGAAAATCTCAGTGTACATTTATGTATAAGTGATTATACATCTATGTATACATCAATTAATTCTGGACTTACTTGATCAGTATGTAATTTTGCATCTGTACATCGATTGATACATCTATGTATAAATCTGAACAGAAGCAAGAACTTTTTGATATAGTTATACAATCTATTTGGTAATCAATGTATAAATTTCTGTGCTGAAAATACGAATGTGTTTCAAGAACAACATCGATGTACTCATGTGTGTATTAATCAAGAATCAAGAACTTTCAAGAACATAATCGATTAGGCAATTGATGTACACATGTTATAAAAGTGAAATTTTGTTTAATACATCTGTGTACTAATCGATTGACTGTGAGCAGAATTTTTCAGATAAATCTGTTTTGATCTTAACTAACTTGTAAAGTGTATCCAATGGATCTATTTTGAAATATACCTATATAAAGACATTGGCAAACACTTTCACAATAACAATTGATTCAAAATTGGAGATCAATCACAAAAATATTGTGAGAGCTTTTCATTGAAAGAAAATAGAGTATTCTTTTCTGTAGAACTTCAAATTGTTGTATCTGATTTTAGATTCTGATTCAATCTTTTCATATTTGTAAAAGAGAGATAAGAGAGAAGGTTCTCTTGCTGATGAAATCAAGAGTAGAAGGGACTCTTGGTGCTGTGCAAGAATAGAAAGAATTCTTGTGGGAATTGCAAAATTGCTTTAACTTGAAAAGCTGTCATTTGGGTAGAAGGAATCCAGAATTGAAGCTTGTGTAAAGAATCTTGTATATTGATTTTTCAATAGTGGATAAAACTCACAGTGGTGCGAGGACTGGATGTAGGTTACCATATGAGGTAGCTGAACCAGGATAAACTCTGGTTACAATTTTCTCTATCCTTTAACTCTTTATTTGCTTTATTGTAGATTATATGAATCAATCAATACGTTAGGGATGTTTGCATGATTTGATTAGTTTATAATCTTGTTCATATCTGAAATCAATCTTATTGTTAATATTTCTTTTTAAGTTTCAAGTCTTGATCGTAACATATCTTGCAAAAACACATTTTGCTTTGTTGGTTGACAAAATCTTTTTCATAGTTAAAGAAAAGAATCAGTTTTTGCAAAAAAGGGAATAAGTTTCAAAAAGTTTTATTACTCAATTCAATGCCCCCCTTCTTGAGTATTCAGAAGCCACAACTAACAGTATTCATATCAATGCTGCAGCATTCCAGCAAATTCATCTTCATGGCACTCAAAGAACATGCTGCAACATTCAAATACTTTCATCATGGCGTCGTGGCATTCTATAGGCACGCCACAGTGTGTGCTTACCTGAAACCCAGAAATACCCCAAATCAGGCAAAATCTCTTCCCCAGGTAGAATAACTACACCTATACTACATAAAAACTATAAAACACCTATCCTACCACACATATTGCTCTAAAAACAACAAAATATACATTTAAAAACAAGAAACTTAAATAAAACAAAATAATAATATATATAAAATAAAAAAAGACAAAATGAAAGAGCTTTATACCTTGTTTGGAGGCAGGAAAATGAAGCTAGAAAGGTAGAAAAATTAAAAACGAGGGGGAAGGTTGAGAGAAAACAGAGAAGAGGTTTTAGCAATTGGAGGTAATGGGAGACGTATGAACTGTCTCAGCGTTTAAACCCAAAAGACACCTCACGCCGCGACGTGAATATTAGCATGCAATGGCACCCATTAATTCCCTCTTAATTTAATTATTTAAATAAATACTACTTATTATTTATTTTTTTGAACAATACACCACGGCATTGACATGTTTCACATCGCGGCGTTATACAAACTGATAAATACCCACAAAGGACATCACGTCGCGACATAAACAAGTCTTACACCGCTGTGTGAGAGGTCAGGCTACAGAATTCTGCAGCAAATTGATCTCTGTCGGGACTCCTGGATAAAATAGGTCACCAACACCTATAAAACATGTCCAAAAGGTTAAATATCAGTTTGTACAACAAAAACCTAGTTAAACCACAAAATCAACATAAAAACATACAAAAGACTTTAAAACTAAAATATGAACAATTGGGTTCCCTCCCAGAACGGGCCTTATTTATAGTCCCGGCAGGACTTTATAGACATTAAGCTGGAGCTGTTAAAGTGAGGGAGGTCTTCCCCCTATGAATTTTTCCTCCAAAATAAGGTTTTAGGCGCTGGTCATTAACCTTAAAGCTTGATCATCCATCTGGTGGAGCTATCTCCACTGCTCTATGGGGAAACACCTTTATCACAACAAAGGGTCCCAACTACCTTGATTTGAGTTTTCCAAGAAAGAGCTTAAGCCTAGAATTGTAAAGGAGAACTTGCTGGCCTTCTGCAAATCTTTTCTACATAATCCTTTTATCATGCCAGTATTTAATGTATGCGTTCTCATAGGCTTGCAGCCTAAATTCGTCAAGTTCATTGAGTTGCAAAAGTCTATTCTCACCGGTAGCTTGTAAATCAAAGTTGAGCTACTTTATTGCCCAATAAGCACTATGCTCAAGCTCAACCGACAAGTGGCATGTTTTTCTGAATACTAACTTGTACGGAGACATACCAATGGGGCCCTTGTAAGTAGTCCTATAAGCCCATTGTGTGTCATCCAATTTCCTTGACCAATCCTTTTTGGTTAGACACACTGTCTTCTCCAAGATTCGCTTTATTTCATAATTGGAAACCTCAACCTGCCCACTTGTCTGTGGGTGAAAGCAGTGGCTATCCTATGCATCACTTTATACTTAGCTAGGAGGGCTTCAAAGTACTTATTACAGAAATGTGACTCTCCGTCACTGATTATGGCCCTAGGTATTCCAAACTTGGTGAAGATTTGTTTTCTCATGAAGCCAATCACTACCTCTGAATCATTGGTAGGAGATGCACAAGCCTCCACCCATTTGGACACATAATCCACTGCCACGATATGTATTGATTCCCAAAGGAGAGAATAAAGGGGCCCATGAAATTAATGCCCCACACATCAAAATCCTCAACTTCCAGAATGAGTTAAGGGGCATCTCATTCCTTCTTGAGATGTTTCTGAATTTCTGGCACTGATCACATCTTTGCACGTGAAAATGTGCATCATTGAATAGTGATGGCCAATAAAAGCCAGATTGGAGCACCTTAGTAATTGTCCTATCACCACTGTAGTGTCCATGATATGGAGAAGCATGACATTAGTTCAGAATCTGCTCCAATTCCTCCATAGATACACATCTCCTCAACATCTGGTCAGAACACTGTTTAAATAAAGAAGGCTCATCCCAAATGTAATGCCTAACATCAAACAATAATTTCTTCTTCTGGTGAAAAGTTAGATCTGACGACAATACACCACCCACAATGTAACTAACCATGTCTACATACCATGGGCATGATTGAGTGGTGGTTGCAAGAAGCTGCTCATCAGGAAATGTTTAACTAATTATGATCGGTTCAGCTTGGCATTCTTCATTTTCAAGTCTTGAAGGTGGTCTGCCACTTGATTTTCCACACCTTTCCTATCTTTGATCTCCAGATCAAACTCTTGTAGAAGCAAAACCCACCTAATCAATCACAGTTTCACATCTTTCTTGCTTACTAAGTACTTGATTACAGAGTGATCTGTATAGACAATCACCTTAGTCCCTGCCAAGTAAGCCTGAAACTTATCAAACGCAAATACGCCTACGACTGGGGTCGATCAGGTTCTCAAATCTAGAAAGCTCACTCCAAAATTCCTTGGACCTTATCAAATTCTTCGTCGGATAGGTCCTGCTGCTCACCAAATAGCCTCACCCCCTTTCCTTTCAAATCTTCATAATGTTTTTCATGTGTCACAACTCCAAAAATACATTCTAAGTCTTGATCATGTCATTGCACTTGATTCGGTATAATAAAAGGAGAACTTGACTTATAAAACAACTCCTGTAAGGATTGATGATAGGAGAGTGAAGCAACTCAGGAGAAAAGACATTTCATTGGTGAAAGTGATCTGGAACGAGACGACCGGAGATGCGACTTGGGAACTAGAGGACAAAATGAAGGAGCAATACCCAGAATTATTTAAAGGTATGAAAATTTCGATGATGAAATTCTTATTTGTTGGGGAGAGCTGTAACACCCCAAAATTTATTTATTTTATTATAAATATTCATTTTATAATATTTGTGATTTTCTAGAATTTTTTTGGATTTTTCTGAGAACACGGAATATTTTAATATTATTCCTTATTTTATGTGCAAACTGAGCGGAGCCGGAAAAATGATATATTTTCCTAAGAACCTTGATCTATCGAAACGTCTACGGGAGATCTTACTAAGCTCGAGACTGCACACGATTTACGAAGTTTTATGTTTTTCAAGAAATTTTAACAGATAAAATAATAAAACACTGTGTAAATTTCATCCGTCAGATTAATTAATACTGACTTCTGTCGACTATAACTATTGTCCATTGGATAATCACATTTAATAAAAATCCTGTCACATTATCCTAATGTAATCTACTTTATGTCTAATCAATCTTACTTTAATTCAAGTTTTTGTACCCTAATTAAGAAGCTTCTTTGAGAAGCTTTGACCAACTAAATACCACCTTGCCCTTGGCTTGTTAAGGAAGCCAAAAATCCTCTCCCTTCTCTCTCCACTTGCCACGGCAAGCATAGCCCAAAGGGGAGTGAAATTTTGCTCCCACTTAACTCACTTAGTTACACTTTCATTCATTTTCAACTATCCACTTCTCCCTCTAACTTCATCTTCTTCATATTTTTCTCCTCCTTCTCTTTACACCTCCTCCATAGCCACAGTTTGCAGCCCCCATCCTCCACCATTTTCTTCACTTTTTCTCTTCACAAATACCATTTCCTTACTTCTCTCCATCTTCTCTACAACTTCTCTTTAGAAAATTTCTTCAAAAACCCAACCTTTTTCCATTGTCTTCCAAGGTAAAGTCTCTAACTTTGAGGTCAAGCTTCAACCTTTCTTCCCTTTTCTCTTCATTTTCGTGCTCCATGGTCTCTTTGATGACCATGGATCCATTCTTTTTTATGTTTAACATTGATTCTTGATGACTGAAAATCCTAGGGTTTTTGGAGCCTTGAAACCGAATCTTCAAGAGGCTTAAGGGAGACCATTTTCATGATTTCTCCTTAGGTAAGGGGGAGAGTACTCACTTCACCCAACATTGGTGGTGAGGGAACCCTTGTATGTTCATGTATTTTGTGAGTTTTGTTTGTTTATGTGTTCTTGGATTTGACTAAATGTTGATTGGTGATCTTGAGTGTATTGGGAATGTTAAATGTGTTGATCATGTTAGGGTTGCTAAATGGAAATTTTGGAGATTCCTACCCTAACATGGTGGTCACGGTTTTGAGAGAATTTTTGATGGGAAAATTTGTTTTGTACACTAATACATAACACTTATGAAATTAAATGTTGAATGATGATAATAATATTTATGAATGGAAAATTCTGAGGGTTCATTACCCTAACTAATGCCACGGTTTTGGCTTGAACAATAAGGGATTGGAATGATCATAGTGAACTAAAAATTTAATTGAATTGATACTAAGAAACTAATACATAAAATGGAATTTGAGTGATTAAGTATCAAGTAACTAATACATAATGTGGTAGAAAAATTGAGACTTTGATGACCTATAATGCCCACAGTTTTATAGTGAAAAATTTGGGATCAAGTAATGTCTTGGTGCATCCTTGGAAGATTGAGAAATTAAAGACTTGTATAATCTTTAACAAATGGTAGAATTAAATTGGATAAAAACTCTTAGAGGACCATGGTTTTGAATGGACTCATTGACCTAAAATTTGTCATAATTAATCAAGCATAAGACTTTGATTCTATGCTATTGTGGACCCCTATGTGGGCTAAGCACTTGTTGATCTTGTACTTGAAAATGTCATGATGTGATGATGTTAAGAAATGAATATGTGTATATATATGTTTATACACCATTGTGATATACTTATGATGAATGCATCATTAATGAACATGCATGATTGAAATTTTTGTTGTCATGCATACGTGTTGTCTGTTGGACACTGTTAGAAAGGTTATGTGTGCCTAGGAGTTTGAATAACACCTATGTGCGGGTGCGAGTAGACTAAGCGTAGTTGGCCCTGGGGGTGTCGGGGTGTGCGTGTCTCTCAATAGACAGTGATAGCTCCACTGGGGCCGTGGGATAGACCAATGCGACACACCGATAATCCTGACTGGGACGCTGTCCTACATCGCGATCAACTGTCGAGGTGCCATGTATAAGCCATTTGCACAAACATTTTTATGAGATAAAGCACACTATATTTTAAGGCTAATGATATACTGGCAATACTCCTTGATCATTCACTCCAAAAATTTTTATGTCTAGCTCCATGGAGTAGGAATTTGGTACCTTGTGCATTGTGAGTTGTCAGTCCCATAGTACATTAATCATGAGCATTTATAATTATTCTTATTTCCGTAATAATTGTTTGAATATATGAACTATTGACTGCTGGTAGTATTACTGTTATTTATCTGTTATTGGTGACTTTATTGTTATATGCGGTTATTTTGCCCTTACTGTTAATTTTATTATTACTGTGATTAAATGTTTGAACTGTATTATATATAACGCACCTAAATCTAACAACTGCGGCACAATCGTCATTACACCACAGTTACTAAATCCAGGCGTGTCACAGTCTCAAAAACATTAATCTAAAAATAACTTATTTCCATTGTGCATAAGTAGAAAATAGGAGCCTCGAATGAAACATAATCAGTACTCAACCATCTTATACAGAACCACTGAAATAAAAACATATTTCATATATATATTATAATCATCCTTAATACAAATCACTAATAACACAAAATATATTACTTACAGAGTCAAATAAAATACAGCGGGAACTAAAACACAAAAGGGAAAAAGTAGTAATCCTTGAGATGGGTACTACTAGTGGACAAAGCTGCAACCCCATATGTATGTGGCGCTCGGTGTCCTAGTCGACACGACAGGCATCAATGCCTCCTTGAAGTTGCAATCGTACGTAACCAAAGGGATCTCGTTCAGACGCCAAATCGAGAATAATGAATCATCTCAATCCAATCAGCAAATGTGTGGCCCCTCATCGTCTTCCTCACGATCTTTTATCAAATACATATATATAACAGAAGTACAAGAATACAAGAAAGAGGTGAGAATCCTACTTACATTACCAATTATGGCAGTAAGAAAATAGAATGACGCAGAGCACCCACATAGCATTTCGGCACATATATTCCTCAATAGTGAAAATAAATGAACAGTAAGAGCAGGACAACAACACATAGCAGTAAGAATCAACAATGATAGGTAAACATCAATAATATCCCAAGCAGTCAACAGAAGTCTCAGATAATGAATAATTAAAGCATTTCAGATAATCATGGCATCAATATCACAATAGTATAATCATCATATAAAAGAGTGCCATATGATATGCGGACTCACAATGCCAACTCTCATTGCCGACTCACAATGCTGACTCATAATGCATGTGCACTTGGTACCAAGATTTTCTATTTCAAACATGAACGTTCTGGTAGTCTCCGCCCCCTTATACAGTCTATGCCGGACCACGAAAAGAATAGTGTTTGTCGGTTCCTCGTCAGTACGTTGCAATCGGCTTTCAAGCCAGAGGTATTTTATAATGTGATATCATCATCACCAGAGGGATCACTGCACCCTGACGCACCCAGAGATCCATCATAGATCACCCTATCCAATTCTCGTTCGTAGGCTCATATAGCCTTTTAACAGTCATCAACTGAGTTTCTAACATCATTGACTAAGAAATTTGTTCAATGCATACTGATTTAATGCATAATCATAGGCTCATCCAGCCTTTTAATAGTCATAGATGGAACAAATTGTTCAATGTGTTAACTTAATTCATAATCAGAGGCTCATCCAGCCTTTCAACAGTCATAGACTGAGCAATTTATTAAATACATGCTGACTTAATGCATGATCCTAGGCTCATCCAGCCCTTTAACAGTCGATGACTGAGCAAATGCCTAATGCATGTTGACTCCATGCATAATCATTTATGTTCAACATGTTCACATATATTTCACAACACACATTTCCCATAACATGCCACAATTAGGCCAATTCAAGCATTAACAAGTCTTATGAGATCACTATAAAGTTCCACTTATATTGTCATTTTTAATGAATTCGTTTTCTAGAGAGATTCCTCTTGAAGTCCTTATTCAAGCTTCATTCTTTTACATTAATCAAGTTCCTTAATCTAATCGATTGTTACTCACATACAATTTCTCTAAGGATTTTACAAGTCTCACAAACTCTCTTGTTCTTCCTTTATGTTCAAAGTCATTCTAATCCACAAAATAAAGTTTGTTCTTTATTCTTTCTATTTTATGAATTCCTAAGGGATGTAAAATTTTCCAAATCATCTAGGTATCCATTCTTGCACTACATTTGGTTGCATTTTGCCTTAAAAATCCGTGAGCCTTATTACAACATAAGTCCACCCTTTTCTTTCACCACAATGTTGATCACTTATCATTTAATCTCTTAACCCTCATTTCACACAAAATCAATCCAACTTCCTAGATTCCATGACCAAAGCCGTGGTCTCCTAGAAAACCCTCACAAATTCTCATCTATTAATTCCAACATTATCATTCAACCTTTAATTACATAAGCTTAATTTTATTTGTATACAAAATCTAATTTATACGCTAAAATCCTAGCCAAAACCGTGGCCTCATATTAGGGTAGGAAACTCCAAATTTTTCATTTAATAACCCTAATATGATCAAGCATTTTTTTATATATTCAATACAATCAAGATTACCATTCAAGTGTCATTCCAATTCAAGAACACATAAGCATGCAAAATCACCAAACAAAGTAAGCATACAACTATGGATTTCTCCATCAAACAATCACACAAACGTTTCCTCACTACCAAGATAGGTTGAAGAGGATTATCTCTCTCTTACCTAAGGAAGAATCACGAAAATGGCTCCCTAGATGGTCCTTGGTGATTTCGGTTTTGAGCCTTCAAAACCCTAGAATTTCCAAGACAATAAATCAACATTAATGGTTGAAAAAGAATGGATCCATGGTCATCGAAGAGACCATGGAGCACGAAAATGAAGAGAAAAAGGAAGAAAGGTCAAAACTTCACCATAAAGCTTGAAGCTTTACCTTGGAAGACAATGGAGAAAGGTTGGATTTTTGAAGAAACTTTCTAAAGGAAAAATGTAAAGAAGGATGAGGTGAGTATGGAAATGGTCTTGATGAAGGAAAAAAGATGAAGATCAATGATCACAATAGGGGCTGAAATTTCATAGCTATGGTGGAGGGTAGAGAGAAGGAGGAGAAACTTTGGAGAGGATGAAGTTGGTATTTGAAGAAAACCCTTCAAATAGAAGTTGTAGAGGAGGTTGAGAGGAGTGTAGAAATGGTGTTTGTGAAGAGAAAAGTGAAGAGAATGGGTGGAGAGGGTGGCTGGATTTTCGGATTGGAGAGGGAGGAAGAAGAGAGAAGGAAGAGAAAATGAAGAAGAAGAAGTTAGAGAGAGAAAGTGAGTGGAAAAGTGAAGAGATTCTTGTGTGTGTTAGGTTAAGTGTGGGAGCAAAATTTGCTCCCCTTTAGGCCCATGAGTCCACGGCAATAAGAGAGTGAAGGAGGGGGAGAGGCTTCTCCAACAAGCTAAGGGCATTCTTATCCTTTGGTGGTCAAAGCTTCTCAAAGAAGCTTTGAAGAAAGTACACAAATTTGAATTAAAGTGGATTTGATTTAACATAAAGTGGATTGCATTAGGATAAGGTGATAGTATTTCTAATGCATGCTATTACCCAATGGACAATTGTTACAATTGACAAAAGTCAGTATTAATTGTCTAGCGGATAAGAATTACACAGTGATTTATCGCTCTATCAGATAAATTTTTTTGAAAAACGTAAAACCTCGTAAATCATGTCCAACCTCGGGTTTAGTAAGATCCCCTGTCGACGTTTCTACAGATCAAGGTTCTCGAGAAAATTATCTCATTTTTCCGAACCTGCTCAGTTTGCACGCGAAATGAGAAATATTATTAAAATATTCCATAGTTTCAGAAAAATCCAAAAAATTTTTCAAAAATTATAAATATTATAAAACAACTATTTATCATAAAATTATTAATTTTCTGGATGTTATAATACTCCCCTTCAAATAGAAATTTCGTCCTCGAAATTTTCATTTCTTAGAATAAATGTTGATGTTGTTTCTTCATCTTATTTTCTAACTTTTACATCGCGCTTCTAGTCACTTCAATTTAGATCACCCCTACCAATGTGATCTCCCTACCTCCGTGTTGCTTCATGCAACACCCTACTGGGGAAGTCACATTTCCAACAATAATAATAAAACCTCTACCCAAGTTATAAGTTATTTTGTGATATATAATAATATAGGTTGAAAAATATTCTTTTTGAACATTATATTATAAAATAAAATAAACAGAATATAAAATAAAATAACTATTACATACACACTATAATTATACATATGATTTTATTTTTAATAGGTACAAATAATTTACATATTACAAACTATTTAATTAAAAACAACAAACTGTCTAGTTTAAAGCAAACCATAAACTAGCCCAAGCATAACACTAAAAGTTCTGATCCTCCGAAGAATCTTCCTCGGGGAGATCATTAGAATATAGAAAACCTCGGTCAACGTTATCCCACGTCGCAATCAATCCATATGATATGGATGATCTCGAGGCTCGCCCTCCTCAAACTGCTCATTCGGTTGTTGTTTGTACTGAAAATCCAGCGGCTGCTCCTCTTCTACTTCCTTAACGACTTTACAGAACATAAATAATAATACAGAAAATATATGTAAAGAGGTGAGACAATCTACATCATTACCAGTATAGCAGTAAGAAAATGACAAAACATACAGATATAGCAGTTAAAACAACAAAATCATATTAGCACAACATATATCATATCTCAATCAGGTATAAATGTCACAGTTGCAAAATATCATAAATCAAATTATAACTATTCACACAGTGATGCAGATTAAATATGCCATATACTCAGACTCTTTCTTACTCCATGGAGCTAAACACAAACATCAGAGAGAGCAATCCGGTAGACATGTCCGCACATCAGGCTACCTCAACCAACTGTTACACAGTCAAATACGTCGTGTAAACAGCACACAGTCAAATACGTCGTGTGAATGGTATACAGTCAAATACGTCGTGTAAACAACACACAGTCAAATATGTCGTGTGAATGGTACACAGTCAAATACGTCGTGTACAACCAGGCATAGTACCAGACAGTCCCCAATGGATCCTGATTAAGAATAGTATTTGTCGAGATCGCTAGTGTGTGTTTTCAGTTACCACGGCCCAGAAGAGCTACCAACTGTCCACATGTGGAATCTACTGCACACTAACGCCTCCAAGTTTTCCTCATGAACACACTGTGCCTATCACACCCGCAACACGGTGTAATTCATCTCGTCAGTCAATTGTCAATTTCAACCAAATTGACATACCAATCTATGTATGTAATGATCCATAATTACAAAAATACCCTCAGTATCACCATGAATCATAATTATATAAATATCTTCATTGTCACCATAATTACAAAAATACCCTTAATATTAATAATTCCAAAAATAGTATGTCTCCACTTGACAGTACTATTTCCCAACATATCTGGGTCCACCACTTTGGCCCGACAGTAAAAGCTTACTGTTTCCATAAGTCGCGTAAATATTTTTCAACATTTTCTCAATCGCGTAACATTTTTAAATCATTTTCTCAATCGCGTAGTTTAAAAATCATCATTTTAAATACACGTAAGCTATTTCTACTATTTTTCACTGTATAAAATATTTCTTGATGTTTCAAATTAAATTTTGAAACTTTCCAAAACTAAAAATATTATTTAGACATTATTTTCCATTTATCTTACAAAAATTAATCTAAGTAATAATTTCTGACGTTTTTCTCAAAAATTCGATTTTAATAAATTCTTCTACAGTTAATTTTATTCTTTAACTACGTAAAATATTTCCTTGCTTTCTAAATGCCATTTTGAAACGTTCTTCAATACTTGCTCATTTTTAGTCAATTTTGACAGCATTTCGTTTAGAAAATCTACTACATGATATTTTCTACGTTTTCCTTTAAAAATTCCTTTATTTAATTATAACCATAAAATACACTTTGAAAATTACTAACATACTTTAAAAACTCAAAGATAAGTATTTTTCAAGTGTTAAAGTTTATTTCTTTACCATACTAGACTTCTAGTAAAAATTCATTTACTTATTTGACTCTTGAAAATCCATCGTAATTGAATTCGTTTTAGGTTAATAAACTAGTTTACACTTAGAAAATAAATTTTGGATCAATTAAACATTAAAAATATATTTTGGCCGAAAATCACCATTTTTATACAAACCATGTTTAAAATTATTTTTCATCCGTTAAATCATTGAAAAGACAAGATCTCCTTGGACTCCTCCTTAGAAATTTTGTGTAGCTTCAACAAAAATCCTAACAAGCTTAAACAAATTATAAAGTCATAAACTATGGATGAAAAAGATAAACCATGGATCAATCATGGCTTAGAACATCAAAAATCCAATTAGAAACAAGAAAGAAGAATTTTCACCTTATAGGAAAGAAACTTCAAAGTGATTTTCCAAGCTCCAAATGGATGATTTAGCAAAAACTCACAACTAGAGATGTTCTTAGAATATGGTTTAGATTTAGGAAATGAAGTTGGATGAAATTTTTGATGGATGGAAGTAGGTGAAGTGGTGTTGGCCGAATGGTAGGAGAATGAGGACTTAGGAGTTTCTTTGAGTTCTTGAAAGGAAGAGATAGGAGAGAATGATTTAGAATAATTGAAATGGAGATGATAAAGTGAATAATTGCCTTAAGACATTATGCATGGCCGTAGACTTCCAAGACAAATGCAGCCCCCTCTTTTGACAATTTTGCTAACATAATTGCCTTTGATGATTTGGATGGTGGATGACTAAGCATCTAGATCTCCATGATTGCATTTGAGTGCATAATTGAATACATAATGCATGCATAAATCCAAAAATAGCTATAGGAAATTCTAATCAAAATTTGATTGATTTTTAATAACTTATTTATGCTTAAGTCCTTCTAATTAGGTTTAATTAAAAGTTAGTTAGATTCCGTTGTATTTTAGTTAATCATTAATTTACTTAGAATCCTTAATCTTCTACTTAATTATACTAATACATTTGTATAACTAAAATTTGATAAAAACTAATTAGGTTTTATTTCATTTAATTACCACTCAAACTCTTTAGATTAACTTAATTAAGTTTTAGACTAATTATTCCATTAAGTTAAATTTTAAACTAACTAATCTACTAAATCTAACCATTTTTATGGATTTTCAACCTTCTTGTTTAGAATTTTACAAGCCATTTACGTTGGTAAATTTTTCCTAAAAGTAGGTCCCACAAACCCAAAAGTGGGTCCCATAAACCAAACGTGGGTCCCACAAACCAAACGTGGGTCCCATAAACCAAACATGGGTCTCACAAGCCAAACGTGGGTCCCACGGACTTTTCTGCATGATAAATGTTTTTATTACACAGAAAAATCCTAAAAATTAAATGATTGATATATATATTATTCGAATTGGGTTTAGTAAGATCGCCCAGCTCCAAATAATCAAACAAGATTTTTCCCAGCCCGAAAATTATTATTTTCTTGACTCGGAGTAAATCACACAAAACAATCAAATACAGTTACGAAACAGTCAAATTAATTTTATAACACACAGAAAATAGAAAATAATACAATTAGGGCAAAAACGTAATTAACCAAAAATTGGGGTGTAACACTTCGCTCTCCTATCTCTGATCCTCACAGGAAGCATTTCATATGTCAAACTCTCTCTGAATTGTACCATGTTTAGTTTGATGACATGGCTGGGTCGGGAATACACTTGCGCAATTATGGCATATGGAAGGTATCATGAAGATTTTGAAAGAAGGTGTGACGAAATTAGTTGGTAGGCCATCAGACCAATCCGAAGAGAAATTTGATCTAGTCTGAAGAATTTAGGAGTGAGTTTGTTGGCAACTCTGACAAGTTGACACATGTTTCGTAACGTCTCTCCTTATTTCTTACTATTAACACTTCTGTTTTAGGTCTTGATGCATCTTGGTCACTTTTCTGCTTCTCTTGAATTTCTCTCAACAAATCATCCAGAATAGTAACCATATCCAAACATACCTCATCCGATGTCATTTCCAAAGACAACCACATGTCCTTGAATTACTCTACCAATTTCTTCTCCTTGGCTACCATAATGAAGATATTAGGTAGTTTTCTGGTTCAAAACGTCTGCCACGACCTTCGTCTTTCTAGGACGACACTAAAACTAGAGGCCATACTCCTTCAAAATTTCTTATCGCCTTCTCTGTCTTGTGTTCAACTTCCTTTTGTTGAATGAATACTTCGGCACTTTGCGATTTCTAAGGGTGTTGAACATTACTTCACCTAGAAAGTGTCTCCACGTTCTCAGAGCGATTTTAACTGCGGCTAACACCAAATCGAGAGTTGGGCAATTCTTAATGCACCCTCATCTGCCTCGAGGCATAAGTCACAACTTCCCAACTTTGCGTGAGTACACATACTAGACCTTGATGTGAAGCATCACGAAACACTTCAAAGGTTTCACTGGGATCGGGTAGGACCAAAACTAGTGAGTATTTGAATGTTTCCTCAATCCTTGGAAAACTTTCTTCACATGTGTTAGTTCCCCCCAAAGAGTTGATTCTCTTCTTGTAAGCTAAGTGAGAGATTCTGCTATCTTGGAGAATTCATCGACGCTCCTTCGATAGAAACCAACTAGCCCTGTAAGTCACAAGGGTGTCATGATTTCCAATCTCCCTTATTGCAAAACTGCTTCAGCTTTTGATGGACTCACAACAATTCCCTTCCCTCGAATTGTCATGATCCAAAGTTTAACCTCCTTAAACCAAAATTTGTACTTTAATTGATTGGCGTACAATTCTTTTCCCTTAAAGTCTAGAAACTGTATTAAGATGCCCAACGTGTCCTTCTATATCTTTGACAATAAATTAGAATGTCATCATCTATGACAACAACTGTAACGTCCCGAAAATTAATAATTTCAGGATAAATGATCATTTTACAATATTTGGGATTTTCTGGATTTTTTCTGGATTTTTTCTGAGAACGCAGATTATTTTAATATATTACTCGTTTTACGTGCACACTGGGAAGAGTTGGCAAAACGATTGTAACGCTCCCAAAGTTGGAAAATTTTATTACAAATAGTTATTTTCTAATATTTGTGAATTATGTGAATTCTTTTAGAATTATCCGGGAATGACGAATATTTTAATATATTCCTCGTTTTGCGTGAATATTGAGCAGAGTCGTGAAAATTACTGTAATGCTTCAAAAATTGGAAAATTATATGACGTATAGTCGTTTTATAATATTTGCAATTTTTGAGAATTTTCTGGGAATTTTTCGGAAATGTCGAATATTACAATATATTTCTCGTTTTGCGTGTGCACTGAGCAGAACTGGGGAAAACGCGATGTTTTCTCCGCGAACCTTGAACTATGGATAAGTCGACGGGGGATCTTACTAAACCCGAGACTTGACACAGTTAATGAGGTTTCACAATTTTTGAGAAATCTTAACAGATAAAATAAATCAATACAGCGAAAAATTCATCAGTCAGATTAATTAAATACTGACTTAATCAACCTGTAACTATTATCCATTGGATAATAGTGTGTAATAAAAATTCTATCACATTATCCTAATGCAATCTACTTTATGTCTAATCCATTCACTTTAATTCAAATTTAATGTTAAATAATCAAAGCTTCTTTGAGAAGCTTTGACCAAATATTGACCTAAATACCCTTAGCTTCTCTTAGAAGCCAATTTTCACTCTCTCTTCTCTCACCATGCATGGCTGGAATGCAGCCCAAGGGAAGGGAAATTGCTTCATTTTAATTATTCAACTATCACCTTAATTCATTAATTTCTAAAAACACTTTCTCTCTCATCATTTCTTCTTCTTCCTTCTTCTTCATTTTTCTCTTCTCCTCCTTCTCTCTACCTCCACCATGAGCACGAAATTGCAGCCCCTCCTTCCACCATTTCTCTTCATCTTTTCTCCTCTCTAAACCTATTTCTACACTTGCCTTCATTTCCTCTACCTTCTTTGTGTAGAAAGCTTCATCATTTTCCTTTCCTACCTCCATTTTCTCTCCACCTCTTCTCTTCTTCCTCCTCTTGGCTACGAAAATGGCAGCCCACTCTTGACCACTTCTCTTCATCTTTTTGCTTCACTAAGACTATTTCTAGACTTCTCTCAACCTCCTCTACATTTTCTCTTTAGAAAATCTTTTCAAAAATCCATCCTTTCTACCCTCCTTCTTCAAATCCGAAAATCACTCCTCCATGGATGGCCAAGCTTTTGATTTTTCTCTCCACTAAACACATTTATACACTCATCTTCATCTTCTCTACAAGTTTCATTTGGAAGGTTTGCTCAAAATCCAACCTTGTCTCCATTGTCTTCCAAGGTAAAGATTCTTGATTTCTCTCCATTTTCTTCTCATTTTCGTTTTCCTTGGTTACCTATGTGACCAAGGATCATTCTTTTCAAGCTTTAGTTTGTAAATATGAGAATTTGACCACTTTATGGTTCCTTTGAAGGTGGAATCCGAAAATTGCAAATCAAGGAACCAAGGAGTTGTTTTCTTGCATTGTCTCCTCTAGGTAAGAGGGAGACTACTCACTTCAACCACTTATGGTGGTGAGAAGACTTTGTGTGTGTGTTGATGGAGAAATCCATCCTTGCATGCTCTTTGTATGCTTGCTTGAATTATAATATTTGTATGATTTAGTATTCTTGAATTTGATTGATACTTGATTATGCTATTGAATATGTTTGATATATTAATTGTGCCTGATCATGTTGGGGTTGCTAAATGGAAAATTTGGAGTTTCCTACCTCAACATGGTGCCACGGTTTTGACTAGAAGTTAGGGATGAGAATTAATTTTGTATACAAGTGAAATAAGACTCATGTAATCAAAGATCGAATGATAGTATTAACACTAATGAATGGAAGACTTTGAGAGTTTAATACCCAAGATGGGTGCCACGGTTTTGGTCTTAGTAAAAAGACAAAATGATTGATTTTGAAGATCTAAATTTAAGTGAGTTAAGAGTGTAACATATAATGTGATAATTGTGACCTTAGATTGATTTGTTGTATATAATGATATGTTGGATTGGATTGTGTGATTGGAAATGGAAGAAAAATATTTGGGAACCTCTCTTGGAGGGCTACGGTTTTTAGGGTGAAAATTGGATAAATTATGGTTAATGTGTAACAAGCATAAGACTAGAATTAATCAAGTGACAAAGTAGAATTTAATGGAAGAAAAGTTTGAGATTGAAGCCTAAAGGATGGCTACGGTTTTGAGGCATAAAGATTAGGGTTCTTGGTGAACTAATTTGATAAGTGAACACTTAAATGAATTAAGGGAATGACATGTAGCATGATGACTTGAGAGAATTTGGGATTGTAACCATTGTAAGGCCACGACCTCTACGGCAAATTTTAGGTAAGTATGTGGTTTTGATAATTTGGAAGCATAAGTGATTAGGTAATTAGAAACCTATGTAATAAATAGACAACTAATAAATTGGAAGAATTTAGTTTAGTCAAGACTTCATAAATTTTAGAAGACTAAGAATGGGACCATTGTAAAACTTAAGGTGATTCTAAGTGAGTGAAGAACAAGAGAGTGTGAGGCTTAATAGCTTAATTAATTTACAAGTTATAGAAAATCGGATTGCCTTGGAATATTAAATTGATTTCAAGTATTGATTTTGAACATGAACCTTGAAAAGGGAAACAAATTCCAAGTTAGGATTCATAATGAACCTAAGGACGCATCAATTGACTTAATCCTTGTATTATGATGTTATGGGTCCATGTGAGTGACCATTTGTATATTAATGCTTATATTGGCCCATTGTGGCATATTATGAGATTGTATGAGATTGTGGATCATACATGTGCATGCATAGTGTCTTATGCATTGTGATTGTCCGTGTGGACTGTTGTAAGGCCTAGTTGCCTAGGAGATTGAACACACCTTAGTGCGGGTGCGAATAGACAAGTGTAGGTCATTGGCTGACCTTGGGGGCGTCGGGGTGCGGGTTCCTCATCAATGGGAGGTTGGTAGCTCTCCTGCCCGTGGGGTAGACCGATGCAAACGCACTGACGATCCTGACCGAGACACTGTCCTATATCGTGATCTAGTGTAGAATGTCTGTGCAATGCCATGATTATGCATGAGAAAATTTATTAATAGCATTGGCCTCGGCAGCCGAGTCACAGACATGTCTCCTGATCTTTCTCTCCGACTGTTTGGGTTTAGCTCCATGGAGTAGGACTTTGGGAAAGCATGCATATGAACTATGATATATTATGTCATTATTAATGTTTATTTCCTGTAACTGTGACTGATTTGATTATTATTACTGTGATGATTGTCTGATTGTTGTGTTGATTCTTGGAAATACTATTGTGATCTGCCTGCTATTGTCTGTTGTTGTTCTACTTTACTATAAATATCGTTGTTATCATTAATTCTTATTATTGCTTACAATTGCATTGCTTTTGTTATAAATTCCGCTGTTGCCGTTGATAAATATATGAACTGTATTGCTTTATGGGCGCTCTGCGCCGTGTCGTTTTCTTACTGCCATAATGGTAATGAAGGATGGGTGTCTCACCTCTTTCCTATATCCTTGTATGTCTGTTTTATACTTATATTGATAAAAAGATCATGAGGAAGATAAGGAGGGACCACACTTTGGTTGATTGGATTGGGCGTTTGGACAAGGTTTCTTCGGCTACGTACGAGTGCAGTTGCGTGGAGGCATTGATGCCTGTCGTGTCAACTGGGACGCCGAGCGTCATGTGCACATGGGGTTGCGGCTTTGTTTGCTGGTAGTACCCATCCCTGGGTTACTACTTTTCCCCCTTTTTGTGTTCTATTCCCGCTGTATTCTATTTGACTCTATAATTGTTATATTATATGTTATCAGTGATTTGTATTAAAGATGACTATAAAATATACATATATATGGAAAATGACTTTTATTTCAGTGGTTGTATTATGGCTTGAATATATTTTATATTTCATTCGAGGCTCATATTTTCTACCTATGCAAATTGTCAAAAAAAAATATAAATATAGACTCTTGAGAATTTAAATTACTGTTATCATGACTGTGACACACTTGGATTTAGTAACTATGGTGTAATGACGATTATGCTCCGGTTGCTACATCAAGGGGTGTTACAACAACAATTATGTTCTAGGTAAGTATGAGAAATTTGATTCATGCAATTCATGAATACGGCGGAAGCAATTGTCATTTCGAACGGCATCTCGAGATACCCATAATGTCTATAGCGTGTTCAAAAAATCATTTCGGGGACATTCTCAATCTCCCACGAATTTAATGACGACCAAGACGTACGTCTATGTTGGAGAGAACGATAACTCCCTTTTCGATGACCCATCAAATGATTCATCTTCTTCTGAGGATACGCATCCTTGATCATAATCTTGTCCAATTGGCGATAGTCCTCGTCTCACCGAGAAGTTCCATTTTTCTCCCTAACTGTCAGCACTGTAGCTTATTGTAAGAAATTCAGTGATTATGATAGCGACATTCATATTCCCGTTACTTTTGTTCTCCATAAAAGGTAACACATATCCTTGGATTTTTTTTCCTCACAAAGCTCCAACTTTGTTGGCCGTTACGAATTCAAAAGCCTTAGTTTCGAAAATCACTAAGGTTTTTATCAGAACGCTCTAGCAGGATATAACTAGAAAATAACCAATCCATTTCTAAGTTATAAACTATAATCGGTGTGATTTTCGGTGAGCAAGACAAATCAATAGAAGATTCGACCCTTAGTAGAAATAGAATAGATTAAACAAGCTTGAATGTCAATGACAAGTCTTGGCAATAGAAATAAAAGTAGCTAGTTCAAAGCTAATGAAAACACAGATGAATCCAAATGATCTATACAGTTACAACTTATAAAAGGAGGAGTTACCCCCAGAATTATACAGTACGATTACGGGATCATCATTTGAGGCATAACTTCCATTGTTTAGATCTCCAAATTTAGAGGTCTCAGCACCACCCAAGGTATAAGTTCTGGCTTCTGCTTGTGGTTTTACAGCCCTTGCAGCATCGATTGAAGACTTTGCCTCTACTTGGTTGCAGTTGCAGGAAACGTGTCCAAGTTTTCCACATTTAAAACAAATTATCCTTTTATCTTACACTCCCTCGTGAAGTGGTTCTTCCCACATTTCATACATCTTGGCAAAGATGTCGGGGTCTGACTGGATCTACCACCACTAGCATTTCCTCCATGAGTTGGGTGTTGTTGTTGCTTCCTTGACAATTGTGAGTAAGGTTTCCACTTAAACTGACTAACCTTTCTATTATTCCTCCTTCGGAATCTAGGCAGTCCAAGGTTGCCCCAAAGTTGACTTTCCTCCAATAGATTCTGAACCTCAACTTCTAATTCTCATTGCTGCGCGGCCTCTTGATCTTGGTGAGTTGTCACCTCTGCTACCCTTTACCTTTCTTTTGCAGTCGCAGTCATACTTCCATCATCTCGTCCTGCGCTCTTATGCGTACGTCTGTCACGAGCCATTGTCCTTGCATGCCGACCGCGAGCTATCAACTTTCTTCGAAGATGGATAAAACATAACACAACACAACAAACATAATTATTTCAAACAACATTGTTTCATCTCGAAAACCAAACACATAGAATCACACAATTCAAGCAAGACAAGTTCAATTCACGAATCCTAACAATCTCCAATTCGAACTTCCTCATTCTACCTTCTATGGTGCACCCTTTGCAAGCTGTCAGCTCCCAAACAGCTTTTCGATCCAAAACTACACCAATTATTTCTTTCTCCAGAAGATCGGTTCCCCAAAACCTTTTGATCTCCTTATTAAAGAATTCATATTCTCCAAATATAGTACGGTACAATACGATACAGTACACCTAGGCGAAGTCATAGTTTCCTGTACACACAAAACATTACATATTGAGTAGGCTAGTCCTCAATATCATGTAACTATATAACAGTAGCTACTAACATTCAACCTATGGCAAGCCATGCATTCCTTTCCCATCATCTCAATCAAGAGACAAGGAAGTGCACAACAGACAAAATTCTAATATGCCTAAACATAGCAAGTTCATACCCTGGCTCAACAGGATGAACTGCTCTGATACCACCTAGTGTAACACACCTAAATCTAACAACCGCGGCACAATCGTCATTACACCACAGTTACTAAATCCAGGCGTGACACAGTCTCAAAAACATTAATCTAAAAATAACTTACTTCCATTGTGCATAAGTAGAAAATAGGAGCCTCGAATGAAACATAATCAGTACCTAACCTGTAATGCCCTTTTTTCTATAAGTAGCCGCGAAGAAAGGACGTCGCACTATAACTATAATAACAATTTGTAACATAAAGCGAAATAAATTAAATTGCAGAAAATAATAATTGTTTTTAAAACTCGTAGTCCCGATTCATTTTATGGTTATTTAAGTTCCTTTACAATTGTCACCATTTTTTCGCTAAGATTATAGATCATTACTAAGTGGCGTTAAGAGAGTTAAGTTAGAATCCATTACGTATAGAAATCATAAATAAAACAATTGCAATAAACAAAACTTAACAACGTAAAATGAACTATACATAATATATATAGAAATTCATAAGCCTGTTTAATTATATTCCAAAATATACCAAAAAGTAAAATATGTACCCACCCAAAGATATACAGATATACCCTAGTATGTACAGCAAAATATCAGGCTTCCCCAAAAGATAGACGGTTAGCCATCAGTAGCTACCAATAGTATCAGCTCCTATGACTGAGGAGAAGGGACTGTAGCCGGGTCCTCTTCGGGGTCCTCTTCGTCCGAGGAAACTTCCATCGGAGCGACAGAGCAATGGACAGGAGCCTGAGCAGTGGACAAAAAGGAGTCCTCACATGGGGTGTAGTACATATCAACCCACATGTCCCTAACGGGCATGTAAAACTCTAACCAGAAAAAAGCATGAAAATAAAAAATGGAGGGGTCATAACGACCCCATGCTAGGGACACCGTCAGTTCCCCATGATATACACAACGGTCTGTCTACACGTTAATGTGCCAGCAGTCAGGGCCTCCATGAAATACGATCCGTACATAGCCAAAGAATCCATGAGGGCGCGACGACATCCTCAATCAACTTCAATCGTAGTCTGGCTAGAAGCCTAGAAACTCAGGAGTTTCCTTGTCTTCCTCATGAACGTCTTCTCAAAATCACACGATCCAACCAGAATATTAAAATAAAAGAATTACAAAAAGAGATGAGACACCTAACTTTCAGTACCAAAATGGCAGCAAGAAAATAGAACGGCGTTGGACGCCCATATATAACATAATTCATACATTTAATTATAGTAACAATAGCAATCAGCAGTAAACGCAGAATAATAATTAATAATAGTAAGTATTATTAACAGAGATAAAAGACATCCACAGTTCAAGAATTAAATGACTATCGCAATTATAATATTAAACATGTTTTACAGTTATAAATGCTCATGCTCAATGAATCATGTGACTGACAGTTCACAATGCAAAAAGGGTACCAAAAATTCCTATTCCATGGAGCTAGACATAAACATTTTCAGAGTGAATGATCAAGGAGTAATGTTGGCATATCGTTAGCCTTAAAAATACAGTGTGCTTTATCTCATAAAAATGTTTGCGCAGTGGCTTATACGTGGCACCTCAACAGTTGATCGCGATATAGGACAACGTCCCAGTCAGGATCGTCGGTGTGTCGCATTGGTCTATCCCACGACCACAATGGAGCTACCACAGTCTATTGTGAAACACCAACACCCTGACGCCCCTAGGGTTAACAACATATGACACCTACGCTTAGTCTATTCGCACCTACACAAAGGTGTTATTCAAACTCCTAGGCACACATAGCCTTTACAACAATGTCCAACGGACAACACATATGCATGACGACGCAATGTCAAATCATGTATCCTCATCATAATCATATCACTATGGTACATAAACATACATTTACACATACATATTCATTTCTCACTATCACCACATCATGGTATTCTCATTATCGATATATAATCATGCATAGCTCATAAATTCTCACAAGTACATGTCAACAAGTGTTTTGCCCATGTAGGAGTCCTCGATAGCATAGAATTAATTTCCATGCCAACATATATTTCAAGTGTTTATCCACCATCACAAATCCACATTATGAATTTACTTTCTCAGAGTCTTATGCTTGATTAAGTATGACAAATTTTAGGCAATTTGCCCCTTCAAAACCGTGGCCCTCTAAGGATTATTATCCAATTTAATTCTTCCACTTAATTAAGAGTTATGCATGTCTCTAAATTCCTAAGTCTCCAAAGATTTATCAAGGCTTTAATTACCCCTAATTTTATCTCTAAAAATCGTAGCCTTCATGATCTTCAAGGTCCTATGTTTCTTTCCATTTTTGTGTATTAGTTTCCTTAATATCCATTTATTTAAATTTTAGTTCAATAAGGTCAATTCATTCCCTTCTTGTCCAAGCCAAAACCGTGGCCATCATTAGGTCTTCAAGTCCAACATTTCTTTCCATTTATATACATTAGTTATATTAATATTAATCCACTTAAATTTTTGTTCATCAAGATCAATCCATTTCCTTATTTATTAAGGTTAAAACTGTGGCTTTAAATTGGGTTAACAATCCCTTAAAATTTCTTATCTCAAAATTCCAACATTAATATTAAATCTTTAATTTCATAGCTTCAATTAATTATGTACAAGAAACCAATTTCCAAGCTAAAATCTTCTCCAAACCGTGGCTTCCATTTTAGGGTAAGGAACTCCACATTTCCTATTTAACAACCCTAACATGATCAAGCTCATTTAACACTTACAATCCATTCAAAATCACAAATCAAACATTGGTCAAATTCAAGAACAAATAAATAAACAAAAATCACAAAATACATGAACATACAATGGTTCCCTCACCACCAAAATTAGTTGAAGTGAGTAGTCTCCCTCTTACCTAAAGGAGAAAAATGAAAATGACCTCCCTTTAGCTCTTGGTGAATTTGGTTTCAAGGCTCCAAAGATTCTAGTGTTTTCAAGAAAGTGAGCCAACATCAAAGATTGAAGAAAAATAGATTCATGGTCATCAAAGAGACCCATGATCATGAAAATGAAGAGAAATAAGGAGAAAAACCAAAACTTTACCTTAAAGCTTGAATATTTACCTTGGAAGACAATGGAGAAAAGTTTAGATTTTAGAGAAATTTTCTAAAGAGAAGTGGTAGAGAAACGAAGAGGAGTAAGGAAATATGTTTAGTGAAGAGAAAGGAGAAGCAAAACGGTAGGAAGAGGGGCTGCAAATTTTGTAGCCTTGGTGGAGTGTAGAGAGAAGGAGGAGAAAGGAAAAAGATGATGTTTTTAGAGAGATAAGTAATTAGGTTAGAAGTGAGATAGTTTGGAGTGTTTAGGTTAAATGAATGAGTAAAAATTCTCCCTTCCCCTTGGGCCAAGGTTAGCCGCGGCATTGAGAGAGAGAAGAGAGGAAATTTGCTAACTTCTCATGTAAGCCAAGGGCATTGTGGTCTTTAGTTGGTCAAAGCTTCTCAAAGAAGCTTTGATTATAATACATTAAATTTGAATTAAAGTGAGTTGATTAGACATAAAGTAGATTGCATTAGGATAATGTGATAGGATTTTCAATATATACTATTATCCAATGGATAATAGTTACAGTCGACAGAAGTCAATATTAATTAATCTGACAGATAAATTTTTCACAGTGTTTTATTATTTTATCTGTTTGAGATTTTCTCGAAAAATGTAAAATCTCGTAAACCATGTTCAGCCTCGGGTTTAGTAAGATCCCCCGTCGACGTTTCCACAGATCAAGGTTCTCGGGAAAAATATTTCGTTTTCCCGACTCTGTTCAATTTCCACGTAAAACGAGAAATATATCAAAATATTTGACATTTCCGAAAAATTTCAGAAAATTCTCAAAAATTACAAATATTATAAAATGACTATTCGTCATAAAATTTTCTAACTTTTGGAATGTTACAGTCATTTTCCCGACTTTGCCGAATGTGTACGCAAAATGAAGAATATATTAAAATATTTCGCATTCTCAAAAAAATCCAAAAAAATTTCAAAAAATCACAAATATTAGGAAATGAATATTTATAATAAAATAAATAAAGTTTGGGGTGTTACAACACTCCCCAGTAAATAAGAATTTCGTCTTTGAAATTTTCATACCTTAAAATAATTCTGGGTATTGCTCCTTTATTTTGTCTTCTAGTTCCCAAGTCACATCTCCGGTCGTCTCGTTCCAAATTACTTTCACCAACGAAATGTCTTTTCGCCTAAGTTGCTTCACTCTCCTATCCTCAACCCTTACAGGAGTTGTTTCATAAGTCAAGTTCTCCTTTAATTGTACCGAATCAGGTGCAATGACATGATCAAGACTTGGAATATATTTTTGGAGTTGTGACACATGAAAAACATTATGGAGATTTGAAAGGAAAGGGGGTAAGGCTATTTGGTATGCAACAGGACCTATCCGACGAAGAATTTGATATGATCTAAGGAATTTTGGAGTGAGCTTTCTAGATTTGAGAACCCGACTGACCCCAGTCGTAGGCGTGACTTTCAAGAACACATGGTCACCTTCTTTAAATTCAAGAGGTTTTCTTCTTTTGTCTACGTATCTCTTTTGTCGACTCTGAGCTGTACTCATTTTCTCTTGAATCATTTTGACCTTCTCGGTTGTCTGTTGAATGAGATTAGGTTCGACTGTAAGTCGCTCCCCATCTTGATACCAGCATAGAGGTGTTCGACACCTTCGTCCGTACAAAGCTTCATAGGGTGCCATCCTTATACTTGAATGATAACTGTTGTTGTAGGTGAATTCTACCAACGGTAAGATTTCATCCCAACAGCCAGTTTGCTCTATAGCATAAGCTCTCAGCAGATCCTCTAACGACTGGATTGTTCTCTCTGATTGACTATCAGTTTGCGGATGGTATGTAGAACTCAATCGTAACTTCGTCCCCATTACTTCTTGAAGACTTTGCCAAAACTTCGAGGTAAACCTCGGATCTCGGTCAGAAATGATACTTGTAGCTACACCGTGAAGTCTGACAATTTCACTGATGTACAACTGAGTCAATTTCTCCAATGGATATTTGATGTTGATCGGCAAAAAGTGCGTTGACTTTGTAAGTCTATCCACAATCACCCATATTGAATCATGACCTCTTTTTGTTCTTGGCAATCCAACAACAAAGCCCATGGCAATGCTATCCCATTTCCATTCGGGAATAGTCAAAGGTTGTAAAAATCCTGACGGTCTTTGATGTTCAATCTTTGTCTTCTGACAAACTAAATAAGATGATACGCATCTTGCAATATCCTTTTTCATTCCATGCCACCAAAACAACTTCTTTATATCTTGGTACATTTTGGTCATCCCAGGGTGCATACTTAACTGACTCGTACGAGCATACTCAAGTATGTACTTCCTGAGTTCTTCATCTTTAGGCACACAAACTCTACCTTGGAATCTTAAAATCCCATCACTTCCTTTTTTCAATGTTGATACACCGCCCTGCTTTATCAATTCTCTTTCCTCTCGCAAGAACTTACCCTCTTTCTACCTTTCTCGGATATCTTTCAGCAAGTCATTCGAAATCATGACCATGTTCATGCAGATTTTTCCTGGCGTCAACTCCACAAAAGACCATACGTCTCGAAATTGTTCTATCAAGTCTTTCTCCCTAATCATCATGGCAGAAACACTAACTGTTTTCCTACTCAAAGTATCGGCCACCACATTCGCCTTCCCAGGGTGATATGGAAGTTGGAAGTCGTAGTCTTTCAGGAATTCTAGCCATCTTCACTGTCGTATGTTCAGCTCTTTCTGATCATACAGGTACTTCAAACTCTTGTGGTCACTAAAGACATTAAAAGTTTCTCCATACAGATAATGTCTCCATATCTTCAAAGCAAATACCACGACAACTAACTCCAAATCATGCGTTGGGTAGTTCTTCTCATGCACTCGTAATTGTCTTGAGGCATAAGCCACTTCTTTTCCACCTTGCATAAGAACGCATCCCAATCCTTGATATGAAGCATCATAGTACACCTCAAATGGTTCTTTTGGATTCGGCAGAACTAACACGGGTGAAGTAGTTAGTCTCCTTTTCAGCTCCTGGAAACTTCCTTCACAAGCATCTGTCCATTCAAAAGCCTGATTCTTTCTGGTGAGCTAAGTAAGAGGTCTGGCAATCTTAGAAAATCCTTCAATGAACCTCCAATAATATCCGGCTAATCCAACAAAGCTTCGGATTTTCTTCACCGTCTTTGGCTTTTCCTATTGTAGAACAACTTCTACCTTTGAAGGATCAACAACAATTCCTTCCTTTGAAATGGCATGGCCCAAGAATTTCACCTCATCTAACCAAAACTCACACTTCGAAAATTTAGCATACAACTCTTTCTCCTTCAAAATCTGAAGAAATATACTAAGGTGTTCAGCATGATCCTCCTGATTCTGTGAATAGATCAAGATGCCATCGATGAAAACAACGATGAACCTGTCTAAATAAAGACGAAAGATTCTAATCATATAGTCCATGAAGACAGCAGGTGCATTAGTCACACCAAAAGGCATTACCAAATACTCGTAGTGTCCTTAACGACTACGAAAAATCGTTTTGGGAATGTCTTCCACTTTTACTCGGATCTGGTGATAGTCCAATCGCAAATCAATCTTGGAAAACACAGCCGCTCCTTTCAGTTGGTCCATTAGGTCATCTATCCTCGGCAATGGATACTTGTTCTTAATCGTGACCTTATTCAATTGACGATAATCCACGCACAACCTCGAGGTATCGTCCTTCTTCTTAACCAACAACACTAGTGCTACCCAAGGTGATACACTGGGTCTCATGAATTGTTTTTCCAAAAGCTCTTCCAATTACTTCTTGAGCTTAGCTAGCTCTACTGGCACCATATGGTAGGGTGCTATGGAAATAGGGCCAGGTCCTGGCACCAAGTCAATAGCAAATTCGATCTCCCTTTCTGGTGGCAAGCCAGGTACATCTTTGGGGAAAACTTCAGGGAACTCTCGGACTGCAGAGATCGCATCCACATCAACTTCATTCTCGACCTTCAAAGAAGATAACAACATGTATCCCTAAGCTCCTTCTTTCAAGAAAGCTTTCGCTTGGTTAGCAGTTATAAATCTAGAATTCTCACCCAAAGGGAAAACTATTATTTTTCTAGAACATTCTAATAGGACATGGTTAGCAGAAAACCAATCCATTCCTAAGATCACATCTAATTGAGATAAGGGCAAACAGATCAAATTAATAGAAAAGATTCGACCTTCAACAATCAATGGGCAATTTAAACAGACTTTGGCAGTGACAACGGGTTTAGCAGTTAGAGTGGAAACAGTCAAATCAAATGGCAAAGAAGACATAAGTAAACTAAGTCTTTTCACACAGTCATACGAGATGAAAGAATGAGTTGCACCAGAATCATACAGTACAATTAAAAGATTACCTTCAATGAGACCTTCTCCTTGTATAAGATCTTTGGATTCAGAGGCTTCGGCACCACTCAGGGTGTAAACCCGACTTCTAGCCTATGGTTTAGAGGTCCTAGCAGCATTGACGGAAGGTTCCACCTTGGCTTGATTACAGTCACGGGAAACATGTCCCGATTTCTCGCACCTAAAGCAGATGATCCCTTTGATAGTGCAGTCTCTAGTGTAGTGCTCCTTTCCACACTTCATGCACCTCGGCGTAGATGCCGCATTCTGACCCGCCCTTCTTGGACTTCCAGTTGGACTTCCACCTGGTGATCTTTGTCGTTGATTTCCAGATGGTCTGGAATAGGGTTTCTTCTGATAACGACCAGCACCACTGCTTCCTCCTCTTCAGGACCGAATTGGCCCAAAGTTTCTGTTTCTCACCTCACGCGCTTGGTCCACACTTTCCACCCAGCAGCATGTATCGAGCAGCTCAGAAAATTGAGTAATCTTCAGAGTTATGATGGCTCTCTTCACGTCATGACTTAGGCCTTCTTCAAATTTTCGGCACTTCCAAGCTTCATTAGGTTGGTGTTGGAAGTAAGTTGAGGACCTCGACAAGCTCTCAAACTTAGAGGCATATTCGCTCACAATCATACCTCCTTGTCGCAGACTCAAAAATTCCATTTCCCTTGCGTGTCTAGCACTTTCAGGGAAATACTTGTTCAAGAACCTTTCTTTGAATACTTCCCAAGTTATCGCCATATTTTCAGCTTACAGCAATCTTTGCTCTCCGATCCACCGGTATTCAGCATGTTCTATCAGCATAAATGCAACATAGGTCACCTTTCGGTCATTGGCACAGTTCATGCCAGTAAATATCTTCTCCAGCTCTTGGATCCAAAGCGTAGCTTTCTCAGGATCAAACTCTCCTTTGAACTGCGGAGGGTTAGCATGACGAAATCTCTCTAAGTTCTGAGTATCAGCTGTAGCTTCTAGTTGTTGTGCAGCTCTCGCTTGTTGTTGAGTCATTTGCTGATTTTGCTGTAACATTGCTTTAGCCACTTTCTGTATCGCTTCTATCGCAGCAGCCATATCACCTCTGTGAGCCATAGTTTCTTTAAAATCAAACTACACAAAATACAGAGAAAAGTCAGATGTATCCTTATAGAATACCAAACACAAAGAATCGCAGAGAATCACACAGCATAAACAAGACAGTCCAAAACCTCATGACCCAAAAGAAAACATAAACCGGGAGCTCTGATACCAAGACAGTGTAACGCCCCTTTTTCTATAAGTAGCCGCGAAGAAAGGACGTCGCATTATAACTATAATAACAATTTGTAACATAAAGCGAAATAAATTAAATTGCAAAAAATAGCAATTGCTTTTAAAACTCGTAGTCTCGATTCATTTTATGGTTATTTAAGTTCCTTTACAATTGTCACCATTTTTTTTCTCTAAGATTATAGATCATTACCAAGTGGCGTTAAAAGAGTTAAGTTAGAATCCATTACGTATAGAAATCATAAATAAAACAATTGCAATAAATAAAACTTAACAATTAAAATGAACCATACACAATATATATAGATATTCATAAGTCTGTTTAATTACATTCCAAAATATACCAAAAAGCAAAATATGTACCCACCCAAAGATATACAGATATACCCCAGCATGTATAGCAAACATTAGGCTTCCCAAAAAGATAGACGGTTAGCCATCAGTAGCTACCAATAGTATCAGCTCCTATGACTGACAAGAAGGGACCGTAGCTTGGTCCTCCTCGGGGTCTTCTTCGTCCGAGGAAACTTCCATCAGAGCGATAGAGCAACGAGCAGAAGCCCGAGCAGTGGACAAGAAGGAGTCCTCACGTGGGGTGTAGTACATATCAGCCCATATGTCCCTAACGGGCATGTAAAACTCCAACCAGACAAAAGCATGAAAAGCAAAAATGGAGGCGTCATAACGAACCCATGCTAGGGACACCGTCAGCTCCCCATGATATACACAGCAGTCTGTCTGCACGTTAATGTGCCAGCAGTCAGGGCCTCTGTGAAATGCGATCCGTACATAGCCAAAAAATCCACGAGAGCGCGACGACATCCTCAATCAGCTTCAATCGTAGTCTGGCCAGAAGCCTGGAAACTCAGGAGTTTCTTTGTCTTCCTCACGAACGTCTTCTCAAAATCACACTATCCAACTAGAATATAAAAGTAAAAGAATTACAGAAAGATGTGAGACACCCAGCTTTCAGTACCAAAATGGCAGCAAGAAAACAGAACAGCGCTGGACGCCCATATATAACACAATTCATACATTTAATCATAGTAACAATAGTAATCAATAGTAAACGCAGACTAACAATTAATAACAGTAATTATTATTAACAGAGATAAAAGGCATCCACAATTCAAGAAATAAATGACTATCGCAATTATAATGTTAAACATATTTTACAGTTATAAATGCTCATGCTCAATGAATCATGTGACTGACAATTCACAATGCAAAAAGGGTACCAAAAATTCCTACTCCATGGAGCTAAACATAAACATTTTCGGAGTGAATGATCAAGGAGTAATGCTAGTATATCATTAGCCTTAAAAATACAGTGTGCTTTATCTCATAAAAATGTTTGCACAATGGCTTATATGTGGCACCTCAACAGTTGATCGTGATATAGGACAGCGTCCCAGTCAACATCGTCGATGTGTCGCATTGGTCTATCCCGCGGCCCCAGTGGAACTACCACTGTCTATTATGAGACACCCACACCCCGACGACCCCATGGTCAACAACATATGACACCTACGCTTAGTTTATTCGCACCCACACAAAGGTGTTATTCAAACTCCTAGGCACACATAGCCTTTACAACAATGTCCAATGGACAACACATATGCATGATGATGCAATGTCAAATCATGTATGCTCATCATAATCATATCATTATGGTACATAAACATACATATACACATACATATTCATTTCTCAATATCACCACATCATGGTATTCTCATTATCCATATGTAATCATGCATAGCTCATAAATTCTCACAAATACATGTCAACAAGTGTTTTGCCCACATAGGAGTCCTTGATAGCATAGAATTAATTTCCATGCCAACATATATTTCAAGTGTTTATCCACCATCACAAATCCACATTATGAATTTACTTTCTCAAAGTCTTATGCTTGATTAAATATGAAAAATTTTAGGCAATTTGCCACTTCAAAATCGTGGCCCTCTAAGGATTATTATCCAATTTAATTCTTCCACTTGATTAAGAGTTATGCATGTCTCTAAATTCTTAAGTCTCCAAAGATTTATCATGGCTTCAATTACCCCTAATTTTGTCTCTAAAAACCGTAGCCTTCATGGTCTTGAAGGTCCTATGTTTCTTTCCATTTTTGTGTATTAGTTTCCTTAATATCCATTTACTTAAATTTTAGTTCATCAAGGTCAATCCATTCCCTTCTTGTCCAAGCCAAAACCGTGGCCATCATTAGGTCTTCAAGTCCAACATTTCTTTCCATTTATATACATTAGTTATATTAATATTAATCCACTTAAATTTTTGTTCATCAAGATCAATCCATTTCCTTATTTATTAAGGTTAAAACTGTGGCTTTAAATTGGGTTAACAATCCCTTAAAATTTCTTATCTTAAAATTCCAACATTAATATTAAATCTTTAATTTCATAGCTTCAATTAATTATGTACAAGAAACCAATTTCCAAGCTAAAATCTTCTCAAAACCATGGCTTCCATGTTAGGGTAAGGAACTCCACATTTCCCATTTAACAACCCTAACATGATCAAGCTCATTTAACACTTACAATCCATTCAAAATCACAAATCAAACATTGGTCAAATTCAAGAACAAATAAATAAACAAAAAACACAAAATACATGAACATACAATGGTTCCCTCACCACCAAAATTGGTTGAAGTGAGTAGTCTCCCTCTTACCCAAAGGAGAAAAACGAAAATGACCTCCTTTTAGCTCTTGGTGAATTTGGTTTTAAGGCTCCAAAGATTCTAGGGTTTTCAAGAAAGTGAGCCAACATCAAAGATTGAAGAAAAATAGATTCATGGTCGTCAAAGAGACCCTTGATCACGAAAATGAAGAGAAATAAGGAGAAAAATCAAAACTTCACCTTAAAGCTTGAATCTTTACCTTGGAAGACAATGGAGAAAAGTTTAGATTTTAGAGAAATTTTCTAAAGAGAAGTGGTAGAGAAGATGAAGAGGAGTAAGGAAATGTGTTTAGTGAAGAGAAAGGAGAAGAAAAATGGTAGGAAGAGGGGCTGCAAATTTCGTAGCCTTGGTGGAGTGTAGAGAGAAGGAGGAGAAAGGAAGAAGATGATGTTTTTAGAGAGATAAGTAATTAGGTTAGAAGTGAGATAGTTTGGAGTGTTTAGGTTAAGTGAATGAGTGAAAATTTCCCCCCCTTGGGCCAACGTTAGCTGTGGCATTGAGAGAGAGAAGAGAGGAAATTTGCTAGCTTCTCATGTAAGCCAAGGGCATTGTGGTCTTTAGTTGGTCAAAACTTCTCAAAGAAGCTTTGATTATAATATATTAAATTTGAATTAAAGTGAATTAATTAGACATAAAGTAGATTGCATTAGGATAATGTGATATGATTTTTAATACATACTATTATCCAATGGATAATAGTTATAGTCAACAGAAGTCAGTATTAATTAATCTGACAGATAAATTTTTCATAGTGTTTTATTATTTTATCTGTTTGAGATTTTCTCGAAAAACATGAAACCTCATAAATCGTGTCCAACCTCAGGTTTAGTAAGATCCCCCGTCAACGTTTCTACATATCAAGGTTCTCGGAAAAAATATTTTGTTTTTCCAGCTCCGTTCTGTTTGGACGTAAAATGAGGAATATATTAAAATATTCGACATTTCCGGAAAAAATCTGAAAAATTCTCAAAAATCACAAATATTATAAAACAACTATTCATCAAAAAAATTTCCAACTTTCGGAACATTACAGTCGTTTTCCCAACTCTACCCAATGTGCACGCAAAATGAGAAATATATTAAAATATTCCACGTTCTCAGAAAAATCCAGAAAAATTTCAGAAAATCACAAATATTATGAAATGAATATTTATAATAAAATAAATAAAGTTTTCTTATACACAACCACTGAAATAAAAATATATACCATATATATATTATAGTCATCTTTAATACAAATCACTAATAGCACAAAATATATTACTTACAGAGTCAAATAAAATACAGCGGGAACTAAAACACAAAAGGGAAAAAGTAGTAATCCTTAGGATGGGTACTACAAGCGGACAAAGCCGCAACGCCATATGTACGTGACGCCCGGTGTCTTAGTCGACACGACAACCATCAATGCCTCCTTGAAGGTGTAATCGTAAGTAACCAAAGGGATCTTGTTCAGACGCCAAATCGAGAATAATGAATCATCTCAATCCAATCAGCAAAGGTGTGGCCCTTCATCATCTTCCTCACGATCTTTTATCAAATACATATATATAACAGAAGTACAAGAATACAAGAAAGAGGTGATACATCCTACTTACATTACTAATTATGGCAATAAGGAAACAGAACGGCGCAGAGCGCCCACATAGCGTTTCGGCATATATATTCCTCAACAGTGATAATAAAATGAACAGTAAGAGTAGGACAACAACACATAGCAGTAAGAATCAACAATAACAGGTAAACATCAATAATATCCCAAGCAGTCAACAGAAGTCTCAGATAATGAATAATTAAAGCATTTCAGATAATCATGGCATCAATATCACAATAGTATAATCATCATATAAAAGAATGCCATATGATATGCGGACTCACAAATGCCGACTCTCAATGTCGACTTACAATGGCGACTCACAATGCATATGCACTTGATACCAAGATTTTCTATTTCAAACATGAACGTTCCGGTAGTCTCCGCCCCCTTATACAGTCTATGTCAGACCATGAAAAGAATAGTGCTTGTCAGTTCCTCGTCAGTGCATTACAATCGGCTTTCCGGCCAGAGGTATATTACAATGTCATATCATCATCACCAGAGGGATCACCGCACCCTGACGCACCCAGAGATCCAACATAGACCACATTATCCAATTCTAGTTCATAAGCTCATATTGCCTTTTAACAATCATCGACTGAGCAAATATTGTTTTAACAGTCATCTACTGAGTAATTTGTTCAATGCATACTGATTTAATGCATAATCATAGGCTCATCCAGCCCTTTAACAATCATCGACTGAGCAAATGCCTAATGCATGTTGACTCCATGCACAATCATGTATGTTCAACATGTCCACATATATTTCACAAAACACATTTCCTATAACATGCCACAATTAGGCCAGTTCAAGCATTAACAAGTCTTATGAGATCACTATAAAGTTCTACTTAAATTGTCATTTCTTATGAATTCATTTTCTAGAGAGATTCCTCTTGAAGTCCTTATTTAAGCTTCATTCTTTTACATTGATCAAGTTCCTTAATCTAATCGATTGTTACTCACATACAATTTCTCTAAGGATTTTACAAGTCTCACAAACTCTCTTGTTCTTCCTTTATGTTCAAAGTCATTCTAATCCACAAAATAAAGTTTGTTCTTTATTCTTTCCATTTTATGAATTCCTAAGGGATCTAAAATTTCCCAAATCATCTAGGTATCCATTCTTGCACTACATTTGGTTGCATTTTACCTTAAAAATCCGTGAGCCTTATTACAACATAAGTCCACCCTTTTCTTTCACCACAATGTTGATGACTTATCATTTAATCTCTTAACCCTCATTTCACACAAAATCAATCCAACTTCCTAGATTCCATAACCAAAACCGTGGCCTCCTAGAAAACCCTAACAAATTCCCATTCATTAATTCCAACATTATCATTTAACCTTTAATTACATAAGCTTAATTTATTTGTATACAAAAACCAATTTATACCCCAAATTCCTAGCCAAAATCGTGGCCTCATCTTTGGGTAGGAAACTCCAAATTTTCCATTTAACAACCCTAATATGATCAAGCATTTTTTTACACATTCAATACAATTAAGATTACCATTCAAGTGTCATTCCAATTCAAGAACACATAAGCATGCAAAATCACCAAACAAAGTAAGCATACAACTATGGATTTCTCCATTAAACAATCACACAAACGTTTCCTCACTACCAAGAAAGGTTGAAGAGGATTATCTCCCTCTTACCTAAGGAAGAATCACGAAAATGGCTCCTTAGATGGTCCTTGGTGATTTCGGTTTTGAGCCTTCAAAACCCTAGAATTTCTAAGACAATAAATCAACATTAATGGTTGAAAAAGAATGGATCCATGGTCATCAAAGAGACCATGGAGCACGAAAATGAAGAGAAAAAGGAAGAAAGGTCAAAACTTCACCTTAAAGCTTGAAGCTTTACCTTGGAAGACAATGGAGAAAGGTTGGATTTTTGAAGAAGCTTTCTAAAGGAAAGATGTAGAGAAGGATGATGTAAGTATGGAAATGGTCTTGATGAAGGAAGAAGATAAAGATCAATGGTCACAATAGGGGCTGAAATTTCATAGCTATGGTGGAGGGTAGAGAGAAGGAGGAGAAACTTTGGAGAGGATGAAGTTGGTATTTGAAGAAAACCCTTCAAATAGAAGTTGTAGAGGAGGTTGAGAGGAGTGTAGAAATGGTGTTTGTGAAGAGAAAAGTGAAGAGAATGGGTGGAGAGGGTGGCTGGATTTTCAAATTGGAGAGGGAGGAAGAAGAGTGAAGGAAGAGAAAATGAAGAAGAAGAAGTTAGAGAGAGAAAGTGAGGGAAAAGTGAAGAGATTCTTGTGTGTGTTAGGTTAAGTGTGGGAGCAAAATTTGCTCCCCTTTAGGCCCATGAGTCCACGGCAATGAGAGAGTGAGGGAGGGGGAGAGGCTTCTCCAACAAGCCAAGGGCATTCTTGTCCTTTGGTGGTCAAAGCGTCTCAAAGAAGCTTTGAAGAAAGTACATAAATTTGAATTAAAGTGGATTTAATTTGACATAAAGTGGATTGCTTTAGGATAAGGTGATAGGATTTCTAATGCATGCTATTACCCAATGGACAATTGTTACAATTGATAGAAGTCAGTATTAATTATCTAGCGGATAAGAATTACACAGCGATTTATCGCTCTGTCAGATAAATTTTTTTGAAAAACATAAAACCTCGTAAACTCTGTCCAACCTCGGGTTTAGTAAGATCCCCCATCGACGTTTCTACAGATCAAGGTTCTCGGAAAAAATATCTCATTTTCCCGGGCCCGCTTAGTTTGCATGCAAAATAAGGAATGTTATTAAAATATTCCACAGTTTCAGAAAAATTCAGAAAAAATTCCAAAAATTATAAATATTATAAAACGACTATTTATCATAAAATTATTAATTTTCAGGATGTTACATTATATGTGGACATCTAGCGTTGTTTTGTTTTCTCGCTGCCAATTTGGTACTGAAAGTTAGGTGTCTCACCTCTTTTTGTGTTTCCTTTATTTTTGGTATTATGTTGGATTGCGTACTTCCAAGAAGACGTTCGTGAGGAAGACAAGGAAGCTCCTGAGTTTCCAGGCTTCTGGCCAGACTACGATTGAAGTTATCGAGGATGACGTCACGCCCCCGCGGATTTTTGGGCTACACACGGATCATTTTTCACGGAAGGCTTGACTGCTGGCACATTAATGTGCAGATGGATCGATGTGTGTACCATGGGGAGCTGACGGTGTCCTTAGCATGGGGTCGTTATGATGCCCCTGTTTTAGATTTTCATGCTTTTGTTTGGCTAGAGTTTTACATGCCCGTTAGGGACATGTGGGCAGACATGTACTACACCCCACGTGATGACTCCTTTTTGTCCACTGCTCGAGCTCTTGCCCGTTGCTCTATCACTCCGATGGATGTTTCATCGGACAAAGAGGACCCCGAGGAAGACCCTTCTACAGTCCCTTCTCATCAGTCTTAGGAGCTGATACTATTGGTAGCTACTGATGGCTAACCGTCTATCTTTTTGGGAAGCCTGATGTTTTGCTGTACATACTGAGGTATATTTGTATAATTTGGGTGGGTACATATTTTGCTTTTTGTACATTTTGGAATTTAACTAAACAGTGCTTATTCATATGAATATATATATATACATATATATATATATATATATATATTGTATATGGTTTATCTTACGTTGTCAAATTTTGTTTATTGCGACCATTTTAATTTTTATCTCTATACGTTATGGATTTTAAATAAGCCTTTTTGACTCTCTTGGTAATGACAATAATTTATTATAATAATTTAAACAAAAAAAAATTATATATATAGTGACATTTGTAAAGGAATTTAACTAACCGTATAATGAACCGGGTCAATGAATTTAAAAACAATTACTATTTTCTCCAATTTAATTTATTTCGCTTTATGTTTCAAAGTATTATAGTAATAGTGTGACGTTCCTTTTTTGCAGTACATTTAGGAAAAAGGGGCGTTACATTGTCTTGGTATCAGAGCTCCCAGTTTAGATTTTCTTTTGGGTCATGTGGTTTTGGTCTGTCTTGTTTGTGCTGTGTGAACTCTCTGTGTTTGGTATTTCGCAAGGATACATCTGACATTTCTCTGTGTTTTGTGTAGTTTGATTTAAGAGAAAGTATGGCTCGCAGAGGAGACATGGCTACTGCGATAGAGGCAATATAGAGAATGGCTGAAGCAATGCTGCAGCAAAATCAACAAATAACTGAACAGCAGGTGAGGGCTGCACAACAACTGGAGGCTACAGCTGATGCCCAAAATTTGGTGGATCGCATGAACCCTCCACAATTTAAAGGAGAGTTTGATCTTGAGAAACCTACTCTCTGGATCAAAGAGCTGGAAAAGACGTTCACTGGCATGAACTGTGCCGATAACAGGAAGGTGACCTATGCTGCGTTTATGCTAATCAGAGACGCTGAGGAGTGGTGGACAAGAAAGCAAAGGTTGTTGCAAGCTGAGAATTGGGCGATTACTTAGGAAGTGTTTAGAGAAAAGTTTGTTGAACAAGTATTTTCCTGAAAGTGCTAAACACGCGAAGGAAATGGAATTTCTGGGATTGCGGCAAGGAAATATGAGCATGGGCGAGTATGCTGCCAAGTTCGAGAGCTTGTCGAGGTTCTCAACTTACTTTCAACACTAACCCAATGAAGCTTGGAAGTGCCGAAAATTTGAAGAAGGCCTGAGACATGACGTGAAGAGAGCCGTCATAACCTTGAAAATTACTCAATTTTCTGAGCTGCTTGATACATGCTGCCGGGTGGAGAGTTTGGACCAGGCACATGAGGCGAGAAATAGAAACTTTGGGCAAATTCGGTCTCAAAGAGGAGGAAGCAGTGGTGCTGGCTGTTACCAGAAGAAGCCCTATTCCAAACCATCTGGAAATCAACAACAAAGATCACCGGGTGGAAGTCCTAGTGGAAGCTCGGGAAGGACAGGTCAGAATGCGGCATCTAAGCCAAGGTGCATGAAGTGCAGGAAGGAGCACTATATAAGAGACTGCACTATCAAGGGGATCATTTGTTTTAGGTGCGGGAAGCTGGGATATGTTTCCCGTGACTGTAATCAGACTAAGGCGGAACCTTCCGTCAATGCTGCTAGAACCACCAAACCACAGGTTGGATGTCGGATTTACACTTTGAGTGGTGCCGAAGCCTCCGAATCCAAAGATCTTATACAAGGGGAAGGTCTCATTGAAGGTAATCTTTTAATTTCACTATATGATTCTGGTGCAACTCATTCTTTCATCTCATATGACTGTGTGAAAAGACTTGGTTTATCTGTGTCTTCTTTGCCATTTGATTTGACTGTTTCAACTCCAACTGCTAAACCCGTTGTCACTGCAAAAGTCTATTTAGATTGCTCATTGATTGTTGAAGGTTGAATCTTTTCTGTCGATTTGATCTATTTGCCCTTATCTCAATTAGATGTGATCTTAGGGATGGATTGGTTATCTGCTAACCATGTCCTACTAGATTGTTCTAGAAAAACAATAGTTTTCCCTTTGGATGAGAATTTTGGATTTGTGACGGCCAACCAAGCGAAAGCTTTCTTGAAAGAAGGAGCTCGGGGATACATGTTATTGTCTTCTTTGAAGGTCAAGAATGAGGTAGATGTGGACGCGATCTCTGTGGTTTGAGAGTTTCCTAAAGTTTTCCCTGAAGATGTGCCTGGTTTGCCACTGGAACGGGAAATCGAGTTTACCATTGACCTTGTGCCTGGAGCTGACCCTATTTCCATAGCACCTTACCGAATGTCACCTGCATAGCTAGCTGAGCTTAAGAAGCAATTGGAAGAGCTTTTGGAGAAGCAATTCATGAGACCCAGTGTATCACCTTGGGGAGCACTAGTGTTGCTGGTTAAGAAGAAGGACGGTACCTCGAGATTGTGTGTGGATTATTGTCAATTAAACAAGGTCACGATCAAGAACAAGTATCCATTGCCGAGGATAGATGACCTAATGGACTAACTAAAAGGAACGACTGTGTTTTCCAAGATCGATCTGCGATCGGGCTACACCAGATCAGAGTAAAGGTGGAGGACATTCCTAAAACGGCTTTTCGTACTCGTTATGGACACTACGAGTACTTGGTAATACCTTTTGGTGTGACTAATGCACCTGTTGTCTTCATGGACTATATGAATAGGATTTTTTGTCCTTATTTGGACAAATTCATTATTGTTTTCATCGACGACATCTTAATCTATTCACAAAATCAAGAGGATCATGCTGAGCATCTTAGTATAGTTCTTCAGATTTTGAAAGAGAAAGAGTTGTACGCTAAATTGTCCAAGTGCGAGTTCTGGTTGGATGAAGTGAAATTCTTGGACCATGTCATTTCAAAGGAAGGAATTGTTGTTGACTCATCGAAGGTAGAAGTTGTACTACAATGGGAAAGGCCAAAGACGGTAATGGAAATCCGAAGCTTTGTTGGATTAGCTAAATATTATCGGAGGTTCATTGAAGGATTTTCTAAGATTGCTGGACCTCTTACTCAGCTCACCTGGAAGAATCAGGCTTTTGAATGGACAGACGCTTGCGAAAGAAGTTTCCAAGAGCTAAAGAGGAGACTAACTACTTAACTCGTGTTAGTTCTGCCTAATCCAAGTGAACCATTTGAGTTGTACTGTGACGTTTCATATCAAGAATTGGGATGCGTCCTTATGCAAGATGGAAAAGTAGTGGCTTATGCCTCAAGACAATTGCTAGTGCATGAGAAGAACTACCTAACGTATGATTTGGAGTTAGCTGTAGTGGTGTTTGCTTTGAAGATATGGAGACATTATCTGTATGGGGCAACATTCAACGTCTTTAGTGGCCACAAGAGCTTGAAGTATCTGTACTATCAGAGAGAGTTGAACATGAGGCAGCGAAGATGGTTAGAATTCTTGAAAGACTATGACTTCCAACTTCAGTATCACTCTGGGAAGGCGAATGTTGAGGCCGATGCCTTAAGTAGGAAGACAATTAGTGTTTCCACTATGGTGATCAAAGAGAAAGACTTGATAGAATAGTTCAGAGACGTATGGTCTTTTGTGGAGCTAATGCCAGAAAAAATCTACATGAATATGGTCACTATTTCGAGTATAGGGATGGCACCCTATGAAGCTCTGTATGGATGAAGGTGCCGAACACCCTTGTGCTGGTATCAAGATGGAGAGTGACTTACAGTCGGACCTGATCTCATTCAACAGACAACCGAGAAGGTCAAAATGATTCAGGAGAAGATGAGAACAGCTCAGAGTTGACAAAAGAGTTACGCAGACAAGAGAAGAAAACCTCTTGAATTTTAAGAAGGAGAGCATGTATTTCTGAAAGTCACGCCTATGACTTGGGTCGGTCGGGTTCTCAAATCTAGAAAGCGCACTCTAAAATTCCTTGGACCTTATCAAATTCTTCGTTGGATAGGTCCTGTTGCTTACCAAATAGCCTTACCCCCTTTCCTTTCAAATCTCCATAATGTTTTTCACGTGTCACAACTCCAAAAATACATTCCAAGTCCTGATCATGTCATTGCACCTGATTCGGTACAATTAAAGTAGAACTTGACTTATGAAACAATTCCTGTAAGGATAGAGGATAAGAGAGTGAAGCAACTCAGGAGAAAAGACATTTCAATAGTGAAAGTGATCTGGAACGAGACGACCGGAGATGCGACTTAGGAGCTAGAGGACAAAATGAAGGAACAATACCCAGAATTATTTTAAGGTATGAAAATTTCGAGGATGAAATTCTTATTTGTTGAGGAGAGTTGTAACACCCCAAAATTTATTTATTTTATTATAAATATTTGTGATTTTCTAGAATTTTTTTGGATTTTTCTGAGAACGCGAAATATTTTAATATTATTCCTCGTTTTGCATGCAAATTGAGTGGAGTCGGAAAAATGAGATATTTTCCTGAGAACCTTGATCTGTGGAAACATCGATGGGGGATCTTACTAAACCTGAGATTGGATACGGTTTACGAGGTTTCACATTTTTTGAGAAATTTTAACAGATAAAATAATAAAATACTGTGTAAATTTCATCCGTCAGATTAATTAATACTGACTTCTTTCGACTGTAACTATTGTCCATTAGATAATAGCATGTAATAAAAATCCTGTCACATTATCCTAATGCAATCTACTTTATGTCTAATCATTCTCACTTTAATTCAAATTTTTGTACCCTAATTAAGAAGCTTCTTTGAGAAGCTTTGACCAACTAAAGACCACCTTGCCCTTGGCTTGTCAAGGAAGCCAAAAATCCTCTCCCTTCTCTCTCCACTTGCTGCGGCAAGCATAGCCCAAAGGGGAGTGAAATTTTACTCCCACTTAACTCACTTAGTTACACTTTCATTCATTTTCAACTATCCACTTCTCTCTCTAACTTCATCTTCTTCATATTTTTCTCCTCCTTCTCTCTACACCTCCTCCATAGCCACGATTTGCAGCCCCTATCCTCCACCATTTTCTTCACTTTTTCTCTTCACAAATACCATTTCCTTACTCCTCTCCATCTTCTCTACAACTTCTCTTTAGAAAATTTCTTCAAAAACCCAACCTTTCTCCATTGTCTTCCAAGGTAAAGTCTCTAACTTTGAGGTCAAGCTTCAACCTTTCTTCCCTTTTCTCTTCATTTTCGTGCTCCATGGTCTCTTTGATGACCATGGATCCATTCTTTTTCATGTCTAACATTGATTCGTGATGATTGAAAATTCTAGGGTTTTTTGAGCCTTGAAACCGAATCTTCAAGAGGCTTAAGGGAGACCATTTTCGTGATTTCTCCTTAGGTAAGAGGGAGACTACTCACTTCACCCAACATTGGTGGTGAGGGAACCCTTGTATGTTCATGTATTTTGTGAGTTTTGTTTGTTTATGTGTTCTTGGATTTGACTAAATTTTGATTGATGATCTTGAGTGCATTGGGAATGTTAAATGTGTTGATCATGTTAGGGTTACTAAATGAAAATTTTAGAGGTTCCTACCCTAACATGGTGGTCACAGTTTTGAGGGAATTTTTTATGGGAAAATTTGTTTTGTACACTAATACATAACACTTATGAAATTAAATGTTGAATGATGATAATAAAATTTATGAATGGAAAATTCTAAGGGTTCATTACCCTAACTAATGCCACGGTTTTGGCTTGAACAATAAGGGATTAGAATGATCATGGTGAACTAAAAATTTAATTGAATTGATACTAAGAAACTAATACAAAAAATGGAATTTGAGTGATTAAGTATCAAGTAACTAATACATAATGTGGTAGAAAGATTGAGACTTTGATGACCTATAATGGCCACGGTTTTATAGTGAATAATTTGGGATCAAGTGATGCCTTGGCGGATCATTGGAAGATTGAGAAATTAAAGACTTGCATAATCTTTAAAAAGTGGTAGAATTAAATTGGATAAAAACTCTTAGAGGACCACGGTTTTGAATGGAATCATTGACCTAAAATTTGTCATAATTAATCAAGCATAAGACTTTGGAAATGTATAACCATAGTGAGGACTTGTGATAGTGAATGAACACTTGAATCATATATTAACATGGAAATTGATTCTATGCTATTGTGGACCCCTATGTGGGCTAAGCACTTGTTGATCTTGTACTTGAAAATATCATGATGTGATGATGTTAAGAAATGAATATGTGTATATATATGTTTATACACCATTGTGATATACTTATGATGAATGCATCATTAATGAACATGCATGATTGAAATTGAGTCGTCATGCATACGTGTTGTCTGTTGGACACTGTTAGAAAGGCTATGTGTGCCTAGGAGTTTGAATAACACCTATGTGCGGGTGCGAGTAGACTAAGCGTAGGGTCATATGTTGTTGGTCCTGGGGGCATCGGGGTGTGGGTGTCTCATAATAGACAGTGGTAGCTCCACTGGGGCCGTGGGATAGACCACTGTTGTTGGTGACTTTATTGCTATCTGCGGTTATTCTGCCCTTATTGTTAATTTTATTATTACTGTGATTAAATGTTTGAACTGTGTTATTTGTGGGCGTCCAACATTGCTTTGTTTTCTCGCTGCCAATTTGGTACTGAAAGCTAGGTGTCTCACCTCTTTCTGTGTTTCCTTTATTTTTGGTATTCTGTTGGATTGCGTACTTCCAAGAAGACGTTTGTGAGGAAGACAAGGAAGCTCCTGAGTTTCCAGGCTTCTGGCCAGACTACGATTGAAGTTATCGAGGATGACGTCGCGCCCCCATGGATTTTTAGGCTACACACGGATCATTTTTCATGGAAGACCTGACTGCTAACACATTAATGTGCAGACGGATCGATGCGTGTACCATGGGAAGCTGACGGTGTCCCTAGCATGTGGTCATTATGACGCCCCTATTTTAGATTTTCATGCTTTTGTTTGGATGGAGTTTTACATGCCCGTTAGGGACATGTGGGCAGACATGTACTACACCCCACGTGATGACTCCTTTTTGTCCACTGCTCAGGCTCCTGCCCGTTGCTCTATCACTCTGATGGATGTTTCATCGGACGAAGAGGACCCTGAGGAGGACCCTTCTACGGTCCCTTCTCGTCAGTCTTAGGAGTTGCTACTATTGGTAGCTACTGATGGCTAACCGTCTATCTTTTTTGGGAAGCCTAACGTTTTGCTGTACATGCTGGGGTATATTTGTATAACTTTGGGTGGATTCATATTTTGCTTTTTGTACATTTTGGAATGTAACTAAACAGGCTTATTCATATATATATATCTATCTATCTATCTATCTATCTATCTATCTATCTATCTATATATATATATATATATATATATATATATATATATATATATATATATATATATATATATATATTGTGTATGGTTTATCTTACGTTGTCAAATTTTGTTTATTGCGACTATTTTAATTATTATCTCTATACGTTATAGATTTTAAATAAGCCTTTTTGACTCTACCTAGTAATGATAATAATTTATTCTAATAATTTAAATAAAAAAATTATATATATAGTGACATTTGTAAAGGAATTTAACTAACCGTATAATGAACCGAGTCAATGAATTTAAAAATAATTACTATTTTTCACAATTTAATTTATTTCGCTTTATGTTTCAAAGTATTATATTAATAGTGCGACGTTCTTTTTTCACGGTACATTTAGGAAAAATGGGGCATTACAAAATGTACCATAGGGACAAGTAAATGTTGTCTTTTCTTGGTCCTTTAATGCTACTGCAATTTGGTTATATCCAGAATAACCATCCAAGAAGCAGTAATAGGCCCTTCCTGCCAGTCTGTCCAACATCTGGTTTATGAAGGAAGTGGGAAATGGTCCTTTCCGGTGGCCTTATTCAGTTTGCGGTAGTCCATGCACACTCTCCATCTAGTGACCTTACAAGAAGGGATCAGCTCATTGTTGTCATTGGTGACTACCGTCATGCCACCTTTCTTCGGCACACATTGAATTGGGGATGCCTATGGGCTATCAGAAATAGGACAGATTATACCAACATCCAACCACTTAATTATCTCCTTCTTCACCACTTCTTTCATAATCGGATTCAGCCTCCTTTGGTGTTCTATGACACCACTTTGATTGTCCTATAACAGAATCTTGTGCTTGCAGATAGAGGGGCTAATGCCTTGAATATCGGCAATAATCCATCTGATAACATGCTTGTATTTCCTAAGCACACAGAGAAGTTTCTCCACTTAATCATCTGAAAGGGATGATGATATGATTACTGACAAGGTGGAAGTTGCACCTAAATACGCATACTGCAATGATTAGGCAAAGGCTTTAGTTCAAGCCTTGGAGGTTCCTCAATGGAAGGCTTAGATGTCTCTTTTGGTACATCGAACTCCAAAGTTTTAAACTTGGGAGACTGATATTGACTAGGAACCGCATCAAGGCGCTTGATGTAATCTGATATATCATCCCTAGTATCTTTATCATAATCAATTGATGAAGCTAACGCCAAAGCAAGGGAGTCTTCATGATTATTGGCTTTGAATGCATCATTAATGATATTATCCAATAAACCTACATAAGAACACTTTTCGTGATCTTGAGGAAACTTGATTGCTTTAAAGATGTTAAAAGTTACCTCTTGATCTTGAAATCTCATAGTCAGTTCACCTTTTTGGACGTCTATGAGAGTTCTCCCCATGGCTAGGAATGATTTAACTAGGATCAATGAGACCCTATGATCCTCTTCCATATCCAAGATAACAAAATCTATAGGGAATATGAACTTGTCCACTTTCACCAGGACATCTTCCACAATTCCCTTCGGATATGTATATGAACGATCAGCAAGTTGGAGGGTTACGGATGTGGGCTTGCATTCCCCCAAACCTAACCTTTGGAATATGGATAAGGGCATGAGATTAATGCTTACCCCCATATCAAATAACGTTTGGCCTAGGAAGTTCTTTCCTATGGCACAAGGGATTGTAAAGCTCCCCGGATCCTTCAACTTTGGGTGAAGTTTTTGTTGCAAAACGACACTGCATTCTTCAAACAGTGCTACTGTTTCAAACTTGCCCAGCTTACGTTTCTTGAATAATATATTCTTCATGAACTTAACGTAACTGGGCATCTGTTCTAATGCTCCAACAAAAGGCATGTTGATATGAACTTTCTTGAAAACTTCCAAAAACTTCTTAAACTGTTCATCCATCTTATGCTTGAATTTGCCTATTTCGAAAATGTAAAGGATGTACATAAGGCCTATTATCCACCTTCTTGTTGTTGGCCTTCCTTTGGACTTTCTCTTCATCCTTTACACTTTCCTCAACTTTCTTGTTGTCCACTCTCTTGTGGACCACCTCATCTTGGTCTTGGCTCTTGTCTACCTCATCTGCCAACAATTTTGTCTTTGGATTTCCCTCAATATCCTTCCCACTCCTCAATGAGATGACCTTACAATGCTCATTTGAGGCATCTTTAGGATTATTATTTGTATCGCTATGGAAGGTACATGGGGGCGTGTTGTTAATGGCATTAGCCAACTGCCTCACTTGAGTTTCCAATGCTCTCATCAAAGCCGTTTGGCTTTGAATCATTGAATCATTCTTAGCTAAATGAGCATTTGTTTTTGTCATGTAAGAATCAGTCTTAACTATAAATTGCATAAACATATCATCCAAAGAGGGCTTCTTATCTTGTATTAGTTGTATTGACTGAGAGGCAAATCTGACGAGCGCTGAACTCAATCAAAATTATAACTGAAGTTATTACCTAAACTTGTAGTATAGTGAACAACACTAGATCGTCTCCTCAAGGATCGTAAATGCAATTTGATCAAATTAAGTTAAGTTAGAAAAAAGGGGGGTTTTGATGGTTCAAGGATCACAGTGACAAGATTTAAAGAGAAATAACAATTATAAGAACAGTCAATTCAGAAATCTATCCGAGATTGGGTGGATTCAATCATAAACCTTTCAACAAACACTTGAAGCACATTTGAATGGTTAACTTGGATCTAACCGAGATCTCAGCATTAGATCCAGAACTCACACTAGACAATCGTCCAGAATTCAATTGACAAGTGATAAACACAAATCTGTAATCGCACCATTCATATAGATATATGTCAATTTAAGCACCGAATTCAATTAACCTAGGCACCAATCAGTAACCTAACCTCTTCAATTACGTGATTAGTTTAGATTAATCAGTTCTAAGTTTCATCACAAATCTTAATCTCAAATCAAGATCAAATCAGATCAAACATAAACAGAATCACCATTCATGCATTCAAGATTAAGAAGAAGAAGAAGAAGAAGAAGAAGAAGAAGAAGAAGAAGAAGAAGAAGAAGAAGAAGAGAGAATTCAAATATAAATCAAATACATTACATAACCAAGGTCTCAAGAATCCAAATCACAATCTCTTCAAGAGTCCCAAATTGACCGAAAGTAGCTTAGCCCTCCATTACCATGAAGGGGAGCATCAAAATATACAAAAGCTATGAGAAACTATGAAGAAACAAGAAGAAACTATGAGAGAAATGAAGGAGAATACAACTTGTTGTTCATGATAACCAATGGTGCCCTTTTATAGAAGTCTAGGGTAACAAAATGACAAAGAGGAGTGGGTGGATGAATGGGTTGGTGAGAGGAGTGGTTGAGTGGGTTGGTGAGAGGAGTGGTTAAGGACGAAAATTTCGCGCCTGACTTGGAAGCCAAAAACGACTAACTATACTTCAGATTCATGAAAAGTACTCTTCACAAAAGTTGTAGATCTTTGTCTTGGCTATAACATGAATATCTGGATCGTCCAATTTGGCTTCCTACAGCCCAAGATATGGCCCAAATACCACAGGTTGCTCAAACCCAACTTCAGCACCTCTGTTCCGACTTGCAAGCTCAAACTGACCCATGAGACTTCATTTTTTCAAAAAGTGTTCTTCATGAAAGTTGTTTAGGTCTTAACTATCAACTGTCCAAATTTTAGCCCATCTCCATTATTACAGCTTGAGATATGATTTTATGAGTGCACACCGTTCGGATTCTAGTGACAGAACCCGTATTCTGACTTCCATGTAAACTTAGGTCCCTTAGACATCTGTATTGGACTTCGAGCTCTTCATCAAAGTTGTAGAGCTTCCTCCTAGCTTTCCTACAAGGTAAAATTCATGATTATCAGATATCAGGAACTCAAGTTATGGCCAAAATACAGAAATAGTATCAAATCCCAATAATGCTGAAAATATTCAATTAGGACCAATTTGAGCTCAAACTCACAAAATCATACCAAACTCAATCAATTAAGAATATGGAGAGTGTAAATGACTAAACATAAGGGTTTCTTAATGAATAAAATATGTGATTATCCAATTCCCCCACACTTAGCTTTTTGCACTCCTAGGCAAAACTCAGGACCAAAACAAGGACATAAGAGATTAACAAAAATTTAAATTCCAACGATATTCAAGAGCCCAAAATTTTACAATCAAGAAGAACAACCAAAGGTTCAAGGGATCAAAACATTCATGAGTTAACAATTCTCCACATCTCAAACCAACAAGCAAGGTATCTTCAACATGAATTGAGAATGATAGATCTTCACAAGATTCCTTCTCAATCTCTCAAGTGTTTAAAAGGTAGGTGTTTCACTTAATTCAACCCATGAAAATTGCACTACCATAAGCTTGCTTATCTTCTACTTCTCCACTACTCAAAACACATGCACACACAAATCATGAGGACTTTTTTCAAGGTTGTAGTGAGGTCAAGGTTACAGAAGAGGATAAAATGGATATGAGAAGATAAATATCAAAGAGAATAAAAGCAAATGAGAGTTGAGTTCAAATAACAAGCATAAAAGTTCATCCCTTTACATATTCATTTCCCAATCCTTTTTTTTATATATATATGAATATAACTATGTACATACACTTTTTTTTTCATTTTTTTTAGGCACTCTTTCCTTTTTCAACAACCATTTTGTACACACACCCCCACACTTGTTCAAAAACTCATCCATTAACCAAGCTAATGTTCTTTTATTCCCTAAGGTAAAGTAAGAACACTATTTTTCATTTAAGGCACATAATGAGCTAGAAACAAGGAATGGTCAAATAAGCTCAAAGGGGTTAAGAAAAGGAAAATATATAAGGTTGGCAGGAATCAGAGAATTTTCAAAAAGTCAAAAGAGTGCTTGATATCATATTGGAAACAAGGTTCGCTATTTAGTTAAACTAGCTAATTAAGAAAGAGGGCCTCAATCATGTTCATGCATGCAAGTGAAATGTAGCCTCAAAAAGAATCAAAGCAAGTTCTAGAGTGGTCATTAACATGAGTGAAAATCACACAAGAAAGAAGAGAATGGCATAAATGTTGAATTCATCCATTAGGCTCAAAATCTCACAAGGTATGCATCCATCAAACTCAATTCATCAATTCAATCATCCATCACCAAGCATATCAGTTCAAGAAGGGAGAAAAGTTATTCAATCATGCAATGAACCCCTTTTTTTTATTTTTTTTATTTTTTATTTTAACAAAAAGAACATGCTGAAATCTCTCCCCTACACTTAATATAACATTGTATTCAATGTGAAAGAGAGATATAGAAAAGAGCAACACAACCTGATAAGAAGTGAATCAACGCCAAGAAGAAAAGAAACACACTGTCAGTGCCGCATCAGACCCTGAAAAGAAATCAAACAATAAAACTTTAGTACTAATTAATTACTACCTAAAAAACTCCTTACTCTGCCACCAATTAAGATGCGTCTCAAGAGTAAAATTACTCCTTACTCTGCCATCACTAATTGGTTTAATAAGTACATGACAATCATATCATACTTTTCAAACAAAATAAAATTTTTTTTTTGGGTCAACTATCCTTCCCCCCCAACTAGATCACAACATTGTCCTCAATGTTAAAATATAGATGAGTAAAGGATAGAAGATATTACCTGTTGGAGAAAGCTGACACAAATTTAAACAGAAACAAAGTACAATAAAATCAAACCCATTAAAGATAAAGTTTCAGATCTAGCTTTTTTTTCTTGTTACTTCCTTCGCTGCTTCCTGTTGACCAATCTATCTGAGCTAATGCCTGATCAGGTACATACTCAAAAGCTTCTAATTTATCAATGAGCTCATCAATAGTGGAGGCAGAGATAAGAAGTTGTCTTGCCGAAGGAGTGATAAATTTCTGTTCCACAGCTTTGTCAAGAAAAGATAACAAAAGATCAAAGAAATTATTAACATTCAACAAACCAATGGGTCTATGGTGGATGTTCAGTTCGGCCCAAGAGACAATTTGAAAAATTTCTTCCAAAGTACCAAAACCACCCAGTAAGACAAGAAATGCATCAGAATTGTCAACTATTGTTTTCATTTGTCCATGCATAGAGGTTACCTGAATTTCTTCTCCAACTGTCTTTCTAGTGATGTTATTTTTAGCTAAAGGTTTAGGAATAATACCTAAAACCTGTCTGCCTCCTATAAAAGCAGCAAGTGATACAGCCCCCATTAACCCACGACAACCTCCCCCATATACAAGATGAATATTCCTCGTTGCATGTGATCGACCAAGAGTGCTAGCTACGTTTACAAACTCTAATCCCTTCCCATAACTCGACCCACAAAAAACACAGACATTTTTTAGGTTACGAATAGAAGGCCCCTTTCTATACTTTTCCTCCCTTTGAGTGTTTCTGAGTTGAAGGAAAATGGAGAAAATGGAGTGTTTAAATAAGAAAAAGAATGGAAAGGGAAATAATTGCACCTATAAGGGTAGGTTGGCTATTATTAGAAAATGATGAAATTAAGAAACACATAATCTTTTTTTTTTATTTTTTATTTACTTCAAGAAAACCATCAAGGTAAAGAAGTCTAGAAACCCCTGAAGGACCCTGCTCAAAGGATCGTCTGTACAAAAATCAAAATACAACAAAATGATACAAAGATAAAAGAAATAGAAAATGATGACATACTTGTATGTATAGTTTCCATGGTGTATCTTTATACTGCGCGTCATGAGTGCAAGACATCATCCGTTTTTTTTTTTTTTTTTATGAAATTGTTAGAAAAACTTGATGAAAGATAAGTGTATACTTACTTAAGATTGGGATGGAGGTAGTCTGCTCTTTCGGCTTTGTGCCAAAGCATTGTTGACCAGATTCGACCCATTCAAGACCAAATAAGCAACATAGGGCTCCCAAAAGGGACAAGTGGCCATAATACGACTGGCTGCCTCACATGTGGGATACAATCTACCTTCTTTGTTTTTCAATTAAGAAGGCTGGATCAGGATGTATGCATTTCCCCATTCACGATTTGTGTTACCAAAGCCAACCCTAAGACGTATACATAATTTTTTTTTTTGTGTTTTTTTTTGAAAGATGACATGAAGAAGAAGAAAAGAATGATATGTATAGATTGTTTGTGGATATGGCTCACATCTGCCTCTGGTTTAACGTCTAGTAACGGCTTAAACGTCTTCTATGAGTCGAGGATAAGCTTCCCATCCAATTTTCTTATAAATTGGCAAACAGGGTCTTTTAGAGTCAAATTCCCAAGGCTGTAGCGTTTTTCTTCATCCTTGAAGAGATTCCACAATTTAAGAATTTCACGATGCACCAATCCACAAGAATGCGTCTCAAGAGTCAATAAGATATTATCTAATGACTCCTTACTCAGTCCATTCTTAATGAAGAAAATTTTATCTTCTCTATTTGCAGAAACCATCCCCAAAGTACGACATCGCTTGTTGCAGTTCCATCGTCCACATTTGTGACAGACTTGTAACCTTTTTGCTCTTCTCCTTTTAGAATATGAACTTCTTCCAAGACCGGGCATATATGAGTCAAATAAAATTGAGGACTCACCTGCTAATCAGACCTTTGCTTCAATTTTTCAGCGTACATCTTCTGGCATACTTTTGTGCATTAACAGTCTCAATCTTTCACATCGAACTTTGTAGATTTTTCTCAGAGCATTTTGAGGAAGAGAAGGAAAATGTTTTCTCAGGTTTGAAAGAATGACATCCATTTTGAAGGAGAAGAAGGGTTCAGTTATTTTGGGCAACTGAAAAATAAACCGACTCGAGAGTCACGGAGTACCGTATCCGCCACTTAACCGGCAACACAAAGAACTCAAGAACTTGGTTTTCTAGGAATGGTTGAGTCTTTGTCCATTAACTTAAGCGCAGTATCATTCTTAGGATCCTCAATATCTATGTCCCCAGAGGATACACGTGTTTGACAACAAGAGAACCGCGCCACCTAGATCTCAATTTTCCAAGGAGTAGGTGCAGATGATAATCTCAAAGCAGAACTTTTTTGACCAATTTTCGCAGCTTTTGCAAAAGGTGTAACAGACCTTGAATAAAGTAGGCCAATAAAATCCATACTGCAAGATTTTTGCAGTTGTTGTCGCTGAAGAAAAAATGACCTCCACATGCTTCTGAGTGACACTACCTACCTCATTGTCGGGCACACAGTTGTTTTTTTTTCTTTTTTTTTTAAATCATAATGTGGATGGAGAAGGTTCATCACCTCCACTTCTGCATTCTCTAGAAGTTCATGATACTGTTTGAGGCGGTGTCCATTTACGATAAAAGCTTTGGCAGTGACCTCACTTTTAATCTGAACAGCACCAGAAGGAAAAACCTTAGTAACAATAAATGGTCCATCCACTCTAGACCTTAATTTGCCAGGCATGAGTCGGAGGCGGGAGTTATAGAGGAGAACTTTTTGACCAATCTCAAATGTTTTCCTCAGAATCAACTTATCATGGAAGGCTTTGGTCTTCTCCTTATAAAGTTTGGAACTTTCATAAGCCTCCAAGCGGATCTCCTCCAATTGTTTGCAGCCCTTTTGCAGCTTCCTCTCCGTACCTCGCTTGATCTAGGTCCAAGTTGCACCTTTTCACCGCCCGTAATGCACGATGCTCAATTTCCACTAGCAGGGTGGCAGTGCTTTTCCAAAAACAATCCGATACGGAGACATCCCGATTGGTGTCTTATAAGCATCCGGTAAGCCCATAAAGCATCCTCAAGCCTCTTGCTCCAGTCTTTTCTCCATTGTTAGTTGAACTGCCTTTCCGGAGTATCCGCTGATCTTCCCGTTGGAAATCTCGACTTGCCCATTAGTTTGGGGATGGTAAGGTGTAGAAACTCTGTGCAAGACCCCATACTTTTTCATCAAAGCTTCCATGCTTCGATTACAAAAATGTGAACCCTGATCACTGATGATGGCCTTTGGAACTCCAAACCTGCAGAAAATCTATGATCTAACAAAATTCACAACAACTTTGGAATCATCAGTCCGAGTAGCTTTCGCCTCCACCCACTTGGATACATAATCAACAACTAGCAAAATGTAAACAAAACCAAAAGAAACAGGAAAGGGTCCCATAAAATCAATACCCCATACATCAAAAATCTCACAGAACAATAAGGATTTCTGGGGCATCTCATTCCTTCGAGAAGTGTTTCCTATTCTTTGGCATTGGTCACAAGATTTACAAAACACATATGCATCATGAAATAGAGTGGGCCAATATAATCCAGATTCCAAAACTTTCCTAGTAGTCCTTTGGGGACCAAAATGACCGCCACATGCAAGTGTATGACAAAAGCTAAGAATAGAATGGAATTTATTATCAGGTACGCATCTCCTAATGACTTGGTCACTACAAAATTTCCATAGATAAGGGTCATCCCACACATAATATTTTGACTCACTCTTCAATTTATCAATCTGAGCCCTAGTAAAATGTGCAGGGAAAACACCAGCAACTAAGAAATTTATTAAATCAGCAAACCAAGGAATGTTACCTTGCAGCTTGAAAAGCTGCTCATTAGGGAAGACATCATGGATAGGAAAAGTATCTGCCTCCCTTTCAATTCGGCTTAGGTGATCAGCCACTAAATTCTCCGCTCCACTTTTATCATGGATTTCAATATCGAACTCTTGGAGGAGCAAAATCCACCTAATCAACCTAGGCTTTGCATCAAGCTTCTTTAGGAGAAACTTCAGAGCTGTATGATCTTAAAACACAACCACTCTAGAACCAAGCAAATATGATCGAAATTTGTCTAAAGCAAAAACAATTGCTAAAAGTTCCTTTTCAGTGGTGGTGTAGTTGACTTGTGCAGGATCTAAAGTTCTTGAAGCATAGGAGATGACATGAGATATTTTGCCGACCCTTTGTGCAAGAACAGCTCCCAAAGCATAATTAGAGGCATCACACATGAGCTCAAATGGGAGTGTCCAATCTGGTGGCTGGATGATAGGTGTACTGGTCAATGCTTGCTTCAAGTGATTGAAGGCATCCTTGCATTTCTAGTCAAAATGGAAGTCCACTTCTTTTTGTAGCAAGTTGGATAGTGGAAGAACAATTTTGCTGAAATCTTTTATGAATCGCCTATAGAAACCTGCATGACCAAGGAAAGAACGAACCTCTCGCACGCATGTGGGGTAAGATAGGCATGAAATAACATCTATTTTCGCAGGATGTACCTCAATACCCTTGCTAGATATTATATGCCCTAAAACTATGCCTTGCTCCACCATGAAATGACATTTCTCAAAATTCAGAACAAGGTTAGCCTTAATGCATTTATGCAAAACTTGAGTCAAACTATCCAAACATGCATCAAAGGAAGAGCCATAGGCAGTAAAGCCATCCATGAATACATCCATGCAATTTTCTAAAAGGTCAGAAAATATACTTACGATTCACCTTTGAAAGGTGCCTGGAGCGTTGCACAGACCAAAAGGCATCCTTCTGTATGCAAATGTGCCAAATGGGCAAGTGAAAGTAGTTTTATCTTGGTCTTCTGGGGCTATATGGATCTGAAAATAACCCGAATATCCATCCAAGAAACAGTAATGCGACTTGCCAGCTAGTCTCTCTAACATCTGATCAATGAAAGGTAATGGGAAATGATCTTTCTTGGTGGCTTGGTTAAGTCGTCTGTAATCAATGCAAACCCGCCAGCTGTTTTGAATTCTTGTGGGTAGTAGCTCATTGTTCTGATTTTCAACTACTGTGACCCCAGATTTCTTTGGAACAACCTACACGGGGCTCACCCATTTACTATCAGATATGGGATAAATAATGTCAGCTTGCAGTAGCTTGGTAACTTCCTTCTTTACCACATCCAGAGTTAGGGGGTTCAGTCTCCTTTGGGGCTGCCGTACTGGTTTAGTATCTTCCTCCAACAAAATCCTATGCATGCATGTGGAGGGACTGATACCAGGAAGATCTGCAAGTGTCTATCCGATGGCTTGTTTATTCTGCCTCAAAACCTGCAGTAATTTTTCTTCTTGATCAGGTTGCAAATTTTTAGTAATAATCACAGGCAGCTTCTCACCATCTTCCAAATATGCATATTTAAGATGGTTCGGCAAAATCTTTAATTCTAAGGATGGAGGTCAGATTCAATGGAGGGTAGCAAGTCGTTTGAAACAACTAACTCAAAGAACACTAAATTCAACATACTTCGACTCTCATTTTCACATGTTGCATCATTCAAGTCGGACTACATCAATACTCATAATCGCATAAATCTCAACACATGCAAAGACATGGTACAATATCACAACAAGACATGTTTCACAGTGTAACAATCCAAAAAATCAAGAATATCGGAAATTCAAAGATAAATATCAAAGCATAAGCATCGTCAACTAGCATATCAATCACATCAACATGGAAAACAGAATGCTCCTCTGGGGATGTCTCATGGCCTAAAAAATGTTAAATTGTACCACATCGTCGCTAAATTCCATGGAAAGGGTGCCAAGATGCACATCTATCTTGGTCTTGGTTGTCTTGAGGAAAGGTCTCCCTAGGATCAATGGAGCATGGTTTGTTGAAGACTCATCTTCCATGTTCAGAATATAGAAGTCCGCTGGGAAAATTAGCTCATTCACCCGAACTAACACATCTTCTAGCACTCCTAAGATGAGCAAGTGATCCTATTTGCCAACTGAATCACTATACCAGTAGGTTGCAAAGTGCCAATGTTCAAGGACTGATATATTGACATAGGCATGACATTAATCGAAGCACCCAAGTCTAGCATTGCATGTTCAAATTTGGAGTTACCTATCGTGCAAGGAATTGTGAAAGTTCCGGATCTTTGCATTTTTGTGGCATGCTCGGTAGAATCATTGCGAAACATTTCGCCCATGCTTATTTTCTCGCACTTTAAGTCTTCTCTTGTGAGTACACAACTCTTTGAGAAATTTGGCATACTTGGGAATCTCGCTTGATTGCATCAAGGAGGGGAATATTGATTTCCACCTTCCTAAATGTGTCCATGACTTCTCTTTCTATTTCTGTTTGTGCAGTATGCTTGGACTGTGTGACTTTGTTTGGAAAAGGTAGTGGAATGACTAGATTTGAATTCCCTGCACATTTCTTCTGTGTCACGATTTTTGACCGAGCTATCCACTTTCTTCTCGTTTCTCGGTCACCTTCCTCGTTCGCTGCACTTGTAGTTCGGTTGTGGTGGAGTAGGACCGTCAACTTCTCTGCCACTTCTCAAGCTAATGGCACTTACATTGCCTCTTGGGTTATTGACTGTTTGTGAAGGCAATTGGTTCAACCCTTGACTTTTCACTCACTCGAGTGGTTTCCATCCTCGCCCAATTTGAGTTTGTAAATTCTGGATGGTGGCATTGACATTCTGCTGAAACTGTTTCATCAAGTCTTCGAAAGGTGGCTCAGCTGGAGTGGTTGCTGGAACAGGTAGCTGCTACATGGGTGGCGGTATAGGTTGTGCTTGCCTAAATGCAGGTGGTTGGTACTTGTTGCTAGGGCCTGTAGCTTGGTATCTAAACTGCGGTTGCTGCTGTTGGTAGGGCTGTTATTGTTGTTGACCAGAATTTCCATATCTCAGGTTGGGATGGTCCCTCCAGCCAGGGTTATAGGTATTAGAAAATGGATCATACCTGGGTTGCTGCTGTGATTGTTGATATTGGGGTCTACCAGGAAAAACACCAGCTGCTGCAACAAATTGCTCTGGAAAAATAGAACTACCATCCTGAAGTGTGGGGCATGCATCAGTAGGATGAGATGAACAAGAGCAAATGCCACACACAGCAGCCCATCTGCATTGGTGCTTGTTGTCCCATCAGCTAACGCCTCACCAAAGAAGTCAATTCATCAAGTTTGTGTTCCATTCTCTCGCCGGTCTACATGAGACGATTGAATCTCATTGACTCCTCTGGTTGAGGTAATAATTTGTGTGCCAAATTGTTGGGTGTTGGCTGCCATGTTTGCTATCAAATCTCTCGCTGCTGCAGGGGTCTTGTCTACTAAGGCTCCTCCGTAGGCAAAGATCCACCATGCTTCTCATTTTGCAAAGAAGCCTTCATAGAAATATTGAATTAAGAGTTGATCGGTGATTTGGTGGTGGGGACAGCTTGAGCACAGCTTCTTGAATCTTTCCCAATATTCATGCAAGGTCTCTCCTGTCATTTATCTTATGCCACATATATCTTTTCTAATGGCAGCAGCTCTAGAGGCAGGAAAAAATTTCTCTAAGAACAACCGCTTCATGTCATTCCAACTTGTTACTGAACCTAGTGAAAGATAAAATAACCAATCCTTGGATGTATCAGCAAGTGAGAAAGGAAATGCCCTCAGCTTGATGTGCTCTTCTGAGATCCCATGTGGCTTCATGGTTGAACAAACTACATGGAACTCCTTTAGATACTTATGGGGATCCTCACCTGCAAAACCGTGAAACTTAGGCAACAAATGTATTAATCCAGATTTTAACTCAAAATCAGCATCAAGATCTGGGTATTGAATACACAAAGTGTAACACCCCTTTGGGGATGCCACACATATAAAGAAAATAAAAATAAATAAATAAAATCTACCCAAGTTGTAAAACATTCGTTAAATAATAATATGGGTCGTAGAGTAATTCCTGATAGACAGTTTAATAAAAATAAAATATTGCGGAAAACATAAATTAGACAGAACAACATTGCTCATAATATACATATGTTTAAAGTTATAAGTTATACAAATAATTTACAACTACATTTACAAATATTTAAACGAAACAAGAAATAAAAACAAGAAAAGTGTCAATATATACATCCATACGCAGACGCGCCCAAAAAAAAAAACATCAAACATATTCACTCCTCTGAAGGATCACTCTCATCATGAAAATGATCATCGTGGGGGACAAATATCCTGGATGCCTCGACTCTCGGCGATAACGTGATCGCGCGATCGACACGATACTTATCTCACTAGGCTCAATGGTCATACCACCAAAATGACGCCTAATGGATAAGGGTAACTCTAAGTGTAGAAACACGGTCGTAGTCATGATCGGCTCTCCATCAAATCTATGGCGTAGGGTCACCGTCATCCGTCCAAAGATATGTCACCGAGTCTCTATCTCCTCTAATGTTCCACGATAGAGATCCACCGTGAAACTCCAAAGATCACGAACCCTAAAAATCCGGCACGCCCATACCAAAGCTAATCAATCCAATGGATATGGATGATCAGATGGTTCTTGATCGTAAACTGGTCGCGTCGGTCTGCTGATCTTCCTCCTCCTCAGGGTACAAGACCTCAAGAGGCTGTTCCTCTTCTTCTTCCTCAAACTCTTTACCACATAAAATGAATATACAGGAAACACATACAATAAAGAGGTAAGACAATCTAAAATCATCACAAACATGGCAAATAAGAAGACGACAAACAACAGATATACAGTTCATACAATATGAAAAAGCTATAACAGTAATAAGTAACAGAGTAGCATAAAGATTCAAAAAGATATAAATATTCCAGCAATACGCCATTACAGATAAAATAAGAAACAAATGCTACAATGCAACAATAGATAACACAAACACAGTAAACAAATAAATCAATATAATAAACAGATAAAACAAAATAAATAGATAACCTAAAATAAATAGATAAAATAAAATAAATAGATAAGATAAAATAAATAGATAAGATAAAATAAATAGATAAATCCCAATAAATAAATATAAAACACACCCTACTCCATGGAGCTAAAAACACACAAAGATATCAGAGAGAATGACCCGCAAAATCTATTAGTACCACGGCTGCCCAACCAACTATTGTACTGTCACACGTTGCGTCTATAGCCCCACGACACAGGAATCCATCATCCAGGCGTGGTGTAGTTCACGGTCTCACGTTGTGGCACTACAGGCAAATGTACTACTAGATTTCACAAATCTCGATTAAATATAGTGCGTGTCGAGTCCATTAGTGTGCTATCGGTTTACCACGGCCCAGCGGAGCTACCAACTGTCCACATATGGGATCTCGTACACTAATGTCTCCAAGTTCATTAGAACAATGAACCACACTATGTTTATCGCATCGACAACACGATGTGATTCGTCTCGTCAACCAAAACACCAAAAATTGGCATAAAGACAATACATAATTCCAAAAATATGAAATTATGAAAATGCCCTCAAGATAAAAATATGCCCTCAATGGCAGAAAGCCTGTACGGGTTCTCATTTTCCCGACAGCGAAAGCTTGCCCTCATTGGCAACAAATATAAAGAAAACCTGTATGGGTTCACATTTTCCCGACAGCGAAAAATAAATATAGTAACGGTCAATTGCGTAGAAATTTTATCGCGTTTTCAAAATCTCGTCGTTTTTATAATCGTTTTGAAATCGCGTAAATATATTTTTCTGTTTCAAAATCACGTAGGATTTTTAATACGTTTTCTCAATCGCGTAAGATTTTTAAATCATTTTCTTGACCGAATTCCTTAAAATCACTATTTAAATAAACAGAAATAATAAATAATACTTTTAAACTACGTATAATATTTTCCATACCGTATACTGTCTTTTGGACTTCTTTTCTACCTTATTTGTCTGTTTTTACTAAAAATTGACAGTATTTTGTTTAGAAAATTATATTAATGGTTTCCTAATTTTACCATAAAAATTCTGTTTATTAAATTTTTAAACCATATAATTAAACCTTTTGAAAACTACTAACATGCTTCAAAATACAGCATGAGCTATATGTTAAAAATTTTCAAAAGTTACTGTATTTCTCCTTACAGTGAAAATCATTAGTATTAACTTCTTAAACTTAGTTCTAACCACTTTATTTATTTAAAACTCATTGTAGAAAATTTACTTTAACTTGTTTTGCTTCTTCTTGATTGAAAATAACTTGGAATCAATTTTAGAAATCATGAATTGTCTAATTTGGCATGTTGGCCGAATTTGATAAAAATCTTGCATTTGATTTCCAAATTGTTTTTCATCTTCTAAAAACATGTTAAGTCTCTTGTATTGTCTACATTGATTAAGTTATTACCTTAGAAAATAATTTTAGAAATCAAAATGTTGAAATTAGGCTTGTTGGCCGAAAATATAGGTTATGCCCTTTTATTTCCAAATTCATTTTTCTTGACCTAAACCACTTGAAACCTTCTTAATTCTCCTAGGTTAATTAAATCACCTTTTAAGAAAATTAAGAGAACATTTTGGTCCTCCATTTTTGTTAATGGCCGTAAGCCTCATGGAAGTGTTCTTTGGAACACACATGCATTCCCTTGACATGTTGTTCACATCCTATACTTTATCATGCAATTCTATACTTTATCATACAATTCTAACACATGCAATATTATCAAAGCTTATAGACATGCAACTTAAAGCTTGTAGACATGCAAAATTATTACAATCACCAAATAAAGAAAGCTACTAACAAATACCACATAACTACTAACAAACACAAAAATTAACAATTAAACACATAACAACCACATCACCACCGAATCCTTATGGATTCTACAAACACCACAAATTAATCCATCCTCTTACCACCATCAAGGGATGATAAGATTAGTCTTCCTCTTACCTTAAATGAAGACTAATGATTTGTTTTCACTCCTCCTAAGGTTCGGTTTTCCTCCACCAAATACCAAGCAACTCAAACGAAATTCTACAAGTTACTAACCATGAAAAAGAACCTAAACCATGGATAAATCATGGCTTAGAATTTTGAAAAAGAAGAGAGAAAAGAAAAGCATGAGATTTCACCTTCTAGGTAAAATCTTCAAGGTTGGTTTCCAAGCTCCAAATGCAAGAATTTGCAAGAACTCTCAACTAGAGATGTTCTTAGGATAGTGTTTAGGTTTAGAAAAGTTGGCTTGATTTAATTTTGGGTGGTTGGATGATTAAGAAGTAAGCTTGGCCGAAAATGGTGAAGAAAAGGAACAAGAATGGTGGCTAGGGTTTTTGATGAGAGAGAAGAGAGAATTGTTGCATGGAAACAAAGTGAAGAATGCCTTCTCTCCTCCCTTGGCCGTAGCTCATCAAAGAGCATGCAAGGTGGGCACCTTGCTTGGCTTCATCCAAGCCATTGGATGCATCAAAGGTTAGGATCAAAGCTTGCTTAACAAGCTTGTCTCCTATTGGTTGATCATGGGTGACTCACAAGCCTAGTCACACTGCTTCATTAATTATCAGCTTAGTCAGCTAGCTGAGTCAGCTTGTTCTGGAAAGTTCTACTCGCTAATGATGTTTACTTAAGCTACTAAGTTAACCGTATTAGCTAAACGTGGGTCCCGCAGAATATTTCGGGTCCACTTGTCATTTTATTATACTGACTAATAAAATAATATTATAATATTATAAAATTACTTTATTTGACAAAAATCCTAAAAATTAAAAGATTATTTATCGTCTCATTTATAATCGGGTTGAGTAAGATCCCCCAATTCTAAATAATAAAATAAGATTTCCCCCCGTACCCGAAAAAATATTATTTTCCCGCCTGAGCAAATCACACAAAAAAGTCCATATAAAATCACAGACAAGAATATCGACATTAAATCAAGTAGAAAACAATTAAAAACAAAGAAAAACAAATAAAACAAAGACGTTCGGGACGTAATGGTCATTTTCCCATTTTTTTCCACAACGTAGCTAACTGCTCAAAAAGTTCAAATAAAATTATAAACAAAGATTAATTGTCTGTATATCTTCCAAAAAAATTAAAACAGTAGCTCAGAAAAATTTTTATTTTACCGTCTCGAAACAAATTACGTAAAAAGACCAAATAAAATTTAAGCCTGTATAAACGTATTTGTATTTCATACAGAAATCAAGAAACAGTAAAATAAGGACACAACTGTCATTTACACAATAACTTGAAAAACAGCAAATAGTACATTCAAAATATTTTCTAAAAATTGGGGCGTTACACAAAGACTAGTTAGTTATATCAGGAGCAGCAAGTTCCTTAAGAGTTCTATTCTGCATGTTATTAGCCATGGTTTCAGAATTATTCAAGATCTCAAGTTCACTCCCAATATTAAGATCAAATTCAGAAGTAGTTCTTGCACTTAGCCTACGAGCTCTAATCAACCTATGCAAGGTTCTATCAATCTCAGGATCAAAGTCAACCAAGTTATCAGGCTCGGACCTAGTCATGCATCACACAAAAACAAATAAATAAGCAAAATACACTAGACAATCCCTGGCAACGACGCTAAAATTTTGACGAGCGCCGAACTCATTCAAAATTATAACCGAAGTTATTACCTAAACTTGTAGTATAGTGAATAACACCGGATCGTCTCCTCAAGGATCGTAAATGCAATTTGATCAAATTAAGTTAAGTTAGAAAAAGGGGGTTTTGATGGTTCAAGGATCACAAAGTGACAAGATTTAAAGAGAAATAACAATTAGAAGAACAAATAATTCGTAAATCTATCCGAGATCGGGTGGATTCAATCATAAACCTTTCAACAAACACTTGAAGCACATTTGAATGGTTAACTTGGATCTAACCGAGATCTCAACATTAGATCCAGAATTCACACTAGACAATCGTCCAGAATTCAATTGATAAGTGATAAACACAAATCTGTAATCGCACCATTCATGTAGATATATGTCAATTTAAGCACCGAATTCAATTAACCTAGGCACCAATCAGTAACCTAACCTCTTCAATTACGTGATTAGTTTAGATCAATCAGTTCTAAGTTTCATCACAAATCTTAATCTTAAATCAAGATCAAATCAGATCAAACATAAACAGAATCACCATTCATGCATTCAAGATTAAGAAGAAGAAGAAGAAGAAGAAGAAGAAGAAGAAGAAGAAGAAGAAGAAGAGAAGAGAAGAGGAATTCAAATATAAATCAAATACATTACATAACCAAGGTCTCAAGAATCCAAACCACAATCTCTTCAAGAGTCCCAAATTGACCGAAAGTAGCTTAGCCCTCCATTACCATGAAGGGGAGCATCAAAATATACAAAAGCTATGAGAAACTATGAAGAAACAAGAAGAAACTATGAGAGAAATGAAGGAGAATACAACTTGTTGTTCATGATAACCAATGGTGCCCTTTTATAGAAGTCTAGGGTAACAAAATGACAAAGGGGAGTGGGTGGATGAATGAGTTGGTGAGAGGAGTGGTTGAGTGGGTTGGTTGAGTGGGTTGGTGAGAGGAGTGGTTAAGGACAAAAATTTCGTGCCTGATTGGAAGCCAAAAACGATCAACTATACTTTAGATTCATGAAAAGTACTCTTCAAGAAAGTTGTAGATCTTTGTCTTGGCTATAACATGAATATCTGGATCATCCAATTTCGCTTCCTACAGCCTAAGATATGGCCCAAATACCACAGGTTGCTCAAACCCAACTTCAGCACCTCTATTCCGACTTGCAAGCTCAAACTGACCCATGAGACTTCATTTTTTCAAAAAGTGTTCTTCATGAAAGTTGTTTATTTGGGTCTTAAATATCAACTATCCAAATTTCAGCCCATCTCCATTATTACAGCTTGAGATATGATTTTATGAGTGCACATTGTTCGGATTCTAGTGACAAAACCCGTATTCTGAATTCCATGTAAACTTAGGTCCCTTAGACATCTGTATTGGACTTCAAGCTCTTCATCAAAGTTGTAGAGCTTCCTCCTAGCTTTCCTACAAGGTAAAATTCATGATTATCAGATATCAGGAACTCAAGTTATGGCTAAAATACAGAAACAGTGTCAAATCCTAATAATGCTGAAAATATTAAATTAGGACCAATTTGAGCTCAAACTCACAAAATCATACCAAACTCAATCAATTAAGAATATGGAGAGTGTAAATGACTAAACATAAGGGTTTCTTAATGAATAAAATATGTGATTATCAAAATCCAAGAGGATTGTATGGTCGATCATTCACAGGAGCCGAGGAGGAAGCTCTTTGATTATCTCTCCAAGAAAAATTTGGATGGTTCCTCCATCCAGGGTTATACTAGTTAGTGTATGAGTTATTTTGCTGGAAGCGATAGTTACCAACATAATGTGAACTTTATGACATAGAAGGGCACCTATCACTCGCGTGGTTATCTCCATATTTATCGCATAACACAAATAGACTTTGATGCGAATTTTGTCCCATACTATCCATCTTACTTGCTAATGTTGCAACTTGTGCTGATAGCGAGGTTAATGCATCCACTTCGTATACTCCAGCTACCCTCTGTGGAGTGTTCCTTGTTGATGGCCATTGATAGCTATTAGTAGCTAATTCCTCCAACAGCTAGAAGGCATTATCGAAAGATTTGCTTAGTAAGGAGCCTCCAGCTACAACATCAACTATTGAGTAGTGGTACGGTAGCAGGCCCTTATGAAATGAGTAGATTTGGTGCCAATGTGGTATCTCATGATGTGGGCACCTTCTTAGTAAATCCTTGTACCTTTCCCAAGTTTCATGCAAGGATTCTAATTCAATCTGAGTGAATGATGTAATATCATTCACCATCTCCGCAGTCTTGGCAGGGGGGAAATATTTATTCAAAAATTTAGTTCATACTTTTGCCCAGGTTGTAATTGATCTCGTTAGAAGAGAGTGCAACTAGCTTTTGGATCTATCCCTTAAAGACAAAAGGAAAAACCTTAGGCAAATAGCATCCTCGGATACTCCATTATGCCTAAACGTATCGCAAATCTCTAGGAAATTTGAGAGATGCGTGTTGAGATCCTCATTGGATAAGCCGCCAAACTGCATAGAAATTTGGATCATTTAGATAATGGCTGGCTTTATCTCAAAGTTATTAGCCCGGATAGCAGGACGTCTGATACTGGATTACAAATTATTCATCTGAGGAGTTGTAAACTCCTTTAATGGCCTTGTGCGACTATCGTCCTCCACCTCGTGTGTAGCATTTTCTTTCGCCATCTTATATTTACCTGAAACAATTAACAAATAAGAAAAAATTAAATCAATATGCATAAAAAGAAACTTGAACTAAAGCTACTTTAACTCGTTGTTAATATTAGCTCTACTGAATTTAATCTGTTGTCCCTGGCAATGACGCCAAAAACTTGTTCACCTTTTGCTTACCGCAAGTGCACGGATTGCACTTGTAGTGTAGCTAAGAGTCAGATATCATTCCCACGAGGACTATGGTTAAGTTCAGTACTAACTATTAACCAATAATTTAAGAATTTCTATTCAAAAATATATAAATTGAGAAAGGATATATGAATTAATTAAAAGAGCTTAGTAACTATAAAATTGGATTAAATTGATAATTAGAGAATAGAGTATCATTTTTCACCTCCTACTTTAATTGATAACAAGTAATCATTATGAGCAATATAAATGAAATGATTAGGCTAGCATGAGAATCTAATATAATTAAAAGCCTATGTCTAGGTCAATCAACCATGCTTCAATTACCTAATTCACTATGTTTCCATAAGAACTAGTGTAAATATGCTTATTAAGATCTATTCCCAATCAATTACCATGCATGACCAATAGGTATATTTCTATCCTATTAACGAATCATCGCATCCAAAGCAATTGAATGAAATAGAACATGTATCAATCATACATATGATCTCAAATCTAATTTCTTATGTCTAGGTTCATTAGATTTTATCAAATCACTTAAAAACTGGTCAAACATTCAAGAGCATTAAGCATTGTATGATTGAACAAAACCAAATCATGTATATAAACTCAAAGGATTACAATATTATTCAATATCTATAGGAGGATCCAAAGAAAAACCCTATAAACACTTAGCCACTCATAACAAACGAAAATATATCACAAGTACTCATTGTCATGATAAGTAAAGAGAGGAAGATGAAGGAAAGAGAAGAGAAAGCTCAATGGAATGATCCTTCAAGCTTTAATCCTCCTCCAAGGTGAAGATGACCTTCAATCTTGGTCATTTTTGCTTCCTTTCAGTGTAAGATGTAAAACCCTGACCGCAGCTCTCCAAAAATAACCTAACTCCCCATTAAAAATTAATGCAATAGTATTTATAAGGCTCAGAAAATGGAGTCACACCGCGACACTCAACTTCCTACGTCGTGGTGCATATACAATTTAAGTCACCACGCCGCAGCATTCAAATGCCATGTCACGGCATGCAAATTTCGTAGCTCTATGCCTGAAATAGGGGATGAACCACGCCGCAACATTGATATGCCTACGCCGCAGAATGACAAGCTGATCCTTGTTCTTGGCTTTCTCTTGCAATGCTAGTCCAATTCTTCTAAGTTTCACTTGGTTGGAACCCTACCTGCCATAGAGAAATTACCAATTCAACAATAAGTGCAAATGTACTTCATCTATCAAAGAATTGAAAATATTTTCTCAGAATCAGAATAGAAGACACTGAAATTGAATTATATGAATACGAAGCTAAAGTCTTCCAATCATGCATCAAAACAAGGACTAAGCCATAAATATAGCACAAATATAGGGTACAATAACTATAATTTGTGGATTTATCACTCAGGTACCCCATACCCTTTGTACAAGAAGGACACAATTTCACTCTGGTTTGGGGTAGTATCATTGCATGTTTTTCTACCTTTATGCTTAATGTATAACATGTTTTGATATCTAAAGTATACAGTAGTAATAGTCACCATATTATTATGTTCATACCTTACTTTGGCTATTACTGATGGGCTGTTGATAAAAAAATTTCAATTTTTAATATTCTACACATGATGAATACAAGCTTGAATTGAAGATAATGAAACTATTTGAATGCATGATATTTTTCCATTTGCTAGTGTATGATGGTTGTCCAATGATAAATATGGATGTGTTTTGTCCTCAATTCTTCTGTGAATCCATATGTGATCTCTGATGCATGCTGGTGCAATCTTGTTTCTCTTTATGCATAACGTGTTTCCTGCTTAGATGCTTATTTAACTTTGAAAAAGATTTGAGTGCTTGTCTAAAGAAAGTTTATGGATACTGCACGTGGAGACTTCTACTATCCTTGAAATTGTTTTTCAACTCTCTTGAAGAAGAATTCTAAGTTGTGTATGATTGAGGAAATGATTAGGGCATTTTTTGTACCGATTGAGCCTTAAAAAGCTTATACTTACATGATCATATCCCTAGGTCCCCTTTTGAAGCTTTTTAAATGTTTGGCCTTATATATTCTTCATGACCCTCATTTTCCCTACGATATAACTGTTCTCATGCATGTGAAAGCAATGTATTTTCATCCTACCACCATTGTTTGTTGAGTGCATAATGTGTTATTTCTTCACTTGAGTCCATGATTAAGGGTATTAATACTTGTGCCGATACAAAAATGGCTTGAAGGAACCATATGCGCCAAAAAGAAATTGGTTTTGAAAGAAAAAAAGAAAAAGAAAAGAAAAATCCAAAACCGAAATCCAAATGAAAAAGAAAATCAAAGAAAGAAAGAAAGAAAGCAAAAAGAAAATGCATTGAATGATTCTGGAGAGTCTTATCAGTTTATTTTGCATAACCTTATTATATCAATTAGTGGCTCAAGTCTTGAAATCTCATGTTTATGTTTCTCAATGTTTGTGTATTATCCCTTCCCCTTTGTTCTTCACCCCATAACCATGGCATTACATTACAAGCTATTAAAGATCCTTTTTATCCTCATTCGTGTGCAGTTTACATTAGTAAAGAGAGAGTTGAATTTCAATTTTATAGATTCCTTGATGCATATCCAAGTGTAAGTTTATAAACTTATCCAGATGAGCATGATTTGAAAAAGATAAGTTTAGCTTGCATGTTTGTGGGAGATGTATTTTTGCATGAGTGGAAGCTTGATTGAGGGCAAGATAAGGATTGTATATGTGTTGAGCTATTTGTGAGGCATGTGCATTCTTTGATGGCTGATACAATCATTGTACATTGGTTGTGGTTAAAAAAAATTGAATTTATAAAAATTGTTGAATGCATGAGAGCTTGAATTGTCAATACAAGTGTATTTGTGTTTTGTTTTGCTCGAGGACTAGCAAAAACTTAGGTTTGGGGTGTGATAACTTCACTATGTGTAGTTATTTATGCCCTATATTGGTGCTCTTCTGATAGCTTAGTCCTTGTTGCTATGTATATTTGGAAGGATTTGGGCTTATATTAGTCAAATTCTATTTTGATATCTTCCTTTATACTTTTGTGATGTTCTTTCCTATTCTTTGTTGAATTAAGTAGATTTGCATTTGTACTGAATTTGGTGATTTATGTAATGCAGGATAGGCTCAAAAGAGCTAAATTGAAGCAAGCTAAGGCCCAGCATTGGAAGAGAAAGGCCAAGGTGCATTCCAGCAGAGCACGTTGGGACGTAAAGAGAAGCACGTTATGGCACTGTGATCTCAGCCTTGCTACTTAGTTTGGTACCTGAGGCTAGTACGCCACGGTGCAGGAGGAGTGAACGTTGCGGCGTTGTGCCCTAATTTCAACACGCGCCTCAGTGCCAGTAGTGTAACGCTGCGGCGTGATACGCAGAGCTAAGACTATAAATACGTTTTCATTAGTTCTCTAAAAAAACTTTTTTTTAGTTTAGGTTTCCTGCCATCCTAAGGTTAGAGAAGCGTGACTGGGTCTTCAAAGACCAAATCCATGAGTTTTCTCCTTCTCCCTTTGTTTTTCTCTCCTCCCTTTATTTTGAGCATATATTTTGTATGTTATTTTCGTGTTCAATGTATAGCTAAGTTGTATTTAGGGAATACTTTGGATCTTTTTATGAATATTAATGATTATGCATTTCCTTTGAGTTTATATAGATGTTTAGTTTTGTTCAATCATATTGTTCTTAATGCTCTTGCGTGCTTAGCCAATATTTAAGTGATTTGTTGAAATCTGATGAGCCTAGACATAGGGATTTGGATTTGAGATCATATCTATGGTTGATGCATGTTCGGCTTCATTCTTGATCTGTCGATTATTCCCATATCTTGAGTGCCTTATAATTGATTCTTTTGGATTCCAATTGTGCTTAATTGCTACCATTTAACTAAGTTTTTGATATTTAGCTTATTTGGAACCTTGTTATGAAACTTAGCTTAAATGTGTTCATAAACACTCATAATTGAATTGTACTTTTCAAGAAACCTTTGAGTGTTGGAGTTCATTGGCCTCAAACAAGGTTTATTATCCACTTGAAGATGGAACTAATGATTCATAAAGATCAATACCACCTCTTAAAGCAAGGAAAAAAGGGTATTTGTTGAAGATCTAGGTTGGAAATGAAGAAGCAAAGTGACACGGCCCGTGTCTCCTGACATGGTGGAGTGGTGTCATTTGTTGTTTTGCCAAAATCAAGAATTGCTAAACCAGAGGTTGAGACGGCCTTGTCCATGTCATTTGACACGGGTCGTGTCCTTTGCTGTTTTTGTTAAAATTAATGAAAAGTGCAGGCAAAGCTTGACACAGCCTGGGCCGTGTCATTTGACACGGGCCGTGTCATCATGTCAGGAAATGAAAACACGTGAATCTAAATGAATTAGGTCAAGAGGCATATGAATAAGCATGCTAGGCTCTCAAGAAAGGGGAGTTCGACCTTGGAGGCTGCCAAGGAGCTGAGGGGAAGGCCAAGACCAAGGAAGGGAGATTGGATTGAAGATTGGAGTCTTGGGTTCAAGCAATTGGATCTCCAACATCCCCACCCCTTGGAAACTAGTTTGCTCTTTAGTTTTCTTATTGGGAAACTGTGCTTGATTGTATATTGTTGCCAAGGAGGGCAAAATGCTAACTGTAGGAGTATTTGATCTGCCGATTATTCCCATATCTTGAGTGCCTTATAATTGATTCTTTTGGATTCCAATTATGCTTAATTGCTACCATTTAACTAAGTTTCTGATATTTAGCTTATTTAGAACCTTATTATGAAACTTAGCTTAAATATGTTCATAAACACTCATAATTGAATTGTACTTTTCAGGAAACCTTTGAGTGTTGGAGTTCATTAGCCTTAAACGAGGTTTGCTATCCACTTGAAGATGGAACCAAGGATTCATAAAGGTCAATACCGCCACTTGAAGCAAGGAAAGAAGGGTATTTGTTGAAGACCTAGGCTGGAAATGAAGAAGCAAAGTGACACGGCATGTGTCCCCTGACATGGGGGGGTGGTGTCCTTTGCTGTTTTACCAAAATTGAGAATTATTGAACCAGAGGCTGACACGACCTTGGCTATGTCATTTGACACAGGTCGTGTCCCTTGTTGTTTTTGTTAAAATTAATGAAAAGTGCTGGTAGAGGTTGACACGGCCTGGGACATATCATTTGACATAGGCCGTGTCATCGTGTTAGGAAATGAAAACGCGTGAATTTGAAGGAATTAGGTCAAGAGGCCTATAAATAAGCATGCTAGGCTCTCAAGAAAAGGGAGTTCAACCTTGGAGGCTGCCAAGGAGCTGAGGGGAAGGCCAAGACCAAGGAAGGGAGATTGGATTGAAGATTGGAGTCTTGGATTCAAGCAATTGGATCTCCAACATCCCCACCCCTTGGAAACTAGTTTACTCTTTAGTTTTCCTCTACACTTTCATTCTAGAACTATGTTTTTATATTGTTTTTCTGTTGATTTCATTTTAGCTATGTGTGGCTAAGTTTCTCATTTAGTTAAGGGAAGATGAAACCCTAGTTTTGATCTTGTGAACCCTGCATATTCGTTTATTTCAACACAATTATGTTTCTATCCATATATTTCTGAATATTATTGTTGTATGAAGGCATTTATGCTTATTGCCAATTTCAAAGTGGTAGATCCATGATTATTATGTGCGGTTGCGGTAATAAAACTAGAGGACTATATGTTTATGGTGTAAATGTCTTCATACTCTTTTCCAAATACTAAATGTGGTAAATCTGGGTTTGTTATGTGCGGTTACGGTAATGGATCTAGAGAAATATATGTTCTAAGTAATTTAATCCCAGTGTGTGATTAGATATTAGTGTGATTGATTTTCTAAATCTTAATGCAATTACTGGATAGTAATAAGAGCGGTTGCTTTATAACTAATTGGTGACTAGGAGTTGATTTGAGCGGTTGTTAAATTAGCCAAAACCTAAGAAAAATAGAGATTTCATCTCACAATTGCGTAGAAATATAATTGGTCATATTGGAATAAATGGATATGTGGGCTAGCATTGTCATATAAATCTAGTGGTAGATTCTATCTCTTAACCAAATTCTTTAATCTGTTAATTCTCGTTTGCTTATTGTTATTGTTGTTGATTTGATTCAATATCCATAAATACCTAAAAACCCCCTTTTTACTGTTCGTTAATCTTTGGAGTCTAAATCAGGAACTGAATTGTAGTGTTGATTGAATTGGTTCTCTGTGGGTCGAACCTTACTAACTACAACTGGTTGCAAGGTTTCTATTTTTTGGTGGACTTGGCAACTATATTTAATCTCAAATTTTAATCACTATCCAAAATACACCAATTCTCATGGTAGGGATAAGATGATTCGCTAATGGGATACAAAATATACCTTTTATCCATGCATAGCATGTGTTTGAAAATAGATCGTTCATGAGTGGAGTTTGTGCTGGTTCTCATGGAAACATAGTGAGCTAGGTGAATGAAGTCAATGTTAACTGACCTAGACATAGGCTTTTAGCTAAAGTAGATTATCAAGTTAACCTAATCATTGCATTCATGAAGATAAAAAGGATTGCATGTTATTAATTGAAGTAAGAGGTGAAAAAAGATTTCTTAAACTCTAGTCATTATCTTTATTGCTTTCTAGTCTTTAGTTTATATACCTTTTTCCCTATTTTTATATTCTTGAATAGAATTACTTAAGTTATTAGTTGATATTTAGCATTAGAAATAACTTTATCCTCGTGGGAATGATATCTTACTCTTCACTATATTACTTGTTCGGCCCGTGCACTTGCGGCTGAAAAAAGGACAAATAGGGTCCCACTTGAAGGCTGTAAGTGATTACTCCTGTAGCTTTCACGGGGTGGCCATAAAAGGTGTTGAGCAGCATATTGGATAGCCTTAAATGATCTCTTGTTATTTTGAGGGTGTCAAAAATAAACAAAGGGATTACATTCACCCCTGAGCCATTATTTACCATGGCGCGCCTTACCCACTGTCCTTCTATCACTGCTTCCAAAAATAAAGGCTTGTTGTGGTAGACATCTTGTTCAAAGGCTACTAGCTCTCAGAAAATAATTACACTTACATAGGATCGAGCAAGTCTGGAAAGCGACGTGTGTGTTGCATAGTAATTTCCTTCTTTCTTTTTTATAATATCCACTAAAGTGTTAGCACCTTCCTTCTGGTCTTTAGTATTCAGTCCTAGTTGGCCAAAGAGAACACAAAAGTTCCTTGATTTGGCCATCCCCTTACTCATGAGAACGTCTTCATCTTCTTTGAAGTGTACTTTTCTTGTAGGCTCGTTTTCACATCCATCTCCTGATATGATGGCGTTTATCCCATATGGTGGAAAAAGTTGTCTGTGAACGTTAACATTTTTTTCACATCCTTCTAGCATTAATATATTCCTCTCTTTTAGCTTTTTGTCAAACAGCCTTTGCAAGTAATAACACTTTACAGTGGAGTGATTCTTTGATAGGTGTATTATGCAATAATCATCATTCTGATACTCTTCTTCTGTGAAAGGCGTCTTGTTTATCGTTTGCTTCAATACGCCATCCTTCAACCATTCTTCCACTAGCTGATAGGTTTGGTTTTTGTTGAGTAGCAACGGCAGCGGCTCTTCCCACTAACCATCTTCTCAAAGATGTACCATATATCTTTGGTGGAGGCACAACTTTGTAGTTTCTTTGTTTCCCTCTTCCCTTCAATATACAGAAATCAAATAAAGACTCTGACTCCTTTGTCCTCTTCCCATGATGCATTGTGGCTTCGACTATGTCAACTGCGCACTTCATCAGATCAGAAAAAGTACTTACCCCTCTTAGAGATAGAAAGATCTACAAACCATCCTCCTCATTTTTTATATAACAATAAACCAAGTCTGCCTTAGGTAAAGTCTCTTTGCATTGCAACGCTCTGTCTCTGTATCATCTAATGAATGCAACCAAGCCTCTAGGAACTTGTTATAAAACTTCTTGGCCATCTCTTCCAACGTATTGAAGGAGTTGGGTTGCAGCTTTGCATACCAGGTGAAAAGCACTGGTTGTGAGCGACTTTGAGAACTCACGAAGGCACAAATCCTTGTCACTCTGGTGCACACCTAAATCATCCAGGAAGCATATAATGTGATTGGCTATTATCCTATGAAGGACTTTGTTTTGATGATAACAAACATGAAGATGTTGCAGGATCAAGTCTAAGACCTTCAAGAATAGTTTTAGGACTTAGATCATTATGTAAAGGTATAAAAGGGTTCACACTAATGCTCCAAAACTTGCCTTTCAAAGAACCCAAATAGCACACATGCTTTCAAGGTTTCAAAATGGTTTTTGGTTTCCAAAGAAACAACCATTAAGTGCCCAAAAGCTTATAAGATCATTTGGAATCAATTGGCAATGTTTTAAAAGTTATATGAAATGATTTTCAAATGGTTTATTTGAATAAGGTTTCCTTATTCAAATAACCAGAGTCATAGAAGCCAAGAATTTCATCTAATTAAGCTTTATTTGAATAAAGCCCTGCTTTATTCGAATAAAGGTTCAAAATAAGTCTTAGCACGAATGGTTTATTCAAATAACCAAAGTGTTATTCGAATAATACATTTCTGTAGAAAATAACTTTTATTGGTTTATTCGAATAATACATTTCTGTAGAAAATAACTTTTATTGGTTTATTCGAATAATAACATTGTTACTCAAATAACACATTTTTAAAGAAACCAAATTCAAATAGGTTATTCAAATAAAAAAAGTGTTATTGAAATAACACATTCCAGAGGCAAAATTGCCTTCGTGCTATTTGAAGCTTTATTCGAATAACAAAGTTGTTATTCGAATAAAAGTTTATACCAGAAATAGAAATACTAGCTAGTTTGTAGTCATTAATGCGCCAACAATCTCCCAAATGGCTCTAATCTTTAATGAGCTATAAATACAAGTTTTTGGGCATTTATGGAGGTTAAAAAATCAATCTAAAAACCTTAGTTGAGCATTAATACGAGCTTTCATAGTCATTTCATTATATACTCTATTTTTTAGCTTCAAAGTGTAAATCCATATACCCATTGAGCTTCAATTTGTATTATCCACTCTTAAGAGAGTTTCCTATCATTTATACTTTGTTTAATCTGTAAAAGAATGTGAGGTATCCCTTGAAGTTGAGGCTCAAGCACAAAGGGTGAGGTACCCCAAGGTATGGCCAGTACTATATTGTGTAAAGGTAGCAAGCACCTGTTGAAGCTTGAAGTTTTAGTGGAAAATCTCCAGTGATTACTTGAGGACTGGATGTAGGTCACAAGGAGTGGCTGAACCATTATAAACCTTGTGTTTGATCTTATAAACTCTACTCCTTTACTTTTGTGCACTGTTTTATTTGCTTGCTTGAATACTTTCTTATTTGGCTAATTCATTTATGAGTGAAAGCATTCAATCTTCTCTATCCATTCATCTCTATCAATCAATAGCGTCAACGAAAATTGGTAATCAAGTGTTTTACGAAAGATTTACGAAAATATTTTACAAACTCAATTCACCCCCCTCTTGAGTATTAAGGCCATTTGGTAACATATAAGGTGTTCACGTGCACTCCCCATCCTATTGAACTTCTTAAACATAGGAGATTGGTAGCTGGGTGGGTAAGGCTTCAAGATAATGCACATTGAGAATGGTAGCTCTATGTCATTAGGTGACACACACTCCCCTTTGTAGCTTGGCAACAATTTCCTTAGCACTCATTATATTACCAGTGCCTTGTCTGCATCTTCAACTTGTGGAACCTATACGCCTTCAATTCTTGGCGCTTTGTCCTCTAAACGCGCCGCTACGTTAGCGTTTGCACTGGTTCCCCCTGTGTCACCTTATGGATTCTTCTTCATAGTGGCTATAAGCTTAGTCAAATCTCTGTGGGTAGTCAAGATAGAGTTCCATATAGTTAGGGAAACAGTTATAGGGGGCTGTTGAACTCCTTGGAGTGCCACTTTTTCTAGTGGTGGCAAATGTCTCCAACTTACTTAGGAAGTCCCTCACCACCCCACTTCCACTACTGCTTTGTCCTGGGTTGCCACTGCTACTTTCTCCTTGAGTGATAAGTGTTACTAACTGCAACTCTTCCTCATTCTCTAGGAAATCCTCTAAGTTGAAAGAAAGATTCCTAGTCGTGCTAATTGTTGCTCTCACCTCCCCAGTGGAGTCGCCAATTATATTGAGGTGCTTTTATATGGTTATGAAGAGGTTGAGATTTGAGTATGTAAGCACAAATAAATAGGGGTAGAATGGTAACTAGGCTATGATGGCTAGAAGAAGAATTGAGAAGGCACGCGTGAACACCTTATATAAAGATGATTCTCAAAAAGGTTGACTGTAGTGGTACGAGGTTTTGGGTGATGTGACAGGCAATGATGGTGTCAACCTTTTAGGCTCGTGGCTTGAGGAAATGTTAGCAAGTAGGGTTAAAAGGTTAGTATGATAGGGTCAATGACATAACTCCCTAGACTCTATTGCAAGATACACCCTTGTCACATCACGTAGGCTCCTTCCGGAGGCAGTGACACCTTGGAGCTCCCTTTCCTTGAAGCTTTCCAGGCCACAACATAGGATAGTTCCCATATGCAGCTTTACTGAGCCTCAGGTGTCGCTCTGTGCCCAGGTTCAGCATGTGCATTTAATACCATTAAGTGCATTATCCTATCCTAGTCTGGTTAGGACCTAACAAGATTCCAACGACCTTAATTGTGATCAAATCCCCTCTGTTACACACTGCTAAATTTCATATAACATTGGAGTTAAGATCGTAAGAGCTTGATTTTGTTCATTCAACCTTTAATGACTATTAAAAAAATGTATGATGTAATCAATTGGTGATTTAGATATATTTCTTTCAAAATACTTTATTTTCGTCGAGGAAGTATTCTTGGTTTGCTTTGCAACAATGAGATCAAGGAAAACTACCATGTGTACTCTGTTGGGTGCCACATTATCCTTATTATGATTTGTAGGTTATGTTATGCTAGTGTTTTCCTTATGAAATACATTTGATGTTTACATTTGGTAACTCCAATACTGGAGTTGACTAAATAAGAATTTCCTCCAGGATGCGTGGAAATTTACCAAAAACTTTCAAATTGTGCAAATTAATAGGTTCTTTCTGTGGTCTTGCCTCACTTTGGCAGGAAAGTGATCGTATAAACTAAATTGATTTTATAGGATTAATTAGTTTGATGGTTATATGTCTAATAACAAAGAGAATTAACAAAATGAATTAGTGATTTAGTATGCAATTTTCCATGATGAGTTTGGTTGATTCCAAGGTTTTAAATCCTAGACCACATCACCTGATGTGGCCATGACAACTCAGTGCCGGAACCATATCGTATCGCAATGGCAAGCAACATAAGTATGCATTAGTCCACATCAACCCATAACGGCCGCAACATGGTTGTGAACATAACATGAACCACAATTTAAAATCCTTGGTGGATTCCTTTTCCTTGTTGGTCTAACTTAAACACTTTCAAGAAAATATTTGTAGGTATGAATCTTCTGACCAAACAAAATTTTGTAGGTGACATTAAATGAAAAAGTTAGCTCCCTCATTAGGATGGACATATTCAACTACAGTTGTGAGCTGTATAGTTTAACCTAGTATGCACATATTCAAGAATTTGTGATCATTTTTCGATATTGCACTACAACATTTTTGCCTTTAGGCAATGCAGTTTCTAGCAAGGCTTCAAAAGCATTGTCTAAAGTTGTATAGGAAAAGCTTTTTGAAAGTTGCTATTAATTCTTAGTATAGGCAACGTCTTTTAAGCAACTTTTTAAAAACATTGTCATAGAGTGTACAGGCAACGATTTTTAGGTGTTCTTTGAATTTAATCATGTTTAGGAAATAATTTTTAAACAACCATTAATAAATGTTGCCAGAAACATAATAGGCAATGTTTTCAAGCCTTTCCCAATTGTATTGCTTTTTAAGACATTTTTAAAATGTTGCTTAAGATTTTTTTTTAACTCTTATTTCTTTCAAATATTTTAGCCAAAAAGGTGTAAATTCCTAAAGCCTTTCCGCGGGAGTGTCAAATTTTTCTAACCCACTCTTATTTCTATGAAAAACATATCACATTGAAGACATATTAAAAAAAAAATACAAACCCACTCTCTCAATGCCCTAGACATAAAGTGTCTTAGTTTGAAGAAAATATCATGCGATGCTCACTTTCTCATTTGATTAGCATATTCTTCTCTTTGTCTAGCTCACGGCTAATTCAGAGAACACCTTAGTCATGCGATGCCCAACACTCTCTTTGTCTAGCTCGTGGCTTGTGACACCCTGGTCATCGTTTGGTGTCACCCCTAGTCATTGTTTAGTGACATCGTTTGGCTGGCTCTTGGTTCTTCATTTGGTTTAGATATGGTGACTCTTAAACTTAAATCACTCCCGATGATAGTTGTAGTGGGTTTAGGGCAGAGACATGGTGTTGGGTTTGGGGTGCCAAGCTTTTTAGCTTCAAGGTAAAAGTGTGGGATTGTAACATCCTCCTACCCTAATGATCCTAATTAGGGTTATAGAAGCTTAGTAATATTAGTAAGAATTATCTGTTAATTTGGATAATTTTCTGAACTAGTTGTAGCATAATTCTATAATATTGAATACAATTACATAACCAAAGTTTCTCCATAAACAACTAATATAATGGGAATAAATATGAAAAATTTATTTACTGACTATAAACCATGGAAAAATACTGTAGTAAATTTTTGGGAAGCATCTGAGCCAGTTTGGTATTTTTAAGGATACTAAAGAGAAATTAAGAGAACAGTTTTAGAACAGCTAAGTATCTCAGAAAATTATGAAATTTCATGGAGATAATAAGTAAGATATGGAGAATAATTTGGTATAAAATATCAATCAAGATAAGTATCAGTAAGCATATTTACTTAATCCCTTGGTTTAATTTAACTAGGAACCAAGGAATGAAGCTTAATTGATAAATAACGGTATACATAAAATTATGGAAAAATGAATCCAAGAACTAAATTGAGTTTTAAATATTTTCATAATACTATTTGTAACTTGAAAACTTAGCTTTAAAAGATTAAAAAATGCTTTACAGATATAAAAGTTACTGACTTAAAAAATTGATCACTTTTGACCATAGACTACCGTCCAACTTAAGTATAGTTTTCTCTAGACATTTCATCACATTTTGGCTTCAATTTACATGGATGAACAGGGCTAGAAACGGAGAAAAAAACACACTAACAATAGCGTGAAAGAGAAGGAAAAGAGAAGAGAAACAAGAAGCAAAAACAAGAGGAAAAGCAAGGAAATTCAAAGAAGCATAGCTAGGAGTAAAAGTAGGGGACTTAACCTTTCTTTTGCTCTTATTTTTGCCTTGGTTATGAGTTCAAATTCTGGATGTTCAGCCTCTCAAAGTCACGACCAGAACTGGTTAAAAATAGAATTGGTTCTTTCATTCTTGTGTTCTAGTTTCTATTTTCTCTAGTCTTAATTCTGTTATGAATTCTGGAATAAAAGTTTTGATATACTTGTGTTTTGAGACCACAAGGCTCACGGTAATGATGTGATTTGAAAGTGGTTGTATTGTTTTAAATTGTTCATCTAATTTTGATAGATTTTTGTATCAAATTGTGATGTGGTGTTGAGGAGAAATTTGTCGAATTTTTTATTTGAATAATCACGACTGAAGCATGTTTTGTTTTGGGCAGAAATTGAGATGTTTTAAATTATAATTTGAGGCTTGGATTATGCTAGAAAATCATGGCAAGGTGTTGTCCTTTTTGTGGTTAAATTATAATGGCTTTTGTGCTTGAATTGGATCCTTGAATGATGATTTATTACAAAGGTAGAATGCTACCCTATTTTTGACTTGTATGAGGGAGGTTTTAATGTGTGAAAATATGGCTTGATTGGTATTGAATGGTCACGACATTGTTGGTTCTGTTTGTGACTAGAATTTTGATGTGTTTTTACATGAAAATTGTGTCTTGAATGGTCCATATAGGTCATGGTAGCACGACTATTTTATGTGACTAGAAATGTTATTATTTTGAGCATGAAATTGTGATATGGATAACGATTAAAGGTTGTCGCAGTAAGCTGCCCTTTAAGACCAAAATTTTGGTGTTAATGTGTTTGAAATTATGGCTTGAAATGTGCTTAGCAAGCAAGGTTGTATGTCACCATGTTAAACCTTAATTTGATTATAATTTTATTCTGCATTCAAGCTAGATTTTTTATTGAAAATCTGACTTTGAGATTGAATGGTAACCATAACCAAATTTCCCATAATAAGGATTGTGTTAATTAATAGAGTGGCCCTTTGGAAATAATCCTTATCATTAGATAGAATAGAAGTGTGAGGATGGACATTCTCTCCCTTCTAGAGTAATTGAGGTTGAGGACGGACATTCCCTCACCCTTTTACTAAAATTCTTTCTAGTAGATAGTGGTGATCCTAGTTTGTGGATAGTGTGAGGATGGACATTCCCTCCCTAGCTTAGTAGTTGAGGAGGAACATTCCCTCTCTACTCACAACTCTATGTTGAGGATGGACATTCTCTCACTAGAGGTGGCTAGGTTACTCATTTATCGGAGTAGTTTTGTGTGACTGGCGAATGGTCATAAATAGGTTGAAGTGCACTAACCTGAAAGCAGACTACTACCAAATAATTTAAATAAGCATTAAGATGAAATTGAATTTAGTTGCTAAATGTGATGCTTGATTAAATCTGTATTTCTGAAATTTATTGTGGATGCTAAATGCGATATTTGATAATGAATATTTTCTGAAACTAATAATAATTGAATTTTTGTTTTGGGAATAAGAAGGACTTGATTTAGTTTTTGCCACCTTTTTATGTAATAAAATAAGTTTTTAAATGGTTTTTCTTTGAAACAGGTGGAAGTATTGCGATGTCATTGATTTTAATGGTATTATTGAAAATTCTTTGAAATCTCATCCCTTTTCTGTTCTTGTTTTCGTTATATTTCCAGGGCCGAGATCTTCAGCAAGGAGACCAAAGCAGAAGACATAGAATAGTTTTGAAGTTATATTGTATTGAGTTTTGTATAATTAGTACTCTGTAAAAGCTTATGTAAATTATTATACTATAAATTATGTTGTATACTATCCTTTTAATGTACAAGCGTTATATTATTCTGCGACAGGCTCATATTTTCTGTATATCAATTAAATATAGTATAAAAGTAATTTATTTATTTTACATGACATACTTAATTTTATTTGCTAATACATAAATCCGGATACGTTATTAGTAATGTTCTTAAGGACGTTACAGGTTTGGGGCAAAGGCTTAGATGGTTGGTGTTGGGATGAAAGGAAATTAGATTTTTTTCCTAGAGAAGATTTTCTATGTTGTCAAGAGTCCAGAAACCAAGCACATCTATAGGCATGTTGGCTACAATTCCGCCTTGTTTGCATGCCAGTAGATCTGCCAATATTATCTTAAAGGAAATTATTGGCTTAACCATATCCCAGATTTCATCCCTTATATCTTCAATACAAAGTTCATAGTTGCCACCCTCAATCCATTTATGGTGTACATCTTAGTTTGGGGAAAAAAATTACACACGTTAGTTAATGAAAACTTATAGTAATAATGTCAATTTATATAATCAGTTATCACTAAATCACATAAGCAATTAAGGGACATCAAAGATCTATGTGTGTTCCATCTTTTAACTAACTTGTCACTGTATATTTGAGACTTGCAGGACTTGCTCAAATACTATGATAGCTTCCAAGTTTATCAAATTATATCAATATATAAGTTGATTCACTAAATTACTTGTAGTATAAGGCATAACCAGGTCGAGCTTTTGGATCACTCTAATTAAGAAATCAGATTAAGAAATTAACAAAGGAGGAAAAGGCAACAGAATTAATTAATAGAAAGTAATTAAAAATGTAAACATAATTAAGTAAATAATCAATCCAAGGAAATCAACTATTCATGAGTTTAATTCATCCTTGATCACTAAGAATCCATTCAATTGCTAACCAAGTTCTTGGCTTTAGATCACATTAAGAAGCCTTAAGATGATCAATGATTTCTCTACAAAATATGCATCTAGAATTTAATTAATCAAGTTTAAACGAATTAAGGGCCCATTTAATCCTAAATTAACTTAAAACCCAGAATTCAACCAAGTTAAACAATCCATCAAACACCTTTGATGAATTGTTTAATCTCTATAATCCTCATTAAATACGTGGTAATTATGCATTTATCATATCAATGTCCAAATCAAATTAAGCAATTCAATTCAGAATTAACAAAATCAAAAGAGGTAAAAGAGAAACTTGATTAATAAGTAAAGAGAAACTTGATCAACAATTAAATGTAAATCAATCAAAACAATATCTTAGAATTAAACATCAAGATTGTCAATCCCTATGATTGATTAAAAAGTGTTCTGGACCGTGGTCTGGGATACTTCCCTTAGGGGTCAAACCCAGCATATACGCCACTAGGACCTGGATTACGCACCTCAGCAAGACGTCCGTACGTGGGTACTAGTCGTACTCCCCAATTAAACACTCCATAAGTCTACGCATGGCCTGATCACTACCTATGATGACCTTTACAGTGTAGGGACCATGACTACCTGCTATAGTGGTTGGCCACTAATGCAACAGGTCTGAGATTTTAGGGATCTGCTTGGACGATCGTGTGAGGGAGGCACCCTCCGTCAGGCCTCTGCCCGAACGATCATAGAGAGGAGGCACACCCTCCCCCCACAGGCCACGATCTCTACATACCTGCACCCTGCGACGAATGCTCAAGGACTATACACATGCACTATAACTAGTAGAAGACACCACTCTAACAAGGTAACCTTAATTCCTACGGTATACACCCTCATTGTGCCCTATCTGACTTGAGCGTTGGAGTCCTTTTGCAGGTACCCAACCTCCTGTTCAAGACTCTTGGAGGTAACAACCGCACAAGGAGGAGGAAACCACCGTGCACGTGTCTTCTCAAGCACCCTCTGGTTCTACATCAGAACATTGGCACCGTTTGTGGGGAACTATAAACTTCTAATCCCACCTAATCATGGTGAACACGAGACAAAACTCAAGGAGGGATGTGGCACAAACTTCTGCTAACCATAGGTAGGCTTTTGCTACGTAACATTCCCCTCATTCTGTCCTACCACCTACCAACAGAACCTCTGTTGTGAGAAACCAGGCACCCAATGCGGAGTACCAGTTTGAGGGACATTCTACTTCGATCTCAGATAAGAGTCCCAACCCCTCGCGCAGGATCTCTATAAGGGATAGACTTGGAATCCAAGGCAAAGGGGGAAACCCCAACACCCAAAAACACAGAATCCCAGTGCGTCAGTGCTTGGGAATGTTGAACGACGATGCCGGCAACCGAGTGTCTCACTCTGAGCATAGGAGCCAGTCTCATATGTCCCAGCGTCAATTTCAAGACATGTTACAACAACACATGGCCATGTTGAACGAGCAATACTAGAGACTAGAAAATATGCAAAGAGCCATGTATGAAAACCAGCCCAGGTCGAACCATACCGATGGAGGATGTAAGGAAGGGAACAACCAAAAAAGGGGTCATGCTGAAGCCACGGTATCTAACGTGGGGAACAACAACTCGAACCGCGGCATCCAAGAGCACCCTTTCTCTGATCAACTGATGGAGTACCGAGTCCCAAGGAACTTCAAGTTCCCCGCTAACTTGGAGATCTATGATGGAACCACGGATCCCCAGGAATACGTAAACGCCTTTGATCAATCTATGTGCTTCCATGGCAGATCCATGGAGTTACTATACCGTGCCTTCCCTCTCTCCCTCAAAAAAGGAGCCCTTAAATGGTTCTCCGGACTACCACGTAAATCCGTCGTAGAATAGTTAGACCTAAAACAATGGTTCCTGCTCCAATACACCACCAGTAAGGAGCAACCTAAGTCCATCGAATCCCTGGCCAAGATCCGGCAGGGGCGAGATGAGCCCCTCCGTGATTACATAAGATGATTCATGGCGGCATGTACCAACGTGGAAAGCTTTGACAGTAAGATCGCCCTTCACTATGCCAGGAGCGGTATTCGTGTGGGGTCTGAATTCTTTGCGTCCCTCGTAAAGAAGAAGCCTGAGAACTTGAGTGAATTCCAAAGATGGTCCCAAAAGTACCTCAACCTGGAGGAAGCAACGGAAGACCAGAGGAGATAGGATAAAGATGAGCGCACTCATCAAAAACCCGATCACGATTCCTCATGGTCCCGACGTCCTAAAGGTAGCCCACCTCGGCGAAGGTTTATTGAGTATACCGCCCTAAACGTCCCACGAGAAACAATCTTGAGGGAGATGATGCAGACTGAGTTCCAGAACATCAGGAGACCATCTCCCATTAAAAAGTACAAGCAAAAAGACCACTCCAAACATTGTGCATGGCATAAAAGTTATGGCCATGACATAGAAGACTGCTACCAACTGCGCAATGCCATTGAGTTCCTAATCAAGGCCGGACGATTGCAATAATATATCCTCCACGTCCAAGATGATGAGCATCACAGTAGGAGCAGAGGGGACAAGGGACAAAGTCCATCTCCCCCCTGCAGGAGGACAAACTGAAGTCTGAGGAGAAGATCCCGAACACCACCTTGCCAGAATGACAACGATCGTCAGGGAAGAAACAGGGACACTTCACCCAACGACAACAATGATCGTCGCCTTGAACCAAACAGGACGATCAACACTATTACGGGAGGATTTGCTGGAGGAGGACCATCAAACGGAGCACGAAAGAAAGCATTAAGAATGGCGGTGTTCAGTGTCTCCCACTCAAACTCCAAACCCAACACAGCGGGAAGAAAGACGTCATGCATCACCTTTTCAGATAAAGACTATGGCGGAATCATCCCGAATTATGATGACCCCCTCATCATTTCCGGGGTCATTTCCAATGCCGAAGTCCGCCGAATTTTGGTGGATCAAAGGAGCTTGGCAGACATTATGTTCCTGGACCTCTACCAGAAGCTAGACCTCCCGTGGTTGGATTTGACCCCTCATGAAGAGGAGGTCACAAGGTTCATGGGTGAGAAGATCACCCCGGCGGGGTACTACGAAACTCATTTGACCCTAGGTTCCTCCAAGCTTTTCAGAATAGTCAAGGTAAAGTTCTTGGTCGTAGACTACCCTTCGGCTTACAATATCATCCTCGATCATCCCTCCCTAAATGTCCTTAGCATCGTAGTATCCACCATCCACCTCATCATGAAATTCCCCAATAAGAACAATGAGGTGGTCACTGTCAAGGGCGACTAAGTCGCCGCCAGGAAATGCTACAACCAAAGTTTGAAAATCTGCAGGACCCCGGAGAGAAGAAGGTTTGTCAAATCTAGCCTAGTCCTGGATCAGGTCAACATACTGATGACCAAGTTGGATGCTAGAGAAGAACTTCGCGGCATCAGACCCCAGCCAAAGGGTAAACTACAGCCTCTCCAACTTGGAGACAGGCCAGACCAAATTACCAACATCGGAGCCCAGTTAGGAGATAACGAAAAACAACAATTGATTAAGCTGTTGTTGAAAAACAAGGACCTATTCGCCTGGACGTCGTCCGACATGCCCAGACTCGACCCTTCCTTCATCTGCCATCGTCTGTCCATTAGTAAGGATATGAAGCCAGTTGCTCAGAAAAAAAGGAAGGTCGGCCCTGAAAGGCAACAAGTCATCGAAGAGCAGGTAAAAGAATTGCTAAGTTGTAGATTCATTAGGGAGATTGCTTATACCACGTGGTTGTCCAACGTGGTCCTGGTGAAAAAACCCAATGAAAAGTGGAGAATGTGGATTACACAGATTTGAACAAAGTCTGCCCAAAAGATCCATATCCACTTCCCAATGTGGACTAACTGGTTGACAACTCTTCAGGCTTCAGGTGGCTATCATTCATGGATGCCTACTCTGGGCACAATCAGATTCTGATGTATCCCGAAGATAAAAAAAAAATCGCCTTCATCACTGGAAGGGTGAGTTACTGCTATAGGGTCATGCCCTTCGGACTGAAAAATGCAGAAGCCACCTACCAAAGAATGATGAACAAGGTTTTCAGGAACCAAGTGGGGAAGATGCTAGAAGCCTACATCAATGACATGATCAACAATAATAGGTAAACATCAATAATACCCCAAGCAGTCAATAGAGTCTCAGATAATGAATAATTAAAACATTTCAGATAATCATGGCATGAACAACACAACAGTAAAATCATCACACAAATGAGTGTCAAATGATATGCCGACTCACAATGCATGTGCACTTGGTACCGAGATTTTCTATTTCAAAGATGAATGTTCAGGTAGTCTCTGCCCCCTTAAACAGTCTATGCCAGACCACGAAAAGAATAGTGCTTGTCGGTTCCTCGTCAGTGCGTTGCAATCGGCTTTCTAGCCAGAGGTATTTTACAATGTGATAACATCATCACTAGAGGGATCACTGCGCCCTGACGCACCCAGAGATCCAGCATAGACCACACTTTCCAATTCTTGTTCATAGGCTCATACAGTCTTTTAACAGTCATCAACTGAGCAAATATTCAATGCATGTTGACTCAATGCATACCCATAGGCTCATCCAGCCTTTTAACAGTCATCAACTGAGCAATTTGTTCAGTACATACTGATTCAATGCATAATCATAGGCTCATCCAGCCTTTTAATAGTCATCGACTAAGCAAATTATTCAATACGTTAACTCAATTCGTAATCATAAGCTCATTCAGCCTTTTAACAGTGAGCAATTTATTCAATACATGCTGACTCAATGCATGATCCTAGGCTCATCCAAATTTCTTTAATCCATCGATCGAGCAAATGTCTAATGCATGTTGACTCCATGCATAATCATGTATATTCAAGATGTTCATATATATTTCACAATACACATTTTCCACAATATGCCACAATTTGGCCAATTCAAGCATTAACAGAATTTTAGTCCCAAGCACGGACCCACAATAGTATAGTGTTAATTTCTCGAGAGTGATAGCACACTTTTAGAAGTTCATTTCAGGATTTCACCCTAGCTTAACAAGCCTTATGAGATCATTATAAAGTTCTACTTAAATTATCATCTCTTATAAATTCATTTTCTAGAGAGATTTCTCTTGAAGTCCTTATTCAAGCTTCATTCTTTTAAATTAATAAAGTTCCTTAATTTAATCGATTGTTGCTCACATACAATTTCTGTAAGGATTTATCGGTCTCACAAACTCTCTTGTTCTTCCTTTATGTTCAAAATCATTCAAATCCACAAGATAAAGTCTTGTTATTTATTCATTCCATTTTATGAGTTCCTAAGGTGTAACACCCTTGAGGGAATACCGCATTTATGAAGCAATAAAATAAAACCTTACCCAAGTTATAAAATATTTAATACATAATTAATATGAGTTATAAAATTTTCTCTTTTATACTAGATATCATTAAATAAATAACCCAAGACATAAAATAAAGCAAACTATTATCATACTCTATAATATACATAGGATTTTGTCTTAAGTTATATAAATAATTTACAACTACAAATATTTAAATAAAGTAGTAAAAAGTTAATATAATACAAAACATAGACATGCCTAAGTACACATCAAAGATTTCTAACCCTCCGAAGGATCACTCTCAGAGGAAACCTCAGGTGATAGAAATCCAAGATGTCTCACAGCTCTACGGACAAGAGTCTGTGCTGTTGACAGTATATTGATCTCACTAGGGGTACGGAATAGTCCTCCCTAGTGACGCCTCAGATCCAAAGGCATCTCCAGATGTAGGCACAAAGTTGTAGTAAAAACTGGCTCAGCATCAAACTCTCCACTGAGGGACACAGTCAAACGTCCCATGTAGATCACCGATCCTCGATCCTCGCTCAGTAGCTAGGCCTCCGAGCCTCCATGAAACTCCAGTCTCACGAAACCAAGAAATCCAGGCAACGCCATCACAACAAGATCAATCCAAAGGATATGGATGATCGAACGGCTCGCACTCGTCAAACTGATCGTGCGTCTACTGATCTTCGGGATACAGAATCTCAAGAAGTTGTTCCTCTACCTCTTCCTCAAACTCTTTACAGAAATAAAATAATAATACAGAAACACATACAAATAAAGAGGTGAGCAATCTTACATCAACACCAGCATGGCAAATAAGAAAATGACAATACAACAGATATCACAGTTTTATACGATAAAGCATACCATAACATCATAAATAATAACACAATTTAACACAAGAATTGTATACCACGGTATCCTAAATAACAACACAATTCAACACATCATATAATATCACAAATAATAATGTTATGATGCATGACACAAATGCAAATGCAATATGACTCGTTCCTACTCCATGGAGCTAGACACAAACATCAGAGAGAATGACTCGAAAAGAATTATCAGTACCTCAGGCTGCCCAACCAAACTATTACACTGTCAAACGTCGTGTCTATAGCCCACTGTCCAACGTAGTGTAGTAGTACACAGTCCAAACACGTCATGCACTACAGGCATTGTACTAAACAGTCTTTCCAAGATCTCGATTAAGTATAGTGCGTGTCAAGATCATTAGTGTGCTGCCAGTTACCATGACCCAGAGGAGTGACCAACTATCCACATGTGGAATACTCCGCACACTAATGCTTCCAAGTCCACACAAGATGAACCACACTACGCTTATCACACCAACAACATGGTGTAATTCGTCTCGTCAATCAATCGCCAATATCAGGATGTCTCACAATTTCAACCAATCCAGGCATAACCAATCGACAAGACTCTCAATGCATGAATAAGAACTAAAATTATCAAATTACCCTTAGTTTCAAAATATTATCATATTTACAAAAATGCCCTCAATCTCAAAATTCCAATATATAGTACGTCTCCACTTGACAGTACCATATCTCAACATGTCCGGGTCCACCATTTTGGCCCGATAGTAAAACTCATTGTTCCAATTAATCGCGTAGAAATTTTATCGTATTTTCACAATCGCGTCACTTTTACAAACGTTTTTAGATCGTGTAAATATATTTTGCTATTTTTAAAATCGCGTAGTGTTTTTAAATCGTTTTCTCAATCGCATAAGATTTTTAAATCGTTTTCTTAATCGAAAAGCTTTAAAATCTCTATTTTAAAATCACGTAAGCTATTTTTAATACTTTTAAACTACGTAAAATATTTTCCTTACGTTATAATTATATTATAAAACTTTCTCTTTTATTTGCCCGTTTCTAGTGAATTTTGACAAGACATTTGTCTATAAAATCCATTAAAATTGTGTTTTCTCCGTTTTTCCTTTAAAAATTCCTTTGTTTAGTTTATAACTACAATATACACTTTAAAAATTGTCATTATACTTTAAAACTCAAAGGTAAGTATTTTTCAAGAGTTTTGTTTATTTTTCTTCTATACCATATTTCTAATAAAAATTAGTTTACTTCTTTAAGTCTTGAAAATTCATTACAAATGTATTCTTTTTAGATTAAACATCTAGTTTATACTTAGAAAATAAATTTTGGATTGATTACACATTAAAAAGGCATGTTGGCCGAATTTAACAAAACCTTGGCATTTGATCTTTGGATCATTTTCCACCTTCAAAATCATTTTGGAATTCATTAATTTACCTAATTCCATTAAATCCTTCCTTTTAGAAAATGGTTGAGAGCATTTTGGTTCTCTTTTCTTGTTGAGGCCGTGAGCCCCTTTGGTGTTCTTTGGAACACTCATGCATTCCTTACATATTATTCACATCCTACATTAATAAGCATACATTTATCCACACATGCAATATATTTTAAAGGTATCGACATGCATACAAACAATCTCAAACACAATTAGGAAAGCATTTAAACAACTAAACAAGTGAATCCTTATGGATTCTTCACACACATACAGTCCATTTCCTCATCACCACACATGGTTGATGAGATTAAATCTCCCTCTTACCTTAAAGGAAGATAACTCCTTCTAATCCTTCTCTTATGGTTTTCGTGTGGCTCCCTCAAAAACCCTAGCAACCTTAAACAAATTTTAAAGAGTTATAACAATAGGAGAAAAACATAAACCATGGATCAATCGTGGCTTAGAACCTTAGAAATGAAGTTAGAAATGAAAAACAAGAATCTTCACCTTTTAGGAAAAATCTCCAAAGTAATTTTCCAAGCTTAAGATGATTTTTTTTGGAGAAACCTCCAACTAGAGATGTTCTTGGAATGGTGTTTAGATTTGAGAAAGTAGGTTAGATGAAATTTTTGAAGGTTGGATGATGGTGTATGGGTGTTTGGCCGAATGGTCTTCAAAGGAGAAAGCAAAAGAATGGTTCTTAGTGTTCTTGGAGAAAAGAAAGATTAGAGATGAAAAATGACTACGTTGATGTTCTCTTCATTATGCATGGCCGTGCACTTCATCAAGGGAGGTGGCCTCCTTTGTTGACTTCTCCTATCACCTACTAGCCTTAGATTTGATCAATGGATGACATGCGAAGCTTTGCCTCCAAGCTTGTCTCTAATTGGTTTAGAAAATCTAGTCATGCAAGTGACTAAGCCCTTCTTGAATGCTCTTGAAGCTTCTTGGCCAAATAGCCCTAATGGAGAGCAAACCAAGTTTGTGTTCACTTAAGCCATCTAGTTACATTTAGGTGCATTTGATTAATTTGTTTAGTTACTTGCCTAACTATCTAGTTACTTAGGTTAACTAGGCTAGTCTTGATATTTTCTAACTAGAACTTTACTAGATAGCTAACTAGGTTTACTTCACTTAGTTACTATATAAGCTCCCTATGTTAACTTAGTTAGGTTTTAAGCTAACTTGGTTAAGGTTTCTAGTCTTAATCTAATAAGTCTAACCATTTTTGTGGACTTATTTTCTATTGGTTTAAAATTTTCAAGCCTATCTTGTTGACTTGTTCCTATTGGCTTAGAATTTAGTCTAGCCTTAAACGTTGACTGGTTCACTAAACGCAGGTCCCACAGACTTTTCTGGGTCCATGGTCGTTTTAAAGCAGATTTCTACTATTTTTTTAAGACAGTAGGTACTATCAAATAAAATAATATTATAATAATATAAAATTATTTTATTGCACAGTTAAATCCTAAAAATTAAAAGATTAACATTCGTATCACTCGGAATTGGGTTTAATAAGATCTCCCAGCTCCAAATAATTAAAATAAGATTTTCCTGACCCGAAAATTATTATTTTCCTGACACAGAGTAAATCACACAAAACACTCAAATATAATCACAAAAAATAAAATAAATTTTAGAAAATCTAGAAAAATAACATACAAAAAATATAAAACAATACAATCAGGACAAAACTGTCATTTATTCAAAAGTTAGGGTATTACAACTCTCTCCCACTAACAGAAATTTCATCCCCAAAATTTGTCGTACCTCAAAACAGTTGAGGGTATTGCTCCCTCATCTTATCCTCCAACTCCCAGGTAGCATCATCTGTTATGTCATTCCATATCACCTTTACCAATTCGATCATCTTCCCTCGAAGCTGCTCCACTCTCCTGTCTTCAATTCTAACAGGAAGTGTCTCATACGTCAAGTTATCCTTTAGTTGCACTTTGTCGGGTTGTATAACATGCGTCGGATCGGAAATATATTTCCTTAATTGAGATACATGGAATACATTAAGTAGATTGGATAGAAAAGGTGGTAAAGCTATCTGGTAGGCTACAGAACCTATACGATGAATAATTTGATAAGGTCCAATGAACTTAGGAGTAAGCTTCTTGGATTTGATAACCCTTCCAAAACCAGTCGTAGGCGTTACTCACAAGAATACATGCTCACCTTCCTCAAATTCAAGAGGTCGCATTCGTTTATCAGCATCGCTGTTTTGTCAGCTTTGAGTCGTCTTCATCTTTTCTTGTATCGTCTTAACCTTTTTCGTAGTCTGTTGCACAAGATTCGGTCCAATAGTCATACTCTCTCCATCTTGATACCAACACAAAGGTGTTCGGCATCGTCGTCCATATAACACTTTATAGGGTGCCATCCCTATACTTGAGTGAAAACTATTGTTGTAGGTGAATTCTATCAAAGATAAAAATTCATCCCAACTCCCTCGTTGCTCCAGCACACAAGCGCGCAACATGTCTTCCAAAGACTGTATCGTCCTCTCCATCTGACCATCAGTCTGCGGGTGATAAGCAGAACTCAATCGCAGTTTAGTTCCCATGGCTTCTTGCAAACTTCGTCAGAACCTTAACGTAAACCTTGGATATCTATCAGAAACTATACACGTAGGTACACCATGCAATCTAACAATTTCACTGATGTACATTTGGGTTAACTTCTCCAATGAATACTTAATATTGATTGGCAAGTAGTGTGCTGACTTCGTAAGCCTATCAACTATAACCCATATAGAATCATGTCCTTTCTTTTTTCTTCGCAATCCAGTAAAAAAATCCATTGAGATACTATCCCATTTCCATTCTGGAATAGCTAACAGTTGTAACATACCGGCAAGTCTTTGATATTCCACCTTTGCCTTTTGACAAACGAGACAAGACGCCACACGCTCCGCTACGTCTCTTTTCATCCTTGGCCACCAAAACAACCTTTTCAAGTCTTGATATATCCTGGTTATCCCTGGATGTATACTCAAATTACTAGTAAGAGCTTCATACAAAATTGCTTTCTTTAGTTCGGGATCATCTGGTATACAAATTCTTCCCTCAAATCTTAAGATTCCATCAGATCCTTCCTCCACCGTCGCCTTATGACCTTGCTTCAAAATTCCCTTCCGTTTTGCAAAAACGCATCCTCATCTTGTTTATCTCAAATCACATCTAGTAATTCATTCAAGATCACAACCTTACCTAGACAAATCTTTCCAGGTACCAATTCCACTGACAACCATAGATCTCTGAATTGGTTGATCTATTCCTCCTCCTTTATCATCATGGTAGAAACACTAATCACCTTTCTACCCAAGCCATCTGCCACCACATTAGCCTTCCTTAAATGGTATTGAAGTTGAAAATCATAGTCTTTCAAGAATTCCAACCATCGCCTCTGCCTCATATTAAATTCCTTTTGATCAAACAAGTATTTCAAACTCTTGTGATTGCTAAAGACATTGAACATAGCTCCATACAGAAAATGCCTCCACACTTTCAATGCAAAAACCACTACGGCTAGTTCCAAATCATGCGTTGGATAGTTCCTCTCATGAACCTTCAACTGTCTAGAAGCATATGCCACCACATTCCTATTTTGCATCAACACACATCCTAACCCCTGGTAAGAAGCGTCACAATACACTTCAAAAGATTTGTTAGGATCTGGTAAAATCAGCACTGGTGCAGTCGTTAATCTTTTCTTCAACTCTTGGAAACTTGCTTCACATTCCTCCATCCAATCAAAAGCTTGACTCTTCCTCGTGAGCTGCATAAGTGGTCCAGGTATCTTGGAAAAACCTTCTATGAACCTCCAGTTCCAACAAAACTCCGGACTTCTGTCACTGTCTTAGGCCTTTCCCATTGCAAAATAGTCTCCACCTTCGATGGGTCTACTGCAATACCTTCCTTGGAAATCACGTGACCTAGAAATTGAACTTCCTCTAACCAAAATTCACACTTTGCCAACTTTGCATACAGCTTCTTTTCCTTCAAAATCTGAAGAACTATACCGAGATGTTCAGTATGCTCTTCCTTAGATTGAGAATAGATCAGATTGTCATCAATAAAGACAACGACAAATCTGTCTAGATACAGATAAAAAATCCTATTCATATAGTCCATGAATATTGCAGGAGCAGTCGTCACTCCGAATGACATCACTTGATACTCATAATGCCCGTAACGAGTTTGAAAAGCTGTCTTAGGCACATCATCTACCTTGACACGAATCTGATGATAACCTGATCGCAGATCTATCTTAGAGAAAATAGTTGCTCCTTTCAACTAGTCCATTAAATCGTCAATTCTCGGGAGTGGATATTTATTCTTTATAGTAACCTTGTTTAACTGACGATAATCTACGCAAAGACGAGAAGTTTCATCCTTCTTCTTGACTAGCAGCATTGGTACTCCCCACGGTGAAACACTCGGTCGCACAAACTATTTCTCCAACAGTTCCTCCAATTGCTTTTTTAACTCTACCAATTCCGCTGGCGACATCCGATATAGTGCAATCGAAATAGGACCTGCTCCTAGTACTAAATTGATAGAAAACTCAATCTCCCTTTCCGGTGGCAAACCAGGTACGTCATCAGGAAAAATCTCTAGAAATTCATTGACGACAGGAATAGCATTCACATCTTTCTCACTCTTGATTTCTAGGGAAGATAATAACATATATCCCTAAGCTCCATCTCTCAATAATGATTTGACTTTAACAGCAGTCAAAAATCTAGAACTTTTTTCCTTAGGAAAAACTATGTTTTGTTTGCACAGTCTATAAGGATATGGTTAGAAGATAACTAATCCATTCGAAATATTATATCTATCTAAACAAGAGGCAAACAAATCAAATTGACCGAAAATACATGATCCTTTATAATAATAGGACAATTCAGACATATCTTGTATGTAACTATAGGCTTGGTAGTTGGCGTAGAAACAATCAATTGAAAATTCAGAGAAGACACAGGCAGTTTCAATCGTTCCACACAATCATATGCAATAAATGAATGTGTTGCACCTGAGTCATATAACATAGTCAGAAGATTACCTTCAATGGCACCTTCCCCCTGAATAAGATCCTTAGACTGAGAAGCTTCAGTTCCAGTCATTGTATATACTCGCCCTCCAAACCTCGGTTGAGTAGCATGAACATTGCTCATAGCAGGCTTCCTTTCTAGCTGAGTACAATCCCTAAAAACTTGTCCAGGTTGTCGGCAATTAAAACAGATTGTTCCTCTGATTGAGCAATCTTTAGATATGTGGCCACTTTTTCCACATTTGAAACACCTTGGCGTAAATGCCACATTCTGACCAGCTCTATTACTACTAGAATTCCCCCAACAGGTGGACGTTGAGGTTGATTTCCCGGTGGTCTCGCATAAGGCTTGCGCTGAAATCGGCTGTTATTACTGTTACCTCCCCTTTGGAACCTAGTCGCTCCAAAGTTGCGATTTCTTGGATCTCTTGACGGCTCCAACTCCTCGAATCGTCTACATGTGTCTATCAAAGTAGGAAACTGAGTCATCCTCATGGGTAGCACTCCACGCTTCAACTCTACCCTTAATCCTTCTTCAAACTTACGGCATTTCCATGCCATATCAGGTTAAATTTAAAAGTATCTTGAGACCTGTGACAAGTTCTCAAACTTGGCTGCATACTCCCCAATAGTCATGTTGCCTTGACGTAAACCAAGAAATTCCATCTCCTTGGTATGTCGGGCACTTGCAGGAAAGTACTTCTCCAGAAATACCTCACTAAACACTTCCCATGTAATTTTAGTCCCTTCAGCTTGCAATAATCGGCAGGTTCCTCTCCACCAATTCTCACCATCTCCTCTCAACATAAAGGTAGCATATGTCACCTTTTTATTGTCGACGCATCTCATTCCTTCAAATACTCTTTCTAAGTCTTGTATCCACAGACTTGCCTTCTCAGGATCAAACTCGCCTCTGAACTGCGGTGGGTTGTTGGGTTTAAACTCAGATTAATTTAGAGCATCAGTAGTCGCATCTTGCTGTTGAGCTGCCCTCTGATTTTGTTGACTAATCACTTCCGCCATCCGCTGCATAGCCTCCGCAGCAGCAATCATTGGGTCCACATTATGATTTGCGTTCGCAGGTGTTCCTCTTCTGTTAGACATTTCCTTCTTCAGTCATAACAAAACAAAGTTAGATGTATCCTTTCAGAAATAAATCACAGAGAATCACACAACACAAGCAAAAACAGACCCAACCACAACCCCAAAAGACTCTAACTTGGGCTCTGATACCAACTAATGTAACACCCTTGTCGGCATGCCACATTTATGATGCAATAAAATAAAACCTTACCCAAGTTATAAAACATTTAATACATCAATAATATGAGTTGTAAAATTTTTCCTTTTATACTGGATATCATTAAATAAAAAACGCAAAACATAAAATAAAGCAAACTATTATCATACTCCATAATATACATAGGATTTTGTCTTAAGTTATACAAATAATTTATAACTACAAATATTTAAATAAAGCAGTAAAAAGTTAGTATAATACAAAACATAGACATGTCCAAGTGCTCATCAAAGATTTCTAACCCTCCGAAGGATCACTCTCAAAGAAAACCTCAGGTGATAGAAATCCAGGATGTCTCACAGCTCTACGGACAGGAGTCTGTGCTGTTGACACTATACTGATCTCACAAGGGGTACGGAAAAGTCCTCCCCAGGGAAACCTCAGATCCAAAGGTATCTCCAGATGTAGGTACAAAGTAGTAGTAAAAACTGGCTCAACATCAAACTCTCCACGTAGGGACACAGTCAAACATCCCAACTAGATCACTGATCCTCGCACAGTCGCCAGGCCTCCGAGCCTCCATGAAACTCCAGTCTCACGAAACCAAGAAATCCAGGCAAAGCCATCATAACAAGATCAATCCAAAGGATATGGATGATCAGACGGCTCGCACTCATCAAACTGATCGTCCGTCTGCTGATCTTCGGGATACAGAATCCCAAGAGGTTGTTCCTCTAGCTCTTCCTCAAACTCTTTACAGAAATAAAATTATAATACGTAAACGCGAGGTGAGCAATCTTACATCAACACCAACATGAGAGAAAATGACTCGAAAACGAACTATCGATAGAGAACCATGACTCGAAAAGAACTATCACAAATGATTGTATACGTCAAGCTGCTAAATAACAACCAAACTATTACATATCACAAATAATCATGTCTATAGCCCAAATGCAATATGACTCGTTCCTACTCCACGTCCAACGTAGTGTATGTAAAAGTATCAGTACCTCGTCCCAAAAACACATCAAACGTCGTGCACTATAGTAGTGTATTGTACTAAACACGTCATGCACTACGGGCTTTCCAAGATCTTGATTAAGTATAGTGCGTGTCGAGATCATTAGTGTGTTTGCCGCTACCACGACCCAGAGGAGCGACCAACTGTCCACATGTGGAATACTCCGCACACTAATGCCTCCAAGTCCACACAAGATTAACCACACTACGCTTATTACACCAACAACACAGTATAATTCATCTCGTCAATCAATCGCCAATATCAATTAATCGACAAGACTCTCAATGCATGAATAAGAACTAAAATTACCAAATTACCCTTAGTTTCAAAATATTATCATATTCACAAAAACGTCCTCAATCTCAAAATTCTAATATATATACATCTCCACTTGACAGTACCATATCTCAACATGTCCGGGTCCACCACTTTGGCCCGATAGTAAAACTCATTGTTCCAATTAATCGCGTAGAAATTTTATCGCGTTTTCACAATCGCGTCACTTTTACAAACGTTTTTAAATCGCGTAAATATATTTTGCTATTTTTAAAATCGCGTAGTGTTTTTAAATCGTTTTCTCAATCGCGTAAGATTTTTAAATCGTTTTCTTAATCGAAAAGCTTTAAAATCTCTATTTTAAAATCACGTAAGCTATTTTTAATACTTTTAAACTACGTAAAATATTTTCCTTACGTTATAATTATATTATAAAACTTTCTTTTTATTTGCCCATTTCTAGTGAATTTTGACATTTTGTCTATAAAATCTATTAAAATTGTGTTTTCTACGTTTTTCCTTTAACAATTCCTTTGTTTAGTTTATAACTACAATATACACTTTAAAAATTGTCATTATACTTTAAAACTCAAAGGTAAGTATTTTTCAAGAGTTTTGTTTATTTTTCTTCTATACCATATTTCTAATAAAAATTAGTTTACTTCTTTAAGTCTTGAAAATCCATTACAAATGTATTCTTTTTAGGTTAAACATCTAGTCTATACTTAGAAAATAAATTTCGGATTGATTACACATTAAAAGGCATGTTGGCCGAATTTAACAAAACCTTGGCATTTGATCTTTGGATCACTTTCCACCTTCAAAATCATTTTGGAATTCATTAATTTACCTAATTCCATTAAATCCTTCCTTTTAGAAAATGGTTGAGAACATTTTGGTTCTCTTTTCTTGTTGAGGCCATGAGCCCCTTTGGTGTTCTTTGGAACACTCATGCATTCCTTACATATTATTCACATCCTACATTAATAAGCATACATTTATCCATACATGCAATATATTTTAAAGCTATCGACATGCATACAAACAATCTCAAACAGAATTAGGAAAGCATTTAAACAACCAAACAAGTGAATCCTTATGGATTCTTCACACACATACAATTCATTTCCTCATCACCACACATGGTTGATAAGATTAAATCTCCCTCTTACCTTAAAGGAAGATAACTTCTTCTAATCCTTCTCTTATGGTTTTTGTGTGGCTCCCTCAAAAACCCTAGCAACCTTAAACAAATTTTAAAGAGTTGTAACAATAGGAGAAAAACATAAACCATGGATCAATCATGGCTTAGAACCTTAGAAATGAAGTTAGAAAAGAAAAACAAGAATCTTCACCTTTTAGGAAAAATCTCCAAAGTAATTTTCCAAGCTTAAGATGAATTTTTTTTGGAGAAACCTCCAACTAGAGATGTTCTTAGAATGGTGTTTAGATTTGAAAAAGTAGGTTAGATGAAATTTTTGAAGGTTGGATGATGGTGTATGGGTGTTTGGCCGAATGGTCTTCAAAGGAGAAAGCAAAAGAATGGTTCTTGGTGTTCTTGGAGAAAAGAAAGATTAGAGATGAAAAATGACTACGTTAATGTTCTCTTCACTATGCATGGCCGTGCACTTCATCAAGGGAGGTGACCTCCTTTGTTGACTTCTCCTATCACCTAATAGCCTTAGATTTGATCAATGGATGACATGCGAAGCTTTGCCTCCAAGCTTGTCTCTAATTGGTTTAGAAAATCTAGTCATGCAAGTGACTAAGCCCTTCTTGAATGCTCTTGAAGCTTCTTGGCCGAATAGCCCTAATGGAGAGCAAACCAAGTTTGTGTTCACTTAAGCCATCTAGTTACATTTAGGTGCATTTGATTAATTTGTTTAGTTACTTGCCTAACTATCTAGTTACTTAGGTTAACTAGGTTAGTCTTGATATTTTCTAACTAGAACTTTACTAGATAGCTAACTAGGTTTACTTCACTTAGTTACTATATAAGCTCCCTATGTTAACTTAGTTAGGTTTTAAGCTAACTTGGTTAAGCTTTCTAGTCTTAATCTAATAAGTCTAACCATTTTTGTGGACTTATTTTCTATTGGTTTAAAATTTTCAAACCTATATTGTTGACTTGTTCCTATTGGCTTCGAATTTAGTCTAGCCATAAACGTTAACTGGTTCACTAAACGCAGGTCTCACAGACTTTTCTGGGTCCATTGTCGTTTTAGAGCAGATTTCTACTATTTTTTTTAAGATAGTATGTACTATCAAATAAAATAATATTATAATAATATAAAATTATTTTATTGCACAGTTAAATCCTAAAAATTAAAAGATTAACATTCGTATCACTCGGAATTGGGTTTAATAAGATCCCCCAGCTCCGAATAATTAAAATAAGATTTCCCTGGCCCGAAAATTATTATTTTCCTGACTCAGAGTAAATCACACAAAACACTCAAATATAAACACAAAACAGTCAAATAAATTTTAAAACATACAGAAAAATATAAAACAGTACAATCAGGACAAAACTGTCATTTATTCAAAAGTTAGGGTATTACAACTCTCCCCCACTAACAGAAATTTTGTCCCCGAAATTTGTCGTACCACAAAACAGTTGAGGGTATTGCTCCCTCATCTTATCCTCCAACTCCCAGGTAGCATCATCTGTTACGTCATTCCATATCACCTTTACTAATTCGATCATCTTCCCTCGAAGTTGCTCCACTCTCCTGTCTTCAATCCTAACAAGAAGTGTCTCATACGTCAAGTTATCCTTTAGTTGCACTTCGTCGGGTTGTATAACATGCGTCGGATCGGGAATATATTTCCTTAATTGAGATACATGGAATACATTATGTAGATTGGATAGAAAAGGTGGTAAAGCTATCTGGTAGGCTACAGAACCTATACGATGAATAATCTGATAAGGTCCAATGAACTTAGGAGTAAGCTTCTTGGATTTGATAACCCTTTCGACACCAGTCGTAGGCGTTACTCTTAAGAATACATGCTCACCTTCCTCAAATTCAAGAGGTCGCCTTCGTTTATCAGCATAGCTCTTTTGTCGGCTTTGAGTCGTCTTCATCTTTTCTTGTATCATCTTCACCTTTTCCGTAGTCTGTTGCACAAGAGCTGGTCCAATAGTCATACTTTCTCCATCTTGATACCAACACAAAGGTGTTTGGCATCGTCGTCCATATAACACTTCATAGGGTGTCATCCCTATACTTGAGTGAAAACTATTGTTGTAGGTGAATTCTATCAAAGATAAAAATTCATCCCAACTCCCTCATTGCTCCAAGACACAAGCGCGCAACATGTCTTCCAAAGACTGTATCGTCCTCTTCGTCTTACCATCAGTCTGCGGGTGATAAGCAGAACTCAATCGCAGTTTAGTTCCCATGGCTTCTTGCAAACTTCGCCAAAACCTTGACGTAAACCTTGGATCTCTGTCAGAAACTATACATGTAGGTACACCATGCAATCTAACAATTTCGCTGATGTACATTTGGCTTAACTTCTCCAATGAATACTTAATATTGATTGGCAAGAAGTGTGCTGACTTCGTAAGCCTATCAACTATAACCTATATAGAATCATGTCCTTTCCTTGTTCTTGGCAATCCAGTAACAAAATCCATTGAGATACTATCCCATTTCTATTCTGGAATAGCTAACGGTTGTAACATACTGGCAGGTCTTTGATGTTCCACCTTTGCCTTCTGACAAACGAGAGAAGACGCCACACGTTTCGCTACGTCTCTTTTCATCCTTGGACACCAAAACAACCTTTTCAAGTCTTGATACATCTTGGTCATCCCCGGATGTATACTCAAATCACTAGTATGAGCTTCATCCAAAATTGCTTTCTTTAGTTCGAGATCATCAGGTATACAAATTCTTCCCTCAAATCTTAAGATTCCATCAGATCCTTCCTCCACCATCGCCTTATGACCTTGCTTCAAAAATTCCCTTTCGTTTTGTAAAAACGCATCCTAATCCTGTTTATCTCGGATCACATCTAGCAATTCATTCAAGTTCACAACCTTACCTACACGAATCTTTCCAGGTACTAATTCCACTGATAACCATAGATCTCTGAATTGGTTAATCTATTCCTCCTCCTTTATCATCATGGTAGAAACACTGATCACCTTTCTACTCAAGGCATCCGCCACCACATTAGCCTTCCTTGGATGGTATTGAAGTTGAAAATCATAGTCCTTCAAGAATTCCAACCATCGCCTCTGCCTCATATTCAATTCCTTTTGATCAAAAAGTATTTCAAACTCTTGTGATTGCTAAAGACATTGAACATAGCTCCACACAGAAAATGCTTCCACACTTTCAATGCAAAAACCACTGCGGCTAGTTCCAAATCGTGCGTTGGATAGTTCCTCTCATGAACCTTCAACTGTCTAGAAGCATATGCCACCACATTCCTATTTTGCATCAACACACATCTTAATCCCTGGTAAGAAGCGTCACAATACACTCCAAAAGATTTGTTAGGATCTGGTAAAATCAGCACTGGTGCAGTCGTTAATCTTTTCTTCAACTCTTGGAAACTTGCTTCACATTCCTCCATCCAATCAAAAGCTTGACTCTTCCTCGTGAGCTGCATAAGTGGTCCAGGTATCTTGGAAAAACCTTCTATGAACCTCCAGTTCCAACAAAACTCTGGACTTCTGTCACTGTCTTAGGCCTTTCCCATTGCAAAATAGTCTCCACCTTCAGTGGGTCTACTGCAATACCTTCCTTGGAAATCATGTGACCTAGAAATTGAACTTCCTCTAACCAAAATTCACACTTTGCCAACTTTGCATACAGCTTCTTTTCCTTCAAAATCTGAAGAAGTATACCGAGATGTTCAGTATGCTCTTCCTTAGATTGAGAATAGATCAGAATGTCATCAATAAAGACAACGATAAATCTGTCTAGATACAGACGAAAAATCCTATTCATATAGTCCATGAATATTACAGGAGCATTCGACACTCCGAACGACATCACTTGATACTCATAATGCCCATAACGAGTTCGAAAAGCTGTCTTAGGCACATCATTTACCTTGACACGAATCTGATGATAACCAAATCACAAATCTATCTTAGAGAAAATAGTTGCTCCTTTCAACTGGTCCATCAAATCATCAATTTTCGGGAGGGGATATTTATTCTTTATAGTTACCTTGTTGAATTGATGATAATCTACGCAAAGACGAGAAGTTCCATCCTTCTTCTTGACTAGTAGCACTGGTGCTCCCCACGGTGAAACACTCGGTCGCACAAACTATTTCTCCAATAGTTCCTCCAATTGCTTTTTTAACTCTACCGATTTCGCTGGCGACATCCGATACGGTGCAATCGAAATAGGACCTGCTCCTGGTACCAAATTGATAGAAAACTCAATCTCCCTTTTCGGTGAAAAACCAGGTACATCATCAGGAAAAATCTCAGAAAATTCATTGACGACAGAAATAGCATTCACATCTTTCTCACCCTTGATTTCTAGGGAAGATAATAGCATATATCCCTGAGCTCCATCTCTCAACAATGATTTGACTTTAACAGCAGTCAAAAATCCAAAACTTTCTTCCTTAGGAAAAACTATGGTTTTGTTTGCACAGTTTATAAGGATATGGTTAGAAGATAACCAATCCATTCCTAATATTACATCTATCTTAACAAAAGGCAAACAAATCAAATTGACCAAAAATACATGATCCTTTATAACAATAGGACAATTCAAACATATGTTGGATGTAACTACAGGCTTGGCAGTTAGCGTAGAAACAATCAATTGAAAATTCAGAGAAGACACAAGCAGTTTCAATCGTTCCACACAATCATATGCAATAAATGAATGTGTTGCACCCAAATTATATAACACAGTCAGAAGATTACCTTCAATGGCACCTTTCCTCTGAATAAGATCCTCAGATTGAGAAGCTTCAGTTCTAGTCATTGTATATACTCGCCCTCCAATCCACGGCTGAGTAGCACGAACATTGCTCATAGCAGGCTTCCTTTCCGGTTGAGTACAATCCCTAGAAATATGTCCAGGTTGTCGGCAATTAAAATAGATTGTTCCTCTGATTGAGCAATCTTTAGATATGTGGCCACTCTTTCCACATTTGAAACACCTTGGCGTAAACGCCACATTCTGACCAGCTCTATTACCACTAGAACTTCCCCCAACAGGTGGACATTGAGGTTGATTTCCTGGTGGTCTGGCATAAGGCTTGCGCTGAAATCGGCTATTATTGTTGTTACCTCCCCTTTTGAACCTAGTCGGTCCAAAGTTGTCATTTCTCAGATCTCTTGACGGCTCCAACTCCTTGAGTCGTCTACATGTGTCTATCAAAGCAAGAAACTGAGTCATCCTCATGGGTAGCACTCCACGCTTTAGCTCTACCCTTAATCCTTCTTCAAACTTATGGCATTTCCATGTCCCATCAGGTTGAATTTAAAAGTATCTTGAGACTTGTGACAAGCTCTCAAACTTGGCCGCATACTCCCCAACAGTCATGTTGCCTTGACGTAAACCAAGAAATTCCATCTCCTTGATATGTCGGGCACTTGCAGGAAAGTACTTCTCTAGAAATACCTCACTAAACACTTCCCACGTAATTTCAGTCCCTTCAGCTTGCAATAATTGGCGGGTTCTTGTCTACCAATTCTCGCCATCTCCTCTCAACATAAAGGTAGCATATGTCACCTTTTTATTGTCGGCACATCCCATTCCTTCAAATACTCTTTCTAAGTCTTGTATCCACAGACTTGCCTTCTCAGGATCAAACTCGCCTCTGAACTGCGGTAGGTTATTGCGCCTAAACTCAGATAAATTTACAGCATCAGCAATCGCATCTTGCTGTTGAGCTGCCCTCTGATTTTGTTGAGTAATCACTTCTTCCATCTGCTGCATAGCCTCCGCAGCTGCAATCATTGGGTCCACATTACGATTTATGTTCGCACGCGTTCCTCTTCCACCAGACATTTCCTTCTTCAGTCATAACAAAACAAAGTTAGATGTATCCTTTCGGAAATAAATCACAGAGAATCACACAACACAAGCAAAAACAGACCCAACCACAATCCCAAAAGACTCTAACTTGGGCTCTGATACTAACTAATGTAACACCCTTGTGGGAATGCCACATTTATGATGCAATAAAATAAAATCTTACCCAAGTTATAAAACATTTAATACATAATTAATATGAGTTGTAAAATTTTCCCTTTTATACTAGATATCATTAAATAAATAACGCAAAATATAAAATAAAGCAAACTATTATCATACTCCATAATATACATAAGATTTTGTCTTAAGTTATATAAATAATTTACAACTACAAATATTTAAATAAAGCAGTAAAAAGTTAGTATAATACAAAACATAGACATGTCCAAGTGCTCATCAAAGATTTCTAACCCTCAGAAGGATCACTCTCAGAGGAAACCTCGGGTGATAGAAATCCAGGATGTCTCACAGCTCTACGGACAGGAGTCTGTGCTGTTGACACTATACTGATCTCACTAAGGGTACGGAAAAGTCCTCCCCAGTGACACCTCAGATCCAAAGGCATCTCCAGATGTAGGTACAAAGAGTAGTAAAAGCTGGCTCAGCATCAAACTCTCCACATAGAGACACAGTCAAACGTCCCAACTCTATCACCAATCCTCGATCCTCGCACAGTCGCCAGGCCTCCGAGCCTCCATGAAACTCCAGTCTCACGAAACCAAGAAATCCAGGCAACACCATCACAACAAGATCAATCCAAAGGATATGGATGAACGGACGACTCACACTCGTGAAACTGATCGTCCATCTACTGATCTTCGGGATACAGAATCTTAAGAGGTTGTTCCTCTACCTCTTTCTCAAACTCTTTACAAAAATAAAATAATAAAACAAAAACACATACAAATAAAGAGGTGAGACAATCTTACATCAATACCAGCATGACAAATAAGAAAACGACAATACAACAAATATCACAGTTTAATATGATAAAGCATACCATAACATCATAAATAATAACATAATTTAACACAAGAATTGCATACCACAGTATCCTAAATAACAACATAATTCAACACATCATATAATATCACAAATAATAATGTTATGATGCATGACACAAATGCAAATGCAATATGACTTGTTCCTACTCCAGAGAGAATGACTCGAAAAGAACTATCAATACCTCAGGCTGCCCAACCAAACTATTACATTATCAAACGTCGTGTCTATAGCCCACTGTCCAACGTAGTGTAGTAGTACACTGTCCAAACACGTCGTGCACTACAGGCATTGTACTAAACAGTCTCTCTAAGATCTCGATTGAGTATAGTGCATGTTGAGATCATTAGTGTGTTGCCAATTACCACGACCCAGAGGAGCAACCAATTGTCCACATGTGGAATACTCTGCACACCAATGCCTCCAAGTCCACACAAGATGAATCACACTACGCTTATCACACCGACAACACGGTGTAATTCGTCTCGTCAATCAATCGCCAATATCAACCAATCGACAAGACTCTCAATGCATGAATAAGAACTAAAATTACCAAATTACCCTTAGTTTCAAAATATTATCATATTTACAAAAATGCCCTCAATCTCAAAATTCCAATATATAGTACGTCTCCACTTGACAGTACCATATCTCAACATGTCCGGGTCCACCACTTTGGCCCGACAGTAAAACTCACTGTTTCAATTAATCACGTAGAAATTTTATCACGTTTTAACAATTGCGTCACTTTTACAAACATTTTTAAATCGCGTAAATATATTTTGCTGTTTTTAAAATCGCGTAGTGTTTTTAAATCGTTTTCTCAATCGCGTAAGATTTTTAAATCGTTTTCTTAATCGAAAAGCATTAAAATCTCTATTTCAAAACCACGTAAGCTATTTTTAATACTTTTAAACTACGTAAAATATTTTCCTTACGTTATAATTATATTATAAAACTTTCTCTTTTATTTGCCAGTTTCTAGTGAATTTTGACAGCATTTTGTCTATAAAATCTATTAAAATTGTGTTTTCTACGTTTTTCCTTTAAAAATTCCTTTGTTTAGTTTATAACTACAATATACACTTTAAAAATTGTCATTATACTTTAAAACTCAAAGGTAAGTATTTTTCAAGAGTTTTGTTTATTTTTCTTCTATACCATATTTCTAATAAAAATTAGTTTACTTCTTTAAGTTTTGAAAATCTATTACAAATGTATTCTTTTTAGGTTAAACATCTAGTCTATACTTAGAAAATAAATTTTGGATTGATTACATATTAAAAAGACATGTTGACCGAATTTAACAAAACCTTGGCATTTGATCTTTGGATCATTTTTCACCTTCAAAATCATTTTTGAATTCATTAATTTACCTAATTCCATTAAATCCCTCAATTTTTACATTCATTAATTCTAATATCACCATTCAACATTTAATCACCTATGTTTCTTTTCATTGTATACAAAAACAAATTTATATCCCTAAATTTCTAATCAAAACCGTGACATAGCATTAGGGTAGGAAACTCCAAATTTTCCATTTAACAACCCTAACACCATCAAGTATTTCAACACATCCAAGATCACCATTCAAACATTAATCCAATTCAAGAATACATAAACATACAAAATCACCAAAACAAGGTAAGCATACAAAGGTTCCCTCACCACCAATAATGGTTGAAGTGAGTAATCTCCCTCCTACCTAATGGAAGAACACAAAAATGATCTCCTACTTGGTCCTTGAAGGCTCGGTTTTGAGCTTCCCAAAACCCTTGGAATTTCAAGACAATGATTCAACATTAATGGTTGAAAAAGAAGAGATACATGGTCGTCAAAGAGACCATGGAGTATGAAAATGAAGAGAAAGAAGAAGAAAAATAAAAACTTCACCTTAAAGCTGGAAGCTTTGTCTTGGAAGACAATGAAGTAAAGGTTGGACTTTGAAGAAAATTTCTAAAGAGAAACTGCAGAGAAGGTTGAGGTGAGTATGGAAATGGTCTTGATAAAGAGAAAAGGGAAGAAAAATGGTTGGTAATGGGGCTGCAAATTTCGTAGCCAAGGAAGAGGAAGAAGAGAGAAGGTGGAGAAAATATGAAGAAGAAGAACTAGAGAGAGAAGTGAATAGATGAAATGTATTGTTTTTGAGTGAAAATGAATAAGTGTGGAGGCAAAATTTTTGCCCCCCAAGGGCAAAGTAGTCGCGGCAATGGAGAGAGAGAATAGGGAGATTTTTGGCTTCCCCAACAAGCCAAGGGCATTCTTGTCCTTTGGTGGTTAAAGCTTCTCAAAGAAGCTTTGATTATAATACTATAAATTTGAATTAAAGTAGGTTTGATTAGACTTAAAGTAGATTACATTAGGATAATGTGATAAGATTTTTAATACATGTTATTATCTAATGGATAATTACTACAGTCGTCAGAAGTCGGTATTAATTTATTTGACAGATAAAATTTACACAGTGATTTATTATTTTTTCTGTTAAAATTTTCTCAAAAAACGTGAAACTTTGTAAATCATGTCCAGCCTCAGGTTTAGTAAGATCCTCCGTCGATGTTACCACAGATCAAGGTTTTCAAAAAAATATTTTATTTTCCCAGCTCAGCTCAGTTTGCATGTAAAACAAGGAATAATATTAAAATATTACATGTTCTCAGAAAAATCCAAAAAAATTCTCAAAAATCACAAATATTAGAAAATGAATATTTATCATAAAATAAATAAAATTTGGGGTGTTACAACTCTACCCAACAAATATGAATTTTGTCCTCGAAATTTTCATACCTTAAAATAGTTCTGGGTATTACTTTTTCATCTTGTCCTCCAGTTCCCACGTCGCATCTCCAGTTATTTCATTCCAAATTACTTTCACTAATGGAATGTCTTTCCCTCTGAGTTGCTTCATTCTCCTATCCTCAATCCTTACAGGAGTTGTTTCATAAGTCAAGTTTTCCTTTAATTGTACTGAATCGGGTGTTATGACATGATCAGGACTCAGAATGTATTTTCGAAGTTGTGACACATGAAAGACATTATGGAGATTTGAAAGAAAAGGTGGTAAGGCTATTTGGTAAGCAACAGGACCTACCCAACAAAGAATTTGGTAAGGTCCAAGGAATTTTGGAGTGAGCTTTCTAGATTTGAGAACCCAACCGACCCCAGTCGTAGGCGTGACTTTCAATAACATATGCTCTCATTCCTCAAATTCAAGAGGTTTCCTCCTTTTGTCTGCATAACTCTTTTGTCGACTCTGAGCCGTTCTCATCTTCTCTTGAATCATCTTGACCTTCTCAGTTGTCTGCTAGATAAGATCAAGCCCAACGGTAAGTCGTTCTCCGTCTTGATACCAACATAAAGGCGTTCGGCACCTTTGTCCATACAGAGCCTCATAGGGTGCCATCCCTATGCTCGAATGGTAACTATTGTTATAGGTAAATTCTACCAATGGTAAAATCTTGTCCCAACTTCTAATCTGTTCTATAGCACAAGCTCTTAGCAAATCTTCCAATGATTGTATTATTCTCTCTGATTGACCATCAGTCTGTGGATGGTAAGCAGAACTCAATCGTAACTTCGTTCCCACTGCTTCTTGAAGACTTTGCCAAAATTTGGATGTAAATCTATGATCTCTGTCAGAGATGATACTTGTAGGCACACCATGTAGTCTGACGATTTCATCAATATACAACTGAGTCAATTTCTCCAAAGGATATCTTATATTGATCAGCAAGAAGTGTGCTGACTTCGTAAGTTGATCCACAATTACCCATATTGAATCATATCCTCTTCTAGTCTTTGGTAATCCAACAACAAAGTCCATGGCAATACTATCCCACTTCCATTCGGGAATAGTCAAGGGTTGTAACATTCCAGATGGTCGTTGATGTTCAATCTTTGTTTTCTAGAAAACTAAACAAGAAGATACGCATCTAGCAATATCTCTTTTCATCCCGTGCCACCAAAATAATTTCTTCAAGTCTTGGTACATCTTGGTCATTCCAGGATGCATACTCAACTTGCTTGTATGAGCATGTTGAAGAATATACTTCCTGAGTTTCTCATCCTTAGGCACACAGACCCTACCTTAGAATCTCAAAATTCTATCGTTTCCTTCCTCTAATGTTGATACACCACCCTACTATATCAGTTCTCTTTCCTCTTGCAAGAACTTGTCAATCTTCTGCTTCTCTCGAATGTCATCCATCAAGTCACTCGAGATGGTAACCATGTTCATGCAGATCTTGCCCGGCATCAATTCCACAAAAGACCAAATGTCTCTGAACTATTCTATCAAATCTTTCTCCCTAATCATCATTGATGATCACATATTTTATACATTAATAAACCCTCATTTTTAGTCATTTTCACTCTTCATGTACTTAATTGATTAAGTCTGGTTATGTTTTGTAAGATAGGACTCAAATTGGACTTAATTGATTTTTTCAACATTATTTTGGTCTTACGCTATTTCTGTATTTCGGCCATATCTTGAGTTCTAAATGTCTGATAATTATGAATTTTACCTTGTAGGAAAGATAAGAGAGAGCTCTACAACTTTGATGAGAGCTCAAAGTCTCAATCAGACATCTAGCAGAGCTAATTGGGCTTGGAAGACAGAACACGAGTTTTGTATCTGAAACCTGAATAGTGTATAGTAATCAGAGCATAACTAGGGCTGTAAGAATTATCTTGGGTTGAAATTTGGATATTTGAAAGTTAAGACCCAGATCTAAAACTTTCATGTTGAACACAAAACTTGATTCGGGCTCCTTGATGGTGATATTGGGTCTGAAAGTCAAAACAGAGGTGCTGAAACTGGGCCTGAATAGTCTGTAGTAATTGGGTCATATCTTGGGCTGTAGGATGAATTTTTGGGTGATTCCAGAGCCATTGGAAAGCTTAGACAATTTCCTAGAACTTTCATGAAGACCACTTGGCTCGAAAATGACGGAATCAATGACTTAAGCAACGAATTATTTTGGAGACAAAGAATCTCAATAATCCAACTACTCATCCAATCATCCAACCACTCATCCAATCGTCCAACCACTCAACCACTCATCCAACCACTCCACACACTCATCCACCTACTCTTAATCATTCTCCTTGTCATGTTGTATCCCTACTCATCTATAAAAGGCACCATGAGCTTGGTGTTGAGAGCTTAGTGTTGGGCACTAGGAGTTAGGCTTAGTTTTTACAAGTTATAGTTATGCTTGTTTATTGTTTTCCTTTGTTGTAATTTTCTCTTGTTCTAAATTGAAGTTATGTTCATCTTTCTCTTCTTCTCTCTTTCTTTCTTCTTATCCATGAGTAACTAAATCTTCATCTTGCTTGGGGTGAAAGAGTGAAGCTCTTGGTAATGAAATAAGGTTAGATTATTCTATTTCTTGTGTTTAAATGATATATTATTAAATGAACATTATATGTGTTGTATTTTGTTTCCACTCAATTTAGAAACCTTCTTTGTTAATGGAGATCTTGATTTATTGTAGACAATAGGATTGGCACAGTGAATGCTTGAACTCATTTACAAATGTCGGTAGATAATTAAAGGAATCATAATATGATTACATATATAATTGAACTTTGAATGTTATATTTTCCGATTGGAACCTCCGTTGTGTGTGGATTTCAATTGAGTTAAAAAGAGAAATAATCTTACCTTTAATTTATTACCAAGAATGGATCTCCTAACCCAAGCAAGTTCTTAAATTCATTTGTGAACATCTTTTATTACTTTTGGTGTTGTGACAAATCTTTTTCTTACCTTAATTAATTTTTCTTCATCAATTCCCTGTGGATCGACCTCGGACTCCCGAGAAATTTATTACTTGAGATAACCTGCACTTGGGTTTGCATCCTTTAATCCCGCGCAGTCAAGTTTTTGGCGCCGTTACCGGGGACTTAATTTGAAGTTTTGATTTATTAAGGTTCGTTTTCTTTAATAAAATCTATTCTCTCTTCTCCCTCACCGGAGCAAAAGATCGGCTTGCCGATCCTTCGGTTTCTTTACTAACTCTCTAACTTTCTAACTATCTAACTCTAACTCTAACTATCTAACTACTAACTTTCTAACTTGCTAACATACTAACTTTCTAACTTTTATATTTATGTCATTTATTTTTGCTTTTTAATTTTATTTATTTATTTTCGTCATTTTTTTTCGTCAGTGGGGGTAACTCTCCCTTTTATTTTACGCACTAACTTTGTAGAGGAAACTCTCCCTTTTACTTTTCTGTTATTTATTTTTCCACAATCTAACTTAATGAAATAATATTTCTTCTTCTCTTCTCTTTTCCCATCTATGGGGCTCTGTCACTCTCCGATTTTCATATTTAAATTTACTTTCTGCACTTTATTTTCTGTATTTTAATTTTTTACACTTTATTTTTATTTTTATTTTTGGGTGGTTGGTTTATTACCCCATCCCTGTTAATATTTAATGGTGGGTGACACCGCTAGCTTGTACATTATTTTTGTTTATTTATTTTAAGATATTTATGTATGTATGCTTAATTGGTATCGTGATTTAAATTCTGGTCATTTAGTTAAAATTAACCCTGGTACTTTATATATTGATTTGTTTGAATCACAATCAGACGCAATTGACACAATGGCTAACAATGAAAGTGTATATGATGAACATGAAAATCAACTGTTGCGAACCATATGTGAATATTTGCAACCACCTCGAAGTTCTAGTCCATCATGTTTTATCTTTCCACTCAATGCCAACAATTTTAGATTTAAGCCTGGTATGATTTATTTACTTCCTAATTTTCATGGTTTAGAATCTGAAAGTCCATATTTACATCTAAAAGAATTTAAGGAAGTACGTATTGCCTTCAATGATCAAAATTGCACTGAAGAGATTGTTAAGCTTAAATTGTTTCCTTTTTCTTTAAAAGATAAAGCAAAATCTTGGCTTAACACTTTGAATCCAAGATCAATTGGCACATGGCAAGAAATGCAAGGTGAGTTCTTGAAGAAATTTTTTCCAACACATAAAACCAATGCTATGAAAAGACAAATCCACAATTTTTCCCAAAATTCAAATGAAGCATATTTTCAATGTTGGGAACGGTTTAAAGATTTGTTAAATTTTTGCCCTCATCATGGTTTTGAAAAATGGCACACTATAAGCTTCTTTTATGAAGGTTTAACACCTGAAACTAAACAATTTGTGGAAACAATGTGCAATGGTGAGTTTCTTGATAAAGAACCTAATGAAGCTTTAGACTATTTGAACCAGTTGGCTGAAAATTCTCAATCTTGGCATAGTACTAACACTTCTGAAAATTTAATTAGATCTAACCTTGCAAGTGCTAATAAAGGAAAATATCACCTTAGTCAATAGGAAGATCTAAATGCTAGATTTGCCAGTTTGGCTAGAAAGGTTGAAGCCATGGAATTAAGAAAAGCAAAAGAAATCAAATTTGTGCAAAATGAAGAAATCTGTGGCATTTGTGATGACTTAGGACACTCAACACATGAATGTCCTAAGATACCTGTTTTTAAAGAAGTTGTACATGAGCAGATAAATGCAATGAATAATTTTAACAAGCCATTTACTTCTTCTTTTTCAGATACATACAATCCGGGATGGAGAAATCACCCGAATTTCAGCTGGAGGAATAATAATCAGTCACAATTTGTGCAACCACCACCTCCTCAGGCACAACAGGACTCTCAAAATTCTCAAGGATATGCACCTTATGTCCCACCATATAGGAAAAACCTTGAAGAAACACTGCATGCATTCATAGAAAAGCAAGAGGCCATTAATAAACAAAACAATCAAACTATGAATGACATAAAAAACACTCTTGCTAAACTTTCTTCTGCACTCACCATTCACGAGAAAGGAAAATTTCCTTCTTAACCTCAACCAAATCTCAAGGGTCAGTACAGTCTAAATAAGGGGAGTTTAGAAAATCAACAAATGGAACAAGTCCAGTCAGTGATAACTCTTAGGAGTGGAAAGGTTGTTGAAAAACAAATCCCTGAATCTTGTGAGAAAGAAGATGAACCAATTCCCCAAGAAAATGAAGTTGACCAAAAGGCGACCAAACTCTCACCTTCACCCCTATTTCCTCAAGCATTGAATAATCCAAAGAAATTGGACCATAACACTGGAATTTTTGAAATTTTGAAACAAGTGAAAGTCAATATTCCTTTGTTAGATGCTATCAAACAGATTCCTTCTTATGCCAAATATTTGAAGGACTTGTAATCCTTAAAAAAGGAAATTAAATGTGAAAAAGAAAGCATTTTTGGCTGAATAGGAAAACTACATACTTCAGAATAATAATGCGTTGAAATATAAAGACCCTGATTATTCTACAGTTTCATGCATTATTGGAGAACATAAAATTGAAAAAGCTTTAATTGATCTTGGTGCTAGTGTCAATTTGCTTCCAAATTCAGTTTATCAGTAACTCAACTTGGGTGAGTTAAAACCAACTTCTGTAACTCTTCTACTTGCCGATAGATCAATTAAAATTCCAAGAGGAATAGTGGAAGATGTGTTGGTTCAAGTTGATAAATTCATATATGTTGTGGATTTCATTGTCTTGGATACTGAACCTTTGGTTGATAGTTGCAAGTCAATTTCTGTTATTTTAGGTCGTCCATTTTTAGCAACATCTAATGCTTTGATAAATTGCAGAAATGGAGTGGTGAAGCTAACATTTGGAAACATGACACTGGATCTCAATGTTTTTAACATGTGTAAGCAACCACAGGAAGTCCTTGAAGAAAAGGAGGAAGTTGAAGGAATTGAAGCCATTATAGATGATCATCTTCAAAAGGGGAGTTCTTCTGACCCATTAGAAGTTTGTTTAATTAATTCATTTGATTTGCTTGATTGTACAGAGGAAATAGAATACAAAGGAAGAAAGCCAAAATTCAAAGAGCTAAAACCCATGAATGATAATACCCATGAAGAAGTACCAACACAGGAACTAAAGCCATTACCTGCTTGGTTGAAGTACACATTTTTAGGAGAAGAGCAAAGGTTTCCAGTGGTAATTTCCTCGTATCTTACTGGAGAACAAGAAGAAAAGATGTCGCCTCAATGGACACACCAAGATAGAAAGAAATTTTTTACAGAGGTAAAATTTTTTTATTGGGATGACCCATACTTGTTCAAATATTGTGCTGACCAAATTTTTCGGAGATGTGTACCCGACAATGAGGTAGGTAGTGTCATTAAATTTTGTCACTCAGAAGCATGTGGAGGTCACTTTTCTTCAAAGAAAACAACTGCAAAAATCTTGCAGTGTGAATTTTATTGGCCCACTTTATTTAAGGACTGCTATACTTTTTGCAAAAGTTGTGAAAAATTATCAAAAGATGGGCTCAATTTCAAAAACAAACATGATGCCTCTGAATCTTGCAATCGTGATGAAGAAAAACCCTACAGTCTTGAGAATCTGACTCTAAAAGACCCTATTTGCCAATTTATAAGAAAATTGGATGGGAAGCTTATCCTCAACTTATAGAAGGCATTTAAGCCGTTACTGGACGTTAAACCAGAGGCAGATGTGAGCTGTATCCACAATAATCTGTATATATTATCTTCTTCTTCTTCATGTTTTCTAAAAAAAATGAAAAAAAATGAAAAAAAAAGTCTGAACAAGGGCGATCCAGAAAGAGTACCATGACTTTAATTAGTTGTGAAGCCCCAGCCTTTGGCTGACCCGTCATTGACTCGGGTGGACCTTTGCACGCTGGTCCTTAAAAAAGTTCATGTACCATGCTCTGTAGAGAGCCGCACTCCATAACCCAATGTTTACCCTCTAGGCACTATGAAGTTGATGGATAGGCAGAAGCGTCCCACTCTGGTTATTAGTGAGAAGTAACCCGCGGCGGCCAAAGCGTATGAGGCATCTGAGTTTGATCCTCTCTTTTATTAGATGGGGCTCTCAGCGCCCTGGGATGGGATGTTTTGGATCTTGGACATTACAGGTTTCAGATTTTAGCATCTTTGTTGATGTTATGAGCCCAAGTATGAGCGCTCCAAGTTCCAGACCCAGGATGGAAACCCACGATGGTTTCTTCTTTCTCCTTTCTTGAATGTCTACTGCACTGGTGACACGCAGTATAAAGATATGCCACTACTGCACTCATGACGCGCAGTATAAAGATATGCCATGAAAGCTGTACATACAGGTATTTCATCATTTACTATTATATTTCTTTTATTTTTGTATGATTTTGCTATATTTTGAGTTTGGACAGACGATCCTTTGAGCAGGATCCTTCAGGGGTTTCTAGACTTCTTTACCCTGATGGTTTTCTTGAAGTCACAAAAAAAAAATTTCTTTACCTTTGATCTTTGATCCTGATCCAGCAATAGCTCAGATTGATTAGTCAGTAGGAGGCAGTGCAGGAAGCAGGATGAAAAGAAAGACAGATTTGACACTTCATTTATAGTTTTTCTTTACTTTTGATTTTATTTAACGTACTTTGTTTTTGTTTAAATTTGTATCAGATTTCTCCAACAGGTAATATCTTCTATCCTTTACTCATCTATATTTTAACATTGAGGACAATGTTGTGATCTAGTTGGGGGGAAGGATAGTTTACCCAAAAAAAATGTTATTTTTGTTTTTGTTTGGGAAGTATGATATGATTGTCATGGACTTACTAAACTAATGAAGGATGGTAGAGTGAGGAGTAGTTTTGCCCTTGCGGTGATTTACTCTTGAGACGCATCTTAATTGGTGGCAGAGTAAGGAGTTTTTTAGGTAGTAATTAATTAGTATTGATTTGTGGAAGTAACAAAGTTTTTATCTTTTGATTTCCTTTGAAAGATTCAAGTGAATGCACTCTCACATCCTTTGAAGTAATTGAAATTCGGGGATCATAGCATGATTGAATAAATTATCTTCTTTCTTAAATTTCACATGCTTGGTTATAGATGTTGAATTGGTGGATTGAGAATGATAGAAATATGCCTTATGAGATTTTGAGCCTATTGATGAATGTATTGAATATTTGTACCATTCTCTTCTTTCTTTTGTGGTTTTCACTCATGGAATTGTTACACTAGAACTTGCTTTGATTCTTTTTGAGGCTACATTTTCACATGCATAAATTAATATGATTGAGGCATTTTGAAATAGCTACTTTGACCAAATAGTCATCCTTGTATATTTTCCATTGTGTAACCCCTTTGAACTTTGACTATTCCTTGTTTTTAGCTCATTTCATCCTTCAAAAAAAAAAACATGTTTGTACCCAACCTTAGGGAATAAGAGAGCATTGACCTTGTTCTTGAACAAGTGTGGAGGAGTGTGTGCAAAATGATCAACCAAAAAAAAAAGAAAAAAAAATTGTTTGACCACCACAATTAAAGGATTATGAGAGTTTAGAATAAAGGTGGATGCTTGGAAACAATAGGAAGAAAAGGAGAATGTTCAAGTCTAATAATAAATTCAATTCACCAATTTGGGATTAATCTTCAACAAAACATTAGTCAAATATTGGTGATTGTCCTTTATGATGAATGTTCTCAAACATTTTCTCCACTCTAACTATACCATAATGCTCTTTTATTCTCTTTGGTATTTATCTTTTCACATCCATATTATCCCCTCTCCTTTACCATGACCCCATTACAACCTTGAATAAAGTCCTCTTGATTTTTATATGCATGTGTTTTGAGTAGCGGAGAAGTAGAAGATAAGCAAGCTTATGACAGTGCAATTGTTCATGGGTTGAATAGAGTGAAATACTTACCTTTTAAACACTTGAGAGATTGAGAGTGAAATTCTGTGAGGATCTATCATTCTTGATTCATTCTTTTCAACTGAAGTTTCCTTGCTTATTGGTTTGAGATGTAAAGAAATGTTACCTCATTAATGCTTTGATCCCTTGAATTTCTTGCTGCTCTTCTTGCTTCATTGAGTCTTTTAGAGTTTTTAGCTTTTGAGTTTGTGTCATTTTTCTTTGTCTCCTAACTTTGGTCTTATGTGTTTTGCCCAGGAGTGCAAAAAGCTAAGTGTGGGAGAATTTGATGATCATATATTTTATACATTAATAAACCCTCATTTTTAGTCATTTACACTCTTCATGTACTTAATTGATTAAGTCTGGTTATGTTTTGTAAGATAGGACTCAAATTGGACTTAATTAATTTTTTCAGTACTATTTTGGTCTTACACTATTTCTGTATTTTGGCTATATCTTGAGTTCTAAATGTCTGATAATTATGAATTTTACCTTGTAGGAAAGATAAGAGAGAGCTCTACAACTTTTATGAAGAGCTCAAAGTCTCAATCAGACATCTAGTAGAGCTAATTGGGCTTGGAAGACAGAACATGAGTTTTGTATCTGAAACCTGAATAGTGTATAGTAATCAGAGCATAACTCGGGCTGCAAGAATTATCTTGGGTTGAAATTTGGATATTTGAAAGTTAAGACCCAGATCTAAAACTTTCATGTTGAACACAAAACTTGATTCGGGCTCCTTGATGGTGATATTGGGTCTAAAATTCAAAACAGAGGTGCTGAAACTGGGCCTGAATAGTCTGTAGTAATTGGGTCATATCTTGGATTGTATGACAAATTTTTAGGTGATTCTAGAGCCATTGGAAAGCTTAGACAATTTCCTAGAACTTTCATGAAGACCACTTGGCTCGAAAATGACGGAATCAATGACTTAAGTAATGAATTATTTTGGAGACAAAGAATCTCAATAATCCAACTACTCATCCAATCATCCAACCACTCATCCAATCATCCAACCACTCAACCACTCATCCAACCACTCCACCCACTCATCCACCTACTCTTAATCATTCTCCTTGTCATTTTGTATCCCTACTCCTCTATAAAAGGCACCATGAGCTTAGTGTTGAGAGCTTAGTGTTGGGCACTAGGAGTTAGGCTTAGTTTTTACAAGTTATAGTTATGCTTATTTATTGTTTTCCTTTGTTGTAATTTTCTCTTGTTCTAAATTGAAGTTATGTTCATCTTTCTCTTCTTCTCTCTTTCTTTCTTCTTATCCATGAGTAACTAAATCTTCATCTTGCTTGGGTGAAAGAGTGAAGCTCTTGGTAATGAAATAAGGTTAGATTATTCTATTTCTTGTGCTTAAATGATATATTATTAAATGAACATTATATGTGTTGTATTTTGTTTCCACTCAATTTAGAAACCTTCTTTGTTAATGGAGATCTTGATTTATTGTAGACAATAGGATTGGCACATTGAATGCTTGAACTCATTTACAAATGTCGGTAGATAATTAAAGGAATCATAATATGATTACATATATAATTGAACTTTGAATGTTATATTTTCCGATTGGAACCTCTGTTGTGTGTGGATTTCAATTAAGTTAAAAAGAGAAATAATCTTACCTTTAATGTATTACCAAGAGTGGATCTCCTAACCCAAGCAAGTTCTTAAATTCATTTGTGAACATCTTTTATTACTTTTGGTGTTATGACAAATCCTTTTCTTACCTCAATTAATTTTTCTTCATCAATTCCCTGTGAATCTACTTCGGACTCCCGAGAAATTTATTACTTGAGATAACCTGCACTTGGGTTTGCATCCTTTAAATCCCATAGTCAATCATGGAAGAAACACTAATCGTTTTCTGACTTAAGGCATCAGCCACAACATTTGCCTTTCTAGGGTGATACTGAAGTTGGAAATCGTAATCTTTCAGGAATTCTAATCATCTTTCCTGTCTCATGTTCAACTCTTTTTTATCGTACAAATACTTCAAGTTCTTGTGATCGCTGAAGACATTTAACGTTGCTCTATAGAGATAATGTCTCTATATCTTCAAGGCAAATACAACAACAACTAAGGCAAATACAATAGCAGCTAACTCTAAGTCATGTGTTGGGTAGTTCTTCTCATACACTCGTAATTGTCTTGAGGCATAAGCCACCACTTTTCCGCCTTGCATAAGGACGCAACCCAATCCTTGGTATGAAGTGTCACAGTACACCTCGAACGATTCATTCGGATCTAGTAAAACTAACACTGGTGAAGTAGTTAGTCTCCTTTTCAGCTCTTGAAAACCCTCTTCACAAGCATCCGTCCATTCAAAAGCTTGATTCTTTCTTGTGAGTTGAGTGAGAGGTTCGACAATCTTAGAAAATCCTTCAATAAATCTCTAGTAATAGCCCGCTAATCCAACAAAGCTTCAGATTTCGGTCACCGTCTTCGGTCTTTCCCATTGAAGAACAACTTCTATCTTCAAAGGATCTACAACAATTCCTTCCTTTGAAATCACATGGCCCAAGAATTTGACTTCGTCTAACCAAAACTCACACTTCGACAACTTGGCATATAGCTCTTTTTCCTTCAAAGTCTGAAGAACTATACCGAGATGCTCAGCATGATCCTCCTAATTTTTTGAATAGATCAAGATATCATCGATGAAGACAACGACGAATCTGTCCAAATAAGGATGAAAGATTCTATTCATATAATCCATGAAAATAGCAGGTGTATTAGTCACACCAAAAGGCGTCACCAAGTACTCATAATGTCCATAACGAGTACGAAAAGCCGTTTTAGGAATGTCTTCCACTTTAACTCTGATCTCATGGTAACCCAATCGCAGATCGATCTTAGAAAACACAACTACTTCTTTCAACTAATCCATCAGGTCGTCTATCCTCGGCAATGGATACTTGTTCTTGATCGTGACCTTGTTTAACTGATGATAATCTACGCACAATCTCGTAGTACCATCTTTCTTCTTAACTAACAATACTGATGCTCCCCAAGGTGATACACTGGATCTCACAAATTGCTTTTCCAAAAGCTCTTCTAGTTGCTTCTTGAGCTCAACTAGCTCTACAGGCGACATTCGGTAAGGCGCTATGAAAATGGGACCAGCTCGTACAAGATCAATAGCACATTCGATCTCTCGCTCTGGTGGTAAACCAGGTACATCTTCGGGAAAAACTTCAGAGAATTCTCAAACCACCGAGATTGCATCCATATCTACCTCATTCTCAACTTTCAAGGAAGACAATAGCATGTATCCCTGAGCTCCTTCTTTCAAGAAAGCTTTCACTTAGTTGGCAGTCAAAAATCTAGAATTCTCATCCAAAGGGAAAACTATGGTTTTTCTAGAACAATCTAATAGGACATGGTTAGTAGATAATCAATCCATTCCTAAGATCACATCTAATTGAGATAGTGGCAAACAGATCAAATCGACAAAAAAGATTCGACCTTCAACAATTAATGGACAATTCAAACAGACTTTGGTAGTAAGAACATGTTTAGCAGTAGGAGTTGAAACAGTCAAATCAAAAGGTAAAGAAGACATAGGTAAATCAAGTCTTTTCACACAGTCATAGGAAATGAAAGAATGAGTTACACCAGAGTCATATAATACATTTAAAGGATTACCTTCTATGACACCTTCCCCTTGTATAAGATCTTCGGATTGAGAGGTTTCAGCACCATTCAGAGTGTAAGCTCGACCTCCAGCCTGCGATTTAACAGTCCTAGCAACATTGACGGAAGGTTCCGCCTTAGGTTGATTACAGTCACGAGAAATGTGTCCAGGTCTCCCACATCTATAGTAGATCACTCCTTTAATAGTGCAATCCCTCATGTAGTGATCCTTTCTGCACTTCATGCATCTTGACGGAGATGCCGTTGTTTGACCAGTCCTGCCTGGACTTCCTCATTGCGGTTTCTGTTGTTAATTTCTAGGTGGTCTGGAATATGGCTTCTTTTGGTAACAGTTAGCGTTACTGCTTCCTCCTCTTTGGGACTGAAAAGGCTCAAAGTTTTCTGTTTCTTGCATCTCGCGCCTGGTCCAAGTCTTCCACCCGGCGACAAGTATCAAGTAGTTCCTAAAATTGAGTAATGTTCAAAGTTATGATGACTCTCTTCACGTCATGTCTCAGACCTTCCTCGAACTTCTGACACTTCCATGCTTCGTTCGGTTGGTGTTGAAAGTAAGTTGAGAATTTGGACAAACTCTCAAACTTGGCAGCATATTCACTCATAGTCATATTACCTTGCCGCAAACCAAGGAATTCTATTTCCTTAGCATGCCTAGCACTTTCTGGGAAATATTTGTTTAAGAATCTCTCCTTGAACACCTCCCAATTGATTGCTCTATTCTCAGCCTCCAATAACCTCTATTCTCCGGTCCACCAATCCTCTGCGTCCCCAATCAGCATGAACGTATCATAAGTCACTTTCCTGTCGTTGGCATAGTTCTTGCCCGTGAAGATCTTTTCCAGTTCCTTGATCCACAGAGTAGCTTTCTCAGGATCATACTCTCCCTTAAATTATGGAGGGTTAGTGCAATGAAACTCCGCTAGATTCTGGGCATCAGCAATAGCCTCCAATTGTTGTGCAGTCCTTGCTTGTTGTTGAGCCGTTTGCTGGTTTTGTTGCAGCATGGCTTTGACCATATTTTGAATTGCCTCAATCGCAGCAGTCATGTCTCCTCAATGAGCCATAATCCTTTTTCAAGTCAAGCTAAATAAAATATGGAGAAAAGTCAGATGTATTCTTATGGAATACCAAACACAGAAAATCACACAACACAAACAAGAAAGTCCAAAATCACATGACCCAAAGAAACTTAAACCAGGGCTTTGATACCAAAACAGTGTAACATCCCTTTTTCTCAACTCACGAAGAAGGAACGTCACACCATAGTGAAGTAAATAACATAAAACAACTTACGAAAATTAATAGCAGTAAATTTAAAACTCATAGACCCGGTTCATTTTATGGGTATTTAGATTCTTTTATAAATGACACTATATATTATTATTTTTTTGTTAAATTATATTATTACCAAGTAGCAAAAAAATTCATTTAAAAATTCAATACGTAACGAGATAATAATTAAGACAATAGTAGTGGAATCGACATAAAGTAAACCATACACAATATATATATATATATATATATATATATATATATATATATATATATATATATATATATTCATATGCAAATTTATTACATCAAAAATATACAAAAAAATAAAGGCTTTACCCACCTAAGATAGTTACAAATATACACCCCTAAATTAACAAAACATCAAGCTTCCCCAAAAAGATAAATGGGTAGTCATCAGTAACCACCAACAGTATCAGCCCCTACAACTGACGAGAAGGGACCGTAGCCAAGTCCTCCTCAGGGTCCTCATCATCCGATGAAATTGCCATCGGAGCGACCAAGTTTTGGGCAGAAGCCCGAGTAATGGAGAGAAAAGAGTCCTCTCGTGGGGAGTAGTACATGTCACCCCACATATCCCTAATAGGTAGGTAAAACTCTAGAATGACAAAAGCAAAAGACTCAAAAACAGGAGTGTCATAACGGCCCCAAGCCAAGGACACTATCAGCTCCCTGCGGTAGACGCATCGGTCAGTATGTACATGAATGTGTCAGCAATCGGGTCCTCCATGAAAGGTCAACTTCACGTACCCCAAAAAGCGGCGTGGGCGCGACGACATCCTCAGCAGCCCTAGTCGTAATGTGGCCAAAAACCCAGACACTCAGGTGTTTGCTCCTCTTCCTCACGAGCGTCTTCTCAGAACACAATCCAATAAAAATACAGAAAATACATAAAACATAGAAAATACAGAAAGAGGTGAGACACCCAACTTTCAGTACCAAAATGGCAGCGAGAAAATAAAATGGCGTTAGACTCCCACATATAAACGCAGTTCATACATCTAATTACAATAATGATTAAAATTAATAGTAAAACAGAACAACTATGAATAACAGTAAGCATCATCAATAGTAACCAACTCAAGTAATTATCACAGTAATAAGAACAGATATTAATCCACAGTTATAAATGCTCATGCTCAATGAATTATGAGATTGACAGTTCACAATGCAACTGGTATCAAGTTCCTACTCCATGGAGCTAGACTTAAACATTTTCGGAGTGAATGATCAAGGAGTAATGCCAGTATACCGTTAGCCTTAAAACAGTGTGCTCATCTCATAAAATATTTGCACAAAATGGCTCATACATGGCAGCGTCTCAGTCCGGATCATCGGTGTGTTTGCATCGGTCTATCCCACTACCCCAGTGGAGCTACCACTGTCCATTGTGAGAAACCCATACCCCGACGCCCCCAGGGCCAACCACTATAACCCTACACTTAGTCTATTTGCACCCGCACATAGGTGTTATTCAAACTCTTAGGCATACATCGCCTTCTCAACAATGTCCAACAGACAACACATATGCATGACGACACAATGTATATCATGTATGTTTATCAATGATGCGTTCATCATAAAGTATACCACAATGGCATATATATTCATTTCTCAACATCGATATATCATAAATCCATCAAATACCTATTATCAAACACTTAGCCCACTTAGGGATTCAAAATAACATAGAATAAATTTTTAACATCGATATGTATTTGTGGTTCACCAATTATCACAAGTCCACATTATGGATCCTCACTTTCAAAGTCTCAAACTTTGGTCAATTATGAATAGTTTTGTTAAGTAACCCTTCAAAACCGTAGCACTCTTAAAAGTTATTTCTCAATTTAATTCTTCCATTTGATTATGGATTGGGCATGTCTTTAAATTCCTAATCTCCAAAGATGCATCAAGGCATCATTTTACCTCAAAATTTTCCCCTAAAACCGTGGCCTCACATTAGGTCTTCAATTTCCAATTTCCTTCCATATTATGCATTAGTCTCTTAATATATATAATCACTTAAATTTTAGTTCACACAAAATCACTCCAATCCCCTAAAATTCAAACCAAAATCGTGATCACATCCTAGTGTAGAAATCCCTCAATTTTTCCATTCATTAATTCTAATATCACCATTCAACATTTAATCACCTATGTTTCATTTCATTGTATACAAAAACAAATTTATATCCCTAAATTTCTAATCAAAACCGTGACATAGCATTAGGGTAGGAAACTCCAAATTTTTCATTTAACAACCCTAACACCATCAAGCATTTCAACACATCCAAGATCACCATTCAATCATTAATCCAATTCAAGAATACATAAACATACAAAATCACCAAAACAAGGTAAGCATACAAAGGTTCCCTCACCACCAATAATGGTTGAAGTGAGTAATCTCCCTCCTACCTAAAGGAAGAACACAAAAATGATCTCCTACTTGGTCCTTGAAGGCTCGGTTTTGAGCTTCCTAAAGCCCTTGGAATTTCAAGACAATGATTCAACAATAATGGTTGAAAAAGAAGAGATCCATAGTCATCAAAGAGACCATGGAGCACGAAAATGAAGAGAAAGAAGAAGAAAAATAAAAACTTCACCTTAAAGCTGGAAGCTTTGTCTTGGAAGACAATGGAGTAAAGGTTGGACTTTGAAGAAAATTTCTAAAGAGAAAGTGTGGAGAAGGTTGAGGTGAGTATGGAAATGGTCTTGATAAAGAGAAAAGTGAAGAAAAATGGTTGGTAATGGTGTAACGTCCCAAAAAAAAAAAGTATCTGTTTAATTATAAATCATCATTTTAAAATATTCAAGATTTTTAGGAATTTTTCTGGAATTTTTCGGAAACGACAAACATTTTAATATAATCCTCGTTTTGCATGCGCACTGAGCTGAGAATTGCTGAGGTCAGTGTAACGCTCCAGAAATTATTTATTCCACCACAAATAGTCATTTTCTAATATTTGTGATTTATGTGAATTCTTTTGAAACTTTTTGAAAATGACGAATATTTTAATATATTTCTCGTTTTACGTGAATATTTAGCAGAGTCGGGAAAACGACTGTAATGCTTCAAAAAAATTGGGAAATTATATGACGAATAGTCGTTTTATAATATTTGTAATTTTTGAGAATTTTCTGGGATTTTTTCGGAAACGTCGAATATTTTAATATATTTCTCGTTTTGCATGCGCACTAAGCAGAACCGGAGAAACGCGATGTTTACTCCGAGAACCTTGAACTATGGACATGTCGACGGGAGATCTTACTAAACCCGAGGATGGACACAGTTTACGAGGTTTCATGTTTTTTCAAGAAATTATAACAGATAAAACAAAACAATACTGCGAAAAAATTATCTGTCAGATTAATTAAATACTGACTTCTGTCAACCGTAACTATTATCCATTGGATAATAACATGTAATAAAAATCCTATCACATTATCCAAATGCAATCTACTTTATGTCTAATCAATTCACTTTAATTCAAATTTAATGTTAAATAATCAAAGCTTCTTTGAGAAGTTTTGACCAAACAATGACCAAATGGCCCTTGGCTTCCAAAGGAAGCCAAAACACTCTCCCTCACTTCTCTCTCCATGCACGGCAGCAGCCCCCAATTAGGAGGGGAAATGTGTTGCTTTTCATTAATTCATTTTACACTTAAAAATTCATTTAACCTAAAATCACTTTCTCTCTCTACCTTTCTTCTTCTTTCTCCATTTTCTTCTTCTCCTCCTTCTCTTTACCATAAGCTACGGCCAACCCTCCCTCTCCCCACTCAACCTTCACAAAATTTTCATCCAACTACATTTTCTCAATCCTCTCCTCCTCCTAAACACTTTTCTTGCTTGGAGCTTCTTGAAAATCCATCATCTTCATCACTTTCTTCAAGCTTCAAGCTTTGAGCTTTTGGGTAAGTTTCAAGACCTCTCTTCTCTTCTCTTCATTTTCAGTTTCAAGAGCCTTCTAATGGCCATTTACATCACATTTTTCAAGTCCTTATGCTATTCTAACTAAGTCCAAATTTCTAGGATTTTTGGAGAGTGCAATCCGAAATTTCAAGCAGGTTTCTTGGAGTTTCTATTGATTTCTACACTTGGGTAAGAGGAAGACACTCCTCCTCAACCTCTATTAGCATCTAGGAACCTTGGTTGTGTTATTTGTGGAAAAACCCTAATGAGGGTTATTCTTTGATTTTGTAATTAGTATGTTTGTGTGTTGATTTTACTTTGTCTATGCTATTGGATTGATTGGTTGTGTATGATAATATATTGGATTGGATTAGATGATTGAAAATGAAAGAAAAATAATTGATAACCCCTCTTGGGTGGCCACGGTTTTTGAGCTTGACATTGGGTAAAATTGTGGACAAATTATGATGAGTACTAGACTTAAATTAATCAAGTGACAAGATGGAATTAATGAAAGGAAAAATTTGGATTTGAGACCTCCTTGGTGGTCACGATTTTTGGGCCAAAAAGGGTGGTCTTCTTGGTGATCAATTTGTAATAAGAGCAAGCCACATTGAAACCAAGTATGTAGAATAAAAGTTAATGGAAGGAAAAATTTGGAATTGAACCCTTTAAGGAGGCCACGGCCTCTAGGATAAATTAGGACTTAATTATGTAAAATTTTGTAATCTTGGAGATTGGAGAATTAAATGATTAAAACATAGGCAATAGATTAATAAATTAGCAAATTTGGAAGAATGAAATATAATTAGAGATTCCATAAATTTTAGAGGAACCAAGAATAACCTTGTCACATGACTTAGGAAATCCCAAGAGAGCAAGAACAAGAGAGTGTGAGGTTTTGAGACCATAGAATGACCATTCTAAGTGAATGAGAATAAATTACTTTAGAAAAATTTAATTGACTATGGAAACTTACTTAGTGACGGATTCTTGTAACAATGGTAAATCTTGAATAAGAATGCATAATGGACCTTAGAAATGTATTACCTTATTTGATTTTAATATTATGACATTATGGGTCTATGTGAGTGACCATTTATGTGTTGATGCTTATCTTGGCCAATTGTGGCATATTATGGAATTATATGAAATTGTGAATCATACATATTTATGCATAGAGTCTTATGCATTGTGAATGTCCTGTGGACTGTTGTAAGGCCAAGTTGCCTAGGAGATTGAACACACCTTACTGCGGGTGCGAGTAGACTAGTGTAGGTCATGTTTGACCTTAGGGGCGTCAAGGTGCGGGTCCTTCACAATGGCCAGTTGGTAGCTCTTCTGTCCATGGGGCAAACCGATGCAAACGCACTAACGATCCGGACCGAGACACTGTCCTATATCGTGATCTAGCGTGGACTGTCTATACAATGCCTAATGTGCACATGGAAATTATTGATGTATAGCACTTTTGCTGCGACAGCTGAGTTACAAACATGTCTCTTGATCTTTCTCTCCGACTGTTTGTGTCTAGCTCCATGGAGTAGGATTCTGAGTACCGTGTGTACATGCATTATGGAATATGAAATCATCTAATAATTACTGCTTTGTGAATTTGAACTGTTTGTTTAATGTTGCAATAAATGACTGCCTGGAACTGTTTATCTGCTTATTATTGAATTTACTGCCTATTACTTGGATATGTTGTTTCTGAACTGCTACCTGGGCGCGTTGCGCTGTTTTGTTTTTGGCTGCTGTAATTGGTAATGATGGTAGGATGTCTTACCTCTTTCCTGTGTTTCTATTATTTGCTGCCTGTGTGTACCCTGTGTTGATTGAAGACGACGGTAAGGAGGTGGAAGATCCTAATTTTCCTAGCTTCTGGCCCGAACAAGACTAGCATCTACTGAGGCGATGGCGGCACGTATGTGCGGATTTCTAGGTGATGTGCATCTGACCTTCCTCGAAGGGCCAGAGTGCTGGCATATCAACTTGAACTCCGATCGCTGCGTCTATCTGGGAGATGTGTCGATTGCCCTATCCTGGAGATGTCATGAGGCGCCGATCCTCACCTGCCATGTCAGCCTGCGGCTGGAGTTCTACCTACCCATCCGAGAGATGTGGGGTAACTGTTACTACACCCCTTGGGAGGACTCTTTTGATTCTACTGCTTGGGCTTCTGCCCGTGGTTCTGTGGTTCCCATGGATTTTCCTCTGAAGAGAAGGATCCTACTGAGGATCCGGACACGGTCCCTCCTCCCTTGGGGGACTGATTTTACTGGTAGCTACTGATAGCTACCAGTGTTTTATTTTGGGGGCCTGATGTATTATTTTTGGTGGGCTGTATATTCTGATATCTCTGGGGTATATATGTTTAATCCTATGGGGCATGTATAGTTTTGCTTTTTATAAATTTCCAGGCTGTATCTAAAATATATTTGGCATCTAAATATATATGTATGTGTATGTTATTCAGATGTGGGTTTCTGTTTACTATTTTGTTCTTTACCGTTATTCATATTCTGCATTGTTAAATAAAAAAAAATACTGCTAATTTTACTCACGTATTAAAGTACTAAGCAAGTTAATTTTGAACTAAATGAACCGGGTCTTAATTGCTTAAAAATTTATTTTCCGCATTTTCTTTTATGTTGAATAATGTGACGTTCCCTCTCCAAAAAGGAGTGTTACATTAAGTTGGTATCAGAGCCCCGGTTTATGTTACTTTGGGTCTTGTGTGTGGTCTGTCTTATTTGTGCTGTGTAAATCTCTGTGATTGGTGTTTTGAATGAATCCCTCTGACTTTCCTTATGTTTCCAGTAATCTGATTTAAGAGAAAAGCGAGATGGTGAGGAGTAGAGAAATTGCAGCTGCTATAGAAGTGATGCAGAGGATGGCGGAAGTCATCGCCCAACAGAACGAACGTGCTACTCAGCAACAAGAAAGAGTTGCCCAACAACTCGAGGCGACTGCTGATGCGCAGAACTTAGCAGAGTTTCGTCGCCACAACCTTCCGCAGTTCAAGGGAGAATTTGATCCAGACAAGGCTAGTTTGTGGATCAAGGAACTAGAGAAGGTTTTTCGTGGCATGAACTGCACTGAAGATAAGAAGGTGAACTATGCTACCTTTATGCTTGTGGGCAACGCCGAAGATTGGTGGAACGGAGCTCAGAGAGCACTGGAAGCCGAAGGAACTGACATCACTTGGGACGTGTTTAAGAACAAGTTCTTGGACAAATATTTTCCTGCAAATGTGAGACACGCGAAAGAGATGGAATTCCTCAACCTGAGACAGGGAAACATGACCGTCAGTGAATATGCGGCTAGATTTGAAAACCTGGAGAAGTTCTCAACACACTACCAACATCAAACCGATGAAGCCTGGAAGTGTTGGAAATTCGCTGAAGGACTAAGGTATGAAGTGAAGAAGGCCGTGATCACCCTGAAAATGAAGGTGTTTTCGGAACTGTTGGATATGTGCTGTGAAGTTGAGGCCTTGGAACAGGCTAGAGACTCGAGGAGCAAGAATTTTGGGCCTACGAGGTTCCAGAGAGGTGGAGGCAATAGTTCAAACCGCTTCCAAAAGAAGCCTTATTCCCGACCAACGGGAAACCCGCAACAAACTGGTGGAAGTTCTGGTGGAGGTTCTTTTGGGACCGAACTGGTCAGAATGTGACATATCCGTCCAAATGCCTAAAGTGTGGGAAAGATCATCTCACGAGAGACTGCATGATCAAGGGAATCATCTATTTCAGATGTGGCAAACTGGGCCACGTGTCTAGAGACTGCAATCAGACAAAGGCTGAACCTTCAGTCAATGTAACTCGAGCCAGGAAACCGCAAGCCGGAGGTCGAGTTTACACCATGAGCGGAGCTGAAGCCTCCGAATCCGAGGACTTGGTTCAAGGAGAAGGCACCATAGAAGGTAATCTTTTAAAAGTACTGTATGACTCTGGAGCAACCCATTCTTTCATATCATATGACTGTGTGCTACGACTTGGCTTACCTGTGTCTGAACTACCCTTTGATTTGACTGTTTCAACCCCTACTGATAAACCAGTAGTTACTACCAAAGTCTGCTTGAAGTGTCCCCTAATTGTTGAAGGTCGAATCTTTTTTGTCGATTTGATCTGTTTACCTCTTTCACAACTAAATATAATCTTAGGGATGGACTGGTTATCTTCCAACCATGTTTTGTTAGATTGCTCTAAAAAAACCATAGTCTTTCCTGTGGATAAAGATTCTAGATACTTGACGGCCAACCAAGTGCGAGCTTTCTTGAAAGAAGGAGCTCAAGGATACATGCTAATATCTTCTTTGAAAGTCGAGAGCGAGGCTGATCTGAGCACTATTCCTGTGGTGAAGGAGTTTCCTGAAATCTTCCCTGAAGATGTACCTAGTTTACCACTGACGCGTGAGATAGAGTTTGCTATTGACCTTGTACTGGGAGCTGGTCCCGTGTCTATAGCACCTTATCGGATGTCGCCAACAGAATTAGCAGAACTGAAGAAACAGCTAGAGGAGCTTTTAGAGAAACAGTTTGTCAGGCCGAGTGTATCACCGTGGGGAGCACCAGTGTTGTTGGTTCGAAAGAAGGACGGTACCTCGAGGTTGTGTGTGGACTATAGGCAGTTGAACAAGTTGACAATCATGAACAAGTATCCACTCTCAAGAATCAACGACTTGATGGACTAACTAAGGGGAGCAGCGGTATTTTCTAAGATTGATCTGAGATCCGGGTATCATCAGATAAGAGTAAAGACGGAGGATGTACCCAAGACTGCTTTTCGTACCCGATACGGTCCTTATGAATACCTTGTGATGCCGTTCGGTGTCACGAATGCACCTGCTATCTTTATGGACTATATGAATAGGATCTTTCATCCTTACTTGGACAAGTTTGTTGTCGTTTTCATCGATGACACCCTGATATATTCCCAGAATCGGGAGGATCATGCTGAACACCTCAGCATAATTCTTCAGATTTTGAAGGAGAAAGAACTGTATGCCAAATTGTCGAAGCGTGAGTTTTGGCTTGATAAGGTAAAGTTTTTGGGCCATGTGATCTCGAAGGAAGGGATTGCAGTGGATCCGTCCAAAGTAGAAGCAGTGCTACAGTGGGAACAACTGAAGTCAGTGACGGAAGTTTGTAGCTTCGTGGGTTTAGCCGGATATTACAGAAGATTCATAGAAGGATTTTTCAAAATTACTGGACCACTTACTCAGTTGACAAAGAAGGACAAAATTTTTGAATGGACTGATAGCTGCGAGCAAAGTTTCCAAGAGTTGAAGAAACGACTGACTACCTCACCCGTATTGGTACTACCTAATCCGAATGAGCCATTCGAGGTGTACTGTGACGCTTCGTACCAAAGATTGGGGTCTGTTCTTATGCAACACAGAAGAGTGGTAGCTTATGCTTCGCGACAGTTGCGAGTACATGAAAAGAACTATCTGACGCACGATTTGGAGCTGGCAGCTGTGGTTTTTGCTCTGAAAATATGGAGGCATTTCCTCTATGGAGCAACGTTCAACATCTTCAGTGACCACAAAAGTTTAAAGTACTTGTATGATCAGAAGGAGCTGAACATAAGACAGTGAAGATGGTTAGAATTCCTGAAGGACTACGACTTTCAACTGTTGTACCACCCTGGCAAGACGAATGTCATGGCTGACGCCTTGAGTAGGAAGACCGTCAGTGTTTCTGCACTAATGATCAAGGAAAGAGAGCTCATCGAACAGTTTAGAGATACTTGGTTATTTGTCAAGTTGGAACCCGGAAAATTTGTATGAATATGGTTACCGTCTCAAGCGAGCTAATGAAGGACATACGAGAAAAGCAGAAGGCTGATGAATTCTTGCAAGAAGTGAGAGAGCAAATGAAGCAAGGCAAGGAAACGGAATTCGAAGAAGGAACGAATGGAATTCTGAGATTTCAGGGTAGAGTTTGCATTCCCCGTGACCAAGAGCTTAAGCAGTATATTGTGGAACATGCTCACACCAGCATGCTAAATATGCATCCGGGCATAACGAAGATGTACCAAGACTTGAAGAAGTTGTTCTGGTGGCATGGGATGAAGAGTGACGTCACTAGATGTGTATCGACTTGTCTAGTCTGTCAGAAAGCTAAAGTAGAACATCAAAGACCTGCAGGACTGCTACAACCATTGTCTATTCCTCAATGGAAATGGGACAGCATTGCAATGGATTTTGTTGTGGGTTTGCCAAGAACGAGAAGAGGACACGACTCGATTTGGGTAATAGTTGATCGACTCACAAAGTCGGCTCATTTCCTTCCGATCAACATAAAGTACAGTTTGGAGAAGTTGACCCAACTGTACATTGGAGAGATCGTTAGACTGCATGGTGTGCCTACAAGTATTGTTTCGGATAGGGATCCGAGGTTTACTTCAAAATTTTGGCAGAGTCTATAGGCATTGTTGGGAACAAAGTTACGTCTGAGTTCAACGTACCACCCACAAACCGACGGACAATCTGAAAGAACGATCTAATCTCTAGAAGATTTGCTTAGAGCTTGTACAATAGAACAGGCTGGAATTTGAGATGAAGTTCTACCATTGATAGAATTCACCTACAACAACAGTTACCATGCAACTATAGGGATGGCACCCTATGAAGCTCTGTATGGACGACGGTGTCGGACACCATTGTGTTGGTACCAAGATGGCGAACGTCTCACGATTGGACCAGATATCATTCAACAGATGACTGAGAAGGTCAAAATGATCCAAGAGAAGATGAAGACTGCTCAGAGCCAGCAAAAGAGTTATGCAGACAAGAGGAGAAAGCCTCTTGAGTTTGAAGAAGGTGAGCATGTGTTCTTGAAAGTCACACCCACGACTGGGGTCGGCCGGGCTTTGAAATCTAGAAAACTCACCCCAAAATTCCTTGGACCTTACCAAATTCTTCGCCAGATAGGTCCAGTAGCTTACCAGATAGCCTTACCCCCTTTTCTTTCCAACATACACAATGTCTTCCATGTGTCACAACTTCGCAAGTATTTGCCTGATCTAAGTCATGTCATAGCACCAGACACAGTACAGTTAAAAGAGAACTTAACCTATGAGGCGCCTCCTGTGAGAATCGAGAATCGACGGATAAAGCAACTTAGAGGCAATGAGATTCCGTTAGTAAAGGTGATCTGGAATGAGATGACTGGTGATGCAACTTGGGAACTGGAGGACAAAATGAAAGAGCAACACCCATATCTCTTCTGAGGTACGTAAATTTCGAGGACAAAATTCCATTTTAGTAGGGGAGTGTTGTAACATCCCAAAAAATATATGTTTAATTATAAATCATCATTTTAAAATATTCAAGATTTTTAGGAATTTTTCTGGAATTTTTCAAAAACGACGAATATTTTAATATATTCTTCGTTTTACGTGCGCACTGAGCTGAGAATTCCTGAGGTCAGTGTAACGCTCCAGAAATTATTTATTCCACCACAAATAGTCATTTTCTAATATTTGTGATTTATGTGAATTCTTTCGGATTTTTTTGGAAATGATGAATATTTTAATATATTCCTCGTTTTGCGCGAACATTTAGCAGAGTCGGGAAAATGGTTGTAATGCTTCAAAAAATTTGGAAATTATATGACGAATAGTCGTTTTATAATATTTGCAATTTTTGAGAATTTTCTGGGATTTTTTCGGAAACGTCGAATATTTTAATATATTTCTCGTTTTACGTGCACACTAAGCAGAACTGGAGAAACGCGATGTTTACTCTGAGAACCTTGAACTATGGACATGTCAACGGAGGATCTTACTAAACCCGAGGCTGGACACAGTTTACAAGATTTCACGTTTTTTCGAGAAATTATAACAGATAAAACAAAATAATAATACAAAAAATTTATCTGTCAGATTAATTAAATACTGACTTCTGTCAACCATAACTATTATCCATTGGATAATAGCATGTAATAAAAATCCTATCACAATATCCAAATGCAATCTACTTTATGTCTAATCAATTCACTTTAATTCAAATTTAATGTTAAATAATCAAAGCTTCTTTGAGAAGCTTTGACCAAACAATGACCAAATGGCCCTTGGCTTCCAAAGGAAGCCAAAACACTCTCCCTCACTTCTCTCTCCATGCACGGCAGCAGCCCCCAATTAGGAGGGGAAATGTGTTGCTTTTCATTAATTCATTTTACACTTAAAAATTCATTTAACCTAAAATCACTTTCTCTCTCTACCTTTCTTCTTCTTTCTCCATTTTCTTCTTCTCCTCCTTCTCTCTACCATAAGCTACGGCCAACCCTCCCTCTCCCCACTCAACCTTCACAAAATTTTCATCCAACTACATTTTCTCAATCCTCTCCTCCTCCTAAATACTTTTCTTGCTTGGAGCTTCTTGAAAATTCATCATCTTCATCACTTTCTTCAAGCTTCAAGCTTTGAGCTTTTGGGTAAGTTTCAAGACCTCTCTTCTCTTATCTTCATTTTCAGTTTCAAGAGCCTTCTAATGGCCATTTACATCACATTTTTCAAGTCCTTATGCTATTCTAACTAAGTCCAAATTTCCAGGGTTTTTGGAGAGTGCAATCCGAAATTTCAAGCAGGTTTCTTGAAGTTTCTATTGATTTCTACACTTGGGTAAGAGGAAGACAATCCGCCTCAACCTCTATTAGCATCTAGGAACCTTGGTTGTGTTATTTGTGGAAAAACTCTAATGAGGGTTATTCTTTGATTTTGTAATTAGTATGTTTGTGTATTGATTTTACTTTGTCTATGCTATTGGATTAATTGGTTGTGTATGATAATATATTGGATTGGATTAGATGATTGAAAATGGAAGAAAAATAATTGATAACTCCTCTTGGGTGGCCACGGTTTTTGAGCTTGACATTGGGTAAAATTGTGGACAAATTATGATGAATACAAGACTTAAATTAATCAAGTGACAAGATGGAATTAATGAAAGGAAAAATTTGGATTTGAGACCTCCTTGGTGGTCACGATTTTTGGGCCAAAAAGGGTGGTCTTCTTGGTGATCAATTTGTAATAAGAGCAAGCCACATTGAAACCAAGTATGTAGAATAAAAGTTAATGGGAAGGAAAAATTTGGAATTGAACCCTTTAAGGAGGCCACGGCCTCTAGGATAAATTAGGACTTAATTATGTAAAATTTTGTAATCTTGGAGATTGGAGAATTAAATGATTAAAACATAGGCAATAGATTAATAAATTAGCAAATTTGGAAGAATGAAATATAATTAGAGATTCCATAAATTTTAGAGGAACCAAGAATAACCTTGTCACATGACTTAGGAAATCCCAAGAGAGCAAGAACAAGAGAGTGTGAGGTTTTGAGACCTTAGAATGACCATTCTAAGTGAATGAGAATAAATTACTTTAGAAAAATTTAATTGACTACGGAAACTTAGTGACGGATTCTTGTAACAATGACAAATCTTGAATAAGAATGCATAATGGACCTTAGAAATGTATTACCTTATTTGATTTTAATATTATGACATTATGGGTCTATGTGAGTGACCATTTATGTGTTGATGCTTATCTTGGCCAATTGTGGCATGTTATGGAATCGTATGAAATTGTGAATCATACATATTCATGCATAGAGTCTTATGTATTGTGAATGTCCTGTGGACTGTTGTAAGGCCAAGTTGCCTAGGAGATTGAACACACCTTAGTGCGGGTGCGAGTAGACTAGTGTAAGTCATGTTTGACCTTGGGGGCGTTGGGGTGCGGGTCCTTCACAATAGGCAGTTGGTAGTTCTTCTGTCCGTAGGGCAAACCGATGCAAACGCACCGACGATTCGGACCAAGACACTGTCCTATATCGTGATCTAGCGTGGACTGTCTGTACAATGCCTGATGTGCACAAGGAAATTATTGATGTATAGCACTTTGGCTGCGGCAGCCGAGTTACAGACATGTCTCTTGATCTTTCTCTCCGACTGTTTGTGTCTAGCTCCATAGAGTAGGGTTCTGAGTATCGTGTGTACATGCATTATGGAATATGAAATCATCTAATAATTACTGCTTTGTGAATTTGAACTGTTTGTTTAATGTTGCAATAAATGACTGCCTGGAACTGTTTATCTGCTTATTATTAAATTTACTGCCTATTACTTGGATATGTTGTTTCTAAACTACTACCTGGGCGCGTTGCGCCGTTTTGTTTCTGGCTACTATAATTAGTAATGATGGTAGGATGTCTTACCTCTTTCCTGCGTTTTTATTATTTGCTGCCTGTGTGTACACTGTATTGATTGAAGACGACGGTAAGGAGGTGGAAGATCCTAATTTTCCTGGCTTTTGGCCCGAACAGGACTAGTATCTACTGAGACGATGGCGGCACGTATCCGCGGATTTCTAGGTGATGTGCATCTGACCTTCCTCAGAGGGCCGGAGTGCTGGCATATCAACTTGAACTCCGATCGCTGCGTCTATCTGGGAGATGTGTCGATTGCCCTAGCCTGGAGACGTCATGAGGCGTCGATCCTCACCTGCCATGTCAGCCTGCGGTTGGAGTTCTACCTACCCATCCGGGAGATGCAGGGTGACCGTTACTACACCCCTTGGGAGGACTCTTTTGATTCTACTGCTCGGGCTCCTGCCCGTGGTTTTGTGGTTCCCATGGAGGTTTCCTCTGAAGAGGAAGATCCTGCTGAGGATCCGGACACGGTCCCTCCTCCCTTGAGGGACTGATTTTACTGGTAGCTACTGATGGCTACCAGTGTTTTATTTTGGGGGCCTAATGTATTATTTTTGGTGGGCTGTATATCCTAATATCTCTGGGGTATATATGTTTAATCCTATGGGGCAGGTATAGTTTTACTTTTTGGAAATTTTCAGGCTGTATCTAAAATATATTTGGCATCTAAAAATATATGTATATGTATGTTATTTAGATGTGGGTTTCTGTTTACTGTTTTGTTCTTTACCGTTATTCATATTCCGCATTGTTAAATCAAAAAAAATATATACCGCTAATTTTACTCACGTATTAAAGTACTAAGTAAGTTAATTTTGAACTAAATGAGCCGGGTCTTAATTGCTTAAAAATTTAATTTTCGCATTTTCTTTTATGTTGAATAATGTGACGTTCCCTCTCCAAAAAGGGGCGTTACAAATGGGGCTGCAAATTTCGTAGCCAAGGAAGAGGAAGAAGTGAGAAGGTGGAGAAAATATGAAGAAGAAGAACTAGAGAGAGAAGTGGATAGATGAAATGTATTGTTTTTGAGTGAAAATGAATAAGTGTGGAGGCAAAATTTTTGCCTCCCAAGGGCAAAGTAGCTGCGGCAATGGAGAGAGAGAAGGGGGAGATTTTTGGCTTCCCCAACAAGCCAAGGGCATTCTTGTCCTTTGGTGGTCAAAGCTTGTCAAAGAAGCTTTGATTATAATACTATAAATTTGAATTAAAGTAAGTTTGATTAGACTTAATGTAGATTACATTAGGATAATGTGATAGGATTTTTAATACATGTTATTATCTAATGGACAATTACTACAATCGTTAGAAGTCGGTATTAATTTATCTGACAAATAAAATTTACACAGCAATTTATTATTTTATCTGTTAAAATTTTTTCAAAAAATGTGAAACCTCGTAAATCATGTCCAGCCTTGGGTTTAGTAAGATCTCCCGTTGACGTTTTCACAGATCAAGGTTTTCGAGAAAATATTTCATTTTCCCAGCTCCGCTCAGCTTGTACGTAAAACGAGGAATAATATTAAAATATTATGCATTCTCAGAAAAATTCTCAAAAATCACAAATATTAGAAAATAAATATTTATCATAAAATAAATAAAATTTGGGATATTACACAAGTGAAGTACACTATAATCATACCAAGACACAACTCACAAGGTATTTATAAAGATTGCATGAGTGTAAACAACATAAAAGAGAAATGGATAAAGAGTAACATAAAAGATCAAAATAAATAAAAGTTTTTGCAATACTAGGCATTGATAACTAATTGTCGAGATGGTGGGTATTGGAATTTAAATCCAACGAAAAAGAAAAATCTTATACACATCTTATAAATAAAATTTCTATGGAAATTATTGGACATTATAAACAGATAATGCACATAAAAAAGAGAAATTGAGAAGCACCATTAAATGAACTTATCCTTAAATTTTAACAAATCCATTAAAAAAATACATAAAGTGCAATTGATATAGCAAAGAACCAATTACCTGAGTTGAAGGAGAGGAGCAGAGGAAAAAGAAAGATGAAGAGAAGTGACCCAATTGATTTGGTCATGGTGAAATAGCCTGGAAATTGTGAAAATAACAAAGCATAGCAGTATCCATAAACCCCGACAAAACCCCCCACATTTAGAGAGTAAATCTTTGTCAAACTTGAAAATAACAAAGCATAGCAGTATCCATATAAAAAAGATGCATTTTCATTCATAATTAAAGTAACACTCAATAGAAACTATAATATCCTTTTCCTACAAAACCCCCACATTTAGAGAGTAAATCTTAGTCAAACTTGAAAATAACAAAGTATCCATCACGAATATACCCTTAAGGTTGAAGGAAAAGAATAGAAATAAAATAGATTGATAACTTTATGATAGATGGGAGGTTATTTATTACAAGCAGAAAACAATGATGGAAGCAAAGTACTATTATTGAATAACAGTCACTTAAGGATAGATGACCAGAAATTACCATGCAAGCGTTTACTTAGCAGCACACCTAGGTGCATGATAACTTCAGATATTAGATTTGCCATCCTATATGTACACGACAGAATTCCAAGATGGGTTCCTAGAAGAAATGTGTCCTGCCAACAACAAAAATTGTTACAAGAGTAAAACAAAAAGAATAACATATGAGCTCATGCACAAATCGACATGCAAGTATGCAGCCTTATGCCATAAAAAGTTTAAAACCATCTCAAACAAAAGTGATCAACCACTCACATTCAACATCAGCATTTGTAGCCTCGACAGTAAGTTGTTCTACTATTCTTGGCATAACATTCGCTCGAGTAACACCTCCAATTGCATCAATGTCAACCATAGCATCCCAGTTAGGGGTGGGAATCCCACCACTTGTACTCAAACCTTGGGCACTAATGTCAGACAAAATTTTGGTGAGGTAGTAATTGACATATCATAGGACACTTCTATCTTCACACTGCTGATTACAAAGATATATGATTTTCCCAATAGATTAAGCAAAGGTAAACAAATTTCATAAGGAAAATTTAGTATAACAAAATATTGTACATTTCATCGCACAAGTTATTCTGTAGCAGGCCCCTTCATTCAACAAAAAAAAAATTTAAAAAATGCCACAGGAACACGACAGGCATATAAAGAAGCACCTAAGGGGCTAAAGAAGTTTTAATCTGAAATGCATAAAGAATAACATAAGCTATGTAAAGAGTAAAAAAATTTAAAAAAAGGACAAAAAAAAAGGAATCACATTTATAAGAAAGTATTCAAGGGATATGGAATATACCATGAAGGGAGCCAATGAAGGGTCCACAGAATTATACACGGCAAGTTTCAGAAATACACGATGCACTAATTGCCGCTGAGAACTTTTCTGAAATCAAGTTATCATAAAAAACAAAACATCAAAGAGCTTCCACTCTAAACACTAAAGCATAATTCAATATTGACACAAAAATAACATAAAAGAGAAGAATCAATCTAAAAACATCAGAACAGAACACACGATGCCTTACATTGCTCAATTCAACACATAAAAATCTAGAAATGAATATCACAGCTCCTACCAAGAACAAATATCGTGGCATTAATCAAATACAACATTGATTTGGGAGGGTAATGGAATTAAGGATATTTGGAAGGAAGGAAAGAGAGAAACGAACCACGTGTCTGTTCTTCTCGAATCTTTTGTGTGGTGTCCGGAGTTGATGAGGGGGAGGAGTGGACACCAGTGCATGAGAAGCACGTACAAGGAGCGGCTCCTGCCATGTTTCTAGGCGAAGGGTCCCATGAATGAGCTGAATATGCACCACAATGAGAGGGATTCAAAGACTATGCAGGTATGAGACTGCATAGTTAAGGATGGCTTAAAGGAATTGATTAGGCGTAAGCATATCAACAAGTTGCAACTTCTTTTCGGGAGCCTAGAACATAAGAACTCCATTATTAAGCATGCTTGACCTAGAGCAATTGTGGGATGGGTGACCTCCTGGGAAGTTTCCTAAGATGCGTGTGAGTGAGGGCAAAGCACGCTGAAAAGACTCGTGTTGGTTTGTGGAGACACTCATCAATCCTATAGGCAGTCTCGGGGATGTTACAGATGGTATCAGAGATGAGACCTCTCCCAGTATAGTGTGGTTCGGGGACAAACCAGGCGGAAGCTAGTGGGCATGTGGTGTCCCGAGGTTGATGAGGGCGGGGAGTGGACGTCGGTGCATGAGAAGCACGTACAAGGAGCGGCTCCTGGCATGCTTCTAGGCGATGGGTCCCATGAATGAACTGAATACGCACCGGAATGAGAGGAATTCAAAGACTGTGCAGGTATGGGACTGCATAGTTGAGGATGGCTTAAAGGAATTGATTAGGCGTAGCCATATCAACAAGTTGCAACTTCTTTTTGGGAGCCTAAAACATAAGAACTCCATTGTTAAGCGTGCTTGACCTGAAGCAATTGTGAGATGAGTGACCTCCTGGGAAGTTTCCTAGGATGCGTGTGAGTGAGGACAAAGCACGCTGAAAAGACTCGTGTTAGTTTGTGGAGACACTCATCAATCTTGCAGGCAGTCTCGGGGATGTTACATTTTGTAGAGGCTTGAAGCCTGAAGAAGAAGAACAAGAAGAAGAAAATTAGAAGAGGGAAACAAAAAGAAAGAATGATGAGAGAGAGAGTGAGGGTGAATTGAAATTGAAAGTGAGATGAGAGATGGAAATGAAATAGGAATGTACATCTTACCAAACGACACGACGGAGAGAGCAGAGGAGAACGACCAAGAGAAGAGAGGTGCACGGCTGGTAGAGAGCAGACCGCGACAGAGACAACACACGAAGAGCAACGGAGACAGCACATGGAGAGCGGATCTGAGAGCGATCTAATTTGAAAATTTGGGTTTTCTGAAACCCTTGATTTTCAAGAGAACTTCTATATAAAAAAATTATTAACTAAATTATATGAATTATTTAGTGACAGAAATATAGCATTATTAGGGATGAAAAATTTAGAGATGAGTAAATTTTGTATCTAAATTTCGTCTCTAAATCTATTTGACTTTTTAATTTTAAGATTGACTGTTTATAGACGAAAAATTTTGAGACAGATAATTTTTGCCTCTAAATTCTGTCTCTAAATCTATTTGACTTTTTAAATTTTCAGATTGACCGTTTAGAGACCGAAATAGAGATGGAAATTTCTAAGACTGAAATTTTTGTCTTTAAATTCCATCTCTGAATTGTAAAATTCATTTTCCATCTCTAAATCATCATTTCTATCTCTGTTTCCGTCTCTATTAGAGACAGAATTTTATCTGTCTCTAAATTTCATCTCTAAATTTGATTTTTCTAGTAGTGACCGTAATAACAGAACCTAAAAGAACCAAAAGTATAATAACATAACTACATAAATCCATTATAGAATACTTGGTCATCCAAAAAAAGACTAATCCCATAAACCTAGAACCCAAAAAATAATTCATTACATATGAATAATATGCCTAACAGAAGCATAACAAATCCCAAAAAAGCCCATTACATAAATCCTATAATCCTAGTTTGGCCTTGAAGAAGTGCTAACTAGTTTTGAAGGTGCTTTTGTTAGATTATGGAATCTTCCGACTCTTGCTTCTATTGTACACTCTCCTATTTGGGTTAATTGGATCCTTGCACTTCTTGTTATTGTGTCCAAACTGCTCACCCAAACCTAGACTATTCTTCACCTATCTCCTACCTCAAGTCTCAAGCACAATTCATGTGTGATATGTGATTGGGTTTGCTTGTTGTTTTTATGTTAGAAAATAGACACTCGACTTGATTGACTTATGGTATTCTTTTTTACTCTTGGGTTTTCACAAACATATTTGGGTATAAAATTATGGATTACATTTGAATGTGTCATATTTTTAATAACTATTTTTTTTTCTATTTCTAAGAAAGAATAATAATGATGTATTAAAATCAATTAACGTACTGATTTTTTTTCAACATTTATTTATTTTTGGGTTAAAATTAATTAGGTAGATGCAGACTTGGCTGTTATTTTATTTTTAATTTTTCAAAATATTTATTTACATATATTGTTTGTTTTTTTATAGTGAAAATCTACCAGATAAAGTGAAACAAAGGTATCCTACATGTGGATACAATTATGAAGATTTGTCAAGGATATTCAGCTTTAGTTTTTTTGTTCTTTCATTTGTGTTATGTGATCAAGAATAATCGCACTACTTTTGTACTCACAACAATAGTAAATGACTTTTTTTCTTGGTTTTGGTATAAATAGTAAACACCTCCATAATTTAGTATATTTTATTTGTTTTTGTCAACAATATGTGAATGTCCTTTCTTTGAGAAGAATTAGTTTTTTAATGCATTATTGGTTTTTTAATATGTAGTTTTTTAATACACAGGTAATAAGTGTTGCCTTAAAGTAGATATGCATGCAACATTTCTAAAAAATAGCCTACATGCAACGTTCTATACAAGTTGCCTTACAGCATATTTAAAAGCAACAAAACTAAAACGTTGCCTAAAACAGTACCTATAACCAACATGTAGAAAACGTTACCAAAACATTAACCTACAAGCAACGCTTCTTACAAGTTGCCTTACGATGTACTTAAAAGCAACGACATTAAAGCGTTGCCTAAAGTAGTACCTATAACCAGCATGTAGAAAACATTGCCAAAACCTTAACCTATAGGAAACGCTTCTTACAAGTTGCCTTACAGCGTACTTAAAAGCAACGATACAAAAGTGTTGCCTAAAGCAATACCTATAACTAATATGTCAAAAGTGTTTCTAGAACTATCCATGGACAACTTCTCAAAAGCGTTGCTAGAAGATAAGAGTAGGCAACATTTTTTTTAAGTGTTTCTAGAAGCTTAAAAAAGCGTTGCCTATTTTAATAGGCAATGGCGGAATAGGCAATGGCTGAAAAACTCTGCCATAGACTTTAGGCAATGGTTGTTGGCCAATGGCAATGCTTTCAACCCTTGCCAAAAGGGTAAAGTTGTTGTAGTGTTGAATGCATGCCTAAAGGCTTTTCTATTAGCAATTGGACGCATCTGTTCTGAATTTGAAAACACATTGGTTATGTTTGGAATGAATAAAAATAAAAAATGATTTAATTTAATTTGATTTTATTTAATTTAGAAATCAAATTTTGTATTTTGAACTTAAAAAAAAAACATAGGATTTGAATTGATTTAGAAATTAAATTTTGTGTTTAGAATTCATTAAAATGAGAATTGATTTGATTTAATTTTATTATTTTACATTTTAACCCTTATGAGAGGTAAAAGTTGTTACTAAAAGTAAAATAATTTATTTATTTCAAATCAAATCAAATTCTAACAAATCTTATCAAATTTAATAGAATTTTTGAAACAAAAGAAATAAAATTCATGAAATTTTAGAAATCAAATCATTTCTTATTTTTTAATATTTTAAATTTCACATTTTTTTATATTCTAAACACACTCATTAAGTAGATCATGAGCCTCACGAATGCAGTAAAAGCTCTATAACCTAATCATGAATAAGCTTACAAACCCACAAAAGTCCGTATCACCAGATGATGCCTTCATTTTGAGTTATGACACTGTTGGAAGAAATTTCTCTTATGAAAAAGAACTCCTTGCTAATGACATGGTGTTATAATGAGTTAAGACAAATAATACACATAACAAACCTTGTTAAGAAATACTATTTGCTTTATGATCAGTCATTCAATGAATTCTCGACCCACCTCAGCTATTTTTGCTGCCTAATTACCTCTACAGTGTTAGGAAGCCTAATTTTTCCTTTTGTATTGCCATCGTATTAAAAAAATATTAAGACTGTTAACTTGTTATTTTCCTCTTGTACGATAAAGTGTTTATTGATCTGTAGTTTGTTCATCTTTCCTGCTAAAGTACTGCGACTACTGACTTATGATTTAATGCTACTTCCACTTGGGTTTTATTCATAAAACGAGGATCTCTTGTCTTGGTTTTTATTTTTATTTTGGGGGGTCCAAAGTCTCGGCAAATTTTGGTTACAAAAAGAGATAAACCATGATTGAAGTACCAACGAGAATTTACTGAAGATAATTTTTCAAATACTTGCACTTATTTCTGGTAACACTGATATCTCATCCTCTCATTTCTCACAGATATGTAATTTATTATTGGTGAAAATTGCGGATTTTTTCTGATCATTTTGCTTGATCTTATGACCTCAGAAGATCCACATTTAATCACAACCAATATTGGGGCGGTGCTTGTGGCTTTGTAAACGCTGCCTGGTTCAACTATATAACTCCAGTGAAACATAGCATTTCTGGCGTCCACTGAACTGAAATACTGAGACCAATGACAATGGTAGATCGTAAAGGTAAAAGCTATCCATGATAAAAAAGTGTTATTTCTTGAAGTGATTATTCATGCGTAGATTTTCATTTCTTTCTGTCAGATATCGACCACGTCGGACTTGTATCACTTTGACAAGTGTAATGGGCACTCATTTAATAGGATCATTAAGACTATGCTGGACCACATTAGCATTATGATGCTAGAGGTGGCAGTGATCAAAGAAAATTTAAGGAGGTATCCCCATTGTCCTTCCTATAGCCAATACGAGTCTTGGATCCATGAGACCTTTGCCTCGCACACCACACACACATTTAAGTTTTCTATTTTAGAACATTTTTTCATCCCGGGACCCTTCTTTGGTCTTTTCATGCACCAAATGACCAAATCATTCAAGACGCCCATCCGCAACCTTAGAGCCCCACTCCCATAAATTGCTCCTGCACCTGCCAAATTACCAAAATACTCTCCACCATTCAATTGTTAGTTTGTTACTTAGGGAAGTTCTTCAATGGGATCACCTCGCAGTTACCACTATAAAACTGCCTACTTTTTTTGGCAGCTCAACTTTCTGATCTGGGTAACTGATGACTTATAAGAGCAATCATGGCTCTTGTGAATGCCAACTTGGTTTGGCTAGGTCATGTGCCTTTTCCCCTAATAATATGACTATTACTTCAGTGAATTTCAACGAAAATAGAGTCCTAGATGAACTAGGACTGTTCATTCTGAATTAGTTTTGGCACTAGTGTCAATTGTAGTTCCATTATGTAAAAATAAGACTTTTCATTTCTCTTTTGGCTCGTACGACATCTCATCCTAATTCTATATCAATTATCAAATGTTGCTCATTTAATTAAGATACTTTTGGATTGGGACCGTCTATATGTGCCATTGGACAATGGACATAAATTAATGCAACAATAAAGAGATTATGAGAACGGGTATGCCTCCTACCTTTTTAGCAACATGAGGCCTTCAGTTAGTAATTGCAAGGGCAAATAAAACACCATAGCCTTCATTGCCTATGTGATAGAGCGGATTGATTTCAGTTTATAGGGTTAGCATCAGAATCCACCGTTCTCGTAGTGATGAGAAGTTCCTTTTATTTTGTACCTCATTTTATTACTTTAGGGGATTCACATATGTTTCCTTTTTCTATACCCCAATAAAATTTTGTCAACACAAAAACAACACATTTCTCTTAGTTGACAATATTTTGGTTAGTTTATAATATCTTATTTTGACGACAGATAACAGAAGATTTGAGTTCTTCTGAAAGTTCTTCTTATTCTCAAACTCAATTATCTGAGTGTAGCCTGCCCACCATAAAAGAAAGAGGTCAAGAAAAAAAAGACTAGAAAGCATAGTCGTAAGAATTGTTTAATTTCCTATTTGGAGCACGCGATTTGATACAATTTGTGGTCAAAATGATTTTGATGGGACAACTAATCGAAAAGTGGCCGGAATCACAACAGGAACCACTAGAATTGTTCGATCCGCGTCAAAAATTGGGAATCATACCATTCCAGCTATTCATTTGCGTCTCATTTTTCTTTTTATTAATTAATTAATTAATTAATTAATTTTTTTATTGTGCAAGTTGCGAAGTTAGGTTGTGGATGACCCAACTTGACCCAAATCCTAAAAGACACTAAAAAACTTCTTTTAAAAAAGAATATAGGCAAAATGCACCATTGTGCCTTAGTGTAAGGCATCAAAGTTGAAAATAAAACATATTTTCTATTCATCTTTCTTCCCTCTGCCATGCATACGTGGAGAACAGCATTGGCACCAAAGAACTTGGAAGTTTTTCCTCCTTCTCTACTTTTCTCTTGTTTCCAATGCCATATTCTCATTGCTACAACCATGGCTCAAAAAAAAAAAAGTGTAAAAGGTCTCTAATTAGGATCTGTTTTGAAGTTGTTTCAGAAGTGTACTTGAAAAAGACACGTCAAGGTGGTTTCCTCCTTACTCAGCAGTAGCAGAGCGCATTGAACTGAGGGGTTAGTACCTGCAAAGAGACTCAAATGCTCAAGTCAGGCTGTGCACAAGTAGGATTTATGCAATGAGTGATAAATTACCTGAGAAGGTAAATAAGTCTGGTATTTATAGAGGTTGGAAGAGGAGATACGCTCCTGTAATAGTTACTGAGGATCCCTATAATATTGACATATAGATACTATAATTATGAGCAGCTTAAGGTGGTTATGAGCGCTATAATTTCGTAAGATCATGATTGACAGTTATAGATATCTTGGGATTTATCATCTGCACAAATCTCGTGATCTTGATGCACTTGCTCAATGCCGCAATCTGGTGTACGTGGTACCGAGGTTTTGACATTGTCCAGTGCTTAGTTGGGATGTTCATGGTGGGTTCCGATGGTGTGCGTTCCAGGTTGGTCCACTTAACCGTAGTCCAGATCATGGTCTAAAACAGTTGCCCCTAATTTGGCACTTAGATGGGATAACTAAGTGTCAAGGTATTCAATTTGAGTAGGAGCACATGGCACAGAGTGGACAAAGGAATCCAAGTCAGAGTTAACGTCAGATCTCACAATGCTTTCCAAAGGGTCGAGGTTGGTGATACATAAAAATATGCCTCCAAGGTTGACATGTAAGACTAGGATCCGAGGTGGATCGCTCCACTTACGTTGTCATTCCACCATATGAGGTATTTCATTTGTTGCCGCATGTGAAATTCAAGGGGTTTGTCTTATTATCATTTCTTGCAGCCTTTATTGTAATTGGCTAGCTGACATAGATAATAGTTTTGATGATAACAAACATGAAGATGATGAGAAGACCAAGTCCAAGATCTTCAAAGATTAACTTTAGGACTTAGGGTCTCTTTGTATGGAGCTTTTATTGGATATCTCATTATTTGTTTTAAAAGAACTAAAAACCTGTCTCTTATAAATTAAATTAAAGTTTTAATATGGTTTTTGAAAGATCAAAAGATTTTAGAAATTCGGAAATCACCTGGGCAGTTTTCTAAAGGTCTTTCAAATAGTTTTTAACAGGGGTATTCGAATAGACTCTATGGTATTCGAATAAACGTGTTTTAATCTTCAAATGTTTTCTATTTTCAAAAGTGCTATTCGAATACCACATCAAGTATTCGAATATGAAGTTTTCCAAATCAATTTTTCTAAATAAGGTATTCGAATAACTCAATAGTTATTCGAAGAGATATATTTCACAGAAAACTTCTTTTAATAGAGATATTCGAATAACAACAAAAGTATTCAAATAACCTCCTTCAGAACTGTTTTTCACAAGCCTTTTAAATCATTGGTATTTGAATAACTCTAATGGTATTCGAATAAACCACGAGGCTCTATTTAAGTTTTTGAAAAAAACAGCCAACGTCTCTGCATTTATTATGGCTTTAATGGCACCCAATGACTATTTTCTTCAATGCTCTATAAATAGAGACCTTGGGTCTCTTCTGAACGTTGGCCAAACCATTTGAATTATTTGTTGCTTGTGTTAAAAATGTGATTCTCTATTTTCTCATATTTTTTCTGTACTCTTTTCACCAAAACTCTGAGATATCCTAAGAGAGCTTCCTAGTGTTTCAAATTGTAATATTTACTCTTTATCAGAGTTTTTCTTCATCTATATTCAGCTTTTTTGTAAAAGGATGAGGTATCCCTTAGTGAATTTGTGAGGGTGAGGTATCCCTTAATAAAAAAAGTGAGATATTCCTACTGTCGAGGTTCAAGCACAAGGGTGAGGTATCCCAAGGTGTGAGGAGTGCTCAGGTTTGTAAAGGTTGCAAACACCTATTTAAAGCTTGTATTGAATAGTGAAAAATCTTGAACTGTATTTCGAGGACTGGACATAGGCCACAAGTGGTTGGTGGTCGAACCAGGATAAATATCGTACCTGCTCTTTTCTCCTTTATCTCTTTAATTTTAGTAATTTATTTAACATTGCTTACCTATTTATTTGTTGTGTTTAAAGCTTTCTATTATCTTCCTTAGTCTCACATTTGTTTTATATATAACATCAAAGAAATTTCTTTTTATCTGAGTTTGCGAAAGGTTTTTAATTACTCAATTCATCCCCCTATTGAGTACTGAAGCCACTTAGGTAACAAGTGGTATCAAAGCTAGACTCTTGTATAAAGAGCTTAGCCGCTTCAAGAGTACATGGCTTCATCAAATGGTTTTTTATAAGGAACTTCCATAAACCGACCACCCTTTTTCAACGAGAATGGTTATGGATATTGGAAGGAAAGAATTAAAATTTTCATCAAAGCTATTGATCAAGATGTGTGGGATATTATTGAAAATGACACATTTATACCTAGGTGAGAGGTCAATGGTATAAAGATTGAAAAACAAAGAAGTGAATGGTCTAATGATGATAAAAGAAAAGTTCAATTTAATTTAAAAGCCAAAAACATCATTACCACAGCTTTGGTGTATGATGAACTTTTTAGAATTTCAAATTAAAAAACTGTTAAAGAAATGTGGGATACTTTACAAGTTACCCATGAGGGTACTAGTGAAGTTAAGAGATCAAGAATCAATTCTATAACTCGTGAATATGAATTATTTACAATGAACTAAGGAGAAAACATTTAAGAAATGTAACAGAGGTTCACCCACATTGTAAATCATCTTGCATCATTGGGAAATAATTTTTCTAACGAAGATCTTATTAACAAAGTGTTGAGATGTTTGAGCAGGATTTGGCAACCTAAGGTCACAGCTATTTCAGAGTCAAGAAATTTCGCAACTATGACTCTTGTGACTCTTTTTGAAAAACTTCGTGAGCATGAATTGGAGTTAAATATACTCAATCAAAGTGAAGAAAATGATAAGAAGAAAAATAAAGGAATTGCACTCAAAGCTACTTTCTCAACTAATGATGGTAATGGTGATAATGATGATGGAGAAAGCACATAACTAAATGAAGAAAACCTCAGCCTTTTCGTAAGAAAATTTAGAAAATTTCTCAAGAAAAAGGAAACTCAAAGAAAAGTGTCATCAATTCCTACTTGCTACGAGTGTGGTAAACTTGGACACATGAAGATGGAGTGTCCAATTTTTGAAAAGAAAATAGAGAAATTTAAAAAGAAACCCTTCAAGGAAAGAAAGGGAAGAAGAGCCTACATAGCATGGGATGACAATGACATGGACTCAACTGATAGTTCAGATAGCAAAGAAACCCTTCTATGTCTTATGGCCAAAGGAGAAGAAGAAGAAGAAAACAACAATGAGGTAATTTCTAACTTTGACTTATCTCCTTCTTATGATAAACTTCAAGATGCTTTTGAAGAATTGTATGACGAATCAATAAGGCTCACAAAATTAATTTATTCATCTAAGAAAACAATTTCTTCTTTGGAAAATCAAATTCTAATTTTGAATAAAGAAATTGAAGAATTAAAAATTGAAAATGAGACATTAGAATTAATTGATGCATGCTCAACCTACACTTCATATGCTTTACATCTTCATCTTGTTCATCTTGTCATATTCTTGAAAAAGAAATTGAAGATTTAAAGAACACTCTTTCTAAATTCACTTTTAGAAGAGATAATTTAAATATTTTGTTAGGAAAACAAAGAGTTATTTTTCAAAAAGTCTGGATAAGATATAACCCGAAAAATCAACAAAAATTTTATAATTTTTTTTTGTTAATTCTAGTATTTCATGTAGTCCTTTTATTAAATGTTTCTCTTATGGAAAGAAAGGACATAGTGCATTAACATACAATGCAAGGAAAAACATTAATACAAAAATTGGAACTAAAATGGTATGGGTTTCTAAGGGTACAATACCTATAACTAACACACTAAGGACTCAAAAAGATTTGGGTACCAAAAACTAAAAATTAAAATGCGTTGTAGGTGTACTTAAAGACTAAGAGCTGAATTTGGCATTTTTGAAAGTGGCTACTGCAAGCACAAGACTGGAAATAATTTCAAGCTCTCCTCCTTGTTTTCATGAAGCTTGGACTTGAAATCTTTGGATAAAAATATCCCATAATGTATCTTGTAAGTACACTATCTTTGGGTAAGCTTTCTTCTCTCAGAATGCATTTATGTACATGTTCAATGTGTTTTCTTGATAGGATTATTCAAATAACCCTATGGTTATTCAAATACCAAATGTCAGCAGCTCAAATTCCTCTTTTTCTCAAATTGCTCTATTCGAATAACTCTGTAGTTATTCGAATAATCTGATGCCTGCTGATATCTGTCTTTTTCCATATGCATATGGAGTATTCGAATAAATGACTTTCTATTTGAATACATCTTTCTTTGAGGTTTCTAATTCTATGCTGGGTATTCAAATAACTTTGCAGTTTTTCGATTAAACGTCTGGCAACTGGTCACGACGTTTTACCACGCAATATATATGTATCATTAGTACACTCTTTCTATTTCTTTATTGAATGCTTAACGAAATGTATTTGGCCAAATTTGACTCTATGGATGACATGTTTTTGTTAAAATACATCATATTTCTTTTGAGTCTAAATGAAAATCACATGATGCACTTAAATGCATATTTCTTAGCTTGCTTTTGCCCCTTCATTTTCTCAAGAATTTTTTTTATGTTAAATTCTTTGTAATGCAAATGCTTAATGTAATTGGCTACTGTTTTGATAAATATATGAACGTGGTAATAAACAAGTGGTTACTTGGCCAAATTAATCAATGAAATATCTTTTGCCTTTGTGAACTCATTTGTTGTTTTGCCTTATTATTTTAAATGTTTACTTGCTTATGAGTTTGGCTAACCTCTATGGATCCAAAAACTAATGGATACCAAAGAAAGTACTTTGAATTTTGTTGTAGGGAGATAACTACCTCAAGCACACATTTAAATGGAAAAAGTTCATTCAACTTGAGGATATGCAAATGTTAAACCTGAATATATATCATATTGCTTTAACTCTCTGCTTCATTTTGCCCCATCTTTTTTATCATGACAAAAGGGGGAGAAATAGTTTGAGTTATTTGTTTGAGAAAAGTCAGGGGGAGAAAAAGTAAAAGTAAGACAAAAATGGAAATTGTATTCCAAAAGTAAGGGGGAGCTGCTGCGCACATCTCTGATATAAATCACCTCTTAGGAAAAAGAGGGGGAATAAGTTTGTTATATTAACTTTGTGAATTCTAATTTATGTGAACTAACTTTTTTCTCAAATGTTAGTTTGTCATCATCAAAAAGGGGGAAAATGTAATTGGCTAGCTGACATAGATAGTAGTTTTGATGATAACAAACATGAAGATGATGAGAAAACCAAGTCCAAGATCTTCAAAGATTAGCTTTAGGACTTAAGGTCTCTTTGTACAGAGCTTTTATTGGATATCTCATTGTTTGTTTTAAAAGATCTAAAAGCATGTCTCTTATAAATTAAATTAAAGTTTTAATATGGTTTTGAAAGATCAACAGATTTTAGAAATTCGGAAATCACTTGGGCAGTTTTCTAAAGGTCTTTCAAATGGTTTTTAACAGGGGTATTCGAATAGACCCTATGGTATTCGAATAAACGTGTTTTAATCTTCAAATGTTTTCTGTTTTCAAAAGTGCTATTCGAATACCACATCAAGTATTCGAATATGAAGTTTTCCAAATCAATTTTTCTAAATAAGGTATTCGAATAACTCAATAGTTATTCGAATCGATATATTTCACAAAAAACTTCTTTTAATAGAGGTATTCGAATAATGTAAAAGGTATTTGAATAACCTCCTTTAGAACTGCTTTTCACAAGCCTTTTAAATCAGTGGTATTCGAATAACCCTAATGGTATTCGAATAAACCACGAGGCTCTATTTTAGTTTTTGAAAAAGGCAGCCAACGTCTCTACATTTATTATGGCTTTAATGACACCCAACAACTATTTTCTTCAATGCTCTATAAATAGAGACCTTAGGTCTCTTCTGAACGTTGGCCAAACCATTTGAATTATTTGTTGCTTGTGTTAAAAATGTGATTATCTATTTTTTCATATTTTTTTTGTGCTCTTTTTTGCTAAAACTTTGAGATATCCTAAGAGAGCTTCACAGTGCTTCAAATTATAATATTTACTCTTTGTGAGAGTTTCTCTTCATCTATATTATGTTTCTTTGTAAAAGGGTGAGGTATCCCTTAGTGAATTTATGAGGGTGAGGTATCCCTCAGTAAAAAGGTGAGGTATCCCTTAGTGAAATTGCAAGGGTGAGGTATCCCTGCTATTGAGGTTCAATCACAGGGTGAGGTATTCCAAGGTGTGAGGAGTGCTCAGATTTGTAAAGGTTGAAAGCACCTATTTTAAGCTTATATTAAATAGTAAAAAATCTCGAACTGTGTTTCTAGGACTGGACGTAGGTCACAAGTGGTTGGTGGTTGAACCAGGATAAATATCGTGCCTGCTCTTTTCTCCTTTATCTCTTTATTTTCAGTAATTTATTTAATATTGTTTACCTATTTATTTGCTGTGTTTAAAGCTTTCTATTATCTTCCTTATTCTCGCATTTGTTTTATATATAGCATCGAAGAAATTTACTTTTATTTGAGTTTGCGAAAGGTTTTTAATTACTCAATTCACCCCCCTCTTGAGTACTAAAGCCACTTGAGTAACATTTACTCTATGGTAATCTAAACTTACTTAGGAACCGTCATTTTGACTATTGGGAATTAAAAACCCCTCTTAAAAAGGGTAGTTGTTTCAAGCTATTTCTTAACTGCTTGCTACTCTTGTGGCTAATCAGATAGATGGAGCATTAAAATGCGACTGCCAACGTGCGATCAGTTCATCACTTCAAGGACTAATTAGAATGCTTCGTTCCCTTTATAAATAGGAAATGTTTACATTAAGGCTAGCATTCCTTTTGTTCAGTGGCTTTGCTTGAGAATGATCTTTTTTCAGAAAATTTCTTTCCCATTTTTTTGTACACATATGGAGGGCTTTGCCCCCATATGACACCAACTTCTTATTTTTTCTGAAATTTTTGAAGATGTTCTATTTGTTACTGCCAATTTCTCCTATAGGTGCCTTTCTTTCTCAACGTAATGGCTTGGTGGGGACCAAGTAACTGCCCTATATGGACTGGCCAACATGCATCTAGGAAGCAAAAGCCTTTCTTTCCCGGCATCCTCAGGAGTGTGCAACCTTTCTGTGTGTGTTGGAGGGGCTAGCTTTTTTTGTGTAGTTCTTGTGATGCATGGAGATTCTTTGCACTCCTTCCTCCTCTTTTCTCAGCTATTGTGGAGGTATTTAGCCATAGTTTCTCTTCCTAAGTGCAATTGGACATATAGGAAGGCTCTAAGGTGGAACAATCCCTTGGAACAACTTAGGGTGATTTGAAGTAACTTGGAGTGATTGTGAAGCATTCTATTGATGTCGAACAATCTTTTGATGCGAAGCACCCTCCCGTTGGCTAGTAAGGAATAGGTGGGTTCTAGTTTCTAGAAGAACCTTGGAGGTGGCAGTGATTGGTGGCCGTCATCGTCAACACTGTCCTAGCTTCCTTCCTAGCTCTTGCCCGTGGGCATTCTTGACTTTTTTTTGTCTTGGAATAACTTTTATGTATTCTTTTTTGTTAGAGCTGATGATGTATGGAATGTGAATAATAAAATTCTTTTTCTGAATCTTGTGACTTCTATTTTCTATTCTCTGCTTTTTCTTTTTCCTCCGAGATAAGTCCAACAATCATCATATAATAGTACTGTCATTTTGCTCCTAGCTTAGTGCTTGGCTAGTATAGTGAAGTGGCAAGGTAAAGTCTTAATGACCCCGATGATGGTGTTCGTGTTTAATTTTCAACCTCGGTCCGTGCTCCAACGTGGGGTTTAGAGCTTTAGTCTAGAAATATTTATGAATAAGTCATTTAACACTCATGGAAACGTTGTGATCTAGAAATGGTCCAAGCGTTGGTTGCCCATAAATGGACATTCCGGGTGTAGTTGGGGTTCATAGGAGAAATCCAAGGTCTGTAGAAAAAATACGGACTCAACTATTAGCCTTACGTGATGTTTGGTTTTCTGAGCAACCATCTTTTTAACTGTTATGACAGTTGTGATGTCAACATGGCATGCTCTAACTGGATAGTCGTGCTTAGTGCTTTGCACACCATGATGGGGGCTTTTTTGAAAACTGAATTAACAAAATTATCCCCTAACCGTCTTATCCCCATAAATAGGGGTCGAGGGCATATCATTCATACTTTTACTATTTCTGATCGTTTTCTGGTGATTCGAGGTTTTTCAGTGACCTTGCACAGCGGGGAAGTGTGGTAATGAGTGGTTCGATAGCTTTACTAAGTTTTTGACCCCTTTTTTCATCCAATTCCATTTCTCTTTCAAGGTATGTCTTCTTATACCCTTCTTTTTCTTCTCTTTTCAATGTTCTAGGGGGTTTTTCTCTTCCAGTTTTGGGGTATTCCCTGTTTCTAGCAAAAGAGTAGGGATATTAGTGTTCCTGGTCCCTTTATTGGTGTCGTTCTGTGGAGCACCCTCTCTGTCATGCCCACAAATGACAGAGGTGTCCTACTGAGGTAAGACCTTTGTAGGTGCAGAGGCTAGTATTCATAATGTTGGGGGGTAGATACAGATATGGACTTTTAATGAATCTATTCAATGAATATTCTTGATTATGACATTAACTTACTTGCCTCCATGGGTGTTTCCATGAGTTTCATAGCGAGGAGAAGAGCATTGAGGCTAAGGGGGCAGCCGGTGAAGAGCCTTTAGTGCTTGCTCCTATGAGGAGCGTTTATCCGTAGGTTGGAGATGACGTCTAGGATTACTTGTATGAACTCTCATATGAAGAGAACCTTAGAATGGTTTTGATCTATTTACAACCGACAGAAAAGGATACTCAGGATCGTGACTATCAGGTTCTGTCCCCGGAGTGGGATGAAAGGTGTTCAGGCCGGGAGGCAGGCCCATATTTTGTGTTTTTGTATGAAAGTCTCTTCGTTCGTTTAGGACTCCGAATTCTATTCACTAACTTTCAAGTCGCGGTTCTCTGGACTCTCAACGTAGCTCCATCCCAACTTCACCCTAATAGTTGGGGGAACATACTTGCCTTCGAGAGGTTTGTGAATGCATGTGTCTTGAAGCATGTCGATTGGTTTTTGATGATAACAAAGACAAAGATGAAGATCATGAGCAAAAGAGAAAATCAAGATCAAAGGAAGAAATCAAGAGGTTTAGATATAGGCATTAGAACATCAATGTTAAATGCTCTCAAGATATCTCAAATGGTTTTTCAAAAATGATTTTACTCAATATGGTTTTCAAAGATCAATTCCTAAAAAGAGGTCTTCTTTTATCTTGGATCATGCCAACCAAAGTTCAATATTGTTTAAATCCATGTTTTCTAAAGTTAGGAATGACATGAATCCTCTTTCAAGCTTGAAAAATGAGTTTAAAGTATAGCGTAATCGATTACCAATGTTTAGTAATCGATTACAAGCTAAAAAAAGTTTTTGTAAGTCCAAAATTAAATTACAATTTGATTTTTCTTTTCTTAAAAAAAATCGATTACATCATCCATGTAATCGACCGTAAAGAAAAAGTCGAGAGGACATGTAATCGATTACACCCAAGCTGGTAATCGATTACCATATTCCCAGAAAGCCAAGAACATGTTCAAAGGGCCATATAATCGATTACATCAATATTGTAATCGATTACCATAAAGTTAGAGGGCGTGTAATCGATTACACAAGTCAGGTAATCGATTACCACAAGCTCAGAAAGCCAAGAACACGTTCTATCTTCCATGTAATCGATTACCAAAACCCTGTAATCGATTACCAGTATTCTGACATGCCCAACAACTATATTAGATGCATTAAATGCTTGGCTTCAACCACCCTCCAACGGCTCTTTTATTGAATGGGCTTTAAATACAGTTGTTGGGGCATCATTGATGGTGGTTCTTTAATTGAAACATCTTAGCAATACATCAAAACGAGAATCAATCTCTGAAATCACTCTTTGCTTTGTTTTTGACTAATCTTTGAGATATCATTTGTGCGCATTCTTAGAGCTTCAATTTGTATCATCTACTCTTGTGTGAGTTTCATCTTGTAAATACTTTGATTCTTTGTAAAGGGGGTGAGGTATCCCTTTAGAGAAAAGAGAGTGAGGTATCTCTCAAAGATTGTAAAGGGTGAGGTATCCCTTGTTGAAGGTGAGATATCCTTCAAAGGTTGTAAAGGGGGTGAGGTATCCCGGTTTTGAGGCTCAAGCACAAAGGGTGAGGTATCCCAAGGTGTGGTGAGTACTCTCTTGTGTAAAGGTTTTTAAGCACCCATTCAAGCTTGAAGTTTAGTGGAAAATCTCGAGTGGTTTGCTTGAGGACTGGACGTAGGTCACAAGGGGTGGCTGAACTAGGATAAATCCTTGTGTTTGATTCTCTAAACCCTTCTCTTTATATTTGTGCTTTGCCTATATTCTTACTTGATTACTTCTCTCTTGGTTGGTTATTAAGCAATATCTATTGTTTTTATCAATTCATTCATTTCAAATAGTCAATAGCTTCAACGAAATTCAATAGTCAAGTGTTTTGCGAAAGAATTGCAAACTTGTTTTATAAACTCAATTCACCCCCCTCTTGAGTATTGAACCACTTGGTAACAAGGTTCTGTCGAGTAGTCGGACTGCGATGCTCAAAGAGGGCCTTTTTCTACTTCTACACTTGATGGTCTCTCTAAGGTGCAACATACCAAAAGAATTGGCTGACCCTTCGATCTAGATCTGGACAGAAGGTCTTTACCATTTTATAAGAGAGCTTTAAGGATGACGAGCGCCAAACTCAGTCAAAATTATAACCGAAGTTATTACCTAAGCTTGTAGCACAGTGACAACACCGGATCGTCTCCTCAAGGATCGTAAATGCAATTTAATCAAATCAAGTGAAAGTTAGCAAAGGGGGGTTTGACAGTTTAAGATTGTACTTAACAAAATTAAAGGAAGAAATAACAATTAAAGAGTAGTCAATTTAGAAACCTATCCAAGATTGGGTGGATTCAATCATAGACCCTTCATAGAACACTTGAAGCGCAATTGAATTGTTAATTTGGATCTAACCGAGATCTCTGCATCAAATCCAGAATTCATACTAGACGATCGTCTAGAATTCAATTAACAAGTGATAAACACAAATCCGCAATCGCATCATTCATGAAAATCTATGTTAATTTCAAGTACCGAATTCAATTAACTTAGGCACAAATCGGTAACCTAACCTCTTCAATTTTAATTTAGATCAATCAGTTCTAAGTTTCATCACAAATCTCAATCTTCATTTATATGATTAGTTTAGATCAATCAGTTCTAAGTTTCATCACAAATCTCAATCTTAAACTAAGATCAAATAAGATCAACATAAATAGAATCACCATTCATGCATTCAAGATCAAGAAGAAGAAGAAAGAAGAAGAAAAGAGAAATTCAATTACAAATCAAATACAATACATAACCAAGGTCTCAAGAATCCAAACCACAATCTCTTCAAGAGTTCTAAATTGACCCAAAGTAGCTTAGCCCTCCATTACCATGAAGGGGAGCATCAAAATATACAAAACTATGAGAAACTATGAAGAAGCAAGAAGAAACTTAGAGAGAAAATGAAGGAGAATTACATCTTGTTCATGATAAATGGTGCCTTTTATAGAAGTCTAAGGTAACAAAATGACAAAGGGAAGTGGGTGGATGAGTGGGTGAGTGAGTGGAGTGTTTGAGTGGATGGATTAGTGGGTTGATTTAGTGGATTGGTTTAGTGGATGAGTGAGTGGAATGGTTGAGTGGTTGAATTAGTGAAAAATGCCAAAGGACTTTTGGTGAGTGGGAAATTATGGACATGAATGGGTGAGTGGATGGATGAGTGGATGGATTAGTGGATGAGTGGGTGAAGTGGTTAAGTGGTTGAATTAGTGTATGAGTGGATGAGTGGGTGAGTTAGTGGATGAGTGGATGAGTGGATGAGTGGATTAGTGGATGGATGAGTGGATTAGTGGATGGATGAGTGGATGGTTGAGGACAAAAATTTCGTGTCTGACTTGGAAGCCAAAAACGACCCACTATACTTCAGAAACACGAAAAGTGTTCTTCATGAAAGTTGTAGATCCTTGTCTTGGCTATAAAATGGATAGCTGGTTCGTCCAATTTGGCTTCCTTAAGCCCAAGATATGTCCTAAATACCGTAGGTTACTCAAACCCAACTTCAGCACCTCATTTCCGACTTGCAAGCTCAAAATGACCTACTAGACTTCTTTTTCTCAAAATGTGTTCTTCATGAAAGTTGTTTATTTAGATCTTGACTATCCACTGTCAAAATTTCAGACCATCTCCATTATTACATCTTGAGATATGATTTTTTGAGTGCACACTGTTCGGATTCTACTGACAGAACCCGTATTCTGACTTCCATGTCAACTTAGGTCCCTTAGCTTTCCTACAAGGTAAAATTCATGTTCATCAGATATTAGAAACTCAAGTTATGGCCAAAATACAGAAACAATGTCAAATCTCAATAATGCTGGAAATATTCAATTAGGACCAATTTGAGCTCAAACTCACAAAATCATACCAAACTCAATCAATTAAGAATATGGAGAGTGTAAATGACTAAACATAAGGGTTTCTTAATGAATAAAATATGTGATTATCAAAGGACTTCAAAGGGAATTTCTTCAAATTAGTGGAAGCGCTTGATAACTCCACAATGTGTAGTTATTTGTGCCCTATATATGTATTTCTCAGATTGCTTAAGTCCTTGTTGATATGCATATTTGGAAGGTTTTGTGCTAATAATCATTAGATTCTAATCTGGATGCTTTCCTATATGATTCTGAGCAAACTGTGCGTATTATTTGATTAAGTGGATTTCCAACTCTTATTTATTTGGTGATTTCTCTATCGTAGGAAGGGCTCCAAACAAGATGATATGAGGAGCAGTTAAGCCAGAATAGGAAGAGAAAGCCAAATCTGCATCTCAACAAGCAACGCCGCAGTGCAGGCATATTGTAATGCCCCTATTTGGGAGGGAGCGTCACATTATCGAATCAAAACGAAATTGTGGAAAATAAATTTTTAAGCAATTAAGACCCGGTTCATTTAGTTCAAAATTAACTTGCTTAGTACTTCAATACGTGAGTAAAATTGGCAGTATATTTTTTTTGTGTTGATTTAACAATGCGGAATATGAATAACGATAAAGAACAAAACAGTAAATAGAAACCCACATCTGAATAACATACACATACATATATATTTAGATGCCAAATATATTTTAGATACAGCCTGGAAATTTTCAAAAAACAAAACTATACCTGCCCCATAGGATTACACATATATACCCCAGAGATATCAGAATATACAGCCCACCAAAAATAATACATCAGGCCCCTAAAATAAAACACTGGTAGCCATAGTAGCTACCAGTAAAATCAGTTCCTCAAGGGAGAAGGGACCGTGTCTGGATCCTCAGCAGGATCTTCCTCTTCAAAGGAAACCTCCATGGGAACCACGAAACCACGGGCAGGAACCCGAGCAGTAGAATCAAAAGAGTCCTCCCCAGGGGTGTAGTAACGATCACCCCACATCTCTCGGATGGGTAGGTAGAACTCTAGCCGCAGGCTGACATGGCAGGTGAGGATCGACGCCTCATGACGTCTCCAGGCTAGGGCAATCAACACATCTCCCAGATAGATGCAGCGATCGGAGTTCAAGTTGATATGCCAGCACTCTGGCCCTCCGAGGAAGGTCAGACGCACATCACCTAGAAATTCGCGCATGCGTGCCGCCATCACCTCAGTAGATGCTAATCCCGTTCAGGCCAGAAACCAGGAAAATCGGGATCTTCCGCCTCCTTACCGTCGTCTTCAATCAACACAGGGTACACATAGGCAACAAATAATAGAAACACAGGAAAAAAGTAAGACATCCTACCATCATTACTAATTATAGCAGCCAGAAACAAAACGACGCAACGCGCCCAGGTGGCAGTTCATTAACAACATATCCAAGTAATAGGCAGTAAATTCAATAATAAGCAGATAAACAGTTCCAGGCAGTCATTTATTGCAACATTAAACAAACAGTTCAAATTCACAAAGCAGTAATTATCAGATGATTTCATATTCCATAATGCATGTACACACGGTACTCAGAATCCTACTCCATTGAGGTAGACACAAACAGTCGGAGAGAAAGATCAGGAGACATGTCTGTAACTCGGTTGCCACAGCCAAAGTGCTATACATCAATAATTTCCATGTGCACATCAGGCATTGTACAGACAGTCCACGCTAGATCACAAAATAGGACAGTGTCTCGGTTCAGATCGTCGGTGCGTTTGCATCAGTTTGCCCCACGGACAGAAGAGCTACCAACTGCCCATTGTGAAGGACCCGCACCCCGACGCCTCCAAGGTCAAACATGACCTACACTAGTCTACTCGCACCCGCACTAAGGTGTGTTCAATCTCCTAGGCAACTTGGCCTTACAACAGTCCACAGGACATTCACAATGCATAAGACTCTATGCATGAATATGTATGATTCACAATTTCATACAATTCCATAATATGCCACAATTGGCCAAGATAAGCATCAACACATAAATGGTCACTCACATAGACCTATAATGTCATAATATTGAAATCAAATAAGGTAATACATTTCTAAGGTCCATTATGCATTCTTATTCAAGATTTGCCATTGTTGCAAGAATCCATCACTAAGTAAGTTTCCATAGTCAATTAAATTTTTCTAAAGTAATTTATTCTCATTCACTTAAAATGGTCATTCTAAGGTCTCAAAACTTCACACTCTCTTGTTCTTGCTCTCTTGGAATTTCCTAAGTCATGTGACAAGGTTCTTCTTGGTTCCTCTAAAATTTATGGAATTTCTAATTATATTTCATTCTTTCAAATTGGCTAATTTACTAATCTATTGCCTATGTTTTAATCATTTAATTCTCCAATCTCCAAGATTACAAAATTTTACATAATTAAGCCCTAATTTACCCTAGAGGCTGTGGCCTCCTTAAAGGGTCCAATTCCCAATTTTTTTTCAATTTATCACATTATAGGTTACACTCTTAATTCACTTAATCCTTTACTTGTTGCATTGATTCACCATTAATCCCAATTTTGGGCTCAAAACTGTGGCCACCCTATAGGTTTCAATCTCAAATTTTCCTTCCATTAAATTCCATTTTATCACTTGATTAATTTAAGTCTCATGCTTGTTACAACTTGTCCACATTTTACCTCATTCTTGACCCTCAAAATTGTGGCCACCCAAGGGGGGTTCTCAATTATTTTTCTTCCATTTTCAATCATATAATCCAATCCAATATATATTTATACACAACCAATCACTCCAATAACATAAACAAAGTAAAATCAACACACAAACATACTAAATTACAAAATCAAAGAATAACCCTCATTAGGGTTTTTCCACAAATAACACAATCAAGGTTCCTAGATGCTAATAGCAATTGAGGAGGAGTGTCTTCCTCTTACCCAAGTGTAGAAATAAATAGAAACTCCAAGAAACCTCCTTGAAATTTTGGATTGCACTCTCCAAAAACCCTAGAAATTTGGACTTAGTTAAAATGGCATAAGGACTTGAAAAATGTGATGTAAATGGCCGTCAAAGGACCCTTAAAACCAAAAATGAAGAGAAGAGAAGAAGAGTCTTGAAACTTACACAAAACTCCAAAACTTGAAGCTTGAAGAAGATAGTGAAAATGGTGGAATTTCAAGTTGCTCCAAGCAAGATAGATGTTTAGGATGAGGAGAGGATTAAGAAAATGTAGTTGGTTGTAATTTTTGTGAAGAATGAGTGGGAGGAAGAGAGGGCTGCCGTAACTATAGTAGAGAGAAGGAGGAGAAGAAGAAAATGGAGAAAGAAGAAGAAAGGTAGAGAGAGAAAGTGATTTTAGGTCAAATGGATTTTTGAGTGTAAAATGAATTAATGAAAAGCAACACATTTCCCTCCTAATTGGGGGCTGCTGCCGTGCATGGAGAGAGAAGTGAGGAGAGAGTTTTTGGCTTCCTTTGGAAGCTAAGGGTCATTTGGTCATTATTTGATCAAAGCTTCTCAAAGAAGCTTTGATTATTTAACATTAAATTTGAATTAAAGTGAATTAATTAGACATAAAGTAGATTGCATTTGGATAATGTGATAGAATTTTTATTACATGCTATTATCCAATGGATAATAGTTACGGTTGACAGAAGTCGGTATTTAATTAATCTGACAGATAAATTTTTTGAAGTGTTGTTCTATTTTATCTGTTATAATTTCTCGAAAATTGTAAAATCTCGTAAACTGTGTCCAGCCTCGAGTTTAGTAAGATCCCCCATCGACATGTCCATAGTTCAAGGTTCTCGGAGGAAATATCGCATTTCTCCGATTCTGCTTAGTGCGCACGTAAAACGAGAAATATATTAAAATATTCGACGTTTCGGGAAAAATCCTAAAAAATTCTCAAAAAATGCAAATATTATAAAACAACTATTCGTCATATAATTTTCTAATTTTTGAAGCATTACAGTCGTTTTTCCGACTCTGCTAAATGTTCACGTAAAACGAAGAATATATTAAAATATTCATCGTTTCTGAAAAATTCTGAAAGAATTCACATAAATCACAAATATTAGAAAATGACTATTTGTGGTGGAAAAAATAATTTTCGGAGCATTACACTAACCTCAGCAATTCTCAGCTCAGTGCGCACACAAAACGAGAAATATATTAAAATATTCATCGTTTCCAAAAAATTCCATAAAAATTCCTAAAAATCTTGAATATTTTAAAATGATGATTTATAATTAAACAGATATTTTTCGGGATGTTACACATATCAATGCCGCGGCGTCTTGCCTCCCTTGCATTAAAGTTAGAGAGCTCGAAGAATTGAACGCCGCGACACAGGCATGTTAATGTTGCAGCGTGGTGACCTAAATTGTAACGTGCCGCGGTGTAGGCATGTTAATGCCGCAACATGACTCTGTTTCTAAGCCTATAAATAGATTTTTATTAGATTTTTATAGGAGAGTTCCGCAATAGTTTTTAGGTTTTAGAGAGGCTGTGGCCTGTTCTTCATTTCAAGATAGATTAGAGGCTGGAGGAGTCAAGGATGGAGGTCAAGGAAGATGATTTGAGCTTCAAAGATGATATCTACGTCCTTCTCCCTTAGTTTTCTTCTTTCCTTTATCTTATTAGCACTGTTTTTTATGTATATTTTCGTGTTCATGGATTAGCCAAGCTATATTTAGGGATACCTTGAATCCTTTCTATGAATATTAATGTTTATGTTATCTTTTGAGTATATATTGGTGTTTAGCTTTGTTCAATCATATGGTTCTCAATGCTTTTGAAGATTTGATTAGCTTTTGAATGATTTGTTGAAATCTGATGAACCTAGACATAGGAATTTGGATCTTAGATCATACGTATGGTTGATGCATTTCAATGAGTTCAATTGGCTTGGATGAGTTGATTCGCTAACTGGATAGAAATATATCTTTTAGCCATGTATAACGGGTGTTTGAGAATAGATTGTTTATTAGTGGAGTTTACACTAATTCTCATAGAAACATAGTGGATTAGGTAAATGACACCAGGGTTGATTGACCTAGACATAGGCTTTTGACTAAATCAGATTCTCAAGCTAACTTAACAATTCATTGATGTTTCTTGGAAGGATTGCATATCATTAGTTAAAGTAGGAGGTGAAAGAGGATTACCTAGATCTCTAAACCATTATCTTTGTTGCTTTCTAGTCTTTAGATTTAGTTTCTATGCACTTTATCCTATTTTTATGATCTTGAATAGAATTAGCTAAGCTATTGGTTGTTATTTAGTAATGGAAGCCATTTATCCTTGTGGGAATGAACTTATACTCTGTATCTGTATTACATGTATGACCCGTGTACTTGCGGCCTAATAAAGGGACAAACAAGTTTTTGGCGCCGTTGTTGGAGATAATGGTGTATTTTCGTATAATTTAGAATAAGTCCTTGGCAATTGCCAAGGATAACAGTTTAATTCTGTATTGCTAATATCAACATTGAGTTTGGTTAGTTCTAATTCAAGTTGTATATAATCTATGTTAATTTAAGTCTCTTTATGTTATGGCTTTAGGTTCAATAAAGAAGCCACATGATCCTAATCATAAGATGTCCTTCAGGGAATTCGCAATTCCTCAAAAAAATAAACCTTAGATCAAGTTTAAGAAGACTACTCGTCTGCACAATTCATTTTGGTGACAAAGTCTGGCCATGACTGTAAACTAGGCCCTTCTTGGGGAGGAAATCCCAAGTTTATGTTAATGTTGTGCCTTTACTTTGTGCATAACTATGTAGTATATTGAATTTTATATGTTAATATGTATATGTTAATATGTTTTTATTAATAGTGTTAGTATGTTAATTTAGTAGTTTTATGAGTTTGATTGTTTTTATGCTTTAGTTAGGCTTTTAGTCTTATATAGGTTAAAATATTGATTTTGTGATGTTATTATGTTTGTATTGTACATTTTGTAAAATAGTTTTTTGGACAAGTTGTGCTACTGCTGTAGGCCACTTTGAACCAATTCCAACAACAAAACTGTGTTTGTTGCTAAATTTTGCAGTCAGACCTCTCACGCCGCGATGTTATCATGTTTCACGCTGCGGCGCTAGTGAGTGTTTTCTGCAGAATTCTGCAGACGAGCTATGACGTCGTGACGTTGGCAGTTTAATGTCGCGGTGTTGTGCTTTGTTTTGTACATATTTGTTTCGTTTTTCATGTTATTTCATTTTTTAGCATGCTCAGATTAATAGTGTGCTTAATTTGAAAAGTTTAGGTCCCAAAGTGCTAATGCAAAGTGAGGACTTTGTCTCACTTTGGTTTGGGAGAGTGTCATTACATGTTAGTTTCAATTTTTAATATTATGCAAATGATGTTATGCATGTTGAATTGGAAAGTTGAATATATTTGAATGCATGACTTGCTGCAAAAGAATGCTGGTGTTGTTTTGGTTGTTCATGATATGAAAAGTTCCTATTTGCCCCTTTTTGAGTGAAACCTTATGTGATCTTAAAGCATGTGAAATAATTTAGTTGCTTTTTATGCATGATTTATATTCCACTTAGATGTAAGTGTAACTTTGAATATGATAAGAGTGCATGTTTAGAGAAAGTTTATGGATGTGCATGTAGAGTTTCGATTATCCTAAAAGTTATTTTTAAACTCTCTTGAGGCGAAATCCTAGATTGTTCATGATTGAGGAAATGATTAGGGCATTGTTTGGACCGATTGAGCCTTTCAAGCTTACCCTGATATGATGATATCTCTAGGTCCCATTTTGAAGCCTTATAATTATTTGGCCTTATATGTTTTTCATTCACCCTTTTTGTTCGTTAACCTGTTAACCGTTCTAATGCATGTGAAAGCATCGAATTTTCTTCCTACCATCAATGTTTGTTGAGTATATGATGTGTTATTTCTTGAATTGAGTCCAGTGAGTAGGGGTATGTATGTTCAATACAAAATGAGCCTGAAGGAACCAGATACAAAATTGAATAAAAAGCATTGCTTTGAAAAAAAATTGGAAAAAGAAAAAAGAAAGACAAAAATAAGCAAAGCAGAAGAAACGAAATGTGTAAAAAGCATTGAATGGTTTTGGCGAGTTTTATTCTTTCACTGTTGATTACCCTGATAGTATCACTTAATGGCTCAACTCTTGAAATAACATATTTATGTTTCTCAATGTTTGTTGTATATCATTTCCCTTCTTTTCATACGCCCATTACTATGGCCTGACATTATAAGCTGGTAAAGACCCTTTTGATCCTCAGTAATGTGTGATTTACATTAGTGAAGAAAGAGTTTAAATTCAATTTTGTGGATCATATGATTCATATGCATGTATGCTTATAAACTTATCCAGATGTGTATGATTTGAATAGGAGAAGTTTATCTTGCATGTTTGTGGATATGTGAATTGCATGGACGGAAGCTGGATTGTTAGCATGTGAAGGATTATGTATGAGTGAAGCTGGTTTTAGGGCATTTGTGCTTTTTATGGATTGAAGTAATCATTATATACTAGTAGCTGTGGTTTAATTGAAGAAAAAAAAGATTAAAATTTGCTAATTGCTGAATGAATAGTTGTTGAATTATTAAGGTAAGTTTACTTATTCATACTTTGTTTTGCTCGAGGACAAGCAAAAGTTTAAGTTTGGGGGTGTGATAACTCCACAATGTGTAGTTATTTGTGCCCCATATTTATATTTCCTAGATTGCTTAAGTCCTTGTTGTTATGCATATTTGGAAGGTTTTGTGCTAATATTTGTTATATTCTAATCTGGATGCTTTCCTATATGATTCTGAGCAAACTATATGTATTATTTTATTGATTAAGTGGATTTGCAACTCTTATTTATTTAGTGATTTCTCTATCGTAGGAAGGGCTTCAAACAAGATGATATGAGGAGCAGTTGAGCCAGAATGGGAAGATGAAGCCAAATCTACATCTCAGCAGGCAACGCCGCGGCGCAGGCATATCAATGCCGCGGCGTGTTGCCTTCCCTGCATCAAAGTCAGAGAGCTCGAAGATTTGCACGCCACAATGCAGGCATGTTAATGTTGCGGCATGGTGACCTAAATTATAACACCCCGCGTCATATGCATGTTAATGTTGTGGCATGACTCTATTTTCTAAGCCTATAAATAGATTTTTATTAGATTTTTAGAGGAGAGTTCCGCAATAGTTTTTAGGTTTTAGAGAAGCTGCGACCTGTTCTTCATTTCTAGACAGATTAGAGGCTAGAGGAGTCAAGAATGGAGGTCATCTTCTTTAGGGAAGATGATTTGAGCTTCAAAGATGATATCTACTTCCTTCTCCCTTAGTTTCTTCTTTCCTTTATCTTATGAGCACTGTTTTTTATGTATATTTTCATGTTCATGGATTAACCAAGCTATATTTAGGGATACCTTGAATCCTTTCTATGAATATTGATGTTTATGTTATCTTTTGAGTATATATTGATGTTTAGCTTTGTTCAATCATATGGTTCTTAATGCTTTTGAATGATTTGTTGAAATTTGATGAACCTAGATATGGGAATTTGGATCTAAGATCATACGTATGGTTGATTCATTTCGATGAGTTCAATTGGCTTGGATGAGTTGATTCGCTACCTGGATAGAAATATACCTTTTAGCCATGTATAGCGGGTGTTTGAGAATAGATCATTCATTAGTAGAGTTTACACTAATTCTCATGAAAATATAGTGGATTAGGTAAATGACACTAGGGTTGATTGACCTAGATATAGGCTTTTGACTAAATTAGATTGTCAAGCTAACCTAACAATTCATTGATGTTGCTTAGAAGGATTGTGTATCTTTAGTTGAAGTAAGAGGTGAAAGAGGATTTCCTAGATCTCTAAACCATTATCTTTATTGCTTTGTAGTCTTTAGATTTAGTTTCTATGCACTTTATCCTATTTTTATGATCTTGAATAGAGTTAGCTAAGCTATTAGTTGTTATTTAGTAATTGAAGCCATTTATCCTCGTGGGAATGAACTTATACTTTGTATTTGTATTACTAGTATGACCCGTGCACTTACGGCTTAATAAAGGGACAAACAGCACCGGGAACCAATCTATTTTTCTTGAAAGCCAATGGGGAGCCAGTGTTCCTATTATATTGGATAACACAGGCATGGAGCACCCCTATTGGGTTGATTGAGAAGGAGAAGCATGATCTGGATTAGGATGACATTGATTGTTTTGAGTTTATGACCAAATAGGCCCAGGAATATAGGCTCATCAAATGCAAGGATATTCTTTTCCGTCATGGTGATGATTATCTTAGGGCCCTGCTAGGTAGAGGATAGGCGATTGGTGTCTGGGGTCCGTCTTTACTTCCTATTTTTGACATTTTCTATTCCATTATTTTTGACTTGTTCGTTTTTCTTGTCTTTTTTATAGAAAGCATGACATCTGGACCTTCACTTGTTGCCCTGAAGGCTTTAAGGGCAAGGAAAGGAGGGGTAGAACCTTCCAAAACTCCTGTACCTATTGCTTCGACTCTCCTACACAACCTCTTCAGAGGAGGAAGAGGACAGCTACCAAAAGCTCGATGGACCGGGGCAAAAGAGTGGCAACAGAGGAGGGTGAAGAGGAGAGGGAAAACCCAATGCCCATAATTACGGGGCATATGGATGCCAGAGCGTTTGTTGACGAGCAGTTCTTGAGTGATGAGGTGGTGAAATACATCACCCAAAGGAATACAATAGACACCTTGTCAAGGTTCTAGACCTTTGCACTTCGAGCCGCTGCTGAAGCTCATTGTCTCGAGAGCTCCATAACGAAGGCTGAGAAAAGGATGGTTGATCGGTTGAAGACAATAGAGGAAAATGGAGCTCAAAAAATTGCTTCGACTCTCAAGCAGAAGGAAGATGCTGAAAAAATGATCATTAAACTAGAAAGAGAGCTAGCCAAGTCCAAGTCCATCAAGAAAAGAGAGAAGGTCGAATCCAATAAGGCTTTTGTCGACCTCAAGACCAGTATAGTGCAACTAGAGAAGGAAAACGAAGAGCTGGAAACGATCTCTACAAGCATTGGTGGAGAGAAGTTTCAAAACGTTGTTGCCCAAGTCCAGCACTTCAACCCCGGCGTTGTTCTAACATTGGAAGAATTAAATTCTGAAATGATTTTCTAGGTTAGACACCTTGTGATGGCGGAGGAGGTCGCACAGACCGCTACCGGGGTCCCTACAACTGAGCCTTCAATTGTCGTGCTTGATCTAACAGAAAATACGGAGCTGTGGAGCCCAGAGGGAGATGAAGTTGAGGCTTAACCTATCTTTTCTTTTGCATTCCTTAGCCCCTTACGTGGGGCACTTCATTTTTTGTAAAGACAATTGCCTTGGTCATCGCGGTATTCTGAATGCTTTTTCTTTACTCTTATAACTTAGCGTTAAATGTTTGTTTGCTTTTCATAGTCCGTTTTGGGTCCAACCCTTTTTTCTGTGTACTTGGTAGCCATTTAATGGACGTAGAAATTTTTTGAATTGAATTGAAACCTTAGTCCAGGGTCCAATGCCCAAAATATTAAGCATTCCAAATTCCACTTGACTTAGGCAAAATTTAAAATCAAAACCTTGGTCAGGGTCCAATGCCCAAAATGTTTCGGCACTCGAAATCCCACTTGACTTAAGCAAAATTTTAAGGTGATCCATACTGGGGTTTTTAATGTTTACATTCTAGCGCAAAAAAATGTTTAAGCAATTTTTGTCTTTAAAACTTGTTTAACATAAGACATTCATGACATGTATCCTGTGTTGTCGCTTCATTTCATAACCACAGAATGGTCATGGCCAAGTGTTGAGGATTGGTTATGGACCTATAACTCACGACCAAAACGCTTAAATGGATTTGGTGGGTTATTCCTTTTAACCTGGACTCTAAGAAGCCTCAGATCCCATGGGGAATGCACTCTGGACACTCTCAAGACGTTTTTCGGCTTAAGGGTCTTAAATCTAGATCCCATGAGGGATGGGCTCAGTGGACAATCTCAAGGTGGAGTTCGGCTTGAGGGTCCTTTAGAACTTTAAATAATGCAAGATGATGTCTAAATAACTCCATTTTATTAATAGATAGAAAGACTAAAGTCCGTACAGAGTATATAATCACCAAAATTGGGGTAGACCAAACAAAGTAAACTAAAAGACTAAGCCTTTAAGGGGTACTTAGCTATAGTACGTTCTAAGTTTATTCATATTCTAATAGTTCTTGATCGGCATGCCTATTAATATTTCCAAGGTGTAAGCTCCTTTGCTAGTGCTGATCATGATGCGATAAAAGTCTTCCCAATTAGAGGCTAACTTACCCTAGGAGGCATTCCTACCCGCCAATGTCTGCTCTCTGGAGTACTAAGTCCTTTGGATAAAACTTCCTTAGAACAACCTTCAAGTTATACCAAGTCGTCATCCTCTACTTGATGGCGACGTTGCATATATGAGCAATGCGTCTTCTTTCCTCCAGAAGATCCAAGTCTTTTTTGATCAGTCTGGGGTTACTGTTAGGAAAAAACTATTGGAGACGCCAACTTAGTTCCTCTATCTCTACCAGGATCATAGTCTCACACCCATAAGTGAGTTTAAAGGGAGTTTCACTTGTTGTAGAGTGAGGCATAGTCTGGTAGGCCCAGATGACATGGTTTAGTTGTTCAACACAGTTTCTGTTGGCTTCATCTAATCTTCTTTTGATTCCTTGGACTATAACTAGGTTAGCAGCTTTGGCTTATCCATTTGTCCTGGGATTCATAACGGAACTGTAATGATGTTTGATTTTTAGCTTGGCAAGCAGTTCTTCAAAACCCTTATCCTTGAATTGGGTTTCGCTATTCTTCACAGTGGACAATGGAACCCCTAACCTAGTGATAATGTGGCGCCAAGAGAACTTCTGGACCCGAGCAGAAGTGATTGTGACTAAAGGTTCTACCTCAATCCATTTTGTAAAGTAGTCTACACTCATAACCAAGTACTTCAATTGTCCAGGTGCTTGAGGGAACCCAAGATATCTATACCCCATCTATAGAATGGCCAAGGTATAGACATCATGGATAGTTCCTCTGTAGGAGCTTGATAATGGTCCGAGTGGCACTGACATTTGTCACAAACCCAGACATGTGCAAGGGAGTCAGCTTCCATTGTTGGCTAATAGTATTCGGTCCTGAGTGCCTTTAGAGCTAAGGTTTTACCTCCTAAGTGGTGTATGTAGCTCCCCTCGTGAACCTCAGCTAGTATATATTCTATTTCTTTTGGCGTGAGGTATTTGAGGAGAGTTGAAGAAAACTCACCTTGGTATAATTGCCCATCGTAGATGGTGTACCTGACCGCGGTCTTGACTAGTTTGGTGGCTTCCTTTGGATTAGAGGGCTTGGTTCTGAACTGTATATATTCCATGATTGGGGCGATCCAAGTATGTTTTCCTTCTTCTACCTAGAAAATGAATAAATCTATGATGAAGGGTTGCGAGAGGGTCTTTTGGATCACAAAACAGTTATTGTCAGGGCTTTTAGTGCTGGCCAGTTTGGACAAGAGGTCAACTTTACAGTTCGACTCCTTGGGTATGTGCTCTATCTTGACATCCTGGAAACTTTAAGGAGCTATTGTACCTTAGCTAAGTATCTCTAAAGGAGGGGTTCCTTTGCCTGATAGTCACCTCGAATCTAGAAGGTCATAAGTTGGGAGTCACTACAAAGTGTGATCTTATCCGCTTCCATGTCCTTGGCCATTACCAATCCCACCATACATGCTTCATACTCTGCTTGATTGTTTGATGTTGGGAACCCAAACTTTAGGGAGTTTTCCACTGTCACTCCTTCAAAATTTTGCAAAATCACCCCGGTACCACTTCTCTTGGGGTTCGAGGAACCATCAACATATATGGTCAAATAAATTCTTTCAGGGTCGCTGGGGTCTAATGTAAGTTCTACTAGAAAATCATAGAGCACTTGAGCCTTTATTGCAAGTCGAGGCTTATATGTGATTCTAAACTCAGAAAGCTCAATAAACTAAGTAATCATTCTTCTTACTAGATCCGGCTTGTGTAGCACATGGCAGATAGGCTGGTCTGTCCTCAACATCATGGGATGGCAATGAAAGTATTGCTAGTGCCTTCTGGCTGTGGTGATAAGTGCAAAAGTAACCTTTTCAATCTTTTGGTATCACAATTGTGGCCCTTGCAAAACCTTGCTTACAAAGTAGACTGACTTTTGTCCCTCCGCCATCTCCCTGATTAACACTAAGCTTATATTCTCTTCGTGAATTGAAAGGTACAAATATAGTGTCTCACTAGGTTCCAGTCTTGTCAGTATGGGGGGAGAGGACATAAAATTTTTCAACATGGAAAAGACATCTTCACACTCCTGAATCCACTCAAAATCCTTCCCTTTTTGAGCAGTCTAAATAAAGGGAGGGATTTTTTAGCAACTGTGGAAAGGAAAAGTGTGAGAGTGATAATTTGCCCAGTCAGCTACTGCACTTCTTTAATACTCTGAGGGCTATGCATGTTGAGCACCACTTGACATTTATCTGGATTAGCTTCAATTCCACGGTGAGTCAGTATAAAGCCCAAAAACTTGCTTGCCCGGACCCCAAAGGTGCACTTCTTCGAGTTAAGTCTCATGTTATACTTTCAGAGTTGTGCAAACACTTCTTCGAGGTCTGCAGTATGAGATCTGCCTTATAGTGTCTTTACTATCATGTCATCAATGTAAACCTCCAACATCTTCCCTACTTGGTCTTCAAAGACCCTGTTCATCATTCTTTGGTAAGTGACTCCTGCATTTTTCAAACCAAAGGGCATAACCCTGTAGCAGTAGCTTGTCCTGTTAGTAATGAAGGCAGTCTTGTCTTCGTCTTCGGGGTACATTAGGATATGGTTGTACATAGAGTATGCATCTATGAATGATAGCAAACGGAAACCTGAGGAGTTGTCCACTAGTTTATCCACATTGGAAAATAAGTATAGATCTTTAGGGCAAGCTTTGTTTAAGTCTGTATAGTCTACACACATTCTCTACTTCCCATTTGACTTCTTCATCAAGACCACGTTGGACAGCCATGTAGTATATGGTACTTCCTTGATGCAGTCGACACTGAGCAACTCATTTACCTATTCTTCGATAACCTGCTGCCTTTCTAGGCCAACTTTCTTTTTTTTTTTTTGGGAGACTGATCTTGCATCTTCCCTAATAGATAAGTGATGATAGATAAAGATGGGATCAAATCCAGACATGTTTGCAGATGTCCAAGTGAAGAGGTCTTTGTTTTTATGCAAGAACTCAATTAGCTGGCACCTCTCCCCTTCTTCCAGGTTCGCTCCAGTCTCGGTGACCTAATTCGGCTTGGCACCAAGTTAGAAGAGCTGGAGTTCGCCCTCCGAATAGGGTCTGGTACCCCAGATTTCTTCCTGCACATCTAGTTTAGTCATAAGGATATTGACCTGATCCACAGCCAGGCAAGATGTGCCAGCTTTTACTTTCTTGGGCATCCTGCAGATTCTAAGGCTCTCATTATAACATTTCTGGGCTGTAATTTAGTTTCCCTTTACTATGACAACCTCGTCATTCTTGCTGAGAAACTTCATAGCCTGGTAAGTAGTGGATGCCACGATACCCAAGGAATTTAAGGCAAGGTGGCCCAAGATGATGTTGTAGGCCAAGGCGCAGTCTACGATCAGAAACCTGACCTTGACAGTCCTGAAAAGTTTAGGGGACCCCATAGTGGGTCTCAAAATATCCTGTCAAGGTGATCTTCTCACCTGTGAACCCTGTAAGCTCGCCATCATAAGGAGTCAGATCGGAGCATGGAACCTCTAGTTTTTTATATAGGTCCATAAACATAATATCTGTCGAACTCCCTTAATCAACAAAAATGCATCACACCTCGGCATTGTAAATTACTCCTGAGATGACTAGAGGGTAATCATGATCCCATCATAGCCCTCGTTTGAAAAGGTGATACGGGGCGTTCTCTGTTCTCGGGCCCGTGACTTAGGTTCAGAATGAGAGACGCTTAAAACAATCATCCTGAGGGCTTTCTTACGGGCATCATTAGACAAGTCACCACCAGTAAACCCACCAGCAATAGTGTTAATAGTTCTGTTAGGCTGGGCATTGCGGTCGTCGTTGTCATCAAATGGATCATCCTGATTCCTGCCCTACTGGTTGTCTATGTACTGACGAGGTGGACTCTGGGATCTTCTCCTAGGGCTTCGGGTTCTTCGTCTTTGGTATGGAGATGGACTTTAATAAGGACTCCATCTCCTTTCCTTTCTTCCTTTTTGGCATCCATCACTTTAGACATGGTTGATGTATTGATTAAGCCATCCTACCCTAATCAAGGATTCAGTAGCGTCTTGAAGTTGATAACAATCTTCCATTTCATGGCCATAGCTTTTGTGGCATGAACACTGTTTGGAATGATCCTTCTACTTATGTTTCTTCAAAGGGGGTGGCCTCTTAATGTCTTGGAACAATGTTTTCAATACATCCCTCAAAATTGTTTCATGCGGGTCATAACTGCTGAGGCTATCAAATTATATCAATTTATAATCGGTTCACTAAAACTACTTGCTGTATAAGGTAACACCGAGTTGAGCCCTTAAATTACTCTAATTACGAAATCAAATTAAGAGATTAACAAACAGGGGGGAAGGGTTTGCAAGATTAATCAACAAAAAGTAATTAAAACAATAAACATAATTAGGAAAACAACTAATCCAAGGGAATTAACCTATCTTGATTTTAATCCATCCTTGATTACTATGGATTCATTCAATCATTAACTGAATTATTGGTCTTAGAACACAACAAAAAGCTTCAAGATGATCCGTGGATCCTCTACTAGATAAGCATCTAGAATTCAATCAATCAAGGTTAGACCAATTAAGCATCCATCTAATCCCAAATTAATCTAAAAACCAGAATCCAACTAAGCTAAGCAATTCATCAAACACCTTTGATGCCTTGTTTAGTCTCTGGGATCCTCCCTTAACACATGGTAATTACACAATTATCATATGAACATCACAATCAAATTAAGCAACTTAATCAGAATTAAACAAAGAGAAAGAAGAGAAACTTGATTAATAATTGAATGTAGAACAATTAAAATAGAATCTCAGGATTAAGCATTAAGATTTTCAATCCCTAGGATTGATTAAAGATTCTAGCCCTACATGAATGAGAGGGAAGAATTATAGAAAAAGAGAAAAAAAAACCTAGAGAAAAAGGAAAGGAAGAGAGATGAAGAGAAAGAATGAAAAATATTGAATGAAAAGAAGATATCTTTTCATTCTGCTGCTCTCATCTCTTAAACCTAACTCCTAATTTGGCCTTACATGATCACAATTCTAATAGGTACAAAGCTGGGTCAATTATGAATCATTAGGCCTAAGCCTCATGTCATTTAGAGGCCTAAAACTTAAGTTATGCTTAATTAAGTGGTGTAACTCTTCAACAACTCACCTCTGCTTTCCATCTTTAATTTCATGCCCAAAACGACTGAGTTAAACTTAGGAGTCTCATAAGAGTTATATCTTTATGCCTTATCTTCCATTTAGGCTTAGATTGACATCCATTAGACTCCTATAAGTTAAGATATGGGCTAATGAGTGCACAGAGGTCAAACTGTCAGGATCAACATTCTGGATCTTGTTTCAACTTCAATTTAAATTATCCAAATGTATGATCCAACTGCTAAGGTCTTCATGAAACTTGTATAGATTTGTCTTAGCTTTCCTACAAAACCAAAATCATATGAATCAAATATTTGAACAAATTATATCCAAATTACTTAACATTGCCAAATAGACAAATTAAGGCTAATTCATGCAATAATTCCTTCAATGATCCAATTAGGCCCTGATGCGTGCGGATGTAGTGATTAAAATTAAGATAAAAATCAGTTGTCAGGCCCACCAGAAAATAAAAACCTTACAACTAGTTGTAGTTAGTAAGGGTTGATCCACAGAGAACCAATTCAATTAACACTATTAAACAATTCCCAATTTAGACTCGATTAACAATAAACAAGTAAAAGGGGGTTTTGGAGTTTTGATGAACAATGAACAAATTCAAAGATAACAATAAACAAACTGAAATCAACAATATAAGAAAATTGGTTAAGAGATTGAATCCACCACTAGATTTATATGATAATGTAAATCCACATATCCTTTTATTCCAACATGCTCAATTATGTTTTTATGCAATTGTGAGAGTAAATCTCTGTTTTCCTTACGTGTTGGCCAATTTAGCAACCACTCAAATCAACTCCTAATCACGATTAGTCATAAAGCAACCGCTCTTACAACTATCCAACAATTGCATTAAGATTTAGAAAACCAATTACACTAAGGTCTAATCACACACCGGGATTAAATTACTTAGAATATATATGTCTCTAGATCTAATACCGCAACCGCGCATAATAAACCCAGATCTACCACTTTTATAACTGGCAAATAGCACAAAGATAATTATACCCACATGAATATCATACATCCCACTAGATCTACTACCGCAACCGCGTATAATAAACCTAGATCTACTACTTTGAAAGTAGGAACAAGTACAAAAACCTTCATACCAACAATAAATTCAGAAATATATGAATAAAAACATAACTGTGTTGAAATAATCAAATATGCAAAGTTTACAACATTAATACTAGCGGTTTCATCACCCCCTTAACCAAGGGAGGTTTAGTTACACATAGCTAGAAAGAAATCACAAGAAAAACTGAGAGAAAATGAAGGAGAGTTACATCTTGTTCATGATAAATGGTGCCTTTTATAGAAGTCTAAGGTAACAAAATGACAAAGAGAAGTGGGTGGATGAGTGGGTGAGTGAGTGGAGTGTTTGAGTGGATGGATTAGTGGGTTGGTTTAGTGGATTGGTTTAGTGGATGAGTGAGTGGAATGGTTGAGTGGTTGAATTAGTGAAAAATGCCAAAAGACTTTTGGTGAGTGGGAAATTATGGACATGAATGGGTGAGTGGATGGATGAGTGGATGGATTAGTGGATGAGTGGGTGGAGTGGTTAAGTGGTTGGATTAGTGTATGAGTGGATGAGTGGGTGAGTTAGTGGATGAATGGATGAGTGGATGAGTGGATTAGTGGATGGATGAGTGGATTAGTGGATGGTTGAGGACGAAAATTTCGTGTCTGACTTGGAAGCCAAAAACGACCCACTATACTTCAGAACAACGAAAAGTGTTCTTCATGAAAGTTGTAGATCCTTGTCTTGGCTATAAAATGGATAGCTGGTTCGTCCAATTTGGCTTCCTTAAGCCCAAGATATGTCCCAAATACCGTAGGTTGATCAAACCCAACTTCAGCACCTCTGTTCCGACTTGCAAGCTCAAAATGACCTACTAGACTTCTTGTTCTCAAAATGTGTTCTTCATGAAAGTTGTTTATTTGGATCTTGACTATCCACTGTCCAAATTTCATCCCATCTCCATTATTACATCTTGAGATATGATTTTATGAGTGCACACTGTTCGGATTCTACTGACAGAACCCGTATTCTGACTTCCATGTAAACTTAGGTCCCTTAGACATCTGAATCGGTCTTTGAGCTCTTCATCAAAGTTGTAGAGCTTCCTCTTAGCTTTCCTACAAGGTAAAATTCATGTTCATCAGATATCAGGAACTCAAGTTATGACCAAAATACAGAAACAGTGTAAAATCTCAATAATGCTGAAAATATTCAATTAGGACCAATTTGAGCTCAAACTCACAAAATCATGTCAAACTCAATCAATTAAGAATATGGAGAGTGTAAATGACTAAATATAAGGGTTTCTTAATGAATAAAATATGTGTTTATCAAATTCCCCCACACTTAGCTTTTTGCACTCCTGGGCAAAACTCAAGACCAAAATAAGGACATAAGAGATTAACAAAATTTTAAATTCCAACGACATTCAAGAGTCCAAAATTTTACAATCAAGAAGAACAACCAAAGGTTCAAGGGATCAAAACATTCATGAGTTAACAATTCTCCCCATCTCAAACCAACAAGCAAGGTATCTTCAACATGAATAGAGAATGATAGATCTTCACAAGATTCCCTCTCAATCTCTCAAGTGTTTAAAGGGTAGGTATTTCACTCAATTCAACCCATGAAAATTGCACTACCATAAGCTTGCTTATCTTCTACTTCTCCACTACTCAAAACACATGCACACACAAATCATGAGGACTTTATTCAAGGTTGTAGTGAGGTCAAGGTAACAGGAGAGGATAAAATGGATATGAGAAGATAAATACTAAAGAGAATAAAAGCAAATGAGAGCTGAGTTCAAATAACAAGCATAAAAGTTCATCCCAACTCTAGTGTATATCCCTTTACATATTCATTTCCCAATCCTTTTTTTTTTTTTTTAAACACTTGGTTTTTTTTTTCTTTTTCTTTTATATATATGAACATAACTATATACATACATTTTTTTTTCTTTTTGGGCACTCTTTTCTTTTTCAACAACCATTTTGTACACACACCTTCACACTTGTTCAAAAACTCATCCATTAACCAAGCTAATGTTCTTTTATTCCCTAAGGTAAAGTAAGAACACGATTTCTCATTAAGGCACATAATGAGCTAGAAACAAGGAATGGTCAAATAAGCTCAAAGGGGTTAAGCAAAGGAAAATATACAAGGTTGGCAAGAATCAGAGAATTTTCAAGAAGTCAAAAGAGTGCTTGATATCATATTGAAAACAAGGTTGGCTATTTGGTTAAACTAGCTAATTAAGAAAGAGGGCCTCAATCATGTTCCTGCATGCAAGTGAAATGTAGCCTCAAAAAGAATCAAAGCAAGTTCTAGAGTGGTCATTAACATGAGTGAAAATCACACAAGAAAGAAGAGAATGGCATAAATGTTAAATCCATCCATTAGGCTCAAAATCTCACAAGGTATGCATCCATCAAACTCAATTCATCAATTCAATCATCCATCTCCAAGCATATCAGTTCAAGAAGGGAGAAAAGTTATTCAATCATGCAATGATCTCTTTTTTGTGTTTTTTTTTCTTTTTTTTTAACAACCAAAAGAAACATGCTAAAATCTCTCCCCCACACTTAATATAAACATTGTCCTCAATGTGAAAGAGAGATATAGAAAAGAGCAACACAACCTGATAAGAAGTGAATCTAGGAAAAAGAATGGAAAGGGGAATAATTGCACCTATGAGGGTAGGTTAGCTGTTGTCAGAAAAGGTTGAAATTAAGAAACACAGAATCTTTTCTCTTTTTTTTTTTACTTTTTATTTTATTATTTTTTTTATTTTTTTATTTTTTTATTTTTTTATTTTTTTTGACTTCAAGAAAACCATCAAGGTAAAGAAGTCTAGAAACCCCTGAAGGACCCTGCTCAAAGGATCGTCTGTACAAAAATCAAAATACAACAAAATGATACAAAGATAAAAGAAATAGAAAATGATGACATACCTGTATGTACAGTGTCCATGGCGTATCTTTATACTGCGCGTCATGAGTGCAGTAGACATCACGTCCTCTTTTTTTTTTTTTTTTTTGAAATTGTTATAAAAACTTGATGAAAGATGAGTGTATACTTACTTAAGATTGGGATGAAGGTAGTCTGCTCTTTCGGCTTTGTGCCAAAGCATTGTTGATCAGTATTCGACCCATTCAAGACCAGCGCAACATAGGGCTCCCAAAAGGGACAAGTGGCCATAATACGTTGCCTCACATGTGGGATACAATCTACCTTCTTTGTTTTTCAATTAAGAAGGCTGGATCAGATGCATGCATTTTCCCATTCACGGTGTGTGTTACCAAAGCCAACCCTAAGACGTATACATAAATTTTTTTTTTGTTTTTTTTTTTTTGTTTTTGTTTTTTGTTTTTTGTTTTTTTTTTTTTTTTTTTGAGAGATGACATGAAGAAGAAGAAGAAGATGATATGTACAGATTGTTTGTGGATGTGGCTCACATCCGCCTCTGGTTTAACGTCCAGTAACGGCTTAAACGTCTTCTATGAGTCGAGGATAAGCTTCCCATCCAATTTTCTTAAAAATTGGCAAACAGTCTTTTAGAGTCGATTCCCAAGATCGTAGCGTTTTTCTTCATCCTTGAAGAGATTCCACAATTTAAGAATTTCACGATGCACCAATCCACAAGAATGCGTCTCAAGAGTCGATAAGATATCATCTAATGACTCCTTACTCACCATTCTTAATGAAGAAAATTTTATCTTCTCTATTTGCGGAAACCATCCCCAAAGTATGACATCGCTTGTTACGCCCATCGTCCACATTTGTGACAGACTTGTAACCTTTTTGCTCTTCTCCTTTTAGAATATGAACTTCTTCCAAGACCGGGCATATATGAGTCAAATGAAATTGAGGACTCACCTTGTAATCGAACCTTTGCTTCAATTATCCAAACGTACATCTTCTCGGCATACCTTTGTGCATTAACGGTCTCAATCTTTCACATCGAACTTTGTAGATTTTTCTCGAGCATTTTGAGGAAGAGAAGGAAAATGTTTTCTCGTGTTTGAAAGAATGACATCCATTTTGAAGGAGAAGAAGGATTCAGTTATTTTGGGAAACGAAAAATAAACCGACTTGAGAGTCACGGAGTACCGTATCCGCCATTTAACCTAGTAACACAAAAAAAAACTTAAGAACTTGGTTTTCCAGGAATGGTTGAGTCTTTGTCCATTAACTTTAAGCGCATTACCATTCCTAGGATCCTCAATATCTACGGCCCCAGAGGATACACGTGTTTGACAGCAAAAGAACCGCGCCACCTAGATCTCAATTTTTCAAGGAGTAGGTGCGGATGATAATCTCAAAGCGAACTTTTTGACCAATTTCCGCAACTTTTGCAAAAGGTGTAACAGACCTTGAATAAAGTAGGCCAATAAAATCCATACTGCAAGATTTTCGCAGTTGTTGTCGCTGAAGAAAAGTGACCTTCACATGCTTCCGAGTGACAAAATTTAATGGCACTACCTACCTTATTGTCGGGCACACAGCTGCTTTTTTTTTCTTTTTTTTTGGTTTTTTTTTTAGAGATTCAAATGCTTACAACCAACAAACAGATAAAAACATAATCTAAGAAACTAATGAAAACACAAAATAAAAAGGGATAAAGAGAGCAAATCTGGTTGGGTTGCCTCCCAATGAGCACTTAGTTTATTGTCCTCAGCCCGACATGATGATACTTTCAATGCTCCTCATATTGTGGAAGGATGAGGGTCATCACTTCCATCTCTGCACTGTCAGGAAGTTCATGATATGGTTTTAGACGATGACCATTGACCTTAAATGCTTTGCCATAAATTTCACTCCTGATCTCAACTGCACCAAAAGGAAAAACATTAGTTACCACAAACGGCCCAATCCACTTAGAACGCAGCTTTACCTGGAAATAATTTGAGTCTTGATTGGAATAGCGGGACTTTTTGTCCTCTCGTGAAATTTCTTTCTCGGAAATCAATTGGTCGTGGAATGCCTTAGCTTTAGTCTTATAAATCGGGGCATTCTCAAAGGCCTCATTTCTTAGTTCTTCCAATTCTGTAATCGGAACTTCCTTTGCTTTCCAAAGACCTTCCAATTCCATATTAACTTGTTTAATGGCCCAAAGATGATCGATGTTGCAACTCAACGGGCAAATGACAGGGCTTTCCATACACCAACCGAAATGGTGACATGCCGATGGGAGTCTTATAGGCAGTCCTATAAGCCCATAAAGCATCTTCAAGTCGAGTGCTCCAATCCTTTCTTGAGGGATTCACTGTCTTTTCAAGGATTGACTTAATCTCCTGGTTGGACACTTCAGTTTGCCCATTTGTCTGTGGATGGTAAGGAGTGGAAATTCTGTGCATTACTCCATATCTCTTCAATAGAGCATCAAAGGTTTTGTTGCAGAAATGGGTCCCTTGGTCACTGATGATAGCCCTTGGGTCCCGAACCTGGAGAAAAATGTGACTAACAAAATCTCGCAACAGTTTTAGAATCATCGGATCGAGTGGCTTTTGCTTCCACCCATTTAGACACATAATCAACAGATAAAAGAATGTATGTGAAACCAAATGAAGGAGGAATGGTCCCATGAAATCAATACCCCACACATCAAAGAGTTCCACAAAAATGATCGGAGTCTGAGGCATTTGATTACGAGGACCAATATTACCTGTTCTCGACAGCGGTCACAAGACTTACAGAAGTTGTAAGCGTCTTTGAAAATTGAAGGCCAATAGAAACCACTCAAGCACTTTATTGGCTGTCCTTTTATCGCCAAAGTGTCCTCCACATGCATAGGTGTGGCAAAAGGAGAGGATGGAGTGTGTCTCGAATCGGGAATGCACCTCCTAATGACTTGATCCGCACAATGCTTCCATAAGTACGGGTCATCCCGGATATAGTATTTACAAATCACTCCTTAATTTATCTCTTTGGGCCTTGTTCAAACCCTCCTGAAAGTCCTTAGTAACCGTGGTAGTTAACAATGTCGATACCAAGGGATTATAGTGTTGACAACCATCAAATATTCATCCGGAAAAGTCTCCATGATAGGCATTTCTTCCTCTTCGCTTACCAATCTACTCAAGTGATCGGCCACCAAGTTTTCGCTCCCTTTCTTATCTTTAATCTCCAAGTCAAATTCTGGAGCAATAAAATCCATCGAGCAATCTAGGCTTTGCTTCTTTCTTTGTTAGAAGATACTTCAAGGTGCATGATTCATCATGCTTCTTTGGAAAGTTCCCGGTGCATTGCAGAGTCCAAAAGGCATTCGCCTATATGCAAAGGTACCAAATGGACAAGTGAATGTAGTCTTGTCTTGGTCTTCTGGAGCTATGGCAATCGATTGTAACCCGAAAAACCATCCGTAAAACAATAATAAGAATGACCACTAATCTTTCTAACATTTGATCAATGAAAGGTAAAGGAAAGTGGTCTTTTCTCGTGGCGGCATTCAACTTCCCGTAATCAATACAAACACGCCACCACATGCGTAACCTAGTGGGAATAAGCTCATTTTCAGCATTTCTTACCACAGTAATTCCAGATTTCTTTGGTACTACACTGGGGCTTACCCACTTGTCGTCGAAATGGGGTAGATCACCCCCACACTTAGGAGCTTCAAGTATCTCCTTTTTCACAACCTCCATCATGGGAGGATTCAATCTCCGCCGAGGGTCTCTCACGGGTTTAGTATCCTCCTCCATTAATATCCCGTGCATACAAACGGAGGGACTAATACCCTTGATATCGCCTATTGACCAACCAATGGTGTCTTATGTTCCCGCAAAACAGCTACCGCTTTCTCTTCTTGCTCTTGGGTGAGTGACTTTGCAATTATTACTTGGAAGGGTGTCCTTCTCCCCCAAGAAGATGTATTTAAGATGATCGGTAGTGCTTTCGGTTCCAATTCAGTGCCCGCACAATAGAAGGTTGAGGTATATCGGTAGTAACGGTGTAAATCAACAAAAGTTACCTCATGCTCTTCCGGGTGGAAGAGAGCTCTTGTAAGGCAAAGCAACAATTTCATCAATGTCTTCACTCCATGGCTCTTCTTCACTCTTCTTCTTTTCCTCCCGTACATCTAAGCTATGAGTTAGAATTATATCAAGAGCATCAAAATGGTCGGTGTCAAAAGTCTGCGAAATTAAAGAATCAAAAGGATCAAAAGAATCAATTAAACAAGCAGAGTGCACATCACTTGGGTATCTCATAGCTTCAAAAATATTGAATCTAATTAATTCCCCATCAAATTCCATTGTTAGAATTCCCGAGTGCACATCAATTTTTGTTTGTGCGGTCTTCAAAAATGGTCTTCCTAGCAAGATAGGAGCAGATTTGGGAGACTCATCCTCTTCCATGTCCAAAACATAGAAGTCTGTAGGAAACACTAATTCATTCACTTGTACCAAAACATCTTCAACCACACCCTTAGGGTATGCATTAGATCTATCGACCAATTGAATAACAACACCAAGAGGTTCCAAAGGACCCAAGTATAAAGATGCATAAACGAGAATATGGCATGACATTTATAGATGCACCTAAATCAAGCATTGCCCTTTCAAACCTTGTGTTACCTATAGTGCATGGAATGGTGAATGTGCCGGGTCCTTACATTTGGTTGGGAGTTTCTTTTTAATTACAAATTGAAACATTTTCTCCCACTTTGACCTTTTCATTTCCTTTTAACTTCCTCTTGTTAGTGCATAATTCTTTCGAAATTTTGCATATCTAGGTACACGCTTAATGGCATCTAACAAAGGGATATTAACCTCTACCTTCCTAAAAGTCTCAAGTATTTCTTTTTCTCGCTTCTTCTTTCTTGGTTTTAACTAACCTACTAGGAAAAGGAGCTTTAGTGACATATTTAGGAAGGGGTTCGAAATACCTACCTTAGGGGTTTTGGAAGTTTGCCCTTATCATTTGCTTCTTTGGGTGGTTCATCCTTCTCTTGAATGATTGGTGGAAGAGAGGTAGGCTCATCCATCGTCTTTCCGCTTCTCAATGTGACAAAGACTAGCATTTTCCCTCGGATTCACTTAATTTGTGAGGGTAGTTTCCACTGAAGCTTGGCTTTGAAACTTGTTGAATTCTCAGGACAACCGCCCTATCCGATTCTCGCAAGTTATTGATTGCGAGTCCTTGTTTCTTGTTGGAACTGCAAATTATTAGTGGCCATTTGTTTTACTAGCTCCTCTAATGAAGGCTCGGATTGCTTAGGAGCTTGAACTTGCTCGCCTCGAGGGAAAGGTACTTGCCTTTGTTGGAATCCTAGAGGTCCATAAGCTGGAGGTTGATTTTGAGGTTGCTTTGCATAGCTGAAATTTGGATGATCCTCCAACCCTGGATTATATGTGTTTGAGTAGGGGGATATCCCCTACCTACCTCCTCATTTTTCTTGACAAGTCCAAAGATATCCCCTACTCGCTCTTACCTCCTCATCGTTGGGATGTCCAGATGAACAACAGATCCCACAAGCATGAACCGGTGCTTTACCCGAATCCATTAACCGTTGAACCATAGCAATCAATTGAGTCATTTGTCGCCAGTATATCGGTTGTCTCTACTTCTTTCACTCGCTCTTACTCCGGTGTCATTTCTAGAGTAGAATTGTTGAGTATTGGCAGCCATTCTTGAGATCAAGTTTCTAGCTTCTTGAGGAGTTTTATCAATCAATGCTCCTCCGCTAGCAAAGATCAATCATGTTGCGATCCATCACTTGTAAGCCTTCATAGAAATACTTGAATTAAAAGCACGCTCACTTATTTGATGATGAGGGCGGCTGAAACATAGCTTCTTAAATCTCTCCCGGTAGTCATGGAGTGATTCCCCATGCCTTTGTTGAATACCACAGATTTCTTTTCTCGATTGTTGCAGCTTTTGAGAGCGGGGAAGTATCTGTCTAGGAAAGTTCGGGCCATGTCCTGCCATGATTGGATGGATCCGGGTGGCAAGTAGTAAAGCCACTCCTTAGCCGAGTCTTTCAATGAGAATGGAAAAGCTCTCAACTTGACTTGCTCTACATGAATTCCTCGGGTTTCATGCTAGAACATACCACATGGATTTCCTTCAAGTGCTTGTTGGGGTCCTCTCCGGTAATCCATTGAAAGATGGCAAGAGATGGATTAAACCAGATTTCAATTCAAATGCCTCTTCATTTTCAAAAATGTCTATGCAAAGAGGTCATTGATCTAGATCTGGAGCACCCAATGCCCTTAAAGTGTTTTCTCGCCATTGTCACTTCTTCGAGATATTTCGGATGGCTCAAATGTCTCCGAACTTGATAGATCAATGTAACTGCAAATGACTTCAATGTCGGCAGTGTGAGTTGGAAGTTAGCTGGGATGGAAGGGAAATTGAGGATGTGAAGTGAGTTGATCAATATAGTTCCTCAAATTTAGCAATCCTTCGTCTACTCCTTCAAAGGACATCAACACCTACAAAACACTCAAAAAGAAAGATTAAAAATAAAATAAATAAAATAAAAACAGAATAAAAATAGGAAATAAATTAATAGTGTAATTGAAAAATTGGTTTCCGACAACGGCGCCAAAATTCGATGCGTGCGGATGTAGTGATTAAAATTAAGATAAAAATCAGTTGTCGTGGCCCACACTGAAAATAAAAACCTTACAACTAGTTGTAGTTAGTAAGGGTTGATCCACAGAAACCAATTCAATTAACACTATTAAACAATTCCCAATTTAGACTCGATTAACAATAAACAGTAAAAGGGGGGTTTTGGAGTTTTGATGAACAATGAACAGCTTCAAAGATAACAATAAACAAACTGAAATCAACAATATAAGAAAATTGGTTAAGAGATTGAATCCACCACTAGATTTATATGATAATGTAAATCCACATATCCTTTTTATTCCAACATGCTCAATTATGTTTTTATGCAATTGTGAGAGTAAATCTCTGTTTTCCTTACGTGTTGGCCAATTTAGCAACCACTCAAATCAACTCCTAATCACTGATTAGTCATAAAGCAACCGCTCTTACAACTATCCAACAATTGCATTAAGATTTAGAAAATCAATTACACTAAGGTCTAATCACACACCAGGATTAAATTACTTAGAACATATATGTCTCTAGATCTAATACCGCAACCGCGCATAATAAACCCAGATCTACCACATTTATAACTGGCAAATAGCACAAAGATAATTATACCCACATGAATATCATACATCCCACTAGATCTACTACCGCAACCGCGTATAATAAACCTAGATCTACTACTTTGAAAGTAGGAACAAGTACAAAAACCTTCATACCAACAATAGATTCAGAAATATATGAATAAAAACATAACTGTGTTGAAATAATCAAATATGCAAAGTTTACAACATTAATACTAGCGGTTTCATCACCCCCTTAACCAAGGGAGGTTTAGTTACACATAGCTAGAAAGAAATCACAAGAAAAACTGAGAGAAAATGAAGGAGAGTTACATCTTGTTCATGATAAATGGTGCCTTTTATAGAAGTCTAAGGTAACAAAATGACAAAGGGAAGTGGGTGGATGAGTGGGTGAGTGAGTGGAGTGTTTGAGTGGATGGATTAGTGGGTTGGTTTAGTGGATTGGTTTAGTGGATGAGTGAGTGGAATGGTTGAGTGGTTGAATTAGTGAAAAATGCCAAAGGACTTTTGGTGAGTGGGAAATTATGGACATGAATGGGTGAGTGGATGGATGAGTGGATGGATTAGTGGATGAGTGGGTGGAGTGGTTAAGTGGTTGGATTAGTGTATGAGTGGATGAGTGGGTGAGTTAGTGGATGAATGGATGAGTGGATGAGTGGATTAGTGGATGGATGAATGGATTAGTGAATGGTTGAGGACGAAAATTTCGTGTCTGACTTGGAAGCCAAAAACGACCCACTATACTTCAGAACCACGAAAAGTGTTCTTCATGAAAGTTGTAGATCCTTGTCTTGGCTATAAAATGGATAGCTGTTTCGTCCAATTTGGCTTCCTTAAGCCCAAGATATGTCCCAAATACCGTAGGTTGATCAAACCCAACTTCAGCACCTCTGTTCCGACTTGCAAGCTCAAAATGACCTACTAGACTTCTTTTTCTCAAAATGTGTTCTTCATAAAAGTTGTTTATTTGGATCTTGACTATCCACTGTCAAAATTTCAGCCCATCTCCATTATTACATCTTGAGATATGATTTTATGAGTGCACACTGTTCGGATTCTACTGACAGAACCCGTATTCTGACTTCCATGTAAACTTAGGTCCCTTAGACATCTGAATCGGTCTTTGAGCTCTTCATCAAAGTTGTAGAGCTTCCTCTTAGCTTTCCTACAAGGTAAAATTCATGTTCATCAGATATCAGGAACTCAAGTTATGACCAAAATACAGAAATAGTGTAAAATCTCAATAATGCTGAAAATATTCAATTAGGACCAATTTGAGCTCAAACTCACAAAATCATGTCAAACTCAATCAATTAAGAATATGGAGAGTGTAAATGACTAAATATAAGGGTTTCTTAATGAATAAAATATGTGTTTATCAGGCCCAATATCATAAAATGTGGCAAAACTAACTTAATTAAGCCAAATTGAACCTTAAGAAGCCTAGTGAGATGATCATTAAATGAATAATATATACTGCTATCAAATTCCCCCACACTTAGCTTTTGCACTCCTGGGCAAAACATATAAGACCAAAACTAGAGAACAAGGAAAAATAACACAAACTCAAAAGCTAAAAACTCCAAAAGACTCAAATTCCAATGATATTCAAGAATGCAAGAGTTTATAAGCAAGAAGAACAACCAAAGATTCAATGGATCAAAACATTTATAAGGTAACATTTCTTCACATCTCAAACCAAAAAACAAGGTAGTTTCAATTTGAAAAGCATGAGTCAAGAATGATAGATCCTCACAAGATACACTCTTAATCTCTCAAGTGTTTAAAAGGTAAGTATTTCACTCAATTCAACGCATGAAAAATTACACTACCATAAGATTGCTTATGTTCTACTTCTCCACTACTCAAACACATGCACACACAAAGCAAGAAGACTTTATTCAAAGTTGTAATAGGGTCAAGATAAGAGAAGGAAACAATATGGATATGACAAGCTAAATACCCAAGAGAATGACAAGCATGAAATTTTGACCCCAAGTCCATGTAATGTACATTTTGTAACACCTCAAAATTTCTTGTTTTTTAGTTATATGTGGTTTTTATGATTTTTGTTATTTTTGTGAATTGTTGATTTATTTTGATTATTTTATTATTATTTTTGAACTTTTTGTGTGTTTGAAGCAGGGTCGAAAAATAAAATTTTTTCAGGGCCAAAAAATTTTGGACTGTTAATGCGGGGCTGAGGGAGCTTACTAAACCTGAAACTGGAAATAGTTTTTTAAATTTTTCTTTTTCTGAGATTTTATTCGAAAATGAAATCTAGGTAGTTTTATTATCCATTGGACAATAAACACTTGTTTTACTAGCAGTAGCTTTTGTTCATTAGTTAATAACTACCGATAAATCTCTAGCAAGGTGATTAGTCATGAGCTTAGTCATGAACCTAGTCACCAAGGTCTTAATAAATGTTTTATGGTGAACCAATTGGATGGAGTCAACATTAGTGGCTATGTGACTCATCTTGTTATGACTCACCTCCATGACTCATCTTGATGAACCAATGGGAAGGAAGCTTAATGGAGAAGCATGGACACCGTCCACCCTCTAGAAGCTTGTTGAATCAAGTGGAGAGGTTCAATTCGGTTACCTCATCTCTTAAGCTTATCATGTCATTCTTTTTCAAGAAGATTGTGGAATAAGCTTAAATGACCAAAATGATATTTGTTATCTCTTTATGTTCATCTTATCTTTCTATCAAGAAAACAAAACACAAAAACTCTCTCCTTTTCTTTCCTTGTGAATTTCGTCCAACACCCTAAAAATCACTGTCCAAATTTATTCAATTGAAACCAATCTTGTATATTCAATTTAAACACCATTCCAAGAAACTTTTGTGTTGAGACCATCTTCAAATTCTTCTATCTTCAACATTTTTCTTCAAGTCTAAGTTTGAGGGTTTCTGGGTGAAGTTCTTGATCTTCACTTCTAATCTTATTTTCAAAGTCCTAGACCATAATCTTGATCAGTGGTCATCTTGTTTCAAGCTTTAGATTTAATGTTTGTTCGCTTGTTTAGTGGTGGACGTTTACTACAAGCAGGCAACAAAATGAGCTTTTTGATCATCATCTAAGGCAAGAGGGAGATTAACCTAATCAACCAAACTTAGTGGTGAGAAATGGAATTTGTGGTTATAGGTGAAAAATCCATGTGATGATTTATTCACTTGATTGTATGAATTAAATGGTTTGTACTTGTTTGCTATATGTGATTATATGATGTTGATACTATGGTTGCTTATTAGCTATATGTGATGATGTGATTTTGATAGTATACATGAAATTGTTATGGTAGGAATTGATGATTGAAATGTTTTGCATGTGTTGAACAATGTGAGAAACTGCAAAGTTTTAATTCCAAGGACCATATAAGGTTCACGACCTTTTTGCCCAAAATAGGGTATCCAAGGTGAAACTTTTTTTTATTAATTGTGGACTTAGTTGATTTTGTAACAAGGATATGAGTCAAGGTTTTTCAAGTTGAAGGAGGAAGTGAATAAAGTTTTATTATTGGAAAGGAATTGATTTTTGGAAATGAGAAAGGGTATGAGTTTAAAAGATGATTTGCAATTTTGAGTATTTCATTTAAAAGTGTTTTAGTGAAGGCAATGGAAAAAGAAAGAGTTTTGTTCTAAAATGTTTGATTAAATTCAAATAACATAGATTTTGTGAAGAAGAGTAGAAATATTACTTAGAGAAAGTTTTCGTAAGAAAAATTGGAAATAAGGTTTAAATTTTATATTAAACTTGGAAAGTTTCAAAATTAAGTTTAGAGTATTAATAAAAGTTTTATGCGAATAAAAAATAGTGATAAAACCTTATGCGAATTAAAAACATTAATTTTTAAGCTATGCAATTAAGAAAACGTTAGAAAATGTTTACCCAATTTAAATACGCAACAAAAGTGTTACACAATTGTGAAAATGCGATAAAAGTGCTTCGTAATTGAGAAAAACAACAGTTTGTTGTCGGGCCGACGTACTAGACCTAAAGATGTTGGTATATGGTTTTGGTCAGTAGTGGCTTGTTTTAATGAAAAAATGTGTTATTGATAATTATCTACACTTTGAGTCATTAATCATACATTGAAAGTCGTATAGACTGTGTTATGACTAGGAGATGAATTACATCTTAGTGTGGGTGCAAATTGCTTAGTGAAGATTTATGAATGATCTTGTGGGCGTCAGGGTGCGAAAATCCATAAGTGGCTAGTTGGTAACACCACTATGCCGTGGTAGCCGAGTCAAACACACTAACGATCTCGACGAGACACTATCCTATTCACGATATGATATAGAATGTCTTGTATAAGTCATGATGTGCACACTGAGAAAATTATAACACTTATATTGAGGCTGACGAGATACAGATAAATCTTCTGGATTATTCTCTCCGATGTTGGTTTTAGCTCCATGGAGTAGAGGTTTGGTCCATTGTGCATATACATAGTCAGTATATGTAACACCCCGATTTTTAGTTTTTCTTGAAATAAATACGTTTTATAATATTTATGAAGTTTTAGGAAATTTTAATGATTTTGAATATTTTAATATTATTTTGATTATTTTAATATTATTTTTGAATTGTATGTTCGAATTTCATTTTTTCTACATAAATATGAGTTTTATAATTTTTATGATTTTTAAGAATTTTTATGGATTATTCTGAGTAGTTGATTATTTTAATATTATTTTAAGTTGTATGCGTGTTTGAGGTGGGCCCAAAAATAATAAAAAAATTTCCTAGACCAGAAAGTTTCAGACTGTCAAGGCGGGATCGGGGGATCTTACTAAAACTGAAACCGGGAACAGTTGACAGAGATTTTCTTTATCTGAGTTTTCTATTACCCATTATGTAATAATAGTAGTAACTATTGTCCATTGGGTTATATCTTCGGGAAAATATTTTGATAGCTATGACGCAAAGTGATGAACTAATAGCAAGCATGAAGAAGTCAAAATGGTTACTCAAGTTAAAGAGGACAAATTCAAATTGACTACTCAAGCTAGAAAACAAATCCAACTTGACTACTTAAACTAGAAGGCAAATTCAAATTGGCTAGTTACTCTTTCAAGCTTATCCTATCATTCTTTTTCTAGAAACTAGTAGAAGCACTAACTCATCATGTTCTAAAATGATGACTCGCCCCATTCTAGAAGATAGTAATATGACTAACCAATTGGAATCATGATTGATTATTGAAAAGTCAACAAAAACGGCTCAGTTAGTTAGTGAAGAAACTAAATAATCTAATTTAGTTACTCTAATAGTCTAATTAGTAACTATTGTTAATGCTTAGAATCTATAGTTACAAGAACATATCTAGAGTTATCTAGAAGGCATGATAAATGCATGACATACGTTTGTAATTAGATAGTTAATTATGTAATTAAATAACCAAATTAAGTTAGCTTGAAAGTAATTATATAGATTAATTACCTAAGCTAAGTGTAATTACGAATTAAAATGAAACAAAACTTAATCATCCATTAGATTGAGTCACACGGCCACCTTGGCTAATCTAGCATGTTCTTGAATTCTTTAATGATTAAAGGATGACTACTTGATGACTTAGGCCATGTGAAGCCATGTGCAAATGTTTCTATCTTGCTAATCAAGTCTTGAACCTTCTTTCCTATGCACTACACGGCCATGCACTTGAATGTTAGACATTTCACTTCATTTCTATCACATCTTAAAGCTTTCATCTTTTAATGCAAAGCTTAGTGAACAATAATGTCTATGACAACTTTACTGGGAGCTAATAGAATTTGAGAGCTTCATGGTGAAGTCTTGAAATGATCAAGCAAAGTGGCCTTCTCTTAAGAAGCTACTTCTCGGCCATGCATGCAAAAAGGAGGCAAATTCATTCAACTAAATGCACTTGGTCATAATTCTATATTCAGCAAAGCTACCCAATAATTCTCACCTTTCTCTCTCCTTGATATCCCACGTTCATATACTCAAAAATAGGAGACAATACTCATTTATTCACTACACTTGTTCATTTGCTCATCATTTTCTCCAAAGAACCAAGAACCAACACAAGAAATTCTCTCATCTTCTTTTCTCCATAGCTTCGGCCAAGCACCATTCTTCACATTCCAAACTTCAATAATTTCTACCAATATCATTTCTTGAATCCGCTTATCAATCCAAGACACTTTTATGTTGTGAACTTCTCAAGATCCATTCATCTTCACCTTTCCATCAAGCAAAGAACACAAAAGCTCTTATTTTTTCTCCTTGTGTTGCTCACGGCCTCACTCTCTAAAATTACCTTCCAATCACTCATAATTTCATCTAATCACATCACTTGATCCTAAACTTCATTCTAAGCAACTTTCATGTTGTGATCAAGACCTAATTCTATCATCTTCAAGCTTGATTCTTGGATTTAAGTTATAGGGGTTTCAAGGTAAAGATCTTGAAACTTGATTTCTTACTTGACTCTTGGAAATCCTAAGACCATGTTTGATCTATGGTCATCATAATCAAGCCTTAGATACTAATTTTTATGTGTTTGTTTTGATTCTAAGATCTACTTGGTGGTGAAAAAGTAATACAAGAGAGTTCTACAAGGAGCTAGGAGGCATCAATCAAGGTAAGAAGGAGATTAACCTCATCGGCCATATGTGGTGATGAGGGAATGGATTTGTTTGTGTTTGTGAGTGGAAAATCCATGTGAGGATTTATTCACTCAAATTGTGTGGTTATTGGTTTATGCATGTTTGATTGTGTATATTTATATGATGTGGATTATATGCATGAACTTGCCATGGTTGATTTTTGATATATGTGATTCTATTACTTTGATAATTAAGTATAATTTATATGTGAGATGGTATGATTTTGATTAGATTATTATTGGATGTTTAATATGCTTAAGTATGATTTAACGCATGAATATGTGATAGTGGAAAATATCATATGAGATATGTGGCATATGATAAAAATTAAGTGGAAAGGAAAACTATGTTGTTTTCTAAGAACTAAGGGGTACACGGCCTCCATGAGGAATTTTGGAACAAATCATTTGAAATATTTTACTAAGTGTGGATTTTAGATGATTAAGTAACAAGTAATTGGATTAAATAGTTCTACAAAGGAAAAGAATACATATTTGTTTATGGAAAAGAAATTGATTTTCAGACAATATGCCAAGAATTGGTGTTTTAGATCAAAAATATTTTCTTAAGAGTAGTTTTGAAGGATTTATTAATGAAAACTCAATTTAGTGAATTTTGAGATGTAAAAAGAAAGTAAACTAATTTTTAGAATTAATTAAATTAATGAATTAACGTCGTGATGGGAAATCAATTTATGAGTTAAAGTTTTGAGTGCGCTAGTAAACTTTGAACTATAGTATTTAATTAAATCATGGAAGTGTAAAATTTTGTGAAGAAAGTATTAGAAAATATTATTTAGAGAAGTTTTAGCAAGGAAATGATTTTTGAGGATGGTTTGGAACTTAAAGTGTTTTATTTAGAAAACATTATTTAGAGAAGTGTTAGCAAGGAAATGATTTTGAGGATAGTTTGGAACTTAAAGTGTTTTATGTAAAGTGTTATTAAGAGTAATGAACAAATGTTTTTCAGATATTTTGAATTAATTTAAATAAGTTATGTTTTTATGGAAAATGTTTGGAAATATTTATTAAAGGAGGTTTAGTGAGAAAATGTTAGAAATATTATTTAACGATGATTTATTAAGGAAATATTGGAATTGAAGTCCAATTTTGATAATAAATGAGAAACGTTTTAATTTAAGCTTGGAATATGATTCAAATATTTTACTCGATTAAAAATACGCAGAAAAATTCTTACGCGTTTTAAAAACAGTGATTTTAGTTATGCGATTGAGAGGAACAACAAGTTGTGTTGTAGACCCTATGTACTATATCTAATAGTTGTGGTATTGCATTGTGCTTGTGGGACCGAGGTTCTAGACCCGTGTGGATCTTTGGTATTATGTAGTTGTATGGACAGTTGATTTAATATCATTGGGAACAGTTCAACGGTGGTTTGGTTTCATTGAATATGCATTTGAGCATTGTACAGTTGATGGTTGTTGTGGCGTTTTATGCCTAAAGAGTGGACAGGAACTTACAGGATAGTAGGATCTTAATAGATCCTGTGGGGACGTCAGGGCGCGGTGATTCGCTTCGTGATGATGTTATCACGAGTGCTGATGTTAGTACCATATATATATATACCCCTGGTTGCGATATAAACCATTTGCAATGCACTGACAGCCCTGACGACACTATTGCTTTTCATAGTCCAGCATAGACTGTCTTTTTGGGGGGGACAGATCTTCTGGAACGTTCATCTCTGAATTTGAGTATAGTTCCATGGAATAGTAGGAACTGGTTACATTGTGGAAAAGGATGGTCAACATACACATCATGCATATGCATAATCAGCATTTACATTATTGTGATATAATATTATTGTGATGTAATATTATTGTGGTGTTATCATTATGCCTGATATTGTGATACAAGTTTATCGGATTATTTACTTATTAAATATGTTATTGTTATATTGTATGTTGAACTGTGTTGGTCATTCTGTTGCTGCTATATTGGTATGCGATGTAGGAGATCTTACCTATTTGCTGTATTGTTCTGTCTGTTTTTATTTTATGCCTATGTCAGTGAAGACTACAATGGCGGCAAGGAGGGACCAGCTAGGTTTCTTTAGACTACAGTTCTTGAAGGTGCTACTGCTTGGTGTGTTCATTGGGACTCTGAGTATATAAAGTATTGTGGCAATATTACTCTATTCTGTAAGTAGGACCCGCCATGGGGTCATTACTTCTTATTTTAAGGTTGCGTAAGTAGCGAGACATTCCCGGCTAGGGAATCTGTCTTTTGAGAAGAACTTTTGTCTTTAGAGATTGTAAACTTGGGCCAAGTAGAGTTTTATATGGTTTATGTAATGAAGATATTACGAATCCATGTTATGTACGAGAAATGTATTTTATCTAGTATTTATATCTTATGTTTTTCTAATTCAGTAAAGTTTATGTTATCTGCGAAAAAAAAATTTTGAAACCCGTATTCTAGATAATATTAAACATTTTATGACTTGGGTAAAGAATATAAAGGAGTTGGTCTGAAATGTGATACCCTAAGGTGGTGTTTTAGTAAACATATTATTGTGGCAAGGTCAGTATACATATTGTTCATATGCACAGTTAATATACATATTATTATGATATATGCTCGTTGAATTATCTATTAATTGATATCATGATTATACCTATTGTTTCTATGTCATTTCTGTATTGAATGGCATTGTTATATTTATAGTTTCTTTACTGCCACACTGGTATGCGATATTGGGGATCTCACCTCTATATTATGTTGTTCTGTTGGTTCTGTTTTATATTTATGTTCTATGAAGACCATGATGGTAGTGAGGTAAAAATCTTCTTCGTTTGATGCAGCTGCATAGTTGGAGCTTTTATCTGATAGCGAATGCGAGAAGGATCCAGAGGAAGATCCTGTGGATGATCTTTCCCTCTAGACGTTTTGGCTTGGGCCAGTTTAGGCTTAGTTATGGTAGTTGTATATATGTTTTTGAGTAAGTTTTATGCTTTCTTTGTAGTTAGTAAATTACATTATGTATATATATAGAATGTATTTTCCTTTTAAGGATGTTTTGGAGTTGTGTATTGAATATATTCATTTGTGGCTCATATTTTCTTTATATGCATAGTGGTTATATTTGGAAATGCATCATTGTTAAGTAGCAGGCCTAAACATAGTGACTGTGGTATAATGACAATTATACTAGGGTTACTAAATTTGGGATCTTACATTATGGTATCAGAGCAGTTCATCCTGTTGAGCCGGGGTATGGACTGACTATGCTTAGGCATGTTAGAAGTTTTCTGTGTGTTGTGCACTTCTTTGTCTCTTAGTTGAGATGTTGGGAAAAGGAATGCATGGCTTGTCATAGGTTGAATGTTAGTAGCTATTGTTACACAGTTACATGATATTAAGAATTGGCCTACTCAATATGTAATGTTCTATGTGTACAACAAACTATGACTTCACCTTGGCATTATAAGGGATAAGAGTTCTTTTAGTAAGGAGTCCATTTGCTATGACTGAACTCGTTTAGGATTTGTTTGCATCTACGTCTCTTGTACAACAAGCAATGGAAGAAGTAAAGGTAATCTGGAATGATGTGACAAGAGATGCAACGTGGGAACTAGAAGACAGAATGAAAGAGCAATATCCGTTTTTGTTCTAAGGTATGAGAATTTCGAGAACGAAATTCTTTCTAGAGGGGGAGTTTTGTAACAACCCGAAATTTCTTGTTTTTCAGTTATATGTGGTTTTTATGATTTTTGTGAATTGTTTGATTTATTTTAATTATTTTGTTATTATTTTTGGACTTTCATGTGTTTGAAGCGGGGCCGAAAAAATAAAAAATTTTCAAGGCCGAAAAATGTTGTACTGTTAATGCAGGGCCGAGGGAGCTTACTAAACCCGAAACTGGAAACAGTTTTTGAAATTTTTCTTTTTCTGAGATTTTATTCAAAAATGAAATCTAGGTAAGATTTATTATCCATTGGACAATAAACACTGGTTTTACTAGCAGTAGCTTTTATCAATTGGTTAATAACTATCAAAAAATATCTAGCTAGGTGATTAGTCATGAGCTTAGTCATGACCCTAGTCACTAAGCTCTTAATGAATGCTTTATGGTGAACGAATTGGATGGAGTCAACATTAGTGGCTATGTGACTCACCTTGTGACTCACTATGTGATTCACTATGTGACTCACTTTGTGACTCATTATGTTGTGACTCACCTCCATGACTCATCTTGATGAACCAATGGGAAGGAAGCTTAATGGAGAAGCATGGACACCTTGCACCCTCTAGAAGCTTGTTGAATCAAGTGGAGAAGTTTGTATTGGTTACTTCATCTCTTAAGCTTATCATGTCATTCTTTTTCAAGAAGATTGTGGAATAAGCTTAAATGACCAAAATGATATTTGTTATCTCTTTATGTTCATCTTATCTTTCTATCAAGAAAACAAAACACAAAAAACTCTCTCCTTTTCTTTCCTTGTGAATTTCAGCCAATAGCCTAAAAATCACTCTCCAAATTTATTCAATTCAAACCAACCTTGTATCTTGACTCTAAACACCATTCCAAGACACTTTTGTGTTGAGATCATCTTAAAATTCTTCTATCTTCAACCTTTTTCTTCAAGTCTAAGTTTAAGGGTTTCTAGGTGAAGTTCTTGATCTTCACTTCTAATACTATTTTCAAAGTCCTAGACCATAATCTTGATCAGTGTTCATCTTGTTTCAAGCTTTAGATTTAATGTTTGTTTACATGTTTGTTTTAAGGGTTTGTTTGGTGGTGGACGTTTACTACAAGCAGGCAACAAAAGGAGTTTTTGACCATCATCTAAGGTAAGAGGGAGATTAACGTCATTGACCAAACTTGGTGGTGAGAAATGGAATTTGTGGTTGTAGGTGAAAAATCCATGTGAGGATTTATTCACTTGATTGTATGAATTAAATGGTTTGTGCTTGTTTGCTATATGTGATTATATGATATTGATAGCATGCATGAAATTACTATGGTTGCTTATTGGCTATATGTGATGATGTGATTTTGATAGTATGCATGAAATTGTTATGGTAGGAATTGATGATTGAAATGTTTTGCATGTGTTGAACTATGTGAGAAACTACAAAGTTTTGGTTCCAAGGACCATATGAGGCTCACGACCTTTTTGCCCAAAATAGGGTATCCAAGGTGAAACTTTTTTTTATTAATTGTGGACTTAGTTGATTTTGTAAAAAGGATATGAGTTAAGATTTTTCAAGTTGAAGGAGGAAGTGAACAAAGTTTTATTATTGGAAAGGAATTGATTTTTGGCCATGAGAAAGGGTATGAGTTTAAAAGATGATTTGAAGTTTTGAGTATTTCATTTAAAAGTGTTTTAGTGAAGGCAAAGGAAAATGATAGAGATTTTGTTATAAAATGTTTGATTAAATTCAAATAACATAGATTTTGTGAAGAAGAGTAGAAATATTACTTAGAGAAAGTTTTCGTAAGAAAAATTGGAAATAAGGTTTAAATTTATATTAAACTTAGAAAGTTTCAAAATTAAGTTTAGAATATTAATAAATGTTTTACGCGATTGAAAATTAGTGATAAAACCCGACACAATTTAAAAAACATTAATTTTTTAGCTACGCGATTAAGAAAATGTTGGAAAATGTTTACGCGATTTGAAAACGTAACAAAAGTGTTACGCGATTGTGAAAATGTAATAAAAGTGCTTTGCGATTGAGAAAAATAGCAGTTTGCTATCGGGCCGACGTACTGGGCCTAGAGATGTTGGTATATGGTTTTGGCCAGTGGTAGCTTATTTTAATGAAAAAATGTGTTATTGATAATTATTTATACTTTGAGTCATTAATCATGCATTGAAAGTCGTATAGCCTGTGTTATGACTAGGAGATGAATTACACCTTAGTGCGTGTACGAATTGTACAATGAAGATCTATGATTGATCTTGGGGGTGTCGGGGTGCGGAAATCCATAAGTGGCCAGTTAGTAGCACTACTGTGCCGTGGTAGCCGAGGCAAATACATCGACGATCTCGACGAGACACTATCCTATTCACGATTTGGTGTAGAATGTGTTGTATAAGCCATGATGCGCACACTGTGAAAATTATAGCACTTGTTTTATGATAAATAGTCACTTTATAATATTTATGATTTTTGTGAATTTTTATGGATTTTTTTGGAAATGTTGAATATTTTAATATATTTCTCATTTTACGTGCACACAGAGCAGAGCTGGGAAAATGAAATATTTTTCCTGAGGCTGGTAAACCTTGAACTATGAAAACATCGACGGCGGATCTTACTAAACCCGAGGCTGGGCACAATTTATGAGATTTTATCTGATAAATAAAATCGTTGCACCATAAAATTATCTGATGAACAAATAAATACTATTTTTATTAATTATAACCTTTGTTCACTAGATAATAGCTTTAGTAAAGTGTTAGTCATCTTTTGTAGATAGCACTTTAATTACATCATCAAAGATGACATCATGTATATGACATCATCGTTTGACTTTTAGAAAAGTGTTGCAAAACTTCCTAAAGAAGCTTTGTCTTCTCTCTCTTCCTTCCCACATTCCACAGCAATGGAGGCCATTTTGGAGCCAAAATTATGCTTTTCACTTTATCACCTTTTCACTTTTAATTTCAAAATCACCAAAAAGCGATCAAATTTTTCTCTCTTCATCCTTTTTCTCTCAAACTTTTCTCTCTTCTCCACGGCACCAATACCATGGGAAGGCCATCTTCACTAGTTTGCTAAACTAATTCCATTTCTTGCTTCCTCTCATCATCCTAAGACTTTTCTCCTTGATGATCATCCTCTAGTTTTTCCTTTTTCATCTTTCACCATTGAAGCCCTAACTTAAAGCTCTAAGGTAAAGTTCTTGACTTTCTTCTCTTTTCTTCTCTTTTTCGTTTTTCTTTGTAACCTATGTGACCAAGGACTCCTCTTTAAATGGTTTGAGTGAAGATTGAAAAAGTTTGCTCACCTTAGATTTTCTTGAAAGTGTAGGACGAAAATTGCAACAAGGGATCAAGAAGCTTGCTTTCTTGTGTTGTCTTCTTTAGGTAAGAGGGAGATGATCCTCTTCAACCTATCTTGGTAATGAGTAAACGTTTTTGGTGTTGTTGATGAGGAATCCATGTGGGATTGCTCTCTTTGTTGTGTTATTCTTCATGTTCTTGTTGTTATTTTGATTTGTATGGATCTATTGATTTTATTGTGCATTTTGATGGCTATGGATTTTATATGAGATTGCTTGGATTGATGTATGAAAAATTTAGGGTTCTTTACCCCTTTGGGTTCACGGCCAAGAGGCCAAGTTTTTGGGTGTTCAAGTTTTGATCTTTGTAGAAATTGGAACTTAGGTGATTAAGTGTTAAAGAGTTAGTTAATGTAATGGAAGATTTTAGGTTCTCACCCCTTGGGAAGCTCACGACCTCTAGGGCTTTTTATGGGTTCAAGATTTAATTTTTGTGTAACCGTGAAACTTAAATAATTAAGTATTAAGTAACTAACAATGTGATGGAAAAATTGGTTGGACTCTTGTCTTTGGGAGGTCACGGCCTCAAGGGCCATGTTGGCTAAAATTTATGCATCAAGCTAAGGCTTAGGTGATTATGTAATTTAAAAAGTTATTATGGATTCATAAGATGGAAAAATGAAGGAAAGAAATTTATTTGATGACTTAGGGTGATTTTAGACTTAAGAAAAGAACAAGAGTGTTTGGCTTGGAAAACCATAGAATAATTTTCTAAGTAAGCATGATTTAATTTAAGTAAAGAACTTAGCTAATCAAGAGAATTCTTCTAGAGAAAGATTTCATAAGAAATGTTAAATTAAAGCGAAATTCTATAATAAAACTTAAAAGTGTATTATCACATTTGAGAACTTGATAAATTTGTTATTATGGGTCCATGAGTAAGACCAAGAAATTTGTTGATGTTTAACTTGGCCAAATTGTGGCATGTTATGGAAAAGTATCTCATTGTGAAATATACATGAATATGCATCGAATATGCCTTAAGTCATCATGCATTGTGAAAGTTCGGAGGACTCTGTTGTAAGGCTTTGTGCCTAGGAGATTGAATCACACCTTAGTGCAGGTGCGAATAGACTAGTGTAGGTCATTTGTTGACCTTGGGGGCGTCAGGGTGCGGGTGTCTCACAAATAGACAATTGGTAGCTCTTCTGGGCTGTGGGATAGACCGATGTAAACACACCAACGATCTAGACCGAGACACTATCCTATATCGTGATCTTGTGAAAAATGCCGCATATAAAGCCTTGTTGCGCAAAATTATTGATATTTTTCTAGAAAGCACTTGATTTTAGGCTGACGAGATACTGACATATCTCCATGATCATTCTCGTCGATGTTTGTGTCTAGCTCCATGGAGTAGAATTTTTGGTACCATGTGCACGTGCATAGTCAGTCAACATATTATTTGGCGTTCATTTATTTGATGATAGAACTGTTGTTTTTATTGATATTACGACTGCCTGGATTTGTTATGTTGTTTACTATTTGAATCTTGATGCTGATCATCATTCCTACTATGCTATGTGGGCATCTTGCGCCGTTCTATTTCTTTACTGCCATAATTGGTATTGAATGTAGCATGTCTCACCACTTTTCTGTATTTTTACTATTCTGTTTATTTATGTGTTTCGCCGAAGACGTCGATGAGGAAGGGGAAGTGCACGAATTCCATGGCTTTTGGCCCAATTTCGATTAGTTATCTATTTGGTCATGGCGTCCCATCCGCGTGGCTTTTTGGGTTATGTGAGATTGACATTTCATGGAAGTCCGGACTACTGGCACATCAACGTGAGCATGGATTGCTGCATCTACCACGAAGATGTGACTGTGTCTCTGGTATGGGGTCGTCATGATCCACCTGTCTTTACTTTTAATGCACACTTGTATTTAGAGTTTTATTTGCTCATTCATGATATGTGGGGTGATCGTTATTACACTCCACGAGAGGATTCATTCTTATCCTCCGCACGAGCCCTTGCTCGTAATTCGGTTGCTCTGATGAGGATTTCCTCTGATGAGGAAGATCCCAAGGAGGACCCATCTGAAGCTCGCTTCTAGTTGTTCATGGAGGCTTGTTTCTTTTTGACAGCCCTTTTGGGTGGCTAGCTGTATATTTCTTTGGGGGCTTAATGTCTTGTCTTTTTGGTGGGCAGTATATATGTAATCATTTTGGGGCATGTAAAGCTTATGCTTTTCTTTTGTATATCTGATGATGTATCTAAACATAGTATAAGTATATATAACTATGATGTATGAATGTATGATTTACTTCTCATCTTAATTTCTGCTGTAATTATGTTTTATCATTTTTATTACAAAAAAAAAATTTGCTGAATTATTATATGCTTACAAATGAACAGGCTATTATCTATATATCTGAATCAACCGGGTTTAATTAATAGTTTTCTAGTCCGAGTTCGTTTTAAGTGTCACGATTCCTTCCCAAAAAAAAGGCGTTACACTAGTTTGGTATCAGAGCCCCAGTTTGAGTTTTTTTTTTGTCATTGTGGTTAGGTTTGTCTTGCTTATGCTATGTGATTCTCTGTGTTTGGTATTCTGAAAAGATACATCTAATTCTTGTGTTTTATTCAATTTAACTCTAAAAAAGTGTAATGGCACACGATGGAGGTATTGCTGCAGCTGTTAAAGCCATGCAACAAATGACAGACGTTATTGCACAACAAATTGAGAGAGTTGCTCAACAGCAGGAAAGGGTTGCACAATAGTTAGAAGCGTCAACTGATGCTCAAAATCTGTTGGAGTTCCGTCATAACAACCCTCCTTAGTTTAAGGGGGAATTTGATCTAGAGAAGGCTAGTCTTTAAATCAAGGAGCTAGTGAAAATTTTCAGAGGCATGAATTGTGCGGATGATAAGAAGGTAACCTATGCTACCTTTATGCTAATCGGAGGCACAGAAGATTAGTAGAACGGAGCATACTACTAGAAGTTGAAGGCTGAGTGATCACCTAGGAGGTATTCAAGAATAAATTCTTAAAGAAGTATTTCCCAGCAAGTGCAAGACATGCTAAAGAGATGGAGTTCTTCAGTTTGAGGCAAGGGAACATGACTGTCAGCGAGTATGCCGCGAGGTTCGAGAGCTTGTCCTAATTTTCAAGGTATTTCTAACTCCAGTCGGATGAGGAGTGGAAGTGTCAGAAATTTGAGGAAGGACTGAGGCATGACATAAGAAGGGCTGTTATAACCTTAAGGATCAACCAGTTTCCAGAGTTGTTGGACATGTGTCGCCAAGTGGAAGTTCTGGATCAGGTGCAGGACACGCAGAATCGTAACTTTGGACCTTTTAGGTCCCAAAGAGGAGGTAGCAGCAATGTAAACCATTATCAGAGGAAACCTTATTCTAGACCACCCGGGAATCAACAACAGTGACCACAAGGTGGAAGTCCCAGCGGGAGTCCTGGTAGAGCTGGTCAGGCTGTGGCGTCTTCGCCAAAATGTTTGAAGTGCGGGAAGGATCACCTAACGAGGGATTACACCATCAAAGGAATAATCTACTACAGATATGGAAAACCTGGACACATCTCTAGAGACTGCAATCAGGCTCAGGCAGAGCTTCAGTTAACACTACACGAGCTGCAAAACCGTAGGCAGGAGGCCGAGTCTACACCATGAGTGGAGCGAAAGCCTCTGAATCTGAAGATCTGATACAAGCAGGGGGTACCATAGGAAGTAATCTTTTGACTATATTGTATGACTCTAGGGCAACTCACTCTTTCATTTCTTATGACTGTGTGCGACAACTTGGTTTACCTGTGTTTTCCTTACTTTTTGACTTGACTGTTTCTACTGCTACTACCAAACTTGTTGTTACCACCAAAGTTTGTTTAGATTGTCCTTTAATTGTTAAAGGTCGAATCTTTTCTGTTAATTTAATCCGTTTACCTCTTTCCCAACTAGACGTAATTTTAGGAATGGATTAGTTGTCTTCTAACCATATCTTGTTAGACTATTCTAGTTAAACCATAGTTTTCCCTATGGATGAGGTTTCTAGATTTTCGACGGCCACGTAAGTTCAAGCTTTCTTAAAAGAAGAAGCTCAGGGATACATGCTATTGTCTTCCTTAAAAGTCAAAGGTGAGGCGAATGTGAATGCAATTCCAGTGGTTAACGAGTTTTCCAAAGTCTTTCCTGATGATGTACTTAGTCTACCGCCCGAGCGGGAGATAGAGTTCACTATTAATCTTGTGCCTGGATCAGGTCCTATATCTATACCACCCTGCAGGATGTCACCATCAGAGTTAGTTGAGCTCAAGAAGTAGTTAGAAGAACTCTTGGAAAAGCAGTTTGTTAGACCAGTGTATCACCATGGGGAGCACCAGTATTATTTGTCAGAAAGAAGGATGGAACATCTCGATTGTGTGTGGACTATCACCAGCTGAATAAGGTTACAATCAAGAATAAGTATCCACTTTCGAGGATAGATGACTTGATGGATCAACGAAAAGGAGCAGTAGTATTCTCTAATATCGATCTGCGATCAGGCTACCATAAGATGCGAGTAAAGGTGGAAGATATTCCCAAAACGACTTTTCATACCCGTTACGGTCATTACAAATATCTTATGATGCCGTTTGGTGTGACGAATGCCCCTGCCATATTCATGGATTATATGAATAGAATCTTTCGTCCTTACCTGGACAGATTTGTTGTTGTCTTCATCGATGACATTTTGATCTACTCTCAAAATCAGGAAGAACATGTTGAACATCTCAGTACAGTTCTCCAGATTCTGAAGGAGAAGAAGTTGTACGCCAAGCTGTCGAAGTGTGAATTTTGGCTGGAAGAGGTCAAGTTTTTGGGCCATGTAATCTCTAAGGAAGGGATTGCAGTAGACCCGTCAAAGGTGGAAGCGATTCTGCAATGGGAAAGGCCAAAGACAGTGACAAAAGTTTAGAGCTTTGTGGGATTAGCTGGATATTATTGGAGATTCATTGAAGGATTCTCTAAGATAGCAGGGCCTCTTACTCATCTCACGAGAAAGAATCAAGCCTTTGAGTAGACTAATGCTTGTGAAGAAAGTTTTCAAGAATTGAAGAGACGACTAACTACTTCACCAGTGTTAGTTCTACCTGATTCATGTGAACCCTTTGAGTTATACTGTGATGCTTCATACCAAGGATTAGGGTATGTGCTTATGCAAAACAGAAAAGTGGTGGCTTACGCTTTGAGACAGTTGCGAGTACATGAGAAGAACTACCTAACCCATGACCTGGAATTTGCAGCTGTGGTATTCGCTTTGAAGATATGGAGGCATTTTCTTTATGGGGCAACGTTCAGCGTCTTTAGCGACCACAACAGCTTGAAGTACCTATTCGACCAAAAGGAGCTAAACATGAGGCAGAGGAGATGGTTGGAATTCTTAAAGGACTACGATTTTCAACTTCAGTATCATCCTGGAAAGGTCAATGTTGTAGCAGATGCTTTGAGTAGAAAGATGATTAGTATATTTGCTATGATGGTCAAAGAGAGGGAATTGATAGAGCAGTTCAGGGATATGTGGCTATTCGTTGATTTGGCACCAGGAAGGATTCGTTTGAACACGATTACTGTTCTGAATGATTTGCTAGAAGAAATCCGAGAGAAACAAGGAAGTGATGAATTTCTGTAAGAAGAAAGAGAGCGAATGAAGCATAGTGGTGTAATGACAATAGAAGAAGGACTTGATGGAGTCTTGAAGTTTAAAGGTAGGATCTGCATACCTAATGATCCAGAGCTCAGAAAGACAATTCTTGATGAAGCTCATAACAACAGGTTAAGTATGCATCCTGACATGACAAAGATATACCAAGATTTGAAAAAGTTTTTTTGGTGGCTGGGAATAAAAAAAAACGTAGCTCAATATGTGTCATCTTGCTTAGTCTGTCAGAAAGCGAAAATTTAACATCAAAACTTTCTAGAATGTTGTAACCCCTAGCTATTCCCGAATGGAAATGGGATAGTATTGTAGTGGATTTCGTGGTTGGATTACCAAAGACTAGAAAAGGTTATGATTCCATATTGGTAATTATTGATCGGGTTACGAAATCAGCACACTTCCTACTGATTAATATAAGGTATTCCATGAAGAAGTAAGCCCAAGTGTATATTGGCGAGATTGTTAGATTGCATGGAGTGCCTTCGAGCATTATTTCTGATAGAGATCCAAGATTCACATCAAAGTTTTGGTAAAGTTTGCAAGAAGCGTTGGGGACTAAACTTCGGTTGAGTTTTGCTTATCATCCCTAAACTGATGGTCAATTGGAAAGGACGATTCAATTATTGAAAGATTTGCTCAAAGTTTGTACCTTGGAACAAACTGTAAGTTGGGATGAAATTTTGCCTTTAGTAGAATTCACCTACAATAATAGTTTCTATTCGAGTATAGGGATGACACCCTATGAAGCCTTGTATGGACAACGGTGCAGAACACCGTTGTGTTGGTATCAAGATTTATCTCACGGTTGGACCTGATCTGGTACAACAAACAACGGAAAAGGTCAAGATGATTCCGGAAAAGATAAGGACCGGCTCAGAGTTGCCAGAAGAGCTATGCTGACAAAAGAAGAAAGCCTCTTGAGTTTGAGGAAGGCGAGCATGTGTTTTTGAAAGTCACGCCTACGATTAGGGTCGACTGAGTTCTGAAATCTAGAAAACTTACTCCCAAATTCCTTGGACCTTACCAAATTCTTCATCGGATAGGTCCAATAGCTTACCAAATAGCCTTACCACCTTTTCTTTCTAACCTTCACAATATTTTCCATGTATCACAATTGTGAAAATATATCCCTGACTCGAGCCATGTCATAGCACTTGACAGAGTATAATTGGAAGAGAACTTAACCTATGAGACACCTCCTGTGATGATTAAGGATAGGAGGATAAAGAAACTCAGAGGGAAGGAAATCATGTTGGTAAAAGTAATTTGGAATGACACAATCGGAGATGCAACGTGGAAATTAGAAGACAAGATGAAGGAGCAATATCCGCAACTATTCTAAGGTATGAAAATTTTGAGGATGAAATTTTCTTTTAGAAGGGGAGGGTTGTAATACCCCAAAAATTGTTTGTTTTATGATAAATAGTCATTTTTATAATATTTGTGATTTTTGTGAATTTGTATGGATTTTTTTGGAAATATTGAATATTTTAATATATTTCTCATTTTGCGTGCGTACTGAACGAAGCTGGGAAAATGAAATATTTTCCCTGAGGTTGGTAAACCTTGAACTATGAAAACATCAATGGGGGATCTCACTAAACTCGAGGTTAGGCACAATTTGTGAGGTTTTTGTTTTTCGAGATTTTATCTGATAAATAAAATCATTGTACCATAAAATTATCTCATGAACACATAAATACTTTTTTTATTAACTGTAACCTTTGTTCACTAGATAATAGCTTTAGTAGAGTGTTAGTCATATTTTGTAGATAGCACTTTAATGACATCATCAAAGTTGACTTCATGCATATGACATCATCATTTGACTTTTGGAAAAGTATTGGAAAACTTCCTAAAGAAGCTTTGTACAAAGCTTCCAAATGAAGCATTGTCTTCTCTCTCTTCCCTCCCACACTCCACGGCAATGGAGGCCATTTTGGAGCCAAAATTATGCTTTTCACTTTATCATCTTTTCACTTCTAATTTCAAAATCACCAAAAGACTATCACCTTTTTTCTCTCAAACTTTTCTCTCTTCCTCTCTTCCTCTCTTCTCCACGGCACCAACACCATGGGAAGGTCATCTTCACTAGTTTGCAAAACTAATTCCATTTCTTACTTCCTCTTATCATCCTAAGACTTTTCTCCTTGGTGATCATCCTCTAGTTTTTTCTTTTTCATCTTTCACCATTGAAGCCCTAACTTGAAGCTCTAAGGTAAAGTTCTTGACTTTCTTCTCTTTTCTTCTCTTTTTCGTTTTTCTTGGTGACATATGTGACCAAGGACTCCTCTTTTCATGGTTTGAGTGAAGATTGAAAAAGTTTGCTCACCTTAGGGTTTTCTTGAAGGTATAGGACAAAAATTGTAACAAGGGATCAAGAAGCTTGCTTTCTTGTGTTGTCTTCTTTAGGTAAGAGGGAGATGATCCTCTTCAACCTATCTTGGTAGTGAGGAAAAATTTTTGGTGTTGTTGATGAGGAATACATGTGGGATTGCTCTCTTTGTTGTGTTGTTCTTCATGTTCTTGTAGTTATTTTGATTTGTATGGATCTATTGATTTTATTGTGTATTTTGATGGCTATGGATTTTATATGAGATTGCTTGGATTGATGTATGGAAAATTTAGGGTTCTTTACCTTTTTGGATTGATGGCCAAGAGGCCAAGTTTTCGGGTGTTCAAGTTTTGATCTTTGTAGAAATTGGAACTTAGGTGATTAAGTGTTAAAGAGTTAGTTAATGCAATGGAAGATTTTGGGTTCTCACCCCTTGGGAGGCTCACAACCTCTAAGGCTTTTTATGGGTTTAAGATTTAATTTTTGTGTAACCTTGAAACTTAAATAATTAAGTATTAAGTAACTAACAATGTGATGGAAAAATTGGTTGTACTCTTGTCTTTGGGAGGTCATGACCTCAAGGGCCATATTGGCAAAAATTTATGCATCAAGTTCAGGCTTAGGTGATTAGGTAATTTAAAAAGTTATTATGGATTCATAAGATGAAAAAATGAAGGAAAGAAATTTACTTGACGACTTAGGGTGATTTTAGACTTAAGAAAAGAACAAGAGTGTTTGTGACACTTGGAGAACCTTAGAATAATTTTCTAAGTAAGTATGATTTAATTTAAGTAAAGAACTTAGCTAATGAAGAGTATTCTTCTAGATAAAGATTTCATAAGAAATGTTATATTAAAGTGAAATTCAATAACAAACCTTAAAAGTGTATTATCATATTTGAGAATTTGATAATGTGTTGTTATGGGTCCATGAGTGAGACCAAGAAATTTGTTGATGTTTAACTTGGCCAAATTGTGGCATGTTATGGAAAAGTATATCATTGTGAAATATACATGAATATACATCGAATATGCATTGAGTCATCATGCATTGTGAAGTCTGGTGGACTTTATTGTAAGGCTTTGGGCCTAGGAGATTGAATCACACCTTAGTGCAGGTGCAAATAGACTAGTGTAGGTCATTCGTTGACGTTGGGGACGTCGGGGAGCGGGTATCTCACAAATGGACAGTTGGTAGCTCTTTTGGGTTGTGGGATAGACTGATGCAAATGCACTGATGATCCAGATCGAGACACTATCCTATATTGCAATCTTGTGAAGAATGCCACGTATAAAGCCTTGTTTCACAAAATTATTGATATTTTTTCTAGAAAGCACTTGATTTTAGGCTGACGAGATACTGACATATCTCCCTAGTCATTCTCTTTGATGTTTGTGTCTAGCTCCATGGAGTAGGATTTTTGGTACCATGTACACGTGCATAGTTAGTCAACATATTATTTGGCATTCATTTATATGATGATAGAACTGTTATTTTTATTGATATTATGACTGCCTGGATTTGTTATGTTGTATACTATTTGAATCTTAATGCTGATCATTATTCTTGCTATGCTATGTGGGCATCTTGTGCCGTTTTGTTTCTTTACTGCCATAATTGGTATTGAATGTAGGATGTCTCACCTCTTTTTTGTATTTATGCTATTTTGTTTTTTTTATGTGTTTCTCCGAAGTCATTGGTAAGGAAGGGGAAGTGCATGAATTCCCTGGCTTTTGGCCCGATTTCGATTAGTTATCTATTTGGTCATGGCATCCCGTCCGCATGGCTTTTTGGGTTATGTGAGATTGACATTTCATGGAGGTCTGGACTGCTGGTACATTAACATGAGCACAGATCGTTGCATCTATCACGGAGACGTGACTGTGTCTCTAGCATGGGTTAGTCATGATCTGCTTGTCTTTACTTTTAATGCACACTTGTATTTAGAGTTTTACTTGCCCATTCGTGATATGTGGGGTGATCGTTATTACACTTTACGAGAGGATTCATTCTTATCCTCCACACGAGCCCTTGCTCGTAATTCGGTTGCTTCAATGAGGATTTCCTCTGATGAGGAAGATCTTAAGGAGGACCCATCTGAGGCTCGCTCTTAGTTGTTCATGGAGGCTTGTCTCTTTTTGATAGCCCTTTTGGGTGGGTGGGTGGCTGTATATTTCTTTGGGGACCTAATGTCTTGTCTTTTTGGTAGGCTGTATATGTGTAATCATTTTGGGGCATGTAAAGCTTATGCTTTTCTTTTGTATATTTGATGATGTATCTAAACAGCTATGGTATAAGTATATATACGTATGATGTATGAATATATGGTTTACTTCTCATGTTAATTTCTGTTGTAATTATGTTTTATCATTTTTATTACAAAAAAAAAAGAATTCACGGAATTATTATATGCTTACAAATAAACATGCTATTATTTATATATCTGAATCAACCGGGTCTAATTAGTAGTTTTGTTGTCCGAGTTTGTTTTAAGTGTCACACTTCCTTCCCAAAAAGAGGGCATTACAACTGTGGTATAATGACAATTATACTATGGTTACTAAATTTAGGATGTTACATTATGGTATCAGAGCAGTTCATCCTGTTGAGCCAGGGTATGGACTGACCATGCTTAGGCATGTTACAAGTTTTCTATATGTTGTGCACTACTTTGTCTCTTGGTTGAGATGTTGGGAAAAGGAATACATAGCTTGTCATAGGTTGAATGTTAGTAGCTACTGTTACACAGTTACATGATATTGAGGATTGGCCTCTTAATATGTAATGTTCTGTGTGGACAAGAAACTATGACTTCACCTAGGCATTCTATGGGATAGGAGTTCTTTTAGTAAGGAGTCCAGTCGGTATGTCTGAACTTGTTTAGGATTTGTTTGCATCTATGTCTCTTGTACAACAAGTAATGGAAGAAGTAAAGGTAATCTGGAATGATGTGACTAGAGATATAACGTGGGAGCTGGAAGACAGAATGAAAGAGCAATATCTGTTTTTGTTCTAAGGTATGAGAATTTCGAGGACAAAATTCTTTTTAGAGGGGGAGTGTTGTAACACCCCAAAATTTCTTATTTTTCAGTTATATGTGGTTTTTATTATTTTTGTGATTTTTGTGAATTGTTTGATTTATTTTGATTATTTTAATATTATTTTTAGACTTTCTGTATGTTTGAAGCGGGGCCGGAAAAATAAAAAAATTTCAAGGCCGGAAAATGTTTGACAGTTATTGCGGGGCCGGGGGAGCTTACTGAACCTGAAATCGGAAACAGTTTTTAAAATTTTTCTTTTTCTGAGAATTTATTCGAAAATGAAATATAGGTACGTTTTATTATCCATTGGACAATAAACACTGGTTTTACTAGCAGTAGCTTTTATCCATTAGTTAATAACTACCAATAAATATCTAGTTAGGTGATTAGTCATGAGCTTAGTCATGAACCTAGTCACCAAGCTCTTTATGAATGCTTTATGGTGAACCAATTGGATGGAGTCAACATTAGTGACTATGTGACTCACCTTGTGACTCGCTATGTGATTCACCATGTGACTCATCATGTTGTGACTCACCTCCATGACTCATCTTGATGAACCAATGAGAAGGAAGCTTAATGGAGAAGCATGGACACCTTGCACCCTCTAGAAGCTTGTTAAATCAAGTGGAGAAGTTCAAATTTGTTACTTCATCTCTTAAGCTTATCTTGTCATTCTTTTTCAAGAAGCTTGTAGAATAAGCTTAAATGACCAAAATGATATTTGCTATCTCTTTATGTTCATCTTATCTTATCTTTCTCTCCTTGTGAATTTCGGCCAACACCCTAAAAATCATTCTCCAAATTTATTCAATTCAAACAAACCTTGTATCTTGAATCTAAATACCATTCCAAGACACTTTTGTGTTGAGACCATCTTCAAATTCTTCTATCTTCAACCTTTTTCTTCAAGTCTAAGTTTAAGGGTTTCTAGGTGAAGTTCTTGATCTTCACTTCTAATATTATTTTCAAAGTCCTAGACCATAATCTTGATCAGTGGTCATCTTGTTTCAATCTTTAGATTTAATGTTTGTTTGCATGTTTGTTTTAAGGGTTTGTTTGGTGGTGGACGTTTACTACAAGCAGGCAACAAAAGGAGCTTTTTGATCATCATCTAAGTAAGAGGGAGATTAACCTCATCGACTAAACTTGGTGGTGAGAAATGAAATTTGTGGTTGCAAGTGAAAAATCTATGTAAGGATTTATACACTTGATTATATGAATTAAATGGTTTGTGCTTGTTTGCTATTTGTGATTATATGATGTTGATAGTATGCATAAAATTACTATGGTTGCTTATTGGCTATATGTGATGTTGTGATTTTGATAGTATGAAATTGTTATGGTAGGAATTGATGATTGAATTGTTTTGCTTGTGTTGAACTATATGAGAAACTAAAAAGTTTTGGTTCCAAGGACCATATAAGGCTCACGGCCTTTTTGCCCAAAATAGGGTATCCAAGGTGAAACTTTTTTTTATTAATTGTTGACTTAGTTGATTTTGTGACAAGGACATGAGTTAAGGTTTTTCAAGTTGAAGGAGGAAGTGAACAAAGTTTTATTATTGGAAAGGAATTGATTTTTGGCCATGAGAAATGATATGACTATAAAAGATGATTTGAAGTTTTGAGTATTTTATTTAAAAGTGTTTTAGTGAAGGCAGTGGAAAAAGAAAGAGATTTTATTCTAAAATGTTTGATTAAATTCAAATAACATAGATTTTGTGAAGAAGAGTAGAAATATTACTTAGAGAAAGTTTTAGAAAGAAAAGTTGGCAATATGGTTTAAATTTTATATTAAACTTTGAAAGTTTCAAAATTAAGTTTAGAATGTTAATAAATGTTTTACGCGATTGAAAAATAGTGATAAAACCTTACGCAATTTAAAAACTTTAATTTTTAAGCTACATGATTAAGAAAATGTTGGAAAATGTTTATGTGATTTGAAAATGTAACAAAAGTGTTACGCGATTATGAAAACGCGATAAAAGCTAGCTTGTTTTAATGAAAAAATGTGTTATTGATAATTATCTACACTTTGAGTCATTAATCATGCATCGAAAGTCGTATAGATTGTGTTATGACTAGGAGATGAATAACACCTTAGTGCGGGTATGAATTGCATAGTGAAGATCTATGAATGATCAAGGGGGCGTCGGGGTGCGGAAATCCACAAGTGGCCAATTGGTAGCACCACTGTGCCATGGTAGCCAAGGCAAACACACTGACGATCTCGATGAGACACTATCCTATTCACGATCTGGTGTAGAATGTGTTGTATAAGCCATGATGCACACACTAAGAAAATTATAGCACTTGAATTGAGGCTGATGAGATACATATATATCTTCTGGATCTTTCTCTCCGATGTTGGTTTTAACTCAATGAGTAGAGGTTTGGTCCATTGTGCATATACATGGTCAGTATACATATTAATCATATGCACAATTAATATACATATTATTATGATATATGTTCATTGAATTATCTATTAATTGATATCATGATTATACCTGTTGTTTCTATGTTGTTTCTGTATGGAATGGCATTGTTGTATTTATCGTTACTTTACTGTCATATTGGTATGCGATGTTGGGGATCTCACGTCTTTATTGTATTGTTTTGTTGGTTCTGTTTTATATTTATGTTTTATGAAGATTGTGATGGCGGCAAGGCAAAAATCTTCTTCGTTCGATACTGCTGCGTAGTTAGAGCTTTTATCTGATAGCGAATGCGAGGAGGATCTTGTGGAGGATCTTTCCTTCTAGACATTTTGGCTTTGGCCAGTTTAGGCTTGGTTATGGTAGCTGTATATTTGTTTTTGAGTAAGTAAGTTTTATGTTTTCTATGTGGTTAGTAAATTATATATATGTATATATGTATATATATATGTATATATGTGTGTGTGTGTGTGTGTGTGCATACACACACACACACACACACACACACATATATATATTGTATTTTCTTTTGGCGGATGTTTTGGAGTTGTGTATTGAATATATTCATTCGTGGCTCATATTTTCTCTATACGCATAATGGTTATATTTGGAAATGTGTTGTTGTTAAGTAGCAGGCTTGAACTTAGTGACTGTGGTATAATGACAATTATACTATGGTTATTAAATTTAGGATGTTACACATTATCTTTACATATTCCTTTCTTTTTCTTTTTTTTTCACAACCTTCTTGTATTTTTTTTTTCAATTGATTATGTTTCTTTCTTTTTCTTCCACCAAACACTTTGCATATTGCACATCAATTTGCACAACCCCTACACTTGTACTATTAATTGCCCCCAAGCAAAAGAACTTCTCCAATGAAAATGAACCAATGCTCTGCTATTCCTTTAGGTAAGGTAAAAACATGATTTTTCACATAAGGCATATAATGAGCTAAGACAAAAAGGATAGGTAAATTGACTCAAGGGGGTTAATCAAAGGGAAATGATGCAAGGTTAGCTATTTGGCCAAAGTAGCTAATTCAAGAAAGAATGCCTTAATCATGCTTATGTATGCATATAAAAATGTAGCCTCAAATTGAATCAAAGCAAGTTCTAGAGTGATCAATTGTCATAAGTGAAAATCACATAAGAAAGAAGAGAATGACACAAATGCTAAATCCATCCATCAATAGTGTAACATTCTCCTTAATCTAATAATTTTGATCATTGTTATAGAAGCTCAGTACCACTGTTAAGAGTTATTTGTTAATTTGAGTAACATTCTAAACCAGTTTGAGTCTAATTTTATAACACTGAATACAGAAGAATAATTAAAGTATCTGCAGAATCAGTTAACATGATGGAAATAAATATGAAAAATTTATTTCCTAGCTAAGAACCATTGATAAGAGTTGTAGAAAATTTTGGAGAATCAACTGAGCTAGTTTGGTATTTTTAAGGATACCGAAGAGGAATTAAGGGAACAATAACATAACAGTTAAGTATTTCAAAAAATTATGAAATTTCATAGAGGTGACAAGTAAGATATGGAGAATAATTTGGTATGAAATACTAACTACAATAAGTATTAGTAAACTTATTATTTAATCTCTCAGTTTAATTTAACTTACAATAGAGTAATGAAGCTTAAGTGATAAATAACAATATATAAAAAATTATAGGAAAATGGATTTGAGGACTAAGTTGAGTCCTAAAATTTTCTATAGGACTTATGGATACTTGAAAATTCAACTTTGGACAATTAAAATATACATAACAGATATAAAAGTTTCAGCATAATTTTTTTTTTGTTAGAAACTTAATCTTTCCACTACCAACAATTTTCCAGATTTTTCTTCCACACTCATTCACTTTTTCTTCATCTTTTACATTCACTTTTCTTTTCAGATTTCTCCCCTATTTCTTAACGTGAACAACTGCAGAAACAAAGAGAAGAGGAAGCCATAAAATTACCATTTTTCACCTCTATTTATCCTTCCATCTTCATCATCATTTAATTTTGTTATTCTTACTCTTTCTCCATTACTTCTTACAGCAAACTGCAACCCAAAATAGGGCAAAAATAGAGGCAGATACATAAAAGAGAAAGGAGAGAAAAGAAGGAAAAAATGAAGAGAAAGTGAAGACCAACGCTTGGCAAGCTAGATGAGACAAGGTAAGGGTTCTTGTCTTCAAATTACACATCTTTATTCATTGATTTTTTAGTTAAAATTTTGTTCTATATATTCATGGAAGTCATGGCCATAACATGCTAGAGAAGCAATTCTTGTTAATTATGTTATTGTTTCTAAATTTTAGTTGATGAAAATGATACAAGTTTGATATTAATTTCCTTGTAAGGTTAGAAAATGATGTGATTTGGTTTGAAATAGAGAAACCGTGTAAGTGTATGATTCAATTGTTCATACTTGTGCTCCATGCAATGGAAAGGTCATAGTCAAGAGCTATTTGTGCCACCTTTATTGACTTAACAAATTAAATTTATAGCTTGTAAATTTGGAAACATACGATTAAAGATAGAACCATGCAGTGCTGCCCCTATTTGTTGTGTTTACACTTTGCTAATTGTTGTGTTCACACTTGTTCCAACCGCGAGACTTGTTCTTGGTTCATTATGCATGGTGAATAGCTTTGTGTCTTATTTTTCATAATCATGCATCCTTTGGTTAGTTTTGTATCTTGATTTTCATGGCCAACCACATGCTGCATGGTTTATATGCTCACACTTGAACTTCCTTTTAACTTAGTAGTAATTGAATCCTTCATGGTTTTTATGCTCACATTGGAATTTTCTATATTTTTTGTTAGAAAAGTTGACTAATGTAAGGTGGTTAGTTAAAGAAATTGTAAAGTTAGTCATGTAAAGTAGAGCAAAACCGTGACATGTTTTTAACTATGTATACTTGAATTTTGTGTTATTGATGATGTTTTGTTGCTGTGGTTGCTGTTTTGCTCCTGTAATGTTGCTTCTGTTGTTGTTTTGCTGCTATAATATTGCTATTGTATTATTATTGTTGTGTTGTTCTTTTAATTCATAGTTGCTGATGTGTTATTATGGATGTTGTTGTGTTGTTGTTGTTGCGATTTTGCTGCTGTAATGCTGCTATTATTGTTGTTTTGCTTCGTGTAATGTTGTAGTTGTATTGTTACTACTGTGTTGTTCTTTTAACTCATAGTTGATGCTGTGTTGTAATTGTTGGTAACTTTTTTATGAAAGGATTTAATATGTAAGGTGTAACACTCTCCATAGGGCATTACATTTCCGACTACAAACTTATAATCTGAAAATCATTTGATAAAAGTATTTGAGTTATAAAACATGGGTTTTAAAACTTCTTTTTGCGGAAACATAAACTTACCAAAATTTATAGGTAATACTAAAAAATAGATTTAAACTGATTGGTATACATCACAGACACCACATAATATTTAACATTACTTAGAACAAAAAACTTACAGACTCAAGGAAATAGTAGCAAACCCCATGATGGGTCCTACTTAATAGCACGGTAATAACATTGTCAAAACTGGGAAGATCACTCCTCGCTGTCATCCCTAAACTTGAAATTTTGCCTCCAGTTAAGTCTAAGAAGTTCACTTCATCTACTATATAAATTTTAACAATACAACCACAAACAAACAGTACAGCAAAGAAGTGAAATCCTCTTTCATCAATACCAAGATGGTAGCAAAGAATGATACAAATGACAACGTCATTCCATACATACAGATATCACAATTATATTCATGTCATCATTTCATAAATAATTCCAATAACCATATATTACAATAAAATAAACAATAACAGATATCATCAATATGTATGAAATGATTATGTCACACTACTTTAACATTGACCATGCCATAACAATATGTGTACTGACCATGTGTATGCAAATTGAACCAATTCCTACTCCATGGAGCTAATCATAATTTTAGAGATAAATGTCCCAAAAGATCTGCCAGCCTCAATGTCAGTCTTCACCGAGCCCGAAAAGAGATAGTGTTTGTCAGTTGCTCGCTAGTGTGTTGCAACAGTTCATCATGGCCAGAAGATCATAATGCGATAACATAATCACTAGATGAATCACCGCGCCCTGACGTACCCTGAGATCCATCATAGACCTCACTATTCAATTCACATTCACTCTTAGGCCCAACCAGTCATAATAGCCATTGGCTATATTCTATTCAATGCATGATACCTCAATGCATATCTCAATTTCATCTTTAGATTGTTCCTAAATGAGATTAGAACAATCGTCCATACAATTTTCTAATATCATAAGATCAATAAATATTATATAATCGCTCATACAATTACATAATATCACTGATACATTTGGGTCTAGTACATTAGTTCTAACAGTGACTTTACTGTATCATCAATCGCGTATCATTTTTAACGCGTTTTCATAATCGCGTAACACTTTTGTTACTTTTTCAAACCGCGTAACCATTTTTTGACGTTTTCTCATTCATGTAAAATATTTCAACGTTTTCAAATCGCATAGCGATTTTTCAACGTTTTTGAAATCGTGTAGCTTAAAAATCATATTTTTAAGTCGCATAAATCATTTTTCATCATTTCTCAACTATAAATTTTTTTTCAATATTCCAAACATCATTTTGGACTTTTCAAAAATTAATACAATTTCTAACTTCAAATCCCACACTTTCTCACTTAAAAATCCTCTACGTAATATTTTTCAGTATTTCCCCAAAATCAATATTTCTTTAAATCAATTATTCCAACCTAAAACTTCCTAACGCGCCTCAAAACCCAACAGGTGAGCTATATGTTAGTAAACTTCAAGTCACCAATTTATTTCTCTTTTACAAACTAAATCCACTAATTTAATTAATTCCAAAAAAATAAGTTTTTCTTACTTTTATATCTTAAAATCCCTTAATTTAAATCCTTGGCCATTTTAATCCATTCAATATTATGTTAAAAAAATACTATTTATTCTAATCCACTAATTCTTGGCATATTGGCCGAAAATCACAAATAACTTCATCATAAAATCTTTGATCATTTTCATGTCCACATTCTTTGCAAATCCTTAAATCATTAACTTATTACCTACTCATATAAAACTCATGATTAGCAAAATAATTTGAAATATTTTATTCCATATCAAGCAAAAAGTCGTGAGCCTCAAGGTTTTTTGGAACCAAAACATTTTTCCTTTTCACATAATTCTCATCATATAACATATCACTTATGATATTTCTACCATCACTTGTTCATGCTTACGATGAAAACGATAAAATCATATTAAGCAATTAATCACAAATTAATCAAAATCATAATATAAAATCATGCATACTTATCAAAGCAATAAGCATATCAATCACCAAATAATCATAAACATGGAAAACCTTAAACAATAAGGATTTATTCACCACACACACATCCATTCTTCACCACCAACACATGGTTGATGAGGGTAATCTCCCTCTTACCTTGGATAATCCACCAAAGCTCCTTGTATGTCCTTCTTGAATCTACTTTTCTCCACCAAGAACTTCTTAAAAATCAAAGTAAACACACATAATCAATATCTAAGGCTTGAATAAGAAAACCATGGATCAAAACATGGTTTAGAACTTTGAATCTAAGATTTGAAAAGAATATCAAGAACTTCACCCTTTATCCTTCAAAATTAGATCTTAGGAAAAGTGCTTGAAGATGGATGATTTGTGTAACACCCTTATAGGGATGTCACATTTAAAAATAAAATAAAAGAAAATAAATAAAATCTACCCAAGTTGTAAAACATTTGATACATAATAATACGGGTTGTAAAATTCTTCCTGTTAAATAGAATATTATTAAATAAAAATAATGCGGAAAACACAAAATCAACAGAGTAACATCACACATAATATACATAGGGTTTTAGTCATAAGTTATGCAAATAATTTACAACTAAAAATATTTAAACTGAAACAGTAAACAAAAGCAATAACAGTCTAGATATATAAACGCAGACGCGCCCAAGTACACATCATAAACATTTAACCCTCTGAAGGATCACTCTCAGGAAGATCATCAGGAGATAAATATCCAGGATGCCTCGACTCTCGGCGGAAACGAGACCGCGCAGTCGACACGCTGCTAATCTCACTAGGCGCAGTGAACATACCACCCCAATAACGCCTAAGAGATAACGGTAACTCCAAATGCAAAAACACCGTAGTCGTCATGACTGGCTCCCCCTCAAACTCATTACGTAGGGACACAGTCAACCGTCCCACGTAAGTCACCGAGTCTCTGTCCTCACGCAGTCGCCAGGCTGTCGATCCCCCATGAAACTCAAGCTGCACAAAACCAAGGAATCCTGGCACCGCCATACTCAAACAATCAATCCAATGGATATGGATGATCGAATGGTTCTTGATCGTCGTACTGATCTTCGGCTTGCTGCTCCTCCTCTTCTTCAGGATACACACACTCAAGAGGCTGTTCCTCTTCCTCAAACTCTTTACCACATAAATTAAAAATACAACAGCATATACAAGAAAGAGGTAAGACAATCTAAATCATCACAAACATGGTAAATAAGAAAACGACAATTACAACAGTTATACAATTCATGATATAACAACATAAACATAAATACAGTATAACACAAACACAATATAAGAATTAATATAAACATAGAATTAATATCAATATAGAAACAATGTAAAAATGTAATATCAACACAGATATAATATAAGAATTAATATCATAGATAAACATATATCCATACACAATATAAAATCACCGATAAGAATATAAAAATGCACCATATATAAATAAATAGGCAATGTGACACAATCCTACTCCATGGAGCTACAAACATACAGATATCAGAGAGAATGACCCGCAAAATTTATTAGTACCACGGCTGCCCAACCAAACTGTTACGCTGTCTCACGTTGCGTCTATAGCCCCACGGCACATGGCGTGGTGTAGTTCACGGTCTAACATTGTGGCACTACAGGCAATGTACTATTAGACTTTACAAGATCTCGATTAAATATAGTGCGTGTCGAGTCCGTTAGTGTGTTACCGGGTACCACGGCCCAGCGGAGCTACCAACTGTCCACATATGGAATACCGCACACTAGTCCAAGTCCATTCAAAATTGAACCACACTACACTTATCGCACCGACAATACGATGATTCACCTCGTCAATCAATCCACCAATTATCAACTAAATTGGCACAACTCAATATATGATCTTAAAATAGTTCCAATATTACCAAAATACCCTCAACGGTATAAAATATGCGTATTTACGCAATGCCCTCAATAGCATATAAAAATTGCCCTTATGGCTTGCCCTCATGGCAAAAATATACAAGATAAGTCCCACCGGACAAATATCTTGTTTCAAAGCCTGTTCGGGTTCACCACTTAGCCCGACAAAGAAAATATCCAGTTTGATTAATCGCATAGAAATTTTATCGCATTTTTACAATTCCGTCATTTTTACAAACGTTTTTAAATCGCGTAAATATATTTTTCTGTTTTTTAAAATCGCGTGGGATTTTTAATACGTTTTCTCAATCGCGTAAGATTTTTAAATTATTTTCTTGTCTGAATTCCTTAAAAATTACTGTTTAAATAAACAAAAATAATATTTAATACGTTTAAACTACGTAGAATATTTTTCATACCGTATACTGTCTTTTGAACATCTTTTTCTATCTTACTTGTCTGTTTTAATAAAAATTGACAGTATTTTGCTTAGAAAATTATAATAATGGTTTTTTAATTTTTCCATAAAAATTCTGTTTACTTAATTTTTAACCATATAATTTAACCCTTTTGAAAACCACTAACATGCTTCAAAATATAAGATGAGCCATATGTTAGGAATTTACAAAAGTTACTGTATTTCATTTCTAACAATAAAATCATTAGTTTTAATCTCTTAAACTTAATTTTAATCAATTTGTTTCTTCAAAACTCATTGTGGAAAATTTCCCTTTAACATATATTACATCTCTTTGATTGAAACTAGTTTGGAATCGATTTTAGAAATCATGGATACTTGGTTTGACATGTTGGCCGAAACATATACTTGTGCTATTTGATCTCTAAATTCATTTTCCTTGATCTAAACAATTTTATATCTCATTACGTTTCCTAGGTTAATTAAATCACACTTTAAAAAAATAATGAGAACATTTTGGTTCTCCATTTTTGGTTAATGGCCGTGAGCCTCATTGGTGTGTTCTTTGGAACACTCATGCAATCCTTGGCATGTTGTTCACATCCTATAAATTATCATGCATTTCTAACACATACAATATTATCAAAGCTTGTAGACATGCAAATTTATACAAACATCAAATAGGAAAGCTATTAACAAACACACACAAAAAATCCTTATGGATTCTACAATCACATACAAATCTCCATCTTCTTACCACCACCCAAGGATGATAAGATTAAGTCTTCCTCTTACCTTAAATGAAGACAAACACTCTTTCACACCTTTTCTAGGGTTTCGGTTTTCTCCACCAAATCACCTAACAAGCTTAAACAAAATTCTACAAGTTATTAACCATAAAAGAAAGTTTAAACCATGGATAAATCATGGCTTAAAACTTTGAAAAAGAGTTTAGAAATGGAAAACAAGAAATTTCACCTTCTAGGTAAAATCTCCCAAGTAGGTTTTCAAGCTCCAAATGAAGGATTTTGCAAGAACTCTCAACTAGAGATGTTCTTAGAATTGTGTTTAGGTTTAGAAAACTTGGTTGGATAAAATTTTGAGTGGTTGGATAGTGAGCTAGGGTGTTTGGCCGAATAGCTTGAAAGAAAAACAACAATGGAGGTTGGTGTTCTTGGAAGAGAGAGAAGAGAGAAAATTGCATGAAAATGAAGTGAACTTTGGTCTTCCAAAAGCCAAATGGCCGTAGACTTCAAGCCATGCAAGGTGTCCATTAGGTTGGCTCCATCCTAGCCTTAGAATGGATCAATGGTGAAGATTAATCCTTGTTCACCAAGCTTTGCTCTCATTGGTTCATTCTAGCCTTGTCACTTAACCTAATCACCATGCTTAGTCACTAATTATGCCTAGTCATTAAGCTTAGTCACTAACCTAGTCACTAGCCTTGTCATTAGCTATCTGTTCTAGCTCAAAACGTTTACTGCTTTGCTAAACGTGGGTCCCGCAAGACATTTCTGGGTCCACTGTCATTTAATTATACTGACAAATAAAATAATATTATAATAATATAAAATTATTTTATTTTACAGTTAAATCCTAAAAATTAAAAGATTAACTACTGTCTCATTCAGAATTGGGTTTAGTAAGATCTCCCAGCTCTGAATAATTAAAAAAAAGAATTCTCCGGCCCGAAAAATATTATTTTCCGTCTCGAGCAAATCACACAAAAAGTCCAAATAAAATCACAGACAGTAATATTAAACACTGTATCATATAGAAAATTTAAAAATAGTACATTCGGGACGTAATTGTCATTTTTTCATTTTTCCCACCACGAAGCAAATCATTCAAAACACTCAAATAAAATTATAGATAGTAAAATATATCAGTATATCACACAGAAAAATTTAAAACAGTAGTTTGACAAAATTTTTATTTTACGGTCTCGAAGCTAAATATGTAAAACGACCAAATAAAATCATAGACTGTAATATATATTTGTATTTCATACAGAAAAACAAGAAACAACAAAACAGGGACACAACGGTCTTTCACCCAAAAGTTTAAAAAACAGCAAACAGAACATTCGGGACATTTTTCCAAAAGTTGGGGTGTTACAACTCTCCCCAACAAATAAAAATTGTCCTCGAAATTCGCTGCACATCAAAACAAATGAGGATACTGATCCCTCATTTTACCTTCCAACTCCTAGGTAGCATCACCTGTTACATCATTCCATATGACCTTCACCAGCTCGATCATTTTCCCTTGAAGCTGCTTTACCTTTCTGTCCTCTATTCTAACAGGTAAAGTCTCATAAGTCAGATTCTCCTTCAGCTGCACTTTGTCAGGTTGTATAACATGCATCGGATCCGGAACATACTTCCGTAACTGAGATACATGAAATACATCATGCAGATTTGATAAAAAAGGTGGCAAAGCAATCTGATATGCCACAGGACCTATCTGTCGGATAATCTGATACGATCCAATGAACTTAGGAGTAAGCTTCTTGGATTTAATAACTCTTCCGACACCAGTCGTAGGAGTCACTCTTAGAAACACATGCTCACCCTCCTCAAATTCAAGAGGTCGTCTTCGTTTATCCGCATAACTCTTTTGTCTGCTTTGCGTCGTCTTCATCTTTTCTTGTATCATCTTTACTTTCTTCGTAGTCTGTTGTACAAGATCTGGTCCAATAGTCATATTTTCCCCATCTTGATACCAACATAACGGCGTTCGACATCGTCTCCCATACAATGCCTCATAGGGTGCCATCCCTATACTTGAGTAAAAACTATTGTTGTAGGTGAATTCTATCAAAGATTAACTATTGTCTCATTCAGAATTGGGTTTAATAAGATCCCCCAGCTCTGAATAATTAAAAATAAGATTTCCCCGGCCTGGAAAATATTATTTTCCTGTCCCAGATCAAATCACACAAAAAGTCTAAATAAAATCATAGACAGTAATATTAAACATTGTATCATATAGAAAATTTGAAAACAGTACATTCGGGACGTAATGGTCATTTTCTCATTTGTTCCCACCACGAAGCAAATCATTCAAAACACTCAAATAAAATTATAGACAGTAAAATATATCAGTATATCACACGAAAAATTTAAAACAAAGTAGTTTGACAAAATTTTTATTTTACGATCTCGAAGCTAAATATGTAAAACGACCAAATAAAATCATAGACTGTAATATATATTTGTATTTCATACAGAAAAACAAGAAACAACAAAATAGGGACACAATGGTCTTTCACCCAAAAGTTTGAAAAACAGCAAACAGAACATTCAGGACATTTTTCCAAAAGTTGGGGTGTTACAACTCTCCCCAACAAATAAAAATTTTGTCCTCGAAATTCGCTGCACATCAAAACAAATGAGGATACTGATCCCTCATTTTACCTTCCAACTCCCAGGTAGCATCACCTGTTACATCATTCCATATGACCTTCACCAGCTCGATCATTTTCCCTCGAAGCTGCTTTACCTTTCTGTCCTCTATTCTAACAGGTAAAGTCTCATAAGTCAGATTCTCCTTCAGCTGCACTTCGTCAGGTTGTATAACATGCATCGAATCCGGAACATACTTCCATAACTGAGATACATGAAATACATCATGTAGATTTGATAAAAAAGGCGGCAAAGCAATCTGATACGCCACAGGACTTATCCGTCAGATAATCTGATACGGTCCAATGAACTTAGGAGTAAGCTTCTTGGATTTAATAACTCTTCCGACACCAGTCGTAGGAATCACTCTTAGAAACACATGCTCACCCTCCTCAAATTCAAGAGGTCGTCTTCGTTTACCCGTATAACTCTTTTGTCTGCTTTGCGTCGTCTTCATCTTTTCTTGTATCATCTTTACTTTCTCTGTAGTCTGTTGTACAAGATCTGGTCCAATAGTCATATTTTCCCCATCTTGATACCAACATAACGGCGTTCGACATCGTCTCCCATACAATGCCTCATAGGGTGCCATCCCTATACTTGAGTGAAAACTAGTGTTGTAGGTGAATTCTATCAAAGATAAAAATTCATCCCAACTTCCTCGTTGTTCCAAAACACAAGCACGCAATGTGTCTTCCAAAGATTATATAGTTCTCTCTCGTCGACCATCGACGGATGATACGCCGAACTCGGTCGCAACTTAGTTCCCATTACTTCTTGCGACTTCGCTGTAACCTTGACGTAAACCTCTGGATCTCTATCGAAACTATACATGTAGGCACACCATGCAGTCGACAATCTCACCGATGTACAACTGGGTTAATCTTTCCAACGAATACTTGATATTGATTGGTAAGAAATGAGCCGACTTTGTAAGCCTATCGACTATAACCCATATCGAATCATGACCCTTCCTTGTCTTCGGCAATCCAGTAACGAAATCCATAGAGATACTATCCCACTTCCACTCTGGAATAGATAACGGTTGCAACATTCCAGCTGGTCTCTGATGTTCCACTTTCGCTTTCTGACAAACCAAGCAAGACTCCACATATTCTGCTACGTCTCTTTTCATCCTTGGCCACCAAAACAACCTTTTCAAGTCTTGGTACATTTTGGTCATCCCCGGATGTAAACTCAAGTCACTAGTATGAGCTTCATCTAGGATCGACTTCTTCAATTCAGAATCATCAGGCATACAAATTCTTCCCTTAAACCTTAAGATTCCATCTGCTCCTTCTTCTACCGTCGCCTTATGACCTTGCTTTAACAATTCCCTCTCATTTTGCAAAAACACGTCTTCCTTTTGTTTGTCTCGAACTACGTCGAGAAATTCATTTATGATCACAACTTTACATAGGCGAACTCTTTCAGGCAGAAACTCCACTGACAACCATAAATCTCGGAACTTGTTAATCAATTCCTCCTCCTTTATCATCATTGCCGAAACACTAAGCACCTTTCTACTTAAGGCATCAGCTACCACATTAGCTTTTCCTGGGTGGTATTGGAGTTGAAAATCATAATCCTTTAAGAATTCCAACCATCGCCTCTGCCTCATATTCAATTCTTTCTGATCAAACAAGTACTTTAGACTTTTGTGATCACTAAAGACATTGAACATTGCTCCATACAGAAAATGCCTCCACACTTTCAAAGCAAAAACCAACGCAGCTAATTCCAAATCATGCGTTGGATAATTCTTCTCATGAACCTTCAACTGTCGAGAAGCATACGCCACAACATTCCGATTTTGCATCAACATGCATCCTAACCCTTGGTAAGAAGCGTCACAATACACATCAAAAGTTCCCTTAGAATCTGGCAAAATCAACACCGGTGCAGTTGTTAACCTCCTCTTCAATTCTTGGAAACTGGCTTCACGTTCTTCCGTCCACTCAAAAGCTTGACTTTTCCTCGTGAGCTGCGTAAGCGGTCCAGCAATCTTGGAAAAACCCTCGATAAACCTCCGGTAATATCCAGCAAGTCCAACAAAACTTCGAACTTCTGTCACTGTCTTAGGTCTTTCCCATTGTAAAACAGTCTCCACCTTCGATGGGTCTACCGCAATACCTTCTTTTGAAATTACGTGACCTAGAAATTGGACTTCTTCCAACCAGAACTCACACTTCGCCAATTTCGCATACAACCTGCTTTTTTTCCCTCAAAATCAAGAACAATACCCAAATGTTCAAAGATGCTCTTCCTTAGATTGAGAATAGATCAGAATATCATCGATAAAGACAACGACAAATCTGTCTAGATACGGACGAAAAATCCTATTCATATAGTCCATAAATATGGCAGGAGCATTCGTCACCCCGAATGGCATTACCTGATACTCATAATGTCCATAACGAGTTCGAAAAGCTGTTTTTGGTACATCCTCCCCCTTAACACGAATCTGGTGATAACCCGACCTCAGATCTATCTTAGAAAATACCACTGCTCCCTTCAACTGATCCATCAGGTCGTCAATTCTTGGAAGCAGATATTTATTCTTGATAGTCACCTTGTTCAGCTGACGATAATCCACGCAAAGTCGAGAAGTTCCATCCTTCTTTTTGATCAAAAGCACTGGCGCTCCCCATGGTGAAACACTGGGTCGCACAAACTGTTTCTCCAACAGTTCCACCAATTGCTCTTTCAACTCTACCAACTCTGCTGGCGACATACGATAAGGTGCAATTGAGATAGGACCTGCTCCTGGTACTAAATCAATTGAAAACTCGATCTCCCTCTCAGGTGGTAAACCAGGTACGTTATCAGGAAAAATCTCTGGAAACTCGTTGACAACAGGAATAATATTCACATCCTTCTCATTCTTAACCTCTAGAGAAGACAACACCACATATCCTTGCGCTCCCTTTCTCAACAAAGATTTGACTTCAACCGCAGTCAAGAATCTAGACTCTTCTTCGTTAGGAAAAACTATAGTTTTGCTGGAACAGTCTATAAGGATATGGTTAGAAGATAACCAATCCATCCCTAATATCACATCTATCTCAACAAGAGGCAAACAAATCAAGTTGACCAAAAACTTACGGTCCTTCACAACAATAAGACAATCCAAACATATCTTTGATGTAACTACAGTTTAGCAGTTGGCGTAGAAACACTCAACTTAACATTCGAGAAGACACAGCAACTTCAATCTTTCCACACAATCATATGCAATAAATGAATGTGTTGCACCAGAGTCATATAACACAGTCAGAAGATTACCTTCAATGACTCCTTCTCCCTGAATAAGGTCATCAGACTTAGAAACTTCAGTTCCCGTCATAGTGTATACTCGTCCTCCTGACCTCGGTTGAGTACCTCCTGACTTTTGCTGATTTGCACGTACATAACGAACTGTAGGTTTCCTTTCTGGCTGAGTACAATCCTTTGACATATGCCCTGGCTGTCCACAGTTAAAACAAACTGTCCCTTTAATTGTGCACTCCGGAGAAATATGGCCCTTCTTTCCGCACTTAAAACACGTTGGCGTAAACGCCACTCTCTGATCAGCTCCCTTACCACTAGTACTTCCCCCAACTGGCGGTCGTTGAGGTTGATTTCCTGGTGGCCTGAAATATGGCTTGCGCTGAAATCGAGTAGTATTACTGCCACCACCTCTCTGAAACCTTGTTGGCCCAAAGTTACGATTTCTCTAATCTCGCGACGGCTCCAACTCCTCGAGTCGTGCACATGTATCCACCAAAGCATGAAACTGATTCATTCTCAAGGATATCACTCCTCGTTTCAGTTCCACTCTTAACCCTGCTTCAAACTTCCGACATCTCCACACGTCGTCCGGTCGTGTTTGAGCATAATCTGAGAACTGAGACAAGCTCTCAAATTTTGTGGCATACTCATTCACCGTCATATTACTCCTGACGTAAACCAAGAAACTCCATTTCCTTGGCATGTCTAGCACTCGCAGAAAATACTTCTCCATAAAAGCATTAGAAAATACCTCCCATGTAATTTCTACTCCCTCAGCTAACAATAATCGGCGGGTTCCTCTCCACCAATGTTCACCATCTCCCCTCAGCATAAAGGCTGCATATATCACCTTCTTCTCATCAGAGCATCTCATTCCCTCAAAAATTCTCTCCAAGTCTTGTATCCATTGACTTGCTTTCTCAGGGTCAACCTCGCCTCTAAACTGTGGCGGATTGTGGCGCCTAAATTCAGATAAATTTAGGGCATCAGTAGTAGCATCTTGCTATTAAGCTGCTCTCAAATTTTGCTGCGTAATTACTTCAGCCATTCGCTGCATAGCTTTAGCAGCCGCAATCATTGGGTCCACTGCCCGATCCACATTTGCACGTCCTCTGCCTCTACCAGACATCTTCCTTCTTCAAGCATAACAAAACAAAGTCAGATACATCCTTTCGAAAGTAAATCACAGAGAATCACACAACACAAACAAAAACAGACCCAACAACAACCCCAAAAGACTCTAACTTGGGCTCTGATACCAACTAATGTAACACCCTTATAGGGATGTCACATTTAAAAAGAAAATAAAAGAAAATAAATAAAATCTACCCAAGTTGTAAAACATCTGATACATAATAATACGGGTTGTAAAATTCTTCCTGTTAAATAGAATATTATTAAATAAAAATAACGCGAAAAACACAAAATCAATAGAGTAACATCACACATAATATACATAGGGTTTTAGTTATAAGTTATGCAAATAATTTACAACTAAAAATATTTAAACTGAAACAAGAACAAAAGCAATAACAAACTAGATATACAAACGCAGACGCACCCAAGTACACATCATAAACATTTAACCCTCTTTTTTTTCAAGGATCACTCTCGTGAAGATCATCGAGATAAATATCCAAGATGCCTCGACTCTCGGCGGAAACGAGACCATGCATTTATACAGGCTAATCTCACTAGGCGTAGTGAACATACCACCCCAATAACGCCTAAGAGATAACGGCAACTCCAAATGCAAAAACACCGTAGTCGTCATGACGCCTCCCCTTAAACTCATTACGTAGGGACACAAAACCATCCCACGTAAGTCACCAAGTCTCGTCCTCACGCAGCCGCTAGGTGCTATCGATCCCCCATGAAACTCAAGCCGCACAAAACCAAGGAATCCAATCGCCATACTCAAACAATCAATCCAATGGATATGGATGATCGAATGGTTCTTGATCGTCAGACCGATCTTCGGACTTTCGCTCAAATCTCCTCCTCTTCTTCAGGATACACACATCTTACTAAATAGGTTTGCCCCAATGGTTTAATATGTTAAGTTTTGATGATGACAAATACAAGACAAAAAGAATGATGCTTATGCTTGATAGATGTGCTTTATAGATGACAAATGCATCACAAAAGAATATTGATCATGTTATATATATAGCTTAAAAGAGATATATTGGATCATGCATGATTATGTACTTTATTTAGTTATACTTCACTTAATAATCATGCAATGAGATATATGCAACATTCTTATATGCATGTTAGACAGAGTTATAAATTTATGAATCATGCATATTAAGATATTAAGTTATGAATTTGACTAACTATGCTTGTTTTAAGTGAGTAATACTTTGTAGGATAGTCCAAGTACCAAGAGTGAGCATTGCAACTAGAAAGCAAAAGATCACAACTATGCTCAACTCAAGAAGAATGAGAATGATAAAGATGTTCTAAGCAATTTATAAGATTTGAAGAGAAGAAATTTGTGGAAGCTTGGATTACATCAAGAAGCCTAAGGACTAGAATTGGTATATTTTTCTTTTAGGTTTTCTCCTATGTAAAGATAGATGTTTTACAAGAAAAGAGCTCAAATATGTTTTTAAGTCTTTAAAAATGGTTCTTACATGTTTAAATGCCCAACAAACTATTTTTGGAAAGTTAATCTTGGTGGTAGTTCACACATTTGAAAAATAGCCAAGTCTATGTTTTGCAAAACTGACATTTAGTTACTATTTTGATCATAACTTTCAAACTACTTTGAGTTATATTGTGAAACTTATTTCATATCAAAATAGACTCAAATATCTTTCCAATGAGTGGTCATTTGCTTTAAACGGATAAGAAATGAAGAAGTTATGACCATTTAAAGTCAGTTTTCAAAAACAATCAAGTTTGAGTTTTGAAAAGCTGACCTTTAGTCACTCTTTTGATCATAACTTTCAAAATACTTTGAGTTTTGTTGTGAAATTGTTTCATTTGAAAATAGACTCAAATATCTTTCCAATGACTGGTCATTTACTTTAATCGGATAAGAAATGAAGAAGTTATGACCTTCTAAAGTCACTTTCAAAACCAGAAATGAATCGAACGTTCCAAGTTGATTAAATCTTGTGTCGATTACCGAATTTAGTAATCGATTATGGTAAGTGCCCGTAAACGTTCCCAACGGCTATAAACGGCTAGTTTTCATAAAAAATCATTTCTAAATACTTCCAATAGCTATTTTATCACTTGGCTCTTATATTGTGGCAATAATGATTTCTATATATAAGTGTTGTATGAAGCTTATACACCTCTTGAACCCTTGATTTGATCCTTGAATCACCAAAATCATATTTTGAGCTCTTTCTTGCAAAATTCTTCTATTCCTTTGTTCTTCAATTTGTATTATCCACGCTTGAGAGAGTTTTCTATCATCTATACTTTGTTCTTCAAGTTGTATATCTACTCTTGTGAGAGTTTCATTCTATCAACCTTGATTGCTTTGTAAGAGAGGGTGAGGTATCCCTCCAAATTGTAAAGGGTGAGGCATCCCTTTGTTTGAAGAGACTCAAGCTCAAGGGTGAGGTATCCCAAGGAGTTGAGTGCTTAAGTTTGTAAAGGTCATCAAGCACCTGTGAAGCTTGAAGAATTGGAGGCTCTAGCACAAGGGTGAGGTATCCCAAAGTGTGATGAGTGCTCTTGTTTGTACAAAGGTTTTCCTAGCACCCGTGAAGTCTAGGAGATAGTGAAGAAAATCTCAAGTTAAGCTTGGGGACTGGATGTTCGCCACAAGTGGTTGGTGGCTGAACTAAGATAAATTCTTGAGTTTGATTCCCTCTTCCCTACACTCTTTAATTTCAATATTTAGTGTAGTATATTTATCTATTGCATATCTTATCATCTTGGTGATTTGATTCTATGAACTTGATATCTAGCTTATTTGCTTAATTCATCATATATCCCAAGTTGTATTTGAGTAATCTATAATAGTTGTACCTTTGTTGTGCATGTTCCTTTTTTATTACATGAGTGATTCAAAATGCTTACTTTCTCAAAGGTGCATTAAAATTTGTAATTACCCAATTCACCCCCCTCTTGGGTGATGGTTGCCATGACTAACACACACTCAAGAGGTTGTTCCTCTTCCTCAAACTCTTTACCACATAAATTAAAAATACAACAACATATACAAGAAATAGGTAAGACAATCTAAATCATCACAAACATGGTAAATAAGAAAACGACAATTACAACAGTTATACAATTCATGATATAACAACATAAACATAAATACAAAGATAACACAAACACAATATAAGAATTAATATAAACATAGAATTAATATCAATATAGAAACAATGTAAAAATGTAATATCAACACGTATATAATATAAGAATTAATATCATAGATAAACATATATCCATACACAATATAAAATCACCGATAAGAATATAATAATGCACCATATATAAATAAATAGGCAATGTGACACAATCCTACTCCATGGAGCTACAAACATACAGATATCAGAGAGAATGACCCGCAAAATTTATTAGTACCACGGCTGCCCAACCAAACTATTGCAGTTGTCTTCACGTTGCGTCTATAGCCCCACGACACATGGCGTGGTGTAGTTCACGGTCTAACATTGTGGTACTACAGTAATGTACTATTAGACTTTACAAGATCTCGATTAAATATAGTGCGTGTCGAGTCCGTTAGTGTGTTACCGGGTACCACGGCCCATGAGCTACCAACGTCCACATATGGAATACCGCACACCGAGTCTCCAAGTCCATTCAAAATTGAACCACACCACACTTATCGCACCGACAATACGATGTGATTCACCTCGTCAATCAATCCACCAATTATCAACTAAATTGGCACAACTCAATATATGATCTTAAAATAGTTCTAATATTACCAAAATACCCTCAACGGTATAAAATATGTGTATTTACGCAATTGCCCTCAATAGCATATAAAAATTGCCCTTATGGCTTGCCCTCATGGCAAAAATATACAGTAAGTCCCACCAGACAAATACTGTTTCAAAGCCTGTTCGGGTTCACCACTTAGCCCGACAGCAAAATATCAAGTTTGATTAATCGCATAGAAATTTTATCGCATTTTTACAATTCCATCATTTTTACAAACGTTTTTAAATCGCGTAAATATATTTTTCTGTTTTTTTAAAATCGCGTGGGATTTTTAATACGTTTTCTCAATCGCGTAAGATTTTTAAATTATTTTTTGAATTCCTTATTCCTTAAAAATTACTGTTTAAATAAACAGAAATAATATTTAATACGTTTAAACTACGTAGAATATTTTTCATACCGTATACTGTCTTTTGAACATCTTTTTTCTATCTTACTTGTCCGTTTTAATAAAAATTGACAGTATTTTGCTTAGAAAATTATAATAATGGTTTTCTAATTTTTTTGTAAAAATTCTGTTTACTTAATTTTTAACCATATAATTTAACCCTTTTGAAAACCACTAACATGCTTCAAAATATAAGATGAGCCATATGTTAGGAATTTACACAAGTTACTGTATTTCATTTCTGACAATAAAATCATTAGTTTTAATCTCTTAAACTTAATTTTAATCAATTTGTTTCTTCAAAACTCATTGTGAAAATTTCCCTTTAACATATATTACATCTCTTTGATTGAAACTAGTTTGGAATCGATTTTAGAAATCATGGATACTTGGTTTGACATGTTGGCGAAACATATACTTGTGCTATTTGATCTCTAAATTCATTTTCCTTGATCTAAACAATTTTATATCTCATTACGTTTCCTAGGTTAATTAAATCACACTTTAAAAATAATGAGAACATTTTGGTTCTCCATTTTTGGTTAATGGTCGTGAGCCTCATTGGTGTGTTCTTTGGAACACTCATGCAATCCTTGGCATGTTGTTCACATCCTATAAATTATCATGCATTTCTAACACATACAATATTATCAAAGCTTGTAGACATGCAAATTTATACAAACATCAAATAGGAAAGCTATTAACAAACACACACAAAAAATCCTTATGGATTCTTCAATCACATACAAATCTCCATCTTCTTACCACCACCCAAGGATGATAAGATTAAGTCTTCCTCTTACCTTAAATGAAGACAAACACTCTTTCACACCTTTTCTAGGGTTTCGGTTTTCTCCACCAAATCACCTAACAAGCTTAAACAAAATTCTACAAGTTATTAACCATAAAAGAAAGTTTAAACCATGGATAAATCATGGCTTAAAACTTTGAAAAAGAGTTTAGAAATGGAAAACAAGAAATTTCACCTTCTAGGTAAAATCTCCCAAGTAGGTTTTCAAGCTCCAAATGAAGGATTTTGCAAGAACTCTCAACTAGAGATGTTCTTAGAATTGTGTTTAGGTTTAGAAAACTTGGTTGGATAAAATTTTGAGTGGTTGGATAGTGAGCTAGGGTGTTTGGCCGAATAGCTTGAAAGAAAAACAACAATGGAGGTTGGTGTTCTTGGAAGAGAGAGAAGAGAGAAAATTGCATGAAAATGAAGTGAACTTTGGTCTTCCAAAAGCCAAATGGCCGTAGACTTCAAGCCATGCAAGGTGTCCATTAGGTTGGCTCCATCCTAGCCTTAGAATGGATCAATGGTGAAGATTAATCCTTGTTCACCAAGCTTTGCTCTCATTGGTTCATTCTAGCCTTGTCACTTAACCTAATCACCATGCTTAGTCACTAATTATGCCTAGTCATTAAGCTTAGTCACTAACCTAGTCACTAGCCTTGTCATTAGCTATTTGTTCTAGCTCAAAACGTTTACTGCTTTGCTAAACGTGGGTCTTGCAAGACATTTCTGGGGTCCATCATTATTTAATTATACCGACAAATAAAATAATATTATAATAATATAAAATTATTTTATTTTACGCTTAAATCCTAAAAATTAAAAGATTAACTATCGTCTCATTCAAATTGGGTTTAGTAAGATCTCCCAGCTTTCTAATAATTAAAAAAAGATTAGTTTCTCTCTACCGAAAAATATTATTTTCCTATCCCGAACAAATCACACAAAAATTCCAAATAAAATCACAGACAGTTAATATTAAACATCGTATCATATAGAAAATTTAAAAACAAGACATTCGGGACGTAATTGTCATTTTTTCATTTTTCCCACCACGAAGCAAATCATTCAAAACACTCAAATAAAATTATAGATAGTAAAATATATCAGTATATCACACGAAAAAATTTAAAACAATAGTTTGACAAAATTTTTATTTTACGGTCTCGAAGCTAAATATGTAAAACGACCAAATAAAATCATAGATCGTAATATATATTTGTATTTCATACGTAAAAACAAGAAACAAAGAAACAGGGACACAATGGTCTTTCACCCAAAAGTTTAAAAACACAAAAAAATATTCTTATGGACATTTTTCCAAAAGTTGGGGTGTTACAACTCTCCCAAACAAATAAAAATTGTCCTCGAAATTACCTTACATCAAAACAAATGAGGATACACGATCCCTCATTTTACCTTCCAACTCCTAGGTAGCATCACAAGTTACATCATTCCATATGACCTTCACCATGGATCGATCATTTTCCCTTGAAGTTTGAAAAGCTTTTTACCTTTCTAGGTAAAATCTATTCTAACAGGTAAAGTCTCATAAGTCGATTCTCCTTCAACCAGAGCACTTTGTCGGTTTAGTTGTATAACATGCATCGGATCCGAACATACTTCCGTATCGAGATACATGAAATACATCATGCGATTTGATAAAAAAGGTGGCAAAGCAATCTGATATGCCACAGGACCTATCTGTTGGATAATCTGATACGATCCAATGAACTTAGGAGTAAGCTTCTTGGATTTAATAACTCTTCCGACACCAAATGGTCGTAGGAGTCACTCTTAGAAACACATGCTCACCCTCCTCAAATTCAAGACGTCGTCTTCGTTTTCCCATAACTCTTTTGTCTACTTTGCGTCGTCTTCATCTTTTCTTGTATCATCTTTACTTTCTTCGTAGTCTAGCTTAGTACAAGATCTAGTCCAATAGTCATATTTTCCCTATCTTGATACCAACATAACGGCGTTCGACATCGTCTCCCATACAATGCCTCATAGGGTGCCATCCCTATACTTGAGTAAAAACTATTGTTGTAGGTGAATTCTATCAAAGATTAACTATTGTCTCATTCAGAATTGGGTTTAGTAAGATCCCCCAGCTCTGAATAATTAAAAATAAGATTTCCCCGGCCTGGAAAATATTATTTTCCTGTCCCAGATCAAATCACACAAAAAGTCTAAATAAAATCATAGACAGTAATATTAAACATTGTATCATATAGAAAATTTGAAAACAGTACATTCGGGACGTAATGGTCATTTTCTCATTTGTTCCCACCACGAAGCAAATCATTCAAAACACTCAAATAAAATTATAGACAGTAAAATATATCAGTATATCACAGAAAAATTTAAAACAGTAGTTTGACAAAATTTTTATTTTACGATCTCGAAGCTAAATATGTAAAACGACCAAATAAAATCATAGACTGTAATATATATTTGTATTTCATACAGAAAAACAAGAAACAACAAAATAGGGACACAACGATCTTTCACCCAAAAGTTTGAAAAACAGCAAACAGAACATTCCGGACATTTTTCCAAAAGTTGGGGTGTTACAACTCTCCCCAACAAATAAAAATTTTGTCCTCGAAATTCTTGACATCAAAACAAATGAGGACACTGATCCCTCATTTTACCTTCCAACTCCCAGGTAGCAACACCTGTTACATCATTCCATATGACCTTCACCAGCTCGATCATTTTCCCTCGAAGCTGCTTTACCTTTCTGTCCTCTATTCTAACAGGTAAAGTCTCATAAGTCAGATTCTCCTTCAGCTGCACTTCGTCAGGTTGTATAACATGCATCGAATCCGGAACATACTTCCATAACTGAGATACATGAAATACATCATGTAGATTTGATAAAAAAGGCGGCAAAGCAATCTGATACGCCACAGGACTTATCCGTCAGATAATCTGATACGGTCCAATGAACTTAGGAGTAAGCTTCTTGGATTTAATAACTCTTCCGACACCAGTCGTAGGAGTCACTCTTAGAAACACATGCTTACCCTCCTCAAATTCAAGAGGTCGTCTTCGTTTATCCGCATAACTCTTTTGTCTGCTTTGCGTCGTCTTCATCTTTTCTTGTATCATCTTTACTTTCTCCGTAGTCTGTTGTATAAGATCTGGTCCAATAGTCATATTTTCCCCATCTTGATACCAACATAACGGCGTTCGACATCGTCTCCCATACAATGCCTCATAGGGTGCCATCCCTATACTTGAGTGAAAACTATTGTTGTAGGTGAATTCTATCAAAGATAAAAATTCATCCCAACTTCCTCGTTGTTCCAAAACAGAAGCATGCAACAGGTCTTCCAAAGATTATATAGTTCTCTCTGTCTGACCATCAGTCTACGGATGATACGCCGAACTCAGTCGCAACTTAGTTCCCATTACTTCTTGCAGACTTCGCCAGAACCTTGACGTAAACCTCGGATCTCTATCAGAAACTATACATGTAGGCACACCATGCAGTCTGACAATCTTACCGATGTACAACTGGGTTAATCTTTCCAACGAATACTTGATATTGATTGGTAAGAAATGAGCCGACTTTGTAAGCCTATCGACTATAACCCATATCGAATCATGACCCTTCCTTGTCTTCGGCAATCCAATAACCAAATCCATAGAGATACTATCCCACTTCCACTCTGGAATATATAACGGTTGCAACATTCCAGCTGGTCTCTGATGTTCCACTTTCGCTTTCTGACAAACCAGGCAAGATTCCACATATTCTACTATGTCTCTTTTCATCCTTGGCCACCAAAACAACCTTTTCAAGTCTTGGTACATTTTGGTCATCCCCGGATGTAAACTCAAGTCACTAGTATGAGCTTCATCTAGGATCGACTTCTTCAATTCAGAATCATCAGGCATACAAATTCTTCCCTTAAACCTTAAGATTCCATCTGCTATTTCTTCTACCATCGCCTTATGACCTTGCTTTAACAATTCCCTCTCATTTTGCAAAAACACGTCTTCCTTCTGTTTGTCTCGAACTATGTCGAGAAATTCATTTATGATCACGACTTTACATAGGCGAACTCTTTCAGGCAGAAACTCCACTGACAACCATAAATCTCGGAACTTGTTAATCAATTCCTCCTCCTTTATCATCATTGCCGAAACACTAAGCACCTTTCTACCTAAGGCATCAGCTACCACATTAGCTTTTCCTGGGTGGTATTGGAGTTGAAAATCATAATCCTTTAAGAATTCCAACCATCGCCTCTGCCTCATATTCAATTCTTTCTGATCAAACAAGTACTTTAGACTTTTGTGATCACTAAAGACATTGAACATTGCTCCATACAGAAAATGCCTCCACACTTTCAGAGCAAAAACCACCGCAGCCAATTCCAAATCATGCGTTGGATAATTCTTCTCATGAACCTTCAACTGTCGAGAAGCATACGCCACAATATTCCGATTTTGCATCAACACGCATCCTAACCCTTGGTAAGAAGCGTCACAATACACATCAAAAGTTCCCTTAGAATCTGGCAAAATCAACACCGGTGCAGTTGTTAACCTCCTCTTCAATTCTTGGAAACTGGCTTCACGTTCTTCCGTCCACTCAAAAGCTTGACTTTTCCTTGTGAGCTGCGTAAGCGGTCCAGCAATCTTGGAAAAACCCTCGATAAACCTCCGGTAATATCCAGCAAGTCCAACAAAACTTCGAACTTCTGTCACCGTCTTAGGTCTTTCCCATTGTAAAACAGTCTCCACCTTCGATGGGTCTACCGCAATACCTTCTTTTGAAATTACGTGACCTAGAAATTGGACTTCTTCTAACCAGAACTCACACTTCGCCAATTTCGCATACAACTGCTTTTCCCTCAAAATCTGAAGAACAATACCCAAATGTTCAGCATGCTCTTCCTTAGATTGAGAATAGATCAGAATGTCATCGATAAAGACAATGACAAATCTGTCTAGATACGGACGAAAAATCCTGTTCATATAGTCCATAAATATGGCAGGAGCATTCGTCACCCCGAATGGCATTACCTGATACTCATAATGTCCATAACGAGTTTGAAAAGCTGTTTTTGGTACATCCTCCCCCTTAACACGAATCTGGTGATAACCCGACCTCATATCTATCTTGGAAAATACCACTGCTCCCTTCAACTGATCCATCAGGTCGTCAATTCTTGGAAGCGGATATTTATTCTTGATAGTCACCTTGTTCAGCTGACGATAATCCACGCAAAGTCAAGAAGTTCCATCCTTCTTTTTGATCAAAAGCACTGGCGCTCCCTATGGTGAAACATTGGGTCGCACAAACTGTTTCTCCAACAGTTCCACCAATTGCTCTTTCAACTCTACCAACTCTGCTGGCGACATACGATAAGGTGCAATTGAGATAGGACCTGCTCCTGGTACTAAATCAATTGAAAACTCGATCTCCCTCTCAGGTGATAAACCAGGTACTTTATCAGGAAAAATCTCTGGAAACTCGTTGACAACAGGAATAATATTCACATCCTTCTCATTCTTAACCTCTAGAGAAGACAACACCACATATCCCTGCGCTCCCTCTCTCAACAAAGATTTGACTTTAACCTCAGTCAAGAATCTAGACTCTTCTTCGTTAGGAAAAACTATAGTTTTGCTGGAACAGTCTATAAGGATATGGTTAGAAGATAACCAATCCATCCCTAATATCACATCTATCTCAACAAGAGGCAAATAAATCAAGTTGACCAAAAACTTACAGTCCTTCACAACAATAAGACAATCCAAACATATCTTTGATGTAACTACAGGTTTAGCAGTTGGCGTAGAAACACTCAACTTAACATTCAGAGAAGACACAGGCAACTTCAATCTTTCCACACAATCATATGCAATAAATGAATGTGTTGCACCAGAGTCATATAACACAGTCGAAGATTACCTTCAATGACTCCTTCTCCCCGAATAAGGTCATCGGACTTAGAAACTTCAGTTCCTCATAGTGTATACTGTCCTCCCGACCTCGGTTGAGTACCTCCCGACTTTTGCTTTGATTTGCACGTACATAACGAATCGTAGGTTTCCTTTCCGGCGAGTACAATCCTTTGACATATGCCTTAGTCCCACAATTAAAACAAACTGTCCCTTTAATTGTGCACTCCGGAGAAATATGGCCCTTCTTTCCGCACTTAAAACACGTTGGCGTAAACGCCACTCTCTGATCAGCTCCCTTACCACTAGTACTTCCCCCAACTGGCGGTCGTTGAGGTTGATTTCCTGGTGGCCTGAAATATGGCTTGCGCTGAAATCGAGTAGTATTACTGCCACCACCTCTCTGAAACCTTGTTGGCCCAAAGTTACGATTTCTCTAATCTCGCGACGGCTCCAACTCCTCGAGTCGTGCACATGTATCCACCAAAGCATGAAACTGATTCATTCTCAAGGATATCACTCCTCGTTTCAGTTCCACTCTTAACCCTGCTTCAAACTTCCGACATCTCCACACGTCGTCCGATCGTGTTTGAGCATAATCTGAGAACTGAGACAAGCTCTCAAATTTTGTGGCATACTCATTCACCGTCATATTACCCTGACGTAAACCAAGAAACTCCATTTCCTTGGCATGTCTAGCACTCGTAAGAAAATACTTCTCCAGAAAAGCATTAGAAAATACCTCCCATGTAATTTCTACTCCCTCAGCTAACAATAATCGGCGGGTTCCTCTCCACCAATGTTCACCATCTCCCCTCAGCATAAAGGCTGCATATGTTACCTTCTTCTCATCGAGCATCTCATTCCTCAAAATTCTCTCCAAGTCTTGTATCCATTGACTTGCTTTCTCAGGGTCAACCTCGCCTCTAAACTGTGGCGGATTGTGGCGCCTAAATTCAGATAAATTTAGGGCATCAGTAGTAGCATCTTGCTATTAAGCTGCTCTCAAATTTTGCTGCGTAATTACTTCAGCCATTCGCTGCATAGCTTTAGCAGCCGCAATCATTGGGTCCACTGGCCGATCCACATTTGCACGTCCTCTGCCTCTACCAGACATCTTCCTTCTTCAAGCATAACAAAACAAAGTCAGATACATCCTTTCGAAAGTAAATCACAGAGAATCACACAAAGACAAACAAAAACGGACCCAACCACAACCCCAAAAGACTCTAACTTGGGCTCGATACCAACTAATGTAACACCCTTATAGGGATGTCACATTTAAAAAGAAAATAAAAGAAAATAAATAAAATCTACCCAAGTTGTAAAACATCTGATACATAATAATACGGGTTGTAAAATTCTTCCTGTTAAATAGAATATTATTAAATAAAAATAACGCGAAAAACACAAAATCAATAGAGTAACATCACACATAATATACATAGGGTTTTAGTTATAAGTTATGCAAATAATTTACAACTAAAAATATTTAAACTGAAACAGTAAACAAAAGCAATAACAGTCTAGATATACAAACGCAGACGCACCCAAGTACACATCATAAACATTTAACCCTCTGAAGGATCACTCTCAGGAAGATCATCAGGAGATAAATATCCAGGATGCCTCGACTCTCGGCGGAAACGAGACCATGCAGTCGACACACTGCTAATCTTACTAGGCGTAGTGAACATACCACCCCAATAACGCCTAAGAGATAACGGCAACTCCAAATGCAAAAACACCGTAGTCGTCATGACTGGCTCCCCCTTAAACTCATTACGTAGGGACACAGTCAACCATCCCACGTAAGTCACCAAGTCTCTGTCCTCACGCAGTCGCTAGGCTGTCGATCCCCCATGAAACTCAAGCTGCACAAAACCAAGGAATCCTGGCATCGCCATACTCAAACAATCAATCCAATGGATATGGATGATCGAATGGTTCTTGATCGTCGTACTGATCTTCGGCTTGCTGCTCCTCCTCTTCTTCAGGATACACACACTGTGGAAATAGGTTTGCCCCAATGGTTTAATATGTTAAGTTTTGATGATGACAAATACAAGACAAAAAGAATGATGCTTATGCTTGATAGATGTGCTTTATAGATGACAAATGCATCACAAAAGAATATTGATCATGTTATATATATATGCTTAAAAGAGATATATTGGATCATGCATGATTATGTACTTTATTTAGTTATACTTCACTTAATAATCATGCAATGAGATATATGCAACATTCTTATATGCATGTTAGACTAATTAGAGTTATAAATTTATGAATCATGCATATTAAGATATTAAGTTATGAATTTGGACTAACTATGCTTGTTTTAAGTGAGTAATACTTTGTAGGATAGTCCAAGTACCAAGAGTGAGCATTGCAACTAGAAAGCAAAAGATCACAACTATGCTCAACTCAAGAAGAATGAGAATGATAAAGATGTTCCAAGCAATTTATAAGATTTGAAGAGAAGAAATTTGTGGAAGCTTGGATTACATCAAGAAGCCTAAGGACTAGAATTGGTATATTTTCCTTTTAGGTTTTCTCCTATGTAAAGATAGATGTTTTACAAGAAAAGAGCTCAAATATGTTTTTAAGTCTTTAAAAATGGTTCTTACATGTTTAAATGCCCAACAAACTATTTTTGGAAAGTTAATCTTGGTGGTAGTTCACACATTTGAAAAATAGCCAAGTCTATGTTTTGCAAAACTGACATTTAGTTACTATTTTGATCATAACTTTCAAACTACTTTGAGTTTTATTGTGAAACTTATTTCATATCAAAATAGACTCAAATATCTTTCCAATGAGTGGTCATTTGCTTTAAACGGATAAGAAATGAAGAAGTTATGACCATTTAAAGTCAGTTTTCAAAAACAATCAAGTTTGAGTTTTGAAAAGCTGACCTTTAGTCACTCTTTTGATCATAACTTTCAAAATACTTTGAGTTTTGTTGTGAAATTGTTTCATTTGAAAATAGACTCAAATATCTTTCCAATGACTGGTCATTTATTTTAATCGGATAAGAAATGAAGAAGTTATGACCTTCTAAAGTCAGCTTTCAAAACCAGAAATGCTGTAATCGATTACGCAAGTCTTGTAATCGATTACCAGAAGTGTGTAATCGATTACCAAGTGCCCAGAAACGTTCCCAACGGCTATAAACGGCTAGTTTTCATAAAAAATCATTTCTAAATACTTCCAATAGCTATTTTATCACTTGGGCTCTATATATAAGTGTTGTATGAAGCTTATACACCTCTTGAACCCTTGATTTGATCCTTGAATCACCAAAATCATATTTTGAGCTCTTTCTTGCAAAATTCTTCTATTCCTTTGTTCTTCAATTTGTATTATCCACGCTTGAGAGAGTTTTCTATCATCTATACTTTGTTCTTCAAGTTGTATATCTACTCTTGTGAGAGTTTCATTCTATCAACCTTGATTGCTTTGTAAGAGAGGGTGAGGTATCCCTCCAAATTGTAAAGGGTGAGGCATCCCTTTGTTTGAAGAGACTCAAGCTCAAGGGTGAGGTATCCCAAGGAGTTGAGTGCTTAAGTTTGTAAAGGTCATCAAGCACCTGTGAAGCTTGAAGAATTGGAGGCTCTAGCACAAGGGTGAGGTATCCCAAAGTGTGATGAGTGCTCTTGTTTGTACAAAGGTTTTCCTAGCACCCGTGAAGTCTAGGAGATAGTGAAGAAAATCTCAAGTTAAGCTTGGGGACTGGATGTTCGCCACAAGTGGTTGGTGGCTGAACTAAGATAAATTCTTGAGTTTGATTCCCTCTTCCCTACACTCTTTAATTTCAATATTTAGTGTAGTATATTTATCTATTGCATATCTTATCATCTTGGTGATTTGATTCTATGAACTTGATATCTAGCTTATTTGCTTAATTCATCATATATCCCAAGTTGTATTTGAGTAATCTATAATAGTTGTACCTTTGTTGTGCATGTTCCGCTGCTTTTATTACATGAGTGATTCAAAATGCTTACTTTCTCAAAGGTGCATTAAAATTTGTAATTACCCAATTCACCCCCCTCTTGGGTGATGGTTGCCATGACTAACACACACTCAAGAGGCTGTTCCTCTTCCTCAAACTCTTTACCACATAAATTAAAAATACAATAGCATATACAAGAAAGAGGTAAGACAATCTAAATCATCACAAACATGGTAAATAAGAAAACGACAATTACAACAGTTATACAATTCATGATATAACAACATAAACATAAATACAGTATAACACAAACACAATATAAGAATTAATATAAACATAGAATTAATATCAATATAGAAACAATGTAAAAATGTAATATCAACACAGATATAATATAAGAATTAATATCATAGATAAACATATATCCATACACAATATAAAATCACCGATAAGAATATAATAATGCACCATATATAAATAAATAGGCAATGTGACACAATCCTACTCCATGGAGCTACAAACATACAGATATCAGAGAGAATGACCCGCAAAATTTATTAGTACCACGGCTGCCCAACCAAACTATTGCGCTGTCTCACGTTGCGTCTATAGCCCCACGGCACATGGCGTGGTGTAGTTCACGGTCTAACATTGTGGCACTACAGGCAATGTACTATTAGACTTTACAAGATCTCGATTAAATATAGTGCGTGTCGAGTCCGTTAGTGTGTTACCGGGTACCACGGCCCAGCGGAGCTACCAACTGTCCACATATGGAATACCGCACACTAGAGTCTCCAAGTCCATTCAAAATTGAACCACACTACACTTATCGCACCGACAATACGATGTGATTCACCTCGTCAATCAATCCACCAATTATCAACTAAATTGGCACAACTCAATATATGATCTTAAAATAGTTCCAATATTACCAAAATACCCTCAACGGTATAAAATATGCGTATTTACGCAATTGCCCTCAATAGCATATAAAAATTGCCCTTATGGCTTGCCCTCATGGCAAAAATATACAGTAAGTCCCACCAGACAAATACTGTTTCAAAGCCTGTTCGGGTTCACCACTTAGCCCGACAGCAAAATATCAAGTTTGATTAATCGCATAGAAATTTTATCGCATTTTTACAATTCCATCATTTTTACAAACGTTTTTAAATCGCGTAAATATATTTTTCTGTTTTTTTAAAATCGCGTGGGATTTTTAATACGTTTTCTCAATCGCGTAAGATTTTTAAATTATTTTCTTGTCTGAATTCCTTAAAAATTACTGTTTAAATAAACAGAAATAATATTTAATACGTTTAAACTACGTAGAATATTTTTCATACCGTATACTGTCTTTTGAACATCTTTTTCTATCTTACTTGTCCGTTTTAATAAAAATTGACAGTATTTTGTTTAGAAAATTATAATAATGGTTTTCTAATTTTTCCGTAAAAATTCTGTTTACTTAATTTTTAACCATATAATTTAACCCTTTTGAAAATCACTAACATGCTTCAAAATATAAGATGAGCCATATGTTAGGAATTTACAAAAGTTACTGTATTTCATTTCTAACAATAAAATCATTAGTTTTAATCTCTTAAACTTAATTTTAATCAATTTGTTTCTTCAAAACTCATTGTGAAAAATTTCCCTTTAACATATATTACATCTCTTTGATTGAAACTAGTTTGGAATCGATTTTAGAAATCATGGATACTTGGTTTGACATGTTGGCCGAAACATATACTTGTGCTATTTGATCTCTAAATTCATTTTCCTTGATCTAAACAATTTTATATCTCATTACGTTTCCTAGGTTAATTAAATCACACTTTAAAAAAATAATGAGAACATTTTGGTTCTCCATTTTTGGTTAATGGCCGTGAGCCTCATTGGTGTGTTCTTTGGAACACTCATGCAATCCTTGGCATGTTGTTCACATCCTATAAATTATCATGCATTTCTAACACATACAATATTATCAAAGCTTGTAGACATGCAAATTTATACAAACATCAAATAGGAAAGCTATTAACAAACACAAAAAAAAATCCTTATGGATTCTACAATCACATACAAATCTCCATCTTCTTACCACCACCCAAGGATGATAAGATTAAGTCTTCCTCTTACCTTAAATGAAGACAAACATTCTTTCACAACTTTTCTAGGGTTTCGGTTTTCTCCACCAAATCACCTAACAAGCTTAAACAAAATTCTACAAGTTATTAACCATAAAAGAAAGTTTAAACCATGGATAAATCATGGCTTAAAACTTTGAAAAAGAGTTTAGAAATGGAAAACAAGAAATTTCACCTTCTAGGTAAAATCTCCCAAGTAGGTTTTCAAGCTCCAAATGAAGGATTTTGCAAGAACTCTCAACTAGAGATGTTCTTAGAATTGTGTTTAGGTTTAGAAAACTTGGTTGGATAAAATTTTGAGTGGTTGGATAGTGAGCTAGGGTGTTTGGCGAATAGCTTGAAAGAAAAACAACAATGGAGGTTGGTGTTCTTGGAAGAGAGAGAAGAGAGAAAATTGCATGAAAATGAAGTGAACTTTGGTCTTCCAAAAGCCAAATGGCCGTAGACTTCAAGCCATGCAAGGTGTCCATTAGGTTGGCTCCATCCTAGCCTTAGAATGGATCAATGGTGAAGATTAATCCTTGTTCACCAATCTTTGCTCTCATTGGTTCATTCTAGCCTTGTCACTTAACCTAATCACCATGCTTAGTCACTAATTATGCCTAGTCATTAAGCTTAGTCACTAACCTAGTCTAGCCTTGTCATTAGCTATTTGTTCTAGCTCAAAACGTTCTTCGCTTTGCTAAACGTGGGTCCCGCATAAGACATTTCTAGGTCCACTTTGTCATTTAATTATCTTGACAAATAAAATAATATTATAATAATATAAAATTATTTTATTTTACAGTTAAATCCTAAAAATTAAAAGATTAACTACTGTCTCATTCAGAATTGGGTTTAGTAAGATCCCCACTCTGAATAATTAAAAAAAAGATTTCCCGGCCCAAAAATATTATTTTCCGTGTCCGAGCAAATCACACAAAAAGTCCAAATAAAATCACAGACATAGAATATTAAACACCAGTATCATATAGAAAATTTAAAAACAAGTACATTCGGGACGTAATTGTCATTTTTTCATTTTTCCCACCACGAAACAAATCATTCAAAACACTCAAATAAAATTATAGATAGTAAAATATATCAGTATATCACACAGAAAAATTTAAAACAGTAGTTTGACAAAATTTATTTTACGGTCTCGAAGCTAAATATGTAAAACGACCAAATAAAATCATAGATTATAATATATATTTGTATTTCATACAGAAAAACAAGAAACAGCAAAATAGGGACACAACGGTCTTTCACCCAAAAGTTTAAAAAACAGCAAACAGAACATTCGGGACATTTTTCCAAAAGTTGGGGTGTTACAATTTGGAAGATGGTCTCAACATGAAAGTTCCTTAGAATTGCATAGAGATTCAAGATCTAAGGTTTAGAATTATTGAAGCTTGGAAGGTATTTTGGAAGGGTGTGGCCATGAGCTTTGTGAGAGAGAAAGGTAAGAGTTTTTGTGTTCTTTGCTTGATGGAAAGATGGAGATGAATGAATCTTGAGAAATTCCTAACATGAAAGTGTCTTGGATTAATGAAAGGATTCAAGAAATGATATTGGTAGGAATTATAGAAGTTTGGAGAGTGGATCTTTGGTGCTTGGCCGAAACTAGAGAAAATGGAAAAGGAGAGAGTTTTTGTTGCTTGTTCTTGGTTCTTTGGAGAAATTGAAGTGTAAGAGAGTAAGTGAATTGAATAGATCAATATTGGCTCCTATTTGAGTGTTGTGGCCGTGGAAGACCAAGAGAGAAAATGTGAGATATTGATTTGCTTGTTTGAGTGAATGTTGGATGAAAACAAGACCAAATACATTAGAGTGTAAATTCCTTGTCCTCCAAAATTGCTTGGTCGTGAGTTGCTCTTCAAGGAGGTGGCCACTTTGCTTGACCATTCTATACCACACATTGAAGCTCTCCATTGTTATTTGCCAACACCAAAAGTTGTCACAGCCATCTTTGTTGAATAGGTTTCCTATTGGTTCTTAGAAAGTCCAAGCCATTAAGTTGGACTCATCACCACCTTTGATTGAATCAAGGGTGGATATCCAAAGGTTGACCTCTAAGCTTGATCAAGATATTTTCTGGTATACTTTAAGCAATGAATAATAATTACCGCTTATAAAATCAGTCTATTGTCCAATGGATAATAAAATATACCTAGATTTTCCTCTTGTTCCAGTTGAGTAACAACTATTGTTGATCATTTTTCTATTAACTACCCTTGATGAGTCACAGAGCGAGTCATCAAAGAGAAGTTTCTAGAATGGATGAGTTAGCATGATGAGTCGTAGCGCTGAGTCATAAGCTGAGTCACCAAGAGAACCTTCTGGAACGTGTGACTCACTGCAGTGAGTCACGGGGTGAATCAGCGTTCTACATTCTTCTACAATGTGGTGAGTTAGCATTCTAGAACATGGCGAGTCATCATTTCTACAAGCTTACAAAACTAGTTGAGTCACAGGTGCCGATGTGTCATGCCATGTGTCAAGCTTCTATTGGTCCCCCGCGATGAGCCATCATCTAGAACATTCTAGAGTGAGTGACTAGACTTGCGTCTAGAATCATCCACTAGATATTTTTCCAGAAGATATTATCTAATGGATAATAAAACATACCCCAATTTTGTTTTGTAAGATAAAATCATAGAAAACAAAACTTCAAAAATTGTTTTCGATTTCGGGTTTAGTAAGATCTCCTGTCTTCGAATCAATAGTACAAATTTGTTCAGCTCCGAAAAAATTTTATTTTTCCGGGCTTGCCCTGGGCCCACATACAGCCTGAGAATACTATTAAAATAATCCAAAATATAAAGACACACAAGAATTCACAAAAATCATAATAATTATGAAATTCATGAAAATCAAATCGGATTAGTAAAAATATTCAAGAATCAACAAAAATAAATAAAATACGAAGGCTCATATACAACCCCAAAAATAATATTAAAATAATCAAAAACGTAAAAAGTCCCAAAAATTCTTAAAAATCACAAAAATTATAAAATTTACGAAAATCAAGTCAAATTAATTAAAATAATTAAGAATGAACAAAAATAATTAAAATACAAATTTTCGGGGTGTTACAACTCTCCCCCTCTAAAAAGAATTTCGTCCTCAAAATTTTCGTATCTTAAGAATGAATGAAGGTATTGCTCCTTCATCTTTTCCTCCAGCTCCCTTGTTACATCTCTACTTGTGTCATTCCAGATTACTCTAATCAACGAAATCTCTTCGCCTCATGTTCAACTCCTTCGAATTAAGTTGATACCTCAGATTTTTTGTAATCGCTGAAGACGTTGAATGTTGCTCTTCAATTGCCTTGAAACATATGCTACAACCTTTCAGTTTTGTATAAGCACACATCTTAAAGCATGATGTGATGCATTACAGTTCACTTTAAAAAATTCGCTAGAATCAGGTAGAATTAACACTGGTGAAGTAGTCAAGTGCCTTTTCAACTTTTAAGAAAAAAATCCGCGTATGCATCAGTACATGTAAACACTCGATCCTTTCTGGTAAGCTGGGTGAGAGGTCTTGCAATCTTGGAAAATCTCTCAATAAATTTTTGATAGTAACCGGCCAATCCTACAAAACTACGGATTTCTGTTACTGTCTTTGACTTTTCCCATTGAAGAACTGTTTCAACCTTTGACGGATCAATTCCAATCCCTTCCTTAGAATTTACGTGACCCAAAAACTGAACTTCATCTAACCAGAACTTGCATTTCAATAACTTAGCATATAACTGCTTCTCCTTTAGAACTTGGAGAACTATGCTAAGATGTTCAACATGTTCTTTATGATTTCAAGAATAGATCAGAATGTCGTTAACAAAGATAATGGCAATTCTGTCTAGATAAGGATGAAAGATTCTACTCATATAATTCATGAACATTACAGGAGCATTCATCACTCCAAATGGCATTACTTGCATTTTCCTTAACATTGTATTGCTTCACTCTCCTGCCTTTGCTTTTTACAAGAAGTGTCTCACAAATCGAGTTCTCTTTCAACAATATTATATCTGATACTATGGCATGAATTTGAATAGGAATACCCTTTCTTACAATTGCAATACATGAAAATCATTATGAAGGTTAGCAAGAAAAGGTAGCAAAACTATCCGATATGTTACCGGACATATCCAACAAAGAATTTAATGTTGCCCGATTTTTAGGAATGAATTTTCTGGAATACTAACACTTTATTGAGACAATCTCATAGGATATGGTTGGAAGATAACCAATCCATTTCAAAGATCACATCTATTTATGAAAAAGATAAACAAATCAATCTAACAGAAAAATTTGATCTATCACAACAATAGGATAATTTGAATAACTTGAGTAGCACGATAGGCTAGTAATAGAAACAAAGGTACACGAGTCAGAAGTTAACGAAGACACAGATAACTCTAATCAATCCACATAGTCAATTAGCCATAAAAGAATGGGTTGGATTAAGAATATATTTTTGAAATTGTGACACATGAAAAATATTATGAATGTGTAGAAAGAAAAGATGGTGAAGTCATCTAATATGCTACCGGACCTATCCAATAGAGAAATTGATGTGGTCCGATGAATTTAGAAGTGAGTGTAACACCCCAAAAATTTATAATTTTATGATAAATAATCATTTTCTAATATATGTGATTTTTGTGATTTTTTCTGGATTTTTCTGAGAATGCGAAATATTTTAATATTATTTCTCCTTTTGGGGAAATGAAATATTTTTTTCGAGAACCTTGATCTTTGGAAACGTCTACGAGGGATCTTATTAAACCCGAGGCTAGACACGATTTATGAGGTTTTACGTTTTTCAAGATTTATATCTGATAAATAAAAATCGTTGTGTCTTCCATTATCTACGGGACAATTAATACTGACTACTGTCAACTGTAAATATTGTCAATTGGATAATAGCATGTGTCAGAAATCCTATCACCTTATCCTAATGTAATCCACTTTATGTCTAATTAAATCTATTTTAACTCAAAAATACTATATTTTAATCAAGCTTCTCATGGAAGCTTGGTTCACAAATGACCAAACTACCCAAAGCTTATAGGAGAAGCCACTCACCTCCCTTTCTCTCTCTCATTGCCATGGCTAGGGTCCGAAATTGGAGGGTCAAAATTTGATTTTTACTTATCACATTTCACTCTAAATATCTAATACACAAAAACCTATCACACTTTTTCTCTTCATTTTCTCTTCTCACTTTTTCTCTCTTCTTCTCCTTCAACCTCTCCACGGTTTTGCAGCCCCCCATTGGTGGCCATCACCATTTTCATTTTCTTGTTTCACCATCACCATTACTACATTTCTCTTCTCATTCTCAACATTTTCGCTTTGGATATTTTCTCTCAAATTCATCATCTTCATCATCTTCTTCCAAGAACAAAGCTTGAAACTTTGAGGTAAAGCTTCCATTTTTCTTTCTTCTTCTCTTTATTTTCATGACCCTTGGTCACCAGACCAAGGATTCATCTTTCTCCAAGCTTGGTTGTTGATTCTTTGTGTTTGGTTTTCTAGGGTTTTTGGAGAGCCAAAACCGAACCACCAAGAGCAAGCAAGGAGGTGATTTTTGTGTTCTTCCTTTAGGTAAGAGAGAGATTTACTCACTTCAACCATTATTGGTGGTGAGAAGACCTTTGTGTGGTTGTTGATGGAGAAATCCATAATGGATGCTCACTTTGTTTGATTGTTTTTCATGTTTTGTGTGTTCTTGATTGAGACTAAAGTTTGGTTGTTATAAATGCTTGATAATAATGGATTGGATGAATGGAAATTTTAGGGTTTCCTATTACCTTATGGAGGTCACGGTTTTGACTAAATTTTTAGGGATTGAATTTGATTTTTGTACAAAATGAAGCTTATGTGATTAGGTATTAAATGATTAATACATGAAATGGAAAAATTGGAATCTTGATGTCTTAGGGAGGCTCACAGCCTCTAAGGGATTTTTGGAATCCAAGGGGTGCTTTTGTGCATCCTTGGGAATTAAATAATTTGGACATAAGTAATTTATAATGTGATGGAAGAAATTGATTGAGTAATGGCTCTTGAGAGGCCACAGTTTTTAAGGGTTTTTGACCCAAAATGTGTATAATTGATCAAGACTTAAGAAATTAAGGATGTTGGATTCATAATATGGAATTATGGTATGTGTTGAGCCATGTATATGAAATGTTGATATTGAGAATGAATTGTATGGAATTATGAGTCCATGTGGGACTAAGTACTTGTTGATGTGTACTTAATTAAATTGTGGCATGATGTTGTTGAGGATTGACTATATGTCATTGTGGTATGTTTCATGATAAATATATTGTTGATAAATATGCATGACATGCATTGTGTTATGAGGAACATACAATTGATGAACATACATGATGTACATTGAGTCATCATGCATATGTGATGTCCGTTGGACTTTGTTGGAAAGGTGATGTATGCCTATGAGATTGAATTCCACCTTAGTGAGGATGTGAGTAGACTAAACATGCGTCATAGTGGTTGACCTTGGGGGCGTCGGGGTGCGGGTGTCTCACAATAGACAGTGGTAGCTCCACTGGGGCCGTGGGATAGACCGATGCAAACACACTGACGATCTGGACCAAGACGTTATCGTATATCGCGATCAATTGTTGAGGTGCCATGTATAAGCCATGTTGCACAAAATATGATTTTTATGAGAAAGCACTTTATTTTAAGGCTAACGAGATACTAGCATGACTCCTTGATCATTCTCTCCGAATATTGATGTCTAGCTCCATGGAGTAGGATGTTTGGTACCATGTGCATTATGCATTGTCAGTCTCATATTTCATTGAGCATGAGTACCTATAACTGTCAAACTATCTACTTTTGATACTACAATAATTATTTGATTGAAAAACTGTTTACTGCCTAAGATTCTGTTATTATTTCTCTTTTATTACTTACTTGATTATTACTGTTGATAACTATATGTGTTGTAATGTCATGTGGGCACCCAAAACCGTTCTGTTTTCTTGCTACCATATTGGTATTGAATATTGAGTGTCTCACCTCTTTTCTATATATCTATACTTCTGTTTTAAATTATGTACTTCTGAGAAGACGTTCGTGAGGAACAAAAGGAAGTGCCTGATTTTTTTGGTTTTTGGCCCGATTACGAATAGTGTTGTTTGAAGATGTCTTCACGTCTGCCCCGATTTTTGGGTTACACGAGTATTGTTGGTTGTGGCTTCTAAATACTCAAGAAGCGGGGTTGAATTGAGTAATAGAACTTTTCGAAACTTATTCCCCATTTTGCAAAAACTGATTCTTTTCTTTAACTATGAAAAAGATTTTGTCAACCAACAAACCAAAATGTGTTTTTGCAAGATATATTTCAATCATGACTTGAAACTTAAAAAAAATTATTAATAGTAACGATAATTTCATATATGAACAAGATTATAAACTAATCAAATCATGCAAAAACATCCCTAACATATTGTTTAATTCATACAATTAACAGTAAAGCAAATAAAGAGTTAAGGGATAGAGAAAATTGCAAACCGAGTTTATCCTAGTTCAACTACCTCCTTTGGTAACCTACATCCAGTCCCTACATCACTGTGAGTTTTATCCACTATTGAAAAATCAATATATAAGATTCTTTACATAAGCTTCACTTCTAGGCTCCTTCTACCTAAATGACAGCTTTTCAAGTCAAAGCAATCTTGTAATTCCCACAAGAATTCCTTCTATTCTTGCACAGCATCAAGAGTCCCTTCTACTCTTGACTTCATCAGCGAGAGAACCTTCTCTCTTATCACTCTTTTACAAAATATGGAAAGATTGATTCAGATTCTAAGAAATCAAATACAACAACTTAAAGTTCTACAGAAAAGAATACTTTGTTTCTTTCAATGAAAAGCTCTCACAGTATTTTTGTGATTGATCTCAAATTTTCAAATCATTTGTTATTGTGAAAGTGTTTGCCAATGTCCTTATATAGGTATATGAAAAAATAGATCCGTTGGACACACTTTACAAGTCAGTTAAGATCAAAACAGATTCATCTGAAAAATTCTGTTATCAGTCAATCGATTAGTACACAGATGTATTAAACAAAATTTAACTTTTATAATGTGTGTACATCGATTGCCTAATTCATTGTGTTATTGGATGTTCTTGATCTTGATTAATACACACATGAGTACATTGATGTTCTTCTTGAAAAACACTCGTATTCTCAGCCCAGAAGATTATACATCGATTAGCCAATCGATTGTATAGCTATGTCAAAAATTCTTGCTTCTGTTCTGACTTATACATAGATGTATCAATCGATATATAGATGCAAAATTACATACTGATCAAGTAACTCTGGAATCAATCGATGTATACATAGATGTATAACACTTATACATGGATGTACACAGAGATTTTCATTAAGTCCATAATCAATTGATGTATACATAGATGTATAATATTTATACATAGATGTCTAGTGAGGTTTTCATTAAAAGTTAGTTAATTAACTGAAAGTACATTGATGTAGACATAGATGTACAAATTTATTAATTAACCTTTTTCATTCTTAATCCATTTTTACTTTTGAAAACCATTTTTACTTATTTGAGAGAGCTTAATCAAAAAATTAAACAAAGTCTTTTCTTTACAGAAAGGTTCCTAATGATCTTCCTTGAATTCCTTCTTCATGATGCTCCTTCTTTAAGTTTGCCTTCATGATCCTTGAATTGAAATGCTTTGCTCCATGATCCTTTGCATCCACTGTTCTTGCTTCATTAAATCTCATTAAAAAAATCAAGCTTGGCAAGTAGTTAGTGAATCAAAGTAATCATCATGTTAAGTTTAGTCATTAATCAAAACATATTAGAGCCATTTATCCACAAACTCCCCCTTTTTGATTGATGACAAACTTACCATACATAACAATCAAAATATCTTAGGAAGTAATTAGAAATATCATAGTAAATATCAGAGTAATTAAAATGCAGCAGTTGTTTACCATTTACTCCCCCTGTCTAATTGACAGTTCTTATCATTTGAACATGTATAAGATCATTGCATCATTATTTTAGATCATTAGTTATTAGTTCTAGTTGTTTTATTTAGTAGTGTGGTAGTAATTAAAATGCAGCAGTTGTTTACCATTTACTCCCCCTGTCTAATTAACAGTTCTTATCATTTGAACATGTATAGGATCATTGCATCATTATTTTAGATCATTAGTTATTAGTTCTAGTTGTTTTATTTAGTAGTATGGTACCTATTCATTCTCCCCCTTTGTCATTATCAAAAAGAATATGTATGAGAGATTTAAAGTATTTAAAGTATGTAAAACAAGGTACATATGAGAAATTTAATCATTCATTGATATCAGCATAATCAAAATAAATTATATAGTCATGTATATTCATCATTGTTCAAAACAGTAGAACAATCACCAAAAAAATGCTAATATCATTCTAGACACACTCAAGACACCCTAAGATCTAAACATCTTCATTGGTCCTTGGTTCTTCAGTGTGTGTTGAAGCTTGGGTTGCTTGCTCTTTAGGATTGCCTTCCTCTTCAGGTGTAGCAACAGTAGCTTCTCTAGCTATATTCACAACATCTTCAGAAGTTGGATGAACTTCTGGAGGTGCAGTGATGGAAATGCCTAGATGTTGATGCAAAATGGCCATTTGGTCTTCCAATGTATTTAGTCTGAGACTCAGAAAGTCAATAGACTGTTTCATCACTATATGATGTTTGGTTTACCTGGCCTCAAAGTTTTGAAACATTTGAATCAGCTTGTCTATCTTGCTATCCATCTCTGAGTTGTCCACAGTAGCTCTTGGTTCTTCACCATCCATCCTAACCCAATCTCCATTTACTTTAGCAAGCTTCATCTTGCTAATGGTCCTTTTACCAAATTTGTGAGTTGCCTCTCTAGACTGAAACTTCTCTTCATTGTCCAAAGAGACTCCAAAATGTTCTAGTAATCTCACCACTAGTCCAGGATAATGTAGGGTAGCTCCACTTATTTTGCAATCCAGCATGTACCTAGCAATTATAAAGCTCTAACTCATTTGCTTTCTTTGAATCATAGTCCAGAGTAGCAGAATATCATTATTTTGCAACACAACATGATTACTAGATCTTGGTAATAGTATCCTGCTCAGCATATATTGCAGGAGTCTATGTTGAATGTGCATAAAGCTGACGTTGATCAGTCTTCCTTCTGGTGCATTTTCAACTAGAAGCACCTTCTTTGCTTCTTCCCTATCAAATTCTTGATCCATACACTATCAGGTCCAGTGCCAGCATGATTACTTCCCTTGTAATCTAGTCTAGTAAACTGAGCAAACTCAACAAAAGTCATCGCAATTTTTGTGTTCTTCACTTCAGCAGAAAATCCATCATTATCCATTTCAAAAGTATAGTAAAAAGCTTTGATTAATGTAGGATAAATGTCACTCCTAATTTGTAGAAATTGACTCAGATTATACTCCTCTAATATCTTGTGAAAAGTAAACTCATTTTCCTTAAAGTAATTGAAATGTATAGTCCTAGCCTCATGAATGTCCCTATTTTTGAAATCATTCTTGTATCGCATGATGTACTCCTCATCAGAGAAATACCTTTTGAGAAGTTCATTCCTAGTGACTCCATCATCATCATTTTCTTCTTCTTCCTCTGTCCTTTTTCTCTTCTTTTAAGCAGTCTTCTTTTTGGGTGTTTCTTTTACCACTTTCTTCTTCTTTTCTTGTCTTTTGGGTGTTGGTTTTGAAGATTCAACAACCTTTTTGCCCTTGTCTTGTGTCTTTAGCAAGCTCTTGATTGGGAGCTTATCAATCCTTTGAGAAGACTGAGCTTTCTCAGTTGTTTTTCTTTTAGGGCGTGTAGGGATTATAATTAGTGAAACAGAGTGAGGTGTAGAGGATTGAGTTGAGGAAGAAGATGTGGAGTGAGAGGGAACAAGTGTAGAGGGTTGAGGTTGCTTCACACGAGCCATTGGAGACAATTTCGAGCTCTGCTAAGGTTTGGGTGAGTGATATTTGGATTTGAAAAAGTGAAAGATTTCGCCCAGATTAATCAATCGATTACCTAATCGATGTATTAAGGGGTTTTTCCTCCAGTACACACGTGCTAATCGATGTACTTAGCATTAGGATTTTACTTTTGAATTAGATACATCAATGTATTAATCGATGTATAAGCTAAGTCAGAGTACTAAGTTCTGAACACTTGATCTCAATCGATGTGTGAATCAATATATACGTAATTGCAGCATACACACAATCGATGTATAAATCGATGTAAAAGCAATTGCAGAAAGTCTAACAATTGCAGTATACAGATAATCGATGTATAAATCGATTTATAGGGTAAGTCAGAGAGTCCTAAATTTTGAAACTATTATACAATCGATGTTACAATCGATGTATATGATACCATGTTCCTATTTCATTAAAATAATCGATTGTGTAATTGATGTATATGATACCCTGTACTAATTTCATCAAACTAATTGATGTTCCAATCGATTGATAATGACTTCCAGAGAGTCATATTTTCCAATTTTTGCAGTCAATCGATGTTCAACATCGATGCTCTAATCATTTTAAGAAAACAGTACTTGTATCAATCAATTATCTAATCGATTTACCAGCTTTTAGATTAAGCATTTTGTCTAAATAAATCAATTGTGTAATCGATGTACAAGCATCAAATATCAAATTATAATGCATTTAACATTCAAAATATCAAGCATAGGTAGGATCAATTATTCCTAATTCTCTTCTTATGTAGAAAAAGCTTTCTTTAGCCAATGGTTTAGTGAAAATATCAGCTAATTGCTTAGATGTATCTATATATTCAATGATTATATCTCCACTTTGAATGTGATCCCTTATGAAATGATGTCTTATCTCAATGTGTTTGGTTCTTGAATGCATTATAGGATTCTTAGTGAGATTTATAGCACTAGTATTATCACATTTGATTGGTACTTTCTCTAAGAGAACACCATAGTCCATAAGTTGTTGTTTCATCCAAAGAATTTGTGCACAACAACTTCCTGCTACAATATAATCTGCTTTCGCAGTGGATAAAGCCACACTAGTTTGTTTCTTACTAAACCAAGAAACTAATGAGTTTCCTAGAAGGTGGCAAGTTTCACTAGTACTCTTCCTATCTAACTTGCATCCAGCAAAGTCAGAATTAGAATATCCTACCAAGTTACATGTTGATCCTTTAGCATACCATAAACCCATTTCTTTAGTTCCTAATAAGTATTTCATGATTCTTTTTAAAGTAGATAAGTGTGATTCCTTAGGATTAGATTGATATCTAGCACACATACAAACATTGAATATTATATCAGGTCTACTTGCAGTTAAATAGAGTAAGGAACCAATCATACCTCTGTACTTGGAAACATCTACTGATTTACCTTTCTCTTCTTTGTCCAAGTAGCATGATGAACTCATTGGAGTAGTCATTTCCTTTGCATTCTCCATTCCAAACTTCTTCAATAATTCTTTGCAGTATTTAGTTTGGCTTATGAAAGTCCCATCATCACATTGTTTGATTTGTAGTCTAAGAAAGAATGTAAGCTCTCCAATCATGGACATTTCAAACTCATTTTGTATTAGTTTGGCAAATTCCTTACACAAAGATTCATTAGTAGAACCAAATATAATATCATCAACAAAAATTTGAACAAGTAGTATGTTTTGTGCTTTTCTTTTAGTGAATAGTATTGTGTCAACTTTACCTCTTATAAAACCCTTTTGAAGTAAGAAATTACTTAGTCTTTCATACCAAGCTCTTGGAGCTTGTTTAAGTCCATACAAGGCTTTAGTGAGTTTATACATATGATTAGGAAGTTCATTTATTTCAAAACTAGGGGGTTGACCAACATACACTTCTTCTTGTATATATCCATTTAGGAATGCACTCTTAACATCCATTTGATACAATTTAAAATCCATGATACATGCATATGCTAACAACATTCTAATAGTTTCTAATCTAGCCACAGGTGCATATGTCTCATCATAGTCAACTCCTTCTTCTTGATTATAGCCTTTGGCTACTAATCTAGCTTTATTCCTTACTATGATACCATTTTCATCAAGCTTATTCCTAAACACCTATTTTGTACCAATTATTTGTTTATCCTTGGGTTTTGGAACGAGTTTCCAAACTTTATTTCTTTCAAACTGATTAAGTTCTTCTTGCATTGCCATAGTCCAGTTTTCATCAATTATTGCTTCATCTATAGTTTTAGGTTCAACTTGTGATACAAAAGCCATATTATTGCATGCATTTCTTAAGGAATGTCTAGTGGCTACCCTTTGGATATTTCACCAATTATGTTGTCTAGTGGGTGATTTCTTATAATTTTCCATTCTTTAGGTAGATCTTCATCTTGTGCTTCTGCTGGAATTTTCACCACTTCATCCACTTTGGCATTGTCCTATTTTTCTTCAAGTTGAATCTCTTCTAAAGTTTCTGCAACATCATCAACAAATTCCTTTCCCAACCTTTTGGGGTTAGTTTCATCAAATGTAACATGTACAGATTCTTCAATTGTTTGTGTTCTTTTATTAAAGATTCTAAAAGCTTTACTAGATGATGAATAGCCTAGAAAGATTCCTTCATCAGCTTTAGGATCACATTTTCCTAGATTATCCTTTCCATTATTTAGTACAAAACATTTACAACCAAAGACATGGAAATGTGAAACATTTAGTTTTCTATCTTTATAGAGTTCATATGGAGTCTTTTTCAAAATTGGTCTTATCAAGACTCTATTCATTAAATGGCAAGTTGTGTTTACAACATCTGCTCAAAAATATTTTCGCATGTTTGAGTCATTCAACATAGTTCTTGCTATTTCTTCTAAAGATTTGTTTTTCCTTTCCACAACTCCATTTTGTTATAGAGTTCTTGGAGCAGAGAAATTATGTTGAATTCCCAACTCTTCACAGAAATTATCAAATTTTTCATTTTGAAATTCTCCACCATGATCACTCCTTATAGAAGTTATTTTCATGTCTTTTTCATTTTGTACTAACTTAGCCATTTTCTTAAAGGCTATAAAAGCTTCATTCTTATGTGCTAAGAAGAAAGTCCATGTAAATTTAGAGTAATCATCAACTATAACTAATGCATACAAATTTCCTCTAAAACTTTTGGTCCTAGAGGGTCCAAATAAGTCTATGTGCAGAAGTTGTAAAGGTCTTTCAGTTGAAACTATATTCTTAGTAAAGGTCTTTCAGTTGAAACTATATTCTTAGCCTTAAAAGATACTTTAGTTTGCTTGCCCTTTGGGCACACATAAACCATCCTTTGAGAATTTTGTTTTAGGAAGTCCAATTACCAATTCTTTAGAAATAAGTTTGTTTAAATGATCCATATGAATATGTTCTATTCTTCTATGCCATAGCCAATTTTCCTCTTCCTTAGATATCAAACAACATACATCACTAGCAGAAATATTCTCTAAATCTATCATGTATATGTTATTCAATTGATTACCTATCAGCTTTGTATTACTATCATGTTTGTTTTCTATAATGCAACTACTAGAGTTAAAGAATACCTTATAACCTTTATCACATAGTTGTCTAATGTTTAGTAGATTGTGCTTGAGCCCTTCCACATATAGTATATCTTCTATCTTGGTAGTTGTGCTTTTTCCAATTGTTCCAACTCCTAAGATCCTTCCTTTGTTTTTATCCCCATAGGTGACACTTCCACCTTGTTTGGGAGTGAAGGATAAGAACTTTGTAATATCTCTAGTCATATGTTTGGAGCAGCCACTATCAAGATACCAATTTGAACTTTTGGCTCTCAAACACACCTACAAAACAAATTTTAAGCATTTGACTTAGGTACCCAAGTTTTGTTGGATCCTTTGGTATTACTCATCACATATGTTCCCTTGGGAACCCAAATTTGTTTAACATTAATCCTTGAGGAATTTCTAAAATAGCATGTAGAAGTTGTATGTCCTTTTCTTGCATAATAAAAACATTTAACAAAAGGACTAGTAGAGGATTTAGGTGCAATAAAGAGTTTCTTAAAAGCCTTTTCATGCAATGCTGGTTTATAGCTTATTCTAGCTTTGTCATACACTCCTTTTTGTTGTCCTAATGTGGCATTTAGATTATCTCTTCCCATTATAAATTTAGATAGAGTGATTTTCAATTTTTCCACTTCTTTTTCTAGAATATTGCAATTAGAACATGTAGAACTAGATGCATTTACCTTATTGTTCATAGCTTCTAATTCTTTAATCTTAATTTGAAGAGATGCATAGTCACTACATTGTTTAGCAATGACTTTCCTATATGACATTAATTGCTTAGCAGTTTTCATATATTCACTATGCAATTCATCAAAAGCATCTTGCAGTTCATCATAGGTAGGGGGATTTCATTTACCTCATCTTCATTGTCACTTTGATGGTTAGTCATGAGACAAAGATTGGCCTCTTCTTCCTTAGAATCTTCAGAGGAATCCATATCATTCTCCTCTCATGCTATGTATGCTCTTCTTGGCTTTCTATTCTTCTTGTCCTTGGACTCATGATTGTCATGCTTGTCCTTTTTTTGAAGTTTAGGACACTCATTCTTGTAATGTCCAGGTCTGCCACATTCATAGCACTTCACATTTGATGTTGAACTTTCAGCTTTTGAAGTGTTCTTCTTGGAAAAGAAGTTAGAGGGCCTTTTGTTGAAGGTTTTCTTTTTTTTGAGGAATCTCTTGAACTTTCTAACTAGCAATCCCATATCCTCTTCAAATTCACCATCTTCTTCAACTTCTTCATCTTCATCACTGTCAAGGCTTTCTTTGGATACATGTGCTTTAAGTGATAAGCCTCTTTTCTTTTTCTCCTTCTCTTCATGATCATTCAATCTGTGCAACTCCATCTCGAGCTCTTTAAGTTTTCCAAATAGTGTAGCAATATTCATGGTTGCTAAGTCCTTTGATTCAACCATAGCAGTATTCTTTGGTTGCCATTCTCTTGTCAAACATCTCATGATTTTGTTGATTTGTTGTTTATCTGAAATGCTCTTTCCAAGTCCATTCAGTTGATTCACTATATGAGTGAACCTCCTTTGCATATCATTGATGTCTTCACCATTCTTCATGTGAAAGAGTTCATACTCATGCATGAGTGAGTTCATTCTTGCTTTCTTTACATCACTAGTTCCTTCATGAGTAATTTGCAGTGTATCCCACATTTACTTGGCTATCTTACAATTTGAAACCCTGAAAAATTCATCATAACTCAAGGCAGAAGTTATAATATTCTTAGCTTTAGCATTATAACCTACTTTCTTTTTGTCATCATCATCCCATTCACTTCTTAGTTTTTCTTTCTTGGTGCCATTTGCATCAAGAGTGTGAGGAATGTATGGACCATTCTCAACAGCATCTAATACATCAATGCCACTTGCCTCAAGGAATATTAATGTAACATCCCAAAAATTAATAATTTCAGGATAAATGATCATTTTACAATATTTGAGATTTTTTTGGAGTTTTTTTGAATTTTCTGAGAACGCAGAATATTTTAATATTATTTATCATTTTGCGTGCGCACTAAGCCGAGCCGGGAAAATGAAATATTTTTCCCGATAACCTTGACCTGTGGAAACGTCGACGGAGAATCTTACTTAACCCGAGGCTAGACACGGTTTACAAGGTTTCACGTTTTTTAAAAAATTCTAACAGATAAAATTATAATCGCTGTATAAATTTTATCTGTTAGATAAATTAATACTGACTTTAGTCAACTGTAACGATTGTCTACTAAATAATAATATGTATTAAAAACCTTATCACATTATTTAAAAATTTACCTTATGTCAAATCCCTTAGCTTTATTTTCAAAATAAAGATAAAGTTAATTTAAAACTAATATAGGAAGTTTTCAGGAAATTTCCTCCCATTTCACATTTCTCTCTCTTTCCTCTCCACTCTTCTCCCTGCGGCAGAGGCCATTTGGGAGCCCAATACTCACATTTTCATTTTTATTTCTTCTTCTCCTCCTTCTCTTCTCCTTCCTCCTCCATTGTACACCCTCACCATTCACCATTTTCATTTCCTTGCCTCACCACTTCAATATCTACCTTTCTTCCATCATTCCAAGACCACTTTCCTTGTGGCCATCCTTGGTTCTTCTTCTTCTTCTTCTTCTATTTTCCACCATTGAAGCTAAAGCTTGGAGCGTTTGAGGTAAAGTCTTCAACTTTCTTCTATCTTCTTCTCATTTTCATTTTATTGGTCACCTACGTGGCCAAGGAGTCATTTTTCCATGATTGGAGTGAACACTTTGGGAATTACTCACCTTAGGGTTTTCTTGAAGGGGGAAAACGAAAATCAAGAGCAAAAAAAAGAGTAGCGCCGTTGTGTTGTCTTCCAAATAGGTAAGAGGGAGATGATCCTCTTCAACTAATCTTGGTAGTAAGGAAATGTCTTGTGTATTGTGTTGATGAGGGAATCCATGTTGGATTTCTCTCTTTGTTATATTGTGTCATTTCCATGATTTTGTAGTTGTTTGACTTGTATGAATATATGGATTTACATTGTGTACTTTGATGATTATGAACTTATACATTGTTATTTTGTGTTTAGAGGACATGAATCATATTTTGGATCGTTGGAAAATAAATGAGAAACTTTGATGAAGGATGGGCCAGGGCTCTGTAACGAATTCTGCAGAACCCTTGTTAATGCACTAGCGCTCAGGCGCTGTGCATAGAGCGCCTAGGCGATATATGCCCATAAAGTTTTCCCTGTGACGCGGCCTGGTGAGAGCTCAGACGCTTCGTGGTCAGCGCCCAGGCACTACACCAGTGCTCAGGCGCTACAGATATGGCGCCGAGGCGCCTGGAACAGAACCAGCTAGGTAACTGTGAGATGAAGCTATGTAATTGAAGATTTGAATGTTAATGTTGGAATTTGATATGGGAAGTTTTAAGGGTTTATTAATTCAATTTGAAGCCACGATTTTGGCATTGAACCTTAGGCAATTGGATTGGTCCTAATGAACTAAAATTTAAGTGAATTGATAATGACGACCTAGTACATAAAAAGGAAAGAAAAAGTGAAAACTAGAGGACTTGCGAAACCATGGTTTGGACCTTGGAAAGTTGGGAATTGAATTGATCTTATGAGGAATAGAATTGAGTGATTAAGTATTAAGTAACTAATGCATAATGTGGTGAAGAATTGAAACTTTGATGACAAATGATGGCCACGGTTTTGGCTTAAAATCATAAGGAATTGAAATGACTTTGATAAATCAAAATTTAAGTAAATTGATATTAAGAAGTTAATACATAAAATGGAAAGAAATTAGATCTTTGAGGACTTGAAGGGCCACTGTTTGGACCCATGATGATAAGTGACAAACCATGAGTACTTAATGATGATGATAAATTGAATTAATCCCATATGGAATCAAAACTAAATGATTAGTATCAAGAGACTAGTGAATAATATGGAGAAGAATTTGGAACCTTGAAGGCATGTGAAACCAAAGTTTCTAAGGGTTAGTTGACCTTAAGATGACATAATTGACTAGATCAAGGAACTTGATCAATTTAATAGAATGGTGCTAATGATAAACCATAATATATATATATGGATATTGAAATTTAACTCTATGTGTTGTGAATCCCTATGAAGAGCTATGTGTTTCTTGATTGAATTCTCTATGAGATATGACATGTTTATACTCTGAATGACTACATACCATTGTGATAGTGTATATGATGAATGCTTCATTGATGAACATACATGATTGGACATTGTGTCATCATGCATATGTCTTGTCCATTGGACATTGTTGTAAGGCGGTGCATGCCTACGAGATTGAACACACCTTTGTGCGGGTGCGAATAGACTAGCGTAAGTGCCATATGGTTGTTAGCCCTAGGGGCGTCAGGATACGGGTTCCTCACATGGACAGTTATGAGCTCCTTTGTGCCGTGGGGTAGACCGATGCAAACACACCGATGATCCGGACCGAGACGTTGTCCTATATCGTGATCGAGCGTGGAATGTCTGTACAATGCCTGGATGTACACGTGGAAATTATTGATTATAGTACTTTGGCCGCGGCAGCCGAGTTCTAGACATGTCCCCTGATCTTTCTCTCCAACTGTTTATGCAACACCCTATTGGGGATGTCACATTTCCAACAATAATAATAAAACCTCTACCCAAGTTATAAGTTATTTCGTAATATATAATAATATAGGTTGAAAAATATTCTTTTTGAACATTATATTATAAAATAAAATAAACAGAATATAAAATAAAATAACTATTACATACACACTATAATTATACATATGATTTTATTTTTAATAGGTACAAATAATTTACATATTACAAACTATTTAATTAAAAACAGTAAACTGTCTGGTTTAAAGCAAACCATAAACTAGCCCAAGCATAATACTAAAAGTTCTGATCCTCCGAAGAATCTTCCTCGGGGAGATCATTAGAATACAGAAAACCTCGATCAACGTTATCCCACGTCGCAATCAATCCATATGATATGGATGATCTCGAGGCTCGCCCTCCTCAAACTGCTCGTTCGGTTGTTGTTCGTACTGAAAATCCAGCGGCTGCTCCTCTTCTACTTCCTCAACGACTTTACAGAACACAAATAATAATACAGAAAATATATGCAAAGAGGTGAGACAATCTACATCATTACCAGTATAGCAGTAAGAAAACGAGAAAACATACAGATATAGCAGTTAAAACAACAAAATCATATTAGCACAACATATATCATATCTCAATTAAGTATAAATGTCACAGTTACAAAATATCATAAATCAAATTATAACTATTCACACAGTGATGCAGATTAAATATGTCATGTACTCAGACTCGTTCTTACTCCATGGAGCTAAACACAAACATCAGAGAGAATGATCCGGTAGACATGTCCGCACATCAAGCTGCCTCAACCAACTGTTACACAGTCAAATACGTCGTGTGAATGGTACACAGTCAAATACGTCGTGTACGACCAGGCATAGTACCAGACAGTCCCCAATGGATCCTGATTAAGAATAGTATTTGTCGAGATTGCTAGTGTGTGTTTTCAGTTACCACGGCCTAGAGGAGCTACCAACTGTCCACATGTGGAATCTACTGCACACTAATGCCTCCGAGTTCTCCTCATGAACACACTACGCCTATCACACCCGCAACACGGTGTAATTCATCTCGTTAGTCAATTGTCAATTTCAATCAAATTGACATACCACTCTATGTATGTAATGATCCATAATTACAAAAATACCCTCAGTATAACCATGAATCATAATTACATAAATATCCTCATTGTCACCATAATTACAAAAAAACCCTTAGTATTAATAATTCCAAAAATAGTATGTCTCCACTTGACAGTACTATTTCCCAACATGTCCGGGTCTACCACTTTGGTCCAACAGTAAAAGCTTACTGTTTCCATAAGTCGCGTAAATATTTTTCAACGTTTTCTCAATCGCGTAACATTTTTAAATCATTTTCTCAATCGCGTAGTTTAAAAATCATCATTTTAAATACACGTAAGCTATTTCTACTATTTTCACTGTATAAAATATTTCTTGATGTTTCAAATTAAATTTTGAAACTTTCCAATACTAAAAATATTATTTAGACATTATTTTCCATTTATCTTACAAAAATTACTCTAAGTAATAATTTCTGATATTTTTTTCAAAAATTCGATTTTAATAAATTCTTCTACAGTTAATTTTATTCTTTAACTATGTAAAATATTTCCTTGCTTTCTAAATGCCATTTTGAAACGTTCTTCAATACTTGCTCATTTTTAGTCAATTTTGACATTTAGATTTCGAAAAAATCTACTACATGATATTTTCTACGTTTTCCTTTAAAAATTCCTTTATTTAATTATAACCATAAAATACACTTTGAAAATTGCTAACATACTTTAAAAACTCAAAGATAAGTATTTTTCAAGTGTTAAAATTTATTTCTTTACCATACTAGACTTCTAGTAAAAATTCATTTACTTATTTGACTGTTGAAAATCCATCGTAATTGAATTCGTTTTAGATTAATAAACTAGTTTACACTTAGAAAATAAATTTTGGATCAATTAAACATTAAAAATATATTTTGACCGAAAATCACCATTTTTATACAAACCATGTTTAAAATTATTTTTCATCCATTAAATAATTGAAAAATCCTTTAACTTAATTAGATCAATTAGGTTATCCTTTTATAAAAATGGTTGAGAACATATTGGTTCTCTTTTCATTGTAAAAACCATAAGCTCTTCATCTTGTGTTCTTTGGAACACTTTTGCAAATCTCAACATATTTGCACTTCCAACAACAATTATCATAGATCCATGAACATATACATATATTTATAAACACATACCATATATTAAAGCAATAATAAAACACATACCAAATATCAAAGCTATAAACATGCTTGCATGCATAATAAATCACAAATAGAAAAGCAAATAACATGCATACATAAACAATCACAAATAGAGAAGACAATAAACAACCAAGTGAATGAATCCTTATAGATTCTTCACCACAAATACATCCATTTTCTCACCACCACACGTGGTTGATGAGATTAAATCTCCCTCTTACCTATAAGGAAGACAAGATCTCCTTGGACTCCTCCTTAGAAATTTTGTGTAGCTTCAACAAAAATCCTAACAAGCTTAAACAAATTATAAAGTCATAAACTATGGATGAAAAAGATAAACCATGGATCAATCATGGCTTAGAACATCAAAAATCCAATTAGAAACAAGAAAGAAGAATTTTCACTTTATAGGAAAGAAACTTCAAAGTGATTTTCCAAGCTCCAAATGGATGATTTAGCAAAAACTCACAACTAGAGATGTTCTTAGAATATGGTTTAGATTTAGGAAATGAAGTTGGATGAAATTTTTGATGGATGGAAGTAGGTGAAGTGGTGTTGGCCGAATGGTAGGAGAATGAGGACTTAGGAGTTTCTTTGAGTTCTTGAAAGGAAGAGATAGGAGAGAATGATTTAGAATAATTGAAATGGAGATGATAAAGTGAATAATTGTCTTAAGACATTATGCATGGCCGTAGACTTCCAAGACAAATGCAGCCCCCTTTTTTGACAATTTTGCTAACATAATTGCCTTTGATGATTTGGATGGTGGATGACTAAGCATCTAGATCTCCATGATTGCATTTGAGTGCATAATTGAATGCATAATGCATGCATAAATCCAAAAATAGCTATAGGAAATTCTAATCAAAATTTGATTGCTTTTTAATAACTTATTTATGCTTAAGTCCTCATAATTAGGTTTAATTAAAAGTTAGTTAGATTCCTTTGTATTATAGTTAATCATTAATTTACTTAGAATCCTTAATCTTCTACTTAATTATACTAATACATTTGTCTAACTAAAATTTGATAAAAACTAATTAGGTTTTATTCCATTTAATTACCACTCAAACTCTTTAGATTAACTTAATTAAGTTTTAGACTAATTATTCCATTAAGTTAGATTTTAAACTAACTAATCTACTAAATCTAACCATTTTTATGGATTTTTAACCTTTTGGTTTAGAATTTTACAAGCCATTTACGTTGGTAAATTTTTCCTAAAAGTGGGTCTCACAAACCCAAACGTGAGTCCCACAAAACAAAAGTGGGTCTCACAAACCAAACGTGGGTCCCACAAAACAAATGTGGGTCCCACAAGCCAAATATGGGTCCCACAGACTTTTCTGCATGATAAATGTTTTTATTACACAGAAAAATCCTAAAAATTAAATGATTGATATATATATTATTCGGATTGGGTTTAGTAAGATCGCCCAGCTCCAAATAATCAAACAAGATTTTCCACAACCCGAAAGTTATTATTTTCTTGACTCGGAGTAAATCACATAAAACATTCAAATACAGTTATGAAACAGTCAAATTAATTTTATAACACACAGAAAACAGAAAACAATACAATTAGGGCAAAAACATAATTAACCAAAAATTGGGGTGTTACAGTTTATGTCTAGCTCCATGGAGTAGGAATTGTGGTATCATAATGCATTGTGCATCGTTCATTGTCGGTCTGATAAACTGTTGAGCAAGAACACCTGTGAATGTGAAGATAACTGTTGTACTTCTGTGAATGATTATCTGATTGTTGTGTTGATTCCTGGAAATACTAATGTGATCTGCCTGCTATTGCTTACTGTTGTTCTACCTTTACTATAAAAATCACTGTTATTATTAACTCTGATTATTGCTTAGATTTGAATTGCTTTTATTATAAATTCCATTGTTGCTATTGATGAATATATGAACTGTATTGCTTGGTGGGCGCTTTGCGCCGTGCTGTTTTCTTACTGCCAATAGTGGTACTGAAAGACGGGTGCCTCACCTCTTTCCTATATTTGTGCATTTCTGTTTTATATTTATATTTGATAAAAGATCATGAGGAAGATAAAGAGGGACTACACCTTGGTTGATTGGCTTGAGCGTCTGGACAAGATTTCTTCGACTACGTATGAGTGCAGCCGCGTGGAGGCATTGACGCCTGTCGTGTCAACTGGGACGCCGTGCGTCATGTACATATGGGGTTGCAGCTTTGTCTGCTAGTAGTACCCATCCCTGGGTTATTACTTTTCCCCCTTTAGTGTTTTTATTCCCGCTGTATTTTATTGGACTCTGTAATCATTATATTCTATGTCATCAGTGATTTGTATAAATTGACTATAAAATATATATATAAGGAATATGATTTTATTTCAGTGGTTGTATTATGGGTTGAATATATTTATATTTCATTCGAGGCTCGTATTTTCTACTTATGCAAATTGTCAAAAAAAAATATAGACTTTTGAGAATTTAAATTACTGTTATCATGACTGTGACATACTTGGATTTAGTAACTGTAGTGTAATGACAATTACGCTCTGGTTGCTACATCAAGGGGTGTTACATTAGGTGGTATCAGAGCAGTTCATCCTATTGAGCCGGGGTATGGACTTGCTATGTTTAGGCATATTAGAATTTGGTCTGTTGTGCACTTCCTTGTCTCTTGATTGAGATGATGGGAAAGGAATGCATGGCTTGCCGTAGGTTGAATGTTGATAGCTACTGTTATACAGTTGCATAATATTGAGGACTGGCCTACTCAATATGTAATGTTCTGTGTGTACAGGAAACTATGACTTCTCCTAGGCGTACTGTGTTAGGAAAATAGGAATTCTTTTGTAAGGAGATCAAAAGGTTTTGGAAAACTGATCTTCTGGAGAAAAAAATAGTTGGTGTAAACTAGGTTCGAGAAGCAGTTTGGAAGTTGACGGATTACGAGGGATTACGCTATGGAAGCAGAAGGAAGAAGTTCGAGCTGGAGATTGTTAGGATTCATGAATTGAACTTATCTCATTTGAATTGTGTGATTTGTGTGTTTAGTTTCCGAAAGGAGACAATGTTGTTTGAAATAATAAGTTTGTTTTGTTGTGTTATGTTTTGTCCATCTTCGAATGAAGTCAATGGCTCATGGCAGACGTACGCATGTGAGCGCAGGACAAGACTATAGAAGTATGGCTGCAACTGCAGGAGAAATACAAAGGATAGCTAAGGTGATAATTCACCAAAATCAGAGGACTGCACAGTAACAAGAATTACAGGTTAAGATTCAAAAATCTATTGAAGGAAAGTCGGACTTGGGATAACCATGGACTACCTAGATTCCAAAAGAGGAATAATAGAAAAGTTAACCAGTTTAAGCAGAAACCATACGCACGGGTATCAGGGAAACAACAACAACCAACTCCTGGACAAAGTACTAGTGGTGGTGTATCCGGTCAGACCCCGACATCTTCACCAAGATGTATGAAATGCGGAAAAGAACACTTCACGAGGGAGTGTAAGATCAAAGGGATAATCTGTTTTAAATGTGGAAAGCCGAGACACTTCTCCCGCAAATGCAACTTAGCAAAGGCAAAGTCTTCAATCGATGCTGCAAGGGCTGTGAAACCACAAGCAGAAGTCAGAACTTATACCTTGGGTGGTGCTGAGACCTCTAAATATGGAGATCTAAACAAGGGAAGTTATGTCTCAAATGACGATCCAATAATCGTACTATATAATTCTGGGGGTAACCCTTCCTTTTTACAATTCGTAACAACATGAATCATTTGGATTCATCTGTATCATTCTTATCTTCGGCTTAGTTGTTCCCATTTCTGTTGTTGAGACTTATCTTGACTCCTGAGTTTGTTTAATCTATCCTACTCCTCATAAAGATTGAACCTTTTATTGATCTATTTTGCTTACTTAAAATCGCATCGGTTAGAGTTCATGATTTAGGGACTGATTGATCATTTTCTAGTCATATCCTGCTAAACTATTCCAATGAAAACCTTATTGGTTTCAGAATTAAGACTTCTGATATTCATAACGGCCAACAAAGCTGAAGCTTTGGAAGCAAAAAGGAACCTGAGAATACATGTTAATGTTTTCCGTAGAGGACCAAAAGTAAGGAGGATATAAATGCCACTCTGATAGTCGAAGAGTTTTGCATGTCAAGCTACGATGCTGTTAGTTAAGGAGAAGAATGAAATTTCTCGGTGAGACGAGGACTGTCATAAAATAAACAAGGCTTCAATCAAGGATGAGTGTCCTCAGAGAAAGATGAGCGATTCAATGGGCTGGTGAGAAAAGAGTCATTGTTCTTTCCAAGATAGGTGTATGTTCTGGTCATCGATGAATTCGTGGAAATTGAGAATGTTCCCAAAATGATTTTTTTTCGAGTGTGCTTTCGACATTATAGGTATCCTGTGATGTCAATCGGAGTGACAAACGCTCCTATTGTATTCATGGACAACATGAATTGTATTTTCTATCCTTACCTAGAACAGAATTGTCGTTGTCATTAATGATGACATTCTGATCTATTCTCGAAGATATGGGAAGATACGTTGGACATCTCGGTATAGTTTTCCTAACTTTAAAGAAGAGGAAGTAAATGCCAAAGTATCAGAGTGCGAATTCTCATTTGAGGAGGTTCCGTTTTGGATCATGGAATTCCAAATGGAGGAATTGTGTAGATTCACAAAAAGGTTGAAGCAGTTCTTCAAAAGGAAAGATCGGAAACTGTGAGGGAGGTCCATAGCTGGTGGGATTAGTTGGTTTTTATCGAAGGAGTATCGACAGATTCTCGAAGATAGTTGGACAACTTGCTCAACTTACAAAAAGAGAATCAAAACTTTTATGGACCAACACAGGCGGAGAAAGTTTTCAAAGATTGAGGAAATATTCCGATTTCGATACTGCCCAATCCCAATGAAACATTCGAAGTGTTTTGTGATGCTTCACATCAAGGTTTAGGATGTGTGTTCATGCAAAGTTGAGAAGTTATAACTTATGCCTCGAGGTAGTTGAAGGTGCATTGAGAATTACCCGACTCACAACTTGGTGTTAGCCGCGGTTATATTGGCTCTAAGAACATGGAGACATCTGTGTGAAGAAACATTCAACGCTTTTATCAATCACAGAAGCCTAAAGTACCCATTCAATAAAAAGGGGCTAGACATGAGATAGAGAAGGTGATTAAAATTTTTGAGGGAGTATGGCGTCTAGCTTTAGTGTCATCATGTCGGAGTTACCAGCAAACTCACTCCAAAGTTCTACGGACTATATCAAATTTCTGTCGGATTGGTCCGGTGGCTAACCAACTAGCTTTGCTACCTTTTCATCCTAATATATTCATAATATCTTCCATAGGTTATAATTGCGATGGTATATCCCCGACCCAGCTATGTCATCGAATGGCACACAGTATAATTAAGAGAGGGTTTGATCTATGAAATACTTCTTGTGATAATCAAGAATAGGAGACCAAAGCAACACGAGGGCAGGGAGATCACATTGGTAAAGACAATCTGAATTGACGTGATTAGAAGCGCGACATGGAGGTCAGAAGATAAGATGAAGAAACAACATCGATATTTATCCGAAGGAATGAAAATTTCGAGGATGAAATTTCTATTTGAAGGGGAGAGTTGTAACATCCTGAAAATTAATAATTTCAGGATAAATGATCATTTTACAATATTTGGGATTTTTAAGAATTTTTTTGGATTTTCTGAGAACGCGAAATATTTTAATATTATTCTTCGTTTTACATGCACACTGAGCTGAGCCGGGAAAATAAAATATTTTTTTCGATAACCATGATCTGTGAAAACGTCGACGGGGGATCTTACTTAACCCGAGGCTAGACACGGTTTACAAGGTTTCATGTTTTTCAAGAAATTCTAACAGATAAAATTATAATCGCTGTATAAATTTTATCTGTTAGATAAATTAATACTGACTTCGGTCAACTGTAACGATTGTCTACTGAATAATAATATGTATTAAAAACCTTATCACATTATTTAAAAATCTACCTTGTATCAAATCCCTTAGCTTTATTTTCAAAATGAAGATAAAGTTAATTTAAAACCAATATAGGATGTTTCCAGGAAATTTCCTCCCATTTCACATTTCTCTCTCTTCCCTCTCCACTCTTCTCCCCTCATGCTGCAAAAAGGCCATTTGGGAGCCCAATACTCACATTTTCATTTTTATTTCTTCTTCTCCTCCTTCTCTTCTCCTTCCTCCTCCACCGTACACCCTCACCATTCACCATCTTCACTTCCTTGCCTCACCACTTCCATATCTAGCTTTCTTCCATCATTCCAAGACCACTTTCCTTGTGGCCATCCTTGGTTCTTCTTCTTCTTCTTCTTCTTCTTCTTCTTCTTCCATTTTCCACCATTGAAGCTAAAGCTTGGAGCTTTTGAGGTAAAGTCTTCAACTTTCTTCTATCTTCTCATTTTCATTTTATTGGTCACCTATGTGGCCAAGGAGTGATTTTTCCATGATTGGAGTGAACACTTTGGGAATTGCTCACCCTGGGGTTTTCTTGAAGGGGGAAAACGAAAATTAAGAGCAAAAAAAAGAGTAGCACCGTTGTGCTGTCTTCCAAATAGATAAGAGGGGGATGATCCTCTTCAACCAATCTTGGTAGTAAGGAAATGTCTTGTGTATTGTGTTGATGAGGGAATCCATGTTGGATTTCTCTCTTTGTTATATTGTGTCATTTCCATGATTTTGTAGTTGTTTGACTTGTATGAATATATGGATTTACATTATGTGCTTTGATGATTATGAACTTATACATTGTTATTTTGTGTTTAGAGGACATGAATCATATTTTGGATTGTTGGAAAATAAATGAGAAACTTTGATGAAGGATGGGCCAGGGCTCTGCAGAAACGAAATTCTGCAGAACCCTTGTTAATGGACTAGCGCTCAGGCGCTGTGCATAGAGTGCCTAGGCGCTATATTGTAACACCCCAAAATTTTCAATCTCTTAAACAGTAATTTTGACGATTTAGCAATTTCATTTCACCGTTTAGTGATTTCTAAAGTCTTGTAAAATTAATTTGATTATTCCGTCAGCGTATTTGATCGTTTTGAGTGATTTACTCCGTGTCAGGAAAATAAAATTTTCGGGCCGGGGAAAACGTTACGTAATTTAATTTTTACCGTTAGGTAATTAATTTACGTAATCTGATTCGATATTTGTGCATTTTATAATTTTTGTGATTTTTGTGGATGATTATGAATTTTTTTACTGTATGTGGGCCCAGGTGGTCCTATGTGGGCCCATGTGGCCATATGTGGGCCCAGGTGGGTCCCACAAAGTGAAAAAATTTTCTACGCATAGAAAAATTTGTACTGTTTAGACGGAGACAGGGGATCTTACTAAACCTGAATCCGGAAACAGTTTTAGAAAATTTTATTGTACTGTATTTTATACTGTATTTAATTATCGGATGATAAAAATACAGTAAAAATATTATTTGTAGGATACGAGAATAAATATTATACTGCGTAGTCAACAAAGAGAGCTTGACTTGATTTATACCCTTGGATGAGAATACTTAGTTTGAATATTAACCATTGATTTAATCAAAGGTTAAGAAACAAACTTAATAAAGCGCTTGACAATAACCATTGATTTAATCAATGGTGTGAGAATAAGTTTAGTTAGGAAGGCTTTGATATCAACCATAGATGTAATCAAAGGTGTAGAATTGGTCTTGAAAAGTGACAAAGACCATTTATAACCATTGGATTTAGATTAAATCAAGGGTGGAGATTTAATCTTAAAAAGTAACAAAGACCATTTATAACCATTGGATGAAGAATTAATCAATGGTGGAAATTTGGTCTTCTAAAGTAGCAAAGACTAATTAGAACCCTTGGATTAAAAGTTTGAAGGAGTAATCTTAACCATTAATTTTGGAGACACATCTAATGGTTAGAATTTAAAGGAGAAAAATCCAATGGCCTAGATTTAGTCTTCTAAAATTAAAAATCTACCTAAATCCTAACCATTGAATTAATCAATGGCTAGAAATGCTTCAAATGGTGGCAAATAATGAAGACAACTTTATTGAATGCATTATGAAGAGAAGGTGATGGTTTTGGAGTGTTTAGAAGACAAAGAGACAAGCTTTATGTCATTTTTGCATGTCTTGGTCAAGTTAGACATCATAATGGCTTACTTTTGATTTTTGCACTCAAGAAGAATGCAAGAAGGGGGCACGGTTTTGGTCTGATTTTGAGAGCTTTGAAGACCATTATTAGCTATCTTGGTCATTATTGATCATTCTTGATCATCTTTGTCTCCTCCAAAAGCAAAAACTCATCAAACTTTTCTCTCCACCTCTCCTCCAAGCAAGTTTTGGCCATGACCATCAAGAACACCCTCCATCACTCAAAAATTTCATCCAACTTGATTTTCTAAACCTAAACACCATTCTAAGAATATCTCTAGTTATGAGTTTTTCCAAAATCATTCATCTTGATCTTCAAATTCAAGCTTCAAGTTTCTATCAAAAATCAAAAATTTCATCTTTGTGCTTCAAGAGAAACCATTCGGTCATACTACCTAAAATCACCATCCAAGCTCTTTTAATTTCATCCAACTTTAGATCTTGAATCTCCATGATATTCTAAGCAACTTTCATGTTGGAGATTTTCTCTAAATCATTCATCTTCAACCTTGTTCTTCAAGCAAAAGATTGAAGCTTTAATGGTGAAATTTGGTACTCTTCACTTTTCTTTTTGATTTTCAAGGTTCTAACCATGATTCTAATCCATGGTTTTCTTATTCAAGTCTTGTATATTAATTATTTGTGTGTTTTATTTTGTATTTGAGAAGCCCTTGGTGGTGAAGGACTTGGAAAAAGAAGCAAATCAAGAAGCTTTGGAGGATCTTCAAGAGGTAAGAGGGAGATCCATCTCACCAACCAAGCATGGTGGTGAGAGATGGTATTTTATTTGATGGATGTGGAATCCATGTGAGGATTCATATCCATGGTCATGTAATTAATTTGTGGGTGTTTATGAGCTTTGATTAATTTTCTATGCTTGATATGCTTTGCATGATTTTATAGCTTTGATGATATGCTTGATATGCTATACATGCTTTTATGACTTTAATGGTATGCTTATATTATTTATGATGAAATATATATGTATATGCCATGACTTGATGGTGGAAAGGAAATTGATTTTTGGCTCCAATAGCCAAGGAAGAGCTACGGTTTTGATGCCCTTGATTAGGGTTCATGTTGAAAAATTTCAAGAACAAAAGAATTGATTTTTTGAGTACTTAGAACATGGTGGATTTGAACAAGACACCTCAAAATAGGTGTTCACAAATTAATGTTTTCATGAAAGATGAAATTGGATTAATTTGAAGAGTATGGAAAATAAACAAAGGGTTTGTTTTTTTCAAGAGAACAAGAATACGGTTTTTGAGGAATTTTTATTGATTTATTTTGTGTAAAAAGATCCTAAGTATTTTTCTAAACATGAGTTTTGAAATGAAACGGACTAACGTTGATTTAAAGGATTTGCAAAGAAAGTGAAAAAGGATTTGTAAAGAAAGTGAAAATGGATTTGCAAAGAAAGTGAAAAATTGAAAATGAACAAATGATTTGATTTTCAAAGACTATGAGTCTTACGTTTTTGTAAAGGATTTTTAATGGTTTTGTTTGTGTAAAAACCATATCAATTTAAAAGGAAAAATATTTGATGGTTTCAATAGTCATGTCCACGTTTTTTTAAGGCTTGTAATGCCTTGATTTTTATGAACAAAGTGAATTTCAAAGTGGAAACGTGAATGGATTTAATACAAGGATTTTGGAAAGGGAATCAGGCGTTTATCACTTGAGAAAATCAAGTTTTTGTAAACGAAAATGTTTTGAACTTCAATTTATTTTGAAGAAGGTTGTGTTTGGAAATGATTTGGGAAAATGGAGAATATAATGGTGTTTTGAAAATTTACTAACGTATAACTTATTTTCAAGTTTTGAAATACGTTAGAAAATGTTAAGTTTTGAAACGTTGATTTACATCAATGGAAAAGTGATTTTTGTGAAATATATTTTGAAAAAGAATTTCTTGAGTAAAGAACTGTGGAAAAATATTTTCTTGAGTAAGAAAATATATTAAATGAAATATAAAGTTATATTATTTTGAGAAAAAATTAAAGAGGAATTTTTGAAGGTTAAGAAGTATTTTCTGTAATGAAATTGTGATGAAAAATGTTTTACGTATCTTAAAAACGTGATTTTTAAGCTACGCAATTTTGAACAATGTGTTAAAAATGATATTGATTTATTTAAGTCCAAAATAATGTTTGGAATATTGAGGAATATTTTATGTGATTGAAAAATGTTGAAAAATATTTATGTATCTTAAAAACAATTTGAAATACAGTAAAATATTTCTACGCGATTTGAAAAATGTTTAAATATTTCTACACGATTTGGAAAGCGTTTAAATATTTTACGCGACTAAAATATTGTTGAAAAATCACTACGTGATTTGAATAGTGACAGAATATTTTTATGTGATTGTGAAAATGATAGAAAATTGTTATGAGATTTGGAAAGTATTTTGAGAATGATAGAAAATGATTTACGTGACGTAAAAGAATGATTTTTAAGTTACGCAATTTTGAAACAGTGGAAAAATATTATGGGATTTGATAAACGTATATTTTTACATGTTTAAGGAAAACGTTAAAAAATTAGTACGTGATTTAAAAGTGCAACAGAAGAGTTGTAACATTTTGAAAACGTAATAGAAGTGTTACGGTATTGTGAAAATATAACAAAAACCTTTTAGAATTTTGAAAACGTAACAGAAGTGTTACGGTATTGTGAAAATATAACAAAAACGTTTTAGAATTTTGAAAACGTAACAAAAACATTTTTGGAATTGTGAAAACATAACGGAAATGTTGCGCAATTTTGTAAAAAAAACACGGCGAAAGTGTTTTATAACTATGAAAATGTGATAGCATGATTTCACTATTGAAAATACAGTATGATTACTGTTGAAGCTTGTGATTGGTATTATACCTGTGATTGGTAATTGGTGCATTATACATGCATTGGAATGGTCCGATGAGGACTGGATATGGCTGATTGCCTAGGAGAAACACACCTCTTGAGTGGGTGCGATATGCGTAGTGTAGGTCACCGGTTGACCTTGGGGGCATCGGGTGCGGGTTGCCTACAATGGACGGTGAGTCGCTCTCTCAGTAACCGTAGGTTAGACCGACGCGACACACCGATGATCTGACAGACACTATTCTTAATCAAGATCGATAAAGGCTGTCGTGTATATGCTAGATGTGCAAAAATCAAAATGAGGATTATAGCACGTGGTCCGAGGCATGAGGTACCGAAATGATTTCTTTTCGATCATTTCTCCGACCTGAGTTTTAGCTCCATGGAGTAGGAAATCGAGTCTTGTGTACATGCATAAATTGAACATTTATATCTGTGTGATATATATTAATTGAGGAATATTGGCTATGACAATTGTTTTGAATACTTAGATGATGATGATGATAATGCTAAAGGCATTATCATAATTGTTGTTTATGATAATTGAATTGATATTTGATTGGATGATGATAGTTGATTAATGTTGATAGCATGATTTTAATATTGTATCTGTGTAATAACCATAATGATGATGGCATGATTGTAATTATGATAACTGTATGATATTGTTGTTGTGTTATCTCTGTTTTACATGTTGGTACTTGGTGTAGGTGATCTCACCTCTTTGTTATGTTATTTTTGCTATGTCTGTATTATTAAAATTATACAGTAGAAGGAACGAGTTGTCTTAGACATAGCGGGTGACAAATACCTCTACGTTTGGAGACAACATCGGAGAATGACCTTGCTTGAAGCTGATGTTGAAATGGAAAAGATGTTTGAGGACAAGGAACAGACATAGAACAAATGTCTGATGCTTCAAGATGGACATTCCGATGGACACTCTGAGATTAGGGACAACAATAAGGAGTGGACATTCATGACTCGATGGGGAGCAGTGTTGACAAGGAGTAGAGTTCTGATGTATCAAGTTTGATACAGGAGAAGGAACAAGTATGTTAAGTTTTCATTGTTAGTGTTATACCGTGCTTTATTAAGTAGGACCCGTAATGGGTTTGCTACTCGTGGAAAAAGAAAGAACAAAAGAGTCTCAATTTATATTTCTCTTTAAATTGTGTGTCATTATTGGATAATGAGTAATTGAAATATGATTACCTAATATTTTCAGTAAATTTACGTGTCAGTAAAGAAAGAAGTTTTTTTTTAAACCAATATTTTTATAACTCAAACTTGTGTGAATTTCTTTTCAGATTATGAGTCGGGAATCGAAAATGTGATACCCTAGGGAGGGTGTTACATATATGCCCAAAAAGTTTTCCCTGTGACGCGGCCTGGTGAGCGCTCAAACACTTCGTGGTCAGCGCCCAGGCTCTACACCAGCACTCAGGCGCTATAGATATGGCGCCTAGGTGCCCAGAATAGAACCAGCTAGGTAACTGTGAGATGAAGCTATGTAATTGAAGATTTGAATGTTAATGTTGGAATTTGAGATAGGAAGTTTTAAGGGTTTATTAATTCAATTTGAAGCCACGATTTTGGCATTGAACCTTAGGCAATTGGATTGGTCCTAATGAACTAAAATTTAAGTGAATTGATAATGACGACCTAGTACATAAAAAGGAAAGAAAAAGTGAAAACTAGAGGACTTGCCAAACCACGGTTTGGACCTTGGAAAGTTGGGAATTGAATTGATCTTATGAGGAATAGAATTGAGCGATTAAGTATTAAGTAACTAATGCATAATGTGGTGAAGAATTGAAACTTTGATGACAAATGATGGCCACGGTTTTGGCTTAAAATCATAAGGAATTGAAATGACTTTGATAAATCAAAATTTAAGTAAATTGATATTAAGAAGTTAATACATAAAATGGAAAGAAATTGGATCTTTGAGGACTTGAAGGGCCACGGTTTCGACCCATGATGATAAGTGACAAACCATGAGTACTTAATGATGATGATAAATTGAATTAATCCCATATGGAATCAAAACTAAATGATTGGTATCAAGAGACTAGTGAATAATATGGAGAAGAATTTGGAACCTTGAAGGCATGTGAGACCAAAGTTTCTAAGGGTTAGTTAACCTTAAAATGGCATAATTGACTAGATCAAGGAACTTGATCAATTTAATAGAATGATGTTAATGATAAACCATAATATATATATATGGACATTGAAATTTAACTCTATGTGTTGTGAATCCCTATGAAGAGCTATGTGTTTCTTGATTGAATTCTCGATGAGATATGACATGTTTATACTGAGAATGACTACATACCATTGTGGTAGTGTATATGATGAATGCATCATTGATGAACATACATGATTGGACATTGTGTCGTCATGCATATGTCTTGTCCGTTGGACATTGTTGTAAGGCGGTGCATGCCTAGGAGATTGAACACACCTTTGTGCGGGTCCGAATAGACTAGCGTAGGTGCCTGACGAGCGCCGAACTCAGTCAAAATTATAACCGAAGTTATTACCTAAGCTTGTAGCACAGTGACAACACCGGATCGTCTCCTCATGGATCGTAAATTCAATTTAATCAAATCAAGTAAAAGTTAGCAAAAAGGGGGGTTTTATAGTTTAAGATCGCACTTAACAAAATTAAAGGAAGAAATAACAATTAAAGAGTAGTCAATTTAGAAACCTATCCAAGATTGGGTGGATTCAATCATAGACCCTTCATAAAACACTTGAAGCGCAATTGAATTGTTAATTTGGATCTAACCGAGATCTCTGCATCAAATCCAGAATTCATACTAGACGATCGCCTAGAATTCAATTAACAAGTGATAAACACAAATCCATTAATCGCACCATTCATGAAAATCTATGTTAATTTTAAGTACCGAATTCAATTAACTTAGGCACAAATCGATAACCTAACCTCTTCAATTACTGTGATTAATTTAGATCAATCAGTTCTAAGTTTCATCACAAATCTCAATCTTCATTTATGTGATTAGTTTAGATCAATCAGTTCTATGTTTCATCACAAATCTCAATCTTAAACCAAGATCAATCAAATCAACATAAATAGAATCACCATTCATGCATTCAAGATCAAGAAGAAGAAAAAGAAGAAGAAAGAGGAATTCAATTACAAATCAAATACAATACATAACCAAGGTCTCAAGAATCCAAACCACAATCTCTTCAAGAGTTCTAAATTGACCCAAAGTAGCTTAGCCCTCCATTACCATGAAGGGGAGAATCAAAATATACAAAACTATAAGAAACTATGAAGAAGCAAGAAGAAACTTAGAGAGAAATGAAGGAGAATTTCATCTTGTTCATGATAAATGGTGCCTTTTATAGAAGTCTAAAGTAACAAAATGACAAAGGGAAGTGGGTGGATGAGTGGGTGAGTGAGTGGAGTGTTTGAGTGGATGGATTAGTGGGTTGGTTTAGTGGATTGGTTTAGTGGATGAGTGAGTGGAATGGTTGAGTGGTTGAATTAGTGAAAAATGCCAAAGGACTTTTGGTGAGTGGGAAATTATGGACATGAATGGGTGAGTGGATGGATGAGTGGATGGATTAGTGGATGAGTGGGGGAGTGGTTAAGTGGTTGGATTAGTGTATGAGTGGATGAGTGGGTGAGTTAGTGGATGAGTGGATGAGTGGATTAGTGGATGGATGAGTGGATGGTTGAGGACAAAAATTTCGTGTCTGACTTGGAAGCCAAAAACGACCCACTATACTTCAGAATCACGAAAAGTGTTCTTCATGAAAGTTGTAGATCCTTGTCTTGGCTATAAAATGGATAGCTGGTTCGTCCAATTTGGCTTCCTTAAGCCCAAGATATGTCCCAAATACCGTAGGTTGCTCAAACCCAACTTCAGCACCTCTGTTCCGACTTGCAAGCTCAAAATGACCTACTAGACTTCTTTTTCTCAAAATGTGTTCTTCATGAAAGTTGTTTATTTGGATCTTGACTATCCAATTTCCAAATTTCAGCCCATATCCATTATTACATCTTGAGATATGATTTTTTGAGTGCACACTGTTCGGATTCTACTGACAGAACCCGTATTCTGACTTCCATGTCAACTTAGGTCCCTTAGACATCTGAATCAGACTTTGAGCTCTTCATCAAAGTTGTAGAGCTTCCTCTTAGCTTTCCTACAAGGTAAAATTCATGTTCATCAGATATTAGGAACTCAAGTTATGGCCAAAATACAGAAACAGTGTCAAATCTCAATAATGCTAGAAATATTCAATTAGGACCAATTTGAGCTCAAACTCACAAAATCATACCAAACTCAATCAATTAAGAATATGGAGAGTGTAAATGACTAAACATAAGGGTTTCTTAATGAATAAAATATGTGATTATCAAATTCTCCCACACTTAGCTTTTTGCACTCCTGGGCAAAACTCAAGACCAAAATTTTACAATCAAGAAGAACAACCAAAGGTTCAAGGGATCAAAACATTCATGAGTTAACAATTCTCCACATCTCAAACCAACAAGCAAGGTATCTTCAACATGAATCGAGAATGATAGATCTTCACAAGATTCCTCTCAATCTCTCAAGTGTTTAAAGGGTAGGTATTTCACTCAATTCAACCCATGAAAATTGCCTTGCCATAAGCTTGTTTATCTTCTACTTCTCCACTACTCAAAACACATGCACACACAAATCATGAGGACTTTATTCAAGGTTGTAGTGAGGTCAAGGTAACAGGAGAGGATAAAATGGATATGAGAAGATAAATACTAAAGAGAATAAAAGCAAATGAGAGTGAGTTCAAATAACAAGCATAAAAGTTCATCCCAACTCTAGTGTATATCCCTTTACATATTCATTTCCCAATCCTTTTTTTTTTTAAACACTTGGTTTTTTTTTTTTCTCTTTTTTTCTCTTTTTCTTTTATATATATGAACATAACTATATACATACATTTTTTTTCTTTTTGGGCACGCTTTTCTTTTTCAACAACCATTTTGTACACACACCCCCACACTTGTTCAAAAACTCATCCATTAACCAAGCTAATGTTCTTTTATTCCCTAAGGTAAAGTAAGAACACGATTTCTCATTTAAGGCACATAATGAGCTAGAAACAAGGAATGGTCAAATAAGCTCAAAGGGGTTAAGCAAAGGAAAATATACAAGGTTGGCAGGAATCAGAGAATTTTCAAGAAGTCAAAAGAGTGCTTGATATCATATTGAAAACAAGGTTGGCTATTTGGTTAAACTAGCTAATTAAGAAAGAGGGCCTCAATCATGTTCATGCATGCAAGTGAAATGTAGCTTCAAAAAGAATCAAAGCAAGTTCTAGAGTGGTCATTAACATGAGTGAAAATCACACAAGAAAGAAGAGAATGACATAAATGTTGAATCCATCCATTAGGCTCAAAATCTCACAAGGTATGCATCCATCAAACTCAATTCATCAATTCAATCATCCATCACCAAGCATATCAGTTCAAGAAGAGAGAAAAGTTATTCAATCATGCAATGAACCCCTTTTTTATTTTTTATTTTTAACAAAAAAGAAACATGCTAAAATCTCTCCCCCACACTTAATATAGACATTGTCCTCAATGTGAAAGTGATAAATAAAATGGAAAGAAAAGAGCAACACAACCTGATGAGGGGCGACATAATGGCAAGCAGAAAAGATGCGTAAGAATCAAAGCTGCAGCAGAACCTGAAAACTCACAAAACACATGAGTAGCATTTGAACTAAAATACAAAAACAACTAGAAGAAGAGAAATAAGGAAGAATTTCCACAAAGTTCTTAAAAGCAAATCTAGTTGGGTTGCCTCCCAATAAGCGCTTGTTTAACGTCGTTAGCTCGACATTAGGACACTTCTTAGTGATCTTTATAATGTGGATGGTAAAAGCCTATCACTTTCACTTCCACATTTTCCGGCTTAAGATGGTGTCCATTGGTCTTATTAAGTGAGGTTGGTGAAAAGACTCCACCAGGATCCCATTGGTTGAAACATGATGACCTAGTTATGGTTGACACAACATGATAGCTTTCACTATGGTCCCATTGGTTGAAGTGTAATGTCCAAGTTAAGCTTGAAGCATGCGGGCTCCCATTGGGGTCCCATTGGTCTTTCTTAATTTCCTTGACTTCACCAATGGCATGCAACACGTGTAATTTGGCAATTCTGCTTTCATTGATTATATTGGACCATGGCCCAAAAACAAAATCCACTTCGATGAGTTATTGTCATATCTTTGTCTTTCCTCATTCTTTGAAAATTCCTCAATGGCCTTCAACTTCACCTCCCTATGTGTTTCAGATTCTGCAACTGCATTGTTGATAGACCCTTCAATATCATTAGATGCTACGTAAACAGAATCATCAGCTTTCAAATATGCAGAAATCTCAGCACACATAACACATTTTATATCACCGTCACAATCAGTACATGAGTTGCAATTGACAGAATCATCAAAACCAATTAAATCAAGAAATTCAGCACACAACTCATCATGAGTTTCCTCAACTAAATCTGCAGGTAAATTAATATGACAATTAGAATGCAGGGAGTTGGGAATTGTTTGGGAAGAGAGTTGGTCTGACTCTTGACTTCTCAGTTCATTAATAGTGGTTGTCATCTGCTCAATTTGGGTTGTTAAATCCTGAATAGTGGCGGTGAAACTCTGCTTGGAACTCAATTTGGGTTTTCATCAAGTCCTCCCACGAAGGCTCAAGTTTTGTGGTTGATGGACTTGTTATCTGCTGGAATGGCTGCTCATATTGAAATGATTGTTGCTGAAGTGATGCCGTATTGCCATATCCCAGATCCGGATAGTATTCCCAGCTAGGGTTGTATATGTTGAAGAAGGGGTCATAACTCTATTGCTGCTGCTGGAACTGTGGTTCATCAGGAAAATAACCAGCTGCTGCAACAAATTGATCTGGAAAAACAGAACTACCATACTGAAGTGTAGGGCATGCATATGTGGGGTGAGATGAACAAAAACAAATGTTACACACAAGTGTAGCTTCCTGCATAGGTGATTGTTGTCTCACTACTATATGTCTTACCAAAGAAGTCAACTCCTCAAGTTTTGACTCCATTATGCATGGTCCATTGTTAGAAAAGTTAATAAAAAGCAAAGGTTAGTAAAAACACTTAAAATGAAAAGATTACACTTACTAATCCCCGGCAACGGCGCCAAAATTTTGACGAGCGCCGAACTCAGTCAAAATTATAACCGAAGTTATTACCTAAGCTTATAGCACAGTGACAACACCGGATCGTCTCCTCATGGATCGTAAATGCAATTTAATCAAATCAAGTGAAAGTTAGCAAAAAGGGGGTTTTATAGTTTAAGATCGCACTTAACAAAATTAAAGGAAGAAATAACAATTAAAGAGTAGTCAATTTAGAAACCTATCCAAGATTGGGTGGATTCAATCATAGACCCTTCATAAAACACTTGAAGCGCAATTGAATTGTTAATTTGGATCTAACCGAGATCTCTGCATCAAATCCAGAATTCATACTAGACGATCGCCTAGAATTCAATTAACAAGTGATAAACACAAATCCACAATCGCACCATTCACGAAAATCTATGTTAATTTCAAGTACCGAATTCAATTAACTTAGGCACAAATCGAAAACCTAACCTCTTCAATTACGTGATTAATTTAGATCAATCGGTTCTAAGTTTCATCACAAATCTCAATCTTCATTTATGTGATTAGTTTAGATCAATCAGTTCTAAGTTTCATCACAAATCTCAATCTTAAACCGAGATCAATCAGATCAACATAAATAGAATCACCATTCATGCATTCAAGATCAAGAAGAAGAAAAAGAAGAAGAAAGAGGAATTCAATTACAAATCAAATACAATACATAACCAAGGTCTCAAGAATCCAAACCACAATCTCTTCAAGAGTTCTAAATTGACCCAAAGTAGCTTAGCCCTCCATTACCATGAAGGGAGAATCAAAATATACAAAACTATGAGAAACTATGAAGAAGCAAGAAGAAACTTAGAGAGAAATGAAGGAGAATTTCATCTTGTTCATGATAAATGGTGCCTTTTATAGAAGTCTAAGGTAACAAAATGACAAAGGGAAGTGGGTGGATGAGTGGGTGAGTGAGTGGAGTGTTTGAGTGGATGGATTAGTGGGTTGGTTTAGTGGATTGGTTTAGTGGATGAGTGAGTGGAATGGTTGAGTGGTTGAATTAGTGAAAAATGCCAAAGGACTTTTGGTGAGTGGGAAATTATGGACATGAATGGGTGAGTGAATGGATGAGTGGATGGATTAGTGGATGAGTGGGTGGAGTGGTTAAGTGGTTGGATTAGTGTATGAGTGGATGAGTGGGTGAGTTAGTGGATGAGTGGATGAGTGGATGAGTGGATTAGTGGATGGATGAGTGGATGGTTGAGGATGAAAATTTTGTATCTGACTTGGAAGCCAAAAACTACCCACTATACTTCAGAATCACGAAAAGTGTTCTTCATGAAAGTTGTAGATCCTTGTCTTGGCTATAAAATGGATAGCTGGGTCGTCCAATTTGGCTTCCTTAAGCCCAAGATATGTCCCAAATACCGTAGGTTGCTCAAACCTAACTTCAGCTCTGTTCCGACTTGCAAGCTCAAAATGACTTACTAGACTTCTTTTTCTCAAAATGTGTTCTTCATGAAAGTTGTTTATTTGGATCTTGACTATCCAATGTCCAAATTTCAGTCCATATCCATTATTACATCTTGAGATATGATTTTTTTGAGTGCACACTATTCGGATTCTACTGACAGAACCCGTATTCTGACTTCCATGTCAACTTAGGTCCCTTAGACATCTGAATCAGACTTCGAGCTCTTCATCAAAGTTGTAGAGCTTCCTCTTAGCTTTCCTACAAGGTAAAATTCATGTTCATCAGATATTAGGAACTCAAGTTATGGCCAAAATACAGAAACAGTGTCAAATCTCAATAATGCTAGAAATATTCAATTAGGACCAATTTGAGCTCAAACTCACAAAATCATACCAAACTCAATCAATTAAGAATATGGAGAGTGTAAATGACTAAACATAAGGGTTTCTTAATGAATAAAATATGTGATTATCAGTGCCATATGATTGTTGGCCCTGGGGGCGTCAGGGTGCGGGTTCCTCACATGGACAGTTTTGAGCTCCTCTGTACCGTGGGGTAGACCGATGCAAACACACTGATGATCCGGACCGAGACGCTGTCCTATATCGTGATCGAGCATGGAATGTCTATACACTGCTTGGATGTGCACGTGGAAATTATTGATTATAGAACTTTGGCCACGACAGTCGAGTTGCAGACATGTCCCCTGATTTTTCTCTATGACTGTTTATGTCTAGCTCCATGGAGTAGGAATTGTGGTATCATAATGCATTGTGCATCGTTCATTGTCGGTCTCATAAACTGTTAAGCATGAACACCTGTGAATGTGAAGATAACTGTTGTACTTCTGCGAATGATTATCTGATTGTTGTGCTGATTCCTGCAAATACTAATGTGATCTGCCTGCTATTGCTTACTGTTGTTCTACCTTTACTATAAACATCACTGTTATTATTGACTCTGATTATTGCTTAGAATTGAATTGCTTTTATTATAAATTCCGCTGTTGCTATTGATGAATAAATGAACTGTATTGCTTAGTGGGTGTGGTGTCCCGGGGTTGATGAGGGCGGGGAGTGGACGCCGGTGCGAATTGAAGCATGTACAATGGGCGGCTCCTGGCATGCTTCTAGGCGAAGGGTCCCATGAATGAACTGAATACGCACCGGAATGAGAGGGATTCAGAGACTGTGCAGGTATGGGACTGCATAGTTGAGGATGACTTAAAGGAATTGATTAGGCATCACCATATCAACAAGTTGCAACTTCTTTTCGGGAGCCTAGAACATAAGAACTCCATTGTTAAGCGTGCTTAACCTGGAGCAATTATGGGATGGGTGGTCTCCTGGGAAGTTTCCTAAGATGCGTGTGAGTGAGGACAAAGTACGCTGAAAAGACCTGTGTTGGTTTGTGGAGACACTCGTCAATCCTGCAAGCAGTCCCGGGATGTTACAGTGGGCACTTTGCGCCGTGCTGTTTTCTTACTGCCAATAATGGTAATGAAAGACGGGTGTCTCACCTCTTTCCTATATTTGTGCATTTCTGTTTTATATTTATATTTGATAAAAGATCGTGAGGAAGATAAAGAGGGACCACACCTTAGTTGATTGGCTTGAGCGTCTGGACAAGATTTCTTCAACTACGTACGAGTGCAGCCGCGTGGAGGCATTGACGCCTGTCGTGTCAACTGGGACACCGTGCGTCATGTACATATGGGGTTGCGGCTTTGTCTGCTGGTAGTACCCATCCCTGGGTCACTACTTTTCCCCCTTTAGTGTCTTTATTCCCGTTGTATTTTATTGGACTCTGTAATCATTATATTCTATGTCATCAGTGATTTGTATAAATTGACTATAAAATATATATATAAGGAATATGATTTTATTTCAGTGGTTGTATTATGGGTTGAATATATTTATATTTCATTTGAGGCCTGTATTTTCTGCTTATGCAAATTGTCAAAAAAAAAAATATAGACTCTTGAGAATTTAAATTACTGTTATCATGACTGTGACACACTTGGATTTAGTAACTATATTGTAATGATGATTACGCTCCGGTTGCTACATCAAGGGGTGTTACAATTAACATCCTTTCTTTCCAATACATATAGGCAGTGTCATTAAAAGCAGGGGGTCTTGCCAAGGAAGCCCCTTCTCCCAAGATGTGATTTGAAGGCATCCTTTTAAGCTGTTAAGCTTTACACAAGAGTGAAACTCTGATACCACTTGTTGGTTGTGGCTTCTGAATACTCAAGAAGGGGGCTTGAATTGAGTAATAGAACTTTTCGAAACGTATTCTCTTTTTTGCAAAAATTGATTCTTTTCTTTAACTATGAAAATGATTTTGTCAACCAACAAACCAAAATGTGTTTTTGCAAGATATATTTCAATCAAGACTTGAAACTTAAAAAAAATTATTAACAGTAATGATGATTTCAGATATGAACAAGATTATAAACTAATCAAATCATGCAAACATCCCTAACATATTGTTTAATTCATACAATTAACAATAAAGCAAATAAAGAGTTAAGGGATAGAGAAAATTGCAAACCGAGTTTATCCTAGTTCAGCTACCTCCTCTGGTATCCTACATCCAGTCCCCACATCACTGTGAGTTTTATCCACTATTGAAAAATCAATATACAAGATTCTTTACATAAGCTTCACTTCTAGGTTCCTTCTACCCAAATGACAGCTTTTCAAGTCAACGCAATCTTGCAATTCCCACAAGAATTCCTTCTATTCTAGCACAACATCAAGAGTCCCTTCTACTCTTGACTTCATCAGCGAGAAAATCTTCTCTCTTATCACTCTTTTACAAAATATGAAAAGATTTATTCAGATTCTAAGAAATCAGATACAATAACTTGAAGTTCTACAGAAAAGAATACTTTGTTTCTTTTAATGAAAAGCTCTCACAGTATTTTTGTGATTGATCTCAAATTTTCAAATCAATTGTTAATGTGAAAGTGTTTGCCAATGTCCTTATATAGGTATATGACAAAATAGATCCGTTGGACACACTTTACAAGTAAGTTAAGATCAAAACAAATTTATCTGAAAAATTTTGTTATTAGTCAATCGATTAGTTCACAGATGTATTAAACAAAATTTAACTTTTATAACGTGTGTACTTCGATTGCCTAATCAATTGTGTTCTTGGATGTTCTTGATCTTGATTAATACATGTAACACCCCAATTTTTAGAAAATGTACCAAATGTAATGTTTGCTGTTTTTCAAGCTTTCGTGTGAATGACCGTTGTGTCCCTATTTTACTGTTTCTCGATTTCTGCATGAAATACAAATACGTTTATACAGGCTCAAATTTTATTTGGTCTTTTTACGTAATTTGTTTCGAGACGGTAAAATAAAAGTTTTTCCGAACTCTTGTTTTTAATTTTTACTGGAAGATATACGAGACAATTAATAATTGTCTGTAATTTTATTTGAACTTTTTGGATGATTAGCTACGTTGTGGGAAAAAATAGAAAAATGACCATTACGTCCCGAACGTGCTGTTTGTACTGTTTTTGCTGTTTTTAATTGTTTTCTACTTGATTTAGTGTCTAATATTACTGTCTGTGATTTTATATGGACTTTTTGTGTGATTTGCTATGGGACAGAAAATAATATTTTTCCTGGACCGGTAAAATCTGTTTTTAATTATTCGAGGCGGGGATCTTACTAAACCCAATTGAATGAGCCTAAAATTAATCTTTTAATTTTTAGGATTTAACTGTCCAATAAAATAATTTTGTATTATTATAATATTATTTTATTAGTCAGTATAACTTAGTGACAAGTGGACCCTAAATGTTTTGCGGGACCCACGTTTAGCTAAACAACTAACTTAGTAGCTTAATTAATCATCATTAGTGAAGGAACATTCTTGAACATAGTGACTAAGCTAGATGACTAGGTTAATTAGTGACTAAGCATGGTGACTAAGGGTAATGACTAGGTTAGGAGCAACCAATAGGAAACAAGCTTGCTAATCAAGGCTTAATCTTGACCTTTGATGCATCCAAGGGCTTGGATGAAGCCAAGCAAATGTCCACCTTGCAAGCCATGATGTCTACGGCCAAGTGAGGTTTGGAAGACCAAAAATCACTTTGCTTGCATGCATTTTCTCTCTTCTCTCTCATCCAAGAACCCTAAACACCATTGTTGCTTCCTTTCTTAACCATTCGGCCAAGCTTGATACTATACCATCCAATCATCCAAAATTTCTTCTAACCAAGTTTTCTAAATCCAAACACAATCCTAAGAACATCTCTAGTTGAGAGTTCTTGCAAAATCCTTCATTTGAAGCTTGAAAACCTACTTGGAAGATTTGACCAAGGAGGTGAAATCTCTTGTTTTTCTTTTCTAAACTCTTTTTCAAAGTTCTAAGCCATGATTTATCCATGGTTTAAGCTCTCTTTTAATGTTTAGTAATTTGTAGTTTTTGTTTAAGCTTGCTAGGTTTTTGGAGGAGGAAAACTGAAGCTCTAGGAGGAGTGAAAGAAACCTTTTGTCTTCATTTAAGGTAAGAGGAAGACAAATCTTAACACCTATGGATGGTGGTAAGAAGATGGAGTTGATTTTGTGATTGTAGAATCCATAAGGATTCATGTGTGTGCTTGTTAGTAGCTTATTTGATGTGGTTGTGTATTTGTTAGTAGCTTTCCTATTTGTTGTTTGTAATAAATTGCATGTCTACAAGCTGTAAGTTGCATGTCTATAAGCTTTGATAATATTGCATGTGTTAGAATTTCATGATAAAGTATAGAATGGCATGATAATGTATAGGATGTGAACAACATGTCAAGGAAATGCATGTGTGTTCCAAAGAACACTCCATAATGCCCACGGTTTGTAACCAAATGGGGAACCAAAATGTTCTCTTAATTTTCTTAAAAGGTAATTTAATTAACCTAGGAGAATTAAGAAGGTTTCAAGTTGATTAGATCAAAGAAAATGAATTTAGAAATCAAATGGTAAGACTTAGTATTTTCGGTCAACATGCCTAAAATGAATGTGTTGATTTCAAAAACCATTTTCTAAAACAATGGTTAAATGAATTTAGACAATACAATAAGTTTGACATATATTTAGAAGATGAGAAATAATTTAGAAATCAATTTCAAAAGATATAGGAAATTCGGCCAACATGCCAAACTAGATATTCTTGATTTCTAAAATCAATTCCAAACCATTTTCAAGTATAAAGAAGGCATTATATGTTAACAAGAATTTTTTTTTTTAAAAAGAGTTTTTAAGAAATCAATAGATTAGAATTAATTTAAGGAATTAAAATTAATGATTTTATTGTTATAAAGGAAATACAGTAATCTTTAAGAATTTCTAACATATGGCTCATACTATATTTTGAAGCATGTTAGGAGTTTTTAAGAGATTAAATTATCCGGTTTATTTAAATAAACGAGTTTTTACGAAAAAAAATTAGGAAACCATTATTATTAATTTTCTAAACAAAAATACTGTCAATTTTTAGTAAAAACGAACAAATAAGATAGAAAAGATGTCCAAAGGACAGTATACGATATGAAAAATATTATACGTAGTTTAAACGTATTAATTATTATTACTGTTTATTTAAACAGTGAATTTTAAGGGATTTGGACAAGAAAATGATTTAAAAATCCTACGCGATTGAGAAAACGTATTAAAAATTCTACGCGATTTTAAAATAGAAAAATATATTTATGTGATTTATAAACGTTTGTAAAAACGATGAAATTGTGAAAACGCGATAAAATTTCTATGCGATTGACCGTTGATGTATTTATTTTATGTTGTCGGGAAAATGTGAACCCGTACAGGCTTTTGAGGATTTTTCACTGTCAGGAAAATGTGAACCCGTACAGGCTTTCTATTTTTCTGCCATTGAGGGCATATTTTATCTTGAGGGCATTTTCATAATTTCATATTTTTGGAATTATGTATTGAGTTTATGCTAAATTTTTGGTGGATTGGTTGACGAGACGAATCACATCGTGTTATCGATGCGATAAACGTAGTGTGGTTCATTGTTCTAATGGACTTGGAGACGTTAGTGTACGGTATCCCATATGTGGACAGTTGGTAGCTCCGCTGGGCCGTGGTAAACCGATAGCACACTAATGGACTCGACACGCACTATATTTAATCGAGATTTCGTGAAATCTAATAGTACATTGCCTGTAGTGCCACAACGTGAGACCGTGAACTACACCACGCCTGGATGATGGATTCTTGTGTCGTGGGGCTATAGACGCGACGTGAGACAGCGCAATAGTTTGGTTGGGCAGCCGTGGTACTAATAGATTTGGCGGGTCATTCTCTCTGATACTTGTGTGTTTTTTTTTAGCTCCATGGAGTAGGGTGTGTCTTATATTTATTTATTGGGATCTATTTATTTATTTTGTCTTATCTATTTATTTTTGTCTTATCTGTTTATTATATTGATATTGATTTATTTGTTTACTGTATTTGTTTTATCTATTGTTGTATTGTATCATTTGTTTCTTGTTTTATTTTATCTGTGATGGTATATTGTTGGGATATTTAAATCTTTTTGAATCTTTACACTACTCTGTTACTTATAAATTTATAGCTTTTCATATTGCATGAACTGTATATCTGTTGTTTGTCGTCTTCTTATTGGCCATGTTTGTGGTGATTTTAGATTGTCTTACCTCTTTATTGTATGTGTTTTCTGTATATACCTGTTTATATGGTAAAGAGTTTGAGGAAGGGGAACAACCTCTAGAGATTCTGTACCCCGAGGAAGAAGAGGAACAGCAAGAGGAAGATCAGTTGGACGACCAAGAACCATCCGATCATCCATATCCTTTGGATTGATTGTGGGGGATGGCAGTGCCAGGATTTTTGGGGTTTGTACAGCTAGAGTTTCATGGAGGTTCATTGGCTTGGCATCTGCAAGGAGATCGAGATTCTGTGACATATGTAGGACGGCTGACTGTGACTCTACGTCATCGGTTTGATGGAGAGCCGATCATGACTACGACAGTATTTCTACACTTAGAGTTACCCTTATCCATTATGCGTCATTGGGGTGGGATATCCACTGAGCCTAGTGAGTTGACACTCGTATCGATCTAACGCGGTCTCATGTCCGTGAGAGTCGAGACATCCGGATATTTGTCTCCCGATGATCATTTTCATGTTGAGAGTGATCCTTAGAGGATTAAATATGCATGATGTTTTTTTTTTTTTTTGGGCGCGTCTGCGTATGTCGTATATATTGACTCTTTTATTGCCTTATTTACTGTTTTTGTTTAAATATTGGTAGTTTTAGGTGTAAATTATTTATATCACTTATAATGTAAATCATATGTAAATTATGTGTGATGTTGTGATGTTTATTTTATTTTTCTGCATTATTTTATTTAACAATATTCTGTTTATCAGGAATTATCTTACAATATGTAATATTATTTAACAAATGTTTTACAACTTGGGTAGATTTTATTTATTTATTTTATTTTTCTTTATATGTGTGGCATCCCCAAAGGGGTGTTACATTAGTTAGTATCAGAGCCCAAGTTAGAGTCTTTTGGGGTTGTGGTTGGGTCTGTTTTTGTTTGTCTTTGTGTGATTCTCTCATTATTTATATCCTTTCGAAAGTATTTAAAAGGATGTATCTGATTTTGTTTTGTTATGTTTGAAGAAAGAAGATGTCGGGTAGACGTGGAGGACGTACGAACGTGAATCGTGAGGTTGACCCTATGATTGCTACTTCTGAAGCTATGCGGCAGATGGTGAAGTGATTACTCGACAAAATGAGAGCAGCGACTCAACAAGAAGATGCTACTGCGATGCCCTAAATTTGGCTGAGTTTAGGCGTCATAATCCGCCACGCTTTAGAGGCGAGGTGGATCCGGAGAAAGCAAGTCAGTGGATGCAAGATTTGGAGAGGATCTTTGAAGGAATGAGATGCGTGGATCATAAGAAGGTAACTTATGTTGTTTTTATGCTAAGGGGTGATGGAGAACTTTGGTGGAAAGGAACCCGCCGAGTATTGCAAGCTGAAGGGACTGAGATCACATGGGAAGTGTTTTCTAATGCTTTTCTGGATAAGTATTTTCCTGCGAATGCTAGGCATGCCAAAGAGATGGAATTTCTTGGTTTGCGACAGGGAAATATGACGGTGAATGAGTATGCCACAAAATTTGAGAATTTGTCTCAATTCTCAGATTATGCTCAGACACGGCAAGATGATGTGTGGAGATGTAGGAAGTTTGAATCAGGGTTAAGAGTGGAACTGAAACGAGGAGTGGTATCCTTGGGAATGACTCAGTTTCATGCTTTGGTAGATGCATGTGCGCGACTTGAGGAGCTTGAGCCATCGAGAGATCAGAGGAATTGTAACTTTGGACCGACAAGGTTTCAAAGAGGTGGAGGTAGCAATACGAATCAGTTTCAACGCAAGCCGTATTCTAGACCACAAGGAAATCAAACTCAGCGATCGCCAGTTGGAGGAAGTGTACGCGGTAGTGGAGCAGGGCAGAAGGTGGTGTTTACGCCAACGTGTTTTAAGTGCGGTAAGAAGGGCCATATATCTCCAGATTGTACAATCAAGGGGACACTGTTTTAACTCGTGGACAACACTGGGCATATGTCGAAAGATTGTACTCGACCGAGAAGAAATCATTGTTCGGTATGTTAGAGCTAATCGGTAAAAATCGGAAGTACTCAACCAAGGTCGGGAGGACGAGTATATACAATGATGGGATCCGAGATTTCTAAGTCGATGATCTTATTCAGGGAGAAGGAGACATTGGAGGTAATCTTCCGACCGTATTGTATGATTCTCGGTGCTACACACTCATTTATTTCCTATGTTTGTGTGGAAAGATTGAAGTTCCTGTGTCTTCTCTGAATGTTAAATTGAGTGTATCTACGCCAACTGCTAAATCTGTTGTTACATCTAAGATCTGTTTGGATTGTTCTATTGTTGTGAAGGGCCGTTTGTTTATGGTCAACTTGATTTGTTTACCTCTTGTTGAGATAGATGTAATTTTAGGGATGGACTGGTTATGTTCTAACCATATCCTTATAGACTGTGCAAGTAAAACCATAGTTTTTCCTAAGGAAGAAAAGTCTGGGTTCTTAACTCGCTTTGTTTAAGGTCAAGTCTTTGTTAAGAGATGGAGCGCAGGGATATATGGTATTGTCTTATCTAGAAGTTAAGAATGAGAAGGATGTGAATACTATTCCTGTTGTCAACGAGTTTCCAGATGTTTTTCTTGATGACGTACCTGGTTTGCCACCCGAGAGGGAGATCGAGTTTTCAATTGATTTAGTACCAGAACAGTCCTATCTCAATTGCACCGTATCGTATGTCGCCGTGGAATTGGAGGAGCTGAAGAAGCAATTGGTGGAGCTGTTGGAGAAAGAGTTTGTGCGACCTAGTGTTTCCCCATGGGGTGCGCCAGTGCTTTTGGTCAAGAAGAAGGACGAAACGTCTCGGCTTTGTGTGGATTATCGTCAGCTGAACAAGGTGACTATCAAGAATAAATATCCGCTTCCAAGAATTGACGATTTGATGGATCAGTTAATAGGAGCTGTGATATTTTCCAAGATAGATCTCGAGGTCCGGTTATCACCAAATTCGTGTCAAGGAGAAGATATACCGAAAATCGCTTTTCGAACTCGTTATGGACATTATGAGTATCGAAATGCCATTCGGGGTAACGAATGCTCCTGCCATATTTATGGATTATATGAACAGGATTTTTCGTCCTTATTTAGACAGATTTGTTGTTGTCTTTATCGATGACATTCTGATCTATTCTCAATCGAAGGAAGAGCATCTTGAACATCTTGGTGTTGTTCTTCGAATTTTGAGGGAGAAGCAAATGTATGCGAAATTGGCTAAGTGTGAGTTCGTTGGAAGAAGTCCAATTTTTAGGTCATGTAATTTCTAAAGAAGGTATTGCGGTGGACCCATCAAAAGTGGAGACTGTTTTACAATGGGAAAGACCTAAGACGGTAGCATGGTTCGAAGTTTTGTTGGACTTCTTGGATATTACCGGAGGTTTATCGAGGGTTTTTCGAAGATTGCTAGACCACTTACACAACTTACGAGGAAAAGTCAAGCTTTTGAATGGACGGAAGAACGTGAAGCCGTTTTCAAGAGTTGAAGAAGAGATTAACAAGCGCACCGGTGTTGATCCTACCGCATTCGACGAAATCTTTTGATGTGTATTGTGACGCTTCTTATCAAGGGCTAGGATGCGTGTTGATGCAAGATCGAACGTTGTGGCATATGCTTCTCGACAATTGAAGGTTCATGAGAGGAATTATCCAACGCACGATTTGGAATTGGCCACCGTGGTTTTTGCTCTAAAGATATGGAGACATTTTCTCTATGGAGCAACGTTCAACATCTTCGGTGATCACAAGAGCTTGAAATACTTGTATGATCGTAGGAGCTAAACATGAGGCAGCGGAGATGGTTAGAATTCTGAAAGATTATGATTTTCAATTGTTGTACCACCATGGCAAGGCGAATGTCGTGGCTGACGCCTTAAGTAGAAAGATTATCGGTGCTTCTCGCTCTAATGATCAAGGAAAAGGAGCTCATTGAACAGTTTAGAGATGTGTGGTCATTTGTTGAGTTGAAACCGGGAAGATCTGTATTAACATGGTTACTATCTCGAGCGAGCTGATGGAAGACATAAGGGAAAAACAGGATGCCGATGAATTTTTGCAAGGAATAAGAGAACAAATAAAGCAAGACGAGACAATAGAGTTCAAAGAAGGAACTGATGGAATTATGAGGTTTCGGGGTAGAGTCTGTGTTCCTCGTGACCGGGAGCTGAGGCGATATATTGTGGAACATGCCCATACTAGTCTATTGAGTATGCATCCAGGCATAACAAAGATGTACCAAGACTTGAAGAAGTTATTCTGGTGGCATGGATTGAAGAGTGATGTTATTAGGTGCGTGTCAACTTGTCTAGTCTGTCAAAAGGCGAAAGTGGAACATCAAAGACCAGCTGGAATGTTACAACCGTTATCTATTCCAGAATGTAAATGGGATAGTACATCGATGGATTTCGTTACTGGTTTGCCAAAGATGAGGAAATGTCATAATTCGATATGGGTTATAGTCGATAGGCTTACGAAATCGGCTCATTTCTTACCAATTAATATTAAGTATTCATTAGAAAGATTAACCCAGTTGTACATCAGTGAAATTGTCAGATTACATGGTGTACCTACATGTATAGTTTCTGATCGAGATCCGAGGTTTACGTCAAGGTTTTGGCGGAGTCTGCAAGAAGCTATGGGAACTACGTTACGACGAGTTCGGCGTATCATCCGCACGGATGGTCGAGACGAAAGAACTATACACTTTAGAGGATCTGTTGCGTGCTTGTGTTTTGGAACAACGAGGAAGTTAGGATGAATTTTTATCTCTGATAGAATTCACCTACAACAATAGTTTTCATTCAAGCATCGGAATGGCACCTTATGAGGCGTTGTATGGAAGACGATGTCGGACACCGTTATGTTGGTATCAGGATGGGGAAAGCATGACTGTTGGACTAGATCTTGTACAACAGACTACGGAAAAGGTAAAGATGATACAAGAAAAGATGAAGACGACGCAAAGCAGACAGAAGAGTTATGTGGATAAACGAAGACGACCTCTTGAATTTGAGGAGGGTGAGCATGTGTTTCTAAGAGTTACTCCTACGACTGGTGTCGGAAGAGTTATTAAGTCTAAGAAACTTACTCCTAAGTTCATTGGACCGTATCAGATTATCCAACGTATAGGTCCTGTAGCGTATCAGATCGCTATGCCGCCGTTTCGTCGAATCGCATGACGTGTTTCATGTGTCTCGATTACGAAAGTATATACCAGATCCGACGCATGTTATACAACCCGGATGACGTACGCTGTTGAAGGAGAATTTGACTTACGAGACTTTACCTGTCGACCGAGGACGAAAGGTAAAGCAGCTTCGAGGGAAAATGATCGAGCTAGTGAAGGTCATATGGAATGATGTGACGGGTGAAGCTACCTGGGAGCTGGAAGATAAAATGAAGGATCAGTATCCTCATTTGTTTTGAGAAATGCAATTTCGAGGACGAAATTTTTATTTGTTAGGGAGAATTGTAACACCCCAATTTTTAGAAATTGTACCGAATGTACTGTTTGCTGTTTTTCAAGCTTTCGTGTGAATGACCGTTGTGTCCCTATTTTATCAAGTTTCTCAATTTCTGCATGAAATACAAATACGTTTATACAGGCTCAAATTTTATTTGGTCTTTTTACGTAATTTGTTTCGAAACGGTAAAATAAAAGTTTTTCAAAGCTACTATTTTAATTTTTCTGGAAGATATACAGACAATTAATACTGTCTGTAATTTTATTTGAACTTTTTGGATGATTAGCTACGTTGTGGGAAAAAATAAGAAAATGACCATTACGTCCCAAACGTGCTGTTTGTACTGTTTTTGCTGTTTTTAATTGTTTTCTACTTGATTTAGTGTCCAATATTACTGTCTGTGATTTTATATGGACTTTTTGTGTGATTTGCTACGGGGCAGGAAAATAATATTTTTCCGGACCAGTAAAATCTGTTTTTAATTATTTAGAGGCGGGGGATCTTACTAAACCCAATTCTGAATGAGCCTAAAATTAATCTTTTAATTTTTAGGATTTAACTGTCCAATAAAATAATTTTGTATTATTATAATATTATTTTATTAGTCAGTATAACTTAGTGACAGTGGATCCGGAAATGTTTTGCGGGACCCACATTTAGCTAAACAGTTAACTTAGTAGCTTAATTAATCATCATTAGTGAAGGAACATTCTTGAACATAGTGACTAAGCTAGATGACTAGGTTAATTAGTGACTAAGCATGGTGACTAAGGGTAATGACTAGGTTAGGAGCAACCAATAGGAAACAAGCTTGCTAATCAAGGCTTAATCTTGACCTTTGATGCATCCAAGGGCTTGGATGAAGCCAAGCAAATGTCCACCTTGCAAGCCATGATGTCTTCGGCCAAGTGAGGTTTGGAAGACCAAAAATCACTTTGCTTGCATGCATTTTCTCTCTTCTCTCTCATCCAAGAACCCTAAACACCATTGTTGCCTTTCTCAACCATTCGGCCAAGCTTGATACTATACCATCCAATCATCCAAAATTTCTTCTAACCAAGTTTTCTAAATCCAAACACAATCCTAAGAACATCTCTAGTTGAGAGTTCTTGCAAAATCCTTCATTTGAAGCTTGAAAACCTACTTGGAAGATTTGACCAAGGAGGTGAAATCTCTTGTTTTTCTTTTCTAAACTCTTTTTCAAAGTTCTAGGCCATGATTTATCCATGGTTTAAGCTCTCTTTTAATGTTTAGTAATTTGTAGTTTTTGTTTAAGCTTGCTAGGTTTTTGGAGGAGGAAAACCAAAGCTCTAGGAGGAGTGAAAGAAACCTTTTGTCTTCATTTAAGGTAAGAGGAAGACAAATCTTATCACCTATGGATGGTGGTAAGAAGATGGAGTTGATTTTGTGATTGTAGAATCCATAAGGATTCATGTGTGTGCTTGTTAGTAGCTTATTTGATGTGGTTGTGTATTTGTTAGTAGCTTTCCTATTTGTTGTTTGTAATAAATTGCATGTCTACAAGCTTTAAGTTGCATGTCTATAAGCTTTGATAATATTGCATGTGTTAGAATTTCATGATAAAGTATAGAATGGCATGATAATGTATAGGATGTGAACAACATGTCAAGGAAATGCATGTGTGTTCCAAAGAACACTCCATAATGCCCACGGTTTGTAACCAAATGGGGAACCAAAATGTTCTCTTAATTTTCTTAAAAGGCAATTTAATTAACCTAGGAGAATTAAGAAGGTTTCAAGTTGATTAGATCAAAGAAAATGAATTTAGAAATCAAATGGTAAGACTTAGTAGTTATAAAATTAATGAGTTTTTAAGAAATCAATAGATTAGAATTAATTTAAGGAATTAAAATTAATGATTTTATTGTTATAAAGGAAATACAAGAATCTTTAAGAATTTCTAACATATGGCTCATACTATATTTTGAAGCATGTTAGGAGTTTTTAAGAGATTAAATTATCTGGTTTATTTAAATAAACAGAGTTTTTACGAAAAAAATTAGGAAACCATTATTATTAATTTTCTAAACAAAAATACTATCAATTTTTAGTAAAAATGGACAAATAAGATAGAAAAGATGTCCAAAAGACGATATACGGTATGAAAAATATTATACGTAGTTTAAACGTATTAATTATTATTCTGTTTATTTAAACAGTTAATTTTAAGGGATTTGTACAAGAAAATGATTTAAAAATCCTACGCGATTGAGAAAACGTATTAAAAATTCTACGCGATTTTGAAAACAAAAAAATATATTTATGTGATTTATAAACATTTGTAAAAACGACGGAATTGTGAAAACGCGATAAAATTTCTACGCGATTGACCGTTGATGTATTTATTTTATGCTGTCGGGAAAATGTGAACCCGTACAGGCTTTTGAGGATTTTTTGCTGTCGGGAAAATGTGAACCCGTACAGGCTTTCTATTTTTCTGCCATTGAGGGCATATTTTATCTTGAGGGCATTTTCGTAATTTCATATTTTTGGAATTATGTATTGAGTTTATGCCAAATTTTTGGTGGATTGGTTGACGAGACGAATCACATCGTGTTGTCGATGCGATAAACGTAGTGTGGTTCATTGTTCTAATGGACTTGGAGACGTTAGTGTACGGTATCCCATATGTGGACGATTGGTAGCTCCGGCCGGGCCGTGGTAAACCGATAGCACACTAATGGACTCGACACGCACTATATTTAATCGAGATTTCATGAAATCTAATAGTACATTGCCTGTAGTACCACAACGTGAGATCGTGAACTACACCACGCCTGGATGATGGATTCTTGTGTCGTGGGGCTATAGACGCGACGTGAGACAAATGCCAATAATAGTTTGGTTGGGCAGCCGTGGTACTAATAGATTTGGCGGGTCATTCTCTCTCGATACTTGTGTGTTTTTTTTTAGCTCCATGGAGTAGGGTGCGTCTTATATTTATTTATTGGGATCTATTTATTTATTTTGTCTTATCTATTTATTTTTGTCTTATCTGTTTATTATATTGATATTGATTTATTTGTTTACTATATTTGTTTTATCTATTGTTGTATTGTATCATTTGTTTCTTATTTTATTTTATCTGTGATGGTATATTGTTGGGATATTTAAATCTTTTTGAATCTTTACACTACTCTGTTACTTATTAATGTTATAGCTTTTCATATTGCATGAACTGTATATCTGTTGTTTGTCGTCTTCTTATTGGCCATGTTTGTGGTGATTTTAGATTGTCTTACCTCTTTATTGTATGTGTTTTCTGTATATACCCGTTTATATGGTAAAGAGTTTGAGGAAGAGGAACAACCTCTAGAGATTCTGTACCCCGAGGAAGAAGAGGAACAACAAGAGGAAGATCAGTTCGACGACCAAGAACCATCCGATCATCCATATCTTTTGGATTGATTATGGGGGATGGCAATGCCAGGATTTTTGGGGTTTGTACAGCTAGAGTTTCATGGAGGTTCATGGGCTTGGCATCTGCAAGGAGATCGAGATTCTGTGACATATGTAGGACGGCTGACTGTGACTCTACGTCATCGGTTTGATGGAGAGCCGATCATGACTACAACAGTATTTCTACACTTAGAGTTACCCTTATCCATTAGGAGTCATTGGGGTGGGATATCCACTGAGCCTAGTGAGATGACACTCGTATCCACTGCGCGGTCTCATGTCCGCCGAGAGTCGAGACATCCGGGATATTTGTCTCCTGATGATCATTTTCATGTTGAGAGTGATCCTTCAGAGGATTAAATATGCATGATGCTTTTTTTTGGCGCATCTGCGTATGTCTATATATATTGACTCTTTTATTGCCTTATTTACTGTTTTTGTTTAAATATTGGTAGTTTTAGGTGTAAATTATTTATATCACTTATAATGTAAATCATATGTAAATTATGTGTGATGTTGTGATGTTTATTTTATTTTTCCGCATTATTTTATTTAACAATATTCTGTTTATCAGGAATTATCTTACAATATGTAATATTATTTAACAAATGTTTTACAACTTGTGTAGATTTTATTTATTTATTTTATTTTTATTTATATGTGTGGCATCCCCAAAGGGGTGTTACAATACACACATGAGTACATCGATGTTGTTCTTGAAAAATACTCGTATTCTTAGCCCAGAAGATTATACATCGATTACCCAATCGATTGTATAGTTATTTCAAAAATTCTTGCTTCTGTTCTGGCTTATACATAGATGTATCAATCGATGTACAAATGCAAAATTATATACTGATCAAGTAACTCTGGAATCAATCGATGTATACATAGATGTATAACACTTATACATGGATGTACACAGAGATTTTCATTAAAAGTTAGTTAATTAACTGAAAGTACATCGATGTACACATAGATGTACAGATTTATTAATTAACCTTTTTCATTCTTAATCCATTTTTACTTTTGAAAACTATTTTTACTTATTTGAGAGAGCTTAATCAAAGAATTAAACAAAGTCTTTTCTTTACAAAAAGGTTCCTAATGATCTTCCTTGAATTCCTTCTTCATGATGCTCCTTCTTTAAGTTTGCCTTCATGATCCTTAAATTGAAATGCTTTGCTCCATGATCCTTTGCATCCACTGTTCTTGCTTCATTAAATCTCATTGAAAAAATCAAGCTTGGCAAGTAGTTAGTGAATCAAAGTGATAATCATGTTAAGTTTAGTCATTAATCAAAACATATTAGAGTCATTTATCCACAAGGATGACCTTTCATAGAGGTCCTGACTGTTGGCACATTAATTTGCACATGGACTGATGCATCTATCACGAGGAGCTGGCGATGTCATTGGCTTGGGGTTGCTATGACCCGCCTGTCTTTGATTTTACTACTTGTGTTTAGTTAGGGTTTTACCTACTTGTTAGAGATTTGTGGGATGACCTTTATTATACCCCACAAGATGATTCATTTCTCTCCACTGCTCGAGCTTCTGCTCGAAATTCGATTGCCCCGATGGTGATTTCATCGGATGATAAGGACCCTAAGGAGGATCCTACTACAGTTCCTTCTCATCAGTCTTAGGGCTGATACTGTCGGTAGCTATTGATGGCTATCTGTATATCTTTTTGGAAAGCCTGACGTTTTGCTATTGTGATGGGCTGTATATGTTGTAAACATCTTGAGGGTGAGTAAAGCTTTTTGCTTTTTGTACACATGTTGATGTAATTAAAACAGGCTTGATGCTATTATATATATATATATATATATATATATATATATATATATATATATATATATATGTGAATGTATGATTTCTTTTCATATTAGTTTCTGTTGTATTATATTTATTATTCATTTTAACAAAAAAAAAATAGTAAGTGATGATATACGTACATTTTCAATACCTGATTTAGGCGCACTTACGATTAAAGAAACCTAATTATATACTAAATGAACTGGTTCTTAATTTATTAATGCATTTATATTTTTCACATTTTCGTTTCACTTTACTATGGTGTGATGTTCCTTCTTCTCCCGGAAAAAAAAGGGCGTTACAATGAGCTCTTTAAGTTGAATAATTCAACCGACAGGTCTAATAGAGTATGAATGGTTGGAAAATAACCAATCTATTTTTAAGATTATATCTATTTTGAAATAGATAAATAAATTAAATCAACAAAAAAGATTTAGTCTTTGATAGACATAGGATAGTTTAAGCAACTTGAATATCAATGATAGTTTTTTATAAAAGAAGTAGAAATAGCTAGGTCAAAGATAATGAAGACACATATAACATCTAATTGGTCCACACAATCATATACCATAAAGGAATGGGTTGCCCCTAGAATCATGCAGTATAGTTAAAGGATCACCTCCAATGGCACAATCTCCTTTGTTTAAGTCTTCAGTTCAAAACACTCATGTCCATTTGGGGTATCAACTCTCCCTTCTGCTTGAGATTTTGAAACATGTATGTTACTAATAGAAAACTTCATTTTTGGTGGAACACAATCTCTGGAAATGTGTCCAGGCTTTCTGCACTTGAAACAAATTATTTCCTTGAACGTATAATCCTTGTTAGGTGTCGTCTTCCACATCTCTTACATAATAGTAAAGACGTCACAGTCTGACTGAGTTTACTATTACAAGCACTTCCTCCACATGTTTGCTGCTGCTACTGATTTCCTAGTGATCGTAAATACATTTTTCGCTGAAATCGTTTTACCTTCCTATTATTCCTCATTTGGAACCTAGGTAGTCCAAAGTTACCTCAAAGCTAACTTTCCTCCAATAGATTCTAAACCTCAACTTCCAGTTCTTATTGTTCAACGATTCTCTATTCCTGTTGTACTATCACGTCAGTTGTCCTTTGCATTGCTCCCGTAGTTGTAACCGTATTATTAGTGTCACGTTCCACTTACACATGTGTGCGTCTACCACGAGCCATTTCTTTTCTTCCAAGATGGACGAATCAAAATTCAATGGCAACCAAAGCAACCATTCCAAAAAAAACATTGTCTCCTTTTGGAGTCCAAGCACAGAGAATCACACAGCACAAACAAGACAGATCTAACCACAAAATCCCAAAAGACTCTAACCGTGCTCTAATACCAACTAATGTAACACTTTTAGGGCATTACATTTCCGACTACAAATTTATAATCTAAAAATCATTTGATAAAAGTATTTGAGTTATAAAACATGGGTTTTAAAATTTCTTTTCGCGGAAACATAAACTTATCGAAATATATAGGTAATACTAAAAAATAGATTTAAACTGATTGGTATACATCACAGACACCACATAATATTCAACATTACTTAGAACATAAAACTTACAGACTCAAGGAAACAGTAGCAAATCCTATGATGGGTCCTACTTAATAGCATAGTAATAACACTAACGAGAAAATTCAACAAACTTATTCTGTTCCACATCCAACTCGATGCGTCAGATATCTGTTCCTCCACAAAACTGCACATTGTCAAAACTGGGAAGATCACTCCTCGTTGTCTTCCCCAAACTTGAATTATTGCCTCCAGTTAAGCCTAAGAAGTTCACTTCGTCTACTATATGAATTTTAACAATACAACCACAAACAAATAGTACAGCAAAGAGGTGAGATCCCCTTTCATCAATACAAGGATGCTAGCAAAGAACGATACGAATGACAAAGTCATTTCATACATATAGATATCACAATTATATTCATGTCATCATTTTATAAATAATTCCAATAACCATATATCACAATAAAATAAACAATAACAGTTTTATCATAATAGATATTATCAATATGTATGAAATGATTAAGTCACACTACTTTAACATTTACCATGCCACAACAATATGTGTACTGACCATGTGTATGCATACTGAACCAATTCCTACTCGATGGAGCTAATCATAATTTCAGAGATAAATGGCCCAAAAGATACGCCAACCTCAATGACAGTCTTCATCGAGCACGAAAAGAGATAGTGATTGTCGGTTCCTCGTTAGTGTGTTGCAACAGTTCATCATGGCCAGAGGATCATAATGTGATAACATAATCACTAGATGAATCACCGCGCCTTGACGCACCCTGAGATCCATCATAGACCTCACTATTCAATTCTCATTCACTCCTAGGCCCAACCAGCCATAATAGCCATCGATATTCTGTTCAATGCATGATACCTCAATGCATATCTCAATTTCATCTTTAGACCGTTCCTAAATGAGATTAGAACAACCGCTCATACAATTGTCTAATATCATAAGATCAATAAATATTATATAATCGCTCATACAATTACATAATATCATCGATACATCCGGGTCCAGTACATCAGTTCTTACAGCAACTTTACTGTATTTTCAATCGCGTATCATTTTTAACGCATTTTTGCAATTGCGTAACACTTTTGTTACGTTTTCAAATCGTATAACCATTTTCTGACGTTTTCTCATTCACGTAAAATATTTCAACATTTTTCAAATTGCGTAGTGATTTTTCAATGTTTTTGAAATTGCGTAGCTTAAAAATCATATTTTTAAGTTGCATAAATCATTTTTCATCATTTCTTAACTACGTAAAATATTTCTCAATATTCCAAACATCATTTTGAACTTTCCAAAAATTAATACAATTTCTCACTTAAAAATCCTCTACGCAATATTTTTCATTATTTCCCCAAAATCAATATTTCCTTTAAATCAATTATTCCAACCTAAAATTTCATGACCCGCCTCAAAATCCAATGGGTGAGCTATACGATAGTTGTAACATCTTGAAAATTAATAATTTTAGGATAAATAGTCGTTTTATAATATTTATGATTTTTGAAAACTTTTCTGAATTTTTCTGAGAATGTAAAATATTTTAATATTATTCCTCGTTTTTGCGTGCAAACTGAGCAGGGCCCGGGAAAATGAGATATTTTTTTGAGAACCTTGATCTGTGGAAACGTCGACGGGGGATCTTACTAAACTCGAGGCTAGACACGATTTACGAGGTTTCACATTTTTTGAGAAATTTTAACTGACAGAATAATTAATTGCTACGTAATATTTATCTGCTGGACAATTAATACTGACTTCTGTCAACTGTAACAATTGTCCATTGGATAATAGCATGTATTAGAAACCCTATCACCTTATCCTAATGCAATCCACTTTATGACAAATTAAATCCACTTTAATTCAAATTAGTGTACTTTTTTAAAGCTTCTTTAAGAAGCTTTGACCACCAAATGACCAAGATACCTTTGGCTTGTTGGGGAAGCTAATTTTCCCCCTCCCTCACCCTCTCATTGTCATGGACTCATGGGCCTAAAGGGGAAGCAATTTTGCTTCCCACACTTAACCTAACACACCCAAAATATCTCATTTCAAACCTAACACTTTCTCTCTCTAACTTTCATCTTCTTCATTCTCTCTTCCTTCTCTCTTCTTCTTCCTCTCCAATCCAAAAATTCTAGCCACCATCTCCACCCATTCTCTTCACTTTTCTCTTCATGAACACCATTCCTACACTCCTCTCAACCTCCTCTACAACTTCTATTTGAAGGGTTTTCTTCAAAAACTAACTTTTCTTCTATTATCATCCAAGGCAAAGCTTCTAAATTTGAGGTAAAGCTTCCATCTTTCTTCTTCTTTCTCTTCATTTTCGTGCTCTAGGGTCTCAATGGAGACTAAAGATCCATTCTTTACCATGTTTGATGTTGGTTCTTGATAATTGAAATTTTAGGGTTTTTGGAGACCCCAAAACCGAAATCTTCAAGAAGCAACAAGAAGACTTTTTCATGTTGTGACCATCATCTAGATCTATCATTTTCTTCATCTTCCATGATGCTCTAAAGCTTGAAACTTTAAGATAAAAGTTCATGACTTTCTTACTTTTCCATCTCATTTTCATAATTCATGGTCCCTTTGGTGATCATGGGTACCTTTTTCAAGTCTTGATTGTGTTTCTTGTGAGTTTTGATGTCCTTAGGGTTTTCTTGAAGGAGAAAAATGAAAATCAAGAACAAAGGAGCTTACTTTCTTGAGTTGTCTTCAAGAGGTAAGAGGAAGATTACTCACTTCAACCATTTATTGGTGGTGAGGAGACTTTTATGCGTTGTTGATGGAGAAATCCATCTTTGTATGCTTACTTTGTTTAGTGATTTTGCATGATTTAGTGTTTTTGAAATTGGATTAATGCTTGAATGTGATCTTGAATGTGTTCGACATATTGAATATGCTTGATCATGTTAGGGTTGCTAAATGGAAAATTTGGAGTTTCCTACCCTAACATGGTGCCACGGTTTTGACTAGAATTTTGGGGTGATAATTTGTTTCTACACACAAATAAATAAAGCTTATGTAATTAAATGTTTAATGATAACATTGAGATTAATGAATGGAAAGCCTTGGGGTTTAATACCTTAAATGGAGGCCACGGTTTTGGCTTGAAAACATAAGGGATTGGATTGATTTTGGTGAACTAAAATTTAAGTGAATTGATATCAAGAAACTAATATATAAAATGGAAAGAAATTGGAACTTGGAGGATTTGATGGACCACGGTTTTGATAAAAAATAATGAGGGTTTGGAGTAAATTATTGAGTAATAAAACTTATGACATTAGACATTAAAGGATTAATGATCATAATGGGGTTGATGAATGAAAAATCTAGGTTTTCCTAGCACCCATGAAGGTTATGGTTTTGATAAGAATTTAAGGATGTAAAATTTAATTTGGTATAAGAATTAAGTGAAACTTGAGTGGTTAAGTATTGAAAAATAATGTTAGAGCCAATGAAAGGTAAATTTGGGAGTTCACCACAATAAGGAGGAACCACGGTTTTGGCTTGAAATTTATAAGGTTGGAATTGAATTGTGTGTGAAACAAAACCTATGTGATTAATTATAAAATGAGTAAGACATAAAATAGAAGTTTTGAGGGTTTCTTACCCTATTGTGAGGCCACGGTTTGGCTTGGATTTTGAGAAATTGAATTGATCCTATGTGGCATAAAAGGTAAGTAATTAGGTATCAAGAGACTAGTGCATAATATGGAAAGAAATTTAGAACCTTGAAAGCTTGTGAGGCTACGGTTTTAAGGGTTAGTTAACCTAAGGATTTTCATAATTGATCAAGACTTAAGTTCTTGGAAATGTTAAACCCTTAATAGGGAATGGTGATAATCGATGGACCATGAACATACATTGACATTGAGAAGTGATTCTATATTGTTGTAAGACCCTATGTGGGGCTAAGTATTTATTGATGGATTTCTTGAGGAAACTATGATGTATTGACATTGATAATGAATTATATACCGTTATGGTATTGAATATGATAAATGTGTCATTGATATGATGTATTGACATTGATAATGAATTATATACTATTGTGGTATTACTTATGATGAATGCATCATTGATAAACATACATGATTGGACATTGTGTCATCGTGCATATGTGTTGTCCATTGGACATTGTCGAAAGATGATGTATGCCTAAGAGTTGAATAACACCTATGTGCGGGTGTGAATAGACTAAGCATAGGGTCATATGTTGTTGGCCCTGGGGGCAACGGGGTGCGGGTGCCTCATCATGGACAGTTAAGAGCTCCTCTGTGCCGTGGGGTAGACCGATGCAAACACACCGACGATCCGGACCGGGACGCTGTCCTATATCGCGATCAACTGTTGAGGTGCCATGTATAAGCCATTGTTGCGCAAATATTTTTATGAGATGAAGCACACTATTTTTAAAGGCTAACTGTAACACCCCAAATTTCCTATCTATTAGACAGTAATTTTGACAGTTAACAGAATTTACTGTTTAGTGATTTCTATGTACTTTAAAATTATTTTGAATATTCTGTCAGTGTATTTGATCGTTTTGAGTGATTTACTCCGTGTCAAGAAAATTATAATTTTCGGGTAGGAGAAAATCTTTAAGTATTTATTTTTCTTGATTATTAATTATTTTTTTGCAATCTGACTTGATTTTCATACGTTTTCTAATATTTGTGATTTTTGTGGATGATTATAAATTTTTGTGCTTATCTGATTGTTTTTGGGCTGTTTGTGAGCCCCAGGGTCCTATGTGGGCCCAGGGTGAGGCCCAAAACGTGAAAATTTTTCTACGCATAAAAAAATTTGTACTGTTTAGACAGAGACAGAGGATCTTACTAAACCTGAATCTGGAAACAGTTTTAGAAAATTTCTTTTTCTGTGTTTTGTACTGTATTTAATTATCGGGCGATAAAAATACAGTAAATATATTCTTTCGTGGGGTTATAGCAAATAAAAATAGAAATTATACTGCTTAAGTCAACAATAGTGGTTATGACAACTTTTGACAGACCAATAGGAAACAAGTTTAATTCTTTTGACGGACCAATAGGAAGCAAGTCTAATATTGAAGACTTTGATATCAACTGTCGATTTAATCAACGGTGGAGATGGATCATTTATAACCATTGCATTTAGATTTAATCAATGGTTGAGATTTGGTCTTCTAAAATGGCTATGACTAATTATGACCCTTGGATTGAAAGTAAGAAGGAGTAATCTTGACCCTTCATTTTTGGAGATGCATCTAATGGCTAGGATTTTAAGGAGGAAAAATCTAATGGCCTAGATTAAGTCTTCTAATCAAAAGTCTACCTAAATCCTAACCATTGATCGAATCAATTGCTTAAATGGCTCAAAATTGTGACTAGAAAAGATGACAACTTTGTTGAATGCATTGATGGAGGGGGGGACGGTTTTGTGCTTGTTTTAGGAGTTAAAGGAAAGTTTGAAGACCATTATTAGAAGTCTTGGTCTTTATGAATCATTATTGATTCATTTTGCACTCTTAGAAGAATGCATGGAGGGGGCGACGGTTTTGGTGCATGCTTAAGAGCATAGAATGGTTTCAAGACCATTATTACTCCATCTTGATCATTATTGATCATTTCCACTATCCTAAAGCTCTTAGAAAAATTTCTCTCCTTCTCCTTCAAGCATGGTTCGGCCATGATCACTAAACCTACCTTCCATCACTCAAAAATTTTATCCAACCTAGTTTCTTGAATCCTTACCTTATTCTAAGAACATCTCTAGTTATGAGTTTTCACAAAATCATTCATCTTGAGTTTCAAATCCAAGCTTCAAGTTTCTATCATAAAGGGTAAAGTTCTTATCTCTTCACCCAAACTTCAAGTTTTAATTTTCTAAGCCATGCTTGAACCATGGTTTACCTATTTCTACACTTATTATTGATTTTAACATTTGTTTATGATTTTTAGGGATTTTTCCTTGGAGATCTACGAAATTGGTAGGAAGGAAAACTAAGTGTTTTCATTTCATTCTTTATCTTAACCAAGTCTAAGAAGCCTTTCTTTCACAAAAAACAAAAACTCCAACCTTGTTCTTCAAGAGGAACCATTCGGCCATTCACCCAAAATTACCATCCAATCTCTTTTAATTTCATCCAACCATAGATATTGAATCTACATGATATTCTAAGCAACTTTCATGTTGGAGACTTTCTCTAAATCATTCATCTTCAACCTTGTTCTTCAAGCTAAAGATTGAAGCTTTATTGGTGAAGTTTGTTAATCTTCACTTTTCTTTTGATTTTCAAGGTTCTAACCATGATTCATATCCATGGTTTTCTTATTCAAGTCTTATATATTAATTATGTGTGTGTTTTGTTTTGTATTTGAGAAGCCCTTGGTGGTGAAGGACTTGGAAAAAGAAGCAAAACAAGGAGCTTTTGAGGTTCTTCAAGAGGTAAGAAGGAGATTCATCTCACCAACCAAGTATGGTGGTGAGAGATGGTTGTGTATTTGATGGATGGTGAATCCATGTGAAGATTCATATCTATGGTCATGTAATAATTTGTAGGTGTTTATGTGCTTTGATTATTTGCCTAAGGTTGGTATGATTTGCATGATTTATTGCTTTGATTATGGCATGTTTGTGATATATATTTGAATATGTATATGTATGCCATGATTTGATGATGGAAAGGAAATTGATTTTTGGTTCCAAAGACCAAGAGGATTTCGGCCAAGACACCTCAAAATAGGTGTTCACAAATTAATATTTTCATGAATGATAAAATTGGATGATTAGAAAAGCAAGGAAAATAAACAAAGGGTTTGTTTTCAAGAAGTAGTGTTCATGGTTTTGAGAAGAATTTTTATTGATTTATTTTGTGTAAAAAGTTTTTAAGCATTTTACTAAACATGAGTTTTAAATGAAAAGGGCAATGTTGATTTTAAGGATTTGCAAAGAAAGTGAAAATGGATTTACAAAGAAAGTGAAAATGAAAAATGAACAAATGATTTGATTTCAAAGACCAAGTGCTCACGGTTTTTGTAAAGGATTTTTAATTGTTTTGTTTGTGTAAAACCATATTGACTTAGAAGGAAAAATATTTGATGGTTTAAATAACCATGTACCACGGTTTTGAAGGTTTGTAATGCCTTGATTTTGATGAAACAAAGTGATTTTTCAAATGAAAATATAATTGATTTAGTATAAGGAATTTGGAAAGAGAATTAGAGTATTTTATCACTTGAGAAAATGAGATTTTTTGTATATGAATGGAAAAGAGAGGTTGAAAGTGTTTGAACCTCAATTTATTTTGAAGAGAATTGATTTTAGAATTAATTTGAGAAAAATGGAGAATATAATGGTGATTTGATATTTTCTAACGTGTAACTCATCCTTTGGGTTTTGGAGAGTGTTAGTAATTTTTAAAGTTAGAAACATTGATTTAATTCAATGGAATTGTGAATTTGTGGAATATATTGTGAAAAGGATTTTCTTGAGTAAGAAAATGTGGAAAATAATGTGAGGAGTCATATTATTTTGAGAAAGGTTGAAATAGAATTTTTGAAGGTTGAGAAATATTTTTCGTAATGGAATTATAGTGAAAAATGATTTACGTAACTTAAAAACATGATTTTTAAGCTACGTGATTTGATATATGTTAAAATATTTCTACGCGATTTGAAAAATATTAAAATATTTTACGCGATTGGAATATTATTGAAAAATCACTACGTGATTGAAAAGTGATGAAATATTTTTACGTGATTGTGAAAATGGTAGAAAATCGCTATGCGATTTGAGTAACGTGTAAATATTTTTACGTGATTGAGAAAATGTTAAAAAATTAATACGTAATTTGAAAATGCAATAGAAGTGTTGCAAAATTGTGAAAATGTAACGGAAATATTACAAAATTATGAAAACGTGACAAAAGTGTTTTGTGACTATGAAAACGCGATAATATGATTTTCGCGATTAAATATACAGTATGATTACTGTTGGGCCAGTGTGTGGACCCTGATTATGAGATAATGAAATTAAAACTGAGAATGGGCCAATGTGTGGACCCTGAATATGAAAGTGTGAATTTTGCCTATGATTGGCATTGGTGCATTGAACATGCATTGGAAATGAGGAATTTTGCCTGTGATTGGCATTGGTGCATTAAACATGCATTGGAAAGATATGCATTGAGGCATATGATGATTTTGAATTGAACAAAAATTGATAGCTGATGCTATTGGGACCCTTGTGGTTGAAGAGGGAATACGAATTGATAGTGAGGTCTATGATGGATCTTGGGGTGCGTCAAGGCGCGACGGTCGACCAGTGGATATCTGTCTGTGGGCTAAGGCTGGACCATATGCCACTTGGCGATGCAGTCTGTTGCAACGCATTGACGATACCCGACAAGAACACGATTCTTTTCGAAAGCTGGACAATTGTCTATGGGCTAAGGCTGGGCATTGTCTGTGGGCTAATCTGGAAAATTGTCTTTGGGCTAAGGTTGACAATTAACAGAGCATTCTTCTCGAAATTGTGAAAACCTCCATGGAGTAAGACATTAAGTCTATATGCACATGCATAACATATACATCATTATTGAGTATTGGTTATGATAATTGAACTATTGAAATACTTGGATGATGATGATGATAAATAATGTTGATGACATTATTATTATTATCGTGTGATTTGAATTGATGAATATTGAATGATATTTGTACTGATAAATGATTGGATGATGATAGTTGATTAATGTTGAGTGCATTATTGGAATTATGGTATGATATATCTGTATGATATGTTGTTTTGTGTTATCTCTATGCTACCATGTTGGTATTGGCGTAGATGATCTCACCTCTTTGTTATGTTGTTTTGTTGTATTTGTGTTGTAAAAATTATATAGTAGAGGGAACGAGTTGTCTTAGACATAACAGTTAGCAGATATTCTGAGATTGGTGACAACATTGACGAGTGGTTATTCCAGATTCGATAGCGTGCAGTATTGACAAGGAACAGATATATAATACATCAAGATGGATACAAGAAGAAATAAGTATGTTAAGTTTTACCATTAGTGTTTGACCGCGCTATTAAGTAGGACCCGTCATGGGGTTTGCTACTGTTAAAAAGAGAGTCTATTAGTTTTATATTTCTCTTAAAATTGTTAAATATTAATTGGTGTGAATATTGTATATTAATCAGTTTAATTATATTTTCAGTAATACTTATGAATTTTAGTAAGTTTACGTTTCTGTAATAAGAAATTTTAAAACTCACATTTTATAACTCAAACCTTTTATGAACTTCTTTATAGATTATGAGTTGGGAGTCGGAAATATGATACCCTGAGGAGGGTGTTACACTAACGATATACTGGCATTACTCCTTGATCGTTCACTCCGAAAATATTTATGTCTAGCTCCATGGAGTAGGATTTGTGGTACCTTAACGCATTGTGCACTGTTCATTGTTAGTCTCGTAAGTTTTTGAGCATGAACATTTGTGACTATGAAAATATCTGTTATATTTTTGTAATAATTATCTGGATATTATGCTGATCGTCTAAGATATTATTGCAACCTGTCTGTTGTTATTGATTCTTACTATTGCTTATAATTGTACTACTTTGCTACAAATTCTACTGTTATTGTTAATGAATATATGAACTGTATTACTATGTGGGTGCTTTGCGCCGTGTTGTTTTCTTACTGCCATAGTGATAATGAAAGATGGGTGTCTCACCTCTTTATTTCATTACTCTGTCTCGTGTTGCGTTGAATAAAGACTCTGATGAGCCCAAGTTGGATTTACTTAGTTTATTATTGGAGAATCGACCTCTGTTTATTGTGATGGCATCTGGACAAGCTTCTCTCATTCGCACGTGGATACAGTTTCATGAAGGCTCGGAAGCTTGGCATTTCGACTGTGACGCGGAGCGGGTTACCTAAATTGGGGACGTAACTCTAGTTCAGAGTGGTAATGATCCTGGAACTGGTACGAACATCTCATATGTTCCTATACGTGTGGAGTTCCCTATACCCATTGGGGAGATGTGGAGTAACTGCCTCATCTTCCCTAGAGATGTTTCGGTTATGACACATGTTTGTGCTCTTATCCATTTGGACTTGTCTCAAAGGCGAGTATTACCCGTCGGGAATGCAGAAGAAGATCAGGTGCAGGACCATTCCATTCATGTGTTAGATTTCGGGGAAGGCCAAACTTTCATATGGTAGTTGTCTTATGTCATGTGAAATCTGAGTTTAATATTGTTGTAAGCTATTTTATGCATTGATTATGGATATGTATTTTATATTAAACTAATATTGTATTCAGATTGTAAGTCAATATAATTGTATTTCATATCGTGGCTCGTATTTTCTCTTTACGCATAATGGAAACAACTTTAAATTTTGTAAATTACTGATATTGAGGTTGTGACACGCCTGAGTTTAGTGACTGTGGCGTAATGACGATTGTGCTGTGGTTATTATATCTAAGTGTGTTACAATAGTAAACTTCAAGTCACCAATTTATTTCTCTTTTGATAAACTAAATCCACTAATTTAATTAATTCCAAAAAAATAAGCTTTTCTTACTTTTATATCACAAAATCCCTTAATTTAAATCCTTGGCTATTTTAATCCATTCAATATTATGTTAAAAAAATACTATTTATTCTAATCCACTAATTCTTGGCATATTGGCCGAAAATCACAAATAACTTCATCATAAAATCTTTGTTCATTTTCATGTCCACTTTCTTTGCAAATCCTTAAATTATTAACTTATTACCTACTCATCAAAAACTCATGATTAGTAAAATTACTACTGCTCACACTCACTTAAGGCAGTCACTATTATAAATAGTACTGCTAAAGGGGCTACTAGGCAGACATCACAAAACCCTAGCCGCACCTACAGAAAGTGAGTGAGAGAGTGACAAGTTTCCTTTTCTTCTCTTCACAGCTAGCACTGTTGCAGAGAGGTCAGACTCCAAGACTACGGACGTTGGATGTAACACCCCTACATTTAATAACCACGGCACAATTGCAACACCCACTGTAGGGTACCACATTTAAGACTAATCCTAATATAACTTACCCAAGTTGTAAAAGAATTAATCTTGTAAAAACACTGATTTCTAAATTTTTTTTGTGGAATAACAGATAATAAATAAAAACCTTAAACATAAAATGAAAATAAAACTAACATACCTTATATTACATATGACAAACCTTGTTCACAAATAATTTACATAATTACACCCCCAAAAGTTATATATATAATACACACTAAAATAAAACTACTAAACTAAAACTCCATTAAACTAAAGGTTCATACTCTCATTGGGATCCTCCTCCTCCTCCTCGGTGTTGTCGTCAAAGAAACCTGGCGGATACAGCATATGCCTAGTTGGTGTCCTGACAGTAGACATCATGGATTCCTTGTGTGGAGTACAAGTATTATTATTCCTACTCCAAAGTTCACGTATAGGCATATAAAACTCTAAACGCACAGACACGTGTTATGTCATAACAGGAGTACCATCCCTAGTACCTCTTAAAGTTAGAGTCAAATCCCCGGTATGCATAAACCTTTCCCTATCTAAGTTAACTCGCCAAGCATCAATTCCACTATGGAATTGAACTGTGACAAACCCTAAAACTTGACGCCTCGCTGCCATACTAAGCAAATACAGAAAACAAGCTACTAATAGTAAAACGATTTATCAACTTCCTCGCCTCCTCAGTCTTCATCAAATACATACAATACACAAATTCAATATAATAAAGAGGTGAGATCGCCTTTCATCAATACCAATGAGGCAGTATAGAAAATGAAAGTAAAAGATAGAGATACAATATATCACATATAGTCATATCATATCGTATCATAGAAAACAAATAAATAGGCATAATTATCATACCAATATGCTGGCTCGATATGCATGTGTACAACGACCCAATTCCTACTCCATGGAGCTAAACACAATTTCTGAGAGAATGATAGGGAGTACATGTCTGCATATCATTAGCCTCAAATCATGTGCCAATATATTAAATCATGGTGCACAACATGACTGATACAGACACTCTCAACCAATCACGAAAAGAGTAGTAACTCCGACAAGACCATCGGTGTGTTTGCAAAGGATACCACGACGCAGTGGTGCTACTAACTGGCCATATATGACATTCCACACCCCAACGTCTCCAAGATCACTGAAGATCGTAACTACGCAATTCTCACCCGCACGAAGGTGTAATTTCCATCTCCTAGACCAATTGCCTTACTTGACATGCTTTTTCATGCATGATGTATGATTCAAAAATACATACAACTATTATGTTACGGTATTTCACAAATACGCGTCATTTCTTGACAGTATCACTTTTCCACATAACGGGGCCTACCACGACAGCTCGATAGCCAACTGCTGTAATTTCCAATTACGTAAATATTTTATCACATTTTTGAAATAGCGTGATGTTTTTTTTCGTTTTCAAATAACATAATTATTTTTCAACATTTTCGCAATTGCATAAATATTTTCAAACGTTTCCTAAACTGCGTAAATAATTTCAAACAGTTTCTAAATTGCGTAAATATCATCAAACGTTTTTAAGTCACATAAATATTAAAAATTATTTTTTTTCTCAATCGCGCAGTGTAAAAATTAATCGCGTAGCTTAAAATAGGAGTTTTTAAATGGTATAATGGTTTTCTAGCATTTTTCACTTACGTAAAATATTTTCTCACTTACGTAAAATATTTTCTTAACATTCTAAATTTATTTATAAAATTCTCTACATAAATTATACATTTTGGCCTTCTTGAAAATATTTTCTTCCTAAAAATCATTTACGTATAAAATATGCACTTTGACCTTCTTGAAAATATTTTCTTTCTAAAAATTCTTTACGTATTATTTTCTATGATTCTTTTAAAAAATTGATTTCTTTGATTTAATTAGACCTTACATCTCAAAATTTTCTAACACTCTTCAAAACCCAAAGATGAAATATACATTAGCAAATCTCAAATTATAATTATATTTCTCAAACGTAATTATTTATAATTTAACACTTAACCCACTTTCTTTTTATTTCTAAAAATCCATTAAACTAACTTCTTGTTATTTAAATATCTAAGTCTATACTTAGAACAAAATTTTGGATTCTAAAACATCAAAATTTGGCTTGTTGGCCGAAATCCACTTAAGCTTCAAAAATCATATTTAACCATATAATTACTTTTAAAAACCCTTAATCCAATTTCTCACCATTAAATCACTCAATCCATACTTAAGAAAATATTTTGAAACATTTTTGCTCTCTTGGTCTTGTCATGGCCGTGAGCCATTATAGGTTCTTTGGAACCTTCATACAATTTCCTCATCATAATAATCATAACCTTCTTCATATGAATATCATCATACTTTCATAAGCATATAATCAAGCATATAATCAAGTACACCAACATATAATCAAGTAAACAAGTATGAATCAAAGCTTTAAAAATAAACCAAGCATAAATCACCACAAACAAAGCAAGCTTAAAACCATACAAGTGAATAAATCCTTATAGATTTTTCACTACAAACAAGGTCATCTCCTCACCACCAACATATGGTTGATGAGGGTAATCTCCCTCTTACCTTAAGGAAGACAAAACTCCTTCTTGCTTGATCTTCTATGGATTTTGTGTGGCTCCAAAGGAAAACCCTAACAAACTTAAACCAACCAAAGTCACAAACAAAGCTTGAAGAAGAGAATCCATGGAACAATCATGGTTTAGAAACTCAAAAACCAACATAGAAACAAAGAAGAAGAACTTTTACCTTGAAATCTCAAGAATACTAACTTGTAGAAAAGGTAGTAGATGAAGGATTTTGCTTAAGTCTTCAACATAGAAGTGTCTTAGAATGATGTTTAGGTGTAGGAAATAAGGTTGGATAAAATTTTAGAAGCTTGGATGGTGGTCATGAGTGCTTGGCCGAATGGTGTCTTTGGAGGAGAGAAATGAAGCTTTTTGCTAAGTTAGGAAATGAAAAGAATGAAGAGAATGGCTTAGGAGACAAAGGTGATATAATTGTGATAGAAAGTCTATCCTAGAGCTTGTTGCTGTAGAGTTCCTAACATGTAGGGAATTAATTGCATGGTCAATTAAAGTGCAAATCAACACATGGTCCAAGTCTTCACATAGTCATGCTTTAGTCAACATTTGATGACTCACTAAATTTTGTATGTCCTAGAAGCTCCTTCATTGCCGTGGAACTCCTTGCTAATTACTATCCAATAATTGTTTTAATTTGTGACCATTTAAGCTTAGGTTAGCTTACTAATTCATCTAGCTTAGTAATTAATTTAAACAAGTCATTTTTGTTGACTTATTACCATTGGTTAATTTTTATGACTAGCCACCAAATTTGACTTCTACTATCTAGTGACACATGGCCATCATATGACTAGTACCTAGCTAAAGCTATAAAAAATTTATTACTCACAGAATAAAATTACGGCTCACAAACTGATAATTATTATACAGTGAATAATAAATTCACAATATAAGAAAAAAATAGTAACTGTATCCGATTTCAGGTTTAGTAAGATCCCCCGACCCCGTATCAATAATACAAAATTTTTTGGCCAATAAAAATTTTTAGTGTTTTCGGGCCACTGTGGGCCCCACAAACGGCCCAAAATATTACTAAATATTTTTATTCTCAGAAAATTCTAAAAAAATTCTCAAAATTCACAAAAATTAGAAAATTAATATTTGTGCAGAAAAAATAAAAATTGGGATGTTACAACAATCGTCATTATACCACAGTCACTAAATTTAGGCATGCTACAACTCAATAACAGGTTTACAAATTTAATCATTGTACATATATAGAAAATATGAGCCACGAATGAAGTATATATTTATTACACAACCATAACATCCTCCAAAGGGAATTATATTCCAGATATATATATATACAACATAATGCAGTAACTCATACAAAATGCAAAACATGCTTGTTCAAAGAAATATATGCAACCACCATAACCAAGCCCATACAGACCCAAATAAGGAAGTAGAAACCCATAACAGGTTCTACTCAAAGGTAGGGTAATGTTCCCAACATACCCAATATGCTCTAACTCCAAGGGAGCAAACCATACGTCGGCACCTCCAAGAAAGTTGCATCTCCATGATCCCACAAGGATTCTGCCTTGCCGTTATCTCAGTCTTCATGGGTCATAAATATAAAACAGATCAAGACAAGAAAGAGGTGAGACATCCAGCATTCAATACCAAGTGTGCCAGTAAAGAAACAAAACGGGGCAAGACGCCCACATAGCATAGAAGGAATAATAATCAGCATCATGATTCAAGCAGTAAACAACTTAACAAATTTGAGCAGTCATAATATCAATAAAAACAACAGTTCTATCATCATATAAATAAATGCCAAATAATATGTTGACTGACTATGCACGTGCACATAGTACCAAAAATCCTACTCCACGGATCTAGACATAAACATTGGAGAGAATGATTAGGGAGATATGCCAGTATCTCATCAGCCTAAAATCAAGTGCTTTCAGAAAAATCAATAATTTTGCCCAACAAGGCTTTATACGCGGTATTCTTCACAAGATCGCGATATAGGACAGTGTCTTGGTTCGGATCGTTGGTGTGTTTGCATTTATCCCACAGCCCAGAGGAGCTATCAATTGTGCATTTGTGAGACACCCGTACCCCGACACCCCCAAGGTCAACAAATGACCTACACTAGTCTATTTGCACCCGCACTAAGGTGTGATTCAATCTCCTAGGCATAAAGCCTTACAACAGAGTCCACCAGACTTTCACAATGCATAATGACTCAATGCATATTCGATGCATATTCATGTATATTTCACAATGATATACTTTTCCATAACATGCTACAATTTCGCCAAGTTAAACATCAACAAATTCTTGGTCCCACTCATGGACCCATAACAACACATAATCAAGTTCTCAAATGTGATAATACACTTTTAAGGTTTATTATGGAATTTCACTTTAATTAACATTTCTTATGAAATATTTCTCTAGAGAAATTCTCTTGCATTTTATCAAATCTTTATTACTCAAATTAAATAGGTTCTTTATTCAACTCTTAAATCCAATTCACTTAAAGAAAGTATTAATTTAAATTATCCAGCATCTCACTTTCACTCATGTTCTTCCTTTGATCAAAACTAATCTAAGTTATAGGATAAAGTCTCATTCTTTACTCTTTCCATTTTATGAACTTCTAATAAATCTCTAATTTTCTAATTAACTAAGTCTCTATTTTAACACTACATTTTTGTCATTATTCACCTTAAGAGGCCGCGAGCCCCAAGGAAAATAGGAATTTTAAATTTTTTATCTCCATTAATTATTATTCATTTGATTAGTTATCTTTCTAACTTGTTACAAAATTTTAACCATGAACACCCTATTGAAGGGTGTATGGCCATGAGCCCCAATAAGGAGGGCAAGGAATTCTTGCTTTCAATTCACATATTCAATCCATCAAGATCACTCCAAGATCATCAATATACACAAATAAAAACAATAAACTCATACAAGTCAAGAATAACCACAAAATCAAGAAGAACGACACAACAAAGAGAGCAATGCCACATGGATTCCTCATCATAACATCAAAAATGTTTCCTCACCACCAAGATGGGTTGAAGAGGATTATTTCTCTCTTACCTATAGAAGACAACACAAGAAAGTAAGCTCCTTTGTTCTTGAATTTCGTCTTCCACCACTTCAAAGCCCTGAAATATTCAAACTCACAAAAACCATAATCAAAGCTTGAAAAAGGAACCCTTAATCACCTAAGAGATCAAGAATCACGAAAATGAGAAAGAAGAGTGAAAAAGTCATGAACTTTACCTTAAAGTCTTAAACTTTCAAGCTTGAATGGAAGGAAACGAAAATAGTGGATTTTGGTGATGGTCACAAAAGAGAAAATGTTCTAGGTGATGAGAAAAGGTAGGAAATGAGGTTGGTTGAATGAAAAAGCTTGGATGGCCAAAAATGGTGCCTTTGGCGGTGAGGTGGGTGAGAAAATGGAGAAGAAAGTTGAGTTTTTGAAGGTGATCTTCCAACAAGAATGAAAAGCTTCAAAGGAATGGTTAGTTCAAGCAAAGTGTTTGCTTGAAAATAAGCAAACTATGGAGGGGGAAAGGAGTGGGCTACTGTGGAGGGAGTGGAAGAGAAGAAGAAGAGAAAGGGTTGAAGAAAAAGTGAGAGGAGAGAAAAAGGAAAGAGAAAGTGATAGTAAAATGTCTTGGAATTTTTGAAATGAGAAAGGATGGATGGTAAAGTGGAAATGTGACAATTTTGTCATATTTTTCCTCCACTTGGCAGTGGAGTGCATGAGAAAGGGGGAGGGAAAATTGCTTCTAGAAGCTTGGTAAAATTGGCTTCCTTGAAAAGCTTTGTAATTGGCTTCTTTGAGAAGCTTTGTTAACCTTTTGAAAAAGTCAATATGATGTGACATAAAGTTAACACTTTTGAAAATATGACAAGTATTTTAATACAAGCTATTATCCAATGAACAAATGTTACAGCTAACAGAAGTCAGTATTTATTGTCTAAAGGATAATAAATTATACTACGATTTTTATTTATCAGATAAAAATCTCGAAAAATGCAAATCTCGTAAATTATGCCCAGCCTCGAGTTTAGTAAGATCCCCGTTGACATTTTCAAAGTTCAAAGTTTACTAGCCTCGGGAAAAATATTTCATTTTCTTGACTCCACTCAGTGCGCATGCAAAACGAGAAATATATTAAAATATTCAATGTTTCCGGGAAAATCTACAAAAATTCACAAAAATCACAAATATTATAAAATGACTATTTATCATAAAACAAGCAATTTTTAGGGTGTTGCATTGGACGTTTTTTCAAGTCTATTTGTGTGGATACTGTAACACCCTCCTTAGGGCATCACATTTCCGACTCCCGACTCATAATCTAAAAATGTTTTCATAAAGGTTTGAGTTAAAAACGTGGGAAAAAAATTTCTTTCTTTACTGAAATATAAACTTACTAAAATTTATATGTAATACTGAAAAACATATATTGAAACAGATTCACATACAATATTGACACTAATTAATATTTTACAATTTAAAGAGAAATATAAAATTAACAGACTTTTTTTTTTCAACAGTAGCAAACCCCATGACGGGTCCTACTAAATAGCACGGTATAACACTAACGATAAAACTTAACATACTCATTCCTTATCTTGTATCCACTTTTGCATCGAACTCTACTCCTTGTCTACTCAGAACACCTTCGAACTTGAGACAGCCACTCTTCAATGTTTTCATCAATCTCGAGTGTCCATTGCCCGTTATGTCTAAGACAACTCATTCTTTCTACTGTTTAATTTTAACAATACGAAGAACAAGACAACATAACAAAGAGGTGAGATCACCTACACCAATACCAACATGGCAGCACAGAGATAACACAAACAACAATATCATACAGGAATATCATACCAAACTTCTAATAATATATTCAATATTAATCAATTATCATCATCCAATCATATATCAATCCAAGTATTCAAAACAGTTGTTATAGCCAATATCCCTCAATTAATGTATCATGCAGATATAAAATGTTCAGATTATGCATGTACACAAGACTCGATTTCCTACTCCATGGAGCTAAACTCGGTCGGAGAAATGATCGAAAAGATGCTTCGGTACTCATTGCCTCGAGACCACGTGCTATAATCCTCATTTTGATTTTGCACATCTAGCATACACACAATCTTTAACAGATCTTGATTAAGAATAGTGTCTCGGTCCGGATCATCGGTGTGTTGCATCGGTCTAACCTACGGGAAGAAGCGCGACCAACCACCCGTGTAGGCAACCCGCACCCCGATGCCCCTAAGGTCAACAAGTGACCTACACTACGCATATCGCACCCACTCAAGAGGTGTATTTCTCCTAGGCAATCACCATATCCAAATCCTCATCGTCGGACCATTCCAATGCATGTATAATGCACCAAATCCAATCATAGACAAATATGTCATTTTCTCACAAACAGTGTATGGACACTTTGGTTCAACAAGAATCATACTTGCGCTTTCAATGCATGAAAATCATGTTATCACGTTTTCATAGTTGTAAAACACTTTTACCGTATTTTCACAATCGCGTAACATTTTTACGTTTTCACAATTCAAAAACTTTTCGTTATGTTTTCACAATACCATAACACTTCTTTTATATTTTCACAATACCGTAACACTTTTGTTACGTTTTAAAATTCCAAAACATTTTTATTACGTTTTTACAATACCGTAACACTACATTACGTTTACAAAATTTCGTAACATTTACATTACGTTTTCAAAATGTTGCAACTCTTCACATTTGCACTTTTAAACCACGTAGTAATTTTTAATGTTTTTCTCAATCGCGTAAAAACATACGTTTCTCAAATCGCATAGTATTTTTCCACTATTTCAAAATCGCGTAACTTAAAAATCATTCTTTTACGTCACGTAAATCATTTTCTATCATTCTCAAAATATTTAAAATACTTTCCAAATCTCATAACAATGTTCTATCATTTTCACAATCACGTAAAAATATTCTATCACTATTCAAATCAATAGTGATTTTTCAACAATATTTCAGTCGCGTAAAATATTTAAACGCTTTTCAAATCATGTAGAAATATTTAAACATTTTTCAAATAGCGTAGAAATATTTTGCTGTATTTCAAATTGTTTTTAAGATACGTAAAATATTTTTCAACATTTTTCAATCACATAAAATATTCCTCAATATTCCAAACATTATTTTGGACTTAAATAAATCAATATCATTTTTAACACATTGTTCAAAATTGCGTAGCTTAAAAATCACGTTTTTAAGATACGTAAAACATTTTTCATCACAATTTCATTCCAGAAAATACTTCTTAACCTTCAAAAATTCCTTTTCAACTTTTCTCAAAATAATATAACTTTATATTTCATTTAATATATTTTCTTACTCAAGAAAATATTTTTCCACAGTTCTTTACTCAAAAAAATTCTTTTTCAAAATATACTTCACAAAAATCACTATTCCATTGATGTAAATCAACGTTTCAAAACTTAACATTTTCTAACGTATTTCAAAACTTGAAAATAAGTTATACGTTAGTAAATTTTCAAAACACCATTATATTCTCCATTTTTCCCAAATCATTTCCAAACACAACCTTCTTCAAAATAAATTGAAGTTCGAAAACATTTTCGTTTACAAAAACTTGATTTTCTCAAGTGATAAACGCTCCGATTCCCTTTCCAAAATCCTTGTATTAAATCCAGTTATGTTTCCACTTTGAAATTCACTTTGTTCATGAAAATCAAGGCATTACAAGCCTTAAAAAAACGTGGACATGACTATTGAAACCATCAAATATTTTTCCTTTTAAATTGATATGGTTTTACACAAACAAAACCATTAAAAATCCTTTACAAAAACGTAAGACTCATAGTCTTTGAAAATCAAATCATTTGTTCATTTTCAATTTTTCACTTTCTTTGCAAATCCATTTTCACTTTCTTTACAAATCCTTTTTCACTTTCTTTGCAAATCCTTAAAATCATCATTGCTATTTTCATTTAAATCTCAAGTTTAGTTAAACACTTAGAAACTTTTTACACAAAATAAATTAATAAAAATCCTTCTAAAAACCGTGTTCTTGTTCTCTTGAAAAACAAACCCTTTGTTTATTTTCCAAATTCTTCAAATCATCCGTTTTCATCATTCATGAAAATCTTAAGTTATAAACACCTATGTTGAGGTGTCTTGTTCGAAATCCACCATGTTCTAAGTACTCAAAAATCAATTCTTTTGTTCTTGAAAATTTTCAACATGAACCCTAATCAAGGGCATCAAAACCGTAGCTCTTCCTTGGCTATTGGAGCCAAAAATCAATTTCCTTTCCACCATCAAGTCATGGATAATATATATTATTATACATAATATAAGCATACCATCAAAACCATAAAAGCATGTATAGCATATCAAGCATATCATCAAAGCTATAAAATCATGCAAAGCATATTAAGCATAGAAAATTAATCAAAGCTCATAAACACCCACAAATTAATTACATGACCATGGATATGAATCCTCACATGGATTCCACATCCATCAAATAAAATACCATCTCTCACCACCATGCTTGGTTGGTGAGATGGATCTCCCTCTTACCTCTTGAAGATCCTCCAAAGCTTCTTGATTTGTTTCTTTTTCCAAGTCCTTCACCACCAAGTGCTTCTCAAATACAAAATAAAACACAAGTTAATTAACATATAAAGTTTGATTAAGAGGAACCATGGATCAAACATGGTTTAGATTATGAAAAAGAGAGAAGAAAATGAAGTTTCCTTATACTTCACCTCAAAAACCCAATAACATGGATCTTGAAGAAACTCCTTGAAGATGAATGATTTAGAGAAAATCTCCAACATGAAAGTTGCTTAGAATATCATGGAGATTCAAGATCCAAGGTTGGATGAAATTCAAAGAGCTTGGATGGTGATTTTAGGGGTTTTGACCGAATGATATCTCTTGAAGAACAAAGATGAAATTTTTGATTTTTGATAGAAACTTGAAGCTTGGATTTGAAGATCAAGATGAATGATTTTGGAAAAACTCATAACTAGAGATGTTCTTAGAATGATGTTTAGGTTTAGAAAATCAAGTTGGATGAAATTTTTGAGTGATGAAAGGTGCTCTTGGAGGGCTTGGCCAAAATCTAGAGAAGAAAGGAGATGGAGAAAATTTTCTAAGTTTCCTTCTTGAAAATGAATCAATGAAGACCAAGGAAGACAATAATGACTAAAGCATGCAATTATGGTCTTCCAAACTCCTTCATGCAGCACCAAATTCGTAGTCCCCCTTCTTGCATTCTTCTTGAGTGCAAAAAAATCAAAAGTAATTATGATGTCTAACTTGACCAAGACATGCAAAAAATGACGTAAAAGGCATGCTCTTTGTCTTCTAAACACTCCAAAACCATCACCTTCTCTTCATAATGCGTTCAATAAAGTTGTCTTCATTATTTGCCACTATTTCAAGCATTTCTAGTCATTGATTAATTCAATGGTTAGGATTTAGGTAGATTTTTAATTTTAGAAGACTAAATCTAGGCCATTGGATTTTTCTCCTTTAAATTCTAGCCCTTAGATGTGTCTCCAAAATTAAGGGTCAAGATTGTTTCTTCAAACTTTAAATCCAAGGGTCCTAATTAGTCTTTGCTACTTTAGAAGACCAAATCTCCACCATTGATTGATTCTTCATCCAATGGTCATAAATGGTCTTTATTACTTTTTAAGATTAAATCTCCACCCTTGATTTAATCTAAATCCAATGGTTATAAATGGTCTTTGTCATTTTTCAAGACCAATTCTACACCTTTGATTACATCTATGGTTGATATCAAAGCCTTCCTAACTAAGCTTCTCACACCATTGATTAAATCAATGGTTATTATCCAAGAAACTTCTTTATTAAGTTTATTTCTTAACCTTTGATTAAATCAATGGTTAATATTCAAACTAAGTAATTCTCATCCAAGGGTATAAATCAAGTCAAGCTCTCTTTGTTGACTAATATAATATTTATTCTTGTATCCTACAAATAATATTTTTAATTGTATTTTTATCATCCGATAATTAAATACAATATAAAATACATCAAAAAATTTTCTAAAACTGTTTCCGGATTCAGGTTTAGTAAGATCCCCTGTCTCCGTCTAAACAGTACAAATTTTTCTATGCGTAGAAAATTTTTTCACTTTGTGGGACCCACCTGGGCCCACATATGGCCACCTGGGCCCACATACACCTTGCGGGACCCACGGACAGGAAAAATTTCAAAATCATCCATAAAATCACAAAAATTATAAAATGCACAAATATCCAATCAGATTACGTAAATTAATTACCAAACGGTAAAAATTAAATTACGTAAAGTTTTCCCCGGCCCGAAAATTTTTATTTTCCTAACACGGAGTAAATCACTCAAAACGATCAAATACGCTGACGGAATAATCAAAATAATTTTACAGTGCACAGAAATTACTAAACAGTAAAATTATGTTAACTGTCAAAATTACTGTTTAAGAGATACGGAAATTTGGGGTGTTACAGATACCATAGAGACATCGTCGCTATTACGGTGTTGGTGATTCACGTCGCTTGTGTTTATCACGCTTCAAGAGGTAAACACTTTTAAAAACTCAGATTATGGCTTTTTTGCATGGATCCTGTGAAGGAATTTTTATTATTCTGTTGTGTAATGTATCTGCAATTCCCAACAGTGTCTTTATAGACTATAGAAAATTAAATGTTGCCACTAGAAAAGGCCAAGTTCCTTTACCTTTTATTGATAAAATGTTGGAGAGATTAGCTGGTCATTCTTACTATTGTTTTTTGGATGAATTTTCAGGTTATAATCAGATTGCTATTGCTCCGGAAGATCAAGACAAGACCAATTTCACGTGTCCCTTTGGTACCTTTGCATATAGGCGAATGCCTTTTAGACTTTGCAATGCACCAAGGACCTTTCAGAGATGTATGGTAAGCATTGTAATACCCATCGTAAGGTGCCATATTTAAACGTTATTATTACCGAATTATCCCCATGTTCATAAATTGTGATATTATAATAAAAATACGAGTTGTAAAATTTCTTGATATCAATAAGATAAACTTAGTGGAAAATAAAAATATTACAACATCATCACAAATAATTTACATCATATATACATTACAAAGGTACTATCAAGATTATTTATATACAGACATAGTCCTCAAAGTATTTAAACATTATTTAAAACTGACATACTGCCCAAGTATAAACTAGATAGCAGAACCCTCAGACGGGTCCTCCTCAGATTCCTCAGCAGGTAGGAATCCAGCTTATTGCGAAGTCCTACGGACAGGCGTCCGAGCAGACGACACGATGCTAATCTCACTAGGAGTACGGTAGTAAGCTCCCCAGTACTGCCTAATGGACAATGGGAACTCTAAGTGTACATAAATATTTACACTAAAATAAGGGTTCCCTTGATAAAGCCTACTCAAGGTAACATTCAAGTCTCCTATTACAGAAAATACATCATCTATCTAGATGGACATGTCATGCCTCCGGACCTCCTCGAAACTACAACGTCATTTATCCTAGGAAACTGGGCATCGCCATCTTCTCAAAGTACTGCTTCTTCAGGAGGATTCTGCTCTTCTTCACCCTCTTGTTCAATTCCTTGCTTAATGTCTTTACAAATATAAATACAGTACAAAATAGGCATACAAAGAGGTGAGATCACCTATGCCAATACCAATATGGTAGCACAGAGATAACACAAACAACATACCACATAGATATAACATACTATAATTATAATAATGCCCTCAACACTATTTATCACAATAGATACAATAATTACAATCATGCCCTCAATTATTATTTATCACAACAAATATAATAAATAATAATTACCATCATGCCATTAACATTATTCAAATCACACGATAATTACAATAATGCCATCAACATTATTTATCATCATCATCCAATATTCCTCAATTATTATGTCACACAGATATAAATATTTAATATTTATAATAATGCCCTCAACATTATCCAAGTATTCAACAGTTTAATTATCATAACCAATACTCAATAATTATGCATGTGCACATAGACTCAATTTCCTACTCCATGGAGCTAAAACTCAAGTCGGAGAAATTGATCCAAAAGATCTATCTATACCAACATGCCTCAAACCATGTGCCACTATTCTCATTAGTGTTTGCACATCTAGCATATATACGACAGTCTTTAATAGATCTTGATTAAGAATAGTGTCTCGGTCAGGATTATCAGCGCGTTGCATTGGTCTAACCCACAATAAAGAAGAACTACCAACTGCCCATTGTGAGCAACCCGCACCCCGATGTCCCCGAAGTCAACAAGTGACTTACACTACGCACATCGCACCCACTCAAAAGGTGTACGTTTCTCCTAGGCAAATAGCCTTATCCAGTCCGTCGGACCTGTTCAATGCATGTACAATGCAGCATTCTCAGTTCAAATTCATAATTCATATTCAGGGTCCACACACTGGCCCATTTTCAGTTCAAATTCATAATCTCATAATTTCTCATATAGTGTCCATACACTGGTCCAATAGTAATCCTACTGTATATTCGATCGTAAAATCATATTATCGCATTTTCATAGTCGCGTAGCACTTTAGTCGCATTTTCACAATCGCGCAACATTTCTGTTACATTTTTCACAATTTTGCAACATTTCTATCGCGTTTTCCAATTGCGTAGCTATTTTCCATCGTTTTCTCAATCACGTAAAAATATTTCATCATTTTTCAATCACATAGTGATTTTTCAACAATATTTCAATCGTGTAAAAATATTTAAACGCTTTCCAAATCATGTAGAAATATTTTAACGTTTTTCAAATCGCGTAGCTTAAAAATCACATTTTTAAATTACGTAAATCATTTTTCTCCATTTTCAATGTCGTAAAATATTTCTCAACATTCAAAATCTCAATTCAACTTTTCTCAAAATAATATGACTTCTCACATTATTTTTCACAATTTCTTACTCAAGAAATCTTTTTCGTAATATATTCCATAATTTCACCTCTTCATTAAATTAAATCAATGTTTCTAACTTAAAATTTCCTAACGCTCTCCAAAACCCAAAGGATGAGTTATACGTTAGAAATTTTCAAGTTACCAATGTATTCATCATAATTCTTGAATCAATTCTAAAAATCAATTCTCTTTAAAATAAATCGAGGTTCAAACACTTTCAACCTCTCTTTTCCGTTCATATACGAAAAATCCACTTTTCAAGTGATAAAACACTTTGTTTCCATTGCTTTAATCCTTGTACTAAATCAATTCCATTTCCCCTTTGAAATCACTTTGTTTCATAAAACCAAGGCATTACAAGCCTTCAAAACTGTGGTACAAGGCCATTGAAACTATCAAATATTTTTCCTCCTAAATCAATTCAGTACCATTCTTGTTTTTACACAAATAAAACCATTAAAATTTCCTTCAAAAACCGTGAGACACATGGTCTTAAAAACTAATTCATTTGTTCATTTTCCTTGCTCTTCAAACCCTCTAATTTTATCATTCATGAAAATATTAATTTGTAAACACCTATTTTGAGGTGTCTTGGCCAAAATTCCTCTTGGTCTTTGGAACCAAAAATTGTTTTCCTTTCCATCATCAAATCATGGCACACATATACATATTCATCATATATATCACAGGCATGTCATAAACAAAAGTATTAAATCATGCAAATCATATCAAGCATAAACAAATAATCAAAACACATAAACACCCACAAATAATTACATAACCATGGATATGAATCCTCATATGGATTCACCATCCACCAAATACAAGATTCACCTCTCACCACCATACTTGGTTGGTGAGATGGATCTCCCTCTTACCTCTTGAAGAACCTCAAAAGCTCCTTGGTTTGCTTCTTTTTCCAAGTCCTTCACTACCAAAGGTTTCTTAAACACAAAACAAAACATATATTTATTAGCATATTAAGCTTGTACAAGGTAAATCATGGATCAAACATGGCTTAGAACATGAAATAGAGATAAGATGTGAAGTTTCCTTACAATTTACCTTAAAAACCCTAGAACTTTGCTCTTGAAGAAAGTCCTTGAAGATGATAGATTTAGAACTTGCTGTAAACTACAAAGTATCTTGGATTGAGGTATAGATTCAAGAAGTAAGGTTGTTTGAAATTTTTGAGTGATGGAAGGTGGTCTTGGGTGCTATGGCTGTGAGCTTGAGTGGAGAGAAATGGAGAGAAAAGTTTGAAGAGCTTATGCTTTGGAATGATCAAGAATAATCAATAATGGTCTTCAAACTTTGCTTTAGCTTAAGACCATCACCAAAAACCGTCCCCCCCTCCATGCACACTCCTTGAGTGACGAATCTCACTAGCCACCATTTTAAGCATTGCTAACCATTGATTAGATCAATGGTTAGGATTAATATAGATTCTAGGTATAGCCTTTAGATGTAAGACTTAATCTAGGCCATTAGATCTTTCTCCTTGAAATCCTAGCCATTAAATGTTCTCCAAAATGAAGGGTCAAGATCATCTCTTCATACTTTCCATCCAATGGTCATAAATGGTCCTAGCCATTTTATGAGACCAAATCTCCACCGTTGATTAAATCGATAGTTGATATCCAAAGGCTTCAACATTAAGCTTGCTTCCCATTGGTCCGTCATAAAGCTGTCATAACCACTAATGTGGACTAAGCAGTATAATATTTATTTTTATCTGCTATTACCCTTTGAACAATATTTTTATTTTATTTTTATTATCCGATAATTAAATACAATACAAAACATAGTAAAAGAAAATTTTAAAAACTATTTCCTGATTCAGGTTTAGTAAGATCCCCCGTCTCTGTCTCAACAGTACAAAATTTTTTGGCTGCGAAAATTTTTTCACTTTTTCGGACCCACCTAGGCCCACATACAGCCCATCTGGACCCACAGACAGCTCAAGAATAATATTAAAATAATCAGAGAAATATAAAATTTCATAATCATCCACAAAATCATAAAAATTATAAAACTTACGAAAATCAAATCAGATTATATAAAATAATTAAGACTTAACAGTAATAATTAAATTACGTAAAATTTTTCCCGGCCTGAAAATTATTATTTTCCTGACACGGAGTAAATCACACAAAACGATCAAATGTATTGATGGAATACTCAAAATAATTTTACAGTAAACAGAAATCACTAAATAGTAAAATTCTGTTAACTGTCAAATAGTTAGGAAATTTGGGGTGTTACAACCTCCCCCTCTAAAAGAAGTTTCATCATTGAAACTTGATAAACTTGATTTCACATCCTCAGAATAAATATGGGTATTACTCTTTTATCTTTTCTTCTAGTTCCCATGTAGCTTCACCGCTTACATCGTTCCAAACTATTTTAACCAATGAAATTTCCTTACCTCAAAGTTGTTTCGTCCTTCGATCCTCAATCTTAACTGGAAACGTTTCATAGGTTAAATTCTCCTTTAGTTGTACCGCATCCAGTTCAATAACATGAGTGGGATCAGAAATGTACTTCCGTAATTGTGATACGTGAAATACATTGTGAAGATTCGATAGTAAAGGTGGTAATGCAATCTGGTAAGCTACCAGACCTATCTGATGAAGTATCTGATACGACCCGATAAATTTTGGAGTGGGCTTCTTAGACTTAAGCACTCGTCCAACTCCAGTCATAGGTGTCACTCGCAGAAATACATGGTCACCTTCTTCAAACTCAAGCAGTCTTCTCCTTTTATCCGCATAACTCTTTTGTCGAGTCTAAGTTGTCCTCATCTTGTCTTGAATCATCTTCACTTTCTCAGTTGTCTGCTGTACAAATTCTGGTCCTACCATAGCACTTTCACCATCATGATACCAACACAACAGTGTTCTGCATCGTCTCCCATACAATCCCTCATAGGGTGCCATCCCTATGCTCGAATGAAAACTGGTATTGTACGTGAATTCTATCAATGGTAAGAACTCATCCCAACCTCCAGTTTGTTCTAGAACATAAGCTTTCAATAAGTCCTCTAATGACTGAATTGTTCTTTCTGACTGACCATCTGTTTGTGGATGGTAAGCATAACTCAAACGTAGCTTTGTTCCCATAGCTTCTTGTAAACTATTCCAAAATCTCGACGTAAACCTCAGATCTCGATCCGAAATAATACTGGATGGTACACCATGAAGTCTTACAATTTCACTGATGCACACTTGGGTCAACCTCTCCATTGAGTACTTAATATTAATTGGTAAAAAGTGCGCTGACTTTGTAAGCCGATCAACAATTACCCAAATAGAATCGTGACCTTTTTGAGTCTTTGGTAATGCTGTCACAAAATCCATTGCTATGTCATCCCATTTCCATTCAAGAATAGGCAAATGTTGCAACATTCCTGATGGTCTTTCATGTTCCACCTTAGCCTTCTGACAAACTAAACAGGATGATACATATTCAGCGACATCCTTCTTCATTCTTTGCCACCTATATAGCTGCTTCAAATTTTGATACATCTTTGTGGCTCCTGGATGCATACTCAACTTACTCTTGTGAGCTTCATCCAAAATTAATCTCCTAAGTTCTGGATCGTTTGGCATATAAACTCTTCCTTTAAACTTCAGAATTCCATCAGCTCCTTTGCTAAATTCTAACACCGCTCCTTGGCTCCTTGCTTCTTTTGCTTCTTATAAATATTGGTCACTGTTTTGTCCTTCTCGTATTCTATTCATCAAATCATTTGAAATGGTGATCATGTTTAAACACATCTTCCCTAGTGTCAATTTCACAGATGAACGCATATCCCGAAATTCTTCTATCAGTTCCTTCTCCTTAATCATCATAATAGAAGCACTAATCATTTTCTTACTTAAAGCATCCACTACAACATTCGCTTTTCCGGGATGGTACTGTAACTGAAAGTCATAGTCCTTCAGAAACTCTAGCCAACGCCTTTGCCTTATGTTTAACTCTTTTTGGTCAAACAGATACTTCAAACTTTTATGATCACTAAAAATAGTGAACGTTGCCCCATAGAGGAAATGTCTCCACAATTTCAATGCAAACACTACAGCTGCCAATTCCAAATCATGAGTCGGATAATTCCTCTCATGCACTTTCAACTGCCTTGAAGCATAAGCCACCATCTTATGGTTCTGCATAAGTACACAACCCAATCCTTAATACGAAGCATCACAATATACTTCGAAAGGTTCGTTCAGATCAGGTAGAATCAAAATCGGTGAAGTAGTCAGTCATCTTTTCAACTCCTGAAAACTTTCTTCGCATGCATCAGTCCATACGAATGGTTGATTCTTTGGTGTAAGTTAGGTAAGAGGTCATGCTATCTTAGAAAACCCCTCAATAAACCGTCGATAGTAATCAGCTAATTCGACAAAACTACAGATTTCTGATACAGTCTTCGGCCTTTCCCATTCAATAATTGTTTCCACCTTTGAAGCATCAACTTCAATTCCTTCCTTCAATATCACGTGTCCTAAAAATTGAACTTCACTTAACCAAAATTCACATTTGGACAACTTGGCATATAACTTATTCTCCTTCAAAATCTGGAGAACCATTCTGAGATGTTCAGCATGTTCCTCCTGACTTCGAGAATAAATCAAAATGTCATCTATAAAAACAACAACAAACTTGTCCAAGTACAAATGGAAAATTCTGTTCATAAAGTCCATGAATATGGCAAGTGCATTCGTTACACCGAATGACATCACTTAATACTCATAATGCCCATAACGAGTCTGAAATGTAGTTTTGGGAATATCTTCCGCCTTCACATGAATCTGGTGATAACTAGAGCGTAAATCAATCTTGGAAAATATTGCGGCTCCTCACAATTGATCCATCAGATCATCAATTCTTGGTAGTGGATATTTATTCTTAATCGTAATCTTGTTCAACTGTCGGTAGTCTACACATAGACAAGAAGTTCCATCATTCTTCTTTACCAACAATACTGGAGCTCCCCAAGGTGACATACTAGGTCTTATGAATTGTTTCTCCAACAAGTCCTCTAGCTGTTTCTTAAGCTCTGCCAATTCTATTGGCAACATCCGATAGGGTGCTATAGATATAGGTCCAGCTCCAAGTACTAGATCAATAGAAAACTCAATTTCTCTTTCTGGCGGTAGTCTAGGTATATCTTCATGAAATAGTTTAGGAAATTCATTCACAATGAAAATATCCTTCAAGACATCTTCACATTGAACCTCCAAAGAAGATATCAACAAGTACCCTTGATCTCCTTCCTTCAAACAAGCTTCCACTTGAGTAGCCGTTAGGAATCTAGGATCCTTAGCCTCAGGAAATACTAACATCTTATTCGAACAATCAATTAGGATATGGTTAGAAGACAACTAATCCATTCCTAAGATTACATTAATCTTGGAAAGAGGCAAACAAATCAAATCAACATGAAAGATTCTATTCCTAACACAAACAGGGCAATTCAAACATACTTTTGTAGTAATCACAGGCTTATCAGTAGGAGCAGCAACACTCAAATCATAAGGCAATGTAGTCACAGTCAATCCTAAACTCTCCACACAATCACATGTAATAAAAGAATGTGTTGCTCCTGAATCATAGAGTACGGTTAAAGGATTACCTTTGATGGCACACTCCTCCATAATTAAGTCCTCTAACTTCGCGGCTTCTTCCCCGCTCATAGTATACACACGACCACCCATTTGTGGCCTTGCCGTACGAACATTCCCCACTGATGGTTCTGCCTTCAACTGATCATATTCCCTGGAAAAATGTCCAGGTTTCCCACATCTGTAACATATAACTCCCTTATGCTGACAATCCTTGGTTAGATGGTCCTTCCCACACTTGAAACATTTATATGTAGAAGTTCCAACTTGACTTGCCTTACTGCCACCAGAACTTCCTCCAATAGATTGCTGCCGGTTTTGACTTCCTGCAGGTTTGGTATACGGTTTCTGCTAATAACGATTGCCACCACTATCCTTTCCTCTTTGGAATCTTGTAGGTCCAAAATTCTTATTTCTCGCTCACGCTGTTGATCAATCTCCTCAACCTTACGACACTTGTCCAACAATTCTGGAAATTGTTCAATTCCCAAGGTTGTTACAGCTCACCTAATGTCAAGCTTTAATCCTTCCTCAAATTTTCTGCACTTCCAATCCTCGTCCGGGTGCATCTGAAAATACCTCGAAAACTTAGACAAGCTTTCGAATTTTGCAGCATACTCACTTATAGACATCACCCCTTGTCTCAGACTAAGGAATTCCATCTCCTTAGCATGACGAACACTTGCTGGAAAATACTTTCCCAGAAACTTCTGTTTAAAGAGCTGCCATGTCACAACTCTTCCCTCAGCTTGTAATAGTCTTCGGGCTCCTACCCACCAGTCTTCTCCATCTCCTACCAGCACAAAAGTTGTAAAAGTCAGCTTTCGTTCATCGGTACAGCCCATACTTTCAAATATTTTCTCTAGTTCTTTGATCCACATATCAGCTTCCTCTGGGTCAAATTCTCCACGAAACTTTAGTGGATTGTTTCTACGAAATTCCGACAAACTGTGAGCATCCTCAGTTGCCCTTTGGTTTTGCTGTACAATGACATCAGCCATCTGTTGCATCGCTGCTACAGCTGCAGCCATGTTCTGGTTATCATCACCAACATTTCCAAATTCTGTTCTAGTATTGACACGTCTTTTTCCTCGTCCAGCCATTTCGTTCTTTCTAAATCAAACTGGATAGCACAAAGAAAGCAAGGTCAATCTTCAAACAAGATAGACCTAACCACAAACCCAAAAGACTCTAACTTGGGCTCTGATACCAACTAATGTAACACCTACAGTAGGGTGCCACATTTAAACGTTATTATTACCGAATTATCCCCATGTTCATAAATTGTGATGTTATAATAAAAATACGAGCTGTAAAATTTCTTGATATCAATAAGATAAACTTAGCGGAAAATAAAAATATTACAACATCATCACAAATAATTTACATCATATATACATTACAAAGGTACTGTCAAGATTATTTGTATACAGACATAGTCCTCAAAGTATTTAAACATTATTTAAAACTGACATACTACCCAAGTATAAACTACACAGCAGAACCCTCAGATGGGTCCTCCTCAAATTCCTCAGCAGGTAGGAACCCAGCTTGTCGCAAAGTCCTACGGACAGGTGTCCGAGCAGACGACACGATACTAATCTCACTAGGAGTACGGTAGTAAGCTCTCCAGTACTGCCTAATGGACAACGGAAACTCTAAGTGTACATAAATATTTACACTAAAATAAAGGTTCCCTTGATAAAGCCTACTCAAGGTAACATTCAAGTCTCCTATATAGAAAATACATCCTCTATCTAGATGGACATGTCATGCCTCCGGACCTTCTCGAAACTGCAACGTCATATATCCTAGGAAACTGGGCATTGCCATCTTCTCAAAACTCTGCTTCTTCAGGAGGATTCTGCTCTTCTTCACCCTCTTGTTCAGTTCCTTGCTCAACATCTTTACAATTATAAATACAGTACAAAATAGGCATACAAAGAGGTGAGATCACCTACGCCAATTCCAATATGGTAGCACAGAGATAACACAAACAGCATACCACACAGATATATCACACTATAATTATAATAATGCCCTCAACATTATTTATCACAATAGATACATTAATTACAATCATGCCCTCAATTATTATTTATCACAACAAATATAATAAATAATAATTACCATCATGCCATTAACATTATTCAAATCATATGATAATTACAATAATGCCATCAATATTATTTATCATCATCATCATCTAATATTCCTCAATTATTATATCACACAGATATAAATATTTAATATTTATGATAATGCCCTCAACATTATCCAAGTATTCAACAATTCAATTATCATAACCAATACTCAATAATTATGCATGTGCACATAGACTCAATTTCCTACTCCGTGGATCTAAAACTCAAGTCGGAGAAATTGATTCAAAAGATCTATCTGTACCAACATGCCTCAGACCACATGCCACTATTCTCATTAGTGTTTGCACATCTAGCATATACATGACAGTCTTTAATAGATCTTGATTAAGAATAGTGTCTCTGTCAGGATCATCAGTGTAACACCCTTGTGGGGATGCCATATTTATGATGCAATGAAATTAAAATAAATAAAATATTACCCAAGTAATAAAACATTTGATAAATAATTAATATGAGTTATAAAATTTTTATTTTTATACATAATAACCTTAAATAAAATAACATGGAACATGAAATAAAACAAACTGTTATCTCACACATAATATACATATGATTTTGTTTTAAGTTATGCAAATAATTTACAACTACAAAATATTTAAATAAAGCAGTAAAGAGTTATTATACAGTACAACATCATAAAGTGCCCAAGTGTACATCATAGATCCCTAACCCTCTGAAGGATCACTCTCAGATGAAACTTCAGGTGACAGGAATCCAGGATGTCTCACAGCTCTACGGACAGGAGTCCGTGCTGTTGACACTATGCTAATCTCACTGGGAACACAAAAGAGTCCTCCCCATTGACACCTCAGATCCAATGGCATCTCCAGATGTAGATACAAAGTCGTAGTAAAGACAGGTTCAACATCAAACTCTCCTCGTAAGGACACAGTCAAACATCCCAAGTAGATCTTCGATCTTCGATCCTCGCGTAATCGCCAGGCCTCTGAACCTCCGTGAAACTCTAGCCTCACGAAACCAAGAAATCCCGGCAACGCCATACTCACACGTCAGTCCAAAGGATATGGATGATCGGAAGGCTAGCACTCGTCGAACTGATCACCCGTCTGCTGCTGCTCCTCCTCCTCAGGATACACACAATCTAGAGGCTATTCCTCTTCCTCAAACTCTTTTATAACATAATTAATAATACAGAAACAATACATATAGAGAGGTAAGATAATTATACATCAATACCAGCATGGCAAATAAGAAAACGATAATACAACAAATATCACAGTTTAATACAATAAAGCATACCATAACATCATAAATAGTAACACAATTTAACACAAAAATTTTAATACAACAGTATCATATAATATCACAATTAATAATGTTATGATGCATGACACATATGCAAATGCAATTTTACTCGTTCCTACTCCATGGATCTAAACACTGACATCAGAGAGAATGACCCGTAAAGATCTATCAGTACTTCAGGCTGCCTAACCAAACTATTCCACTGTCTAACGTCATGTCTATAGCCCACAGTCCAACGTCGTGTACTACAGGCATTGTACTAAATAGTCTTTACAAGATCTTGATTAAGTATAGTGCGTGTCGAGATCATTAGTGTGTTGCCAGTTACCATGACCTAGAGGAGCGACCAACTGTCCACATGTGGAATACTCCGCACACTAATGCCTCCAAGTCCACACAAGATGAACCACACTACGCTTATCGCACCAACAACACGGTGTAATTCACCTCGTCAATCAATCGCCAATATCAACCAAATTGGCACAACTCAATGCATGAATAAAATAATAATTACCAAATTACCCTTAGCTTAAAAATATTATCATATTTATAAAAATACCCTTAACCTCAAAATTCCAATATATAGTACGTCACCACTTGACAGTACCATATCTCCACATGTCCGGGTCCACCACTTTGGCCCGACAGCAAAACTCACTGTTTCAATCAATCGCGTAGAAATTTTATCGCATTTTCACAATCACGTCGCTTTTACAAACATTTTTAAATCGCATAAATATATTTTGTTATTTTTAAACTCGCGTAGTATTTTTAAATCGTTTTCTCAATCGCATAAGATTTTTAAATCATTTTCTTGATCGAAAAACTTTAAAATCTCTATTTTAAAACTGCATAAGCTATTTTTAATACTTTTAAACTACGTAGAATATTTTCCTTACGTTATAAATATATTATAAAATGTTCTCTTTTATTTGTCTATTTTTAATAAATCTTGACAGCATTTTGTCTATAAAATCTATTAAAAATGAGCTTTCTATGTTTTTCCTCTAAAAATTCTTTTATTTAGTTTATTACTACTAAATACACTTTGAAAATTTAAGTTATACTTTTAAAACTCAAAGGTAAGTATTTTTCAATAGTTTTGTTTATTTTTCTTCTATACTATATTTTTAATAAAATTAGTTTACTTCTTTAATTCTTAAAAATTCATTACCATTGTGTTCTTTTTAGGTAAAACATCAACTCTACACTTTAGAAAATAAGTTTTGGATTGATAACACATTTACAAGGCATGTTGGCCGAAATTAGTAAAACCTTGGCATTTGATCTTTGGATCATTTTCTACCTTCTAAATCATTTTAGATTTCATTAATTTACCTAATTCCATTAAATCCTTCCTTTAGAAAATTGTTGAGAACATTTTGGTTCTTTTTTTCTAATTGAAGCCGAAAACTCCATAGGTGTGTTCTTTGGAACACTCATGCAACCTTACATGTTATTCACATCCTACTTAATAATCATGCATATATCACACATGCAATATATTTTAAAGCTTATAGACATGCATATAAACAATATCAAACACAAATAGGAAAGCATTTAAACAATTAAACAAGTGAATCCTTATGGATTCTTCACACACATACAATCTATTTTCTCATCACCACACATGGTTGATGAGATTAAATCTCCCTCTTACCTTTAAGGAAGATAAAATCATTTTCTTTCCTTCCTATGGATTTTGTGATCTCCTCCAAAGAAACCTAACATGCTCAAATAAATTTTTACAAGTTATAATCATAGGAGAAAAACATAAACCATGGATCAATCATGGCTTAGAACCTTGGAAATGAAGTTAGAAATGAAAAACAAGGATCTTCATCTTTTAGGAAAAACCTCTAAAGCAATTTTCCAAGCTTAAGATGAAAGATTTTGGAAGAACTCTCAACTAGAGATGTTCTTAGAATGGTGTTTAGAGTTGAGAAATAAGGTTGGATAAAATTTTAGATGGGTGGATGGTGGTGTATGGTGTTTGGCCGAATGGTCCTCCAAGAAAACAACAATGGTGGTTTTTTATTTAGAAGAGAGAAAAGAGAGATTTTGTGATAGCAAAGATGAAGAATGAAGTGAAATGGTCTCCTAATGGGTGCATGGCTGTGGAGTTCATCCAAGAGGAGGTGGCCACTTTGTTTGACCTTCCAAGACTCCATCCTAGCCTTTGCCTACATCAAGGGTTCACATGCAAAGGCTTCTCCCCTAAGCTTGCCTCTAATTGGCTTATTTAAGCCTTAGTCACATGTTCTTGAAGGTTCTACCCTAATGGTGATCATAGGATACTAACTAAGTTACTAATCTCATTAAGTTTCTATGCACACTTAATCTAACTTAATTAGGAAAATTAGTTACATTACTAATTAATTAGCATTCTTGTAACTAAGCTTCAAGAGCCATTGATTAAATCAAGGGTTGATATTAGGTAGAAGCTTCCAAATGATATGATCAAATCTAAGCCATTAGATCTCTTCTCCATGAAATCCTAGCCATTAGATGCATCTTCAAAAATGGAAGGTCAAGATCTTCTCTACATACTCCCCATCCAATGGTCACAAATGATTCTAGCCATTTTGTGAGACCAATCTCCACCGTACATTAAATCAATAGTGGATATCCAAAGCCTTCCTTATTAAGCTTATCTTTACAACCATTGATTAGATCAACGGTTGATATTTAAAACTAAACCTTCTTATCCAATGGTGCAAATCAAGTCAAGCCCTCTTTGTTGAATAATTCTTATTGGCTTAAAAATAAATCAAGCCATCAACGTTGACTACTTTTTCTAAACGTGGGTCCCATAAACCAATTGTGGGTCCCATAGACTTTTTTGGGTCCATGGTCGTTTTATTTGTACTGACTAATAAATAATATTATAAAAATATAAAATTATTTTATTGTATAGATAAATTCTAAAAATTAAAAGATCGATACACGTATCATTCGAAATTGGGCTTAGTAAGATCCCCCAGCTTCGAATAATTAAAATAAGATTTTCCCCGACCTGAAAATTATTATTTTCTTAACTCGGAGTAAATCACACACAACAGTCAAATTAATTTTATAACACACAGAAAAATATAAAACAATACAATCAGGACAAAATGGTAATTTATCTAAAAGTTGGGGTGTTACAATTAGCGCGTTGCATCGGTCTAACCCACGGTACAGAAGAGCTAATAACTGCCCATTGTGAGCAACCCGCACCCCAATGCCCCCAAAGTCAACAAGTGACTTACACTACGCATATCGCACCCACTCAAGAGGTGTACGTTTCTCTTAGGCAAATAGCCTTATCCAGTCCATCGGACCTTTTCAATGCATGTATTCTCAGTTCAAATTCATAATTTATATTCAGGGTCCACACACTGGCCCATTTTCAGTTCAAATTCATAATCTCATAATTTCTCATACAGTGTCCATACACTAGTACAACAGTAATCCTACTGTATATTCAATCGCGAAATCATATTATCACGTTTTCATAGTTGCACAACACTTTAGTCACGTTTTCACAATCGCGCAACATTTCTGTTACATTTTTTATAATTTTGCAACATTTCTGTCGCGTTTTCCAATCGCATAGCGATTTTCCATCGTTTTCTCAATCACGTAAAAATATTTCATCATTTTTCAATCACATAGTGATTTTTCAACAATATTTCAATCGCGTAAAAATATTTAAACACTTTCCAAATCCCGTAAAAATATTTTAACATTTTTCAAATCGCGTAGCTTAAAAATCACGTTTTTAAGTTGCGTAAATCATTTTTCTCCATTTTTCAATGTCGTAAAATATTTCTCAACCTTCAAAATCTCAATTCAACTTTTCTCAAAATAATATGACTTCTCACATTATTTTCCACAATTTCTTGCTCAAGAATTCTTTTTCATAACATATTCCATAATTTCACCACTTCATTGAATTAAATCAATGTTTCTAACTTAAAATTTCCTAACGCTCTCCAAAATCCAAAGGATGAGTTATACGTCAAAAATTTTCAAGTTACCAATGTATTCATCATAATTCTTGAATCAATTCTAAAAATCAATCCTCTTTAAAATAAATTGAGGTTCAAACACTTTCAACCTCTCTTTTCCATTCATATACGAAAATTCCACTTTTCAAGTGATAAAACACTTTGTTTCCATTTCTTTAATCCTTGTACTAAATCAATTCCATTTCCACTTTGAAATCACTTTGTTTCATAAAACCAAGGCATTACAAGCCTTCAAAACCGTGGTACATGGCCATTGAAATCATCAAGTATTTTTCCTCCTAAATCAATTAAGTACCATTCTTGTTTTTACTCAAACAAAACCATTAAAATTTCCTTCAAAAACTGTAAGACTCATGGTCTTAAAAACCAATTCATTTGTTCATTGTCCTTGCTCTTCAAATCTTCTAATTTTATCATTCATGAAAATATTAATTTGTAAACACCTATTTTGAAGTGTCTTAGCCGAAATTCTTCTTGGTCTTTGGAACCAAAAATTGTTTTCCTTTCCATCATCAAATCATGGTACACATATACATATTCATCATATATATTACAAGCATGCCATAAACAAAAGCATTAAATTATGCAAATCATATCAAGCATAAGCAAATAATCAAAACACATAAACACCCACAAATAATTACATAACCATGGATATGAATCCTCACATGGATTCACCATCCACCAAATACAAGATTCACCTCTCACCACCATACTTGGTTGGTGAGATGGATCTCCCTCTTACCTCTTGAAGAACCTCAAAAGCTCCTTGGTTTGTTTCTTTTTCCAAGTCCTTCACCACCAAAGGTTTCTTAAACACAAAACAAAATATATATTTATTAGCATGTTAAGCTTGTACAAGGTAAACCATGGATCAAACATGGCTTAGAACATGAAATAGAGATAAGATGTGAAGTTTCCTTACAATTTACCTTAAAAACCCTAGAACTTTGCTCTTGAAGAAAGTCCTTGAAGATGATAGATTTAGAACTTGCTGTAAACTACAAAGTATCTTGGATTGAGGTATAGATTCAAGAAGTAAGGTTGTTTGAAATTTTTGAGTGATGGAAGGTGGTCTTGGGTGCTATGGCCGTGAGCTTGAGTGGAGAGAAATGGAGAGAAAAATTTAAAGAGCTTAGGCTTTGGAATGATCAAGAATGATAAATAATGGTCTTCAAACTTTGCTTTAGCTTAAGACCATCACCCAAAACCATCCCCCCCTCCATGCACACTCCTTGAGTGACCAATCTCACTAGCCACCATTTTAAGCATTGCTAACCATTGATTAGATCAATGGTTAGGATTAATGTAGATTCTAGGTATAGCCTTTAGATGTAAGACTTAATCTAGGCCATTAGATCTTTCTCCTTGAAATCCTAGCCATTAAATGTATCTCCAAAATGAAGGGTCAAGATCACCTCTTCATACTTTCCATCAAATGGTCATAAATGGTCCTAACCATTTTATAAGACCAAATCTCTACCGTTGATTAAATCGATGGTTGATATCCAAAGGCTTCAACATAAAGCTTGCTTCCCATTGGTCTGTCATAAAGTTGTCATAACCACTAATGTTGACTAAGCAGTATAATATTTATTTTTATCTGCTATTACCCTTTGAATAATATTTTTACTGTATTTTTATTGCCCGATAATTAAATATAGTACAAAACACAGTAAAAGAAAATCTTTAAAACTATTTTCTGATTCAGGTTTAGTAAGATCCCCCGTCTCTGTCTCAACAGCACAAAATTTTCTAGCTGCGAAAAATTTTCACTTTTTCGGACCCACCTAGGCCCACATACAGCCCCCTTGGGCCTACAGACAGCCTAAGAATAATATTAAAATAATTAGAGAAATATAAAAATTTCATAATCATCCACAAAATCATAAAATTATAAAACTTATGAATATCAAATCAGATTACATAAAATAATTAAGACTTAACAGTAATAATTAAATTACGTAAAAAATTTTCTGGCCCAACAATTATTATTTTCCTGACATGGAGTAAATCATACAAAACGATCAAATGTATTGACAGAATACTCAAAATAATTTTACAGTATACAGAAATCACTAAACAGTAGAATTCTGTTAACTGTCAAAATTACTGTCAAATAGTTAGGAAATTTGGGGTGTTACAAGCATATGTTCTGATTATATAGAGAACATTATAGAGGTCTTCATGGATGATTTTAGTGTATTTGGGAATGGATTTGAGGATTGTTTAGAACATTTAAAATTGGTTCTAAAAAGATGCATTGACACTAACCTTGTACTGAATTGGAAAAAATGTCACTTCATGGTAGAAGAGGGTATAGTGCTAGGTCATGTGATCTCTGCTAGGGGAATTGAGGTTGATAGAGCTAAGGTAGAGCTTGTGTGTTCCTTACCCCAACCCACTAGTGTGCGAAAAATTCATTCTTTTCTTGGTCATGCAGGGTTCTACTGAAGATTCATAAAGGATTTCTCTAAAATATCTTTGCCCCTTTGTATACTACTTCAAAAGGATATTCCATTCCATTTGGAAGATAAGTGTATGAAGGCTTTCACCAAACTCAAGAAGTTGATGACTATGGCGCTTATCATTAGGCCACCAAATTGGGAGTTACCATTTGAGTTGATGTGTAATGCTAGTGATTTCGCAATAGGGGTTGTCCTAGGACAGGGAGTTGATAGGGTGCCTTATGCTATCTACTATGCATCAAGGACCCTAAGTGATGCTCAACTCTATTACTCTACAACTGAAAAAGAGCTTCTAGTTGTGGTTTTTGCTTTAGAAAAATTTAGATCATATTTAACTGGTTCTAAAGTGATTCTTTTTTCTAATCACACGGCCTTGAAGTACCTACTTACAAAGAAGGAAGCGAAGCCTAGATTGCACTGATGGATTTTACTACTCCAAGAGTTTGACTTGGAGATTAAAGACAAAAAAAGGTAGCGAAAACTTGGTGGCAAACCATTTAAGTAGGTTGGTGACTGAGGAGGAGGAGATGCCTATCAAAGAGTTTTTCAGATGAGCATCTCATGGCCATTGAGACTATAATTCCTTGGTATGTTGATATTGCTAGCTACTTGGCCACCAAGGACTTTCTAGAGGGCTTGAATAAGGCACAACGGGATAAACTGAGGAGTGATTGCAAATACTACATCTGGGATGATCTTTACCTCTGGAAGCATTGTGCAGATCAAGTGATGAGGAGGTGTATTCTAGATTTAAAAACTCACTCCATACTCTCTTTTTGTCACACGGGATGGCATTTTGGCATGGAGAGGACAACCAATAAAGTGCTCGATAGTGGTTTCTATTGGCCTACAACTTTTGTAAGTCTTGTGACCACTGACAAAGAATAGATAATATTGGTCCTAGAAATCAAATGCCTCACACTTTAATAATTTTTGTGGAATTCTTTAATGTTTAGGGTATTGACTTTATGGGACCATTCCCTCCCTCATTTGGTTTTTCATACATTCTTCTAGTTGTTGATTATGTATCAAAATGGGTGGAAGCAAAGGCCACCAGAACTGATGACTCTAAAATTATTGTGGATTTTGTGAAGTCTAACATTTTCTCCAGGTTTAGAACTCCAAGGGCCATAATTAGTTATCAAGGGACACATTTTTGTAGTAGAACATTTGCGGTTCTCTTGAAGAAATATAGTGTGATGCACAGGACTTCCACTCCCAACCATCCACAGACAAATGGGCAAACTAAAGTGTCCAATCGGGAAAATGATAACTTCATAAAATGTAGTTATTTGTGCCCTATCTCTATGCATTATTGACGACTTTGTCCTTGTTGTGATGCATTGTTGGAAAGCTTTAGTCTCATTTTCATGTCAAATCCATGTTGAGGTTTTCCTTATCAATCTTGTTTAAATCCTTCTTAATCTTTGATTGGATTGAGTTTGATTGCATTTGTATTTGACTGGTTAATTTCTCAATTGCAGGATGGTCCCAAAAGATCCAAATTGATGAGAACCAAGGCACTGCATTGAAAGAGGAATCACAAGATAAGCTCCAGTACAACACGCTGCGGCGTCCTGCTCTCTGCCTGTGCACTGATAACTCCATTGAATGTAGTTGTTTGTGCCCTATCTCTACGCATTATTAGTTGTTTTGTCCTTGTTGTGATGCATTGTTTGAAGGCTTTAGCCTATTTTCATGTAAAATTCATATTGACGTTTTCTTTTCTAATCTTCCTTTAATTCTTCCTAATCTTTGATTGGTTTGAGCTTGATGACATTTGTATTTGACTGGTTGATTTCTCAATTGTAGAATGCTCCCAAAAGAACCAACTTGAAGCAAGAAAAGGCCCTACGTTGAATGAGGAATCACAAGGCAAGCGCCAGTACAACATGCCACGACATAAGGAACTGCACGCTGTGGTGTCCTGCTCTTTGCCAGTGCACCTTAGCAACCCAAGGTTGTAACGCCGCGACACAAGAAAGTAAATTTCACGATGCTGGTACCCTAAGTTTTGCGCGTCACGGTGTGTGATGCATAAAATCTGTGCATCTATGAATACGTGGAACACAAATTTTAATGAGGATTTTATTTTTTTTGCTAGGTTTTCTTCATTTTCTCTCTTCCGTATCTCATACTACATTTTGGGGCTTTTGCTTATTGGAGAATCTAGCAGCTAGGAAGGCTTTGTGAGGTTGAAAGAGGTTGATAGAACCAAGATCCAAGCATCAAGGCTCAACCCATTGGGGCTTCTTCTTTAGTTTCTTCTTCTCTTTCTCTTCCATTTATCTTGAATGCGGATTTTTTGTATTACATTTTCGTATTCATTGTGTAGCTAGTTGTGTTTAGATTATTCTTTGAATCTCTCTTTGGCATTGAATGATTTGTACCCTTTTTTGAGTTTATATGAAAGATTTGGGTTTTATTCTATCATATTATGCTTAATGCTCTTATTTGTCTAATTCACTTGTGGGCGATTTGTTGAAATCTTTTGAGCCTAGACATAGGACTTTAGGTTTTAGATCATTTGTATGGTAGATGCATGTTTGATTTCATTCCAATGGCGGAGTGGGTTGATTCGTTAATAGGATAGACATATACTTATTAGCCGTGCAAAGCCTTAGTTGAGAATCAATCTTAATGCTTGTTGTTTGCGATGGTTCTCATGGACGCATAGTGAATTAGGTAAATAGCATAGGGTTAATCGTCCTAGACATAGGCTTTTAACTAAGTTAGTTTCTCAGGCCAGCCTAATCTAATCATTTGTTTGCTCAAAAGGATTGCATGTTATTAGTTGAAATAGGGAGTGAAAAAGGGTTTTCTATGTTCTCAACCTTTCTTTATCTTTCTTTATGCATTATAATTTACTTATCAACCCTTTTCCAACTTATGTTTACTTGAATAGAATTAATTAAGCTGTAGATTAATATTTAGCTTCGGAAGTTACCATGGTCCCTGTGGAGACGATTTTACTTATCATTTTTATTACGTGAGCGACTCGTGCACTTACAGTTAGCAAAAGAGCGGTTGGTTTCCAATTCAGCAAGTTTTGCGCACCGTTGTCGGGGACCTTGGTTAATTTTTGTATTACTAATATTAATATCGAGCTTTGTTAGTTCTAATTCAAGTCTTTTCTTTAATTAAATTTTTTATTAATATTTCATTCTTTTGTGAATAAGGTACCTTCAATGGCAGAAAACAATGATCATACAAGGCCTTTGAGGGAGTTTACTAATCCTCAAATGGAAAATCTCTAATCAAGTATCATATGGTGTCCCATCTGCGCAAATAATTTTGAGATCAACCCAGCCATCATCCAAATGATTCATACATCTGTACAATTTGGCGGTTTATTGAATGAAGATGCCAATGCACATTTGTCAAACTTTCTAAAGATCTGCGACACCTTCAGGCACAATGGAGTCTCAGAAGTTGTCATTCGCCTCAGGCTCTTTCCCTTCTCTCTCAGAGATCGAGCCAAGAACTGGTTGCGGGATCTATAACTACTTGGGTAAATATGTGCAGAAAATTCCTCAATAAATAATTTCCTCTGGCCAAGACTCTTGGGTTGGTGAATGACATCACTTTATTCACGCTATCGAAATCTGAATCCTTGTACGAAGCCTGAGAGAGGTACAAGGATCTGCTTAGAAGGTGCCCACATCATGAAATACCTCTGTGGCACCAGATTTACTCATTTCACAAAGGATTACTACCTCACCATCATCCAATTATGGATGCAGTAACATGTGGTTCATTATTGAGTAAATCTTTTGATGAAGCATACTAACTATTAGAAGAACTGGCTGCTAATAGTTACCAATGGCCTTCAATAAGAAAGACTCAAAGGAAGATAACTGGAGTTCATGACATTGATGCACTCACATCTTTGTCTGCTCAAGTGGCAGCATTAGCCAACAAGTTCGATAGTTTGGGTACTGGCCCTAATCAAAGCCCCTTCGTGTTGTGTGATCGGTGTGGGAATAATCATGCCAATGATAGTTGTCCATCCACTTTTGAGAATGTTCAATATGTAGGGAATTGTCGTCCACCTTAGAATAACCATACTCATAGCAATATAATCATGGGTGGAGAAACTACCCCAATTTTTCATGGAGGGATAGCCAAGGGTCAGCATCTTCATCTATTGGCAATAAGATACCACCATATCCTCCTAGTTTCTCATCGCAAGCAAGGCCACCTATGTAAGAAAGGAAACTAGCATTGGAAGACATGTTCATGCAATTCATGGTGAAAACTAATTCAGCATGACTAAAACTGATGCTCATATGGCCAAAAATGATTCTCTTCTTCAGAGCCAAATGTCTTCAATCAGGGCACTTGGAACTCAAGTAGGGCAGCTGAATATTGCAATGAACAATAGGCCTCTAAGGTTGTCCTCAAGTGGTGATAGGGAGGCCTCTCTCAAGCATGCTCCCCCAAGTTGAAGAAGCAGAGAAAGTCTTGTCTGGACTATAAAAAAATGAACCTTTTTGGATGTATCCACCTTTTTGTGTTAATTTCTTAAGTCTCAAAGTCTAGTATGTAGTGTATTTGATTTTGATAATTCATGTTATTTTGTTGTTGCATGCATCTATTAAACCTGCTAGATAGTGTTTATTGGTGATTGGGGCCTCATTGAGGCCAAAGTGGCTGTTTTGTGGAGTTTGTTGTAGAATTTTGTAGTCAGACCTCTCACGCCGTGGCGTTGGCTTTGTTGCACCACGGTGTTCTGGTCTCTACCCTATCAGGGTTTTGAGAAAAACGGCACAATGCCACGATGTGAGTTTATGCATGTTGCAGCGTCTTTTTAAAAAAATTGAAAATTGAAATGTCTGCACGCATATGCGCGCCACGACATTGGTTAGCTCACGCTGTCGCATTTTGAGCGTATTTTGCTTAAATAAGTAATAGGGTTTGCACTGCAACACAAACCCTTCAGCTTCCCCTTCTCTATTTTTTTCCTCTCTAATTTCTCCCCTCACCCAGTCTTCCACAATCCTGCATTTTTTATTTTGTGCATCCTCATTCATTCCATTTCCATTTCCATTACCAGGTATGTGATTTTCTTTAGTTTTACTTTTATTTTTCGTATTTCATTTATGTTCTAGTGATTATTTAGTTTTAAGACCTTTTTGGTTAGTTTTTATCTTAGCTAATAGGTATTTTATTTAGTTCTAAGTTTGCTTTGGTGGTTATGGTGTGGCATTGTGGGTTGTGAGGCTGTTTGGGACAATCTTGCGTTTTGCATGTTCGTGCGCCGTGACACTGTGTAGCTTGCATCGCGGCGTTGATATGAACTTCTTTGAGTGCCGCGACATTGGTATGAATATCGCGGCATTGGCTTGAACACGCTTGAATATCGCGACGTTAGTATGAATACCGCAACACTGGGTGGAATCATTTGAAGGTCGTGGTGCTGGCATCAATGTCATGGTGTCTGCCTTATTTTTTTTTCTAGAAAATTAATTATTTTTCTTAATTGTCATATTCATTTTATTACTCAATTCAAAACTTCTAATCTCTTTTCAGGTGTTTATATTTGCTTAATGGGCCCTAAACGAGTTAGGCGCGAGCAGCCCAGGGAGCCATCTCCTCCCCTTGCCTTTGATCATTATAGATTCATGTCTGCTGAGGCACAGGACCGTTATGGGACTATAGCCTCAAAGAAGGTTATTGTTGAGAAGGGTTTCAGTTTCAAGGACTCCTTGAAGCCAGACATAGAAGCCACCATCCTTCATTTCCAGTGGGAGGAGTTTGCTAAACACCCCGACAGGGCTCTGATACCGTTGGTTCAAGAGTTCTACACAAACCTGGCTTTCATTCATCAGGAGTCTGCCATTGTCGGTGTACGGAGGCGCCGAGTCTCTCTTTTCCCTAAGTCCATCAAAATTGCATTATCCTTGCGTCCTGCTCCTAAGATGTGTGATTACTAGGAGTTTACCAGATGGGAGCCGATGGAGGGGATTGATTTATAGATGGTCACCACCCGCATCTGCACTGTAGAGGCATAACTGGTCGCTTGGACCATGTCTCAGCAGGGTTGTCCGCTTTTCTTCCCCTGCTCTTGTTGACCCCATAGGCCATGGTCTGGTACTATTTCATCAGCACCAAGATCTTGCCCTCTAACAACTTGTTGGAGGTCACGCGCGACAGATCCTAATTTACGCCATCCTACAATGATGCTCTATTGATATCGCCTACATCCTATACATGCAGCTGCGGAGGGCAGCCATGGAGCCCCGTAGCCTTTTCTTCCCCTCCCTCATCCACAGGCTATGTCAGAGGAGGGGTATGCCCATCGGCCATAACGAGGAGCTTTCGGATGTTAGACAGCCTCTCAATGAGTACTTCATTGGGAGGGTTAGAGTAGCTCCTCCAAAGGCAGTGGACCCTCACAGAGCATAGAGACGGGCTCTGAGACCAGCCCCAGATTCCCCACGAGGCTACTGATGAGAGCGCAAAGCTTCGCCAGATTGCCGCCATGCAGGCATACACTGTTGAGAACATCAGATGGTTGGCGGAGCGCCTACAGATCTCCACCCATAACTTCCCCATTCCTCCATGCCCTTCCTTTGATGGTGCGGGCCTTTCCCACCAGTAGCAGCTACCCCACTCACCTCTCGACGGTGTTAGACCCTCGCATCTGCATTAGGGCCTAGCCACCCACCATGATGACAGTGGTAGTGATACTGAGCCACTTCCAGGTGATGAGGACAGTGATGTAGGCACTAATATCCTACAAGATGTTGATGCTGATGAGTAGTATGATGTATTCAGGGCATCGTTCTTTCATGTTGACTTTATATATATATATATATATATATATATATATATATATATATATATATATATATATATATATATATATATATATGTGTGTGTGTGTGTGTGTGTGTGTGTGTTACGATTGACAAGGTATGAATCTGTTTCCCTCAGGTTTGGGAGATGTCTTAGTTTTTCTTTATATATACATATGCATTGACTTTTTATCGCTTGTTAAATATTATTAGTTTAATTTTTTGATATTTTAGTATTATTTAGTGTTTATTATAAGATTTGGTGCACATAATGGTTGATTTGCATGATTGATTCTTATGAAATTATTTGAATGCATAACATGATGCCATTTGCTAGTGCAATGATTGTCCAATGATAATTAGGGATGCAAATTCACCTCACATTTTTTTGTGAATCCCTATGTGATCTTGGAAGTATGCCAATCAATTTAGATTGCTTTTGTGCATGATGAATTTTCCATTCCCTTGCTTGATTAGCCTTGGACTGGATTTGAGTGCTTCTCTAGAGAATGTTTATGACAAGTATATATAGATATGTCTTACATCTTTGAAATTGTTTTGTAACTCTCTTTAAGCGAAATCCTAAGTTGTGTATGATTAAGGAAATGATTAGGGTATTCTTTGGACCGATTGAGCCTTTTAAGCTTAACCTTAAATGATGATATCCATTGGTCCCCTTTGAAGCTTTTTGATTGTGTGGCCTTATTTGTTTTTCATTATCATTGTGTTCATTCACTTGTTAACCATTCTAATGCATATGAAAGCACTACATTTTCTTCCTACCATCAATGGTTGTTGAGTGCATGATATGTTATTTCTTGAAGTGAGTTCAGTGATTAGGAGTATTAATATTTTCAAATATAAAAATGAGCCTGAATGAACTAAATGCAATGAAAGAAAAAGAAAAAGAAATTGCTTTGTAAAAGTAAAATGAAAAAAAAAAGAGAAGAGAGAAAAGCAAAGCAAACAAAGAAAAAAGAAAAGTTAAAAATAAAAAGCATTGCATGGTTCTGGCAAGTTTTGAGCTTTCACTGTTGAATACCCTGCTAGTTTAACTTGTTCTCAAGTCTTGAAATTACATATTTTTGTTTCTCAATATTTGTTTGTTATCATTTCCCTTTTCTTCTCCATCCCATAACCATGGCCTTACATTACAAGTTGATAAAGACCCTTTTCATCCTCATTCATGTGTGATTTATATTAGTGGAGAGAGAGTTGCATTACAATTTTGTGGATTCTTTGATTAATATCCACATGTTTGCTCATAAGCTTATCTAGTTGAGTATGATTTGAAATAAAAAGGTTTGTCTTGTATGTTTCTGGGAAATGAATCATACATGATTTAAAGCTTTGATTGTTGGGATGATAAGGATTGTATATATATGAACTAGAATTTTGAGGCATGCATAATCTTTGAGGTTTAATGTAATCATCATACACTAGTGTTTAAGTTGGGCTTGTTTTTACAAGTGTAGTCTGACTTTGTTTTGCTCGAGGACTAGCAAAAGCATAGGTTTGGGGGTATGATAACTCTATAAAATGTAGTTATTTGTACCCTTTCCATGTTGTGATGCATTGTTGGAAGGCTTTAGCCTCATTTTCATGTCAAATCCATGTTGAGGTCTCTCTTATCAATCTTGTTTAAATCTTTCCTAATCTTTGATTGGATTAAGTTTGATTGCATTTGTATTTGACTGATTAATTTCTTAATTACAGGATGGACCCAAAAGAGCCAAATTGATAAGAACTAAGGCACTGCATTGAAATTGGAATCACAAGACAAGCTCCGGTACATCACGTCGCAGCGCAACTACTCTCACGCCACGGTGTCCTGCTATCTGCCTGTGCACCTTGTCAACCTGAGACTGTTATGCTGCGGCGTAAGGAAGTGAATGCCGCGACACTGGTGCCCTAAGTTTTATACACCGCGACGTGTGTTGTGTAATGTCACAATGTGATACGCTAAATCTATGTGTCTATAAATACATGGAACACGAATTTTGGCGGACTCTCTCTCAGTTCTGCTAGGTTTTCTATTTATTTTCTTCCCTTTCTCTCTCTTTCGTCTCTCATAATACATTTTGGAGCTTTTGCCCATTGGAGAATCCTCAGCTAGGAAGGCATTGTGGAGTTGAAAGAGGATTTAAGGAGCCAAGATCAGAGGTTCTCTTTGTCTTGGAAGGGGATTCAAGCTTCAAGGCTTAACCTATTGGGGCTTCTTCTTCTGTTCCTTCTTCTCTCTCTCTCTCCCATTTATCTTGAATACGGATTTTTGTGTTGCATTGTTGTATTCATTGTGTAGCTAGCTGTGCTTAGAGTTTTCTTTGAATCTTCTTTTGAATATTGATTGATTTGTACCCTTTTATGTTATATGAAAGATTTGGGTTTTGTTCTATCATATTGTGCTTAATACTCTTATTGGTCTGATCAGCTTGTGGGTGATTTGTTGAAATCTATTGAGCCTAGACTTAGGACTTTGGGTTTTAGATCATTTGTATGGTAGATGCACGTTCAACTTCATTCCAATGGAGGAGTGGGTTGATTCATTAATAGGATAAACATATACCTATTAGCCATGTATAGTCTCAGTTGAGAATCGATTTTAATGCTTGTTGTTTGCTCTATTTCTCATGGATGTATAGTGAACTAGGTAAATAACATAAGGTTAATCATTCTAGACATAGGCTTTTAACTAAGTTAGTTTCTCAGGCTCGCCTAATCTAATCGTTTGTTTGCTCAAAAGGATTGAATGTTATCAGTTGAAATAAGGAGTGAAAAAAGGTTCTCTATGTTCTCAACCTATCTTTATCTTTCTTTATGCATTGTAATTTATTTATCAACCCTTTTCCAACTTATGTTTGCTTGAATGGAATTAATTAAGTTGTAGATTAATATTTAGCTTCGGAAGTTACCATGGTCCCTGTGGAAATGATCATACTAATCATTTTTATTACTTGAGCGACCCGTTCACCTGCGGTTAACAAAAGAGCGGTTGGTTCAAGTAATAAAAATGATAAGTAAGATCGTCTCCACAGAGACCATGGTAACTTCCGAAGCTAAATATTAATCTACAACTTAATTAATTATGTTCAAGCAAACATAAGTTAGAAAAAGGGTTAATAAATAAATTACAATGCAAAATGAAAGATAAAGATAGGTTAAGAACATAGAGAACCCTTTTTCACTCCCTATTTCAACTGATAACATGCAATCCTTTTGAGCAAACAGACGATTAGATTATGCTAGTCTGAGAAACTAACTTAGACTAATAGGTATATGTCTATCCTATTAACAAATCAACCCACTCCTCGATTGGAATGAAGTCGAACGTGCATCTACCATACAAATGATCTAAAACCCAAAATCCTATGTCTAGGCTCAATAGATTTCAACAAATCACCCACAAGCTTATCAGACTAATAAGAACATTAACCACAATATAATAGAACGAAACCCAAATCTTTCATATAACATAAAAGGGTACAAATCAATCAATATTCAAAGGAAGATTCAAAGAAAACTCTGAGTATAGCTAGCTACACAATGAATACAACAATGCAATACAAAATTCATATTCAAGATAAATAGGAGAGAGAGAGAAGAAGGAACAGAAGAAGAAGACCCAATGGGTTGAGCCTTGAAGCTTGAATCCCCTTCCAAGATGAAGAGAACCTCTGATCTTGGTCCTTCAATCATCTTTCAACTCTACAATGCCTTCCTAGCTGAGGATTCTCCAATGGGCAAAATCCCCAAAATGTATTATGAGAGACGAAAGAGAGCGAAAGGGAAGAAAAAAATAGAAAACCTAGCAGAACTGAGAGAGAGTCTGCCAAATTCCGTGTTCCATGTATTTATAGACACATAGATTTAGCGTATCACACCGTGACATTACACAACACACGCCGCGGTGCATAAAACTTACGGCACTAGCGTCGTGGCATTCACTTCCTTAAGCCGCAGCATGACAGTCTCGGGTTGACAGGGTGCACAGGCAGAGAGCAGGACGCCGTGGCGTGAGCGCTGGAGCTTGTCTTGTGATTCCTCTTTCAATACAGTGCCTTGGTTCTCATCAATTTGGCTCTTTTAGGAATATCCTACAATTGAGAAATCAACTACTCAAATACAAATGCAATCAAATTTAATCTAATCAAAGATTAGGAAGGATTTAAATAAGATTGATAAGGAAGACCTCAACATGGAATTTACATAAAAATAAGGCTAAAGCCTTCCAATAATGCATCACAACAAGGACAAAGTCATCAATAATGTATAGAGATAGGGCACAAATAACTATATTTTATGGAGTTATCGGAAATCAAGTCCATCCTTGAAAAGACAGTGAATCCAACGCGCAAGGATTTGAGTACTAGACTTAATGATGTGTTATGGGCTTATAGAACTGCATATAAGATCTATTTGGCATGTCACCATTTTAGTTGGTATATGGGAAGCCCTGTCATTTGCCTGTAGAGCTAGAGCATCGATCTTATTGGGCTATCAAGCAGGTCAACTTAGATCTGGAAGGTGTTGGAAAGCAAAGAAAGCTCTAATTACAGGAGTTGGAAAAATTAAGGAATGAGGCTTTTGAGAATACCCTTACTTACAAGGCAAAGACCAAGGCATTCTATGACCAAATGATATCTAAGGAGAGCTTTAAAAAAGGACAAAGAGTGTTGTTATACTAATCCAGACTCAAAATGTTTTTGGGTAAATTACGTTCTAAATGGATTGGACTATTTCTGGTGACTAATGTTTTTCCTTCTGATGTAGTGGAAATCATGAATAAGGCGTCTGGCAAAGCATTCAAGGTCAATGGACACCGTCTCAAGTCTTACTATAAGCTTCTGAAAAGTGAAGAAGCGGAAGAAATGACCCTTCTCCATCCACATTATGAAGAATACTAAGGAGTGTCACAATATCAGGCTGAGGACAATAAATCAAGCACTCAATGGGAAGCAACCCATCACTAAGAAAACTAGATTTGCTTTCTTTGTCCCTTTTTATTTTATGTTCCTTTACCATTTTCTTGATTAGCTTCTTAAGTTAAATAGATATTGGTGTGTTTCTTGCATGCCTATCCATGAATCCTTGGAAATCCTTGTGTTTTGTAATGCTAGAATTGTAATTGAATGCATGATTTAATTGTTTGATGAGTGTTTGAGATCATGCTAAGAGTTTTAGGTGGATATAGTGGGGAATTAATGTGAATTACAGAGTTGCTAAGTTAGTGAAAAACATGGGGGTGTTTTAAGACACACCTCATATCCCTAGCTAGTTGAAGCCCCTAGTGCTCACAAAGCAGTACACGGGGGGAGGGGTGTCATCAAACATGACCTATGTTCTCATGACTGAAGCCCCAGTTGTTCACAGAAACAAACATGGGGGGCGTGTCATCGAATGGGGAAGCCATACTGTTCCCAAAGCCAAACATGGGGATGGTCTTGTCAAACACGGCCTGTGTTTTCATGTGTAGTGTAACATCCCAAAAATTGCTTGTTTTCTGTTATATGTGTTTTTTATAATATTTGTGATTTTTAGGAATTTTTCTAGAATTATTTGGCTTGTTTGATTATTTTATTATATTTCTCTATTTACGTGCGCATAAGCAGGATCGGAAAAATATTATATTTTTCCAAGGCTGGAAAGCTTTGGACTATGAAATGGTACAGGGGGATCTTATTAAACCCAAGCCGGAAGTAGTTTACAAAGTTTTAATTTTTTGAGATTTTATCTGATAAATAAAAAAAATCTCAATACATTTTATTATCCATTGGACAATAAATACTGATTTTTGTTAACTGTAACATTTGTCTATTGGATAATAATTTGTAGTAAAATATTTATCATCTTTTCAAGAGTGTCAACTTTATGTTACATCATGTTGACTTTTGCAAAAAGCTAACAAAGCTTCTCAAAGAAGCTTTATACAAAGCTTCTCAAGGAAACTTTGCCCAAGCTTCTAGAGGAAACTTCCTTCCCCCTCTCCCTTGTAACTCCACGGCAATGTAGAGGGAAATGTGACAAAAATTTGTCACATTTCTACTTATACCATCCATTCTTTCTCTTTTCAAAAATCCCTAAACACTTTTCTATCGCTTTCTCTCTCCATTTTCTCTCCTCTCACTTTTCTTTCAAACCCTTCCCTTTTCTTTTTCTCCTCTCCTCCACGGCAGCCCCACACCATTTCCCCTTCCATGTTTGTTGATTTCAAGCCAACAAATTTGTTTGAAGCTACTTTCCTTTAAAGGTTCTCACTCTTGTTGGAAAACCATCTTCAAGAAGCTCATTTTTCCTCTCCATTCTCTCCTCTTTTCCACGGCTAAGACACCCATTTTTGGCCATCCACTTTCTTGCTCAACCAACCTTGTTTCCTACACCTTCTCATCATCGTAAACTTTTCTCTTTTGTGACCAACACCTAGATCTATCATTCTCAACATCTTCCATAAAGCTCTAAAGTTTAAAGCTTTGAGGTAAAAGTTCATGACTTTTCTATTTTTCCTTCTCATTTTCGTGGTCCTTGATCACCTTGGTGATCAAGGACTCCTTTTCCAAGCTTTGATCATTGATTTTTATGAGATGGACTTTCTAGGGTCTTATGGTGGTGGAGGACGAATTTCAAGTGTAAAAAAGAGCTTGCCTTCTTGTTTATTTCCTTAGGTAAGAGGGAGAACATCCTCATTAACCACTCATGGTGGTGAGGGATGAAATTTGGGTTGAAGGTGGAGGATCCATGCGTGGATCTCTCCACTTGGTAGTTTGATTTTTGTGGTTTGTAATTATGTACTTGTATGATGTTATTGTTAGTTATGATATTATTATGTGATATTGATAAATAGTGATACTTTGTATGCTTGAAATCATGTGTGGAAGACAAGGGATTCTAACCTCTTTGGACATGTACATCACGACCTTATAGCCTAAAATTGAGAATCAAGATTTAACCTTTGAACTAAATTAAGACTTGAATAATCAAGTGATGAGTGATTGAAGAAATGATATGAATTTTTGGGGTCTAGACACCTTGGTGTGTGTCTCGGCCAAGAGAAGACAAAAAATGGGAAACCTATGACTAAAATGGTAGTGAATTGGAACTTAGAAGTTTAGGTTGAAAATGGATTGATTGATGAATTAAAATGATAGAATAAGAAGATGTATATTAGGTCCAATGACCTTAGGCTTCATGGCTAATTAGGGTAACCAAGACAAAATTTGATATCAAAAGGGAATTTTGAATAATTAAATGATTAGATATTTAATTAGGAACTCATAAGATGGAAAGGGAAAAGAAATGAAATCTTACCCTCAATACCAAGAGTGAATCTCGACCTATTAAGGAAAATGAGTGAAAGTGAGGTTTTGAGAATCATAAGACATTTAATTAAATAAGTTTTATTAAGAACAAAGAGAAGCACTAATTGAATTAGGGAAACAAGAATTTGGAGTGTAAGGGAGGTTTTGAAAAACATAAAATATTCATTTTAGGTGAATTTTATTAAGGACAAAGAGAATAACTTTTTAAATTAGAGTAATAAGGATTAGGTGAAAGATAGGAGGATATATTCCCTAGTGAAACTCAATGGGAAAAGTGTTGAAGTTGAGGCGTAATTCTAATATTAAAATGATAATGGAAGTTTTACGTAATTGAGAATGAAGGACAACTTATTACCGGGCCCATAAGTGGGTACCTAGGACTGTTGATGACTGTTGTGGCCAATGATGGCTTATGATTATAAAATTCATGACATTGATAATTGTGATATTTACACATGTGAATGCATTGAGTCATGATCATATATTTTACCAGCGGGTACCAAATGAGGTGGCTGGGACACTGATGAACAGACCAGTGGGTATCGGATGAGGTGGTTGGGACTGTTACATTAAATATACTTGACAAGATATATACATGTCTTATAGATCATTGTCCCTGAAATGGTGTCTAGCTCCATGGAGTAGGAATTTGGTACATTGTGTACATGCATAGTGGGTCTATATACCATGATGACATCTTATATACGTTCAAATATATGATACTTGAATGATTTGCTGAATTGTTGATTTCCTGATATTATCCCTGCTATTTAATAATTGTAATTTTCTCTTGAATGATGTGTCCAAATTGTTGGGTATTTGCGGATCAAAAGTCTCGCAGCGGAATAACAGAATTCCCTCACAGGATCCATGCGAAAAATCCATAATCCGAGTTTTTAAATTTTTACCTCTTGAAGCGTGATAGACACAAGCGAGGTGAATCACCAACACCGTAATAGCGATGATGTTTCTGCGGTATCCACACGAACAGACTTGCAAAAGGAGTCACGCCTCTATTTTCGTAATGCTAGCTGCGAAGCGAGGAGAAGAAGACCTCACTATCTCTCACTCACTTTCTGTAGGTGCGGCTAGGGTTGTGATGTAACCTAGTAGCAGCCCCCTTAGCAGTACTATTTATAACAAAGGGCTGCCTTAAGTGAGTGTGAGCAAGTAGCAAGGTAAGTGGTGCAACCCTAAACCCATCTCGTCATGAGTTAGGCCCACAGCTTGAATCCGAGTCCAACTTGGATTCGATTACTCTAATTTAGTTTGTTCTAAGTGTGCGACCTGCAGTTCTCATGACGTTGGTAGTAATATTAAAATCTCATTTTAATATTACAAACAGTGAGCGGTATCTAGCAACACATCACTGCTACCCAAGTAATGAGAATGTCAATGATTTGACATAACCTATCCGTGACCAATGTTTCCATGTAGTTTAGTCCCTTTGTCCAGATATCCAGATTGAACACAAGGCATGGAATGTGTCACCCTTGTTTAGTTCAATCTTCAGTTTCCTGATTCCCGAGTAGACATAGTAATAACAAATGAGATCAATATCTCATACTGACTCATTTGAGCATGGCTATGCATTTCGTAGTCTCACTCAATCGTGGGGCCCGAAGATATCGCTCCCGTTATGTAGGAGGGACAAATCCCATCTAGGTCACTCACATCCCTCCACATGTATTGCGGCATATCTAATAACCAACATTATAATCATCTTGTTACGATGATGACATTTGATGGCATTAAAACACACAACTCCTCATGTAGGAATCGTAGTGATTTCAGTGTCAAAGGACCACATACACCATTATCACTATGAGAATCGCTATGACACTCACGTAACGATCCACGTAGCGTTCTCATGGCGGGTCTGTCCAATACATCATTACTCTAATATGTATCCATGTGTAGACTTGATATCTCATATCCATGACCCGTGAGATGTGGTCATCGGTCACGCACATACTAGCCTCAATGTATTATTGTTGTCCTAATTAACAATAATACTTGACTAGGGACATTTAAGAATAGTATTTTATCCAATAGGATCTCACGATCAAGTCATCCACTTGATGTCCTATGGTATCAAACTTACTATTCTAAGGACTTTATTATGTCTACCAAAAAGAACACAATAAATGAAATGCCTCATATTAAATAACATAATATAATGTATGTAAATACAAACAAAAATGTATTGGCCACTAGGGCATACACCAACAATCTCCCACTTGCACTAGAGCCAATCAAGCATATTTCTAATGCCCAAAGACCTAGTGTGACCCTCATGCTTCATGTGCAAGAGGCTTCGTCGTGGATCAACAATGTTATCATCCGTTGGTACTCGCATATCTTCACATCTCCTCTATCGATGATTTCTCGAATGAGATGGAAGCGCCTAAGTATATGTTTGGATCGCAGGTGAGATCTGGGCTCCTTAGCTTGTGCAATGGCTCCATTATTATCACAATAAAGGTCCACTGGGTCCACAATGCTAGGAACTACACCAAGCTCAATAATGAACTTTCTAATCCAAACGGCCTCCTTTGCTACATTGGAGGCAAAGAATATACTCACCTCCGTGGTAGAATCGCCGATCTGTCTCCTGCTTTGAACTCTTCCACTCACGGCCCCACCATTCGGCAATAAACAAAACCCGATTGCGATCCGGAGTCGTCCTTATCGGTTTGGAAGCTAGCATCGTGTAACCCTTTACTACTAGTTCCTCTTCGGCTCCATATACCAAAAACGAATCCTTAGTTCTTCTCAAGTACTTAAGGATGTTCTTGACAAAGACTCCGGTGACTCTCACCGGATCGATTGGTACACTCGTCATGCTCAAAGCATACGAGATATATGGTCGAGTACATAACATGGCATACATGATAGATCCAATTGCAGATGCATATGGAATCTTACTCATGCGATCCCTCTCATCGTGGGTGGAAGGGGATTGAGCCTTAGATAGGCTTATACCATGCGACATAGGCAAGAGTCCTTTCTTGGATTCATGCATGTTAAATCGTCTTAACACTTTGTCTATGTATGTACTCTAACTTAGGCCAAGCAATCTCTGCGACCTATCTCTATAGATCCTGATACCTAATACATAGGTGGCTTCGCCTAAGTCCTTCATAGAAAAGCACTTCACTAACCAAGTCTTTACGGACTGTAGGGTAGGGATGTCATTTCCAATTAGTAGTATGTCATCTGCATACAATACTAGAAAGACAACTGTGCTCCCATTAACCTTCTTGTAGACACAAGATTCTTCTTCATTTTTGATAAAACCAAACTGTTTGATTGTATCATCAAAACGAAGATTCCAGCTTCTAGAAGCTTGCTTCAATCCATAAATAGATCGTTGCAACTTGCATACCTTTGTAGCATCCTGTGGAGTGGCAAAACCCTCAGGTTGTGTCATGTATACATCCTCAAGAAGATTTCCATTAAGGAAAGCAGTTTTGACATCCATTTGCCGATTTCATAATCATGGTATCTTCTGCAATAGCAAGCAAGATCCGAATGATTTAAGCATCGCAACCGGGAAAAAGTCTCATCATAGTCTACACCATGAATTTGCTTGAAACCTTTAGCCACCAATCGCGCCTTAAAGGTATGCACATTACCATCCATGTAGGTTTTCTTCTTAAAAACCCACTTGCACACAATGGGTTTTATCCCTTCAGGTGGGTCAACCAAGGTCCATACTTGGTTGGTATACATGGATTCCATTTCGATCTCATGGCCTCAAGCCATTTTTCGGTCTCGAGCCAATAATGGCTTCCCGGTAAGTCACAGCTCATCTTGATCCATGAGTAATACGTCACCTTGTTGAGTCATGAGAAATCCATATCTCTCTCGGTTGACGACGTATCCCGTTAGACCTACGCGGTCTTGTGCTACTATAGCATATTGTGGTTCCACAACGACTTGTGGAGGCTGCTCTATTTCCACCATTGGTTCGTTTGCTACTTTGTGAACTTTGAATTTCTTCAAGTTCTACTTTCCTCCCACGATTCCTTTGGAGATAAACTCCTTTTCTAGGAATACAGCAGTCCGTGCGACAAACACTTTGCCCTCGGTAGGATTATAGAAATAGTATCCCTTGGTTTCCTTGGGATACCCCACAAAGAAGCATTTATCGATTTTAGGGCCAAGCTTATCGAAACTTGACGTTTCACATAAGCTTCGCAACCCCAAATCTTCATAAAAGACATACTGGGTCTTCTCCCAGTCCACATCTCATATGGTGTCTGTTGAACCATCTTAGATGGAACACGGTTAAGTGTGAAAGCTGTTGTTAACAGAGCATGTCCCCAGAAGGAGCCTGGAAGGTCTGCATGACTCATCATGGATCGGACCATGTCCAACAAGGTCCGGTTCCTCCTTTCAGAAACACCATTCCATTGTGGTGTTCCAGGAGGAGTGAGTTGAGATATTATCCTACACTCTTTCAGATGATCATCAAACTGTTGGCTTAAGTATTCACCTCCTCGATCTGATCGAAGGATTTTAATACTCTTGCCAAGTTGGTTTTGTACTTCATTCTTGAACTCTTTGAACTTTTCAAAGGATTCTGATTTGTGCTTCATAAGATATACAAATCCATATCTACTGAAATCATCAGTAAATGTAATGAAGTACAAAAACCGCCTCTAGCTAGTGTGTTTAGTGGCCCACATACATCACTATGTATGAGGCCCAAAAGATCACTAGCCCTTTCACCTTGTCCAATGAATGGGGCCTTAGTCATCTTTCCCAATAAACAAGATTCACATGTCTCATATGATTTGTAATCAAACGAGTCCAAGAATCCATCTTTATGGAGTTTGGAAATGCGTTTCTCATTTATATGGCCCAAACGACAATGCCAGAGATAAGTCGGGTTCATATCATTTGACTTGAACCTCTTTGTATTTACGTTATAAATGGGCGTTTTGAGATCAAGGACATAAAGTCCATTACTCAAATGTGCACTACCATAGAAAATATCATTCAAATAAAGAGAACAACTTTTGTTCTTAATTATAAAAGTAAAACCCTTCTTGTCCAAACAAGAAACAGAAATGATATTCCTGCTAATAGCAAGCACAAAATAACAATTATCCAATTCAATTACAAGCCCGGTTGGCAAAGCTAATAAAAGTCCCTACGGCTAGTGCAAGCAACCTTTGCTCCATTTCCCACTCGTAGGTCGACTTCGCCCTTAGTCAATGGTCTCTTGCTCTTTTTAGATCCTGCACATTTACACAAATGTGAGATCCACATCCAAGATCTAATACCCATGATGCGTAAGTAGATAAATTGACTTCTATAACAAAAATACCCGAAGTGGAAGTCTCACTTCCCTTCTTCTTCTTGAGCTCCTCTAGGTACTTGGCACGCTTCCTCTTCCAATGTCCGGTCGACCGCGTGGAAGCATGTACCTTCCTTAGCCACTCCACCCACTGGTTTCAAGCTAGAAGTGCTAGGCTTGGACTTTTCCTTGCCCTTACCCTTCCACTTGTCCCGGGGCTTTTCTGCTTGTTTCTTGCCCTTATTCTTATGGACCATCATTATGGCCTTTCCTTTGCCTTTGTTTATGTTCTCGCTCGCCAGCTTCTCAACATGCTTAGCAGCTCTGGTAGTGATTTGTCAATTTCATTCATGTTGTAGTTCATGACAAATTGACTAAAACTCTCCCAAGAATGATTGCAGGACTAAGTCAGTGGCCAACTCTTGGCCTATAGGAAAACCGAGTCTCTCAAGGTTTTCAATGTACCCAATCATCTTGAGTACATGAGCACCAACAGGGATTCCCTCTACCAGCTTGCACTGAAAGAGTGCTTTGGAGACCTCATATCTCTCATGTCTAGCCTGCTCTTGATAGAGCTTTTTGAAGTGTACGATCATATCGTAGGCTTCCATGTTCTCGTGTTGCTTTTGGAGCTCAGAGTTCATGGTGGCTAGCATTAGACATCCAATGTCCAAGGCATCATCTTGATGCTTCTTATAAGCATCTCTTTCAGCTCTAGGGGCATTAGCAGCAGGTGGTTCAGGAATAGGTTGTTCTAAAACATACAACTTTTTCTCTTGCTTGAGGATAATCCTCAAGTTCCTGTACTCAGCTAGGAAATTTGTCCCAGGACTACTTGTCCTTCTCAAGGACCGATCGCAATGATAAGTTACTTGATGTGTTTGTTGCCATGGTAATCTATCAACGTAAATATGCAAAATATAAGTATTATGCTATAAACATATTTAACAAGGTCTTTTAATTAAATATGTCTCCCACTATTTTATTCAAATCAATGACCCTCAAGATTGACTTGGAAAATCCCATTGGAAGATTTCCTAGTGGGCAAGATCCATATTTCACCTAGTTTTGAGTCAGCTTTGGTGATCACCCAAAATTCGGTTATTTAGGTAGGAAACTCTTTCCAATTACATCACATGCAACTCTTGGATAGTTGGGTGAATAACACTTATTCTAATCCATCTAATGGACTAAAGTCCAACTTCATGCCTCTAAGCCTTCAATCCTATTGAAATGGCCTAGTTAAGTCAAACCCAATGGTTGACATTTGGATATTACTCTTATCCCATCGCATCTTACTAATATAGATAAAGGCACCCTGCTTTGGCAGACCTACGCTTAATCGATATTAGTCTTGATGAGTGTCACGCATTGGAAGGCATCACATAATGACTTAATATTTTCTTTGAGGGAATTTTATTATTAGATTTCACCATTTATTAAACTTGTTTGACATACCATAAATATCATCCATGCATCTCATACATATTAAGCATATAATAAACATGACATGGTTATGGCCTCTAAGAGAGTAGCATTAATTAATGCCAGCTTCACCAAGCGTCTCCCACCAACGTCCTCACTTGATGTCGTCTCCTTGTCTCCACATGAAGATTACATTATAGAAACCTCTTTTACATTCGAGGGGAGTTAGATGAGAAGAGAATGTACAATCTGAATGTAGAGAGAAAGGCACGACACGCAGGTCGTATTTAAAATAACCAAAATAGCATAAAATAAAGACTAAGGCCATAACCATGCACCATGCATCTCTAAGAATACATAAACACAAAGCAATAACACATTATTATTTTGTGAATTATAAAAACAGATTTGAATATTGCACTTTCGAATATCACACACCACGAAACGGGGTTCGGGGCAGCGCCCCGACGGGGTTACTTGAACAAAAATTTGAGTTGGACCCCTTCTGCCTCTATGACGGCTAGGGCAACAACACTTGAACCCTAAGGCCCGCAAACACATGAACGCTTCATGTGTCGCAGGGGTTCCTCACAGCCGTCATCGCCTATCCAGAAACAAGGTTTCCAGAATGCGTGAAGACATGAACACTTCATGTCATAAGGAAGCTTCATGGCCGTCGCAAAACGGAAACAAGGTTTCCAAAACCTTGTGTCGCGCTGCTGTGTATATCGCATTCATACAGAAAATATGCAGAAATAGAAAGCATTCAAAACAGTTTCGTGGAATCATACATATCACATATGTATATGCCAGAAAAACGCAAAAATAGAAAGCATTCAAAACGATTTTCATTCATACATATCACATATATATATACCAGAAAAACGCGAAACAGAAAGCTTTCAAAACAGTTTTCGCAAAAACATATGAACATCTGGTTTCAAAAACATCAACATCATGGTTTCGAAACAACATATAAAGATCATATCTTTTATCAAAAGAAAGCAACGAATCATGTTATCGCATATAACAAGAAAAGCAAAAAACCGAATCATGGTTTCGCAAGTGGCTCTGATACCACTGTTGGGAATTTGCGGATCAAAAGTCTCGCAGCGGAATAACACAATTCCCTCACAGGATCCATGTGAAAAATCCATAATCCGAGTTTTTAAATTTTTACCTCTTGAAGCGTGATAGACACAAGCGAGGTGAATCACCAACACCGTAATAGCGACGATGTTTCTGCGGTATCCACACGAACAGACTTGCAAAAGGAGTCACGCCTCTGTTTTCGTAGTGCTAGCTGCGAAGAGAGGAGAAGAAGACCTCACTATCTCTCACTCACTTTCTCGTAGGTGCGGCTAGGGTTGTGATGTAACCTAGTAGCAGCCCCCTTAGCAAGACTATTTATAACAAAGTGGCTGCCTTAAGTGAGTGTGAGCGGTAGCAAGGTAGTGGTGCAACCCTATACCCATCTGTCATGAGTTAGGCCCACGCTTGAATCCGAGTCCAACTTGGATTCTGATTACTCCAATTTAGTTTGTTCTAAGTGTGTGACCTGCGGGTTCTCATGACGTTGGTAGTAATATTAAAATCTCATTTTAATATTACAAACAGTGAGCGGTATCTAGCAACACATCACTGCTACCCAAGTAATGAGAATGTCGTGATTTGACATAACCTATCCGTGACCAATGTTTCCGTGTAGTTTAGTCCCTTTGTCCGGATATCCAGATTGAACACAAGGCATGGAATGTGTCACCCTTGTTTAGTTCAATCTTCGCTTCTGATTCCCGAGTAGACATAGTAATAACAAATAAGATCAATATCTCATATTGACTCATTTGAGCATGGCCATGCATTTCGTAGTCTCACTCAATCAGGGGGCCCGAAGATATCGCTCCTGTTATGTAGGAGGGACAAATCCCATCTAGGTCACTCACATCCCTCCACATGTATTGCGGCATGTCTAATAACCAACATTATAATCATCTTGTTACAGATGACGTTTAATGGCATTAAAACACACAACTCCTCATGTAGGAATCGTAGTGATTTCAGGTCAAAGGACTACATTCACCATTATCACTATGAGAATCGCTTATGACACTCACGTAACGATCCACGTAGCGTTCTCATGGCGGGTCTGTCCAATACATCATTACTCTAATATGTATCCATGTGTAGACTTGATATCTCATATCCATGACCCGTGAGATGTGGTCATCAGTCTACGCACATACTAGCCTCAATGTATTATTGTTGTCCTAATTAACAATAATACTTGACTAGAGACATTTAAGAATAGTATTTTATCCAATAGGATCTCACGATCAAGTCATCCACTTGATGTCCTATGGTATCAAACTTACTATTCTAAGGACTTTATTATGTCTACCAAAAAGAACACAATAAATGAAATGTCTCATATAAAATAACATAATATAATGTATGTAAATACAAACAAAAATGTATTGGCCACTAGGGCATACACCAACACAAATGATATTTAATGGATAATATTATTTGCCTGCGATATCTGAAACTGATGCTTGCTGTATTGGGATGGTATTATTGTCCGTATTGTCTCCAAGCTGCCATGATGGTATTGATGTAGGAGTTCTCACCTCTTTATTGTGTCATTCTTTTTTATATTTATGTTTGATAAAAGATCATGAGGAATAAGAAGAAGACCCACATCCTTACTGATTGGGCTAATTTACTACTGTTGATATGGCGTCTGGATAAGATTTCTTTGGTTATGTACGGGTACGACTTCTTGGAGGCATCAATGCTCAGCGTGTCGACCGTGACATCGAGCGCTTCGTGTATAGTGGGGAGGTGACTCTGTTTAGGAGTAGTACCTATCTTAGGGTTACTACTTTCACCTTCAATGCTTTTATGCATGTGGAGTTCTTTATTCCCATTAGACACCTGTGGGACGATCAGCATCACACCCTTCGGGAGGATTCTATGGAGTTGACTGCTCAAACTCCCGTCCGTCGCGACCTACCTCGACCAGGGTGTTTGCCCCGTTCTGGTTCCAGAGGAATACCAAGTGGGGGAAATTACCCTTCAGGTGTTTGGACTTGGGCTGGGTCAAGTTTTTATATGGTAGTTGTGCGCATTTTCTATTGTTTGAATGTGTAAGTATATATATATATATATATATATATATATATATATATATATATATATATATATATATATATATATATGGAATGTATTTTCCTTCAAATGTTTTTGTTTTAAGAGTTGTGTAGTAAATATACTTCATTCGTGGCTCTTATTTTATATATATGCATAATGATTAAATTTGAAAACTTGTTATTGAGTTGTAACATGCCTAGATTTAGTCACTATGGCATAATGACGATTGTGTCGTGATTATTAAATCAAGGGGTGTTACATGTAGGGGTCTTATTTCTCTCCCAGAGGAAAACACGGAGCGGGGGGGGTGTCATAAGACACATCTAGTGTCTTTGTCCATAGTGGTCCCAATTGTTTCACAAAGGCCAACATGAGAGGGGGCTATGTCAAAAGACATGGCTCGTGTTCACGTAACAGATGCCTAAAATCCTCACTTAGGGTTTTATTTGGCATTTTCAGCCCCAAATCTCAATCCCCTTGTGTCGTCCCCTTGCGCAGCCTCTATCTCCACCACCCGTTCTCCTAATTTCTTCCCTTCAAGCACCATTCAAGCTCCTCTTGCCTTCTTCCACCATCCCCAAGCATTAAATCTACCGCTTTTCTTTCTCAAACTCGCCCAAAAGACCCACAACCCTCTCCTTTATCTTTTCCTAGATATCCACCTCGATCTCCTTTAGTTTCACTACAAAATACCTTTAACGAAGCGCATGAAGATGCAAGCAAGGAAGGAGGTACCACCTCCCCCACCTCCACGTGCAACGCCTCCTCCACAGGTACCTTTTCATCCTCTAGATAGGAAAGAGGTAGTTACCACTAGGTTTCTAGATACGAACACATTAAGGGCAATTGGTTTATATGTGGAGATCTTTGCTTTCTTGGGTAGAATAGGATGGGTCGAATTTGTAAATCTGCGTAGGCCTACCTATGTTGATTTGACTCAAGAATTTCTTTCCACTTTTGACTTCGTAAACTATACCCTTTGAGTGATCAAACTGAGTGGCCTGGTGAGATTACTTTCAAACTCTTAGGCACACTCCATACATTAGGCATTCATTAGTTCAATGCCATTTTTAGTTTTCCTGTAGGGCATATTTGTATTCCTCGTGACTTTAATCAAGAGCATGTTTGCTCTGATTTAACTGTTGTAGAGTCTGCTCGTTATGATCCTAAATCCTCTAAGGCCTCCACACTGCAATCCCCTGCCCATAGATACCTCCAAAAGTGGTTAGCCAATACTATTTGTGCTAGGAGGAAAGCCAGGGAACCTTTAGTAGGCATGAATTATTTTTCCTTCACTACATGGTCAATGGGGAATATGTGAATGAGGGTTATTGGCTATGTAATCATTTCAAGCATGTTAGGTCCACTAGAGCTGGACGTATCTTACTTGGTGGTTATATTATTGTTATTACATAACACTGTGGACTTAATTTGGATTTGCTGGAGGAGAATCCTGTAAGGGGTCCTAGTGTTGTTGATGGGTCCATTCTGGTAGCCATGGGCGTGTGTGTGAACCAGAATGGTGCCCTATACTTGGTCAGAGCAGATAGAGATGTCTTACCCAAGAGAGCTTCGACACCTGAGCCACAAGAGCACTATGCAGCCTCTGCACCCCCGAAGTATGCTCCTCATTTTGTAGCATATGCAGGGCCTTCCACTCGAGCTCCTTCTTATGATGATGTCATGGATTGTATTGATCGACTGGAGGTGGATCATGCCACCCGATTCTAGCGATTAGACGACCGATTCCAGGCGTTGGAGGATTTCACTGCTAGGAGGATGGATACCATCGATAGAAAACTATATGCTTTGCTTTAGAGAGCGTCTTATCCCCTACCCATATCTTGATGTATTACCCTTGTTGTTTTGGGATTCTGATTATTGAATCCTACTTTGGAATACAAATAATGATTAATGGTTAAGGATTCAATTTCTTAATGTCTTTAAATATGCACTATTGGTCTACTTGCATTTATTTTCTCTACTGTGTGTATGCTTTGACATTAGGGACAATATCTGCTTTAAGTGTGGGGGGTAATTGTAACGCCCATTTTTCTTAATACAGCGAAGAAGGAATGTCACACCATAATACAAAAGAAACGAAACAAATTGCGAAAAATAATAATTGTGTTGATTAATTAAGACCCAGTTCATTATTAACCCAAGATTAAATAGTTTGTATTCTTGGATGATAAAATAATCGAGTATTGAAATATTTGTATGCATTTTTTTTGTATAATATAACAGTAAGGAGATAATAATAATTATCAATGCAATTAAATCGAAACAGGATTTATAATCATACATTCACAATATATATATATATATATATATATATTATATGCATTAGCCTGTTTAGTTACATCACAAAATATACAAAAAGTAAAGGCTTTACCCACCCAAGATAGTTAAAAATTTACACCCATAAACTAGCAAAACATCAGGCTTCCCCAAAAAGATAAACGGTTAGTCATCAGTAGCCCCTAAGACTGACGAGAAGGGACTATAGTCGGGTCCTCCTCAAGGTCCTCTTCATCCGACGAAATCACCTTCAGAGCGACCGAATTTGGGGCAGAAGCCCGAGCAGTGGAGAGGACAGAGTCCTCTTGTGGAGTGTAAAACATATCGGTCCACATATCCCTAACGGGTAGGTAAAATTCCAAAATAACAAAAGCAGAAAAATCAAAGATAGGAGGGTCATAGCAACCCCAAGCTAAAGACACTGTCAGCTCCCCGCGGTAGACACATCGGTCCATCTGCACATGTAGATACCAGCAATCGGGTCCTTCATGAAAGGTCAACTTCACGTACCCCAAAAAGCTGCGTGGGCGTGACGACATCCTCAGCAGCTCTAGTCGTAGTGTGGCTAGAAGCCCGGACACTCAATTGTTTCCTTCTCTTCCTCACGAGCGTCTTCTTAAAAACACAGTCCGACAAAGATACAGAAAATACAGAAAGAGGTGAGACACCCAACTTTCAGTACCAAAATGGCAGTGAGAAAACGAAACGGTGCTGGACGCCCACATATAACACAGTTCATACGTCCAATTACAGAAATAATTAAAATTAACAGTAAGAGTAGAACAACAATAAATAACAGTAAATATCATCAATAACAGGCAGACAGCATTAACATTTCTAACATTTAACAGTCCAAGCAATCAAATAATTATTGCTATAATAATAACAGATACTTTCCATAATTATAAATGTTCATGCTCAATGAATTATGAGACTGATAGTTCACAATGCAAATGGTACCAAAATTCCTACTCCATGGAGCTAGACATAAACATTTCTGAGGTGAATGATTAAGGAGTAATGCCAGTATCTCGTTAGCCTTTAAAAATAGTATGCTCATCTCATAAAAATAGTTGTGTAATATGGCTTATACATGGCACCTCAACAGTTGATCGTGATATAGGATAGCGTCTCAGTCCGGATCACCGATGTGTTTGCATCGGTTTATCACATGGCCCTAGTGGAGCTACCACTGCCCATTGTGAGACACCCGCACCCCGACACCCCCAGTGCCAACCACTATGACCCTACGCTTAGTCTACTCGCACCCGCACATAGGTGTTATTCAAACTCCTAGGCATACACTGCCTTTACAACAATGTCCAACAGACAACACATATGCATGATGATACAATGTACATCATACATGTTTATCAATGATGCATTCATCATGAACATACCACAATAGTATATATATTCATTTCTCAACATCAATATGTCATAATTTCCTCAAGTACACAGTCAACAAGTACTTAGCCCACATAGGGGTCCACAATAACATAAAATCAATTCCCCACATCAATATATTTTTAGGGTTCCTCAATTATCATAAGTCCACATTATGGATCCTCATTTTCAAAGTCTTAAGCTTTGGTCAATTATAAAAAATTTAAGTTAAATAACCCTTCAAAACCGTGGCACTCTCAAGAGTTATTACTCAATTTAATTCTTCCACTTGATTATGGATTATGCTTGTCTCTAAATTCTCAATCTCCAAAGATACATCAAGGCATCATCTAACCCCTAATTTTTCTCTAAAAATTGTGGCCTCACTAGGTCATCAAGGTTCTAATTTCCTTCCATTTTATGCATTTGTTACTTGATACCTAATTACTTATATTTTATTTCACACCAAATCAATCCATTCCCATAGGATCCAAAGCCAAAACCGTGGCCTCACTTTGGGGTATTAAACCCTTAAAATTTTCCATTCATTAATTTTAATATTATCATTCAACATTTAATCACATAAGCTTCATTTTATTTGTATACAAAAACTAATTTATATCCCTAAAATTCTAGTCAAAATCATGGCCTCACATTAGGGTAAGAAACTCCAAATTTTCCATTTAACAACTCTAACATGATCAAGCATTTTCAACACATCCAACACATTCAAGATCATCAATCAAGTATTAATCCAATTTCAAGAATATATAAACATGCAAAATCACCAAACAAAGTAAGCATGCAAAGGTTCCCTCACCACCAATAATGGTTGAAGTGAGTAATCTCCCTCGTACCTAAAGGAAGAACACAAAAATGGCCACCTATATGCTTCTTGGTGGTTTTGGTTTTGAGCTTCCAAAACCCTAGGAATTTCAAGACAAGGAATCAACATCAATGGTTGAAAAAGAAATGATCCATGGTCATCAAAGAGACCATGGAACACGAAAATGAAGAGAAAGAAGAAGAAAAATGAAAACTTTACCTTAAAGCTTGAAGCTTTGCCTTGGAAGACAATGGAGGTGGAAATAGATTTTGAAGAAAATCTCTAAATAGGAAATGTAAAGGAGGTTGAGGTGAGTACGGAAATTGTCTTGATGAAGAGAAAAATAAAAGAAAAATGGTCTCTAATGGGGCTACAATTTTCGTAAGGAAGAAGGAGAAGAAGAGAGAAGGAAGAGAGAAAAATGAAGAAGAAGAAGTTAGAGAGAGAAAGTGTTATGGTAAAATGAGGTAATTTGAGTGTTATGCATTAAGTGAGGAGGCAAATTTTTGCCTCCCTTGGGCAAGTTAGCCGCGACAATGGAGAAAGAGAAGGAGGAGATTTTTTGCTTCCCCAACAAGCCAAGGGCATTCTTGTCCTTTAGTGGTCAAAGCTTCTCAAAGAAGCTTTGATTAAAATACAATAAATTTGAATTAAAGTGAGTTTAATTAGACTTAAAGTAGATTACATTAAGATAATGTGATAGGATTTTTAATACATGTTATTATCCAATAGACAATTGTTACAATTGACAGAAGTCAGTAATAATTATCCGACGGATAAAATTTTACACAACGACTAATTATTTTATCTGTTAAAATTTTTCAAAAAATGTGAAATCTCGTAAACTGTGTCCAGCCTTGGGTTTAGTAAGATCCCCTGTCGATGTTTTCACGGATCAAGGTTCTCGGAAAAAATATTTCATTTTCCCGGGTCTGCTAGTTTGCACGTAAAATGAGAAATAATATTAAATATTTCACGTTCTCAGAAAAATCTAGAAAATTTTTCAAAAATCACCAATATTAGAAAATGAATATTTATCATAAAATAAATAAAATTTGGGGTGTTACAACAATGCTCTTAATTGTATGTCTGGTGAATATCTTTCTAATGGGCTTTAAAGTGATTTGATTGGTGAGCAAAAGATCCCATATTTTTTTAAAAAAAAATTGATAAGATTTTAAGCTTGAAGGAGTGGACTTTCTTACTTTCAAATCTGTCAGGTGAGGTTTTCAAAATTTGAAGGGTTAATTCAAATGTGATAAATTGAAACCAGTGCGATTTTGGGTCGTGATGTGAATGGCTAATATTATGCCATCTTGGTTCTTTGTTGAGTGATTCCACTCATGAGTATGTGCTCTTCAAAACTTGTGTTGACTCGCTTTTAAGCTACAAATGACCACTGCATACTTTTGAAATGATAAAGACATTTCTTTCTAATAGCTACTGGCCAAATAGTCATCCTTGTATTCTTATCCATTGTTCACCCCATTTGAGCTTAATTGACCTTTTATTCCATTCCCTCTAGCAAAGCTCAATACAAGCCTAAAAACGAAAAACCATTATGCTGCCCTACCTTAGGGAGTAGAACAGCTTAGTGATTGTGTTGGGAATTGGTTTTGAATAAGGGTTGGGGGATTTAACAATGTGATGCAAGATATATATAAAAAAAAAGTGAAAAAGAGAAAAAGAAAGAAATGAAGGAGAAAAGGAAAAGGTTGATTGTTGTATGAAGAAAGGTAAGAAAAAGGAAAAGATACAAAAAAAATTTGAGGTTGAAGAATGATGTGAAGTTTTTATTGTAATGATTAAATATATTCCCCTTTTGCTCTTCTATTTCCAATGGTCTAACTTTGTTTATCCTCGGTGTATCCTACCTTAACCTTGACCCTATTACAACCTAATTAAAGACCTTTTGATCTTTGTATACATGTGGCCTTGGTAGTAGAGAAATAGAGACTTACCAAGCCTATGGTAGGGCATATTTTTATGAGTAGGTTGAGAGTAAATACAAGCCCAAAACACTTGAGTGAAAAAGTATATCAGTGAAGATTTATCATGTTGATTTAACCCTTGAATTTGATTGACTTTACTTGCTGGTTTGGATTGTCAAGGGAGGAAATTCCTGATTGCTTAGATTCCTTGAAAAGACTAAGGTGTGTAGGTCTTTGCTCATTGTTCTACACTTTCATTACTTATTAGGAAGCATGTGCTTGAGTGTGTAACATCCTAGAGAACATATTAGGCTAGTATAAGGTTCTAGAGATAGCCTGATACTTATTTAACATGTTTGTAAAATTTCATAACAAACTGAGCTAGTTTAGGAACTTTGCTGTAATACAGAATGTGAAAATTAACCTAAAATAATTCAAAAAATGGCATAAATTGCCTAGATAAGAGAAATAATTAGGGATAAGTTGTTTATAAGTCATAAGTAAGTTAAAGAAGTTGTAGTTAAAGTTTGGAGGTAAACTAAGCTCGTTTGGTATTTTTAAGCACATCAAGTGAGTGTTTGGATACCGAATGGACTCAGCGCAGTTATGGAAATTTAAGATAATGATGAATTTGGTAATTTGATAAATCTTAGGATTTATTCTAATACCTATGGAGGTGAGGAAACTTGAAATAATAAGATCAAAATGTTCCTAAGATGTATAAGGTTATAATGCTTAATTATTAAGTAAGCTAATATAACAATCTCTCTTCTCTCATTTTCTTTCAAACAACAGAAAAGCAAAATGAAAAAGGAAGAAGAGAAAAGAAAAGAGAAAGAAGAAGAGGAAAGGAAGAAAAGAGAAAGAGGTAAGGCCAAAGTTTAAGCAACAACTCCACAAAGAGACTCCACAAAGAGGTAGGGGTGTTTGTTTCTATCCATTCTTCTCTGTATTCATCTTGTATCTTTAGTTGTTATGATGAGGAAAAATAGGTTTGGGTGAAATTGGTAAGTTTATATGTTAGTTTCTTGCTTCCGAAGGTGAGGTGAGTTGAGTTTAAGCTTGTTTGTTGTATGAGGTTTAATTTTGATTCCTTAGACTTTATGGATGTTGTTTGAGTTGTAGGAAAAGAAATGAGTATGAAATTACCCATATTTGTTTTATAGTTTTCTAATTAATTTGGCTTGTTTTCTGTGGAGTTTTGTTGTTGATTTTGATGTATATTTTGTTCGTTGGAATAAAGAGAATGCAAAATCACGTTTCTAATGCAGGTCACACCTAGGCGCCAGTAAATCACGCCTAGGCATGTTGAGACAGAGAAGGTTATACCTAGGCATGACTTAACCATGCCTAGGTGTAGGGTAATCAATTTTTTAGTATTATGAGACAGAGATCATCACGCCTAGGCGTGATGGATCTACGCCTAGATGTGGATGTCTGGTAGAAATAGAGAATTTTATTTGCTGAATTAAATTTTCTAATGTGTTGGAATCCTTCATAGATGTTCCTTAAAGTGTGTTATGACACAAAAAGATGTATTTTAAGAAGGGAATTAGTTTCTCATGCAATGATAAGTTTATGGAATTGTTTCCTTTTTATACAAGGAAGAATATGTTGAGTAATTAAGTGAGAGGTTAACATAGAATTGATATGATCCAAGTTGGATGCATATTGTTTTTATAGATCGTCCTTAAGTTAATTTCGTGTTTTAAAGAATTAAACGATGAAGGGGTGAATAGTACATGAACAGTGCGTGAACAATATCGTGAACAGTGCATGAACAGTACATGAATAGTAAAAAAAGAAAAGATGGAAGAAAGACAAGGAATGGAAGGAAGAAGATGCCACACTCTTGGAGAGTGATAAGTCAAGCGAAGATTCGCCACAAAGGTAAGGAAACCTTTGATAAGAACCAAGATGGTTCTTCCAAGAACCCCAAGAGAACTAAGCTCTCAAAACTCACAAAGGAGTGCAATAATATTCTTGAATTCAAAAGTATGAAATGCAGTAAACACAAGCCTATTTATAGGCATTAGGTAGGCGGCTAGGTCTAGCTAAAGGAGGCAGCAAGCTAGCACATTTTTAATCCTAATCCTAGCGCAAATGTGGCCCAGGCCCAACTAGAAGGCAACACCTATCCCTAGCTCTACTATGTGCAAATTAAGCCCAAACAATACCCTTATTACAAAATTATCCCAAAAAAAGAAAATAAGAACCAAAACTGAGAAAATTAAAAGGTTCAAATACATAATTAAATAAAATTGACTAAGAAGAAATCATGCCCCCACATTGGGCCCTTCATCAACTTGGATCATTTGGACTATCTTGAATCTCCTTCTTCTGGAATAGGCTTGAGTGAGAGAAAGTAGTTGACTTCTTTGTCCAAATCCTCCTTAGCCTTCTTAGCTCTTGACCTTGTCATTGGGCCTCCAAGTCCTCGCAGTGCATCTTTGGGCATTGGGCCCGTTGGGCTGCCACTTGAGCTTCCTTGGTCTCCATCATGCCCTCCCCTTCGAAAGAATTCGTCCTCGAATTTGATCCTTCATCACCTATATCAAAAGGACTTAAGTCAGTCACATTAAATGTTGCACTAACCCCATACTCACCTGGTAGGTCAACTTTGTAGGCATTGTCATTGATTCTTTCTAAGATTTGGAAGGGTCCATCTCCTCTAGGTAAGAACTTAGATTTCCTATGCAAAGGAAACCTTTCTTTTTGCATGTGCACCCACATCCAATCTCCTAGTTCAAAAATAACTTGCCTCCTTCCCTTGTTTGCTTGCCTAGCATATTGCTCCATCTTCCTTTCAATTTGAGTCTTGACTTGTTCATGGAGCTTCCTCACATATTCAGCTTTTGCTTGTCCATCCCTATGAATTAAAGAAGAGACATTAGGTAGAGGTAGTAAATCAAAGGGGGTGAGGGGATTAAAACCATATATAATCTCAAAAGGAGAAAAGCTAGAAGTAGCATGCACAGCCCTATTATAAGCAAATTCAACAAGAGGTAAGCATTCTTCCCAGGTTTTGATGTTCCTCTTAATGATTAATCTCAGCAAGGTCGATAGGGTCCTATTCACCACCTCAGTTTGCCCATCAGTTTGTGGGTGACAAGTGGTAGAGAAGAGTAGCTTAGTCCCAAGCTTGTTCCAAAGAGTCCTCCAAAAATGACTTAGGAACTTTGAGTCCCTATCTGAGACTATGCTTTTGGGCATTCCATGAAGCCTCACCACTTCTTTGAAGAACAAGTCCGCCACATGAATGGCATCATCCACCTTATGGCAAGGAATGAAGTAGGCCATCTTGGAAAATCTGTCCACCACCACAAAAATGGAATTTCTTCCTTTCTTTGAGTGGGGCAAACCTAGCATAAAGTCCATAGACAAGTCAGTCCAAGGAGAATCAGGAATAGGTAGGGGGTATAGAGTCCATAAGGCATTACCTTCGATTTGGCTCTTTTACAAACAATGCACCTATCATATAGTTTATGCACATCATGCTTCATGCCAAGCCAATAAAAATGCTCATGCAACACATCTAAAGTCTTTTGGATCCCAAAGTGACCCATTAATCCCGCCTCATGAGCTCCCCTAAGCAATAATTCACACAAAGAGCTCTTAGGCACACACAAACATTTTTCTTTGAATAAATACCCATCTTGCCTAAAGAACCCCATATGCGCCCCTTTTTCACATGCAGCATACATCTTAGAGAAATCATCATCATGCACATACAACTCCTTTATGTGTTCAAAACCAAGCATTTTTGTTTCAAGAGTAGCTAATAAGGTATACCTCCTAGAAAGCGCATCAGCCACTATGTTTACCTTACCTTGCTTGTGTTTGATCACATAGGGAAATTGTTCAAGGTATTCCACCTACTTGGCATGCCTCTTATTAAGCTTACCTTGCCTTTTTAAATATTTTAATGACTCATGATCACTGTGAATTACAAACTCTTTTGGCAAAAGGTAGTGCTGCCAAGTGTGCAAAGCCCTTATGAGTGCATACAATTCTTTATCATAGGTGGAGTAATTTAAAATAGCTCCATGCAATTTCTCACTAAAGTATGTAATGGGGTGACCCTCTTGTAATAAAATAGCCCCAATCCCAACATTTGATGCATCACACTCAAGTTCAAAAGATTTAGAAAAATTAGGCAATGCAAGTATGGGTGCATGAGTGAGCCTATCTTTGAGTGTGTTGAAACTTGTCTCTTGATCCTCCCCCCACCTAAAACTCACATTTTTCTTAACAACTTCATTTAAAGGGGTGGCTATGGTGCTGAAATCTTTTACAAACCTTTTATAAAAGCTAGCTAACCCATGAAAGCTTCTTACCTCACTCACAGACTTAGGGGTAGGCCACTCCCTAATGGCTTTTATCTTTTTTTCATCTACTTGCACTCCCTTAGCACTCACAACAAAGCCTAGGAACACAACATGGTTGGTGCAAAAGACACACTCCTCTAAATTAGCATATAACTTTTCTTTTCTAAGCACACTCATCACAACCCTAAGGTGTTCTAGGTGCTCTTCTAAGGTTATGTTATAGATTAGGATGTCATCAAAGTACACTACTACAAACTTGCCTAGAAACTCTCTCAACACATGGTTCATCAACCTCATAAAGGTGCTAGGTGCATTTGTAAGCCCAAAAGGCATCACCAACCACGCATACAATCGCGGAGAAAGCAACGACTTCCTTTTTGTTGATCCATCGAATCATCTATCTTCTTATGAGGATACTCATTCTTGATCGTAATCTTGTCCAACTGGTGATAGTCCACATATGACCGAGAAGTTCCATCCCTCTCCTTAACTGACAGCACTAGAGCTCATCGTGAGAAACTCATTGATTACAAGAATAGCATTCATATTCTCCTCACTTTTGACTTCTAAAGAAAATAATAGCATGTATCCTTGGGCTCCTTTTCCTTGATAAAGCTTCAACTTGGTTGGCCATTAAGAATTCGCAGGTCTTAGTTTCAGGAAACACCAAGGTTTTCATTGGAATGATCTAGCAGGATATGATTAGAAAATAACCAATCCATTCCTAAAATCACATCTAGTTGAGAATGGGGTAAACAATTCAAATCAACAGAAAAGATTTGGTCTTTAACAGAAATAGGATAGTTTGGGCGACTGGATAATAACAATAGGTTTAGTAATAGAAGTAGAAATGAACAAGTCAAAAGGTAACCAAGACACCAATAATCCTATTCAATCCATACAGTCATATGCCATAAAGAAATAGGTTGCCCCCATAATTATACAGCATAGTCAAGGGATCATCTTCTATGGCACAATTGGTCTTGAAGCACATACATCACTAACAGAAGACTTCCTTTTTGGTGGAGCACAGTCTCTAGAAATGTGTCTGAGCTTCCCGCACTTGAAACAAATTACCCCATTGATCTTACACTCCCTCGTTGAGTGGTTCTTTCCACATTTCTTACATATTAGTAAAAATACCAAGGTTTGGCTAGATCTGCTGCCACTAGCACTACCTTCATATAGTTGCTGTTGTTGTTGCTTCCCCGATGGTCGTGAATACAGTTTTCGTTAGAATCATTGACCTTACAATTTCGCCTCCTTTGGAACCAATATGGTCCAACGTCATGGGGTCCCTTGTCCTGAGACTGATTCAACTCTAACAAAATCTGAGCCTCGACTATCAATTCCTGCTGCTGAGCAGCCCTCTGATCTTGTTGCACGGTTACGTCAGCCATTCTTTGCGTTGCTTCTGCAATTGCAGCCATTCCTTCGTTGTCGCTCCCCGCATTCACATGCATACGCCTACTGCGAGCCCATTGTTTTCCTTTTGAAGGTAAACGAATTAAAACATAACAAAACTAGTCGCAACCACAAAGAAACACGCAACACAAACCAGACAAACTTAACCACAAGTCTGAAAGACTCAAGCTTGGGCTCTACAGGTATCACAACAAAAGATGTAGATGCAAACAAACTCTAAAAGAGTTTAGTCATACTTGTGGTGTCCCAGGGCCGACGAGGTCGGGGAGTGGATGCCGGTGTAAGAGAAGTACGTATAAGGAGCGGCTCCTGGCAAGCTTCTAGGCAAAGGGTCCCATGAATGAACTGAATACGCACCAGGATGAGAGGGATTCAAAGACTATGCAGGTATGGGATTGCATAGTTGAGGATGGCTTAGAGGAATTGATTAGGCGTAGCCATATCAATAAGTTGCAACTTCTTTTCGGGAGCCTAGAACATAAGAACTCCATGGTTAAGCGTGCTTGACCTGGAGCAATTGTGAGATCGGTGACCTCCTGGAAAGTTTCTTAAGATGTGTGTGAATGAGGACAAAGCGCGCTAAAAAGACCCGTGTTGGTTTGTGGAGACACTCATCAATCCTACAGGCAATTCTGAGATGTTACAGATGGTATCAGAGACGGGACCTCTCCCAGTACGGTATGGTTCGGGGACGAACCAAGCGAAAGTTGGTGGGCATGTGGTGTCCCGGGGCCGACGAGGGCGGGGAGTGGACACCGGTGTAAGAGAAGCACGTACAAGAAGTAGCTCCTGGCAGGCTTCTAGGCGAAGGGTCCCATGAATGAACTGAATATGTACTAGAATGAGAGGGATTCAAATACTGTACAGTTATAGGACTACATAGTTGAGGATGGCTTAGAGGAGTTGATTAGGCGTAGCCATATCAACAAGTTGCAACTTCTTTTCGGGAGCCTAGAACATAAGAACTTCATGGTTAAACGTGCTTGACCTGGAGCAATTGTGGGATGGGTGACCTCTTGGGAAGTTTCCTAGGATGCGTATGAGTGAGGACAAAGCACGTTGAAAAGACCCGTGTTGATTTATGGAGACACTCATCACTCCTACAGGCAATCTCGGAATGTTACAATACTAGCTGGACTCCTTACTAAAAGAACTCCTATTCTCCCAATACGCCTAGGTGAAGTCATAGTTTCCTGTCCACACAGAACATTACATATTGAGTAGAACAGTCCTCACTATCATGTAACTGTATAACAGTAGCTACTAACCTTCAACCTATGGCAAGCTATGCATTACTTTCCCATCATCTTAACCAAGAGACAAGGAAATGCACAACATATAAAAACTTCTAACATGTCTAAGTATAGTCAGTCCATACTCCGACTCAATGGGATGAACTGCTTTGATACCACCTAATGTAACACCCCTACATTTAATAATTGCGGCACAATCGTCATTATGCCATAGTCACTAAATCTAGGCGTGCTACAACTCAATGACAAGTTTTTTTTTTCAAATTTAATCGTTGTACATATATATAAAATATGAGCCACAAATAGAGTATATTTATTACACAACCATAACATCCTCAAAAGGGAATTACATTCCAGATATGTATATATACATATAGCATAATACAGTAACATATACAAAAGGTAAAACATACTTGTTCAACGACATATATGCAGCTACCACAACCAAACCCATACTGATCCAAAATAGGAAGTAGAAACCCATAACAAGTCCTACTCAAAAGAAGGGTAACGTTCCCAATGTACCCAACATGCTCTAACTCCAAGGGAGTAAACTATACGTTGGCACCTCCAAGAAAACTGCATCACCACGAACCCACAATGATTCTACCTGGCTGATATCCCAGTCTTCATGGGTCATAAATATAAAACAGAACGAGACAAGAAAGAGGTGAGATTCCCTACATCAAATCCAATATGGCAGCAAGAAAACGATACGAATGGCAAACCCATTCCATACATACAGAAATTGCAGATATATTCAAGTTATCAATTTCATAAATATCTTCAGAAAGTGTATCCCACAATAATATAAACATTGACAGCACTATAACAACAGATATCCATAATAGGTATGTAATGATTATGCCACCACAATATGTATGTTGACTATGCCACGACAATATGTGTACTGACCATGTGTATGCATAATGAATCAGTTCATACTCCATGGAGTTAATACTCAAATTCAGAGATGAACTTTCTAGAAGATCTGCCACCCTCAATGACAGTCTACGCTAGACCGCGAAAAGAGATAGTGTTGTCGGGCGCGTAATGCATTGCAACAGTTCATCATGGCCAGAGGTATATAAGGTGAACCATTATCACTATGAATCACCGCACCTTACGATCCCCTAAGATCCATCATAGATCTCACTATTCGATTCTCATTCACTCCTAGGCAACAAAAGCCATACAGACATTGACTGTATGATGTTCAATGCATGATAACTCAATGCATAACTCAAGCTACCATTGTATTATTCCTAATGATATCAAGACAACCACCCATACAATTGTCTGATACCATTAGTATCAATAATATTATATAACCGCCCATACAATTACATAATAACACTGATCCACCCGGGTCCAGCACATCGATACAACAGCAAGCTAGTGTATAATGTTCAATGTATGATAATGTTCAACGCATGATAATTCAATGCATAATACAAGCCACCATGGGCCATAGATCATATTTTTAACAAAACTGGATCTAGTACGTCAGCCTGATAGCAAATTGCTATTTTCATAATCGCGTAAATGTTTTCCAATATTTTCCCAAAAATCTATATTATATTACTTTACTAAAAACTACTTCTATTACCTTTATTAAAATCCTCTTAAACTAAATACCTTGAGTTCTAAATCACTTTTAAAACTTATCCTTCATCATCTTAATTAAAATACTGTTATCTAATAATAAAACTTTGTTCCATTCTCCTTAAGTAAAATACTTTAAGTCTCTAATCACCTTTAAAGCTCCTTTTTCCATTTCTATTGCAAAAATCATTATTTATTAAAAAAAGTTATACATTTCTATACTCCTCTAGAGATCCTTTTTAAATAAAATACTTTAAACTTAACATCTTTTTCCCATTTCACTCCTTATGATCTTTGTTAAAAATCTCTTCTTTCTAATTTATAAAATCTTATACATTTCCTTTCCAAGCACTAAAAATCTTAAATTCATATTCTTATTACCTAATCACTAAATCCTAATTTATAAAGTATCCTTGACTTGATTTCTCCTATCTTAAATAGAGTGGTCGTGAGCCATAAAGGTTCTTGGACTTAAAATCCCTTTTCTCTTGTAAATATTCATAGCATACAACGTATCAAAATCCCACCATAACGAATTTATGCATACTTTCAAGCCACAAAGATAACATAGGCAACCAAGTACAAACTGTCTAATTCATACAATCAAGTAGATAAATTAACATAGAAATTAAACAACCATATGACTTTCATGCATACAATCAACTTCATATAAAGCAAACATAGTCAAAGAAGCACAAGTAGTCATCAACACACAATCAAGTAAATGAATCCTCACAAGGATTCTTCACTTACAAATGCAATATTTTCATTTTCTCACCATCATGGTTGGTCGATGAGGTTAATCTCCCTCTTACCTCAAGAGCAGATCAAAAGGGAGCTCCTTGAAGTCTCCTTGAAATTTCATCCAACACCAACAAACAAACCCTTAAGACAACAAACATACAAATCTTAGATCTAAAGCCTGGAAGAAGACAACAATGGATCAAAAACATGGTTTAACATTTTGAAAATAAGATTAGGAATGAAAATTTAAAACTTCATCTAAAAACCTTTGATCTTGAGCTTGAAGAACAAGGTTGAAGATGAATGATTTTGGCAAAGATCTCAACATGAAAGTGTCTTGGATTTTTGTCTAGATTCTAGATCTATGGTTGGATGGAATTAAAGAAGATGGATGGTTGGTTTTTTAGGGTGAGGCCGTGAGCTTCAATGGAGGAAAGGTGAGAGGATTTTGTGTTCTTGGCTTCAAGAAAGTAAGGATGAAGATGAACAAATAAAAATCAAGCCTTGAACCCTCCAAAATGATACTTTGGTAGTGGGGTTTGGGAGAGAAAGGTGAGAACTTTTGTTTTATTTCTTGATAGAGAGAAGAGAAATGAACAAAGTAGAATCACCTTACTATTTGGTCATCCAAGTTTGCTCTAGAACCTCCTTGATGATTTTTGTTCAAATCCTTCACCAAAACCCTAAGATAGTCAAACTCACATAATCACTAACCAAACGTAAAAGAAGAATCCTTGATCACTAAAGTAACCAAGGATCACAAAAAAGAGAAGAGAAAAGTAGTAAAGCCATGAACTTTACCTCAAAGCTTCAAACTTTATGGCTTTGTGGAAAAAGATGAAAATGGTAGATTTAGGTGATGGTCACAAAAGAGAAAAGGTTTAGGATGATGATGAGATGTAAGAAACAAGGTTGGTTGAGCAAGAAAATGTGGATGGCCAAAAGTGGGTGTCTTGGCCGTGGAAGAGATGAGAGAATGGAGAGGAAAAGTTGAGTTCTTGAAGGTGGTTCCAACAAGAAATGAAAAGCTTCAAAGGAAATGTGAGTTCAAGCAAAGTGGTTGCTTGAAATTAAGCATCCATGGAGGGGAAATGGAGGTGATTGTCATGGAAGAGGAGAAAAGAAGAGGAAGAGAAAGTTGTGAGAGAAAAGTGAGAGAAGAGAAGGGTAGAGAGAGAAAGTGATCGAAAAGTTTTGGGAAGTTTTGAAAGTGAAATTGATGAAGTGATATTAGTGGAAATATGACAAAATTTGTCACATTTACCCTTCTATTGCCATGGAGCTCATGAGGGAGAAAGGGAGAAGCTTTCCTTGCAAGCTTGGTGAAATATGGCTTCTCCAACAAGCCAAAGACAAAGCTTCTTCAAGAAGCCAATTCTTCACTTTTTGAAAAAGTCAAAGTAATGTGACATAAAGTGGACACTCTTGAAAATATGGCTTGCACTTTTCTACAAGCTATTATCCAATCAACAAATGTTACAGTTAACAAAAATCAGTATTTATTGTCCAACGGATAATAAAATGTTTTACAATTTTTATTTATCAGATAAAAATCTTAAAAAATGCAAACCTTGTAAAATATGTCCGGCCTCAGGTTTAATAAGATCCCTCGTCAATGTTTCCATAGTTCAAGGTTTTCCAGCCTTGTGGAAAATATTTTATTTTATTTTCCAGGTTTTTCGACCTAGATTTAAATTAAAACATCATCGGGGTGAGAAATCATAATTTCTTAGTTTAAGTATTTCAAAACCAACATTTATCCATTCACAAATAATAAACCAACCATTAGCGTCAGGAATAAGTTTACAACAAATATAAGAATCACTACTTACTACCAAAAGAATAACTTGCATAACAATTCTATGTAGTATTCTCAGGCAAACCATATTCCTAAACATGCATGAAAACTATCAACAATATTATACAACGGCCTATACAATCATAAATATTGTTGGTTAAGGTTACATCCCATACAATTACTATGCATATGCAAATGCAATGCTTGTTATGTTGTTTGTTCATGCCTAACATGTCCTAAGACAATTAATATGCAATGAAGAAAAAATAGTGTTGGTGTAATGTCATGAAAACTCAACTATTTCTAGGAACTACGATTCCTTTTAACTTCTCTAAGTAGTGAGGCTCCAACCTTAAAACACTACTTGGCAATGTAAGGACTATTTCATCTCACAACAATGAGTGTATTGTTACCATCTCATATACCATTCATAGATAAGTGGAAAGAGCAAGCGTGTGCGAAAACATGCAAAGTGATATTTAACATATATTTAATGCCAAATCAGATACTCTCCTACACGAGTTCATAACCAATGCCCTTAAACGTGTCAATCCTTCTCCACGAGGTGTTCAAACTATTAACTTAGGAATACTCACATACTCACTCTATGTTAAATTCCCATCACATAACATCATCACAAGTGATAATAAAATCAATCTCATGTTGACCAAAGTTCTAAACACTAACTAGGCATTCCACATCTCAAATGATGCTTAGGTTTCCCACAAAACTCACATATGCTAAATGGTTATTCTCTCCAAGAAATACCTTAATTTGTGCCTCAACACACTTAGGAAAGCATATATGAATGGTCCCAACACTTAGGAACTTTCAGAGATATCAAAAACACATCGCAGCATGGTCCCACTCATGCCACGGCGTAAGGTGCACTTCTGCATAATTCTGCAGAAAACATAGGGCCGAATATTGTTTCATTGGAACAAATTCTGGATTTTGGCCGCAACAAATCAGTTTCCAGGTGATTTCAAGTTGCTAACAAGTTCACTAACATGATGGAAACAAAAAACATCAATTGATTTCATGAAAAAATGGATCAAAACACTAAATCACTCATCCAAACCCCTAAAATCAACACTTAAAGCATTTTAGGTCTAAAAGGAGAATTTTCAGATTTTAATTTAAACTTTTAGCATGAACAAGTCATAAACTACACATAAGACTTATCCAAGCAAAAAAATCACTCAAAACACCACTAAATCTCACTCAAAAGTTATATATATATATATACATCACTGCCTCAAAAGGGCATACTATCACACATATATTTAAACAACTAAGCAAATATAAAATACAAATAAGCTCAGCCTAAAAGAGCATTTATACTACGTGTCTCCCAACATCTTTCTTTTTGCTTTTGATACGTTTCCACCTGGATTTACATAAATACACCATCGGGGTGAGAAATCATAATTTCTCAGTATAAGTATTTCAAAACTAGCATTTATCCATTCAGGAAGAAAAAACCAACAATTAGTGTCAGGAATAAGTTTATAACAAGTATAAGAATGACTACTTACTACTAAAAGAATAACTTGCATAACAACTCAAATGATGTAAACCATATTCCTAAACAAGCAAGAAAACCATCAACAATATTGTACAACTGCCCATACAATCATAAATATTATTGATTAAGCTAACTACCCATACAATTAACACTACATGAATTTTATAAATTAGCTACCAAATTTAGCTACGAAAAAATTCCGTAGCTAATTAGCTATGGATTAGCTACGGATTAAATTCTCGTAGCTAATTTTTGATAAAAATTTTATGAAACAAATAGCTACAGATTAGCTACGGATTAGCTACAAAAATTTAGCTACAGAAAATTTTGGTAACTAATCCGTAGCTAATTTTTGAATGCACGAAACTAATGATTTAACAAACAAATAACTACAAATTAACTACGGATTAGCTACGAAAAATTAGCTACAAAAATTTTTAGCAGCTAATCCATAGCTAATTAACTATGAATTAGCTACTAAATATTTCCGTAGCTAAATTTTAATTGTACAACAAAAATAACTTTACTAATTTACAGCCCTCTGTGCCACAATTCTTTGATAAGCGCCCAACCTACTCTCCCACGATAGAGCTCAAATTCTCCTTCCCTCCCTCCCTCTTTACGGAACCTACACCACGTCCTCCACCCAAAGACCAACCATTGCCTCCCCAGCCATCCATTTCCCCTGCCTCTGCCAACCACTTCAATCAGCCAGATCCACCAGCCACACCTCTCCTCCTCCTTACGCGTCAATCGCCCACAGCTAGCACCTCTAGCAGACAATCTCTCAACCACCACAAAGATCTCGAGTAGCCAACCACGACGCCACCGCAGGCAACCACATAGTAATTTCTCTTTGTGTTTCTCTTTCTCTCCTTCTCCCCCCTTTCTCTCGTTCTCTCTGTTCCCCTCCCCTATTCGAATTTTGAACCCTAAACCCCTAATTTGGTTTTCCAAATCAGCTCTTGCAGCACGCCACTACCGGAAACCACCTGGTCACGAAGGCAACGCAAGTTCTCAGGGCATAAGTCATATAATCTCACATCGTCACGACGCCACCGTTGGCTGCTAATGTGAGCATTTTTTTTTTATTATGGGACTTTGACTTATTTGGATTTGTTATTTAGTTGCTACAATTTATTGGTTGTCTATGTACAAAATTTCTTCACTTTTTTTTCCTTAGAAACCTAAGACTATGATTGTGTTTTGTTCTCCATGTTAAGACTATGATTGTATAATGTGGTCTACCAAATTTTGTGACGATTGTTCTTTAGAATTAAACTTGTTTCTTTATATACTCTAATAAGCTGTCTTGGATTGTATATTGGTCATTATGCATGTCTTGCCTTGTGGTGATGGTTATTTGTTCCTGTGTCTGATAATCACATATTTTATTCATTAAGAAACCCTCATTATTAGTCATTTACACTCTTCATGTACTTAATTGACTGAATTTGATTATGTTTTGTAAGTTTGAACTCGAATCGGACTTAATTGATTTTTCAGCATTATTCGAGTCTTACACTATTTCTGTATTTTGGCCATATCTTGAGTTCTAAATGTCTGATAATTATGAATTTTACCTTGTAGGAAAGATAAAAGAGAGCTCTACAACTTTGATGAAGAGCTCGAAGTCAAATTCAGACATCTAGTGGAGCTAATTGGGCATGGAAATCAGAATACGGGATTTGTGAACTGGAACCCGAACAGTGTGTAGTAACCAGAACATAATTCGAGTTTGGGTTTATAGAATGGGCTGAAAATTGGTGATCTGAAAGTTAAGACCCATATGTACAACTTTCATGACAAACACAAAACTTGATTCGGGCTCCTTGATGGAGATATTGGGTCTGAAAGTCAAAACAGAGGTGCTGAAACTGGTCCTGAGCAGTCTGTAGTAATTGGGTCATATCTTGGGCTGTAGGACGAATTTTTGGGTGCTTCCAGAGCCATTGGAAAGCTTCGACAATTTCCTAGAACTTTAATGAAGACCATTTGGCTCAAAAATGACGAAATCAATGAGTTCAGCAATGAATACTTTCGGAGACAAGGAAGCTCACCTACCAAGTTCACCTACCAAGCTCACCTACCAAGTTCACCTACCAAGCTCACCTACTAATTCCACCTACTAATCTCATCTACCCATCTACTACTACTCTGAATCCTCTATAAAAGGAAGCATGAGGAGAGCTCTAAACACAACATACACTTAGTGTTAGAAATAGCTTTTCATAGTTCTTGTATATTTTTCCTTCATTGTAATGGAGAGCTAAGTCACTTCTAGTCAATTCGGGACTCTTGAAGAGATTGTGGCTTGGATTCTTGAGACCTTGGTTATGTAATGTATTTGATTTATATTTGAATTCCTCTTCTCTTCTTCTTCTTCTTCTGTTCTCTTGATCTTGAATGCATGAATGGTGATTCTGTTTATGTTTGATCTGATTTGATCTTGGTTTAAGATTAAGTATTGTGATGAAATTTAGAACTGATTGATCTAAACTAATCACGTAATTGAAGAGGTTAGGTTACTGATTTGTGCCTAGGTTAATTGAATTCGGTGCTTAAATTGACATATATTTACATGAATGGTGCGATTACAGATTTGTGTTTATCACTTGTCAATTGAATTCTGGACGATTGTCTAGTATGAATTCTGGATCTGATGCAGAGATCTCGGTTAGATCCAAGTTAACCATTCAAATGTATTTCAGGTGTTTGTTGAAAGGTCTATGATTGAATCCACCCAATCTCGGATAGATTTCTGAATTGACTTGTTTTTTTAATTGTTATTTCTCTTTAAATCCTGTCATCGATCCTTGAACCATCAAAACCCCTTTTTCTAACTTTCACTTGATTTGATCAAATTGCATCTACGATCCTTGAGGAGACGATCCGGTGTTGTTCACTATACTACAAGTTTAGGTAATAACTTCGGTTATAATTTTGATTTGAGTTCGGCGCTCGTCAAAATTTTAGCGCCGTTTAGGGAACTCGTAGGTGTAATCTTTTCATTTTGAGTAACCTTACTAATTTTTGTTCTTTCTTACCTATTCTAACAGTTATTTTTCATTTACTAACATTGTTCATACCATACTAATATTTTTATCCTAGCTTTTGAATTTTTCTGATTTAGGAAAGACGGAAAACAGGTGATTACGGGTAACTATTGCAATTTTCGAACTGCAACATGCCCAGAATGAGCTGAAACTTGGTCGGTTGAAGGAAAACAGCCTGATAAACAAGACTCACAGTAAACTGTGAGGTCACCCCTGGTTTTTCGAAATTCTATCATTTAGACCACTTTTTTAATTTTTTAATATTTTTTATTGCATTTTCTAGTTTCATTTTTATGTAGATTTTGTTCTATGTTGATTCCATAATTTTTAAAAATGTTTAGACATATTAACTAGATTTATTTTTGCATATTTTGAGTGTTGTTTAGTGTATTTTGCTTAGTTGCGCTTTTTGTGTTTTTGTGCTTTAGTTAATGCATGACTAGGTCCAATCGATATCTTGCTTGATCTTGATCCTGAGATTGATAGGACCTTGCATAGATTAATTAGAGCTCGTGTGATAAATTCTAGAGTTAATTCTGAACCAAATTTTGGGAGTGAACTTGATAACTTAAGTAATCCTGAAATCATGGTGATAACATGCATAATAGAACCCTTAAGGAACTTGTCTTTTGCTCTGATGTATCTTACCAATCTTTGTGCATTCAATATCCTCGATCTTGATGCAGATTTTGAGTTGAAATCTGGTTTGATACACTTGTTACCAAAGTTTCATGGTCTTGCGGGTGAAGATCCTCATAAGCACCGAAAGAGTTCCATGTTGTGTGTTCAACCATGAAGCCACAAGGCATCTCGAGGAACACATCAAGTTAAGGGCATTTCCCTTCTCACTTGTCGATGCACCAAAGATTGGTTGTTTTATCTTTCACCAGGTTCACCGAAGTTGGAATGACATGAAGAGGTTGTTCTGGAGAGATTCTTCCCTGCCTCGAGAGCTGCTGCAATTAGGAAGGATATATGTGGCATCGTACGGATGTCCGGTGAGACTTTGCATGAATACTTGGGAGAGATTCAAGAAGTTGTGTTCGAGCCGCCCTCATCACCAAATTAGTGACCAACTCTTGATTCAATACTTTTATGAGGGTTTGTTGCCAAATGATAGAAGCATGATCGATGTCTTTGCCTCCGGAGGAGCCTTAGTAGACAAAACTCCTACCGCCGCAAGAGATCGATAGCAAACATGGCACCAATACCCAATGAGTTGGCTCGCGGATCATCACCGCAACCAGAGGAGTTAATGAAATTCAAGCATCTCATATGGACCAACAAAGAATGGAACACGACTAGATGAATTGACTTCTTTGGTAAGACAGATAGCGATGGGTCAACAACCACCCATGCGATGACCGCATCGGTGTGTGGAATTTGCTCTAATTCATCTCATCCTACCGATTCATGCCCTACACTTCGGGAAGATGGTCCCGCTTTTCCCGGATCAATGTGTTCTTTACGGTGGTGTTTTTCCTGGTAGACCCCAATATCAAAGAATAACAAGAATAATCTAGATATGATCCATTTTCTAGTACTTATAATCCTGGTTGGCGAGACCATCCCAATTTGAGATATGGGAATCCTAGCCAAGAACAACAACGGCCAAGAAAGAATAACAACAATTTAGATACCAAGTCTGCGGTCCAAGCAACAAATACCAACAAATACCCCCTGCATTCGAGAAACAAAGAATTGCTTTCAAATTCGCCGATCATCCAATCCACTCTTGAGCCATCATTGGAAGACCTGATGAAACAAATGGCCACAAATAACATTCAGTTCCATGAACGTCAGTGCCAACATTCAGAATTTACAAACTCAAATTGGGCAGCTGGCAACCACTGTGAGTGAGCTAAAGAGTCAAGGTTCTAGCCAATTGCCTTCACAAACAGTCAACAATCCAAGAGGCAACGTAAGTGCAATTACCTTGAGAAGTGGCAAAGAAGTTGATGTTCCAACCTTACAGCAATCAGAAATTGACCAAAAACGGCAGGAAATGGATAATTTAGTCCAGAAATCTGTGCCATTGAAGAAAATTGCAGAGAATTCAGATGTTGCCATTCCATTACCTTTTCCAAATAGGATCACACAATCTAAGAGAACAATGCAAGCGAAAAATGGAAAAAGAAGTCATGGAGACATCAGGAAAAGGGAAAATAAATATCCCCTCCTAGATGCAATCAAGCAAATTCCAAAATATGCTAAATTTCTCAAGGAGTTGTGCACTCATAAGAGAAGGTTGAAAGGGGATGAGAAGATCGCATGGGAAGAAATGTTTCGCAATGATTACGCCAAGCATGCCACGAAATGCAAAGATCCTGGAACTTTCACAATTTCTTGCACAATTGGCAACTCTAGATTTGAGCATGCAATGCTAGATTTGGGTGCTTCGATCAATGTCATGCCCATGTCGGTGTATAAGTGTTTAAACATCGGTACTTTGCAACCCACCGGTATCGTGATTCGGTTGGCGAATAGAGCCACCGCTCATCCTGCAGTGTCTTTGGAAGATGTGTTAGTTCGGGTGAATGAGTTGATTTTTCCAAATGATTTCTACATTCTCGGACATGGAAGATGAGTCTCCAACAAACCATGCTCCATTGATTCTAGGCGACCATTCCTCAAGACCGCCAAGACCAAGATAGACGTGCATGCCGGCACCCTTTCTATGGAGTTTGGCGACGATTTGGTACAATTTAACATTTTTGATGCTATGAGACACCCCCAGAGGAGCATTCATTTTTTCCATGTTGATATGATTGAGATGGTTGATGATGTCTATACTAATTTATATGCTTTGAATTCCCCGATATTGTTGACTATCTTGGTTCTGTTTCTTGTGATACATGTGCCACTTGTGATGTTGAACCATGTGCTTTGCATGTGCTCGAGATTTATTCATTATGAGTAATGATACGTATGCTTGATGATGCAACAATTGAGAATGAGAGTCAAGATACCATGCTTGAAATTAATGTTCTTGAGTTAGTCATTTCAGATCACTTGTTACCTTCCATTGTACAACCTCCATCCTTGGAGTTGAAGACTTTACCGACCATCTTAAATATGCATATTTGGGAGATGGTGAGACACTTCCGGTGATCATTGCTAAAAACCTACAACCCGATCAAGAAGAAAAATTACTCTGCAGATTTTGAGGCGAATAGGCAAGCCATCGGATGGACTCTTGCAGATATTCCCGGTATTAGTCCCTCCACATGCATGCATAAGATTTTATTGGAAGAAGGGATCAAACCAGTTAGACAGCCCAAAGGAGACTAAATCCCCGATTCTAGATGTGGTGAAGAAGGAAGTTACAAAGCTACTTCAAGTGGCATTATTTATCCTATATCGACGATCAATGGGTGAGCCCCATGCAAGTGGTTCCCAAGAAATGCGGGGTCACGGTGGTTGCGAATCGAACAATGAGCTTGTGCCCACACGAGTTCAAAACAGGTTAGCGAGTTTGCATTGATTATAGGCGGCTCAACCAGGCTACCGAAAGGATCATTTCCCGCCGCCATTCATTGATCGGATGTTGGAGCGGTTAGTAATGCGGCAAGTCACATTATTGTTTCCTGGATGGATATTCGGGCTATTTTCGATTCATATAGCCCCGGAAGACCAAGAAAGACTACTTTCACTTGTCCATTTGGCACATTTGCATACGGAGGATGCCCTTTGGTCTATGCAATGCTCCGGCACCTTTCGAGGTGTATGGTAAGTATCTTTTCTCGATTTTTTAGAAAATTGCATGGACGTATTTATGGATGATTTTACTTGTCTATGGATCTTCCTTTGATGCATGTTTAGATAGTCCGGCTCGGTCTTGCATAGATGCATTAAGACTAACCTCGTTCTAAATTTTGAGAAATGTCATTTCATGGTAGAACAAGGTATAGTCTTAGGGCATGTGATATCTCGTGAGGGTATTGAGGTAGATCCCGCAAAAATAGATGTTATTTCATGCCTATCTTACCCCACGTGCGTGCGGGAGATTCGTTCTTTCCTTGGTCATGCGAGGTTTCTATCGGCGGTTCATAAAGGATTTCAAAGAAAATTGCACTTACGCTATCCAACTTACGCAAAAAGATGTGGAGTTTCACTTTGACAAGAAGTGCCGGGATGCCTTCAATCAATTGAAGCAGGCATTGACCAAGACACCTATCATCTAACCGCCGGATTGGACACTTCCATTTGAGCTGATGTGTGATGCCTCTAATTATGCACTTGGAGGCTGTTCTTGCACAAAGGGTCGGTAAAGTATCTCATGTCATTTCCTATGCTTCGAGAACTTTAGATCCTGCACAAATCAACTACACCACAACCGAAAAGGAACTTTTAGCAATTGTTTTTGCTTTAGATAAATTTCGATCATATTTGCTTGGTTCCAGAGTGGTTGTGTTTTCGATCATGCAAAGCATTGAAGTTTCTCCCGAAAAAGCCCAATGCCAAGCCCCGTTGATTAGGTGGATGTTGCTCCTCCGGAGTTTGATATTGAGATCCGTGACAAGAGTGGAGCGAGAATTTGGTGGCTGATCACTTGAGTCGAATTGAAAGGGAAGCAGATGTTTTTCCCATCCATGATGTTTTCTCGATGAGCGACTTTTCAAGTCGCAAGGCAATGCACATCCCTTGGTTTGCTTGATTTGATTAATTTCTTGGTTGCTAACGCAATACCTGCACATTTCACTAAGGCTAAGATTGATAAATTGAAGAGTGAGTCAAAGTATTATGTGTGGGATGATCCTTACTTATGGAGATTTTGCGGTGACCAACCAAGTAATTAGGAGGTGTGTGCTCGATGATGAATTCCATTCCATTCTTAGCTTTTGTCATAAACTTGCATGTGGCGGCCACTTCGGTCCTCAACGGACTGCTAGGAAAGTTTTAGACTCGGATTATATTGGCCCACTCTATTTCATGATGCATATATGTTTTGCAAATCTTGTGATCAATGCCGAGAACAGGAATACTTCTCGTAGGAATGAAATGCCCCGAAACCCTTATTATTCTGTGAGATTTTTGATGTTTGGGGTATTGACTTTATGGGTCCTTTTCCCGTATCATTTGGTTTTGTTTACATTCTCGCTTCTTTGTGGATTATGTATCTAAATGGGTGGAGGCTAAGGCTCACCACTCGGACCGATGATTCTAAAGTTGTTGTGGATTTTATTAGATCACGATTTTTCGTAGGTTTGGAGTCCCGAGATCCATCATTAGTGATCAAGGTTCACATTTTTGCAATCGAAGCATGGAGGCTTTGATGAAGAAGTATGGAGTCCAACACAAGGTTTCTACACCCTACCACCCCCAAACCAATGGGCAAGCCGAGGTCTCCAACAGAGAAATTAAGCAGATACTCCAGAGAGACACTTCAACCTAACAAAGGACTGGAGCAAGAGGCTTGAGGATGCTTTATGGGCTTACCGGACTGCTTATAAGACACCAATCGGGATGTCTCCGTATCGGATTATTTTTGGAAAAGCCTGCCACCTACCGGTGGAAATTGAGCATCGAGCATTCTGGGCGGTGAAAAGGTGCAACTTGGACCTAGATCAAGCAAGTGTTTGGAGAGGAAGGCTGCCGTGCAAAGAATTGGAGGAGATCCGCTTGGAGGCTTATGAAAATTCCAAATTATAAGGAGAAGACCAAAGCCTTCCATGATAAGTTAATTCGAGGAAAACATTTGAGATTGGTCAAAAAGTTCTCTCTATAACTCCCGCTCCGACTCATGCCCGGTAAATTAAGGTCTAGATGGGATGGACCATTTATTGTTACTAATGTTTTTCCTTCTGTGTGCTGTTCAGATTAAAAGTGAGGTCACTGCCAAAGCTTTCATCGTAAATGGACACCGCCTCAAACAAGATATCATGAACTTCCGAGAATGCGAAGTGGAGGTGATGAACCTTCTCCATCCGCATTATGAATAAAAAAAAAAAAAAAAAAAAAAAAAAAAAGAAGAAAAAAGAAAAAAAAAAGAAGAAAAAAAAAAAAAAACAGCTGTGTGCCCGACAATGAGGTAGGTAGAGTCGCTCAGAAGCATGTGGAGGTCATTTTTTCTTCAGCGACAACAACTGCGAAAATCTTGCAGTATGGATTTTATTGGCCTACTTTATTAAAGGTCTGTTACACCTTTTGCAAAAGCTGCAGAAATTGGTCAAAAAGTTCTGCTTTGAGATTATCATCTGCACCTACTCCTTGGAAAATTGAGATCTAGGTGGCGTGGTTCTTTTGTTGTCAGACACGCGTATCCTCTCAGCATCAGATACTGAGGATCCTAGGAATGGTAATGCGCTTAAGGTTAATGGACAAAGACTCAATCATTCCTGGAAAACCAAGTTCTTGAGTTCTTTGTGTTGCCTGGTTAAGTGGCGGATACGGTACTCGTGACTCTTGAGTCGGTTTATTCTTCGCTTCCCAAAATAACCGAACCCTTCTTCTCCTTCAAAATGGATGTCATTCTTTCAAACTCCGAGAAAACATTTTCCTTCTCTTCCTCAAAATGCTCGAGAAAAATCTACAAAGTTCGATGTGAGAGATTGAGAATGTTAATGCACAAGGGTATGCCGAAGATGTACTGCTGGATAATTGAAGCAAAGGTCCGATTAGCGGTGAGTCCTCAATTTCATTTGACTCATATATGCCCTGGTCTTGGAAGAAGTTCATATTCTAAAAGGAGAAGAGCAAAAAGGTTACAAGTCCGTCACAAATGTGGACGATGGAACTGTAACAAGCGATGTCGTACTAAGGGATGGTTTCCGCAAATAGAGAAGATAAAATTTTCTTCATTAAGAATGGATCGAGTAAGGAGTCATTAGATGATATCTTATTGACTCTTGAGACGCATTCTTGTGGATTGGTGCATCGTGAAATTCTTAAATTGTGGAATCTCTTCAAGGATGAACAACAACGCTACGATCTTGGGAATCGACTCTAAAAGACCCTGTTTGCCAATTTATAAGAAAATTGGATGGGAAGCTTATCCTCGACTCATAGAAGACGTTTAAGCGGATTCTTGGGACGTTAAACCGAGGCGGAGATGTGAGCCATATCCACAAACAATCTGTACATATCATCATCTTCTTCTTCTTCTTCATGGCATTTTACAAAAAAAAAAAAAATGAAAAAATGAAAAAAAAAAATGAAAAAAAAATGAAAAAAAAAAAAATGTATACTTCTTAGGGTTGGCTTTGGTAACACAAACCGTGAATGGGGAAATGCATGCATCTCTGATCCAGCCTTCTTAATTGAAAAACAAAGAAGGTAGATTGTATCCCACATGTGAGGCAAATGCACCGGTCGTATTATGGTCACTTGTCCCTTCGGGAGCCCTATGTTCTTGCGCTTGGTCTTGAATGGGTCGAATCTTGGTCAACAATGCTTTGGCACAAAGCCGAAAGAGCAGACTACCTCCATCCCAATCTTAAGTAAGTATACACTCATCTTTCATCAAGTTTTTTCTAACAATTTCAAAAAAAAAAAAGAAAAAGAAAAAAAAAGGACGTGATGTCTACTGCACTCATGACGCGCAGTATAAAGATACGCCATAGAGACTGTACATACAAGTATGTCATCATTTTCTATTTCTTTTATCTTTGTATCATTTTGTTGTATTTTGATTTTTGTACAGTACGATCCTTTGAGCAGGGTCCTTCAGTGGGTTTCTAGACTTCTTTACCTTGATGGTTTTCTTGAAGTCAAAAAAAAAAAAAAAATTCAAAAAAAAAAAAAATTTCAAAAAAAAAAAAAAAAAGATTCTGTATCTCTTAATTTCAACCTTTTCTGACAACCGCCAACCTACCCTCATAGGTGCAATTATTTCCCTTTCCATTCTTTTTCCTATTTAAACACTCCATTTCTCCATTTTCCTTCAAACTCGAAACACTAAAAGGGAGGAAGAGTATAGAATGGGGCCTTCTATTCGTAACCTCAAAAATGTCTCGTGTTTTTTGTGGGTCGAGTTATGGGAAGGGATTAGAGTTTATAAACGCAGCTAGCACTCTTGGTCGATCACTTGCTGCGAGGAATATTCATCTTGTATATGGGGGAGGTTGTCGTGGGTTAATGGGGGGTTGTATCACTTGCTGCCTTTGTAAGAGACAGTCGAGTTCTAGGTATCATTCCCAAACTTTAGCTCAACGTAACATCACCGGAAAGACAATTGGGGAGGAACTTAAGGTATCATCAATGCATGAACGCATGAAGATAATGCTTGAAAACTCGATGCATTCATTGCCTTACCAGGTGGTTTTGGTACTTTGGAAGAAATTTTTCAAATTGTCTCTTGGGTTTAACCGAACATCCACCATAAACCCATTGGTTTGTTGAATGTTAATAATTTCTTTGATCTTCTCGTTATTTTTTCTTGACAAAGTCAGGAACAGAAATTTATCACTCCTTCGGCAAGACAACTTCTTATCTCTCGCCTCCACTATTGATGAGCTCATTGATAAATTAGAAGCTTTTGAGTATGTACCGATCGTATTAGCTCGAGATAGATTGGTCAACAGAAGCAGCGAAGGAAGTAACAAGAAACAAGTGCCCGATCTGAAACTTTCTCTTTAAAGGGTTTGATTTTACCAAAAAAAAAAAATCAAAAAAAAAAATGGTTGTTGTTTTGTTTAGTATGATATGATTGTCATGGACTTATTAAACCAATTAGTGATGGCAGAGTAAGGAGTCATTTTACTCTTGAGACGCATCTTAATTGGTGGTAGAGTAAGGAGTTTTTTAGGTAGTAATTAATTAGTATTGACATGTGGAAGTACTAACGTTTTCTTGTTTGATTTCTTTTCAGGGTCTGATGCGGCACTGACAGTGTGTTTCTTTTCTGCTTAGCGTTGATTCACTTCTTATCAGGTTGTGTTGCTCTTTTCTATCTCTTTCTTTCACATTGAGGACAATGTTACATTAAGTGTGGGGGAGATATTTTAGCATGTTTCTGTTTCTTTTCGTTTGTTAAAAAAAAAAAAATTCAAAAAAAAAATTCAAAAAAAAAAAATTCAAAAAAAAAAAAAAAAAAGGTTCATTGCATGATTGAATAATTTTTCTCTCTTCTTGAACTGATATGCTTGGTGATGGATGATTGAATTGATGAATTGGGTTTGATGGATGCATACCTTGTGAGATTTTGAGCCTAATGGATGGATTCAACATTTATGCCATTCTCTTCTTTCTTGTGTGATTTTCACTCATGTTAATGACCACTCTAGATCTTGCTTTGATTCTTTTTGAGGCTACATTTCACTTGCATGCATGAACATGATTGAGGCCCTCTTTCTTAGCTAGTTTAACCAAATAGCCAACCTTGTTTTCAATATGATATCAAGCACTCTTTTGACCTCTCGAAAATTCTCTAATTCCTGCCAACCTTGTATATTTTCCTTTGCTTAACCCCTTTGAGCTTATTTGACCATTCTTTGTTTCTAGCTCATTATGTGCCTTAAATGAAAAATCGTGTTCTTACTGTACCTTAGGAAATAAAAGAACATTAGCCTGGTTAATGGATGAGTTTTTGAACAAGTGTGGGGGTGTGTGTACAAAATGGTTGTTGAAAAAAAAAAAAAAAAAAGAAAGAGTGCCTAAAAAAAAAAGAGAGAAATGTATGTATATAGTTATGTTCATATATATATAAAAAAAAAAATAAAAGAGAGAAAAAGATTGGGAAATGAATATGTAAAGGGATATACATTAGAGTTGAGATGAACTTTTATGCTCGTTATTTGAACTCAAATTTCTCATTTGCTTTTATTCTCTTTGGTATTTATCTTCTCATATCCATTTTATCCTCTTCTGTTACCTTGACCTCACTACAACCTTGAATAAAGTCCTCATGATTTGTGTGTGCATGTGTTTTGAGTAGTGGAGAAGTAGAAGATAAGCAAGCTTATGGTAGTGCAATTTTCATGGGTTGAATTGAGTGAAATACCTACCTTTTAAACACTTGAGAGATTGAGAGGGAATCTTATGAAGATCCATCATTCTTAATTCATTCTTTTCAACGGAAGTTTCCTTGCTTGTTGGTTTGAGATGTGAAGAAATGTTACCTCATTTATGCTTTGATCCCTTGAATTTCTTGTTGCTCTTCTTGCTTCATTGAGTCCTTTAGAGTTTTTAACTTTTAAGTTTGTGTCGTTTGTCTTTGTTTTCTAACTTTAGTTTTATATGTTTTGCCCAGGAGTGCAAAAAAAAGCTAAGTGTGGGGGAATTTGATAATCACATATTTTATTCATTAAGAAACCCTCATTATTAGTCATTTACACTCTTCATGTACTTAATTGATGAATTTGATTATGTTTTGTAAGTTTGAACTCGAATCGGACTTAATTGATTTTTCAGCATTATTCGAGTCTTACACTGTTTCTGTATTTTGGCCATATCTTGAGTTCTAAATGTCTGATAATTATGAATTTTACCTTGTAGGAAAGATAAAAGAGAGCTCTACAACTTTGATGAAGAGCTCGAAGTCAAATTCAGACATCTAGTGGAGCTAATTGGGCATGGAAAACAGAATACGGGATTTGTGAACTGGAACCCGAACAGTGTGTAGTAACCAGAACATAATTCGAGTTTGGGTTTATAGAATGGGCTGAAAATTGGTGATCTGAAAGTTAAGACCCATATGTACAACTTTCATGACAAACACAAAACTTGATTCGGGCTCCTTGATGGAGATATTGGGTCTGAAAGTCAAAACAGAGGTGCTGAAACTGGTCCTGAGCAGTCTGTAGTAATTGGGTCATATCTTGGGCTGTAGGACGAATTTTTGGGTGCTTCCAGAGCCATTGGAAAGCTTAGACAATTTCCTAGAACTTTAATGAAGACCATTTGGCTCAAAAATGACGAAATCAATGAGTTCAGCAATGAATACTTTCGGAGACAAGGAAGCTCACCTACCAAGTTCACCTACCAAGCTCACCTACCAAGTTCACCTACCAAGCTCACCTACTAATTCCACCTACTAATCTCATCTACCCATCTACTACTACTATGAATCCTCTATAAAAGGAAGCATGAGGAGAGCTCTAAACACAACATACACTTAGTGTTAGAAATAGCTTTTCATAGTTCTTGTATATTTTTCCTTCATTGTAATGGAGAGCTAAGTCACTTCTAGTCAATTCGGGACTCTTGAAGAGATTGTGGCTTGGATTCTTGAGACCTTGGTTATGTAATGTATTTGATTTATATTTGAATTCCTCTTCTCTTCTTCTTCTTCTGTTCTCTTGATCTTAAATGCATGAATGGTGATTCTGTTTATGTTTGATCTGATTTGATCTTGGTTTAAGATTAAGTATTGTGATGAAATTTAGAACTGATTGATCTAAACTAATCACGTAATTGAAGAGGTTAGGTTACTGATTTGTGCCTAGGTTAATTGAATTCGGTGCTTAAATTGACATATATTTACATGAATGGTGCGATTGCAGATTTGTGTTTATCACTTGTCAATTGAATTACGGACGATTGTCTAGTATGAATTTTGGATCGATGCGAGAGATCTCGGTTAGATCCAAGTTAACCATTCAAATGTATTTCGGTGTTTGTTGAAAGGTCTATGATTGAATCCACCCAATCTCGGATAGATTTCTAATTGATTGTTTCTTTTAATTGTTATTTCTCTTTAAATCTCATCATCTGCGATCCTTGAACCATCAAAACCCCTTTTTCTAACTTTCACTTGATTTGATCAAATTGCATCTACGATCCTTGAGGAGACGATCCGGTGTTGTTCACTATACTACAAGTTTAGGTAATAACTTCGGTTATAATTTTGACCGAGTTCGGCGCTCATCGGTGTCCCTATATGTGTTATATATATATATATATATATATATATATATATATATATATATATATATATATCAATTATTGCTTTGTAATCATATACCTAGTACGTGAAGTTATTCCCTTTTATATTATGGAAGAAGTTTTTGTTCATTTATATATATACATACACTAGCAAATAAATGAATTAATGGACAAAGTTATATATATATATATATATATATATATATATATATATCAATTATTGCTTTGTAATCATATACCTAGTACGTGAAGTTATTCCCTTTTATATTATGGAAGAAGTTTTTGTTCATTTATATATATACATACACTAGCAAATAAATGAATTAATGGACAAAGTTAATTCTTGATTAGTGATATTCTACTTTTTCATGCCCTCAACATCTTGTATTTATTTGGAGGCCAATTTCTAGCAATGAGATAAGGGGGGTAATGTTGTGGTGGAGAGGATGGACTTGAAGCTGAAATTGGGTGCCTATGTGTATTGGTTCAAGGGTCTTGATTAGCCATGTCCCCCTTCGTCATACCCTCAACCTCCTTTATTATTTGTTTGGGGGCCAACTTTGGTGCATATTAGCCTATGTGTACTAGTTCAAGGGTTAGATTTCATCTTTCCTTCACTCTAATATTTTTTTCTTCCAAAGTTAGTTACAATTTTTTCTAGTAAGCTTTCTGTGTACTTGTTTGCTTTATTTGCGTTGGGTATAACTTGCCTTGTACAAAGCTTAGTATCTTTGTCACCGTATTATGCTTTTGCAATGTAATTTTAGAAAAAAGTAACAAGTTCCGAATACATTTGTAAGTTGTATAAGTATATTTTTATGATTATTAATTGTTGCATAAATTACTATGAGAACAATGCTATATTATGTACATACCCCCCCCCCATGTATTAGAAAAATTGTGTACTATTCATTGTACAAAGTTATATAATTTAAATTTTTTATTTTTCCTTCTTTTGTTTTGAGTTCTCCTCAGTATTGCTATACTGGCAGTTGCAGAAAATATAAGGGATCTTTTCAGGCTAGTACATTGACACTTCTCTGGCTCTATACTTCTTTGAGTGCAATACATCATAGGTAAATATTTTATTATGAAATTTTCTCCACCCTTAAGCACTTATTGACACTCTTGTCAGTCATTGCACATTGGATATAACCTAGTTGTGTGGATGTTTATTTGCACTTTCTCTACTTTGGCTTCAACTTTTTTTGCTCTGGTATGGATTTAAGTGGAAGGAACTGTTTTTGATTTTGAATCTGGTTTTCTTATTGTGTATGTCCTTTCATCTTCAAGATTCGTCACTGAAAAGTTTTGCTTTTTTTTTTTTAAAAAAAGAAAATTTTACTTGTACATATTTGTATTTTGTCGTAGAGCTGCATAATATGCTTTGCATGTTGGATTTGTGTAATTTGGGATTGTGTTGAGGGCAAAGGAGTGATGCATAGCATAGGGAATGGGAATATATTGACTTTATAGAAGGTGAAACTTGTGGAGTAGTAATGCAGGAGTGGTTGTGCTATGCAAATGTCCATTCCTTTGCTGGAAAGAAGGGTCTGTGGGAGTGAGTTTTATTCAATGGATAGTGGACTTTCTGATTAGGGATCAATAGTTGCTGAAAATGTGGCATTCCTCAAAATTAGGAAGTTATAGATACACATACACTTGAAGACAACACTTCTGGGGTTGGAGTTATGCATCAAGTTTTGATTTTATTCTTGTATCATGTGATGGATACATTTACACATAATCTATGAGGGAGTGCCCCTGGCTATGGGTAATACTAATAGCTAACTACTTCTACTACTCTCTTCAATTGTGCCTCTACAGATATATTTTATCAGCAATGAGTGTAGATATCCCTTCATATTTTCTCGAGGCTCAGAGAAATTCAAGAAAGCTAGAAAAGCCTTGTTTGTCTACCCAAAAAATGTTGGTGGGTAGTTGGATAGAAAAATTAAAAAAATATATTAAAAAGTTGCTAGATTGATACTGATTTCCTTATTGTGAGTTGACAAAAACCCAGTTGGGTATGGTGGTTAATCTCTTACAGTAATTGATGCATACTGGTGGATAACGTGGGAGTGTTTTCGAGGGAGCAGTATATATATACATATAAATGACCATGCCTGATTAGCATAAATATAATAAGGGTGGAAAAGTTAAAAGAATTCAAGGAACTACAAACAGACATAGGATTTAGTCCAAAGAGAAAAGTAAAATACTAGTGGAAAAGGATTTAAACACGTTAAAACAGAGTGAAATATATCATATTTTAAATTATTTTTTTATCTGCATATATTATACTATTAATATTAGATAACTGGAATTAAGTAATTTGCTAAGTTTTTTTCTCTAAATTCTAGCAAAATAAGTGTCACTCTTGAAATCCAACTAGATCTTTCTTTGTTGCAACTTTAGTTTTGCTCATTCCAGCTAGCTAACTAAAATTATTGAACTAAATCCATAACTCTTGATTAGTTAGCCTAAATAATAAGGCACTTGGCCAATCTCTTCGAGATTGTCTTTGTACCTTTGCTAGATCTTATGGCTCTTTAGTCTTTACTCTTCTGTCACACTATGCCCTCTCCCAAAACATAAGCTCACAATCTTTGGTTTTTTCAGTTGAAACCTCATCACACAACCCTCTGAAGCTTGTTATACAATTTACAATTGCACGGAATTGCCTCTTGATTTACTTTTAATATAAGAAAGCTGTAAAAGATCTACAATAGCAGTTTTAAAATTGCTCTACATTCTACAATTGTAGTTTAAATGTTTGAAAGAAATGGATGGCTCATTTGTACGACCATATATCATCTATTCCAAGTATTAGTACGGCCATTTGGCTCATTTGTACTACCATATATCATATATCAACTTTTATAACCAAATAATTGGTATGATTTAATAAGAAGGCCAAATATCATATATCAACTTTTATAACCAAATCATGTTTCGGGCAATTGGGGATGCAAAGACTGTCATATTATCTTTACAAACTATAAGTGTAAGTATAATGTGCTTTGCTTTTGTTCTTCATGACTTTGTGTACAAGACATTTGTTGCTTATCAATCTCAAATGGATTTATTGTTGTTCTTTGCCTGCTTGCCTAGATTCTTTCCCTGTTTCCTGATGCATGGTGCCATCCTTCTCCTTTTACTGGAATGAAAATTTTAAAAGTGAAAGTGCCACATGAACCCTGCTCCATCACCATCCCTGTTGACGTAATAACCTTCCTGTTGAATGGATCTCCTGCCAGAGCTTTCAAGGTGGAGTTCTTAAAGGTATTTTTTCTTTATTGACAAGAATTTGTTAAAATTTTTTGTATATTGGCAAAAGAGTCTTATTCAAGATTCAACATTTTTGACATAATTCTTTTTCTTATATTGGCTTTCTAGAATATATATTTTAGCTCAAAATTTACCATTTTTTCTGATCCTTCATAAGAAGCAAAAATGGTTTACATTTGGTGATTAAAAATTTATCAATTACTGATTCAACTAACTAACTTCGCCGAAGTTATCAACTACCTCCAGCTGGTTTAGTATTTGTTTTGCTATGTTATAGCTACGTGATTGTGTGTAGACTTAAATGGCCTATCAGAAGATCTGGTTTTTGACAGAACACGGTGGCGTCGTTTAATCATGTAGCTGACCCCACCTTGTGGGAATTTCTCACTGGGAAAAAGCTTTGATTGTTGTTTTTCTATAGCTATGTGATTGTGTGTAGATCTAGTAAGTTGATTCTGTGATGATGTCAAGCAGGAGCATAGGAGAGAATTGATTGCTGATTTTCACAAATTTATAAGGTAAAGTGTTGTCTAAACATTTACGTCATAACACTGGTACTAGTAAATCTGTTCCTTTGTGGTAAATCAAGTCAAGTAGTCTTATCTAAGGATTGATGCTTGATTGAATCAACTACTTACCAAAATGCTATTTTTCTTTAGTGATCTAAGATAGGGAAAAAAATCATGTTATTTTTCTTTCCTAGGGAGAAATCTAATGGACAGCAAGAACATGTAGTATGCTTGATTTCATTAATTACTTATCATATTGCCAACATTGGCATTTGATCAAATGTAATGAACTTTGGAGATTTTAGTTTCTAAGTTGGAGGAAAAGAGAAATGCTAAGTACGAAAACTGTGATTGCTTAAATGAAACCGACTCACAAGAATGTCAATCACATTAATCATTTTTTATCTGTGATAGGCACCCTTAAAACTGATAGCCTTGTAGATCTCTATGTAACATATGTGGAAAATGTTATTTATTCTCAGCTTTTCTCTTATAATGTCTCATGATGTGGTAAAGACAGACTCAGTTAAAAGATTTATGTGTACCCTATGTGAGAAGGAATATGTTACATCCAAGTCTGACATAGGTCAGAAAAGTGAGTTCTTTGAGATACCAGAGGTATAAGTTTCCTAAACTTGACCTTTAATGTTTTCCAGCCATGTGGTTGAGTCCTTTAAAGTTACCTAGTCAGTATATCTGGTTGAGGAAGTATATTTGGTTTGGTGATATATGATAGAAAAGTTTCCTTCTTTATGAAAGGAGAGGTTTTTTGTATAGGAAAAGCATATACTATACTTCCTTTAAGTAGCTTAGTGTAGGAATATAACGTCATCACTCATTGTTGAGAGGCTATTTATAAGTCTAGAGGCTCAACATTATTTGATACAATACACTGCTTAAGGGAAATGTTGTATATTCAGATGCTAAAATTACACGTTATTAATGGTCAGGCTGGATAAAGTTGCTTTAAAAATTATGAAATGTGCTCAAATTGTATCAATCGACACAAAATTCTTAGATACACAATCCAAGATAGGCATGAAGCAATTAAAAGGGCATCTGTCATATGTCATTACAAGAGTAACGGTAGTTGTCAATATTTATTTTACAATTTTATTGTTATCTGATTTCTTTGTATTCATAATAAAATTGAAAATATTACTTGAAGAATCATGTGTTAATGTTGAAGAAGGTGCATTTTTGTTGAGTTTTTCCATTATTGATAGTTAAAGGAAAATATATCAAATTTTCAGTACTACAGGTCAGTACAGACAATTTTTTGTCCATAACATAATGTTTTCTGAACTTATTGTATTGAAAATGTATATTTTAGTGCTTGACCCGTATGTATTGATTGTGGATGTTGATATAATTTGTAATGGAAGGTGCGCAAGCCATTACATATAGGTTTGATAAATTATTTCTTCCCTTCCTTATTTTGGTGATTTGCTGGGTTTGTAGGTGAAGATGTAGTTCCAGAAGTTGGCTTCAGAAAGGCTGTTCAAACATGTAGTAGTGGAAGAATGACTTAGGAAATACTATGGTCGATGCACCAAAAAAATGCACTTTTAGTGTAAACATCATCTTGCTTTCTAGCTCTAGTGTTTTAGTAAAACCATGATGCAGTTACTATTAAGCAATATACAAATTAGTAAAATTAAAATATATCTTCGAAATTGTCTTCACTCTTAATTTTCAGCCATTTATTTTAATTTTAAATTTTCACATTCTTTTCATCCGTTTGCCTTTGTTGTTTGAAATGTCTTCACTAAGTTTTTCTTTTTCTAGTAGTAGTGTAATTGAAAACGGCAACGTTATTCGTCCATCATTTGTTTATGCTTCCTGTTTTTAGAATCATTTGTTTACGAATTGTTTTCTATTTAAAGAGGTACATTCTGTATAAATTTCTAATCCTTTTTCAAAAAGAAATTGAATAGGAAAGAAAAAAATGATCCTTTTAGCCTCAGCCCTTTGGTCCCAACCTGCATGGGTAGTGCATACTGTTTTATTTTGAATGGCCACTATGGCTGCAAGCTACGCCTCCAAATTTTGTGGGCATCAAAAGATTCAAGTAGGTATTCTACTAATTCTTTTGGTAATTAATTATTATTACTACAACATAATTCCTTTTTGTAGATCTTATATACTTTTGTTGACCTTTTTTTTTTTTGGCTTCTAGGTTACAGTCTATTCATGAAGTGTCCCCACCCAATTGAGAAGCAAGGCAAGTGAAGTTTTGGTTCCATAATTGAAGAACCCAAATGATGGTAACACACTGCCAACACTTTTCAAGTCATTTTCACATGGATCTTCATCTTCTTGCTTTTGGGGCCCTGATATGGACAATTATTGCTCGCTAACCATCATTGTATATAGAGACCTGACCATGTGCCAAGACTGATTTTAAGATGTATAGATTTTAATTATGAGTATGGAATTTGATTTTTGAGTCAGTTAGCAAGTTTGAACTTCTGATTGATTTATAGATATGCAGCTTATTTACTGTTTCTTAATTTGGAGTTGCTTTTATTTGGTGATACATGTACATTTGGTAGTTGATCCATGGACAAGAGAATCCTGTGGGTTTGGGTTTGTGACAATGGAGACTGGTGAGGAGGTTGATCGAAGCTTAAAGTACTTGGACCCCTCTATACTTGAAGGCCATGTCATTACGGTGGTGAAGGTATAATTTCTGAGCATGTTTTAGTTTTGGGCTTGGATTCTTAATTGCTTTGGTTATTGTTCAACTCCAATGCATGGAAGATATATGGATGATTTTCGCTTTAAGTTCTTCTGAGTTTTGATTGTTTGATGCTTGTTTCCATTTGAAGTTTCTGTGGCAAACATGTTGCTGCTCCTTTGTAGGGTAGCGTATCAAGCCCAAATCAGCATCCAAGCCTATTTAGCTGCTTGGCACGATGTAATAGAATGGTAGCAGAATCGTCATTAGCAAACAGTGTGGCAGAGACCGCAGAGGAACTTTTTCAAAGCCAATGTTGATGTGGCTATCTTTGCTGCTGACCACTCGTACGGTGTTGGTGCGGTTATTAGAGATTGGAATGGAAGATTTGTTGCTGCAAAATCCATGAAAATAAATGGCAATGTTGATGCTCACAGGGGGGAACTTCTTGCAGCTAAGGAAGGACTTTGATTTGCCTGGGAGTTGGGTATTAAGAACTTGGTGCTAGAAGGAGATGCTACGAATATTTATAGCAGTCTGGAGTTTGACTCTGAGGATCTCTCATATAATGGGAATATTTTACAGGACATCTCTATTGTAGCCTCTTGGTTTTCTTGTTTTCAAGCTTGTTTTGTTCGTAGACATTGTAATGTTGTAGTTGACTATTTAGCCTCTTATGCCAGGGAATGCAACTTTGACATTTGGGTGGATAATCAGCCTTCTTGTATAGCCGTTTTGTTGGTTGTTGACTCTTCTGACGAGTAGATAATAAAAATTAGTTATTTCAATATTACTAATCAGGACATTAGTGATATTCCTAAGATCCCAAAGGATAGGTATTTGAATTAGTAAATTATAATGTAATACATGAGCATTGGATTAATTCATTATGATGTCTAAGTTTCCATAATTCAATAGAATTAATTTAATTCATTATTAGTCTCGTGTTAGCAATTCAGTTATTAAGAATTAAAGACATGTAAAGAGAATAACAAAATTAAATCTCTATAATTGTTCTCTAAATTTTCTTTTTCCTATCTCCTACTTCATCCTATGAGTCTTATTAGGAGAGAAATTCTTTTACACTGTAAGAGTAATATATTGTATTAGTAAAAATGTAACATGTAAATATGTATAATCATATAGATCATTGAATTAAAAATAAAATATTTTTAAGTTAAATTTATATAATTACCCAACAATTGAAAATATTATTTTTATTGAATATAAGAATTTTTCCTATTAAGAGATCACACAGGAGGCTCCTCCCCTGAGCTCGTAAGTGGGACGTTTGAGTTATAATTTTTTATCATATCAGACAACTCAAATAAATTAAAATTATATTTTTAAATTATGTATTTTACTAATTTTTAATAATGAATATCTCACAACAAGCTTAATTCATGTGCTTAAAAAAAATTGAAACCGTCCTCTTAGTGTAATATAAATCTAAATCTACACTACACTAGTTGTTAACATTCAACACAGTATTTTATCCTACCAGATGCCGTCCCTCTTAGTGTAATATAAATCTAAATCTATATAATAATAATAAAAACTTATATTTCCCCCCAGAATTAATTCCCGCTGAGATCAATCACATTTGTATTTAATATTATTATTATACTCCCTTATTTTCCTTCTCTCTCTTTCTTTTCCTCTTTCACGACACTATACTCCCCCTCTCTTTTCAAAACAATGTTTACTTTTTTCTCTTTATCTCTTTCCTCTCTGTCTCTTTCTCATCTGAAAATCCAAATAATCTGAACTAAATAGTCTCTGGCGAGAAGAGTTGGTTCAGTGCTGCAAGGGGCTTCAAATCCTTCATCGTATCCGTTCACCCCATCGCCCACTTCTTCGTCAGCTCCACCGCCGGCTTGGCCCCCTTCATCGTCCTCGTCATCGTCCCTTTTATAAGTGTGTGTGCCTGTGCTATACCACCACCTTCATCATGCTCCTATTTCCTTCACTTTCTATTACTTTAATAAATATTCAATATTATATTATTATTTTATATATATTTTTTCTAACACTCTTATTCCTATTTTTGTGGCATGTTGCAGATTTTGCCCCTTTTACTATTATCACCAGAAACACCCCCTCAATTACTTCCTCCTCTTAATTTTCACCGTTACTCTAGCTTTTGCCATTGGATTGACTTGTGCCTTTACTACCGGTAAGATTTCAATAATCTCTCTGTTCTCCTTTTTTTTAAAAAAAAAAACTTTTATGATGACAATTTTTCTTTCTTTTTTTTCATTTATGATTTATATTATTTGGTTTAAATGTGGGGTGAAAAAAAAATCATGTTGTTTTGATTTTAGAACCCTGCAACTTGTTTGGTCTGCTTGGTATGGTTAGATGCTGATTACTTGATTATTTTTCTCAAGACTTGAGTTATTCTTTTTGCGGAATTCTGATAGCATTTCTAGTTACTATGCATAAGGACGATGTCAAGGCTGTTAGTTATTAGTTTTTTTTTTGGTTACTTAATTTTAATAGATCAATGCTACTGCTTTTCTTTTCTTTCTTACCCCATGCTTTTAAGTGAAAATAAAAGGAGATGAGATTTGATTCTTTCTTATTAAGTTATTTTGGCTATTTATATAGCTACGATTTGTGCAATGGAAAATAAAATAACAGTATAAATCAATTTGAGATTTTAGTTTAATTTTTCAGTAAGAATTGCTAATTTTAGGGCAACTATTATGTTTTTTGGTAAAGTAGGATTAGGATCCTCTGCAGTGACTGCAGAGGTCTAGTTTTTTTTTACATGCAATTTCATAATATATCGCATGTGGTATGTATTAACAACTTATAGTTATTTACTTATTTTGGTTGCCCTTTCCGTCAAGCAACTGATTTTGGCCTATCTAACAACAAACCTATGGACATTTCTAGAACTACTAATCTTGCCAATGTAATTTAACCAATTGCTTTCTGCAATCAAGCATTGCATATTTAATATTTTAAAAATTGCATTTGAAAAAGCACTTATAATATCACAACCAACCTGTTCAAGGGTCCAAACAAGATGTGGCTGAAATTTAGTCTGAAATTAAAGAGTTTTATGAGTGATATTAATGACCATAACTTTGTAGGGACAGTAAATCATGATGCTGGAAATGCTAACGTCTGACTCTTCTTGGCTTTACTTTACAGTACCTAGCTCTTCTTGGAAAATACCCGTTGCATTTGGTTAAGGCTCTAACATCTGCAACTTTGACACTAATTGGAGATTTGATTTGCCAGGTATTATGATAATTTTTTTCCTGTTTCTCTTTCAAGTGGTTGTCAAAACTTGTGCATTTGGTTAATATATATTTCAGAAGGAGTGACCCTTGGATGGAAAGAAATGCACCTTGCAATTCTGTTAGTTTGGATTCTAGTGTTAAAAATCTAAGTGCATTTTCAACTGATGAACTTGAGGAAGAAACTTTTTAATTATAGCAATTGTAGATATTAACTATTATTAAGGGGCATTGAAAACATACCCCCATCTCTCTCGCATGGTGTAAAACTGTGTAACCAAGGCACAAAACCTATCAACTCAAACAAAAAGACTATATTCTTATTTATACTATGTAGTTCTTATACTTAAGTCAATATTACTTTTTGGCATACTGTTGAGAATTTAGTTTATTTTTTGTAGCATTCTTTGTCATATATAATCATTTTGGTGAGCGAAACCTTAGTTTCTCGTTTGAGATTCAATATCAGTGAGCACATGTACTTTTTGAAGGTACTGCTCATTATATTGAATCTTGAATTGTCCAAGTTGACATGATTTGGGAAGAAACTTTTCCTTCACTTGATTATAGTTACTCCTTAAATCTCATATCATATACTTGATGAAATTTTGTTGTGTAACATTTTCTTTTGTTCTCTGGGTGCATACTTGATCGTGGTAGATGTCGCCACTTTCTAGTCGTGCACTTGGAGACCAATGGGAAGTGCTGCCGAAATTTCGTCAAGTATACAATGTGTGATTTTTGTGAGTACTGTCAATCAAGTGCTGAAAAAGTGTCTTCTCGAATGGGATAGGGCCATACCCATACCATGTTAAGAGAGATGGGGATTTCAAAAATAATAGTACTAATGTGTTAAATCGACTTCAGCAATCATGAAACCTGATCGAAGTTGGATGTTACGAAGAAAGGATCACACTGGCCTTGTAAGTGAAGAATTCAAGGATGGAGTTGATGATTTCATCAAGGTCGCCAAAGGACACCCGATGGTTTCTGATGCATTAAATCGCATTCCTTGTCCATGTGCAAAATGTAAGAACCATGTTTGGATGGAGTCTTTTTCAGTAGAGATCCATCTGTACAAGTACGGATTTGTGGAGGGTTATATAAATTGGACCATTCATGGTGAGGATAGATAGGGGGATAGTGGTTCAGTATCCATTGTCCATGATGATGAAGCGGAGACTAGGAATCCATATGTGGATATGATTATGGATGTTGCGGGTGATATATTAAATCCAGAAGTTCAATATTTGGAAGAGGATCCGAATCCGTCAGCTTCAAAGTTTTATGATTTGTTGAGGGACGCTGACGAACCTTTATGGGATGGTTGCCATAAGCACACGAAATTGTCAGCTATAACTCAACTCTTGAATTTGAAGTCAGAGTTCAACATGAGTGAGAGTTGTTATAACCGAATGATTGTCATAATTAAGAGCATGCTTCCAGAATCAGAAAGGTTACCCGAAAATTATTACAGATCAAAGAGAATGGTTAATGATTTGGGATTAGGATATGAGAAGATAGATGCATGTCTTAATCATTGCATGTTGTATTATGGACAATACATGGACAAGAGTGTTTACTCAGTGTGCTTAGTATGCGGACACCCGCGATTCAAACCGAAGGTGGGACGTTCTAAAAATCAGAAGGATGTGCCATTCTCAGTGTTGCGATATTTTCCCATTATTCCGAGACTCCAACGTCTGTTTATGTTCAAAAAGACTACACAATATATGCGCTGGCATGCGGATGGAGTGCGTCAAGATAAATCAGTGATCATGCATCTAGCTGACGCTGAGGCTTGGAAAAGTTTTGACGCCATCCATTCGGCATTTGCGCTAGAAACTCGAAATGTTAGGCTTGGCCTTTGCACAGACGGTTTTAATCCATTCAATAATTCAGCTACTTCATACTCATGTTGACCTATTTTTGTCACACCTTATAATTTTCCCCCAAGTATATGTTTGAAAAGGGAATACATATTCCTTACTCTTGTGATTCCTGGACCGAAGTCACCGGGTAAAAGTTTAGACGTTTATCTTAGGCCATCGATTGATGACTTAAAGATTTTGTGGGACAATGGGGTGAACACTTTTGATGCATGGAATAAGCAAAATTTTAATATGAAAGCAGCTTTGTTGTGGACAATAAGTGACTTTCCAGCTTATGGAATGCTAAGTGGATGGAGCACTCATGGAAAACTTGCTTGTCCCTACTGTATGGACAACAGTAAGTCATTTGTATTGAAGCATGGTAGGAAGTGTTGTTGGTTTGATTGTCATCGTCAATATCTGCCTCCCTAACATCCGTTTCATCGTGATCGATACTCTTTTAAGAAGAATTCAATAGTGCAAAGTTTTTTGCCACTACAACGAATGAGTGGGACAAATGTCTTGAATAGAGTGACTCAACTTGAGGAAGTCATTTTTGGCTTGAATTCACGTAACCAAAAACAACGTGGCTTTGGTCAGTTTCACAACTAGGTGAAGAAGAGCATATTTTGGGAATTGCCTTATTGGTCCACTAATCTGATACGACATAATTTGGATGTTATGCATGTTGAGAAGAATGTGTTTGAGAATATCTTCAACATTGTTATGGACATAAAGGGCAAGACAAAAGACGGTGCAAATGCAAGAGAAGATTTGAAGATAATATGCAAACGTCCCACCTTAGAATTGATTGTTGAGAATGGCAAGTATAAAAAATCGAAGGCAACTTATGTGTTAAATGCCAATCAAAGGAGGACAGTGTGTGAATGGATAAAACAATTGAAATTTCCTGATGGGAATGCTTCAGACATTGCACGTTGCATCAATTTAGATGATGGGAAGATATATGGAATGAAAAGTCACGATTGTCATGTTTTTATGCAAAGGTTAATTCCTCTGGCGTTTCGTCATATGTTACCAAAACCTATATGGGGAGCATTAACAGAGCTTAGCTTGTTCTTTAAAGAAATTTGTGCAACTGAAATACATACTTCTGTTATGGAAAAAGCTGAGCTTTCTATCATTGAAACAATTTGCAAGTTAGAGAAGATTTTTTCGCCAGCATTCTTTGACTTGATGGAACATTTAGTTGTGCATCTCCCCTATGAAGCTAAGGTTGGAGGACCTGTGCAATACAGATGGATGTATCCATTTGAGAGGTGTATGTTGTACTTGAAAAGGAAGGTTCGAAATAAGGCGAGAGTTGAAGGGTCTATTTGTGAAGCATATAATCTAGAAGAAATTTCCAATTTTGCTTCCATGTATTTTGATCCACAAATACAGACAAAGCGCACTCAAGTTCCTCGAAACGATGATGGTGGAGAAGATATGACTAATGAATGCTTGTCTATTTTTAAACATCCATGTCGCCCTATTGGGAGAGGTCGTAATAGGTTCTTGACAGATGTTGAGCTTCAAATTGCTGAGACTTATGTGCTTGTAAATTGCAGAGAAGTAGAACCCTATCTCCAGTAAGTCTACTCACTAACCTATCTATTTAATAAATTTCAATTACATTATGTTCAATATTAATTATTGTATTTATTAGATAATTCGAGGATTCACTAAGGGAGATAAATTCTAGTATCTCCGAAGATCAAATATTGGAACTTCGGGATAAAAACTTCAAGTAGGTGGCTAAAACATCTAGTGAGTTCTTTCATCCATAATCATATATATTATATAAAAAATAATGTTTGTTATACAAATACTAAATGTTACAACTATTTATTCTCTTTGTAATGATTCACAGATAAATATGGGTCAAATTGAGGATCGAATGATTCGACAGATAAGTTATGGTCCATCTAAGTCTCATTTACTTCTTACAATGGTTTAATAGTTAATGGTTATAGGTTCCATACTAAGGAGTACGGACAAAATAAAGCTACCATGAATAGTGGGGTTTGCGTTAGAGGAAATATATATGGTGAGAATGACTTAGACTATTATGGCATCGTTGAAGAGATATTGGAATTGTCATATCTAGGTCAGAACAAAGTATTTCTTTTACGGTGCCAGTGGTTTGACCCGATTAATGGAGTCAATGTTGATGAGAGATATGGATTGATTGATGTCAAGCACAAATCGAGGCTTCACTCAAATGAGCCATTTGTATTAGCTGAATAAGCACAACAAGTATACTATACAGTATACCTACAATGCGGGGGTCGAGTTAGTGGGGAATGGTGGGCAGCTTGTAAGGTTAGAGCAAGACTCTTTGTGACTGAGCCATTCAATGATGAATGTGATGGATCGAGTGAGATAACTACTATCAATTACTACCAAGATGATGGATCCTTGACAACACCTAATATCATCACAGATGATGGGGTGATTTCCTTGTTTGATGCATATGCCCCAATGGAAGAAGTGGACATAAATGAAATACATAATCCGAATGATGTTCCGTTTGTTGACCAATTCATTGATGACAACGATGAAGATGAAACTACTGAGTTCATAGATGAAGATGAGGAGCTATATGATTCAAACTCAAGTAGTAGTAGTTGAACTTTGTTTATGGTATTTACACTAAAATATTATTTTTATATTTTATGACATTTTTTGACAATATTGATGTATATAGTTTGTTAACATGTTATGTTTCATTATTGCAGACATTTATCATGGCAATCCGAGGCAGGGGCAATGGACGTGGTCGAGGAGCGGCCGCAACAATCCACCTAATTGTTCTCAATCAAGCTAGCACTAGTTCACCACCACCGCAGACCTTCTCCGCGCTCCCCGTATACTTATATAATAATCTTTTTTTTTTTTTGTTAACTCTTGATCTATATATATTTATGAATTTAGATTGCCTATAATATAATGTTACGTGCTATTTCAGCTACTAGCCCCTTGACCATTGGTGACCCATCAACTCGCTTGTTCCACCTTCCACTAGTGTCCATGTCCTTATCCCACCCACCACTTGTCGATGTCTCTGTCCCACCCCCACCGTGTGCCTCTAATTAGTGACCCAATTTCCATGCCTTCAAGTGAAGCATCCCAAACAGAAATTGATAGAAGGCTAGTTATATCTGTGGAAGACGTCTCTCAACCGTGAGTAATAGTGTGAATGTCATGTTTTATTACATTTATTTACTTTTAGATTATTAACATATCATGGACTTGTAGGAGGAGGTTTGTCCCGCAGTCTGTGACTCGTGAGATTATGGCCACTGTGATCACACGGATGCCCATTCCAGCTGAAAAATGGAAAAATTATCCTGTTAACTTGAAGGATGAACTATTTCAAGATTTTATGGTAAGTAATTATGTTTTTAGCCACATTGTATTATACAATTATCTATATAGAGAAATACTAACATTGATTTGTTTTAGAATAAATATCGATTTGCATCAGATTACGATCATTGTATGGCAAGAACTGTTTGGGACAGAATATGCATGGACCGTTATTTAGATGATTTGAAGAATTATAGGAAGACAATCATGAAAAAGTTGGGGACATCAAACATGGCTGACCTTAAGGGCCATGGACCCCCAATTTTGAAGTCAGAAGTATGGGATGGTCTAGTTGACATTTGGTTAACGCCAGAGTGGCAAAAGAAGTCTGTTACTGGTCGAAGCAACAGAGCGGCCGTGCCTGATGCTGTCCTGAACACTGCAGGCTCAATAAGCTTTGGTCAACATAAGAAGAAGATGGTAATATAGAAATTTTCTTATGTATTTGTTGCAATATCCTAATAATTCTATTTTATACTATTGTATAATTATAGTACAAGTGAGTTAAGGTTCTAGCAGCTTGTATGTTGTGTGACACTTTGGCTGTATAAATCTAAATTGCATGACGTTGGTCTCATTTTAAAAATAAGATACAAGGTTTTTTATGATTTTAGAATTTTATATTCTAATAGATGTTGATTACAGGAGGTAGAGTTGAATCGTCCAGTCCCTTTTAGAGACTTGTATGAGAGTGTGCATAAGAGGAAAAATGGAGAATATGTCACTCAGCGCTCGAAGGATTTCATTGTAAGTGTCTTTAAAATTAAAATTAATTATATTTAAGTTGATTGTTTTGATAAAGTTTTTAACATTTTTCATTTCAGGACTCTTATGACACCACGATATTAGATAAGTATGGAGAAGACTCTTCACTGCATCCTATGGTAGATCAGGAGGTGTGGATGCAAGTGACGGTCCCAACAAGAAGGGACGAGTCTATGGCATGAGTCACGCGTTTAGGTATTAACATTCATGGCTCTAGCTCGCTTCTTCCTCACATGTTGGTGGTTCTGCTGCACTTTGTTCCAACACAAGCCATAAAGGAAGCTGTTAATGAAGCGATTGCTTCCTTTGTCCAAACGCAGCTGGGACCCATCCTCCATGACATTGTTGGTTCTCAAGCAAGAAGTGGTGTGCCGCAAACACCATCGCAAGGCAATGCAGTTGGAGAGGATGATGAAGCTAATGATGATGAGACTAACTTGGATTGATTTTGTACTTATTGATTAGTTATCCTTTGTACAAATAACATGATTTGAACTAATGTAATTATGATATTTTGTTACTTTGCACAATCTATTTGTTGGGTTTCTTTATTTGAATTTGAATTTTGTTGGAATGAATTTTGATTGAATTGAATTCTGGTTGGATTGAATTCTGGTTGGATTGAATTTTGATTGAATTGAATTCTGGTTGGATTGAATTCTGTTTACAGGTATAGGGATTAGCTACTGATTTGCTACAGATTAACTACGGAATTGCTAGGGATAATTGCTATGGATTAGCTATGGAATTGCTAGGGATAATTGCTATGGATTTGCTAGCGAATTGCTACGGATTTACGAACATAATAGCTAGGAAAGAGCTACGGAATTGCTAGGGATAATTGCTACGGATTAACTACGGAATTGCTAGGGATAATTGCTACGGATTAGCTAGGGAATTGCTACGGATTTATTAACATAATAGCTGGGAAATAGCTACAGAATTGCTAGGGATAATTGCTATGAATTAGCTACGGAATTGCTATGGATTTAGCAACGTAATAACTATGAAATAGCTACGGAATTGCTACAGATTAGCTACGGAATTGCTGTGGATTTAGCAATATTATAGCTAGGGTATAGCTACAAAATTACTATGGATTCTTAAAATTAGCTACGAAATTGCTACGGAATTTTTCGTAGCTAATTACCTACGGAAATATAAATAGTCTTTAAACAAAAATTAGCTACGAATTTGCTTTGAATTAGCTACGGAAATTTTTTTATTACCTACGGATTAGCTACGAAATTTTTTTGTAGCTAATTGGTTACCAAAATTTTACTACGGACTAATCCGTAGCTAGGTCGTAGTTAATCCGTAGCGAATTAATTTACCTACGAATTAGCTATGGATTAGCTACGGATTTTTCAGTATCTAATCTATAAATTTCTTATAGTGTAATATGTAGATGCAATACTTGTTATGTTGTATGTTCATGCCTAACATGTCCTAAGACAATGGATATGCAATGAAGTAAAAATAGTATTGGTGCAATATCATGAAAAATCAACTATTTTCAAGACTTAAGATTTCTTTTTACTTCTCTGAGTAGTGAGGCTCCAACCTTAAAACACTACCTAGCAATGAAAGGACTATTCCATCTCACAACAATGAGTATATTGTTACCATCTCATATACCATTCACAGATACGCGGAAATAGCAAGTGTGTGAGAAAACATGCAAAGTGATATTTACCACACATTCAACGCCACATTGGATACTCTCTGACACAAGTTCATAACCAATGCCCTTAAACATGTCTATCCTCCTCCACTAGGTGTTCCAACTATCAACTTAGGAATACTCACATACTCACTCTATGTATCATTCCCATCACATAACATCATCACAAGTGATAATAAAATCAATCTCATGTTGACCAAAGTTTTAAACACTAACTAGGCATTCCACATCTTAAATGATGCTTAGGTTTCCCACAAAACTGATATATGCTAAAAGGTTATTCTCTCCAAGAAATATCTCAATTAGTGTCTCAACACACTCAGGAAAGCATATATGAATGGTCCCAACACTTAGGAACTTCCAGAGATATCAAAAACACATTTTTGAAGATACTGGAGCTTATGCCACGAGGCACGATGTTTTCACGCCACGACGCCCTGCTCTCGGGTTTCAGTACTGAGCACATACTGAGACTCGCGTCGCAACATGGCTTGTCTCACATTGTGGCGTGAGGTGCATTTCTGCATAATTCTGCAGAAAACACAGGGTCGAGTACTATGTTTCATTGGAACAAATTCCAGATTTTGGCCACTCCAAATCAGTTTCTAGGTGATTTCAAGTTGCTAACAAGTTTATTAACCAGATGGAAACATAAAACACTAATTGATTTCATCAAAAATGGATCAAAACACTAAATCGCTCATCCAAACCCCTAAAATTTACACTTAAAGCATTTTCGGTCTAAAAGGAGAATTTTTATATTTTAATCCAAACTCCTAGCATGAATAAGTCATAAACCACACGTTAGACTTATCCAAGCAAGAAAATCACTCAAAACACCACTAAATCTCACTCAAAAGTTATATATATACATCACTGCCTCAAAAGGGCGTACTGTCATACATATCTTAAAACAACTAAGCAAATATAAAATACAAATAAGCTCAACCGAAAAGAGCATTTATACTACTCGTCTCTAAACTTCTTTCTTTTTCCTTTTGATACGTTTTCACCTAGATTTACATAAAAACACCATCGGCGTGAGAAATCATAATTTCTCAGTTTAAGTATTTCAAAACTAGTATTTATCCATTCACAAAGAATACACCAATAATTAGTGTCAAGAATAAGTTTACAAGAAGTATAAGAATCACTACTTACTACTAAAAGAATAACTTGCATAACAACTCTATGTAGCGTTCTCAAACAAACCATATTCCTAAACAAGCATGAAAACTGTCAGTAATATCATACAATTGCTCATACAATCATAAATATTGTTGATTAAGCTAACTACCCATACAATTAACATGCAGATGCAATGCTTGTTATGTTGTATATTCATGCCTAACATGTCCTAAGACAATGGATATGCAATGAAGAAAAAATAGTGTTGGTGTAATGTCATGAAAACTCAACTATTTCTAGGAACTATGATTCCTTTTAACTTCTCTAAGTAGTGAGGCTCCAACCTTAAAACACTACTTGGCAATGAAAGGACTATTCCATCTCACAACAATAAGTGTATTGTTACCATCTCATATACCATTCACAGATATGTGGAAAGAGCAAGTGTGTGCGAAAACATGCAAAGTGATATTTAACATATATTTAATGCCAGATCAGATACTCTCCTACACGAGTTCATAACCAATGCCCTTAAACGTGTCAATCCTTCTCCACGGGGTGTTCAAACTATCAACTTAGGAATACTCACATACTCACTCTATGTTAAATTCCCATCACATAACATCATCACAAGTGATAATAAAATCAATCTCATGTTGACCAAAGTTCTAAACACTAATTAGATATTCCACATCTCAAATGATGCTTAGGTTTCCCACAAAACTCACATATGCTAAATGGTTATTTTCTCCAAGAAATACCTCAATTTGTGCCTCAACACACTTAGGAAAATATATATGAATGGTTCCAACACTTAGGAATTTCCAGAGATATCAAAAACACATTTTTGAAGATACTGGAGCTCATGCCACAGCACGGCGTGTTCACGCCATGGCGCCTGACGAGCGCCGAACTCAATCAAAATTATAACCGAAGTTATTACCTAAACTTGTAGTATAGGAACAACACCGGATCGTCTCCTCAAGGATCGTAGATGCAATTTGATCAAATCAAGTGAAAGTTAGAAAAAGGGGGTTTTGATGGTTCAAAGATCGCAGTGACAAGATTTAAAGAGAAATAACAATTACAAAAACAGTCAATTCAGAAATCTATCCGAGATTTGGTGGATTCAATCATAGACCTTTCAACAAACACCTGAAATACATTTGAATGGTTAACTTGGATCTAACCGAGATCTCTCAGATCGATCCGAATTCATACTAGACAATCGTCCATAATTCAATTGACAAGTGATAAACACAAATCTGCAATCGCACCATTCATGTAAATATATGTCAATTTAAGCATCGAATTCAATTAACCTAGGCACAAATCAGTAACCTAACCTCTTCAATTACGTGATTAGTTCAGATCAATCAGTTCTAAATTTCATCACGATACTTAATCTTAAACCAAGATCAAATCGATCAAACATAAACAATCACCATTCATGCATTCAAGATCAAGAGAACAAGAAGAAGAGAAGAGGAATTCAAATATAAATTAAATACATTACATAACCAAGGTCTCAAGAATCCAAGCCACAATCTCTTCAAGAGTCCCGAATTGACTAGAAGTGACTTAGCTCTCCATTACAATGAAGGAAAAATATATACAAGAACTATGAAAAGTTATTTCTAACACCAAGTGTATGTTGTGTTTAGAGCTCTCCTCATGCTTCCTTTTATAGAGGATTCAGAGTAGTAGTAGATGGGTAGATGAGATTAGTAGTGGAATTAGTAGGTGAGCTTGGTAGGTGAGCTTGGTAGGTGAGCTTGGTAGGTGAACTTGGTAGGTGAGCTTCCTTGTCTCCGAAAGTATTCATTGTTGAACTCATTGATTTCGTCATTTTTGAGCCAAGTGGTCTTCATGAAAGTTCTAGGAAATTGTCTAAGCTTTCCAATGGCTCTAGAAGCACCCAAAAATTCGTCCTACAGCCCAAGATATGACCCAATTACTACAGACTGCTCAGGACCAGTTTCAGCACCTCTGTTTTGACTTTCAGACCCAATATCTCCATCAAGGAGCCCGAATCAAGTTTTGTGTTTGTCATGAAAGTTGTACATATAGGTCTTAACTTTCAGATCACCAATTTTCAGCCCATTCTATAAACCCAAACTCGAATTATGTTCTGGTTACTACACACTGTTCGGGTTCCAGTCACAAATCCCGTATTCTGATTTCCATGCCCAAT